>OX420936.1:18752500-20002500 GCA_949091785.1 Polymixis lichenea
TCTACAGTAAATATTCTAAATGATGGTGAGAACTGTATCAAAATTCGTTTCGGAGTTTAGAAGAAAAACGCTGTCACACAGGCAGACATAGATATACATAGAATTATAGATATAGTCTACCACTTAGGTATCATGATGTAACGTGTGCTATGGTTTGACAGTCACCTGGGAATTCAAAATTCAAGGAAAACTTTTCAATAATTAAAAATTATGTTCTTAAAATTAAATATAATACAGATTACAGTAGGAACAGGGAAAAGGAGGAAAACACAAAAAATATACTTCAAACCGAATAGTGACGTCACATGCCAGTACAATGACAGTTATAAGAAAAATGGCGGCTTTAACTTAGGGCCCGATCACACGTATCGCAACCACACCACAACGACAACACGTGGAGGAGTGCTGATTGGAATGAAAATGAATATTTTATTCACACGGACCACATTTGACCGTCAAAATCAACCGTGTGGGCAAAATTGACCACATCAAGGCCATGTCACAGCCACAACGCAACCACCACCGAGACCGCGCACTAGAGGCCGGCCATATCCCAAGTACAACGATTTGTCTGTCTACAAACACTAGCCATATCGCAACTACTAGCAACAACGCAACCACATCGAAATTTTGCAGTTATTCACAACGCAACTGCAAGAAGCTGCAGTGGCACTATTCACACATGACCACTGTACACCGTGAAATTTTAATGGTTGTTTCCCGCAGCAAAATGGTTTTGTCTTGGTAATAAAATAGTTTTATAAACAAATAAAATATGAGAAACAAAAAATGGCAGATTCACCATTGTGAAAAATCACCACGTGCGAGAGTTTATTTCGCTTTGAACATTTATGCATCGCTGTTCCCTTCATCGGAGGTGCGTGCGATTCGAGTAGTACCTACAAGTTACCTCTAGTGTTACTAAGGAGTAGTGTTTTATCGAGTTGATGAATATTTTTTAGTTATTTTTTTTACTTTTACTCTATGCTTCGAAAGTACTACTTATGGCAAGTTGTTCTGCCGCGGGAAAACAACCATTTAAATTTCACGGTGTATATATTGTCATTGCGATTTGTTGTGGTTGTGGTACGTGTGATCAGGCCCTTAGACTTGCGACTAGGGACAAAATGACATGAGAAATTCGTGTTGGTAAGAATTTTCCTTGACATTTCTATGGTAACTTGTATAATTGCTTGAGCCCTTACAACTGCGTGTTCTGTATTAAATGTTACCTGTTCTTTATGGAGTCTGGTACCTTATTTTTAACCGACTTCAAAAAGGAGGAGGTTCTCAATTCGTCGGAACCTTTTTTTTTTATATATGTTCCCCGATTACTCGAAGATGGCTGGACCGATTTGGATAAATTTTTTTTTGTTTGAAAGGGTATACTTCCCAGGTGGTCCCATGATCATCCAGTCAGGATCTGATGATGGGATCCTGGAGAAATAGAGAGAACTCTTCAAATTTTATAGGCACACTTGAAGCAATTTGTGTAGTTTTTGGAAGAGTACTTTCTCGGAGTGGTTCCATTTCAATTTGGTGAAGATCTGATGAAGAACTTCGGAGATAGGCAACGGAACTCCTCAATAAATGATAGCAAATGGACAGGGATTGCTGAAATCTCATGTCTGTCAATTGTTTACACCAGTTAATAACATAACATCACGCCGGTACGCTGTGAAGGGATAAGCACATGTGAACCACTAAAAAGTGAAAAATAAAAAACTTTTTTCAAAAAAATAAACAACCGACTTCCAAAAAAACACTAAAAAGTGAAAAATAACTTTAATTTCGGAAGGCGGTGACAAAAAATTAAAATACATATCCAAAGTCACCGACTTCCGAAATTAAAGTTATTTTTATGACTAGCTTCTGCCCGCGACTTCGTTTGCGTGGCTTTGATATATTCCGGGCGCTTCGCACCCTGTCAACCGTTGGCGCTAGTACTTACTTTTCACTTAGCATTGTTTCTGACTTTTTTTCTTTTTGTTCTGCTCCTAAAGGTCGTAGCGGGATGTTTAATAATAACAGAAACCTTCTTCAAAATTTGGGCTATTAAAAGCAAAAAAGAGTTATTTTTCAAAATCCGATTGGTAATTTCAGAGATTAGCGCGTTCTAACAAAGTCCGGTTTTAATTAAATAGATAGATTAAATATAATAGATATTTAATTTTATTTAGAGAAAATGGTTACACGTGTCCGAGTCGGGTCGTGTTTGTTTTATAGAATATTATAGAAGATTCAAATGTCCGCGGGCACTTTGGGTATAAAGCTATTTATTAATCTTTATCATGTTTGTATTTAAAATATTTCAATAAAATGAGTTAATCGGAGGAAGAAAGAATGAATAATAAAAAAGGAGGATTTATAAAAAACACTCCTTGTTTTTTGAAGTACTTGGCCATAAACCACAAAAAAAAACTCACGCGTGTGAGTTTCTATTAACCATATATCTCGATCAAACGCATCGAGCGCGTTTGGTGCTCCGATTGGCCCCGGATTGGTGACTGACCAATCGGTGCGGTGAACGCGCTCGATGCGTTTGATCGAGATGGTTAAATGAAACTCACACGAGGCCCACTGGTTTTACAAGCACGCTGGTTGCGAGTACTAAGCACCTGACCTTTCTGAAGAACATCACCTGTAAGGTCACTATATAAATACAAATACCAAATACAAAATTTATTTATTGGCAAACAAGTAGGTACATCAAGTTAGATTTCCCTGACTCCTGCGCTAGTTATATAACTGTGTTGCAGGAGCCAGTGTCCTCCCGTAATACAAAGACACGGTGTTTGGATGTCAACGCAACAAGTTAAAAAAAAATACAAAAGCTAACAAGAAAAGAAAAAAAAAGTATTTATATATACTTTTCCATTTAGAGATTCCATCATCATTACCCCTATAATGATACCTATTATTTGTAAACGTATCTAAGAAAATACATCATTACAATGCCATTCTAAATTAATTGAACAACATCATGAATACTTATTTGAAACTATCAAAGGAGATCGCTTCAGCAACTGTTTACCCGACTACGGCGAAACAAAAAGGAGGGTTATGATTTTGACTGGTATGTATGTATGTTCATCTGTTCCCTTATAACTTCTAAACTATTTATCATAATTTGAAAATGACACTGAATCAAATCAAATCAAAAATCACTTCGTAAAAATTACATAAGACAGTCCGCCAAAACGCCCGCTCTTCACCACATCCTAGTGCTTTAGCTGGGAAGAAGAGGTGGCACAACAAACTCCCCAGCAGAACGAATATAGCACCACAATACATTGTTACAGTGGTAAGCGATCATAAGCTAAAGCAAAGGGTAAAGGCAAATGCAAAAGGGGGCTACTTTGCCCTTACGTGGGGTAAGGGCAAAGTAGCATACGCTTTCAGATGAGAATATTTTCTTAATTCATAGTTTTTAGAGCGTAATTTTTCAGTAGTCGCGTTTAAGTTTAGAACTTAATTTCAAACATTGAATAATGGGACAATTTAATGAACATGGAAATAAAGAAATAATTGGTAACTAAATGTAAAATAAGTACTTTAAAATCCTCTAAATAACGCAACGAAATTTCCGTCAAAATTACGTTTTGTTTTCCCCCACATGCCTAGTAATTTGCGAACAGCGCTACTAATAGGGTCCCATAATTTGTGACGTTACGTTCCGTACGTAACGAAATACAGGACGCCACCGTTAATATAAGGGAGGTCGAGGTCCATCTGTCCGGAGTTCCGGCCGGAACCCATTGAGGATATTATGTATCGTCTTGTTACGGTGAAGATAAAGACGGGAAAAAAAATTATCAATAAAAATATATGCAAAGTAATGATTTGGTTTTGTTTGCAGAGGTATCAAAGTTAAAATCTAGGATTCCTTCTAGGTTTTAACAGAAAAAAATCCTTAAGTCCTTTATTTCAGAAGTATCACCATTATCTGCCTAGCCTTTTCCCGTCGGCTTCCAGTCTAACCGGATGCAGCTGAATACCAGTATTTTAAATGGAGCGACGGCCTAATTGACATCCACAACCCAGTTACTGGGTAACACGAAACCCCTTGGTAAGACTGGTGGGCAGACTCGGAAAGCTCATGTGTATGAGACATTTATTTAAAACCTACATAGATTAAAGAAATCTCGATGTTGTTTCAAGTCGTGACAAGTCGTGTCGCTAGCAATTGATAAAGCCAGGTTAACCTTGTTACATCAAAAAAAATTGACAAATTATCACTTCCCAGACAATTTTCCGCAAAATTTCATTTGCCAAATTATTACTTAGCAAATAAACTCTTCACAAATAATTGTAACGCAAGCCTAATGTTTGGCAAGTGGACGTTTAAACAATAACTTACTTGCCAACTAGTACTTTTTACCAATTTTAAGGTAGTCAAATATTTCAGTTAGTATATCATATTTTACACAAAATAAAATAAGCCAAATATTTAGTACCGTCAATTTTCAATTTACCGTTTCTATTCAGTCAACGATGACGTTTTATTACAAGGGTCTTTTTTCCACTTAGGACAAATTCTAAACAGTTAATATTAATATTTCCGTTTATTTATTTTCATACATATTCAGCATATTTTTAAATATTTTTACAAAAAAATTTAAAAATGTAAAAGGCATCTGCATCAGGTGCAGGGTCCAAGATGCCGGTGGTCAAAGATCTAGAGAAAGGAGCCTCCTGACTATACGTGCCGTATCCAGGAGTACTGCTTTCAGAATCAAGCCCTTGATTCAGGCGTGCAATGAGAGCCTCTGGACGTGTTGGTCGAGGCTCTTCGCTATTAGGCCCCTTACTGTAACGATTATCGGTACAGTGACTGCAGAATTCACGTTCCACATGTCGACATCCTCGTGAACTAAGTCAAGATACTTGATTTACTTATCTTGCTCAGCTTTCACGAGATTCTCGTCATGAGGGACAGCGATATCAACAATCATTGCACGACGCTCTCGTCGATCTATCACCACAAAATCAGGCTTATTGGCTTCAATAGTCCTTTCAGTGGTGATAGATCGATCCCAGTACAATGTAGCGTGACCATTCTCGAGAACTGGGTCGGCCACATACCTGTAGTATGGTACTTCAAACTCCACAAGGTTGTACTGCAAAGCAAGTTGCTAATCGACAATCCTAGCTACTAGATTGTGTCTTTGCAAATACTCGCCGTTAGCAAGACAAGAACAACCGGAAACGATATGCCGGATTAATTCACCGGACGGTGGCATGCCTGACAGATGTCAACCGTACCATCCTTGACAATGTATTTGCGATAGTTATTCGTCATGATAACTTCATCCATAATCGCACAGAAAAAACCTTCGGTTGCCCCGAAGAGGTCGCCGAAACGCAGCCAGTATGCAGACGCCAAAAAGTCCACATTAGGCCCATGAAGAGCCCGAAAAAAGCGTCCGTGAAGCTCTTTGCCGTGCCATACGTCTTTTCGATCGTTAGTATCCAGTACTGCAGGTGTGCGCCAGTTCTCTTTTACCAAGGAAAGCGGAGTGAGGCCCTTGTCCACTGCGACCACATCTCGATGCATACCCACGTCAGTGTGAAGGAAGTATTCTCTGAAACTGCAAATCTCGCGGTTGTGGAGGGATTTAGCATATAAAACCCTCGACACTTTCACGGGATGTACAGTCTCATCACTGATGACCGTGGGTGATGCATCCGATGAGGCTGCCGACATGAAACAATCGTCTAAGAAGCGCTTCTTTGGCCGCTTGAATAAAGTGTCAAATAGTCTTCTATCAGGCGGAAACAAGGTGTGTGCCATCAACGGTTGGATCATGCCGGTTTTGATGTGTTCTTTTGGAATACTCAAATGGACTCAGACCGAACTCGACGCTTTGGATAGTAGAGTCCGTACACTGCTAACTGCATATCGAATGTATCACCTACGGTCATGAGACTGTATATCCCACGAAAATGTGGAGGTCGAGGCTTTTTAAATTGTAAGACTCGCTATCGTGGATATTTGCAGTCGCAGGGATTATTTCCTAGAAACCGACGTGGGGATGCATCAAGATGTGGTTGCGGTGGATAAGGGCCTCACCCCGCTCTCTTTGACTAAAGAGAACTGACGCAAGCCTATAGTGCTTGACACTAATGATCGCATGGACGTATGGCAGAGTAAGGAGCTTCACGGACGCTTTTTCCGGGCCCTACATTTTTTATTTTTTATTTATTTGTTCAAAATGGATTCTACATGGATCCGATGTAGACCTTCTAGCGTCCGTAGCCTGGCTGCGTTTCGGTGACCTCTTTGGAGAAACCGAAGATTTGATCAGTGCAATTTTGGAGGAAATTATGATGACGATCAATTACCGGAGATTTATTGTGTCATCTGTTGGGCCACTGTCCGGGGGAATCAATCAGACACATAATCTCCGGATGTTCTCGTCTAGCTTACGAAAAGTACTTGCATAGGCACAACCTTGCTGCCAGGATTATACACCAGCAGCTTGCTCTGAAATACAGCCTTGTGGAATCAGAAGTGCCGTACTACAGGTATGTGCCCTACCCAGTTCTCGAAAATGGACATATCACCCTGTACTGGGATCGATCAATCATTACTGACAGGACTATTGTTGCCAATAAACCTGATATAGTGGGGGTGGATCGACTAGAGCGGCGTGCAATTATCATTGAAATAACGGTCCCGCATGACGGGAACTTCGTAAAAGTCGAAAAAGATAAATAAATGAAGTATCTTGACTTGGCTCGCGAGGTTGTCGACATGTAGGATGTAAACGCAGCGATCATTGTACCGATAGTCGTTACAGCCACTGCTTCGATAGCCAAGAGCCTCGACCAACACCTAAGGAGGCTCTCGTTTGACAGCTGGATTAAGGGCTTGATCCAGAAAGCGGTACTCCTGGACACGGCTCGCATTGTTAGGAGTTTCCTCTCTCTGGAGCCCTGACCGGTAGCTTGCCGGTAGCTTGGACCCTGTTCCCGATACCGGTGGACAATTTTTTATATTTTAAAATGTTTTTATATGTTCTAATATTTGAAAATGTAATTTATGTTTATTTAATGTTTATTAATGAAAATAATAATGTTATATTAATATTAAAATTCTGGTAGTACGTTCTGGTTTTACGTTCAAAAATATGTTTCTGCACTCACCGGCCGCTGCCGCGGCGCTGTGTGCTCACAGTTCTAACCTAACCTAGCTGTTTCATAACAAATCATTTAAATAAAGACCAAATGCCATATTGACATTATCCTTGGTAATAGTGGTAATAGTCTGCTGAGTAAAAATTTGACCAAATGAAAATGCGTACTAAAACCATTCTAAATATTGCATTGGCATGAAAAGGTTGCTAAAATTTGTTTAGATAATTAAAAAAAAAATATTTTGGCAAAATGGCAGGATCCCGATAAAGCCTTCATTGCGAAGTACATGAGTTAATTATTATATCGAACTTTGTTGTTAATATTTGACCAAATTGTTGGTCGCTCGATCAAATGTTTGTCTCGTTTTAGCCAAAGTTAATATTGTGTGTTTGAGTACTGGTCAGTGTGTGGGCTTTACTTTGCTCAATTGTTTATGTGTGTTTTAGGGTATTTCGGTAACTGTAAATATTATGTAATGACCTGATGCGAGCCCGTCACTAACGACAAAGATATTCGTGGAACTGTGAGCTGTGCCTTGGAGCTTGCCTAAGGCGCTTTAGGAGGCATTCGTGTGTTCTCCAACCGAAGACAACAAAGTAATCTTTATGTTCTAGTGACAATAACCCTGTGCTTTTATTCGGCAACAAATTTAAAGGTTTTTGATTTAAATATGGCAGAATTAAAAAAAAATATTCAGATATTGTCAAAGTGGTGTCGTTTTTTTTACGAATAAATTAAAACATCAATTGTTTTAATCTAGATTGACTAATTCTGATAAACAGCTAGTAGTTTTTCTTTCACACTTATCACCATTGCGTAGAGTGCAGAAGCTTAAAATGATGTAGACCTGCACCCTAATTTCATAACATACTATCAATCAGAATCTGAATCATTTTGGTGGATATCGCTAATCCATTGCTTTTTAGGTCCAAAAAAATTGTCTGTACAAAAGCGTAAATAACGCAATGAATATTGTTGTCGAACTGTCGAAATGAAAGCCATTCTTAATGGTAGTCTGTTACGCCATTACCCCTCTGCAGGGCTACGAATTAATGAGCTCTGCTATTAACAGGGCTGCTTTGAACGCCAGCTTATTGTACTACGTGGACCACACTGACACTTATAGGATCGAAAGGTTTGCTAATTTAGTTGGGACTGTGTCGTTGGTTGAGTGGTCGGAAACGCGACTGCTGAGCGTGCGATGCTAGCTGCAGTTCAATCCCAACGTCGGGCATAATTTTAATGGGTTTTGTGTGCGTGAAGTTGTGTTATAACGCCTAAGTACTGTTTGTTTCCTTTAAAGGCACCTATTCCATACTCAAGTTAGAAAGGAACCTCCCAAAAATATTTCCGAAGCAATGTTGGTAACGGGTATCTATTGGCAATGCATTTTACATCAGCTACCAATTGGAAGTAACGTTGGTTATTGTACTTCGCTTATATGTGGCTAACAGTGACACCGAAGCAGAACGAGCTATTTGAATGAAGGTAAATTGAATTTTTCTTAGTTTTTTGCAAATACAATAGGGCATGGGACAAACTTTTAAACGATAAAACTATCGTTTAAATTGCTACTGACACTAGTTTGAACGGACTGATGATAATTAATAACCATAAAGGAACTATAGAGGTATGAGAAACAGGGTGTACTTTACACCTTTCCTCCGACCAGACGGGTGTTGCGATGACGGTTGATGTCAGGATGTTGTATGCGTACGAGTCGCGCGGTAAATTCAGATTGCGCGATGCAGGATTTGTGTGACGTCTTTGATGCGTAGTTTGCATGTGGCATTGTAGATGCCTCCATAGAACCTTGCTCATTTTTTTGCAACTGCTATAATTATACAACTTAATTACAAACATAGAAAGATAGAAAATATGTTTATTTGCGGTAAAAAGGACGCAGAGAATGAACACAAACACTAAAAAGAACAATTTGGGGGAAATATGTGCCGTATCCACGCAAAACGGCTATCGCTCAGCATAATGCTACGTCCCTACACCAAACAGAGCGCCGGCGCTGGTTTTCAGCGATAGCCGGGCGGCGTTGACGTAATTACGTCAACCGGTACAGCAAAAGATATGATTTAAAAAAAATAAGAAACCTGCCATACATGGTATTTCAACACAAAAACTGATCACTTCATTGGTAGGTAAGTAGCTCCCAACAAAGGCCTTTAAATAAAATTTAAAATACCTCCAACAAAATAACCCAAAAAATCTCTAAAAAGTAAAAAAAAAATATTTTTGGCCTTTTAAGTTGTAGGTAATATTTTGATCAAGGCATTGTCAATTCGGGGAACGGCTAATGAAAATGCTAGGCCAACTTTGTTTGGCGTTAAACAGAGCCAAACAGAGGCTGGTGGCCTAGCATTTTTTTGGGTCGGGGGCTTTTAAAATTTTTAATTTAACTTTTACTTCCTGCTTTTTAAACTCAATGTCTCGCTTAAATCTGCCCAGCGTTGCGTATGTTTCCCACAGTGAAGTTTGTTACTAATTTATCCTCATTCCTCGTCCTGATCTCTATTTATCCATAACCTATTCATTGAGACATTCAATGAGGCCAAACACAATGCTTCTGCTGTTTGTTGGTGAGTAACTTGGGTATCCTGGAAATTCCAGGTGTTGCTCCAGCATCAGTTCAAGGTTACTCTGTTCGTCTAATATCATTGAAGTAATAGAATACCAAATTTCGACTTGATCAGACTCGTGGAAGTTGCGCAAATCCTTTCATCAACCAGAAAAGAGCTGATAATCTTCAAATGGCTGAACCGATTTTGATGAAACATATCGTACAACATATTAGTCGGGAGTATTCTAAACTCCCGACTAATACGCCTTTCAAAAAAAAAAAAAGTCAAAATCGGTTCATCCGTTCGGGAGCTACGATGCCTCAGACAGACACACACACACACACAGACACGTCAAACTTATAACACCCCGTCGTTTTTGCGACGGGGGTTAAAAGCTGTACTCCATTGAATAAAAATTTTGCGTAGCTTACCGAAACAAGCAATGTTCGCTTGTAAACTTCGGTGTAACAGGCGGCATATCGCAGTCTAGAGCTGGCATCGACTGTCTGCTCCCCGTAAGCTATAAATAAATAAAAGATGGGATTACCGAGTGGTGTGCACCCTAAAACACCTCACTGTTTCGGTAAACGGGCAATAAAATCGGTGTTTTGCCCTTACCAGAGCGAATTTAAAAACGCATCGATGAATTAACCATAGAGCATTCGAAGTTTTTTTATTTTATTTTATTTTATTTTATTCGGGAAACTTACAGCTAACATAAACGATGTTATTAAACAATATGAAACTGAAGGCCATTTACAAGTTTCCACTGATAAACACTTAACTTAAACAACAACAAAAAAGGTCGGTAGGTACAAAATAACTACTTATGACTTAGGAAATAAATAATACACGCTTAACTAATACAAATAAAAAAAAACATACAGAGCAAACAATTACTTTTCCTTAAAGAAGCTTTTCACCAACAGATGCTTAAGCTGAGAGACACTGGTATTGAATATATCCAGATCATGTTCAAAAGACAGCTTATTAAAACTTCTGCTCGCACGGATTAAAAATGAATTCTGCCTGTACGCGGACCTGGAATGAGGGACATGCAACAAGCTAGGTTTGCGAAACATTTTGCAGTGTGTGACTAATCCTAAGCTGCCTAACAGTTCAGGGCAATCTACAGTACCATTTGCAATTTTAAACAAGTACGACATATCTGCAATGAGTCTGCGCTCATGAAGTGGTAAGATGTGAAACCTCTTAAACCTCTTTTCGTCGTTAACTTCTTTTTTCGTGGAGTTTTCTCATGATTCTTCTTAGTAAAATCCTCAATTTAGACTTTCTCGTTCCAACTCAAACCATTTATTTATAGTTTTTGTACGCGGCTTCGCCCGAGTGGCCGTCGGAAAATATCCCACAGCAACACATTTAGTACTATTAATCCCGGTGGGATACCGGGATTAAAAGTAATAAATGTGTTCATTTAGATTATAAAACTATTTGTGTGTCAAATTTCATACAAATCTGTTTAGTTGTTATTGTGCCAATCCGTGACATACGTTCAGACAAAAAGACAAACGTACAAAAAACTTAACAATTATATTTTCCGTATCAGAGCCTGAATTCACTAAGACTACTTAATGATTTCTTACTCGTAACCACGTCAATGACACACGAATTCTGCTAATATCGTATTAATAATATCGACAAATTGTCTTGGAACATACAGAATATGACATTTCGATTCCTTACCGTTACATTGGTGAGGTGGGCATGCTCTTTGAAAGAGTAATTGCAGACCGCCACGTCGGGCGGCTGATGCGGGTGGGGTCGGGTTTGGCGGAGAGCCAATTTGGTTTCCGCAGGGGGAGCTCCACGGTGGACGCAATCATGCGCGTGCGAGTCCTCACGACGGAGGATGCTGTGGCCCGGGGTGGGGTCGTCTTGGCGAATCGGTCCTGGGGCCGCATCTGTGGGGCATCGGTTACGACTGGGTGCTGCGCGCCGACCTCCCTAGCGGCGGCAGCGTAGTTTGCTACGCTGATGACACGCTGGTCCTGGCGCAAGAGAGGTCGTACCAGGCGGCGGCCGACTTAGCGACACACGGGGTTGTAACAATCGTCGATAGGATCCGGCAACTGGGACTCGAAGTGGCACAAGTCCGAGGCTATGTGGTTTCATGGTCCTCGGAATGCGCCACCGACGGGCTCCCAGATAACGGCAGGAGGGGTTTACATCGGTGTCGAGTCGACGTTGAAGTACCTAGGACTCATCTTCGACAGCCGGTGAAACTTCGTGGAGCACTTCCGACGTTTGGCTCCCAGACTGGAGCGGGCCGGTGCTGCCTTGAAGCGGCTCTTGCCCAATCTAGGGGGGCCAAACGCCTCCTGCCGGAGGCTCTACGCGGGGTCGTGCGGCCATGGCCCTGTACGGGGCACCGGTGTGGGCACCGACGTTGAGGCACCAACCAGTACGCCGGTTGAAGGCGGCCCACAGAGTCATCCACCCGGATGGTACGGGGATACCGCACGATCTCCGGTGAGGCGGCGGGCCTCCTTGCTGGATTGCCGCCATGGGATCTGGAGGCAAATGTCCTCACCGCACACTTGGGAGTAGCGCAAGGAGGCCAAACGCCGGGGCGTAACTCCGCTATCGCGGGAAATCGCGGCACAGCGGACATACCTCCGGCGGGATCTCATTTTTTTTTTTTGGGTGGGAAATCATCAAATAACTTCTCCCGCTCTGGGTGGAGCGGGAGGGCGTGCAGACTTTTACTGACTAAAACCCACCCATGTTCCCTCAGTTCCCTGTGTGCCAGGGGCCGCGGTATCTCTTTCGAACAACCCGCACCGGGATCTCATGGCGACGTGGAGAGTGCGATTGTCGCAGCCCAGTGCTGGGCACGCCACGACTGCGGAGGTAAGTCCCCTCTTTGAGGAGTGGCTTGAGAGGCGGCATGGCGTCCTGACACAGGTCCTCACTGGACACGGCTGTTTCGGGACGTTGCTGTTTCGCACAAGGCGGGAGCAAACGCCCGGGTGTTTCCACTGCAAAGATCGCCCTGAGGACACGGTGGAGCATACGAGGCGACGCACGTGAGGGAGAGGCAGCACATGCGCCCTCACGGCCGTAGCCTTCGCAGGAGACGCCCTGGGCGGCGGGAATCCCGACTGATTCCCGGCCACCATAGGCGCGGGCTTGCGGACGGCGAGTAATGGGTAGCTCGCTTTCCGGTAAGGACCAAGCCCGGGTCGACGGCGCGTTGAGTTCCAGGCGCGCCTCAAAGAGATGTCAGCACCAACTGGTGGAGCCTGCAAGGACCGATGCCTGTCAGGGGTGCGGGTGGTTCGAAAGAGATACCGCGGCCCCTGGCACGCAGGCAACTGAGGGAACACGGGTGGGTTTTAGTCAGCAAAAGTCTGCACGCCCTCCCGCTCCACCCAGAGCGGGAGAAGTTATTTGATGATTTCCCAACTAAAAAAAACTGTTACATTGGTTCCTAAATAAAACGATATTAACGTAGTTTGAACGTAGTAAGATTCCGCGGGGAATCATTTCACGGGGGATACAGAATTGGGGTACTGACTCGTTCCCAAACCTCATAATTTTTTTATTTTACATAAATATTCAACGTAGAGTTTTGATTTCTTTACTATTTTAGTAAATGTAAAAATATTACAATAAGCCACAAATTACTTACACTATAACATAAAACATTTACTTACACACTACAATTGTTTTCATAAAAAGCTTTTTTTTTTAAACGGGCGTTCTTAATAATTATTCCTGGCGTTCCTTAGAATTATAGCTAGTGCCTATGATCAATTTCAGCATTTTAATTTTGCACAAATAATAATAGTCTACCTCTTAATAAAACCTATTTTGTTACAAAATGTAACCTACCGTATTTATATTTTATACAGGCCGTATTCAGTCAAAACAATTTTGACGCCTTTCATGTTTTCTTTTTTTTCATATCCTTTTCTTGACGTAAATGGCTTTTGATTTATTTTTCATCTAAAACAACCACTATTTTAGATCTTGATAATAGTAAAATCTCTAAGGTAGTCACAACTTGTTTTTACATAAATTTTATTTAAAAATTAAATTATGTATTATTCAAAACGATTTTATTACTACATATTGCATGCCTACTGTTTAAAATGACAGACCAGCAACACGCCTCTAGATGCTCATTCCAAAACCAAATCATTTTAATAGTTTTAAAACTCAGCTCTGCGGTGAAACTTTTTAATTTCCCTCTGAGGATTATACGGTGGCAAACTAAGTATTTATTTACAATGTAATCCTACTTTACTCTGTAGACAACTGCAACTTGGTAACTAAACTAGACTGTATAATATGTAAAGTATCTTTTTCCCTAAAGAACTTAAGGACTTTGTAAGAGTAGGTAGGTACTAATATTCTCTGCAGTTTGCGACATATAGGTTCTACTAATGGTATTTGCCATCAGAAGTTTGTACCTATGGATTCCTTTTACAAGAAATCAATCGCATTACGAATATATTACACGTCCTGCGACACTGTAGTTTCATAAAAGTCTATCGTTGGATTTTGTAGTATACCTAATAATGCTATTTGTACCATATTTTCATGTTGTGTGTGTAGTCAACGTTTAACTGAATTAATGAAAATTACGGTTTTAGTTTGTTCACAATCGCTTACTCAAACGATTTCTGACATTTTATTAGGGGTCATTTTGTATCCCAATAATAATTAAAACTACGTCAATTATAAAACCCCTTCATCAAAAGATAATTAACCAGGTTCGTTGGATATAGTTGAAATTTAGTAAGAAACGAAATGTAGAAGTTCACGTTTACTTTGGGCACGCCACAATTGCGGCGGTAAGCCCCCTCCTAGAGGAGTGGATTGAGAGGCGCCACAGCGTCCTCACCTTCCGCCTGACGCAGGTCCTTCAGGGACTCGGTTCTTTCGAGAGGTTCCTGTTTCGGATAAGGCGGGAGGAAAAGCCCGGTTGTTTCCACAGCGTAGATCGCCCGGAGGAAACGGTGGCGCATACGGCGGTGGCGATCTCTCGCGTCTGGCCCTGGTCCAGGCCATGGTACGGAGCGAGAATGCATGGGAAGTCATCACCTCCTTCTGCGAAGCAGAAATGCTCGCGAAGAGGGAGGCGGCGAACGTGAGGGAGAGGCAATCTATGCGCCCTCACGGCCCTAGTCACCTCAGGAGACGCCCTGGGCGTCGGGAATCCCAGGCCGATTCCCAGCCACCGTAGGCGCGGGCTTGCGGACGGCGAGTAATGGGTAGCTCGCCGTCCGGTAAGGACCAAGCCCGGGGCGACAGCGCGTTGTGTTCCACGCGCGCCTCAAAAAGATGTCCAACTGGTGGGGTCCGCAAAGGGCGCAAGGGCAAATTTCTATGCTAATTCTTACGCCTTTCTCTAAATTTAAGCAATTTGTTTACGTATAGAAATACATGGAATCAGAAAAAATGTCGTTAAAAAATAGATGGCTCGAAGACCAAAACCTAAAAAAACGATTGCATTTATCTGTGGACATGATTTTGCCGCGCGAATCAGTTGCGAATAGTATGAATAGAAGATTCAAATTTCGAATTTTGATTACACTATATAACACCCATCATGGCAAATCGATCGTATTTTGCACTCGCAGTCGAACCGTGGCGGTAAGCGACATCATAAAGTATCGCTATAATATGTTTATTATTTTGGACAAATTGAATCTGTTTAGCTTCCATAGACAGGAATTTTCTGAGATAATAAAGATGCAACACTGTAAGCGATGAGAGCCGTGGTAGCCCTGTGCGGTAACGGCCACATCTTACGAGTTGGAGGTCGTAGGTTCTTAGGCGGTAGGTTCGGATCCAGGCAGGCGCTTTACTTTGTGTAGGTAATTTTTTTTATCACCACTGCTATCAAAACGATGAAAGAAAACATCGTAAGGAAACCGGCATGTCTTTGAACCAAAAACTCGAAGACATATCCCACCACCACCACTGCTCAATATCAGTAAATAATTACGCACTCACCTAAAATTCATACCTAACTATCTAATTTCTACATTCACGAACAATATTCGTAACTAAACTAGTGTGTAACCACAAGTACTTGTTGTGGGTAGTCGGAATAGTATTGCCGCGGGCTAAGCATTCAGAACTAGCGAGCATTAAATATAATTAGACTATAAATTGTTCACGTGGTGAACCGACGAAACAAAACCCAAAAATTTGGTACTAGTAATTAGGTATCGTTGTTGAGCTGGTTGAGACAAACATTGTGAGTATTATAATTATCTAATTCTAACGCTTTATTTTCTATTGATTAAGAGGCGCGATATGTTCATGTCCCATGTAGCTGAGCCTCTCCTCTCTCGGCGGCAGTGGTGGCCCAGTAGTCACGGCCCCGACTTACGAGTTGCAGGTCGTGAGTTTGAATCCAGGCAGGCACCTTACTTTGTTTATTTAATTTCAACACCTCTGCTCTCAAGACAGTGAAAGAAAACATCGCGAGGAAACCGGAATGTCTTAGAACCAAAAACTCTAAGAAAATTAACATCCACCAATACGATTTTTTTTTATATTTGTTATTGTATTTTGTGTTTCACGAACTGTGTCCAAATAAACGGTATTCTTTCTTACTTTTATATGGTGAATAGCCAGTTTCAAATTACTTAAGCCGCGGGATTCTTTCACGCAATGACTGGACTTTCAACGCGCAGTACGTTGAAATTGAAGTGCACGAAAAGCACCGAAAGTCTATTATCGAACAATATGTTTTACGACGCGCCGGGATGCACTCTCTTTCTCTTTCTCGATGCTCGGTTGACAATTTGAATATTCAGTGCGCGATTTAATTACGTCCGTCGAAACGTGGGCTAATTCTATTGAAACTCCGTACTACGCTAGTTTAGCTTAAGGTCCACTGACGGACAGCCTACTTTACCTATCGTAATTCTATCGCAAAAGGAACTAATAATGTACTTTTATGAGCTAGAGTGTCTTCAAGACTCAAACAAAAGAAGGTAAGGACTCGAAACTGGATGACTCTAGAGTCATCAATAGTCATCAGTCAGAAGTACTAGTACTAAAGAAAGAAAGAAAGAAAATACATTTATTTAGCACAGACTAAAAGGCACACAATATACAGCAAAATAATAAAAATAAAAAACCAACAAAAAATGCAAAGTGCGTCAAAATGTGCCTCACGGCTGCGCTAAAAAGGCCCAGTTCAGCATAAAGGCCAGACAACTAGTGCCTGACGCTGGTTTTCAACTGGACCTGACGTGTGAGGTGACGGATGTAAATCAGTTTTAAACCAATACTGCAACGTGACGAGTGTATGGATACATAAATAAAATAAATATGTGTCAGATAAAATAAATAAAATAGTAACGAGTAGTACTTATATAGTGAGAAGTTAATATTTATATATAGTTTGTTATCTAGTAATTGAGTTTATTATCTAGTTTAAAATACATAATTGTGTTAAATATTATAAAAGATAGTAAAATAGAGTGTGATATTTAATAAAATTGCAAAATAAATAACACAAAACAAATAGGCCGGTAAACAAATAAATGAGACGGATGCACGATAGACCTTCACTAATATTTAACAAAGAAAGAAGACTAAAACATGTATTACAGTTGAACATTGTAGATCGCACACTTAGGGTCCGTTCACAAGTACTATAACCACACCACATCGCAGCGACAAGATGTGGTCAAGCAGTGGTTACGTGTGAATAGTGTCGATGCTACTTTCAGTTGCGTGTTGATTGCATTGTAAGTAGCTTGTAGTTGTGATGTGATGGTTATTTTGCGGTTAATGTTGCAAAAAGACAGATCCTTGCGTTTGCGATGTAGCCAGCCGCCAGTGCACGGTCTCGCTGGTGGTACAGGCAGTAACGTGGCCTAAATGTGACCTTCCCTGTTCATTTTAATGGCCAAATGTGGTCCGTGTGAATAAATTTTTGAATATTTCTTGTGCATGCTGTGGTCTCCTATAAGTGAAGGAGTTCATCTCTTTATACCCGATGTTGCCTTTACTTATGGGTAATGTATTGTTGGAGATCTAAAGTATTATTGCACGGGTTTTCTATGGCTATGGTAGGTTCAGTGCTGTAACTACGCAGTGTCATACCACGCGCGCTCATGCAAATTAGCGGCCCGTCTACGTGGTGTCGTTGTGGTGTGGTTGTAGTACGTGTGTTCGGGCCCCTATATGGCTAATTAGCAACTAACTAGAACTAGTTTGCAAGGTGTAACGTTACCACAACGTATCGCGCCAAGTTACAACAGTTAGACCACTTCGTTGATCGCGCACTCAAAACTTTCACGAACAGTTAAGTACTGTTCGACGATTCTGAACGATAATAACCTGAGTTTGTTTAACGAGATCAGGCCAAATATTATTACGATTTATTTTAAACAGAAACACTTAATTTTTCACCTTAAATGTGTACTTCTATAGAATTATAGCTAAGAAATGAATAATAGTTGCTTTTGCCCAGAAGTGGGACCACAGTGTCTAGTGACTCTTGTGTCTACAGTATCTAGGGGGACTACATAAACTGAAAAAATAAACTACCGTGTATTAACATCGCGATCATACATAAGTAGGGATCGTTAAAAGATACGAGCTCATTATAAATACAAGCACATAATAAAGACGTAGAAATTGTACCTTAATTTCTTCGTATTTACTTATATGTGTATGCTAGGCACGTGATACATTACACATGAAAATACAAGAGCCATTTTCCTCTACAGTGGGTAACAACGAGAAGTTTTCTATACGTTCCTGGACATATACCTAATGATCTGTAAGTACCTACCTATAATTTTGTATTGTGTCACTTAAGGGGGAAGCGCCAGGATAGCCCCGCAATATTAAAATTTTCTTACGTGTTGATTAATTACAAGGCAACCCTCAAAGCACATATATACAATAATCATATTTTGTTCAACATACAACCTGACCCTGAGGTCAGGGTCTCATCTCGTCAAATTTTCACCTGTAAATTGCAAAAATCGTAAGAAAATTTAATTTGTACTTTTAACTCGCACAAAAATATCACAAACTAAACTAAACACACTCATAGTAACACAACAAGAGTACATCTTCTCGCTCATCGTGATTAGCTCACCGTGACGGTTCGCATCCCCGTGTTGTCAGGACGGATGGTGCCTGCCCTAACCTGCTCGGCAGAGCACCCCCCAGTCCTAACGATGGCGGCCACCACCTCACCCTCCGTCACAGAGTCATCCAGGCCCAATATGCGCATGTCGGCGCACTTGGTGGGCCTGGACACCCGGGTCTCGTCCGCATCTAGGGACGCCCTAAGCTTTTCGGCCAGAGCGTTTGTAGTCGGGCCACTGGCCGCACCGGGGACCTCCAGCATCCGGACCCGGTCGCAGTGACCCACATGTGGATGCCATTGGCGACTCCCAGCTCCGCCAGGTTCACCGCAGCCCTCACCTTGGCGATCACGTCGCGGTATGTCTCGCCTTTCTTTTCCGCTTCCGGCTGTAGTATAATCACTACAGCTGCGGACTTTGGGGCACGTAGCCTAGCCGCGGTGCTTCGCTTTTTGTACCGCTGCCGCCTCTCCTTTCGTTTGGTGTTAAATAAGCGAAATTAGTATCGATACTTTTTCTTTAAATTAGACATGTTTTTCTTTTATACAATTTGTAACGGAAAGGGTATATACATACCAAGGGCAAAGCTCTTTTGGATGATATCAAACGATATTGGAAGGGTTTTTAAATCCTATCTTTTCATGTTCGGAATTTATGAGAATTTTGAGTACATTGATAACAGAAACCGAACTTTTCAAATTGAAATAAACACATCGCTCGGAAGAGATTTGAGTTGTTATGATTTGAATTTAAGAAACATATGAAACCGAAAATTTGGTATCAATTCTTAGAGTATTTTATTTTGAGCTGAAACTATGTATAGTGATTCTATACTAGCTGTTATCTTTAGTGCTTAAGGATAGCAATAGGATTTCTGTTACACCCTAAATAATGACTTCACAAAAGCCAAAATTGTTACATACCACGTTTTAGATCTTGCATTAGTGCTTTAAATGCAGCTTTCTTAACTATGTCCTTATCTCGTATTTAACAGTAACATAACATAAAAGCCTTCAGCCCCTATGCATTTAATTAAGATGTCCTCCAGTCGTTACGTAGCTAAAATATACTATTATCATCCATGTAAGGGTTTCCTGCCGGAACTGACCCTCAGTATCAAATTATTAAGGCAAGATAAGGCTTCCGAGAATGTAACTGAAGTTTATGGAATGGTGGATAGTAATTATTGTGTAATGGGCTCATATATGTAGAGAAATAATGAACATTGACTTTCTCGTATGGGTGCTCAGTTCCTTGCTTTTTTAAGCGACTTCAAAACTTCTTCGAAGAGGGATTCAATTCGGTTGTATTAAAAAAAAATGTTGCCTCTGAATTTCGTCTTTAATCGATTTGAAAAAAAAATACGGTTTTGGAAAAGGAACTTATTCATTATACTTACTTTTATCAGAACTTGACCAAATATATATGGGTGGACCCATTCGTGGTTTTTGAGTTAGCTTCAATAATACGTATTTTAGGTATGCATACGTACTGTGAGTGTGCGGACCTCTAAGCATCCGTCACCATATGACACCATTGCTCAGTTACTGCTCATTGTTCGCCAACCCGATTTGAGTTGCTATGTGTACCTACTCGCTTTTTTTAATATCCGGCGGTGGGACAGGTACCCAAGTTGTTATGCTTTTGACGATGGTGAATGCTTGCCTAGAAGCTATTCACACCATGCTTGAAGACTTACATAGTAATACCGAATCCGGTTCCTGCTCCAATTCTTTGGTACAATGTATTATATTATGAATGAATCAACATTTCTTGCCCTTATCCTAATTTAGTTGGGGTCAGCTTCTCTGTTAATTGTCATCTCGGAAGTAAAGCAACGAACAAAACACACATAACAAAAAAAAGATAACTAAATGCACACATGCGCACGTATTCCAGTAGAAAACTTTTTACAATTTTGTCCATTGCTTGTCAGGGGTAGGGACCAAAGACAATAGACCTACAAATGTATCTGCGTTAGCAATTCTAAGTACCAATCAAAACAAAAACAAATACCCGATTGCAGAGTGCATTAATGATTACTTTTGTAACAAAACCAACGACAACAAGTGTGCTAAGTTAGGTCGTTGCTCAGCAAAATGGTGTAATTACAGACGAACCTATCATCAACAGTGCTGATTTTCAGGAACTGCCTTTCTAGAGGTCACTCTCTTTCTAGCCATATCATATTTTACACAGTCTATCCATCGTTTCATTGGCTTTCCCCTTCTCTTATAGCCGCAAACGCCACATTCGTACTAAAAAAAAATCGCGTTGTTTTCCTGTCCTTTTTTTGAACATTGTGATGTGTTTCACAAAATGCTTTGCACAAACAGTATACGTGCAAAACATTTTGGAATTCCAACCAATCCATATAATCTATATTTATTAAACCTGCTACGCATCTGAATTTTTAGAGCCATGACAATTTTCCAGTAGTTGAAACCGTCCATTTTAAAACACTGAATATTTAAAGCATTATGTATCATAATCTGTCCGAAATAATCACACTAAGCACTCAAAGCCGCCTATATCAACAGATTTATGTATCACCTAAAAGCTTTCAAACACCATTTCTCAGGGCTGGCTCTAAAACAAAGAAAACCCAGACATACTCGTATTTCACATTACGCCATTACTTTTGATAAAATTTTCAATTTCGCTGACGTTTATTGCACGTAATAATAAAACTATGTGCTACTTTATTAAAATCTAGCATTAACACGAATCTTCACGCAAGTTAATGTCTATACTGGGTATTTAATTTTGTCCGGCTATTATTTTAAGTTATACACTTGCGGCCGTGAAATAGTGCTCCATTTTTTTGTAGAAGTTTTATTTTTAGTGGGTCCACCGTCCAGCTCCGTGTTTTGCATAGTTAGTATTGCTGTGTAACTCTCAAACATTACATGCTTGTAATATGAGTTGGGTTCATATCAAAAGTGAAACAAGAACTCTCGGTAAAGTTGTACTCCAAAGCATATTCCTAATTTTACCCAGGCTAGTTCTCTTAAAAGTGTAACACCAACTGAATGTCCTCAATAACGGGTATATTTGCACATGACAGAGCTTGCAAATGTTCATTCACTCACCCAATAGAATTGGTTTCTATTCTTCTCAGGTAATTTATGTAAATGGAAAATATTTCCGTGCCAACCTACGTTGTTTAAAAATACACTGACCTGTAAAAATTTTGCTTGTCATGCTACATAATTTGCCACGAAAATAGGTTAGTAGGTAAGTAAGGATGAAGGACAGAAATCTGAGTCTTGTGGGACGGATACAGAGGTTATTAATGAGAAGCTTATGATTCTGCTGGAATCGAGTAGCCAGCCTTCAGCTTAGATACCTACCGGCCCTGAACAATCTAGAAGAAAAATATTGACAAAATATAAAATATGACGAGGAAAATACAAAAAAAAATGAGATGTTTACGACACCGAGCCTAGATCTTATTTATACACATACGTGCTTATTACAGCTATATTCTTTTATTTCAAATAAGTTTTTTATTGTACCATATATTTGGTCGTAAGTGTACTATCATTGGGCGTAGGGTAACGCACTTAAAAGACAGAAAGGTCGGGCTATATTAAGGGACCTAGCCCTGTTAATTACACAGATAGCACAGTGGAATTTATTTCGCCCGATGGCCATCTACAGTACCTACATAAGTGTTATTGTACCATTTCATAAGAAACACTGAAATCCTTAATTACTGAAATTATTACGATCCTTTTAGCCTTCGGCGGACATAATGATATCTTGTTTGAAACTTTCTGAATATTATACGTTAAAATTATTGGAGGTTTATAACGGTATGGGTATATTAAAATGGAATTGAATGTGTTATGGTGCAAGCCAGTGTAATGTTTTGTATAATTTTATGCGAAGGCGGATATTTTATTTCAGAGGCGTGTTAACAATGGCGTTATAGTAATGGTTTTTTAGCGGGATTAATATTACTTATATTAATTAAGGCCAGTAGTACCGTTTAGTTTTCAGTATGGAAATCTAATTTCATCTTTACTTCTAACTTGAATATAAACGTATCTACCTATGTGACATTATCATAAAGTGTTTTTAGGGTTTCGTACCTCAAAAGGTAAAAAAGGAACCCTTATAAGATCATTCTCTTCGGTGGTGACACCGAATTTCTCACGAAAGGGTGAATCTAGCAAGTTCAAATTTATACCAGATACTGAGGTCTATAGTCCCTGTTAGGTGTATAAAAATCAAGGTCCTGAGTTAATACGATAAAAAGATATGGGCAAATTTAGATTTTCGCGAAAACTTGTAAGTATCAAAATTTACCTTATTTTTCAACTTTTTTAATTTTTCGGAATTTTCTCTTTACCTTGCTTTTAACCAAAATTGACAATACTAGGTCAAGCGGAAGTACCCTATAGGTTTTGGGTCGGAAACCTTTATGGTATTTCCCGTTGACCTAGAATCACGAAATTTAGCAAAATTCGGAAATTTGGCTTACAGCACAAATAAAGGAAAAATTCCAAAAAACAAAAAAGTTGAAAATTAAGGTAAATTTTGGTACTTACAAGTTTTTGCGAAAATCTAAATTTTCCCATATCTTTTTTTATTATAGCGGTATAATGGGTAGGTACAGAATCCTCGGCGCACGAGTTCGACCGGTTTTTTTTTCATCAAAATAAAATCGACTTTATTAAACCCGAACACATTTTAGCCGGAACCCATTTTTTAAGCAATACATGGTGAGATATTGAAATAGAAACGCTATTCTATTTCTAAACTTGCCACCGTATAGAAGCGTAGTTTTTCTGACAAGATTTTCATGTATCTAGATTGAAAGAAAGAATCTATAGATTCCCGAGGGAAATTACAAAAAAAATATTAAAATTGTGTCCTACCTCTCAGTCAAAAGCCAGTAATAAATATTTTCAGCACTTCTCACTGATTTTCAAGTATGAGCCAAATTGTTGAGTCTGACAGATGTTTTATCTATCTTCTTTATACATATATATCACTACATAGTATAAAACAAAGTCGCTTTCGCTGTCCCTATATCCCTATGTATGCTTAAATCTTTAAAACTACGCAACGGATTTTGATGCGGGTTTTTTTTTTAATAAATAGAGTGATTCAAGAGGAAGGTTTATATGTATAATACACCGACCTCCACGCGGGCGAAGCCGCTGGCAAAAGCTAGTATATAAATAAAAATAAATCGCCGAAATGTATGTACGCGCATAACTTCCGAACGAGTGCACCAAATTGAATGATTCTTTTTTTTATGTGTTTCTCATTGTCAGGACAAGGTTTATATATAAGAAAATTTCCAAAAAATATAATAATAATAATAATAATCTTTATTTAAATAAAACAGAGTGTGTAGTACATGTAACAGTTTTACAAAGTGGCACAGACTACATAGAGATACTACGTATCAGACGACCCACTCCCATAGAGAAAAAATGGTCAGTAGAGATGTCAAAAGTTGGAAGTTTAAAACATGACAGTTCGTTTTTTTTTTTTATTTAGTTGTTGAGTTTTAGGCAAAGGCTCACACAGAAAGCCTCAATTACCCTATTGTAGGTACTGTTTTCAGATTTTTTTTTGTTCTGAGAAATATGTAAATGAAACAACAAATACTTATTAAGATTTTTTTTTTAAATTTAGTTTTATATTTATTTTATGGCTTAGGTTGCATTCTCGGAAGAGATTTTCCTATTAATCGGGATATATCTGTGCCTTTTATTATTTTATTTATTATACAACACCGGTTGAAAATTACTAATTTTATCACATGGTCAAGGAAGGCTTTTTTTAATTTATTTTTTAAGTGTTTCACAAGAAAGGAAGCCAAATGAGTACTTAGACTTAATTTGGCTTTTTATTATTTTGGAAATGTTATTTTTAGCTGGACAGTGTTATATGTAGGTACTCATTTGCCACCAATGCAAAATATTACAGTTTAATCACTGAGAGGATAAGACAGTACGGAAATTAATCAACGCAAACTTCACTCGATCAACAACAAAACTGCAATGACGGTAAATAAATAGCAGAAGCGGAAAACTGAAAACATATTCGAAAACCGCCTAAATTTGACAGTGGCATTTGTAAATGGTCTATGGTTTTGGCACCTGGCGAAAGAGGGGTGAAGAATGATAGAAGGGGGTGAGGAGGCCTGTCTTGTTCGTTTCTTCCAACCATAGAGTATACGGTGTACATTTTTTGTTCTAAGTTTGCGTGCCGTGCAAAGTGGGTAGTATGTCTGGCAATCAAGTGGGTGACGTGCTGCTCTCGTTGCTAGGCTATGAAATAGCCTGTATTAAGGAGATTTGATCAGAATAAATTTTTACAATCTAATACAAAAAGTGATTGACGGTATAAGACAGAAGACTTTGACAGATCTTTGACGAAACAATCTTCCAACTGATTTGATTTTACCAGTCGCGATGAAGAAATAAAATATGGCGGTACGAAGTTCGCTGGGTCAGCTAGTTTAAGATAAGGCTTAATTTTTTGTACGCAAGAGTGCATTTATTAGTGACACACAGGATAAGTTTTTATCCAGTGTGCAAACTGTGATGTAAACTTACCCTGTATAAAACTAGAAGTTAAACCCCTATGGAAAAGCGCCTGAATTTAGTGTCTAAACAAATATTATAGAGAGAAAAGATTTATTTTTTTGCGTGTTTGTTTGTTACGCTTACACATTAAAACGGCTGAAATGATTTGGATGAAAATTGCCATTTATGTAGACCATGACCTAGACTGGGACATAGGAAACTTTGTATGTCGCTATTCCCACGGGATTTATGCGAGGAAATCGTTATAAGTGTTATATTTTGTGGTATGGTAATTTTATTATAGGTGTATGGTTTTCATATATAATTATATAATAAATGTTTCCTTCGAGTTTCTTGCTCATTCTTCTCCGTACGAAAATAACTTTTGAGAGGGGACGCTAGAATCAATTTTAATGTATTTTTTGGCGTCCAAAAGTGCCTTTTATGTGCCTATTTGAAATAAATGTTTTGACTTTGACGTTGCCTCTGTCACATACACTATGTGATCTCCAGTAAACTACATAACATACAAAACACAAAAGTAGGCATGTCCCAGTGAGATCGTCAAATCGTTACGAGGCCTTATTTTGAAACTACAACTTTTCTCCGTTAATGTCTCTCGTCAACCGACAAAGTTTTGATTATGTTAGTATAATTTTATTGCTACGGAACCCCCCTCATTTGTTTTTTGGCCTTGGCAACTCTACGGGTATTTTTGATAGTAAAATCCAACTAGAGGTGTATAAAACAGCGATTACTGATCATATTCTCGTTTCAGTTTTATGATGAGGAATAAAAAAGTTTCTTTAGTTTTTGAACACGAATTGAGAAGCTATTTCGATGAACAAGCTTTTTCATATCTTTTCAGTGAATTGATAATAAGATTATGTGCAAACCTAATAAAATTGACGTTTTATGCAGATAGTTAAACGAGCCACTTCTTCATCTACTTGTTTAGAGTCTCATCTACTTAATACCTAGCTATTCATATGAATACATTTTGGTTCTACTATGGTTCTACCTAATGATTATGTCACCCGACTGTGCGACAGCAAAGACAGGGTTATATTTTTAAGGCGTATCCGGGTATGTATGTGGTGATACCTATCCTTTATACCCGCGAAGCATCCCAACGGCTGGATGGATTTTAATCAGCGAGTGTCTATCGATTCGTCTAAACCGTGCGATGATTATTTAAAAAAAAAACTAAACGTCTCATAGGAAATGTCTTAAAAAAATTATACCATGACCAAATGGGGTATCAAAATGAAGGGCTTCAGGACAAAATTCCAAAAGTTCAAAATCGTAGGTACTACAGAGTTTAAAATGAAACAAAAAAAATTGACAATTGGCATACAATCTGATATTGAACTTAAGTTAAATGAAACCACCTACATCAGACTGGTTAAAGAGTAAGCTTGTTTTGTAGTTTTAGTTGCACACGGATATTTATTATTATTTTTTTTTGTTTTTAAAATAGTTTTCGGATGACAGCCAATCTTACCTAGTAACTAGGTTGTGGAGGTCAGATAGGCAGTCGCTCCTTGTAAAATACTGGTGTTCAGCTGCATTCGTTTAGACTGGAAGCCGACCAAAACATAGTTCGGAAACGGCTAGGCAGATTGATATCATATTGTTATATATGAATTGACACACTCGTAGGTATAACTTTGACATCAATTAATTAATTTGTTCCTTAGAAATCCCAATGCTTTAGTTGTCATTTGTCGCCTTTTTCTATTAAATTTAAAAATACATTAATTTAAATATTCGCACACCATTTGTCATGGTAGCATGTAAAGGGGCCATTATATATAGTTTTAAGATCACACGTTGTAAACCTATATTCTGGCAAATCAATGTGGATATAAATTAAATTACTTACGAACTAACTACACAAATCAATACAAAAAAAGGACACCAAGGGATGATTCTTACTAGACCGGGCCGTACCCGGAGCGTGCCGTGTACGTGGCTCGGACGGAGCACGGATTTGAAACGTTACATACATTTTGTATGAAGCAGTTTTGTTTTGTTAGACAGCACGGTTGGCGCAGCGGTTAAGCGATTGACTGCTGTGCTGCGTGTAGCGGGTTCGATTCCCGCACGGAACAAATATTTGTATGACCTACAAGTAGTTGTTCCGGGTCTGGCTGTTTGTGTATGTGTATTTAAATGTTTGTAAACGCACCCACAATACAGGAGTAATTCCTAGTCTGGGGCAACGTTTTTTAAAAAAAAAGAAAAAGAAGGTTTATATTACACAGTGCATGATCCGTGTCCCGTCCGGGCCCGAACGACGCTCGTCTACGCAACGGTTGTTTCACGGCCCCGCCCCGTCCTCTCCACGTCCCGTCGTAATACGAACACTTCCGTGCTACGTACGGGCAGTGAGCGACGAATGTTTAGTGAGGGGCCACGCGCGCTCTTTTGTTTCACCGAAGCTCTGTTTTTTTTTGTGTGGGCTCAAATCATCAAATAGCTTCTCCCGCTCTGGGTGGAGCGGGAGGGCTATATCACACTTTTACTGACTAAAACCCACCCATGTTCCTCCAGTTGCCAGTGTGCCAGGGCCACGGTATCTCTTTCGAACAACCCGCACCCCAGGCAAGCATCGGCCCTTGCGGACCCCACCAGTTGGTGCTGACATCTCTTTGAGGCGCGCGTGGAACACAACGCGCCGTCGACCCGGGCTTGGTCCTTACCGGACTGCGAACTATCCATTACTCGCCGTCCGCAAGCCCGTGCCTACGGTAGCCGGGAATCTGCCTGGATTTCCGAACGCCCAGGGCGTCTCCTGTGGCGAATAAGGCCGTGAGGGCGCATATACTGCCTCTCCCTTACGTGCGCCGCCTCCCTCTTCACGAGCATTACTGCTTCACAGAAGGAGGTGACGGCTACCCATTCCCTCTCGCTCCAAACCATCGCCTGGATCAGAGCCGGACGCGAGAGATTGTCGCCGCTGATCGCCTCCACGAGGATACGGCGGTGCTCCGCCCAAGCCAGGCAGACCTCCATCGTATACTTGACCGTGTCCTTAGGGCGATCTTCGCAGTGGAAATACCCGGACGTTTCCTCCCGCCCTATCCGAAACAGGAACCTACTGGAACAACCGTGTCCGATGAGGGCCTGCGTCAGGTGGAAGGTGAGGACGCCGTGCCGCCTCTTAAGCCACTCCTCAAAGAAGGGACTTACCGCCGCTATCGTGGCGTGCCCAACCGAAGCTCTGTTTGGCCACATATTTGTGAAACGTAAACAAACAAGCGTATAATGGACGATGAAAAATTAATAGAATATGTCCGAAAGTATCCAGAGCTGTATGACATGTCGCATCCAAGGTACCCATATAGGTACGAAGTTCAAAACTTCCATATATGGACTTCAATTGGAAACGAATTAAATCAAACAGGCGAGTATTAGAACCAATTATTTAAAAAAATACAAACATATTTGGAATCTACGTAAAAAATTACATAAAACTGCATATTCAAAAATATGAAAAATCAATTATTATTAAATTACAATACTGACAATTATTCACATTACTACGCTATATTGAAGCGACCTTGGCGGCTTATAACCCGGTGTAATATAAACGTGCAGCACCGACGGGCTCCGCTTCGGCCCCACCCCGAACTCGGCCCGGCCCTGGGGGCCTACTCCCTAAGCGAAATCCGTAGTATCGGCCGTCGTTACGAGTGCTTCGCTCTCTGTCTAAGTTACGGTATGTCCATAAGTGAGACGGAGAACGAAGCGCCGACACCGCACGGTGTAATGAGAATCATCCCTAAAGCGTCGAAGTATTCGTCCGCATCGCTATCATCAGGAAACGTGCTCAGAAGACCAGTCTTCTGGGCTGATATTCAACGTGGCAATACTGTTGCCACGTTGAATGTCAATGCTAATTCTTTGGCTAAAACAAATTCATTTGAATTTAAATACGTCATTCACTGCAACAACTCCGTTAAAACAGTATCAAGTAAGTAACAATCTTATCAAACTTAAATCAACCACTAGGACCATCCCTTATAATCTGATATAAATAAAGCCCCCAACCCACGTTTCACCTTATCGATGCCAGCAGTATGGTAAGTGGAAAAGTTAGAAATTCAATGTCTGTCATACAATCAAGGAGGATCCGTTTCCATCACGCACTCCTATTACTTTCGAGTTGGGAACTTTTGGAAGATGCCTCAGTTCTCAATTGTTCTAGTGAACCGTGTGATAAGGCTCTAATATGATTGGTGTTACTGTTGATTAAGTAAAGTGTAGATAACGAACACGTAAGGTGAAAAAGCGGAGTGGAGTGAGGAGCAGTGGTGGCAGAGTGGCCACCACTGCTCTCCACTGCCCGCCAGTGCTAGCTACCACGATAGCCCAGTGAGGTAAATGTCACATGTCTTCGATATTTTTTGTTCTGAGACGTGTTGGTTTCCTCACGATGTTTTCCATCACCGTTTTGAGAGCATTGGTGAAGAATGAAGTGGGAACATTAAAGGCTGATTAAATTGGTTTTTGTTTTTCGAATAAATAAGGCAGCCAAATCAGGGTTTCACTTTATTAATTACTGACGCTATTATAATCGAGCCCACCTACTGAGGACAACTAAATTAAAAAGTTACATCGACTCGAAAAAAACAAGTTTATTAATATTTATTTTCTTGGTAAATATTATGACCTAAATAAGTAAAACCAACGCATAGTAAATTATTTTGACTTCTTTCGCTCATGGTTGTAGTTGTCACTCAATCTGTGTGGTTTTTTTTTCCAAAGACCATTTCAAACACCAATCTAGATAGTCTTCACATAATCGGACCAAGATTATGTGTGGACTTTAAAATAGACCTCGAGTTTGTTTCGGCCTTCCTTCTCAGAGTAGTCAGTAGGAAACGCCATCCTCAACTTGTTTAAAAAATATGATTGACGTGTAAAAAAGTGTTTGCACAAATCTACTTACATAAATAAAATCATTTATCATTTATAACTAGAGATCGGATATTCGGATGCATATTTACCTAAAGTTAATTTTTGTTATGAAAGTATGGAAGCGGCTTTTTAAAACATATTTTGATGCCCGGAACACCGGGAATGCATAACTAGTCAGGTGTATAGTATGGAAGCATCTTCTAAATTATTAGCATTACAAAACTATTCAGATACATATTTATTTAGAATTAATGTTTAAGCCCCGATGCAAATATATGTATGTAGGGTGTAAGGGAGGTGGTGTGTGTCAGTAAAAAAAAAAACATAAATTAAATTAAGATTATTTCTATACAAAAGCTCATTCCATATTAGCCAGCATTGCAACTTTAGGTAAATATGCATCCCAATATCCGATCGCTATTTATAACTTTTAAAGGTTCAAATTTTTTTTTTATAAAAATCTTAACTTAGTAGGTACACGCGGCTTCACATCAAGCTATACATTTCCAGTTTACGCTGAACTCGCACTGTACAGCAATCCTATACAATGCGAGAACTACTTATACTGAAAATGTATAGCTTGAAGTGTAGCCGTGCATACATATGACACTTACTATTAAACGACAACCATTCATAAAAAGCGCCCACGTATTTCATCTACCATACTATATCATAATAATATGTTCGGTGTAAGGGACATATTATTGCTAACTCATAGTCTACGCTACCCACATTAATTCTAGATGCCAACACGTCTTTTACCTATTACATCCTAAGTAAGCACCTTTAGCTACAAACGGCAAAATAGATAAGGGTACAGGCTACTGACGCATGTATTTTACTTCATTAGGGGGAAGCGCTACCGTACGGTAGCCCACACTCAAACTTCCTTACGTTTTTTGCTATTTGTAGTTCATTGTTTGGCTTATTCATTAACCCCCTTATTCATAAACGTTGCTTAAAGTCAAGTAATGATTAACGATAGTTTAAACACATTTTTTACGTATAAACATCTCTTCACTTCAAGCAACGTTTATAAATAAGAGGGTAAATTATTGTGAATTTTTCATTCGATGGGATTAAATTAACTAAGAGAGTCGTTTGATGGTTTTAATGGTTACGTAAAACCATAGTTATTTGTTATGGTCGCGAATCATATTTTGGTCAACATAAAAAGAAAGGAAAGACGTAAGGAAAATTTAATTTCCTGGGAAATAAATAGAAATGTTTATATTACAAAACATTTCAATTTATTTCATTTCGTATCATAGCATTACGGAGAATGCGCTAATGCACCCAGGAAGTTAAATTTTCCTTACGTCTTTCTTTTATTTTTATGTTGACCAAAATATGATTCGCGACCATAACAAATAACTATGGTTTTACATAACCATTAAAACCATCAAACGACTCTCTTAGTTAATTTTTATGTTGTATGTAAGTAGATCTTATAAGACATTTTTACACGTCAATATTTTGTTGGTCAACATTTAAAAAACTAGATGACGCCGACATTTCCTCGCTGACTGTTCCCTGAGAAGAAAAGCCGAAACAAACTCAGAGGCCATGGGCTGTTTTAAAGTCCAAACATTATATCGTCTGCTTACTGGTAAAACAAGTTAAATACATTTTTTTACTAAATCGAGTTAAAAGTGCAGTCACGTGTAATTTTTTACGGGCTATCTACTGGTAAAATCAAAAAATGCAATGTCCAATGGCTGCTGAGATAGTAAGTTTGTAAAAATTATATCTTCTGACATTTTGTAAATATTATATAGATAAGATTATATCTTAAAAGAAGGGTAATTAGTGCAACAGTTTGCTTTAACAGTTTTTTAAATTAATGTGTTTAAAATTGATCAAATTAAAACATAAACTTTGAAATATCATTTACTCGAAATGACACAGACTGCACTTATTACTTTTTACCCGTAAGCAGACGATATTATTTGAATTTTATGTGAGTCTAACAATGCAGGGCTATGTCTGGAAAGACCTTTTGAAGAAAGAGCCATTGCAGCTTTGAGCATTGTGCGTTTGTATCAGTCACCGTGTAGCTAAACCCTATTTTAGGGAACTCAAGGGTAGGAAAATGCTGAATGCTCTAGTGGGTCACCCGTCAGTTCTAGAGGACTATGCAGCAGCATAACCCTCTAGAACTGGCTTGATTGCAATCAAAATCAAAATCAAAAGTCATTTATTCAAACTAGGCTGAGAGTCAGCTCTTTTTGAACGTCAAAATTACATAAAACAGTTCTTCAAAACGCCCGCCCTTCACCACTTCCTAGTGCTTTAGCTGGGAAGAAGAAGTGGCGCAACAAACTCCCCAGCAGCACTGCTGTCTGTTAAATTAGAAAAACTTGATTCTATATAAATAGTAGGTAATTAACATTACGAAACACAAAAAAAAAAAATCCATATAACATCTAGCACACGTCAATTTACCAACAAAACATTGAAAAGTATAGGTACTTAAGCAGAAATAAATAATAAAAAATAAAAACGTAAACAGAACTTACGATCTAAATAAAAGCCTCCAGGCCTAAAGGGCGTGCCCGCTTATTTAAGTAATTCTGCACTATGTTAATATAGCTATAATTTGAAGTAACAAAAGTTAAACTAGGACTTTTAGAATAAAACGATAATTAATAATTTACAATCAACAATAACATAACCATGGTCAGTAAGACGACCAGTCACCACAAGCACCCGATCACGAGCATAACGCAAATATCAGCCATTACCTCCCCTTCGCCATATTTGAGAGAAGGAGGCAAGCCGACCCCCGATGCTACCGCAAGCAATGACATCTAAGGGAGCATGACGCAATCACTAACCAATCTCAAACAATCAACAAAAACAAGAAAGAATAAAAAATCTGCGAACAAGATTTAAGGAAAGGATAAGGATGTTGCTGCTCATTGATAAGGTATTTTAATGGGCTATTAACCGATGGTTTAGTATAAAACACCTTCACAAATATGATAGAAGCTCTGCAAAGATTTATAAAGGGCTGATTTTTCAATAGTCTGATAACTTTTATTTGAACAATAAATATAACGGTTTGACAGGTTGTGTTTGAAAGACATGTCAAACTGTCATGTTTATTCTTCAGTTAGAAGTTGTCAGACTATTGAATAGGTCTGCCCTAAAGGTATTTTACGAGCTGTCTACACACATATATCTTTTGCCGTCCGTACAATGACTTATGCTTCGGTCAGACAGCCCATTACATCTTTTCATATCAAGGTGACATTAAATTATTATTATTATTCTCGGACCTTATAAACGAGGGTCTTCAGAGGCTATAATGTTCCTCAAATCTATTAAACTGAAGGCGGCCCTACCTTACTTTTTTGTTTTTGCTTAATTGAAAATTGACGTAGCTATAATGATTGATTGCTTTGAAGTGACTTCGCTTTTCATGGGCTGTTATTAAAAATTTTGTAAAGTTTTTTTTTGGGTTCTGTACCCGAAGGGTAACCAATAGGACCTATTACTAAGCCTCCGCTGTCTGTCCCATCCGTTCGTCCGTCTGTCCGTCTGTCTGTCAGCGGGCTGTATCTCATGATCCGTAATAGGTAGACAGTTGCAATTTTCACAGAATGTGTATTTCTTTTGCCGCTATAACAACAAATAATAAAAATAAATATATATTTAAAAATTAAAGGGGTCTCCATAGAAGAAGCATTTTTTGCGTTGTGGTACGGAACTCACACTTGGCCGGTTTTTTATTTAAAGTTTAGCACATTGATTGGGAAAGCAGTAGTGGTCCAGTGGTAACGGCCGCGACTTACGATATGTAGGTTGTAGGTGCGAACCCAGGCAAGTGCTTTACTTAGTGTAAATAATTTCCTCACCACTGCTCTCAAAACGGTGAAGGAAAACATCGTGAGGAAACCGGTATGTCCTAGAACCAAAAATTCGAAGACATGTGACATCCACCAACCCACACTGGGCCCGCGTGGTGGATTACGGCCCACTCCCTCTCACAGAGAGGAGGCCTGTGTCGTCGTGCAGTGGGAACATTATAGGCTTATTATGATGACATTGTTTGGGTGCGTAAAAATCCTCTATGAGGGACAAAGTTTAAAGTGGATGCGCTAAGGTACCCAGCGAAATACACTTAGTGAAAAAGTCATTCAATGGGATTCTGGAACGTTGTGTTGATCAATTTAATGATTAAGTATAATTCTTTACACCCGCTAAATATGTTGTACTTCGGCAGTACATATAAAATTGGAACGATACAGAGAAGATTAGCATGGCCTCTGCGCAAGGATGACACGCATAATCGTGAAGCGTTCCACATTTTTTCTGCCAGGGGTGCGGGTTGTTCGAAAGAGATACCGCGGCCCCTGGCACACAGACAACTGAAGGAACATGGGTGGGTTTTAGTCAGTAAAAGTCTGACACGGTCGCGAATCATATTTTGTACAACATACAGTCTGACACTGACTGCATGTCAGTTTCAAATTGTAATAATAAAGTATTAACATTACTTCGCTTTTCTCCTATTACTCAAAGGTCGTGTAGACTAGCGCGACGCGACGGACGCGTTGCTACACTAATAGAACAATTTCTATGAAAACTTCTTGGAAATTGTTCTACGAGTGTCGCGTCGCGCCTATTTGAAAAAGCCTTTATCATAAGAACAAAAGAAATCTTAACTAAATTGCATAAAATTCAAAACATGCCAATTGCCTAATAAGTATTTCTGGAGTTGTCAATTCACCCCACAAATAAATTAACTTCGTGCAAATCGCCAACAGAAAATAATAAATTAATTAAAAATGTAAATTCGCCTGCTTTGGGCAAGTATGTTCGTGCAAATCGACTAATATAAGCCTTGAAAATTATCACAACACAAGACATGTTCGATGGTATTGACGCCGATAGGTCGGTTCGAAATTCGAGCTAAAGACAGTGCTTAATTCTCTACTCGATGTACCTACATATTTGCTGCAGTGCACTGTATCAGAAAAAAACAAAAAACTAGCGACCCGCCCCTGCTACGCACGGTTTTGGCGACTTGTCAAAATATCGAGATTTCTTATGATATTTATGTTTAATTACGGAATAGAGATCTCAAGTGATGGTGACAAACGTATCAAAATCCGCGACACATATAAGAAGAACAACGCGGTTACACAGACAGACACGCAACGCAACTTTAATTTATAACATACCGTATAAGCTTAGAAGATATAGAATAGACACCTTAACAGGGCCTGAATTCACTATGACCACATAACGATTCCTTACTCGTAAGTCTCGTAACCACGTCAATCACAAACGAATTCTGTTAATATCGTATTAATAATATAAACAAATTGTCTTGGAACATACAGAATATGACATTTCGGTTCCTTACCGTTACACTGGTTTAAAAATAAAACGATATTGACGTAGTTTGAACGTAGTAAGATTCCACGGGGAATCATTATAACGATACAGAATTGGGGCCCAGTTCGATGGTTTAACTTGGGTCGGCCACCAAGGATGCGGAAATCTTGGATGTGGGAAATGCTGGACCAGTCGTTGCGTTGGCGTTGCTTTGGAGATGCCTATGGCACCATTCCAAATGTGTAAAAATATAATAATTGGAACTTTATAGGCTGATGTTTTATGGGTTTGTTGTCTATAACGTACCTACGTCATCACAATCAGCCCATATCGTTCCCACTACTGGGGATACAGGCCTCTTTGTGAGGGTAAGTGAGCCATAATCCAACACGGTCCAGTGCGGGTTGGTGGATGTCACATGTCTTCGAATTTTTGGTTCTAAGCCATGCCGGTTTCCTCACGATGTTTTCCATCACCGTTTTAAGAGCTCTGGTGATGGAAAATTCAAATGCCTGCCTGTGTTTGAAATCACAAACGTAAGTTGGGACCGATAGCACTGGACCACCACTGCTCTACTGCGTTGATCGCCATGAGGACACGGTGGAGCATACGGTGGAGGTCTGCCCGGCTTAGGCGGAGCACCGCCGTGTCCTTGTGGAGGCAACCGGCGGCGGCAATCTTGCGCGTCCGGCCCTGGTCCAGACCATGGTACGGAGCGAGAGAGCATGGGTAGCCGTCACCTCCTTCTCCGAAGCAGTAATGCTCGCGAAGAGGGAGGCGGCACACGTGTGGGAGGCAGTATATGCGCCCTCACGGCCTTAGTCGCCCCAGGAGACGCCCCGGGCGTCGGGAATCCCAGGCTGATTCCTGGCCACCGTAGGCGCGAGCTTGCGGATGGCGAGTAATGGGTAAGGACCAAGTTCGGGTTGACCGCGCGTTGTGGGCCACGCGCGCCTCAAAGAGATGTCAGCATCAACTGGTGGGGTCCGCAAGGGCCGATGCCTGCCAGGGGTGCGGGTTGTTCGAAAGAGATACCGTGGCCCCTGGCACATAGGCAACTGAAGGAACACGGGTGGGCTTTAGTCAGTAACAGTCTGACACGCCCTCCTGCTCCACCAAGGGGGGGAGAAGTTATTTGATGATTTTCCACCCAAAAAAAAACCACAACTGCTCTTCCGTACCGTAATAGGAATACGAAATTAATAATACTCAATTAACTACATAGTAGAATTTCGTTTATATTTTTGTTTTGTTCCATATTTTGTTTGATCCAGTTTAATAACTTTCGGATCAAGGTTGTGGAATTGGGTTATTTTAGTTTGGAAAACAAACTTTTTTTTTTCATTAAATATTCAATAGAACTGGAATATTGGCTAGACAGTTTATCGAATTTCATAATAGTTTTTGGTGTGAATGTCAGTGGTGGCGGCTTTGGAGACTATGTCATATTTATCAAGCAAAAAGTTACTTTGTGGACACACATCGAAAACTGTAATTGAAATATATTTTCCATTCGGATATTTTATACCTAAAACTTTTTTAGCAGAAAATGAAATTACGATTATGATCAAAAAGTTGAGCGGTTAGTCGCAAATCCACTTTCTGCCCCGTTAGTCTCGTGTTGGCAAGCGCGAATGCTGATCGTGGAATCCTGGGTTGATTCCCGGCTCGGAAAAATTGTTATTGGGTTATTCCATTAGGAATTTCTTAGTAGCGGAGTTTGGACGTTGGCGATGTGATACCCCTGTACCACTGAAAGCCGTTGGCATGATCTCTCTCTGGTCGAGTCAGATTGCCATTCCATCAGTCTTTGAGACTAAGTGAAGAGAGTGCACATATGTCTGCGCACACCCTAATTGTGCATTACAAATATCCCGCGCCGAAGGCTGGTCTGCTCTGAGATTGGTCAAAATTCGACCTGTATGACTATTTATTATAATCAGAGATAACATTCGATGAGCTTACACATTTTTCTGCGTTAAAAGAAATTAAATGTTCAACCCTGCCTGTCCTCTAAATGTCTTTACTAACAATTGGTACATTTAAACAAGTTGTTGAGTATAAGGCATCTTCTTTAATACAGAACGGGAACAAACTTCAGTTCAAACTCTTAAACTTTGTTTAAAATTTTCATCCGATCAGAATTTTCTTCTAAAATATTTAGTTTAAGAATTCCCGAAAGGGCGTGATCCTTAAAGTTTCCCAAAATTTCATCAAAGTTAATTTCACGTTTAAAAAGATTTTCATATCAAGGGCTTATTACGGAGGTTTCTTGATTTTAGGATAGGATGTAATGTCCACGTGTATTTTGCACGAAAATTATTACCTACCTTGCAAAATGAAAACATACCCCTAACTACGCGTTTCAGGCGTCCGCCATGTTTTCCGTGCAAAATGGGCAGCGTTTAAATTAAAACCAATTTAAAGTTGGACAAACTTTCGACCGGAGTATTTGAATTGGAGGCAAATCTATAAATTATCATCTCCCTCTTCAGTTAATTGTGTGACGGGGAAGCGGGAAGGGGTGTCGAAGTTAGAGCTTCATTTAAACCGTGGTTTGAAATTCGGCGTTCGGAGATCTATTGATCTTTTAAAGGTTTAGATCAACTTGTTTAACTTCGCTTCTGATTAATGACAGTTTGTGTTTGTTTACTAAAAATATCGCTTTATATTTCTTAAGTGTTATAATCCTGGATTATGGAAATTTGACGGAAAATTGATGATGTCACTTAGAAATCTACAAATAGTAGGTAGATAAGTTTATTTTGCATCACAATCAGCCTATAATGTATCCAATGCTGGGACTCACGCCTCCTCTCTATGAGAGGATTATTTTATTTTAATTTCTGAATCGTTATTTTATTTTTGTTTTAATTACGGACGCTTTAATGTGCACGACTCTTTACATCGTTCTCAGATTGATAATTTCAACATAATGATGTAACCAACTTTTTGTAACAATACCATGATTTTAAAAGAGTGTCCATGGAGTTTCTTGCCCGTTCTTCTCCATAGGTACCTACGCTTTGGAATGAGCAACTAGCTTCATCTTTCTAACTCACCGACCTTGACAATTCAAAAGTGCCTATAATTGGTTTATTTTAAACAAATGCTTTGAGTCTGAGGGATTGGGTCGTTATTCACTACGCGGGCCCAGCGCGGTTTGGCAGATGTCACATGACTTCGAATTTTTATCCTTGGACATGCCGGTTTCCACAAATTATTTTTCTTCACCGTTTTGAGACCCCACCGCTTTTTGTGTAAAAATATTTTACACAAAAAGCTTATATATTAACTCGCATACAAAAAAAATTCCCAACTTTTGTGCAAAAGTCAAATACGCAACCAATACGCCAAAACTAATAAAAAATATGGCGTCAGGCCATTTTCATATCGCCGGGCCGTAAGTTGGGCTAAGGCCGAAAGATTGAAGGAGTCCCGAAACTCTATCACGGCCTATTGGGCCGACGTGACTGACGCAATATGAGTCCGACGTCGATCAACGAAACGTGATGCTTTTACCAAAACCTTATCGGTAGGTACTATTTTATTAATATAGGGTTGACTCGATACAAATATGTTGAGTTAGACGATACTTTTTAATAGGTGTCGAGTAAAACTTGTATCGATTGCGTCTCGTTAAAAGTTTTGATATAGTTTTGAATTCTGTGCGTGATTTTCTTACCTACTTAGAGATGATGACTGTTATAATAATAATAATAATAATAATTTTAATATCAGGCAACTAAGGCCCATACATAAAATACACAAAATAATCTTAAACAATAATGACAAACTAATACATATTAAAAACCAGCTGAAAACCTTAATTAAACACGTAAAGTTGACGGCGTCGTGTTTTGCTGCGAGGTGTCGGTGTTATAGATGTTGGTGATGGAAGATGTAAACAAGAAGCTTTCGCCTCGTTTCAAGGAATACGGATCAACTTTTCATTAGAATTGAGACTTTTGGCGTTGACACTTTAAATAAAATCTCTGGAACGTTGGGTACGTTCCAGAAATTTTATTTGTGCTATGTTAATATAACTTTTGTAAGTTTCAGTAAATTAGTTATTTAAAAGTGGTTTTCAAAGTTGTTTGAAAGTTCCATGAAACGCTGTTATTAACTCTTACTAAATTCTACAAGACGCCATCTGAAATTTCAATGTTGATGAAGCTCTTGTCAATTTTTTCAGTCACTTTATCCCTAAAATGCCCGACAACACTTTTTAAAGTAGGTATAAGTATGCCAAACTACACAATCGGGTCCCTTGAGATACAGACGATAAGAAAACTTTGAAGAAAGGAAACTTACCCAACGCTAACGTACGCAAGAGACGCAGGTCACTTTTTATTTCTTATCGAGACCTCCCAATGGGAGGTTGTCAGGGATATTATTTATCAGTTAATCGTGAAAGGGATGAGAACATAGTCATCAATATTTTTTAGGATAAGACACCGCTGTGGTTTAAAAGATGTAGTGACAAAAATTTAAAAGAGTATGCGTAGATGGTTTTCTTTTTTTTGAGTGGGAAATCATCAAATAACTTCTCCCGCTCTGGGTGGAGCGGGAGGGCGTGTCAGACTTTTACTGACTAAGACCCACCCGTGTTTCCTCAGTTGTCTGTGTGCCAGCGGCCGCGGTATCTCTTTCGAACAACCCGCACCGCGCGCAGGCATCGGCCCTTGCGGGACCCACCAGTTGGTGCTGACATCTCTTTGAGGCGCGCGTGGAACACAACGCGCCGCGTCGACCCGGGCTTGGTCCTTACCGGACTGCGAGCTACCCATTACTCGCCGTCCGATGCGTAGATGGTTTGGTCATGTTGATGTAGAGCGACTAACAGAAAGGTTCATTAAAGGTACAAGGCAGATGTGAGTGGCAACACAAAGAGAGGATGCCCTAGGAGGACATCTAACCTTATTATTGATGTTCTAAAGAACGGCCAAGTGCGTAGTACTCTAGTAAAAGAAGTATGTCAGGATCGTAGCAAGTGGCGTTCTGTAGTTTCTGCCTACTGCTAAGGGAAAAAAGCATGAATTTATGTACGTATGTACTTTGAGGAATATAAAGGACTAATCCTAGTGCTGGCAGTCTTGAACTAGGTCTTGTACATGTCATGATAACACTTCATTCCCAGAATGAAAAGCATATGTGTACTTATCATTACAAGGTGATTTTTTAGTCAACGTTTAAATTTTTCAAGGTGATAGTACCCGTGAACTTGAACAACTTTCGCCAAGGAACATGGGTCGAAATATGAAAAAAAAATCGGACATCCCATACAAAATCGATTACTTGACTATTGATGGTGCATGGGGGAAAGTATTGTGAGGGACTCTTACAAACTACACTCTTAACAGTGGCTATCAGCAATTGCGGAAGCCCTCAAGCGAGACTACATTCTCCATTAAAAATAAACAAACATTATATTGGAACCGTAACATTTACTCTGTAAAGCAGACATTACAAGTTATTCATACTATAAGTGGTACACCAGCTGTAATCTCACTTTCTATATGGCAGTGGTCTTCTCCGCGTAGTATTTTGAAGAATCCGTTGTTACCCCAATCTGGGTTCCAAGAATTTGCAATGAGCCAGTACTTATCGCCATTCTCTACTCCCCAGCCTAACATTTTAACAGCATGCCTTCCGACATAAGTCCCTTCCACATGTTTGTACACACCTTCTCTATAATGAAGGAAATCATGGTATACTACATATCCAGCCTCTACGGGTCCATTCTTATATAGTTCAGCTTTAATTTGATCTTCATCAGAGGGTATTCTGTACACGAGCTTACCGCGACGCTTGTCTTTATCATAATCAGTGCTGTAGCTCGACTCACAGGCCTTGACGCATTCTGGAGTGTCACCTGGTCTGCCACAGGGCGGCAAGTTGCCTGGCACACCATGTTCGCAGGCAGCTATCCCGTACGGTCTACAACCTTCGTTCGAGTTGTAATTCCCTCCTGACACAATACCCGTGGAATTCCAGTAGAGCCAAGCAGACGACGGCATACCTCCCTCTCGACAACTACTATCACAACTCGAACAACAGGTCACAACATCGTGAGCAGAGAAATGGAAATTCTGTTGTTCGTTAGAGTGTATACAATACCGATCGGTCATCGCTTCTACTGCGCCGAACGCCCAGCAACTACCGCATGCGCCTTGGTCTCTTATTTCGTTCAGGGAGGGACAGTTCGGCCATTTATCCCTCGGGTCGAAGCTCTCTGGAAGACTTACAATCAGCTCGGCTTCATGTTCCATCATTGGTAATTTTGCAAAGTTTTCGTCTTCCAAGGAACCCATTAGATTCTTAATGTATGAAAACGGTGTGAGTACTGGAAAGTTTCTGCCGGCTTTCCATGAGTTTTGCTTAGAGTTGATCAAATTAATGAATCTATCGGACAGTGGGTTTGAATTTCCGGTGACGACAGCCGCCAGTGCACACAGAAAAAAAACAAAAAATTCACGCGACACGACCATTATTGCCGAGTTCTTTAATTACTTTTCTACTGAACGCTAAATTCGAAGATATATATATAGCCCTTTTTCAGGAACACAAACATTTATTTTTATCGCAAAGAAATGCTAAGATTCCCATATGGGTAGGTATTTCAAATACGTGTAAACATAAGGTGATAAATTGAATATCACAAAAATTCTTATTTTTATATACAATGTGTTTATGTTTTGTGATAAGATTATCAAAACACAGCACGTGTTAGCCATCACTAAAACTACTCAATGCGCAATTAGTGCGTTTCTTACTTTTGCATGAAAAACCATACTCGTTTTATAAGTATCAGACGTAGAACAAATGATATATTTTATAGTTTTTTTTTTTATCATTGTTCCTATCATCCAAAGCGCCTGCCATTTAATCTCTTCACCACCCTTGGGTTGACTGGTAGAGAATGCCTAAGGCATTAAGTCCGCCTTTGTACCTTTTTTGTGTGCGAGAAGTTTAGATAAATAAATAACATGTCGGGGAAAACCGATCTGTGTGCCAAAAGTAACTAGCTGAAAAAATCGAAGTGTAGAATAACGTGAAGCAGCCTTTTGTGTACCTAGAAAGCCAATCAATTGTAAAACTCCTTGTTTTAAAATGGACAACAAATTCCAACGTCATAATGCGTCCATTATGACATTGGAGTTTGTTGCGATCTCTGAAGCATTTTCTTATTGTCATCATCATCATTATCAGTTCAGCCGAAAGACGTCCACTGTTGGACATAGGCCTTCCCCAAGCTCTGCCACTTCGACCAATTCTGTGCTTCCTGCATGCAACAGACTCCTGCGGCCCTCACAAGGTCTCTCTGCGGCCTAGATGACTACTCTACGTGGAAATTCGCAATAAAAATGATTCTCATACGAGAAAAATTGTTCACGTTTACGTCAAAGTACCCGGATTCCAAAGACTCCAACGCCATCGAGAAGGACCAAGACACACTAGCTTTGATTTGTCTACATGTGGAACCTACACTTTATGCGTATGTACAAGATTCAAAGCATGCGAAAGATGCTTGGGATAGCTTGGCAAAAATTTTTGAGGACAAAGGCGTAAATCGCAGAATCACCCTCATCAACGCATTGATGGATGAGAAGCTAGAGAGACACTCGTCGATGCATGAATATGTTACTGCAGTTATGTCTCTTTCTCAAAAGTTGAAGAATATTGCCACCGGATTTGACGATGATCCTGTAGCTGTCGTGTTACTAAGAGGACTACCCGAAGAGTACAGGCCTATGCGAATGGCACTGGAACACTCTGGGATGAAGTTGACTTCAGATAACGTACGGCAGAAGTTACTACAGGAGAATTCACGTCAAGGTTGTAGTATGTACATTGTCTTCAACGGACTTGGCATTGGCTGTGAGTAGGAGTAAGAAGCGGAATGGGAACAAAGATATGAATATGACCAAAGTTAAATGCTTTAAATGTGGAAAAAGTGGACATAAGAAGCCGGATTGTCCTGAAGGAAGGAAAGCGGGTTCGATCTCAAAACTGAGTGACGTTGCAGTCATGAGCCTGTCTTCATTCAGCACCGGGCACTCCTTCAATCCGACGGAGTGGTACATCGACAGCGGGGCATCTTCACATATGTCTTTCCAGAAACATTGGTTTAAAGATTTGGTTTTGAATATTGGTATGACTAACTAACTAGTGACGTGTGCGAACAATGATAAGATTGAATGCAAAGGTAAAGGTGATATCATGGTATTAGTTTGAAAGGACGACTGCTTACTGTGAGGGATGTCATGTAGTACCTGGTTTGCGTGTTAATCTGTTTTCAGTGTCTAAATTAGTAGAGAAAGGATGGAAGGTGAGTTTTGACAGAGATGGTTGCAAGTTAATTCACCATTTGGTTCCAGGCCATTTCAAGGGAAAGCTTCTGGCTACCGCAAGTGAAGTCTCAGGCTCTTGCCCGAGCATTTGCCGCCAACACTTGCCCGAGCACTTGCCACCAGCGCTGGCCCGAGCACTTGCCCAAGCAACTGCTTCTACCGACTCAACTCGGGAAAGTGCTCGGGCAAGTGCTCGGGCCAGCGCTGGCGGCAAGTGCTCGGGCAAGTGTTGGCGGCAAATGCTCGGGCTAGTGCTCGGGAAAGTGCTCGGGAAAGTGCTCGGGAAAGTGCTCGGGCAAGTGTTGGCGGCAAATGCGCGGGCAAGTGCTCGGGAAAGTGCTCGGGCAAGTGTTGGCGGCAAATGCTCGGGCAAGTGCTCGGGAAAGTGCTCGGGCAAGTGTTGGCGGCAAATGCTCGGGAAAGTGCTCGGGCAAGTGCTCGGGCAAGTGCTCGGGCAAGTGCTCGGGCAAGTGCTCGAGAAAGTGCTCGGGCCAGCGCTAGCGGCAAGTGCTCGGGCAAGTGTTGGTGCCAAATGCTCGGGCTAGTGCTCGGGCAAGTGCTCGGGAAAGTGCTCGGGCAAGTGTTGGCGGCAAATGCTCGGGCAAGTGCTCGGGAAAGTGCTCGGGCAAGTGCTCGGGCAAGTGCTCGAGAAAGTGCTCGGGCCAGCGCTAGCGGCAAGTGCTCGGGCAAGTGTTGGTGCCAAATGCTCGGGCTAGTGCTCGGGCAAGTGCTCGGGAAAGTGCTCGGGCAAGTGTTGGTGCCAAATGCTCGGGCAAGTGCTCGGGAAAGTGCTCGGGAAAGTGCTCGGGCAAGTGTTGGCGGCAAATGCTCGGGCAAGTGCTCGGGAAAGTGCTCGGGCAAGTGTTGGCTGCAAATGCTCGGGAAAGTGCTCGGGCAAGAGCTCGGGCAAGTGCTCGGTATAGTGCTCGGGCTAGTGCTCGGGCAAGTGCTCGGGAAAGTGCTCGGGAAAGTGATCGGGCAAGTGCTCGGGAAAGTGCTCGGGCAAGTGTTGGCGGCAAATGCTCGGGCAAGTGCTCGGGAAAGTGCTCGGGCAAGTGCTCGGGCAAGTGTTGGCGGCAAATTTTTTTTTTTTTTTTTTTTTTTTTATTTATTTATTTAAAAGTAATTATACTACAGAGGTGTTACTAAATTCTAAACTCGCCAAACTTTTACGTTTGATGGCGAGAGGCGCTCTTTTTCAGAACAATGAACCACCTTACGAACATAGCTACTACTTATATTTATACTAGAAAGAAAGAAAGAAAGAAAGAAAGAAAAAACGTTTATTTGCGGTAAACATGACGCAAAAACCAGGAACACACAAAAAATAATAAAAAAAAAGATTGAGGGAAACATGCGTCACATCCACACAAAACGGCTATCGCTCAGCATTTTGCTGCAACTCTATGCAAGACACAGCCCCAGCGCTGGTTTTCAGCGACAACCGGCTTTGACGTAATGACGTCGCCCGGTGCATCAAACAATTAACATCGGACTTATAGAAAATTAATAGAACTAATGTGAATGTGATAGAAATTATACAAGAATATAAAGAAAAAAAAAAAATATAAAAAGGAAATAGACAAGTGCTACGAGAATATCAGCCTCAATTAACATTTTACTCTTTATGTAGTGGCAACATTTCGAAGCGTCATCCATAGACAAAATGTGCGTGTGCGACTTAAAAATGATGTAAGAAATTACAAAATGGCCAATGATCTAATGTGATAATATTATGTAATAGTTGTGTGTCAGTGCCGTAAGTCAGTGTTTTAAGTGTTTATGAGTGAATGTGAAAGATGAGATGGGCCCAATAAAAGACGAAACAAAACCTTGGAATCTGCGGGGTGACCCGACATGCCAAGCACTATTTATATGGCGTATTTAAAAGGTCCGAGTTAGTGGGCCGCCGTACGGCGAACTGCGGCCAGGGGACGAAGCCCTGGTGCCACTCGCCACGCCACCTGACGGGGGCGTCGCGACTTCCATACTGTTACGGTTTACTCTTGTACAATGTATTTAATTCTGTTTGCTATCCTGTATAAAGTTTTTCAATTTCGTTTTAAGTGATCCCTTACTAATTTTTACTTTTTCTCGTAATAAATCTATTTTGTTAAACACTTTAGGTACCAAATACTTCGATGTTCTCTTACCATAATAATTTGTTATCTGTGGTTGTACCAGTCTGTTCTCTCTAACCCTACGTGTGTTGTACTTGTTTTTAATATTAACTTTATACTTATCACTATAATAATATTCCAGACCTACCAAATAATCCACTTTTTTATCTATCGGCATAATTTTACAGATGGGAAATAACTTATCATACTCTTTGTTACACTTATCTTTAACATTTTTACTGACTAGAAACTTTATCAGTCTCACTTGTATGTCTTTAATATCTCTTAAATATGTTATAAAGGTTCGCCCGTACACAAGGAGTCCATAGCTTATTAGCGAATCGACAAGTGCGAAATACACAATTCTTAAAGTCTGTTTGTTCAATACATTTTTTAAGTGGTAAAACTTACTTAGCACGAATCTTAGCCTATTACAAATGGAATTTACATATAGTCTCCAATTAAAGTTCTTATCTATTGTTAGACCCAAATATTTAAATTTATCTACAAAATCCAATTTTGCACAGTTACAATTACATTTATTTCTATGCAAACATTCGTATGTATGTCCTACCACTGTGAGATACTCATTCTTTACAGATTTAGCATTTCGATTATATGGCGAGTATATATGCATACATTTAGTTTTAGTGAGATTTAAAATAATTCCATTGTCGTGTGCCCACTTGCTAATATTTTCAAAGTCACCTTGAATACACTTTTGTACCTCAGCTATATCTTTGGAGGCATAAACAAGACACATGTCGTCAGCGTACATGAACATCTCACATTTACGTACGACACTTGACACACTGTTCACATGCATTATATATCCTACAGGGCCGTATACCGATCCAGTAGGCACACCCAAGTCGACATCTGCCTCTTTCCCAGCCACACGGGAGATAACGGTGCTTATTTTCCTATTAGTGAGGTAGTTTTTAAACCAATTATTTGTGGGACCGCGTATTCCGCATTCGTCCATTGCCTGTAATAAGATGTCATGGTCTAAAGTGTCAAACGCTTTTTTATAGTCAATGAATAGTGCTATAATTTGTTTGCCAGAGTCTAAGCAGTCATTAACATAATCTGAAAATCCTAACAAGGCAGAGACAGTGTTGCGCCCTCTCCGGAAACCGTGCTGAGTGTCGCACAGTATGTTATGTTGTTCTAAGAACGCACTAATCTGTCCTACAATATTTTTTTCGGTTATTTTATCTATAACAGATAATATTGCGATAGGCCTATAATTACCATATTCTAAATGACTTCCTGATTTGTATATAGGACGTATAATTGCATTTTTCAACTGGTCTGGATAACTACCGTTAGTTAAGGACATATTCACTAATGTAGCTAAAACAGGACTTAATTGCTTACGTAAATATACAATGTCTTGCACTCGTATTCCATCTAAGCCGGGTGCTTTTTCACAGGACAATGTTCTTATTACCTTTTCTACTTCCGACGAGGTCACCTTATTGTATCTATAGCTTACCTCGCTCGGTTTTACATATTCATTTCTATCTAAAAACTTTAAGTTACAAACATGTTTAATTCCCTTTATTTCTTCCGTAAACGTTTTAGAAAAGTTTGTACAAATCTGTTCTATACAGTCTGTTTTCCCTAAATGCCTTAAAATAACATCGTCCAAGCTAGTTTTGTTTCGACCTAACCAAATGCTCGGGCAAGTGCTCGGGAAAGTGCTCGGGCAAGTGTTGGCGGCAAATGCTCGGGCAAGTGCTCGGGAAAGTGCTCGGGAAAGTGCTCGGGCAAGTGTTGGCGGCAAATGCTCGGGCAAGTGCTCGGGAAAGTGTTCGGGCAAGTGTTGGCGGCAAATGCTCGGGCAAGTGCTCGGGAAAGTGCTCGGGAAAGTGCTCGGGCAAGTGTTGGCGGCAAATGCTCGGGAAAGTGCTCGGGCAAGTGCTCGGGCAAGTGCTCGATATAGTGCTCGGGCTAGTGCTCGGGCAAGTGCTTAGGAAAATGCTCGGGAAAGTGCTCGGGAAAGTGCTCGGGCAAGTGTTGGCGGCAAATGCTCGGGCTAGTGCTCGGGAAAGTGCTCAGGAAAGTGCTCGGGCAAGTGCTCGGGAAAGTGCTCGGGCAAGTGTTGGCGGCAAATGCTCGGGCAAGTGCTCGGGAAAGTGCTCGGGCAAGTGTTGGCGGCAAATGCTCGGGCAAGTGCTCGGGAAAGTGCTCGGGAAAGTGCTCGGGAAAGTGCTCGGGCAAGTGTTGGCGGCAAATGCTCGGGCAAGTGCTCCGGAAAGTGCTCGGGCAAGTGTTGGCGGCAAATGCTCGGGCAAGTACTCGGGAAAGTGCTCGGGCAAGTGTTGGTGGAAAATGCTCGGGAAAGTGCTCGGGCAAGTGCTCGGGCAAGTGTTGGCGGCAAATGCTCGGGCAAGTGTTGGTAGCAAATGCTCGGGCAAGTGCTCGGGCAAGTGTTGGCGGCAAATGCTCGGGCAAGTGTTGGCGGCAAATGCTCGGGCAAGTGTTAGCGGCAAATGCTCGGGCAAATGCTCGGGCAAGTGTTGGCGGCAAATGCTCGGGCAAGTGCTCGGGAAAGTGCTCGGGCAAGTGTTGGCGGCAAATGCTCGGGAAAGTGCTCGGGCAAGTGCTCGGGCAAGTGCACGATATAGTGCTCGGGCTAGTGCTCGGGCAAGTGCTCGGGAAAATGCTCGGGAAAGTGCTCGGGCAAGTGCTCGGGAAAGTGCTCGGGCAAGTGTTGGCGGCAAATGCTCGGGCTAGTGCTCGGGAAAGTGCTCGGGAAAGTGCTCGGGCAAGTGCTCGGGAAAGTGCTCGGGCAAGTGTTGGCGGCAAATGCTCGGGCAAGTGCTCGGGAAAGTGCTCGGGAAAGTGCTCGGGCAAGTGCTCGGGAAAGTGCTCGGGAAAGTGCTCGGGAAAGTGCTCGGGCAAGTGTTGGCGGCAAATGCTCGGGCAAGTGCTCGGGAAAGTGTTCGGGCAAGTGTTGGCGGCAAATGCTCGGGAAAGTGCTCGGGCAAGTGCTCGGGCAAGTGCTCGATATAGTGCTCGGGCTAGTGCTCGGGAAAGTGCTCGGGAAAGTGCTCGGGCAAGTGCTCGGGAAAGTGCTCGGGCAAGTGTTGGCGGCAAATGCTCGGGCAAGTGCTCGGGAAAGTGCTCGGGCAAGTGTTGGCGGCAAATGCTCGGGCAAGTGCTCGGGAAAGTGCTCGGGAAAGTGCTCGGGCTAGTGCTCGGGAAAGTGCTCGGGAAAGTGCTCGGGCAAGTGTTGGCGGCAAATGCTCGGGCAAGTGCTCCGGAGTGCTCGGGCAAGTGTTGGTGGAAAATGCTCGGGAAAGTGCTCGGGCAAGTGCTCGGGCAAGTGTTGGCGGCAAATGCTCGGGCAAGTGTTGGTAGCAAATGCTCGGGCAAGTGCTCGGGCAAGTGTTGGCGGCAAATGCTCGGGCAAGTGTTGGCGGCAAATGCTCTGGCAAGTGTTGGCGGCAAATGCTCGGGCGAGTGCTCGGGAAAGTGCTCGGGCAAGTGTTGGCGGCAAATGCTCGGGAAAGTGCTCGGGCAAGTGCACGATATAGTGCTCGGGCTAGTGCTCGGGCAAGTGCTCGGGTAAATGCTCGGTAAAGTGCTCGGGCAAGTGCTCGGGAAAGTGCTCGGGCAAGTGCTCGGGAAAGTGCTCGGGCAAGTGCTCGGGCAAGTGCTCGGGAAAATGCTCGGGAAAGTGCTCGGGCAAGTGCTCGGGAAAGTGCTCGGGCAAGTGTTGGCGGCAAATGCTCGGGCTAGTGCTCGGGAAAGTGCTCGGGAAAGTGCTCGGGCAAGTGCTCGGGAAAGTGCTCGGGCAAGTGTTGGCGGCAAATGCTCGGGCAAGTGTTCGGGAAAGTGCTCGGGAAAGTGCTCGGGCAAGTGCTCGGGAAAGTGCTCGGGAAAGTGCTCGGGAAAGTGCTCGGGCAAGTGTTGGCGGCAAATGCTCGGGCAAGTGCTCGGGAAAGTGCTCGGGAAAGTGCTCGGGAAAGTGCACGGGTGGGTGTTGGCCGCAAATGCTCGGGCTAGTGCTCGGGAAAGTGCTCGGGCAAGTGTTGGTGGCAAATGCTCGGGAAAGTGCTCGGGCAAGTGCTCGGGCAAGTGCTCGGGCAAGTGTTGGCGGCAAATGCTCGGGCAAGTACTCGGGAAAGTGCTCGGGCAAGTGTTGGTGGCAAATGCTCGGGAAAGTGCTCGGGCAAGTGTTGGCGGCAAATGCTCGGGCAAGTGTTGGCGGCAAATGCTCGGGCAAGTGTTGGCGGCAAATGCTCGGGCAAGTGTTAGCGGCAAATGCTCGGGCAAGTGCTCGGGAAAGTGCTCGGGCAAGTGCTCGATATAGTGCTCGGGCTAGTGCTCGGGCAAGTGCTCGGGAACATGCTCGGGAAAGTGCTCGGGCAAGTGCTCGGGAAAGTGCTCGGGCAAGTGTTGGCGGCAAATGCTCGGGCTAGTGCTCGGGAAAGTGCTCGGGAAAGTGCTCGGGCAAGTGCTCGGGAAAGTGCTCGGGCAAGTGTTGGCGGCAAATGTTCGGGCAAGTGCTCAGGAAAGTGCTCGGGAGAGCCAGCGCTGGCCCGAGCACTTGCCCGAGCACTTTCCCGAGCACTTGTCCGAGCACTAGCCCGAGCACTTGCTGCCAGCGCTGGCCCGAGCACTTGCCCGAGCACTTTCCCGAGCATTTGCCCCCAACACTTGCCCGAGCACTTTCCCGAGCACTTGCCCGAGCATTTGCCGCCAACACTTGCCCGAGCACTTAACCGAGCACTTGCCCGAGCATTTGCCGCCAACACTTGCCCGAGCATATACCGCCAGCGCTGGCCCGAGCACTTGCCCGAGCATTTGCCGCCAACACTTGCCCGAGCATATGCCGCCAGCGCTGGCCCGAGCACTTGCCGCCAGCGCTGGCCCGAGCACTTACCCGAGCACTAGCCCGAGCACTTTCCCGAGCACTTGCCCGAGCACTTTCCCGAGCATTTGCCGCCAACACACGCCTGACTGTATATTTTTGTTGAAGACGGTTCGAAGTGACATAAATTGTTCAGATATTCTGTCAGCTTTCTACTTTAACGTTCCAAGCAAATCCAAACGGTTCAATTCACCATTACGGGTGCCATTTGCAACTACTAACTACAGACAAAATTCGTACGTTGTGCGTGTAAGTAGGTATTTTAATAATGTGTGCAAGCAGTTCGACTTTGATCTTTTTAAGACAGGTGTGACCTCGGCAAAGAAGTGTTTAGCAACGAATTTCTTTAAAGCTTACATTCCTTAGACTTTTCTTTTTCTTTTTAATTGATTTTTTAACATCTTGGTACTCAAGGGAAATAACCTGTCACAATTATATTAGGTTTATTTAGTTTAGGTGATGGTCTATCTGCTAATTTTTATTTTTCAAATTTATTTTTGTTTTTGTTTTTTGGCAATTTTTGGCAGCTTGTATATTTTGTTCCACAGTACTTTTATACCAGACAAGCTCTAAACGTGAAGACCTGTAATTGGCTGCCAGATTATCATACTGTTATATATTACCATTGTATTTAGCTGTAAGTCTTCCATAGTCTTTAAATAAATAAATAAACACTTGCCCGAGCACTTTCCCGAGCACTTTCCCGAGCACTTGCCCGAGCACTAGCCCAAGCACTAGCCCGAGCACTATGCCGAGCACTAGCCCGAGCACTTGCCCGAGCACTTTCCCGAGCACATGCCCGAGCACTAGCACGAGCACTTTCCCGAGCACTTGCCCGAGCATTTGCCGCCAACACTTGCCCGAGCACTTTCCCGAGCACTTGCCCGAGCACTTGCCCGAGCACTTTCCCGAGCATTTGCCGCCAACACTTGCCCGAGCACTTTCCCGAGAACTTGCCCGAGCATTTGCCGCCAACACTTGCCCGAGCACTTTCCCGAGCACTTTCCCGAGCACTTGCCCGAGCACTAGCCCGAGCATTTGCCGCCAGCGCTGGCCCGAGCACTTGCCCGAGCACTTTCCCGAGCACTTGCCCGAGCACTAGCCCGAGCACTTTCCCGAGCACTTGCCCTAGCATTTGCCGCCAACACTTGCCCGAGCACTTAATCGAGCACTTGCCCGAGCATAAGCTGCCAACACTTGCCCGAGCACTTGCCGCCAGCGCTGGCCCGAGCACTTGCCGCCAGCACTGGCCCCGAGCACTTGCCTTCGGCGCTGGCCCGAGCACTTGCCCGAGCACTTTCCCGAGCACTAGCCCGAGCATTTGCCGCCAACACTCGCCCGAGCACTTGCCACCAGCGCTGGCCCGAGCACTTGCCCGAGCATTTGCCGCCAACACTTGCCCGAGCACTTTCCGGAGCACTTGCCCGAGCACTAGCCCGAGCATTTGCCGCCAACACTTGCCCGAGCATTTGCCGCCAACACTTGCCGCCAACACTTGCCGCCAACACTTGCCGCCAACACTTGCCGCCAACACTTGCCCGAGCACTAGCCCGAGCACTTGCTGCCAGCGCTGGCCCGAGCACTTGCCCGAGCACTTTCCCGAGCATTTGCCGCCAACACTTGCCCGAGCACTTTCCCGAGCGCTTGCCCGAGCATTTGCCGCCAACACTTGCCCGAGCACTTAAACGAGCACTTGCCCGAGCATTTGCTGCCAACACTTGCCCGAGCACTTGCCGCCAGCGCTGGCCCGAGCACTTGCCGCCAGCGCTGGCCCGAGCACTTGCCCGAGCACTTTCCCGAGCACTTGCCCGAGCACTAGCCCGAGCACTTTCCCGAGCACTTGCCCGAGCATTTGCCGTCAACACTTGCCCGAGCACATGCCACCAGCGCTGGCCCGAGCACTTGCCCGAGCATTTGCCGCCAACACTTGCCCGAGCACTTTCCCGAGCACTTGCCCGAGCACTAGCCCGAGCATTTGCCGCCAACACTTACCCGAGCACTTTCCCGAGCACTTGCCCGAGCACTTGTCCGAGCATTTGCCACCAACACTTGCCCGAGCACTTGCCGCCAGCGCTGGCCCGAGCACTTGCCCGAGCACTTTCCCGAGCACATGTCCGAGCACTTGCCCGAGCACTTTCCCGAGCACTTGCCCGAGCACTAGCCCGAGCACTTTCCCGAGCACTTGCCCGAGCATTTGCCGTCAACACTTGCCTGAGCACATGCCACCAGCGCTGGCCCGAGCACTTGCCCGAGCATTTGCCGCCAACACTTGCCCGAGCACTTTCCCGAGCACTTGCCCGAGCACTAGCCCGAGCATTTGCCGCCAACACTTACCCGAGCACTTTCCCGAGCACTTGCCCGAGCACTTGTCCGAGCATTTGCCGCCAACACTTGCCCGAGCACTCGCCGCCAGCGCTGGCCCGAGCACTTGCCCGAGCACTTTCCTGAGCACTTGTCCGAGCACTAGCCCGAGCACTTTCCCGAGCATTTGCCGCCAACACTTACCCGAGCACTTGCCGCCAGCGCTGGCCCCTAGCACTTGCCGCCAGCGCTGGCCCGAGCACTCGCCGCCAGCGCTGGCCCGAGCACTCGCCGCCAGCGCTGGCCCGAGCACTTGCCGCCACCGTAGTTTTAGTATAGTTCTTTTATAGTTGCAACATAAAACGTGAAGTTTTAGCTCCTCAGTTGTAGTCAAACTTTTTTTTATCATACCAACTTAATCGCTCAATGAAATCTCGATTTCTTTTTCTTAAGGCTCTACTGATCATTATTAGAGACAACTGCGTTTATTTAGTTTTTTTCTGTTCCCGGGGATCTTGACTGCTACTAAACTTAGTCCATAGAATATACGAAAAGCTACAAATTTTAACGAACTGATTTTCTTTTTCTTGTAGCGGGTACCATTTTCTTTTTTAATTATTTCATGGCTTAGGTCGGCAGAACTATTCCGGAAAAGTATTAGGAACTATAGAACTCACCACTGTGTGCCTAAATCAGTTTTAAAATTGTAATTTTGGAAAAAATTATCTGCTAACAGAAATTGGCAGAGCATATTTTCATTCGATCTTTTTTCAGGCAAAAACTCCTGAACTATTTTTTTTTAAGTATAAGGAACTCCAGAACTCATGCGCATGCGAATAGAACTCACATTATATTTTGCTCTGCTGGGAAATGATCTGCCAAGTTCACCCACATGTTAATTTCGCACACAATGAAAGTGCTGCAAAATAAACTATTTCTAAAATATTTTTATTACAAGTGCGAGTAATGAATATTGTTTCCGAATTAGAATGTTAAATAGCGACCTGCCTGATCTAGGCTTATTCAAACCTGTGTTGCGAGCCATCACAGGTCCTTTTAAATAAGCAATTTAAAAAAATACAAAGTGTACCGTACGTCACGATTCACTTAAAACTTTGTATAACCCCATGAATAAATGTTTAATGTTAGTCAAACACAAAACATTTTATAAACGGTATTGTGTATTTTTAGGTTCTTTTAAATCGTCAAAATCATTATCAGGATTTCCGATTTGGCTTTTGTGGGGGACAAAATTGGCCGCATTACTCAGATTTGTTAAATGGACGAAAAAACCTCTTTGGCGTTACATTGTATTGATTTGGAATTTATTGTCAGTCGAATGAATGGGGCTGCACAATGGCTAGCGTATTGTATTGTATGGCTATTCCTGCCTACGGATGGATGGAACATCTGAATGCCTGTGTAGGCTGGATTTTGGCAGTGTTCGAAGTTACTTACTGAAGTTCCGCCTTTTAGAGTATTGCAAAGGTCACAAAATGCTTTGCGGTAAAAAAGGAATTCATCTATGACCTTAATTTCTTGATATAATTAAAAATTATATGCCTATGTATAATCGAATAATAGTAGTTTATGAAACTATTGCATAATGATTGGGTATTACAACACCAGTAGGCCAGGTTATTAACGATTGTTGTAATACCTTGTTATGTGCAGTTTCATAGACTACCTACTATACTTCATCCACTCTCATACATTAGGTTTGGACCTCCTCGTTGAGCCTCCTAAAAAAATATCAAAGTTGAAAGAGGAAGAAATAGCGTAGAAATACGCGAAATAATACGGGTCTAGAATGATATGCTAAATTCATGGTTGCAGTTTGCGCACTGGATAAAAAATTACCCTGTATACCGCATTGGAAAATAAAATGTTTTAAGTATAACATTATTTTGTCAGAGAAAAAGTGTTATATTATTATTCCACTTTTAAACAGTTTTGTGCTTACAAAGTATGTCGATATAAACTCGTCGAGAAGTTTATAATTCAATTTTTACTTTATGAAAGTAGGTAAAAATATAAATATCACGATAATATGGACTAAGTAAATGAAACTGTTATTTTCAATGTCACGTATACTAAAATACTAACAATATAATGCTATTAACCAGTACTAGACCCTACTCTATTATCTCAGAAATGTAAAATCACAACTTAATGTGGCAAAAAACAAAATATTCAAAAAAGAAAAAGAGATTAAATCAATTGAAATTACAACATCATTTATGAAGAAAAAAGATTCAATATATTGGTCCAAACGTTTTGTAAACCAAATATTATTTCATCCCTCTCCAACACGGCCCACCGAGACCCAAAGCACCGGAATTAACGGCCATACGTCCTTTTCGACCCAATTTATTTAATTGGAAGTCACATTGCCAACGAAATCCGTTTTTAGTCTATTAAAATTGGATTTCACTGCTCATGAATGGGGAAGGTGAAAAAAATATATATGATGACGGTTGAATCTTGTTTATTTGGTATTTCGTTTTAAATTATGGAACGCTTTAACAAAACAGTTTTCTATGCTTTTTAATTAATGGCGAGCCAGTTATAATCAGCGGGGTAATTGCGTAACACACTAACACTAAGAATGGCTTTCATTTTGACAGTTCAACAACATTCATTGCGTGACTTATATGGTTGAGTAGACAAATTTTTCGAACATAAGAAGCAATGGATTAGCAATATCCTTCAAAATGATTCAAATTGTGATTCATCGTTACGCAATTAGTGTACAGTTTTTTTAAGGGTGGGAAATCATCAAATAATTTCTCCCGCTCTGGGTGGAACAGGAGGGCGTGTCAGACCTTTACCGACTAAAACCCACCCGTGTTCCCTCAGTTGCCTGTGGGCCGCGGTATCTCTTTCGAACAACACGCACCCCTGGCAGATTAGTGTACAGGTTACTCTGTACTTATTTTCTTCAAAATAAATACTACTGAAGGTCACGATTTTTCACTATACAATGACTAACACCTTAAGATTTGTCACGTGCTTCAAACCACACTCGCTGGCAAAGTGCCAGTGTTTTGTTTGTGTGGCGGCCATTTAATAATTCCTAAGTTATGGCAGACGAGGTTCTTGAAGGAGTTTCGAGTTGAATAACATCATAGTCACCATTTACACATAGGTATAAAATAGAATAAAAATGCAGCAGCGAGCAGTGGTCGCACAGAGGTAACGTGGGATCGAAGCCAGGCATGCGACTTACTTTGTGTAAATTATCTTATTACCACTGCTCTCAAAACGGTGAAGAAAAACATACTTAAGAAGCCGGCGTCTCCTAGAACCCGCACTGCAGGCTTACCATGACGCTTTCTATTTTTGAGAAGAATAGACAGTGCTTTTTCTATACAAAGTCACATTTCGTTTCTCCATTTTTGACATCGTACCGTAGATATCCCACTACAATCTATCACTTTTGTCTTTCGTTTTGAACGATATTTCTTCCCAAACTGTCAAAATCACACTGACAACAAACTTTCTACTCGACGGCCACAAAGTATATACGGTTATTTACAAAATCATGATTCGTTTAGAACGCATAACTGTGATAATTAATAGAAGAACATCTTTTGCTATTGTACATCATTTAGTTAATAGCCATGTCTATTGTTCCGTCGACAAATCAGTGCTCATTCTAAGCCTGCTGTTTCCGCGTGGTAGATTATGGCAAACTCCTTCTCACGGAGAGGAAGCCTATATTAGAGCCGTGGGAACATTATATGCTGCATATACAGAATAAGTTATTATCCAGTGCGCAAACTGTAACTATAAAATCAGCATATCATTCTAAACCCCCTAGTACAGAAATTATACTCGGTTTTACAAAAAAAAATCAGCTGTTTCATAGATATATATACTTACGCGTTCAAAATGTATGGAACAGCTGATTTTTCTTTTTTTGTATTACCGACAAAAAAAATCTGTACAATATAGAGGGGTAAAATTAGTGAGTTTGTTTATAGCGGGTAACCTTCGGAAGTACTGGTCCGATTCCGAAAGTTATCAGTAAAAAAACATTTAAAAAAAATTCATACGCCGAAAAAACTGAAAAGCAAAAAATAATAAACCTTTTTTGTTTAACCTTAATAAATAAGTTCGGAAGTCCGTGACTTTGGATATGTATTTTAATTTTGTGTCACCGGCTTCCGAACTTAGTTATTAAGGTTAAAAAAAAGGTTTATTATTTATTTTTTTATTCTTATGTAGGTACCGTCTACTGTGGCATCTTCACTTTCCATGTGCAACTTTACCAATGAGAAATTTATTAAAATATCTCTTGATACCTAAAACTTTGTTACAGATAGTAAGTAGATTAGTCTACTTCTGTATCGCTTCAATATTAAATGGTGGCAACAGATTTTTAGTTATTGAGAAAAATTTATGTACAATACTCATGTGTAAAGTTGCTATGGCAAGTAAAAATACAACAGTTGACCGTATTTGGAATTATATTTTTAACTAGCTTTTGCCAGCAGCTTCGCCCGCGTGGAGGTCGATGTATTATACATATAAACCTTCCTCTTGAATCACTCTATCTATTAAAAAAAACCCGCATCAAAATCCGTTGCGTAGTTTTAAAGATTTAAGCATACATAGGGATATAGGGACAGAGAAAGCGACTTTGTTTTATACTATGTAGTGATGCTGAGAGTGATCCACAAATTAAGTCTATATTATACCATTATTTACTATTTTATGTACTGGCAATGTCTATGAATAAGGCGAGGCAAAGTGGTTAGTACTCCGAAGCGACTCAGAAACATTACGTCGATTGCAGTGAGGCTGCCTCCGACACCTTTAAGTAGCTGTTTTATACCTTTTTGAGCTAATCTGCAGATGGAAAATGTTTTAATTTCGAAAGTGGAAGGAGTTTGTGGTCCATGGAGTTAGGTATCTGTTTACTCTCAAAACTTGTGGATAGAATAAATCTACGCGATGCATTGCGATCTACGTAACTTAATTATACAGTATTCTAGGTTAAACGAGGGACATACTTTAAGGGGGTGTGGACACCAAAATGAAAATACATATACAACTTTTCCTATGGAGTGGACACCAAAATATAAAGAGAAAATCAGCTGTTCCCTAAATTTTGTCCAGTTATGCGAACATAAATATAAAGAGCGGCTGGTTTTATTTTCGGGAGTGTTGGTCCCTTAGTAAAAGTCTTTCATTTTCAGGAGTACTACAATCCCTTAAAGCATGTCCCTCGTTGAACATAACACATTGCATCTCTAACAAATCTCTCTCTTTGTTCGGGATTCCATTTTCACCCAAAAACTCTCACAGATTTTCAACCATTTTTATTCATTCTACGCAAAAAACCCCAGGCATACAAATACCTAGGTAACAATTGTTGCTCATGGAGGCTCTATCTATGCCTTCGGCATCTTCAGCGACACCCATTATTAGTCTTTAACAATCTCAAGCTGAGGGGGCTTGAGGAATTCGGCAAAAGTGCTAAAGACGATCGCCATGTACTTTTAGTCGGTAGTAGTCTGTCCCAGATGAAGGGTCATGCTTATGCCCAGCGGTAAAAGCTCATGATGAACGATGCTCTTTCAATCCCACCATATATGCAGCAACACCTTATGCATAATCAGCCTATAACGTTCCCACTGCTGGGACACAGGCCTCTTTTCTGTGCTGTGAGAGAGAGTAGGCCATAATCCACCACGTGGCATTTGACATGTCTTCGTGTTTTTTGGTTCTAGGACATGCCGGTTTCCTCACGTTGTTTCTCTTCGCCGTTTTTAGAGCAGATGAATTAAATTACACAAAGTTAAGCGCGTACTTTACGTTTGAACCCACGACCTACGATATGAAAATCGGAGCCGTTACCCCTGGGCCGCCACAGCTCTCGGCAGCACTTTATTGCGAGATAATCCGGCTTTTTGCTATAGTCTGTGGACCGACATCGAAAGCCCGCTTTACAGGGGCTGCCGTGAAGCCGACGAATCAGCCGCCCACGTCATTCTGGAATGCGAGGCCGTTTCTCAACGTGTAGAAATCCTCGGAACAATGAGGTTGCCCCGCGAAGCCTGTGAAGCTCCCAGGAAGCTTCTGTGCTTTTGGGCGGAGCTAGGCTGGCTTTGTTAGCCAGAATCCCCACGCACAACGGACCGAATGGGAGTCTAAGTGTAGAAAACGAAGTCCCATCTTCATCATCATTATCATCATAGTCTGTGGACCTTGTCTGCCCTTTGACCATGATATTTTTCGCACGTTCTTGTCGTAGGTGATCTACGATCATCAGTGATCAATCTTTTAAAAAGGTTAAAAGGTACAGACGATCTACAAAGTGTAAACTAATGTATGTCATTGTCTTCTGCCTAGCCTTTTTCCAACTATCTTAGGGTCGGCTTCCAGTATAACCGAATGCAGCAGAATACCGTATTTTACATGGACCGACTGCCTATCTGCCCTCCCCAACCCAGTTACTGGGTAACACGATACCCTTTGGTAAGACTGGTTGTCAAACTTTCGGGCTTCTAATGATCCGTAACGACTGTCAAAGATCCACAAACGAATGTATAGCTATGTAACTCTAACATATGTGTACACGAGCGTGTTTGTGTAATCAACCGAAACTGTATCCAACGAATGAATAGCAAATTACCTACTTAGATAAAATTAATCATACAGCGATGATCAAAGTCGATTTTAAACTGACACTATTTTACAACCAATTAGTTCTGGAAACTCATTCGTGTGACGTTCAGCCGAATGAAATTTCGGTATCATTGAGTGCACGTACCCACGCTATTACCTTAATTACGTACTAATTGATTTACGCTATGGATACATCATCATTTAGTTATGGTGTTAACAAGAGTTTGCTATTCTGCAAACGAGTCGGACTCGCACAGGAATTATTCCGTACTACAAGGCAAAAAATGCCGAACACATCAGTGAACATTTTACGGAACCCTAAAAAAAACAACTGAGGTAGCTTTATAAAAAGAAAGAAATAAAAGAAAAATTCGAAAACGATCTTTTATCTCATTCTAATGGAATCAGCGCGAAGTCTCGTGTTACCCAGTAACAGGGTTGTGGAGGTCAGATAGGCAGTCGCTCCTTGTAAAAGACTGTTATTTAGCTGCAACCGGTTAGACTGCAAGCCGAGCGCAACGTAGTTGGGAAGAGGCCTTTGGATAATTTCCGATCTACTGGCGGGCGAAGCTGCTGCCAAAAGCTAGTATAAATAATAAATATAATTCGATTTTAATCTCTGTACTTAATTAATTTACGTGTTGAATCTTGTGGTAGATTCTCCATGCTCTTTGAAGTCTTTACGTATTTTTAGAGTTATTCTGAACGTAATTGCTACTCGTACCAGTTTTTACCGAGAGCTGCAGTGAAGTTTAGAAAATGTCACTAACGAGTACTAACGACTGACGGTGCGAGTTTAGAAGCGAGTTTTGTAGTTAGTTTTTACAGAATAGCGCGGCGGGACAGCCATCGTCATATAAGTCGTCGTTTTGTTTGGTTATAAAGCCTTAAACCTTGAGGTGGATAATCATCAAAGTAAGTCATGAAACAGTGTTACTTTGCAGAAATCCATATCAATGAAATATTAAACAATTTCAATATTTACTTTTCCACATACATTCATTCACTCACGCCTTGTTCCCATGGGGTCAAGGGCGGATCCAGGGTTGGGGGGCAGGGGCACAGGATCACATCACTAATATGGTCACTATTTATGGTGTTAAAAAAAAGCATTTGCCGCCAACACTTGCCTGAGCATTTGACGCCAACACTTGCCCGAGCATTTGCCGCCAACACTTGCACGAGCATTTGCCGCCAACACTTGCCCGAGCACTAGCCCGAGCATTTGCCGCCAACACTTGCCCGAGCACTTTCCCGAGCACTTGCCCGAGCACTTGCCACCTGCGCTGGCCCGAGCACTTGCCCGAGCATTTGCTGGCAACACTTGCCCGAGCACTTTCCCGAGCACTTGCCCGAGCACTAGCCCGAACATTTGCCGCCAACACTTGCCCGAGCAATTGCCGCCAAAACTAGCCCGAGCACTAGCCCGAGCATTTGCCGCCAACACTTGCCGCCAACACTTGCCGCCAACACTTGCCCGAGCACTAGCCCGAGCACTTGCCGCCAGCGCTGGCTCCGAGCACTTGCCGCCAGCGCTGGCCCGAGCACTTGCCCAAGCATTTGCCGCCAACACTTGCCCGAGCACTTTCCCGAGCACTTGCCAGAGCACTTGCCCGAGCATTTGCTGCCAACACTTGCCCGAGCACTTGCCGCCAGCGCTGGCTCCGAGCACTTGCCGCCAGCGCTGGCCCGAGCACTTTCCCGAGCACTTGCCCGAGCATTTGCCGCCAACACTTGCCCGAGCACTTTCCCGAGCACTTGCCCGAGCATTTGCCGCCAACACTTGCCCGAGCACTTGCCGCCAGCGCTGGCCCGAGCACTTGCCCGAGCACTTTCCCGACCACTTGCCCGAGCACATTCCCGAGCACTTTCCCGAGCACTTTCCCGAGCATTTGCCGCCAACACTTGCCCGAGCACTTTCCCGAGCACTTGCCCGAACATTTGCCGCCAACACTTGCCCGAGCACTTAACCGAGCACTTGGCCGAGCATTTGCCGCCAACACTTGCCCGAGCACTTGCCGCCAGCGCTGGCCCGAGCACTTGCCCAAGCACTTTCCCGAGCACTTGCCCGAGCATTTGCCGCCAAAACTTGCCCGAGCTCTTTCCCGAGCACTTGCCCGAGCATTTGCCGCCAACACTTGCCCGAGCACTGGCCGCCAGCGCTGGCCCGAGCACTTGCCCGAGCACTTTCCCGAGCACTTGCCCGAGCACTTAACCGAGCACTTGCCCGAGCATTTGCCACCAACACTTGCCCGAGCACTTGCCGCCAGCGCTGGCCCGAGCACTTGCCGCCAGCGCTGGCCCAAGCACTTGCCCGAGCACTTTCCCGAGCACTTGCCCGAGCATTTGCCGCCAAAACTTGCCCGAGCTCTTTCCCGAACACTTGCCCGAGCACTTTCCCGAGCACTTGCCCGAGCACTTAACCGAGCACTTGCCCGAGCATTTGCCACCAACACTTGCCCGAGCACTTGCCGCCAGCGCTGGCCCGAGCACTTGCCGCCAGCGCTGGCCCAAGCACTTGCCCGAGCACTTTCCCGAGCACTTGCCCGAGCATTTGCCGCCAAAACTTGCCCGAGCTCTTTCCCGAACACTTGCCCGAGCACTTTCCCGAGCACTTGCCCGAACATTTGCCGCCAACACTTGCCCGAGCACTTAACCGAGCACTTGGCCGAGCATTTGCCGCCAACACTTGCCCGAGCACTTGCCGCCAGCGCTGGCCCGAGCACTTGCCCAAGCACTTTCCCGAGCACTTGCCCGAGCATTTGCCGCCAAAACTTGCCCGAGCTCTTTCCCGAGCACTTGCCCGAGCATTTGCCGCCAACACTTGCCCGAGCACTTGCCGCCAGCGCTGGCCCGAGCACTTGCCCGAGCACTTTCCCGAGCACTTGCCCGAGCACTTAACCGAGCACTTGCCCGAGCATTTGCCACCAACACTTGCCCGAGCACTTGCCGCCAGCGCTGGCCCGAGCACTTGCCGCCAGCGCTGGCCCGAGCACTTGCCCGAGCACTTTCCCGAGCACTTGCCCGAGCATTTGCCGCCAAAACTTGCCCGAGCTCTTTCCCGAGCACTTGCCCGAGCATTTGCCGCCAACAATTGCCCGAGCACTTTGCCGCCAGCGCTAGCCCGAGCACTTGCCCAAGCACTTTCCCGAGCACTTGCCCGAGCACTTTCCCGAGCATTTGCCGCCAACATTTGCCCGAGCACTTTCCCGAGCACTTGCCCGAGCATTTGCCGCCAACACTTGCCCGAGCACTTGCCGCCAGCGCTGGCCCGAGCACTTGCCCGAGCACTTTCCCGAGCACTTGCCCGAGCACTTTCCCGAGCACTTTCCCGAGCACTTTCCCGAGCACTTTCCCGAGCATTTGCCGCCAACACTTGCCCGACCGCTTTCCCGAGCAATTGCCCGAGCATTTGCCGCCAACACTTGCCCGAGCACTTAACCGAGCACTTGCCCGAGCATTTGCCGCCAACACTTGCCCGAGCACTTGCCGCCAGCGCTGGCCCGAGCACTTGCCCGAGCACTTTCCCGAGCACTTACCCGAGCATTTGCCGCCAAAACTTGCCCGAGCTCTTTCCCGAGCACTTGCCCGAGCATTTGCCGCCAACACTTGCCCGAGCACTTGCCGCCAGCGCTGGCCAGAGCACTTGCCGCCAGCGCTGGCCCGAGCACTTGCCCGAGCACTTTCCCGAGCACTTGCCCGAGCACTTTCCCGAGCATTTGCCGCCAACACTTGCCCGAGCACTTTCCTGAGCACTTTCCCGAGCACTTGTTCGAGCACTAGCCCGAGCACTAGCCCGAGCACTTGCCCGAGCACTTTCCCGAGCACTAGCACGAGCACTTTCCCGAGCACTTGCCCGAGCACATGCCACCGACGCTGGCCCGAGCACTTGCCCGAGCATTTGCCGCCAACACTTGCCCGAGCACTTTCCCGAGCACTTGCCCGAGCATTTGCCGCCAACACTTGCCCGAGCACTTTTCCGAGCACTTGCCCGAGCACTAGCCCGAGCACTAGCCCAAGCACTAGCCCCAGCATTTGCCGCCAGCGCTGGCCCAAGCACTTGCCCGAGCATTTGCCGCCAACACTTGCCCGAGCACTTAACCGAGCACTTGCCCGTGCATTTGCTGCCAACACTTGCCCGAGCACTTGCCGCCAGCGCTAGCCCGAGCACTTGCCGCCAGCACTGGCCCCGAGCACTTGCCGCCAGCGCTGGCCCGAGCACTTGCCCGAGCACTTGCCCGAGCACTTTCCCGAGCATTTGCCGCCAAAACTTGCCCTTTGCACTTTCCCGAGCACTTGCCCGAGCATTTGCCGCCAACACTTGCCCGAGCACTTTCCCGAGCACTTTCCCGAGCATTTGCCGCCAACACTTGCCCGAGCATTTGCCGCCAACACTTGCCCGAGCACTTTCCCGAGCACTTTCCCGAGCATTTGCCGCCAACACTTGCCCGAGCTCTTTCCCGAGCACTTGCCCGAGCACTTGCCCGAGCATTTGCCGCCAATACTTGCCCGAGCACTTGCCGCCAGCGCTGGCCCCAGCACTTGCCCGAGCACTTTTCCAAGCACTTGCCCGAGCACATAACCAAGCACTTGCCCGAGCATTTGCCGCCAACACTTGCCCGAGCACTTAACCGAGCATTTGCCGCCAACACCTGCCCGAGCACTTTCCCGAGCACTTGCCCGAGCATTTGCCGCCAACACTTGCCCGAGCACTTTCCCGAGCACTTGCCCGAGCATTTGCCGCTAACACTTGCCCGAGCACTTTCCCGAGCACTTGCCCGAGCATTTGCCGCCAACACTTGCCCGAGCACTTAACCGAGCACTTGCCCGAGCATTTGCCGCCAACACTTGCCCGAGCACTTGCCGCCAGCGCTGGCCCGAGCACTTGCCCGAGCACTTTCCCGAGCACTTGCCCGAGCATTTGCCGCCAAAACTTGCCCGAGCTCTTTCCCGAGCACTTGCCCGAGCATTTGCCACCAACACTTGCCCGAGCACTTGCCGCCAGCGCTGGCCCGAGCACTTGCCCGAGCACTTTCCCGAGCACTTGGCCGAGCACTTGCCCGAGCACTTTCCCGAGCACTTTCCCGAGCATTTGCCGCCAACACTTGCCCGAGCACTTTCCCGAGCACTTGCCCGAGCACTTTCCCGAGCACTTGCCCGAGCATTTGCCGCCAACACTTGCCCGAGCTCATTCCCGAGCACTTGCCCGAGCATTTGCCGCCAACACTTGCCCAAGCACTTGCCGCCAGCGCTGGCCCGAGCACTTGCCCGAGCACTTTCCCGAGCACTTTCCCGAGCACTTTTCCGAGCATTTGCCGCCAACACTTGCCCGAGCACTTTCCCGAGCACTTTCCCGAGCACTTGCCCAAGCACTAGCCCGAGCACTAGCCCGAGCACTAGCCCGAGCACTATCCCGAGCACTAGCCCGAGCACTTGCCCGAGCACATGCCCGAGCACTAGCACGAGCACTTTCCCGAGCACTTGCCCGAGCATTTGCCGCCAACACTTGCCCGAGCACATGCCACCAGCGCTGGCCCGAGCACTTGCCCGAGCATTTGCCGCCAATACTTGCCCGAGCACTTGCCGCCAGCGCTGGCCCCAGCACTTGCCCGAGCACATAACCAAGCACTTGCCCGAGCATTTGCCGCCAACACTTGCCCGAGCACTTAACCGAGCATTTGCCGCCAACACCTGCCCGAGCACTTTCCCGAGCACTTGCCCGAGCATTTGCCGCCAACACTTGCCCGAGCACTTTCCCGAGCACTTGCCCGAGCATTTGCCGCCAACACTTGCCCGAGCTTTTTCCCGAGCACTTGCCCGAGCATTTGCCGCTAACACTTGCCCGAGCACTTTCCCGAGCACTTGCCCGAGCATTTGCCGCCAACACTTGCCCGAGCACTTAACCGAGCACTTGCCCGAGCACTTGCCGCCAGCGCTGGCCCGAGCACTTGCCCGAGCACTTTCCCGAGCACTTGCCCGAGCATTTGCCGCCAAAACTTGCCCGAGCTCTTTCCCGAGCACTTGCCCGAGCATTTGCCGCCAACACTTGCCCGAGCACTTGCCGCCAGCGCTGGCCCGAGCACTTGCCCGAGCACTTTCCCGAGTACTTGCCCGAGCACTTTCCCGAGCACTTTCCCGAGCACTTTTCCGAGCATTTGCCGCCAACACTTGCCCGAGCACTTTCCCGAGCACTTTCCCGAGCACTTGCCCAAGCACTAGCCCGAGCACTAGCCCGAGCACTAGCCCGAGCACTATCCCGAGCACTAGCCCGAGCACTTGCCCGAGCACATGCCCGAGCACTAGCACGAGCACTTTCCCGAGCACTTGCCCGAGCATTTGCCGCCAACACTTGCCCGAGCACATGCCACCAGCGCTGACCCGAGCACTTGCCCGAGCATTTGCCGCCAACACTTGCCCGAGCACTTTCCCGAGCACTTGCCCGAGCACTTGCCCGAGCACTTTCCCGAGCATTTGCCGCCAACACTTGCCCGAGCACCTTCCCGAGCACTTGCCCGAGCATTTGCCGCCAACACTTGCCCGAACACTTTCCCGAGCACTTTCCCGAGCACTTGCCCGAGCACTAGCCCGAGCATTTGCCGCCAGCGCTGGCCCGAGCACTTGCCCGAGCACTTTCCCGAGCACTTGCCCGAGCACTAGCCCGAGCACTTTCCCGAGCACTTGCCCGAGCATTTGCCGCCAACACTTGCCCGAGCACTTAACCGAGCACTTGCCCGAGCATAAGCTGCCAACACTTGCCCGAGCACTTGCCGCCAGCGCTGGCCCGAGCACTTGCCGCCAGCGCTGGCCCGAGCACTTGCCGCCAGCACTGGCCCCGAGCACTTGCCGCCGGCGCTGGCCCGAGTACTTGCCCGAGCACTTTCCCGAGCACACTAGCCCGAGCATTTGCCGCCAACACTAGCCCGAGCATTTGCCGCCAACACTTGCCCGAGCATTTGCCGCCAACACTTGCCCGAGCACTTGCCGCCAGCGCTGGCCCCGGGCACTTGCCGCCAGCGCTGGCCCGAGCACTTGCCCCAGCACTTGCTACCAGCGCTGGCCCGAGCATTTGCCGCCAACACTTGCCCGAGCACTTGCCACCAGCGCTGGCCCGAGCACTTGCCCGAGCATTTGCTGCCAACACTTGCCCCAGCACTTTCCCGAGCACTAGCCCGAGCATTTGCCGCCAACACTTGCCCGAGCATTTGCCGCCAACACTTGCCCGAGCACTTGCCGCCAGCGCTGGCCCCTAGCACTTGCCGCCAGCGCTGCCCGAGCACTTGCCGCCAACACTGGCCCGAGCACTTGCCCGAGCATTTGCCGCCAACACTTGCCGCCACCGTAGTTTTAGTATAGTTCTTTTATAGTTGCAACATAAAACGTGAAGTTTTAGCTCCTCAGTTGTAGTCAAACTTTTTTTTATCATACCAACTTAATCACTCAATGAAATCTCGATTTCTTTTTCTTAAGGCTCTGCTGATCATTATTAGAGACAACTGCGTTTATTTAGTTTTTTTCTGTTCCCGGGGATCTTGACTGTTACTAAACTTAGTCCATAGAATATACGAAAAGCTACAAATTTTAACGAAATGATTTTCTTTTTCTTGTAGCGGGTACCATTTTCTTTTTTAATTATTTCATGACTTAGGTCGGCAGAACTATTCCGGAAAAGTATTAGGAACTCACCACTGTGTGCCTAAATCAGTTTTAAAATTGTAATTTTGGAAAATATTATCTGCTAACAGAAGTTGGCAGAGCATATTTTCATTCGACCTTTTTTCAGGCAAAAACTCCTGAACTATTTTTTTTTAAGTATAAGGAACTCCAGAACTCATGCGCATGCGAATAGAACTCACATTATATTTTGCTCTGCTGGGAAATGATCTGCCAAGTTCACCCACATGTTAATTTCGCACACAATGAAAGTGCTGCAAAATAAACTATTTCTAAAATATTTTTATTACAAGTGCGAGTAATGAATATTGTTTCCGAATTAGAATGTTAAATAGCGACCTGCCTGATCTAGGCTTATTCAAACCTGTGTTGCGAGCCATCACAGGTCCTTTTAAAAAAGCAATTTAAAAAAATACAAAGTGTACCGTACGTCACGATTCACTTAAAACTTTGTATAACCCCATGAATAAATGTTTAATGTTAGTCAAACACAAAACATTTTATAAACGGTATTGTGTATTTTTAGGTTCTTTTAAATCGTCAAAATCATTATCAGGATTTCCGATTTGGCTTTTGTGGGGGACAAAATTGGCCGCATTACTCAGATTTGTTAAATGGACGAAAATACCTTTTTGGCGTTACATTGTATTGATTTGGAATTTATTGTCAGTCGAATGAATGGAGCTGCACAATGGCTAGCGTATTGTATTGTATGGCTATTCCTGCCTACGGATGGATGGAACATCTGAATGCCTGTGTAGGCTGGATTTTGGCAGTGTTCGATTTACTGAAGTTCCGCCTTTTAGAGTATTGCAAAGGTCACAAAATGCTTTGCGGTAAAAAAGGAATTCATCTATGACCTTAATTTCTTGATATAATTAAAAATTATATGCCTATGTATAATCGAATAATAGTAGTTTATGAAACTATTGCATAATGATTGGGTATTACAACACCAGTAGGCCAGGTTATTAACGATTGTTGTAATACCTTGTTATGTGCAGTTTCATAGACTACCTACTATACTTCATCCACTCTCATAGATTAGGTTTGGACCTCCTCGTTGAGCCTCCTAAAAAAATATCAAAGTTGAAAGAGGAAGAAATAGCGTAGAAATACGCGAAATAATACGGGGTCTAGAATGATATGCTAAATTCATGGTTGCAGTTTGCGCACTGGATAAAAAATTACCCTGTATACCGCATTGGAAAATAAAATGTTTTAAGTATAACATTATTTTGTCAGAGAAAAAGTGTTATATTATTATTCCACTTTTAAACAGTTTTGTGCTTACAAAGTATGTCGATATAAACTCGTCGAGAAGTTTATAATTAAATTTTTACTTTATGAAAGTAGGTAAAAATATAAATATCACGATAATATGGACTAAGTAAATGAAACTGTTATTTTCAATGTTACTAATACTAACAATATAATGCTATTAACCAGTACTAGACCCTACTCCATTATCTCAGAAATGTAAAATCACAACTTAATGTGGCAAAAAACAAAATATTCAAAAAAGAAAAAGAGATTAAATCAATTGAAATTACAACATCATTTATGAAGAAAAAAGATTCAATATATTGGTCCAAACGTTTTGTAAACCAAATATTATTTCATCCCTCTCCAACACGGCCCACCGAGGCCCAAAGCACCGGAATTAACGGCCATACGTCCTTTTCGACCCAATTTATTTAATTGGAAGTCACATTGCCAACGAAATCCGTTTTTAGTCTATTAAAATTGGATTTCACTGCTCATGAATGGGGAAGGTGAAAAAAATATATATGATGACGGTTGAATCTTGTTTATTTGGTATTTCGTTTTAAATTATGGAACGCTTTAACAAAACAGTTTTCTATGCTTTTAATTAATGGCGAGCCAGTTATAATCAGCGGGGTAATTGCGTAACACACTAACACTAAGAATGGCTTTCATTTTGACAGTTCAACAACATTCATTGCGTGACTTATATGGTTGAGTAGACAAATTTTTCGAACATAAGAAGCAATGGATTAGCAATATCCTTCAAAATGATTCAGATTGTGATTGATCGTTACGCAATTAGTGTACAGTTTTTTTAAGGGTGGGAAATCATCAAATAATTTCTCCCGCTCTGGGTGGAGCAGGAGGGCGTGTCAGAACTTTACTGACTAAAACCCATCCGTGTTCCCTCAGTTGCCTGTGTGCCAGGGGCGACGGTATCTCTTTCGAACAACACGCACCCCTGGCAGATTAGTGTACAGGTTACTCTGTACTTATTTTCTTCAAAATAAATACTACTGAAGGTCACGATTTTTCACTATACAATGACTTACACCTTAAGATTTGTCACGTGCTTCAAACCACACTCGCTGGCAAAGTGCCAGTGTTTTGTTTGTGTGGCGGCCATTTAATAATTCCTAAGTTATGGCAGACGAGGTTCTTGAAGGAGTTTCGAGTTGAATAACATCATAGTCACCATTTACACATAGGTATAAAATAGAATAAAAATGCAGCAGCGAGCAGTGGTCGCACAGAGGTAACGTGGGATCGAAGCCAGGCATGCGACTTACTTTGTGTAAATTATCTTATTACCACTGCTCTCAAAACGGTGAAGAAAAATATAATTAAAAAGCGTCTTCTAGAACCAAAATTCGAAGACATGTAACATCTTACAACCCGCACTGCAGGCTTACCATGACGCTTTCTATTTTTGAGAAGAATAGACAGTGCTTTTTCTATACAAAGTCACATTTCGTTTCTCCATTTTTGACATCGTACCGTAGATATCCCACTACAATCTATCACTTTTGTCTTTCGTTTTGAACGATATTTCTTCCCAAACTGTCAAAATCACACTGACAACAAACTTTCTATTCGACGGCCACAAAGTATATACGGTTATTTACAAAATCATGATTCGTTTAGAACGCATAACTGTGATAATTAATAGAAGAACATCTTTTGCTATTGTACATCATTTAGTTCATAGCCATGTCTATTGTTCCGTTGACAAATCGGTACTCATGCTAAGCCTGCTGTTTCCGCGTGGTAGATTATGGCAAACTCCTTCTCAAGGAGAGGAAGCCTGTGTTAGAGCCGTGGGAACATTATATGCTGCTTATACAGAATAAGTTATTATCCAGTGCGCAAACTGTAACCATAAAATCAGCATATCATTCTAAACCCCCTAGTACAGAAATTATACTCGGTTTTACAAAAAAAATCAGCTGTTTCATAGATATACCTACGCGTTCAAAATGTATGGAACAGCTGATTTTTCTTTTTTTGTATTACCGACGAAAAAATTCTGTACAATATAGAGGGGTAAAATGAGTGAGTTTGTTTATAGGGGGTAACCTTCGGAAGTACTGGTCCGATTCCGAAAGTTATCAGTAAAAAAACTTAAAAAAAAAAAAATTAAACCGCCGAAAAAACTGAAAAACAAAAAATAACAAGCCTTTTTTGTTTAACCTTAATAACTAAGTTTGGAAGTCCGTGACTTTGGATATGTATTTTAATTTTATGTCACCGGCTTCCGAACTTTAGTTATTAAGGTTAAAAAAAGGTTTATTATTTTTTGCTTTTCAGTTTTTTCGGCGGTTTAATTTTTTTGTTAAAAAGTTTTTATTTTATAATTTTTGTGGCTGTAATCTACTAATTACTACATGCTTAATTTTTTATTTACACTTTTTGTAATACATAACATCATCCCCTGTTTTCCTACCCTTAGCGTCGGATTTTTTTTCCAAATTTATATGGGACGGACCAACTTCTAGGTAAACCCTTTCCAATAAAAAAAGAATGACCAAAATCGGACAACTCTGTAAAAAGTTATGCGCGGTCATACATAAAAAAAACTACGAGACGCCTTGAGAACCTCCTCCGTTTTTTCGTCGGTTAATAATACCGAGCGTTATAGGATTTATTTTATGATAAAACAATACATTTTACGCGGACGTAGCCGCGGGCAGAGGCTAGTAAGCTAGGGCGAAAGCAGAACTATAGGTAGGTACCGAAAGCAAAAAAAAAGGTTCAACCATCAGCTTGCTTGCATTGCTTATGTAGGTACCGTCTACTGTGGCATCTTCACTTTCCATGGGCAACTCTACCAATGAGAAATTTATTAAAATATCTCTTGATACCTAAACCTTTGTTACAGATAGTAAGTAGATAAGTCTACTTCTGTATCGCTTCAATATTAAATGGTGGCAACAGATTTTTAGTTATCGAGAAAAATTATGTACAATACTCATGGGTAAATTTGCTATGGCAAGTAAAGATACCACAGTTGACCGTATTTGTAATTATAATTTTAATGCTGAGAGTGATCCACAAATTAAGTCTATATTATACCATTATTTACTATTTTATGTACTGGCAGTGTCTACGAATAAGGCGAGGCAAAGTGGTTAGTACTCCGAAGCAACTCACATACATTACTTCGATTGCAGCGAGGCTGCCTCCGACACCTTTAAGTAGCTGTTTTATACCTTTTTGAGCTAATCTGCAGATGGAAAATGTTTTAATTTCGAAAGTGGAAGGAGTTTGTGGTCCATGGAGTTAGGTATCTGTTTACTCTCAAAACTTGTGGATAGAAAGAATAAATCTACGCGATGCATTGCGATCTACGTAACTTAATTATACAGTATGTTAGGTTAAACGAGGAATATACTTTAAGGGGGTGTGGTACTTATGAAAATATACAACTTTTACTATGGAGTAGACACCAAAATATAAAGAAAAAATCAGCTGTTCCCTAAATTTTGTCCAGTTATGCGAGCATAAATATAAAGAGCTGCTGGTTTTATTTTCGGGATTTCAGTGTTGGTCCCTTAGTAAAAGTCTTTCATTTTCAGGAGTACTACAATCCCTTAAAGCATGTCCCTCGTTGAACATAACACATTGCATATCTAACAAATCTCTCTCTTTGTTCGGGATTCCATTTTCACCCAAAAACTCTCACAGATTTTCAACCATTTTTATTCATTCTACGCAAAAAACCCCAGGCATACAAATACCTAGGTAACAATTGTTGCTCATGGAGGCTCTATCTATGCCTTCGGCATCTTCAGCGACACCCATTATTAGTCTTTAACAATCTCAAGCTGAGGGGGCTTGAGGAATTCGGCAAAAGTGCTAAAGACGATCGCCATGTACTTTTAGTCGGTAGTAGTCTGTCCCAGATGAAGACATGCCCATGATGGGCTTATGCCCAGCGGTAAAAGCTCATGATGAACGATGCTCTTTCAATCCCACCATATATGCAGCAACACCTTACGCATAATCAGCCTATAACGTTCCCACTGCTGGGACACAGGCCTCTTTTCTGTGCTGTGAGAGAGAGTAGGCCATAATCCACCACGTGGCATTTGACATGTCTTCGTGTTTTTTGGTTCTAGGACATGCAGGTTTCCTCACAATGTTTCTCTTCGCCGTTTTTAGAGCAGATGAATTAAATTACACAAAGTTAAGCGCGTACTTTACGTTTGAACCCACGACCTACGATATGAAAATCGGAGCCGTTACCCCTGGGCCGCCACAGCTCTCGGCAGCACTTTATTGCGAGATAATCCGGCTTTTTGCTATAGTCTGTGGACCGACATCGAAAGCCCGCTTTACAGGGGCTGCCGTGAAGCCGACGAATCAGCCGCCCACGTCATTCTGGAATGCGAGGCCGTTTCTCAACGTGTAGAAATCCTCGGAACAATGAGGTTGCCCCGCGAAGCCTGTGAAGCTCCCAGGAAGCTTCTGTGCTTTTGGGCGGAGCTAGGCTGGCTTTGTTAGCCAGAATCCCCACGCACAACGGACCGAATGGGAGTCTAAGTGTAGAAAACGAAGTCCCATCTTCATCATCATTATCATCATAGTCTGTGGACCTTGTCTGCCCTTTGACCATGATATTTTTCGCACGTTCTTGTCGTAGGTGATCTACGATCATCAGTGATCAATCTTTTAAAAAGGTTAAAAGGTACAGACGATCTACAAAGTGTAAACTAATGTATGTCATTGTCTTCTGCCTAGCCTTTTTCCAACTATCTTAGGGTCGGCTTCCAGTATAACCGAATGCAGCAGAATACCGTATTTTACATGGACCGACTGCCTATCTGCCCTCCCCAACCCAGTTACTGGGTAACACGATACCCTTTGGTAAGACTGGTTGTCAAACTTTCGGGCTTCTAATGATCCGTAACGACTGTCAAAGATCCACAAACGAATGTATAGCTATGTAACTCTAACATATGTGTACACGAGCGTGTTTGTGTAATCAACCGAAACTGTATCCAACGAATGAATAGCAAATTACCTACTTAGATAAAATTAATCATACAGCGATGATCAAAGTCGATTTTAAACTGACACTATTTTACAACCAATTAGTTCTGGAAACTCATTCGTGTGACGTTCAGCCGAATGAAATTTCGGTATCATTGAGTGCACGTACCCACGCTATTACCTTAATTACGTACTAATTGATTTACGCTATGGATACATCATCATTTAGTTATGGTGTTAACAAGAGTTTGCTATTCTGCAAACGAGTCGGACTCGCACAGGAATTATTCCGTACTACAAGGCAAAAAATGCCGAACACATCAGTGAACATTTTACGGAACCCTAAAAAAAACAACTGAGGTAGCTTTATAAAAAGAAAGAAATAAAAGAAAAATTCGAAAACGATCTTTTATCTCATTCTAATGGAATCAGCGCGAAGTCTCGTGTTACCCAGTAACAGGGTTGTGGAGGTCAGATAGGCAGTCGCTCCTTGTAAAAGACTGTTATTTAGCTGCAACCGGTTAGACTGCAAGCCGAGCGCAACGTAGTTGGGAAGAGGCCTTTGGATAATTTCCGATCTACTGGCGGGCGAAGCTGCTGCCAAAAGCTAGTATAAATAATAAATATAATTCGATTTTAATCTCTGTACTTAATTAATTTACGTGTTGAATCTTGTGGTAGATTCTCCATGCTCTTTGAAGTCTTTACGTATTTTTAGAGTTATTCTGAACGTAATTGCTACTCGTACCAGTTTTTACCGAGAGCTGCAGTGAAGTTTAGAAAATGTCACTAACGAGTACTAACGACTGACGGTGCGAGTTTAGAAGCGAGTTTTGTAGTTAGTTTTTACAGAATAGCGCGGCGGGACAGCCATCGTCATATAAGTCGTCGTTTTGTTTGGTTATAAAGCCTTAAACCTTGAGGTGGATAATCATCAAAGTAAGTCATGAAACAGTGTTACTTTGCAGAAATCCATATCAATGAAATATTAAACAATTTCAATATTTACTTTTCCACATACATTCATTCACTCACGCCTTGTTCCCATGGGGTCAAGGGCGGATCCAGGGTTGGGGGGCAGGGGCACAGGATCACATCACTAATATGGTCACTATTTATGGTGTTAAAAAAAAGCATTTGCCGCCAACACTTGCCTGAGCATTTGACGCCAACACTTGCCCGAGCATTTGCCGCCAACACTTGCACGAGCATTTGCCGCCAACACTTGCCCGAGCACTAGCCCGAGCATTTGCCGCCAACACTTGCCCGAGCACTTTCCCGAGCACTTGCCCGAGCACTTGCCACCTGCGCTGGCCCGAGCACTTGCCCGAGCATTTGCTGGCAACACTTGCCCGAGCACTTTCCCGAGCACTTGCCCGAGCACTAGCCCGAACATTTGCCGCCAACACTTGCCCGAGCAATTGCCGCCAAAACTAGCCCGAGCACTAGCCCGAGCATTTGCCGCCAACACTTGCCGCCAACACTTGCCGCCAACACTTGCCCGAGCACTAGCCCGAGCACTTGCCGCCAGCGCTGGCTCCGAGCACTTGCCGCCAGCGCTGGCCCGAGCACTTGCCCAAGCATTTGCCGCCAACACTTGCCCGAGCACTTTCCCGAGCACTTGCCAGAGCACTTGCCCGAGCATTTGCTGCCAACACTTGCCCGAGCACTTGCCGCCAGCGCTGGCTCCGAGCACTTGCCGCCAGCGCTGGCCCGAGCACTTTCCCGAGCACTTGCCCGAGCATTTGCCGCCAACACTTGCCCGAGCACTTTCCCGAGCACTTGCCCGAGCATTTGCCGCCAACACTTGCCCGAGCACTTGCCGCCAGCGCTGGCCCGAGCACTTGCCCGAGCACTTTCCCGACCACTTGCCCGAGCACATTCCCGAGCACTTTCCCGAGCACTTTCCCGAGCATTTGCCGCCAACACTTGCCCGAGCACTTTCCCGAGCACTTGCCCGAACATTTGCCGCCAACACTTGCCCGAGCACTTAACCGAGCACTTGGCCGAGCATTTGCCGCCAACACTTGCCCGAGCACTTGCCGCCAGCGCTGGCCCGAGCACTTGCCCAAGCACTTTCCCGAGCACTTGCCCGAGCATTTGCCGCCAAAACTTGCCCGAGCTCTTTCCCGAGCACTTGCCCGAGCATTTGCCGCCAACACTTGCCCGAGCACTGGCCGCCAGCGCTGGCCCGAGCACTTGCCCGAGCACTTTCCCGAGCACTTGCCCGAGCACTTAACCGAGCACTTGCCCGAGCATTTGCCACCAACACTTGCCCGAGCACTTGCCGCCAGCGCTGGCCCGAGCACTTGCCGCCAGCGCTGGCCCAAGCACTTGCCCGAGCACTTTCCCGAGCACTTGCCCGAGCATTTGCCGCCAAAACTTGCCCGAGCTCTTTCCCGAACACTTGCCCGAGCACTTTCCCGAGCACTTGCCCGAGCACTTAACCGAGCACTTGCCCGAGCATTTGCCACCAACACTTGCCCGAGCACTTGCCGCCAGCGCTGGCCCGAGCACTTGCCGCCAGCGCTGGCCCAAGCACTTGCCCGAGCACTTTCCCGAGCACTTGCCCGAGCATTTGCCGCCAAAACTTGCCCGAGCTCTTTCCCGAACACTTGCCCGAGCACTTTCCCGAGCACTTGCCCGAACATTTGCCGCCAACACTTGCCCGAGCACTTAACCGAGCACTTGGCCGAGCATTTGCCGCCAACACTTGCCCGAGCACTTGCCGCCAGCGCTGGCCCGAGCACTTGCCCAAGCACTTTCCCGAGCACTTGCCCGAGCATTTGCCGCCAAAACTTGCCCGAGCTCTTTCCCGAGCACTTGCCCGAGCATTTGCCGCCAACACTTGCCCGAGCACTTGCCGCCAGCGCTGGCCCGAGCACTTGCCCGAGCACTTTCCCGAGCACTTGCCCGAGCACTTAACCGAGCACTTGCCCGAGCATTTGCCACCAACACTTGCCCGAGCACTTGCCGCCAGCGCTGGCCCGAGCACTTGCCGCCAGCGCTGGCCCGAGCACTTGCCCGAGCACTTTCCCGAGCACTTGCCCGAGCATTTGCCGCCAAAACTTGCCCGAGCTCTTTCCCGAGCACTTGCCCGAGCATTTGCCGCCAACAATTGCCCGAGCACTTTGCCGCCAGCGCTAGCCCGAGCACTTGCCCAAGCACTTTCCCGAGCACTTGCCCGAGCACTTTCCCGAGCATTTGCCGCCAACATTTGCCCGAGCACTTTCCCGAGCACTTGCCCGAGCATTTGCCGCCAACACTTGCCCGAGCACTTGCCGCCAGCGCTGGCCCGAGCACTTGCCCGAGCACTTTCCCGAGCACTTGCCCGAGCACTTTCCCGAGCACTTTCCCGAGCACTTTCCCGAGCACTTTCCCGAGCATTTGCCGCCAACACTTGCCCGACCGCTTTCCCGAGCAATTGCCCGAGCATTTGCCGCCAACACTTGCCCGAGCACTTAACCGAGCACTTGCCCGAGCATTTGCCGCCAACACTTGCCCGAGCACTTGCCGCCAGCGCTGGCCCGAGCACTTGCCCGAGCACTTTCCCGAGCACTTACCCGAGCATTTGCCGCCAAAACTTGCCCGAGCTCTTTCCCGAGCACTTGCCCGAGCATTTGCCGCCAACACTTGCCCGAGCACTTGCCGCCAGCGCTGGCCAGAGCACTTGCCGCCAGCGCTGGCCCGAGCACTTGCCCGAGCACTTTCCCGAGCACTTGCCCGAGCACTTTCCCGAGCATTTGCCGCCAACACTTGCCCGAGCACTTTCCTGAGCACTTTCCCGAGCACTTGTTCGAGCACTAGCCCGAGCACTAGCCCGAGCACTTGCCCGAGCACTTTCCCGAGCACTAGCACGAGCACTTTCCCGAGCACTTGCCCGAGCACATGCCACCGACGCTGGCCCGAGCACTTGCCCGAGCATTTGCCGCCAACACTTGCCCGAGCACTTTCCCGAGCACTTGCCCGAGCATTTGCCGCCAACACTTGCCCGAGCACTTTTCCGAGCACTTGCCCGAGCACTAGCCCGAGCACTAGCCCAAGCACTAGCCCCAGCATTTGCCGCCAGCGCTGGCCCAAGCACTTGCCCGAGCATTTGCCGCCAACACTTGCCCGAGCACTTAACCGAGCACTTGCCCGTGCATTTGCTGCCAACACTTGCCCGAGCACTTGCCGCCAGCGCTAGCCCGAGCACTTGCCGCCAGCACTGGCCCCGAGCACTTGCCGCCAGCGCTGGCCCGAGCACTTGCCCGAGCACTTGCCCGAGCACTTTCCCGAGCATTTGCCGCCAAAACTTGCCCTTTGCACTTTCCCGAGCACTTGCCCGAGCATTTGCCGCCAACACTTGCCCGAGCACTTTCCCGAGCACTTTCCCGAGCATTTGCCGCCAACACTTGCCCGAGCATTTGCCGCCAACACTTGCCCGAGCACTTTCCCGAGCACTTTCCCGAGCATTTGCCGCCAACACTTGCCCGAGCTCTTTCCCGAGCACTTGCCCGAGCACTTGCCCGAGCATTTGCCGCCAATACTTGCCCGAGCACTTGCCGCCAGCGCTGGCCCCAGCACTTGCCCGAGCACTTTTCCAAGCACTTGCCCGAGCACATAACCAAGCACTTGCCCGAGCATTTGCCGCCAACACTTGCCCGAGCACTTAACCGAGCATTTGCCGCCAACACCTGCCCGAGCACTTTCCCGAGCACTTGCCCGAGCATTTGCCGCCAACACTTGCCCGAGCACTTTCCCGAGCACTTGCCCGAGCATTTGCCGCTAACACTTGCCCGAGCACTTTCCCGAGCACTTGCCCGAGCATTTGCCGCCAACACTTGCCCGAGCACTTAACCGAGCACTTGCCCGAGCATTTGCCGCCAACACTTGCCCGAGCACTTGCCGCCAGCGCTGGCCCGAGCACTTGCCCGAGCACTTTCCCGAGCACTTGCCCGAGCATTTGCCGCCAAAACTTGCCCGAGCTCTTTCCCGAGCACTTGCCCGAGCATTTGCCACCAACACTTGCCCGAGCACTTGCCGCCAGCGCTGGCCCGAGCACTTGCCCGAGCACTTTCCCGAGCACTTGGCCGAGCACTTGCCCGAGCACTTTCCCGAGCACTTTCCCGAGCATTTGCCGCCAACACTTGCCCGAGCACTTTCCCGAGCACTTGCCCGAGCACTTTCCCGAGCACTTGCCCGAGCATTTGCCGCCAACACTTGCCCGAGCTCATTCCCGAGCACTTGCCCGAGCATTTGCCGCCAACACTTGCCCAAGCACTTGCCGCCAGCGCTGGCCCGAGCACTTGCCCGAGCACTTTCCCGAGCACTTTCCCGAGCACTTTTCCGAGCATTTGCCGCCAACACTTGCCCGAGCACTTTCCCGAGCACTTTCCCGAGCACTTGCCCAAGCACTAGCCCGAGCACTAGCCCGAGCACTAGCCCGAGCACTATCCCGAGCACTAGCCCGAGCACTTGCCCGAGCACATGCCCGAGCACTAGCACGAGCACTTTCCCGAGCACTTGCCCGAGCATTTGCCGCCAACACTTGCCCGAGCACATGCCACCAGCGCTGGCCCGAGCACTTGCCCGAGCATTTGCCGCCAATACTTGCCCGAGCACTTGCCGCCAGCGCTGGCCCCAGCACTTGCCCGAGCACATAACCAAGCACTTGCCCGAGCATTTGCCGCCAACACTTGCCCGAGCACTTAACCGAGCATTTGCCGCCAACACCTGCCCGAGCACTTTCCCGAGCACTTGCCCGAGCATTTGCCGCCAACACTTGCCCGAGCACTTTCCCGAGCACTTGCCCGAGCATTTGCCGCCAACACTTGCCCGAGCTTTTTCCCGAGCACTTGCCCGAGCATTTGCCGCTAACACTTGCCCGAGCACTTTCCCGAGCACTTGCCCGAGCATTTGCCGCCAACACTTGCCCGAGCACTTAACCGAGCACTTGCCCGAGCACTTGCCGCCAGCGCTGGCCCGAGCACTTGCCCGAGCACTTTCCCGAGCACTTGCCCGAGCATTTGCCGCCAAAACTTGCCCGAGCTCTTTCCCGAGCACTTGCCCGAGCATTTGCCGCCAACACTTGCCCGAGCACTTGCCGCCAGCGCTGGCCCGAGCACTTGCCCGAGCACTTTCCCGAGCACTTGCCCGAGCACTTTCCCGAGCACTTTCCCGAGCACTTTTCCGAGCATTTGCCGCCAACACTTGCCCGAGCACTTTCCCGAGCACTTTCCCGAGCACTTGCCCAAGCACTAGCCCGAGCACTAGCCCGAGCACTAGCCCGAGCACTATCCCGAGCACTAGCCCGAGCACTTGCCCGAGCACATGCCCGAGCACTAGCACGAGCACTTTCCCGAGCACTTGCCCGAGCATTTGCCGCCAACACTTGCCCGAGCACATGCCACCAGCGCTGACCCGAGCACTTGCCCGAGCATTTGCCGCCAACACTTGCCCGAGCACTTTCCCGAGCACTTGCCCGAGCACTTGCCCGAGCACTTTCCCGAGCATTTGCCGCCAACACTTGCCCGAGCACCTTCCCGAGCACTTGCCCGAGCATTTGCCGCCAACACTTGCCCGAACACTTTCCCGAGCACTTTCCCGAGCACTTGCCCGAGCACTAGCCCGAGCATTTGCCGCCAGCGCTGGCCCGAGCACTTGCCCGAGCACTTTCCCGAGCACTTGCCCGAGCACTAGCCCGAGCACTTTCCCGAGCACTTGCCCGAGCATTTGCCGCCAACACTTGCCCGAGCACTTAACCGAGCACTTGCCCGAGCATAAGCTGCCAACACTTGCCCGAGCACTTGCCGCCAGCGCTGGCCCGAGCACTTGCCGCCAGCGCTGGCCCGAGCACTTGCCGCCAGCACTGGCCCCGAGCACTTGCCGCCGGCGCTGGCCCGAGTACTTGCCCGAGCACTTTCCCGAGCACACTAGCCCGAGCATTTGCCGCCAACACTAGCCCGAGCATTTGCCGCCAACACTTGCCCGAGCATTTGCCGCCAACACTTGCCCGAGCACTTGCCGCCAGCGCTGGCCCCGGGCACTTGCCGCCAGCGCTGGCCCGAGCACTTGCCCCAGCACTTGCTACCAGCGCTGGCCCGAGCATTTGCCGCCAACACTTGCCCGAGCACTTGCCACCAGCGCTGGCCCGAGCACTTGCCCGAGCATTTGCTGCCAACACTTGCCCCAGCACTTTCCCGAGCACTAGCCCGAGCATTTGCCGCCAACACTTGCCCGAGCATTTGCCGCCAACACTTGCCCGAGCACTTGCCGCCAGCGCTGGCCCCTAGCACTTGCCGCCAGCGCTGCCCGAGCACTTGCCGCCAACACTGGCCCGAGCACTTGCCCGAGCATTTGCCGCCAACACTTGCCGCCACCGTAGTTTTAGTATAGTTCTTTTATAGTTGCAACATAAAACGTGAAGTTTTAGCTCCTCAGTTGTAGTCAAACTTTTTTTTATCATACCAACTTAATCACTCAATGAAATCTCGATTTCTTTTTCTTAAGGCTCTGCTGATCATTATTAGAGACAACTGCGTTTATTTAGTTTTTTTCTGTTCCCGGGGATCTTGACTGTTACTAAACTTAGTCCATAGAATATACGAAAAGCTACAAATTTTAACGAAATGATTTTCTTTTTCTTGTAGCGGGTACCATTTTCTTTTTTAATTATTTCATGACTTAGGTCGGCAGAACTATTCCGGAAAAGTATTAGGAACTCACCACTGTGTGCCTAAATCAGTTTTAAAATTGTAATTTTGGAAAATATTATCTGCTAACAGAAGTTGGCAGAGCATATTTTCATTCGACCTTTTTTCAGGCAAAAACTCCTGAACTATTTTTTTTTAAGTATAAGGAACTCCAGAACTCATGCGCATGCGAATAGAACTCACATTATATTTTGCTCTGCTGGGAAATGATCTGCCAAGTTCACCCACATGTTAATTTCGCACACAATGAAAGTGCTGCAAAATAAACTATTTCTAAAATATTTTTATTACAAGTGCGAGTAATGAATATTGTTTCCGAATTAGAATGTTAAATAGCGACCTGCCTGATCTAGGCTTATTCAAACCTGTGTTGCGAGCCATCACAGGTCCTTTTAAAAAAGCAATTTAAAAAAATACAAAGTGTACCGTACGTCACGATTCACTTAAAACTTTGTATAACCCCATGAATAAATGTTTAATGTTAGTCAAACACAAAACATTTTATAAACGGTATTGTGTATTTTTAGGTTCTTTTAAATCGTCAAAATCATTATCAGGATTTCCGATTTGGCTTTTGTGGGGGACAAAATTGGCCGCATTACTCAGATTTGTTAAATGGACGAAAATACCTTTTTGGCGTTACATTGTATTGATTTGGAATTTATTGTCAGTCGAATGAATGGAGCTGCACAATGGCTAGCGTATTGTATTGTATGGCTATTCCTGCCTACGGATGGATGGAACATCTGAATGCCTGTGTAGGCTGGATTTTGGCAGTGTTCGATTTACTGAAGTTCCGCCTTTTAGAGTATTGCAAAGGTCACAAAATGCTTTGCGGTAAAAAAGGAATTCATCTATGACCTTAATTTCTTGATATAATTAAAAATTATATGCCTATGTATAATCGAATAATAGTAGTTTATGAAACTATTGCATAATGATTGGGTATTACAACACCAGTAGGCCAGGTTATTAACGATTGTTGTAATACCTTGTTATGTGCAGTTTCATAGACTACCTACTATACTTCATCCACTCTCATAGATTAGGTTTGGACCTCCTCGTTGAGCCTCCTAAAAAAATATCAAAGTTGAAAGAGGAAGAAATAGCGTAGAAATACGCGAAATAATACGGGGTCTAGAATGATATGCTAAATTCATGGTTGCAGTTTGCGCACTGGATAAAAAATTACCCTGTATACCGCATTGGAAAATAAAATGTTTTAAGTATAACATTATTTTGTCAGAGAAAAAGTGTTATATTATTATTCCACTTTTAAACAGTTTTGTGCTTACAAAGTATGTCGATATAAACTCGTCGAGAAGTTTATAATTAAATTTTTACTTTATGAAAGTAGGTAAAAATATAAATATCACGATAATATGGACTAAGTAAATGAAACTGTTATTTTCAATGTTACTAATACTAACAATATAATGCTATTAACCAGTACTAGACCCTACTCCATTATCTCAGAAATGTAAAATCACAACTTAATGTGGCAAAAAACAAAATATTCAAAAAAGAAAAAGAGATTAAATCAATTGAAATTACAACATCATTTATGAAGAAAAAAGATTCAATATATTGGTCCAAACGTTTTGTAAACCAAATATTATTTCATCCCTCTCCAACACGGCCCACCGAGGCCCAAAGCACCGGAATTAACGGCCATACGTCCTTTTCGACCCAATTTATTTAATTGGAAGTCACATTGCCAACGAAATCCGTTTTTAGTCTATTAAAATTGGATTTCACTGCTCATGAATGGGGAAGGTGAAAAAAATATATATGATGACGGTTGAATCTTGTTTATTTGGTATTTCGTTTTAAATTATGGAACGCTTTAACAAAACAGTTTTCTATGCTTTTAATTAATGGCGAGCCAGTTATAATCAGCGGGGTAATTGCGTAACACACTAACACTAAGAATGGCTTTCATTTTGACAGTTCAACAACATTCATTGCGTGACTTATATGGTTGAGTAGACAAATTTTTCGAACATAAGAAGCAATGGATTAGCAATATCCTTCAAAATGATTCAGATTGTGATTGATCGTTACGCAATTAGTGTACAGTTTTTTTAAGGGTGGGAAATCATCAAATAATTTCTCCCGCTCTGGGTGGAGCAGGAGGGCGTGTCAGAACTTTACTGACTAAAACCCATCCGTGTTCCCTCAGTTGCCTGTGTGCCAGGGGCGACGGTATCTCTTTCGAACAACACGCACCCCTGGCAGATTAGTGTACAGGTTACTCTGTACTTATTTTCTTCAAAATAAATACTACTGAAGGTCACGATTTTTCACTATACAATGACTTACACCTTAAGATTTGTCACGTGCTTCAAACCACACTCGCTGGCAAAGTGCCAGTGTTTTGTTTGTGTGGCGGCCATTTAATAATTCCTAAGTTATGGCAGACGAGGTTCTTGAAGGAGTTTCGAGTTGAATAACATCATAGTCACCATTTACACATAGGTATAAAATAGAATAAAAATGCAGCAGCGAGCAGTGGTCGCACAGAGGTAACGTGGGATCGAAGCCAGGCATGCGACTTACTTTGTGTAAATTATCTTATTACCACTGCTCTCAAAACGGTGAAGAAAAATATAATTAAAAAGCGTCTTCTAGAACCAAAATTCGAAGACATGTAACATCTTACAACCCGCACTGCAGGCTTACCATGACGCTTTCTATTTTTGAGAAGAATAGACAGTGCTTTTTCTATACAAAGTCACATTTCGTTTCTCCATTTTTGACATCGTACCGTAGATATCCCACTACAATCTATCACTTTTGTCTTTCGTTTTGAACGATATTTCTTCCCAAACTGTCAAAATCACACTGACAACAAACTTTCTATTCGACGGCCACAAAGTATATACGGTTATTTACAAAATCATGATTCGTTTAGAACGCATAACTGTGATAATTAATAGAAGAACATCTTTTGCTATTGTACATCATTTAGTTCATAGCCATGTCTATTGTTCCGTTGACAAATCGGTACTCATGCTAAGCCTGCTGTTTCCGCGTGGTAGATTATGGCAAACTCCTTCTCAAGGAGAGGAAGCCTGTGTTAGAGCCGTGGGAACATTATATGCTGCTTATACAGAATAAGTTATTATCCAGTGCGCAAACTGTAACCATAAAATCAGCATATCATTCTAAACCCCCTAGTACAGAAATTATACTCGGTTTTACAAAAAAAATCAGCTGTTTCATAGATATACCTACGCGTTCAAAATGTATGGAACAGCTGATTTTTCTTTTTTTGTATTACCGACGAAAAAATTCTGTACAATATAGAGGGGTAAAATGAGTGAGTTTGTTTATAGGGGGTAACCTTCGGAAGTACTGGTCCGATTCCGAAAGTTATCAGTAAAAAAACTTAAAAAAAAAAAAATTAAACCGCCGAAAAAACTGAAAAACAAAAAATAACAAGCCTTTTTTGTTTAACCTTAATAACTAAGTTTGGAAGTCCGTGACTTTGGATATGTATTTTAATTTTATGTCACCGGCTTCCGAACTTTAGTTATTAAGGTTAAAAAAAGGTTTATTATTTTTTGCTTTTCAGTTTTTTCGGCGGTTTAATTTTTTTGTTAAAAAGTTTTTATTTTATAATTTTTGTGGCTGTAATCTACTAATTACTACATGCTTAATTTTTTATTTACACTTTTTGTAATACATAACATCATCCCCTGTTTTCCTACCCTTAGCGTCGGATTTTTTTTCCAAATTTATATGGGACGGACCAACTTCTAGGTAAACCCTTTCCAATAAAAAAAGAATGACCAAAATCGGACAACTCTGTAAAAAGTTATGCGCGGTCATACATAAAAAAAACTACGAGACGCCTTGAGAACCTCCTCCGTTTTTTCGTCGGTTAATAATACCGAGCGTTATAGGATTTATTTTATGATAAAACAATACATTTTACGCGGACGTAGCCGCGGGCAGAGGCTAGTAAGCTAGGGCGAAAGCAGAACTATAGGTAGGTACCGAAAGCAAAAAAAAAGGTTCAACCATCAGCTTGCTTGCATTGCTTATGTAGGTACCGTCTACTGTGGCATCTTCACTTTCCATGGGCAACTCTACCAATGAGAAATTTATTAAAATATCTCTTGATACCTAAACCTTTGTTACAGATAGTAAGTAGATAAGTCTACTTCTGTATCGCTTCAATATTAAATGGTGGCAACAGATTTTTAGTTATCGAGAAAAATTATGTACAATACTCATGGGTAAATTTGCTATGGCAAGTAAAGATACCACAGTTGACCGTATTTGTAATTATAATTTTAATGCTGAGAGTGATCCACAAATTAAGTCTATATTATACCATTATTTACTATTTTATGTACTGGCAGTGTCTACGAATAAGGCGAGGCAAAGTGGTTAGTACTCCGAAGCAACTCACATACATTACTTCGATTGCAGCGAGGCTGCCTCCGACACCTTTAAGTAGCTGTTTTATACCTTTTTGAGCTAATCTGCAGATGGAAAATGTTTTAATTTCGAAAGTGGAAGGAGTTTGTGGTCCATGGAGTTAGGTATCTGTTTACTCTCAAAACTTGTGGATAGAAAGAATAAATCTACGCGATGCATTGCGATCTACGTAACTTAATTATACAGTATGTTAGGTTAAACGAGGAATATACTTTAAGGGGGTGTGGTACTTATGAAAATATACAACTTTTACTATGGAGTAGACACCAAAATATAAAGAAAAAATCAGCTGTTCCCTAAATTTTGTCCAGTTATGCGAGCATAAATATAAAGAGCTGCTGGTTTTATTTTCGGGATTTCAGTGTTGGTCCCTTAGTAAAAGTCTTTCATTTTCAGGAGTACTACAATCCCTTAAAGCATGTCCCTCGTTGAACATAACACATTGCATATCTAACAAATCTCTCTCTTTGTTCGGGATTCCATTTTCACCCAAAAACTCTCACAGATTTTCAACCATTTTTATTCATTCTACGCAAAAAACCCCAGGCATACAAATACCTAGGTAACAATTGTTGCTCATGGAGGCTCTATCTATGCCTTCGGCATCTTCAGCGACACCCATTATTAGTCTTTAACAATCTCAAGCTGAGGGGGCTTGAGGAATTCGGCAAAAGTGCTAAAGACGATCGCCATGTACTTTTAGTCGGTAGTAGTCTGTCCCAGATGAAGACATGCCCATGATGGGCTTATGCCCAGCGGTAAAAGCTCATGATGAACGATGCTCTTTCAATCCCACCATATATGCAGCAACACCTTACGCATAATCAGCCTATAACGTTCCCACTGCTGGGACACAGGCCTCTTTTCTGTGCTGTGAGAGAGAGTAGGCCATAATCCACCACGTGGCATTTGACATGTCTTCGTGTTTTTTGGTTCTAGGACATGCAGGTTTCCTCACAATGTTTCTCTTCGCCGTTTTTAGAGCAGATGAATTAAATTACACAAAGTTAAGCGCGTACTTGGGTTTGAACCCACGACCTACGACATGAAAGTCGGAGCCGTTACCCCACTGCTCTCAGCAGCGTCTTATTGCGAGATAATCCGGCTTTTGCTATAGTCTGTGGACCGACATCGATAGCCCGCTTTACAGGGGCTGCCGTGACGCCGAGGAATCAGCCGCCCACGTCATTCTGGAATGCGAGGCCGCTTCTCAACGTGTAGAAATCCTCGGAACAGTGAGGTCGCTTCGCGAAGCCTGTGCAGCCCCCAGGAAGCTTCTGTGCTTCTGGGCGGAGCTAGGCTGGCTTTGTTAGCCAGAATCCCCACGCACAACGGACCGAATGGGAGTTTAAGTGTGGAAAATGAAGTCCCATCTTCATCATCATTATCATCATAGTCTGTGGACCTTGTCTGCCCTTTGACCATGATCTTTTTCGCACGTTCTTGTCGAAGGTGATCTACGATCATCAGTGATCATTCTTTAAAAAAGGTTAAAGGTAGGTATAGACGATCTACAAAGTGTAAACTAATGTATGTCATTGTCTTCTGCCTAGCCTTTTTTCAACTATGTTAGGGTCGGCTTCCAGTCTAACCGGATGCAGCAGAATACCAGTATTTTACATGGACCGACTGCCTATCTGCCCTCCCCAACCCAGTTACTGGGTAACACGATACCCTTTGGTAAGACTGGTTGTCAAACTTTCGGGCTTCTAATGATCCGTAACGACTGTCAAAGATCCACAAACGAATGTATAGCTATGTAACTCTAACATATGTGTACACGAGCGTGTTTGTGTAATCAACCGAAACTGTATCCAACGAATGAATAGCAAATTACCTACTTAGATAAAATTAATCATACAGCGATGATCAAAGTCGATTTTAAACTGACACTATTTTACAACCAATTAGTTCTGGAAACTCATTCGTGTGACGTTCAGCCGAATGAAATTTCGGTATCATTGAGTGCACGTACCCACGCTATTACCTTAATTACGTACTAATTGATTTACGCTATGGATACATCATCATTTAGTTATGGTGTTAACAAGAGTTTGCTATTCTGCAAACGAGTCGGACTCGCACAGGAATTGTTCCGTACCACAAGGCAAAAAAACGCCAAACACATCAGTGAAAATTTTACGAAACTCTAAAAAAAACAACTGAGGTAGCTTTATTAAAAGAAAGAAATAAAAGAAAAATTAAAAAAACGATTTTTTATCTCATTTTAATGGAATCAGCGCGATGTCTTACCAAGGGGTATCGTGTCACCCAGTAACTGGGTTGTGGAGGTCAGATAGGCAGTCGCTCCATGTAAAATACTGGTGTTTAGCTGCAACCGGTTAGACTGCAAGCCGAGCGCAACGTAGTTGGGAAGAGGCCGTTGGATAATTTCCGATCTACTGGCGGGCGAATCCGCTGCCAAAAGCTAGTATAAATAATAAAGATAATTCTATTTTAATCTCTGTACTTAATGAATTTACTGGCTGTTGAATCTTGAGGTAGATTCTCCATGCTCTTTGAAGCCTTTACGTATTTTTAGAGTTATTCTGAACGTAATTGCTACTCGTACCAGTTTTTACCGAGAGCTGCAGTGAAGTTTAGAAAATGTCACTAACGAGTACTAACGACTGACGGTGCGAGTTTAGAAGCGAGTTTTGTAGTTAGTTTTTACAGAATAGAGCGGCGGGACAGCCATCGTTATAGAAGTCGTCGTTTTCTTTGGTTATAAAGCCTTAAACCTTGAGGTGGATAATCATCAAAGTAAGTCATGGAACAGTGTTACTTTGCAGAAATCCATAACAATGAAATATTAAACAATTTCAATATTTACTTTTCCACATACATTCATTCACTCACGCCTTGTTCCCATGGGGTCAAGCGTGGATCCAGGGTTGGGGGCAGGGGCACAGGATCACATCACTAATATGGTCACTATATAAGGTGTTAAAAAAATTAATGTTTAAAAATTTAAGGAGTTGTTTAAAATGACATTCAAACCATACTCACGATAAAATTATTTATACACAACAATTCGTTTCAAAGATATGCAATATTTTCACCAAGTACTAATTTATTAAAACTGCACATGCGCACCGTACCTACACCGTGTAAGTCACGCGAGCGAGACGAGCGCGTTGTCAAATACAGGCCTACGTAAACCGCTGATTCTAATTTTCCCATCAGATTTCTCAGACTTTGGACTGGCAATTTATCGAACTTACATAAAATTAAAATCAAATATTTTGCATCAATCTAAATACAGTCAGCCCAGAATTTGGCTACGAGCTTATTGGCACTTTCAGTAGCGTCCCTCAGATCCTGTAGCGTGCAGACAACATGACACGCTGGACAAGATATTAAATGCCTCATTGTTTGTGGAACAGCACCAAATTTACACTCCAAGGCGGAGTCATCTGTGAATTTCCACCTGAGCAAGTTTTCTTTACTTCGGCCTACCTGAGTCCGGAGTATATTTAAAGACTACCAGGAAAGCCAAGACAGCTCATGTCCAGGTTTGAGATTTTCAGCAGGTGGAACGAATGGATTTGGTAAGGAAACACCATCTCGCCACAGGCTTAGCCGTTCCTTAGATCGTTCGCCAGTGAGTGGGAGGACACACTTTAAAAAGATTTTGTGGCTTTTCAGCCTATCTATCTATATCTATACTAGTATTATAGCAAAAGAATAATTTTGCTTGGACGCGTTCGTCTCTCGCCAATTCTTGAGGACGGCTATTGAATATCACGCTACGACCCTTATCACGTAGACGAGCAAAAATATAAAAAACATCAGAAAGAACGCTAGGTTAAAACGGAGCTAAATGGGTCACAGCTAGGTAAGTATAGGACATTCGCGGACGAAGTCATGGGAAGAAGCTAAAAAATATAGGGTATAATTTAGACGGTCACCAAAAATATTTTTAAGACTCTAAGCTTAGGCACCAAATAAAATAAACAACTCCAAAAAAAAATCAATTGACTTTATTAAAAGGGCCCTAAAGTGTATACTATTATGATCCAAAATAAATAAAATAACATCAGAAAAATCGCAAACCTCGCACAAATATTATTTTTGGTTCCTAAAATGGATCAACGGTCACCAAATTCTATCCAACTCAAAGATTAATATTAATACCAAAAATCTTACTCCAAAATAGTAAGTCGTCATCCAAAATACATTATTTGACCCCAGACTACTTTAATGTAAGACTAAAATTACAATTGCATTACTTTATTTCTTAACCCCACACTCCGCACCCCGCACCCTGGAGAACCGCCCGTTTTTTAAAAAATAATATTTAATTAATTTCATACACTAATAAGGGTGGGCATATGATGAGAGGCAGGCGAAGCAGGCCGCGCAGCCGCAGTGCAGACGGCACAGCGCAGAGCAGGGCAGTTACTGTACACATCTGAGCTGCACGTGCCTGCGCTGCAGCATACGTAGCTCAAAGACGTTCCATGCTTAACAAAATCTGCTCTGCTCTGCGCTGCGCGGCCTGCGTCGCCCACCTTTCAACATACGCCTAACCTAAACAAGTGACGTTTGTTTGGGAACCTCAATATATTTAGCGAATTCCATATAACAATAAATAAGTGACGTACGTTTGGGAACCCCAGTATATTAATTGGTATTTGGGAAATATTCTAGCCATCGTTAGCTTTTTTAGCCTAACAAAAATGACGAAATTAGAAGTCATGGTATTACATAATTGGTAACATCTAAGTAGTGACAATATATAATATTTGGTCTAAAGTGTATTTTAAAGGCGTCCATATATTTTTTTGGCAGTCAATAATACGAAAAAATTGATTTATTTCATAATATTTTAGGAAACGTTATTTGGTGACCATTTATCCATTTTGGTAACCGTTTAGAATTTTTTTGGTAGTAAAATAGGTACTTTTTTGGGCGGTGTTTAAACACAAGCCATAAATATACAAATAAATCAAAAATAAAAAAACTGTAATGTAATGTCAAAATAACAGCTTATTACTAAATGCGTATAAAATTATTTACGGCATGAGTACAATACATATAAAAGTATTTTAACAAAAAAAATACCTGATGTCGTTGAAAGATGCACGATAGATGGTGTATTTTTCAACAACATCAGTTATGCTGACGATATAGTGCTTCTGAATCCGTCGATCAGTGCCCTCAGGAAGCTACTGAAGATATGTGAGTGCTATGCTGAATCCCAGGGAATAAGGTATAATGCCAAGAAAAGCGGTCTGTTAGTTTTAATAGCACAAAACAAGACCTATTAATTGGTACCACCTGTCTCGCTATATGGTGCAACTCTAAACAAAGCAGCAATCTCTAAGTAAAGCAGTTTAAATGCCGTGGTCACTGGGTTACAGAGGATGGCACTGATAACTGTGGTATGGATAGAGAGAGCAGAGCATTGACAATGCAACATGCTGGCCCGCAGATTTGCAAAATGCGACAATAATGATAAGTTAACGCTGTTTAGGGTATGTTGCCAGGCTTTTTATACCTGTAGTCTTTGGTCTAGATACACGCAAAAAACCTTCAATGCCTTGTATTGCAATACAACAATGTTTTTAGGATACTGCTCTGGCTGCCACGTTTCTGCAGCGCGTCAGGGATGTTCGCAGCAGCGCCTACAGATGACTTTTTTGCGATCATGCGTAAAAGACCCGCTTCATTACTTCGTCGCGTCGGATGCAAGACAGCAATAGCAGTCTCCTAAGCATTGTTGCTAACAAAACTGAGGGCCATCTGATGGGGCACCTGTGCGCAGTGCATGCATTCTTGCCAGATGTGTCCAGAAGATGGCATAATAGATATAGTGTTCCTTAACTTGTATTGAAAACTATGCCACTTGGGGAATACTGTACCTATTTATTTTTGTTCCTGATTTGTTTGTCTGTGTATTAAGTAGTTAATGTAATTATGCTAACATAGTTTATGTAATACTACCAAAATTATGGGTAATGTGTCTGAAATAAATATAAATAAATAAATTAAATAAAAAACATTTAATAAATTTGGTCTGTCAGTCAGTTTGTTCCGTTTACCAGGACCAGTTTTGACGAGACTTTTACTGGCAGATGTTTATTTTAGACGCTAATGTTATAAGGAATAACATAGGCACTTTTTACCGACATCCACGCTGATGAAACCGCGGGCAGCAGCTAGTATAAAAAATACTGTTCCACTTTTATAAATGGAAAGTAGAAAAGTAGACCTTCGAACAGTTTCCAATTGGAATTTATTTCAATTCGAAGTTAGTAGTTTTTGAACAGCACCACATGAACTCTGTGTAATTTTGGTATTTACCAATTATAGCTCATGTGCGGTTACTTAGGGAATTGCTACTGAAATAATTAAGTATATATTAATATTTAGTGCATTCAATTCACATTCAAATCACAATTTCCCTGTAGTCAATACTGATGATTTTATTATTATGTTATGGCGATCATTAAAAAGTAATTTATATAAAGAAGTTTATTTTAGCACGTATTTCCGGAAATAAATATGTAGGGAAATACCTCATCATATGGGTTCGTTTTTTCAATCCCAGAGACTAATCTGGCATTGCACGTCTTTTCTGTTTGCTTTTTTAACCGAGGAAAAAAAAAGGAGGAGGTTCTTAATTCGACGCGTATTTTTTTATGTTTATGACAGCGCATAACTTTTACTGAGTAGTCTGATATTGACAATATTTTTTTATTAGAAAAGGTATACTTCCAACTTAGGCCCATTTAAAATTGAAAAGCAAAATCCACCCCTAAGTGTAGAACAGAATATTTCAAAAAAAAATAGTTTTTTCATGTTTCATTTTTGTTCTTTTTTTAATAGCAGTTTGACATTTCACCTGTCAAATTAGTATCAGGGTTTCAAAAACGAACATTCGTTTCATCTCGTTTGAATAAGACAAAACAAGCGTCTGTTTCACTTTGTCGTTTAGGTACTTTTTGTTGCCACCGAATGGCTCCGGAACCACTTCAAGTTCAGCAGAGCTATTGATTGCCTAGACGTGTGTAATTGAAACTATGTCACTTTAACGCTACGTTTAAGTCACGTTTGCGCAGCGTCTTCGGTGCGTTTACGTTTGACGTACGTTGGAGAAAGGCGGTGTAATACACAAAGTAAGCAACGACAGTGCTTAAAAAAAAAGGACCACGTTGGAATGCCTTTTTGGTCTATTCACAATGTCATCGTATTCCGGTGTCATGTTTTCCCTTTACACGTTAATTAGTAAAATTGACCTTTTGAGGTAACGGTTAGTAGGTACTTTTTCTATGAGTGTTGCTTCAGCTACGCAGAAACTACGTAACAATCTAAACTGACGCGTAAACAGAGTACCTCTACTAGTAGTTGAAACCTGACTTAAATTACACTTTGATTAAATTGTCTTGTCTTGCAACCAAATTTTATTTAAGTCTCTTAGAATCGTGTCTAGCTTGAGCAATTTCTTGATTAAATGTACCGAAAAACCCGGAGTTGAGATGTAAATTCTAAAGGGAAGGCTCTTCGTTGCTTTTGTGCTGAGTAAGGATCGACTCGAGCTGGCAAAAACGGGGTAAATAGATATTCAATTATTTGGAGACGCGTCTCCGTGATTTATTTACATCGCGAGGCTGCTAATGTATTGCCGTATCGATGTTTGGTGTGAAATAAATCAAATGTGGAAGCGACACGATCTGTTTTTGACTTCAATAATTCGCGTAGCGTTTTGGCCTTTGAAGGAATTCTGAAGCAATTATATCACCTCTTTATGTTTATAGTGGAAAGAAGCAACAGTAGATAAATAAAAGTACCTACTTACGAATCATATTTCGGTAAAACAGGAGCTGGTGGCTAAGTAATAACAGTTGTACGGGTCCATCCATCAGTTTAAGCTACGCCTCCAACGGTTGGTTCGTAAATGGGCAGCCATCTTTATGTAGTGAGAACCCTCCGTGCCTCGGAAAGCACGTTTATCCCGGCTGTCATTCGTGGATCTTTGACAGTCTTACCAAGGGGTATCGTAGTCGCTCCATGTACAATTCTGGTATCCAGTTCCCCCTTGAAAAACGCTAGGCAGATAATGACTTAGGTGAAAAGCATGATAATAATCAGTATAATCTCAGTCTGCCAAGCTTTAGGATTACGGAATTTTGATTCCACCATACCACCAGACCATTGAACAGTTGATGCAAAGATTTTTATACTTAATTAAATCAAAAAACATTGTTTAATATTAATGTAGCTTGGTTGTAGACAATGCTAAAAGGCTATAAAGCTTTAAGTAAACTTCACCGAAGCGTAACAATGCACCCCGTCTATAGCGTAGCTTCTAGAATCTAAATGCAAGCTAAACTAAGGCGCCTACTAAGCGCGCCAGTAAGTCTAAACCTTCTACTCCAAACAGTATTACCATACGTGGCTTAGACATTCCCTTCAACTTGCTCCCACTAAGAAGTTTGCTTATCTATTTAAAGGCTTATATGTCAAACGGACTACTTAAGGACCCTAAGCCAGTGGACCCAAAGTGTACAAATACAGCCAGAGACCGACATACGTTATGTGGGACGGCACAGAATACTAAGCGTGGTCGCTAGTTAATAATTCAGCTGGCTAACTTGGACAAAATATGCTCAGATCTAGAGAGTTTTAGCGAGTTGATGTACTGTTTTATTTGTACTGTGGCGGGGTTTAGGACGTGATTTGTCTGAGGATATCCTGGAAGGCTCCTCAAGGAAGGCTTGTGGGTGAACAACCGCATGTACCCATCGATTTTGAAGGTTAGTCTGCCCTTGATCCGGTCAGTTAATGGATTAATGTCCATTATTTACACAAAATTAAGTTATCTAATTCTGGACTACAATTCTGTAGCGTATCGTTGAGGTAAATAAACCTCAATTACAGAATTATGAAAAGGTCGATTTTTAGTCAAGACCAAAAATCACAACTTTGAGTCAAGTTGCGATTTATACCTTCTTCTAATACTGAAAAAAAAAACCTGACAACCTACCATTCTTAATTCCAACTATTGAATGTTTTCCTTTTAAAATTGTGAGAAATATTGCTACATTCCCTTGAGATTTGGTTGCACATTTCAATGAATATAGCTCGAAGCATCGTACACTTCGACTGAGCACCTATGCACATCTGGCCGCAGAGTCTACGTGACAAGCATTGAAAGAATGTCTTTAAGAGCAGGTATTTTAAAGTAGAGTAAAACTTTGTAGTATCGTTCAACAATGGATAGGTTTCTTAGCAATGTAGGATAAGGTCGTCTGATCTGAAAACAGTTTTAAGTATTTGGGTTTCCAACTTTTCTTTTTTGTACATTTGTATTGTATAGGTGCCTAATTGGTGGGCTCGCGTTTGACCCATTGGCACCTCACTCGATGGTAAGTACGTTAGCAAAGATGCGATTGAGAATGGACCACGATTGCCTGAACTCTAGACAACCGTGCTTTTGCTCTAAGTAGTCCCTAGAGCAAAAGGACCAATACCTATACGAAACCTATTCACTCGAGATTTTAAAATAAAGACAGTTGATATAATTGGTTAAGTTGTGCCTATGCTCTTAATAAGTTACGGAACCCTCGAAAAGCGAAAACACACATTCAACCTGTTTTCAGGGTTCTGTGGTCAATAAGGAACCCTGGCCTTATAGCTTCGCCACGCGCATCCGTCTGTCCGTAGCTTGGCTCAGAGGCTCTTAGTACTAGAAAGCTGTTATTTGGCATGGATATATATATTAGTAACGCCGACAAAGTTAAATCTTGAAAACTACTATTTTAGGGTGTGTCCGTTTCGATTGCTCGGCCACAAAGTCGTAGAAGATTAACGACTACGTCAACATTACGAAGGAATTTGTAAAACACTAAAAGTGAAAGTCGCAAATTCGTAGATCCAATATTCAGAAAGTTGTAAAGGTTTAACCATGGCCACGCGGTCGAAACATGGAGAACCGCGCGGCCACGCAGTTCTCTAAAACGGAGCTTAGTAGAGGTCTCATTCTTTTTGCTAACCACTGATACGATTTCGAAGAAAATGTAGATAATATGAATAAAGTCCCCATATTTAGACTTCACGATCTACAGAACTTAAATGCTATGGCCGCGCGGTTGAAACACGGAGAACCGCGCGGCCACGCAGTTCTCTAAAACGGAGCTTAGTAGAGGTCCCATTCTTTTTGCTAACCAATGATACGATTTCGAAGAAAATGTAGACAGTATGGATATAGTCCTCATGTTAGGACTTCACGACGTACAGAACTTAAAACTTGTAATGCATGTTAGAAGAAGGGTGACCAAGATTTATGGTGCGTCAATCAGGAATTTTCAATTTTATTAACATAGATAGGTAAGCACTTTTTATTGTAAAAAGGATTAATGATTGTCTATTTGATTAGTACCTTTACAAAAAACTATACCTCCTTTCAACGTAAACACTGCTATTTTAATAAATTAAGCGCTCGTTTAAAAAACTGATTTACCCACCTATGATTTTTAATGATTACGCTTAAATTGCCTACTGCAATATTGCAGTAGTACAATGGACCTCATCAATCGTTTTTCATTAGGCGTGATCGAGGTCAAGAGCAGGCACTTTTAGTATTTAAAAAAATTACACACGTTTTTGCAAATGCAATACGCATTTGTATGTCAGTGTGCTTGCTTTGCGGGTAAGCCATAGATATCCGATCGATATTCGTGGGGTAAGCCGTTTTAAATAACCTCCCAAAAATATCATTGTGCGCGTGCGTTTGTTTGTCTCCATTCTTGCACTCTGAGCCAGACGTATCGACACCCAAAACAAAACAGAAGACTGGGGTGGGGCGGGGGTTGCGTCATTTAAACACATATTATCTGTGCTGCTGGTCATTATCAAAGAAGGAAACATACCAAACTGTAAGTATTCAAAATGTCTCAAAATGTCTCAAAATGTTTATCGAAGATCAATTTTGGTTCCTTCTCACACTATGCACACTAAGGTTTAAGATGTCATATCAATACAAACTCTTGTAAAGCGTCAATTATAGCAAAAAGGCTATTTACCACTTTTTGGTGTTATTAACGCCTTTAATAAATGTATTTTTTTCTCAAAAAGTTTTTATTTTCATTAGATTATGACATTAATTTGTTGATTTATTTTTCTATGCTGCCTAAATAGTATTCGATCCTCTTGAGAATCTCTTTTTTATTTCAATTAAGAAAAAACAATCATTTTCCTGTCAATTTTTCGCGACCGACCGAGCGACCTCATGAAAAAGTAATGTGCAACCAATTCTCAATTCTTTATTGCATTCCATAACGTGTTACAAATTGGTGGTCTTAAGATGGCATTAATTATGTAGGTACCCTGTCGGGCAAAGCACAGTTTAGTAGGAGGGAGGACGAAGTGCGCTAGGTATTTGAATGTGATTCAATATGTTGTTAATACGTTAGTTCATAAAATTATTTATTTATTGTTATTTGTGTTTTATTAAATGCTTTTTCGATACTTAATTTATTTTTACCCAACTGCCAAGAAGGATTGTATGTTTTTTAGCATGTAGGTATCATGTTTATTTATTTATTATATAAGGATTTCATTTAGAATAAATATTGCATTATCTTTTTAGTATTCATTTACTTACATATACAGGATAAGTTTTTATCCAGTACGCAAACTGTAACCATGAACTCAGCATATCATTCTAGACCCCCCAGCGCAGAAATTTTTCGACGGTTATACAAAAAAAATAAGCTGTTTCATAGAAAAGTGCAATACTTACGTGGTTAAAATGTAAGGAACAGCTGATATTTTTTGTATAACCGACGAAACTCGTGATTTTAGATGTCTGTGAAAAAATATCTAAGCTTGCATTATGATTTCAATCAATACAACGTAGGTAGGTACCTTATGCTTGTTAAAATATATTTATAGTTACAATTATGAAAACGAACTGTGATTGTTAAAATATGTGGCAAAAAAAAAATATTTTAATAAAACTCTGTCTATTAATACGTAATTTTATGTTTAAAAATGTTAGTGTTGTTGTCGTTGTTTAGTTTTAAATTATGACTTTTGTTGTTTTTGTTTAATTTTAGGTTTTAGCTTTGAAAGAAGCTACATTTATTTGGCTTATTTATAATTTCCCTATCACCTTTTTTTAGTTTAAGTACGTATCGGTGCCAGAGCTGAGATCAGTGATAAGGATATCGCATACAGTATCGCAATGCGAAAGCATTCTGAAATCAGAAAAAAATATTCTATTAAAATTCAACTTTCACTTCAACTCTGATACCTACCCTATGTACTTAATAATATATATACATATAACAAAATAATTGTATACAAATCTGATGTCGCTGCATATGTACTTAATTCACATTAATATGAAAGAGTGTGTGATTACATGTTTTCTTAAGCAAAATTTTAAAATTCGTATTTACGAATACGGTGTTAATTATTTCGCATAAGCACTTCACCCAATCAACCACACCTATTCCCTCATTTTAATAATAGGTAATTACGTGATATAAAAAGGACGCTTTTGGAAATGTCTCTTGACGCACCATAAATCTTGGTCACCCTTCTTCTAATATGCATTACAGGTTATAAGTTCTGTAGGTCGTGAAGTCTTAACATGAGGACTATATCCATACTGTCTACATTTTCTTCGAAATCGTATCAGTCGTTAGCAAAAAGAATGGGACCTCTACTAAGCTCCGTTTTAGAGAACTGCGTGGCCGCGCGGTTCTCCGTGTTTCAACCGCGCGGCCATAGCATTAAGTTCTGTAGATCGTGAAGTCTAAACATGAGGCCTTTATTCATATTGTCTACGTTTTCTTCGAAATCGTATCAGTGATTAGCAAAAAGAAAGGGACCTCTACTAAGCTCCGTTTTAGAGAACTGCGTGGCCGCGCGGTTCTCCGTGTTACGACCGCGCGGCCATAGCATTTAAGTTCTGTAGGTCGTGAAGTCTAAATATGAGGACTTTTTCATATTATCTACATTTTCTTCGAAATCGTATCAGTGGTTAGCAAAAAGAATGGGACCTCTACTAAGCTCCGTTTTAGAGAACTGCGTGGCCGCGCGGTTCTCCATGTTTCGACCGCGCGGCCATGGTTAAACCTTTACAACTTTCTGAATATTGGATCTACGAATTTGCGACTTTCACTTTTAGTGTTTTACAAATTCCTTCGTAAAGTTGACGTAGTCGTTTATCTTCTACGACTTTGTGGCCGAGCAATCGAAACGGACACTTTTAGGGTACCTCCTCTACGTAAAGTGGGGATGTTTTTTTTTTGTCGTCTACTGTGTCGTCTTGGGTATCATTGGATATGTCTTTAAAAAAAATTGTGTGATCCGTTTGTGAAATATTAAGCTTTAATTTACTGCTATTTTTGTTACAGTGAAGTGAAATGTGATCAAATTCACGGTAGGTACTAGTATATATTACGAAGTTAAAAGCAAAACTATCACGGTTACGTTGACTTTACAAGATTACGAGTAATAGGTGACCAAGTTACATTTGCAGTTGGAATGTATAGTAGAATATATTATTCCACTACAATGTTAAGTTTTTTCTTAGAATAAATTCATCCCAACTACGGAACCCTTCATTGTGCGTGGTTCGAGTCGCACTTGGCCGGTTTTTTTTTGTTTTTAATTTAAGAGATTTAATGGTATGTTAAATCATAACTGTAACATTCAATTTATTAACATTAACCCCTAAACTCCAGGCAGGTTAAACCTCATTTACTTGATGTCAACATAAAATATGGTAATGTCTTTCACGATGTTACCGCAGGAAATTCGGAGAAAAGCGGAAATAAATTGAAACAGTAAACAATCAGAAACCATTGGATCATTAGAGAAGATTTATAGTCTATAGCTTCGGGGCACTTTGTATAATAGAATTCGGCGCGTCATCGTTATGACGTCACTCATTAATGGAGAATTTTTGTTCATAATGAGACGTGCCGTTTTGGTATAATGCTGAGCTAAATAGATTTTCATGTTTATCTGGAGTAAATGGCTACGTAGGTAAATAGGTCCCATTCTTTTTCTAGATTGTAGTCAAAATCAAAAGTCATTTATTCAAATTAGGCTGAGAATCAGCACTTTTCGAACGTCAAAGTACATGAGACAGTCCCCCAAAACGCCCACCCTTCACCACTTCCTAGTGCTTTAGCTGGGAAGAAGAAGTAGTGGAACAAACTCCCCAGCAGCACAGCTGTCTGTTTAGTCGGATAGACTTGATTCTATACATACTTAGGCAAAGTAATAAACATTACGAGACACAAAATATTAATTAAATAATTAGTCAAAATGTCAGCTAGCCATACCAATATACCGACAAATAAAATGAAAACTGTCGAGGCCAAATAAAGCCTAAAACAACTCATCATAGAAAATATTGTTATTTATTTATTTATTTATTTATTCTTCAGAAAGCTTACAGTCTAATATCTACTTAACTAATATACATTTAGCGCTTACAGTTGCCATTTACAAGCTTCCACAAATTAAAAACTATGTACCTAAAGTTAAAAGAAAAAAAAAATCACACAAAAATAAAATAGAATCTGCTTAGACAAATAAACTTAACAAATTATTCTTTCTAAATATTAACAAAACAAACAAATTCTAATAATATTTACTTACAAACTAGAATAAAAACAGAAAATAAAACAAAATTCAATTATATGTGCTTTAACTAGGAGTATTGGTATTACTGCCTAAACCAAAGTATTCCTTATTTATAGCTTGTCTAAATATGCTTGGACTGGTTCTGAATAAATCAACATCTAAGTGAGAGGGAAGATTATTGAACCTAGTTGCGGTACGTGCGAGGTAGGCGTTCCGTCGGTAGTTTGTTGACGCGAATGGAACGTGAAGAAGTGGCCGCTGCCTAAAACCTACTTGATGTGTACGGAGTGATAATTTTGAGAGGAGTTGAGAACAATCGATGGAGCTATTGGCGATATTTAATAAGAAAGTAATATCATTAACATGGCGTCTATTTTCCAGCGGTAGGAAATGGTATCTTTTGCAACGATGAGTGTAATCCATTGAGCATTGCCTCGTCTTATAATCTAGATATCTTAAAAAACTTTTTCTGTATATTTTCTATTCTGGACTTATACACATCATACTGTGGGTTCCATACTTGAGATGCATATTCTAGATGGCTGCGTACATATGAACAGTATAGTATTTTGATCGGTTTTAGAGAGCTAAAGCAAGTAGATGACCTTATGACGAAACCCAGGGACTTGGAAGCTTTCTTAACGATTTCGTCAATATGCATGTCGAATACGAGTTTACTGTCCTGGATAACGCCCAAGTCCCTAATACTGGTCACCTTAGTGATCATTTGGTTGTTCAATGCGTAACCTAAACCAATTGTCTTCTTTTGCCGTGTATAAGTCATATGAAAGCATTTCGATACGTTTAGTTGAAGTTTGTTTAGTGTACAGTAATCAACAAACCTATTAAGGTCCTCTTGGAGTAGTGATGTGTCAGATGAACTACGTACTGTTTTCAGAATTTTCATGTCATCGGCATATAGCAGAATGTACGAGTTAATAAAACATTTCTTTATGTCTGCTATAAATAAATTGAACAGAAGAGGCCCTAAAATCGATCCCTGAGGAACTCCAGATGGTATCAGGTTCCAACCGGAGGTAAAGCCCTGTAATACTACTGCTTGTGATCGGTTTTCAATGTAGGAGGAAAACCATCGATATAGGTCGCCGTGAATTCCAGCTGAAGAAAGTTTACGTAAAAGTACTCTGTGGTCAATGCGGTCAAAACATTTACTGTAATCTGTGTAAATTACATCAACTTGTGCACGTTGCTCCATACCTTCAGAGATAAATTCGTTGCAAAGAATAAGATTAGTAGTAGTGGACCGCTTCCGAAGAAAACCATGCTGCTCATCACCGAAGTCACATTCTAAGGCTGAATAAACTGCAGAGTAAACAACGCGCTCGAGTACTTTGGAGAATAAGCATAGCTTCGAAATAGGGCGATAGTTATTTACGAGTGACTTATCACCTTTTTTAAAGATTGGCGTAACGAATGCAGATTTCCAAATTTTAGGAACAGTGCCTTCTGTTAAGGACCGCTTGAAAATGATACAGATAGGTTTGGCTAGGCTTTTCGCACTGTTGACAATAAATATAGGTGGTATTAAATCCGGGCCCCCTGATTTAGAGAGATCGAGCATTTGAAGTAACTTAAGTACTTTTTCGTGGCATACCTCTATGGAACAGATGCTCGCTGTGTTCGTAGATGGCGTTGTGACTTGATCTTGGTGGTCTATGTCTGGTTCTTGAAATGTTGACTGAAAGTATGTAGCGAACAGGTTACTGATTTCTTCTCCAGTGTCTGCGCTTATATCTTGATATTTCAGCACATTAGGGAAGCTACTATTACTTCTCTTGCTTTTAATAAAGGACCAAAAGAATTTTGGATTTTGAATAATCGACGACTCTACTTTATCCATGTACGTACGGTAACAAGATTTCTCTACTTCTGCAGCTCTATGACGCAATAAAGAAAAGGTTTAGTAATCAGATAAATTCCCATATGTCTTAAACTTCCGGTGATATTTATAATTTTCTTTAAGGATCTTAATTAACGCAGAGGTATACCAGGAAGGGTGTGATGAACTTTTGACAGACTTTTTTGGTATATACAGATCCCTAATTTCATAAAGCTTGTTATAAAAATAACCAACAGCATTATCTAATGGCTCCGCACTTAGCAACTCATCCCAGTTAACGTCATCAAGAGCGGACGTGATGGCAGTGTAGTCTCCTTTATGGAACTGATATTTAGTGTTAGTTTTTTCTGATAGTGAGTGTATTTGAACAAAATCAGCCTGAATAGTAAAGGGTTTGTGATGCATATCAATAGGTACTGCTAATGGGTCAAGACATTCGTGTATGCCCAGGGACCCATTAGAAAACGCAAGGTCTAACAGTCTGTCATTCGTATTCCGTACGTTATTAAACTGGGATAAGTTACACATATTTATAGTATCGAAGAAGTCAATGAGATAACGGTTCGAATAGTTTTGTGGTAGTAATTCAGCGCTGTCGTTTGTATGACACCATTCTACTTCGTTGCCAAAGTTAAAGTCACCTAAGACAATAAATTTATCTAATGGGTTGGTCAAAATCAAATGATTCAAATTATTTGCAAAATTCTGGAGCTGAACAGTATTACCCGTATGTTCATTACAAAGGTAAAGGGCACAGATATGTATGTTGTATGCAACTTGAGGTCTAGACTTTTTTAAAGTAATAGTTACCCAGATATCTTCAGCGGAGCTACGCCAGTTACATCTCTCAACAACGGTCAAATCTTTCCGCACGGCAATCAACACACCGCCTCCTCGAGTTTGCGAGGTGCGGCTGTAGTCGCGGTCGCGTCTCCACACCACATACCGCGAATCGAACAACTCACTGCTGAAAATATCATCCACTAACCAAGTTTCTGTAAATACTACAACATCGTAAGATTGAAGACACACATTTCGGAATAGAGTGTTCGTTTTTGTACGGAGACCACGTACGTTTTGGTAATAAATATTAAGCGGAGCCATTGATGAGTCCTTCACTAATATCTATGTTAGTAAAATAACAGCAAGTTGAATAATTATGTCTTATCAAACCCTTATCAGAAACTAACAAATACAGCAGTTATGAGTATGATGACAGTTATGAGTAGATCATGTCAATAACTAATGACTTAATAGATAGTTATAAAAAAAAATTGTTAGACAGGCAATAAAAATAAAATAATAATTATATGAACACATATAACCTGTCACTAGATACGCCGATTCTGGAGAAAGAACATAAACATTGTCTTGAGTTAATCACAGCGACCAACTATTCTTGTCATTTAAATAGTCGTTGATGGAATAGTGAGCCTTTAAACAAAGGACGGATTTTACTTGAGCTTTAAACGCATCAAAAGGCAAATCTAGCAAAGAAGAGGAAAGCTTGTTATAAAAAGTTATACCAAGCCAAGTGTGTGAGTAACTTGATGACTGGATTCAGGCTTAGATGTAGGTACTAAGAATTTATTTTTAAAGGCTTGCGCTGGTTGTGATAAAGATGATGATAAGGTAGTATTCTATAACAGCTTTTTTATGAAAGTTCATTTTGCCTTCCTGTCGGACGGAGTCGGACTTCCAAACGGACCAATTTGAGTTTTTAGGAATCATCAATTATCCAAGTAACGTAGAGTAAAAGTAATTCATCAGTTTGATTCTCGAAAATCTTGAATTAAAACGAATAGTTGTTTTCCTACATTAGCAGATATCCATGTACCTATTCATTTCACCAGCTAAGCGGCGATGAGTCTGGACTGGAACCCGGCACTAAGCGGGTACAATGCAGATTGGTTATCCAGAGAATTCAAGGCCCGGTGCCTTGCTACTACTGACTTCTTAATGGAAAAACCTAATAGCTATGTAGACTTTGCTGGTCCAAAACCCAAGACCTCACGTTCAGTAGTCATGCTTGCTTACGACCACTAGACCAGCGATGCAGTCCACAGAAGTAGGACTTATTGGTATTTATAGAATAGATGCTAAGAGTAATCTTGCGATTTTTGACTTTTGTAGCGGCTTGTGTATCTACCATAAAATCAAAATAAGGGGTCTCATCACTACATAGTATAAAACAAAGTTGCTTTCTCTGTCCCTATATCCCTATGTATGCTTAAATCTTTAAAACTCCGCAACGGATTTTGATGCGGGTTCTTTTTAATAGATAGAGTGATTCAAGAGGAAGGTTTATATGTATAATACACCGACCTCCACGCGGGCGAAGCCGCTAGCAAAAGCTAGTTTCCTATAAAAATATGAATAAAGTTTTTTTGCGTTTTCTGACTTCTCTAGTAGGTACTCAAACCTCAGTGGGTCAAATTGCTGTTTTTGATCCCTATAAACAGGATCGATACATCATCTATCTAGACTTTTCCCAACTATGTTGGGTTCGGCCTCCAGTCCGGATGCAGCTGAATACCTACCAGAATTTTACATGGAGCGACGGCCTATCTGACCTCAGCCCATTTACTGGCGGGCTAAAATAAAAATAAAAAATAATATATGTGTACTTATCGAGGACCGATGACAATTCAATTATTTCATAAATTTGCTATCTACACAACGTAAAAAAAACCAAACATTCATGCTTTTGTAGTTAGCATAACTAAAAAATAGAATTCGTTTGGTTTTTAAAGCGTGTTTTTTTTTAATCTATTATTTATTTTCTATTTTTTAGTTCTGCTAACTACAAAAGCATGATTTTTCAGTTTTTTTTTACGTTGTGTAACAAATATATGAAATTATTGAATTGTCATCGGTCCTCGATAAATCTACAAAGTTTAAATGAAATCTGACCGTTTAAAGTGGGTCAAAATCAAGTCCAAAGGCGTCAAACATGCTTACAAACATACGGGTGAAGCTAATAAAAGCGTGTGTCAATTGGCATCTTAAAAAGTTTTTGTGGAACTTGCCCATTTTCTTGCTAACAGGGTCTAGTATCTATATTTTTTTCCAAATCTGTAAATGCAGATCAAAATGTTAGGCACAGTCTCCTAAGACCGTTTTTCTGTAGCTACAACTGTTTAGTTACCTACCTGCACTTATTGCCCCACCGCAAAAGTCCCACCTGTGTAAGTCGTGATTGATTGCTTAGCTCCATAAAAGAATAGCGAAATCTGTACCATTTTAACTTTTTGGCTCGTCTTTTTACAATTTGAATATAAGTCATATCATATCAGCCGAAAGACGTCCACTGCTGAACATAAGCCTCCCCCAAAAGGGGAGATTTGCCATAATCGACACGGTTGACAGGCGGGTTGGCGACCGCAGTATGGTGGTCAAATGCACAGAGAACGCTGCTGCCCATTCTCTAGTAAGTCCCTTATTCGCCTTCTACGACACCCATGGGAAGAAATGGGATGGTGCTATTCTTTTACGTCCGGTACCATACGGAACGGTCCGGCACCGTTTGAATATATATAACATATCTTAAATATCTTTGCAAAATAATGGTACAACGGTTAAGGTATGTGTCCTTACTGCCCCATTTAAAAAATCCAACCTAGCTATACCCACTGGTATAGGTACCTAGCATACAACAATTCTACACTGGTTAATGTAGAATTGGAGGTGGAGATGTAGGCACTAGTGGAGGTCTCCACCAGGGCTCCTCTTCCCTACGGACTAGTAATCCGTTTCTAAATAAAATATCTCGTCATAAAAGGCTCGCAGTTTCGTACAGTATTCAAGGAGTACAGGTGGCCGGCTACGACTGCCGTCGGCAAGTGACAATCCAATTTTGTTCAGTCCTCCCTCGACGCGGTCGGATAAAACCTCTACAGTAAACATTGACTGTACGAGGGAAGGTTACTAGTATAAAATAAATGAAATCTTGTAGTGGATATAAATGGAGGAGTAGTTCTCTTGTTGAGTGGTCGTCTTTATTTGATTTGTTTTGTTGTTTGATACTTTGTACGATGTTGTTTCGTGTAACTTAGATGACATTGAATGAAGTCTTGAATTCATGAATAGAAAATGTAAAGTTGGTGGAATTTTAGTTTTACCTTAGGTATTATTGGGTGTTGTCTGAACAAGTTATTCGCAGAGTGGCGATGAGAGTAGCATATGATACAGTACCTACTTAAGATAAGTTGGTATAGGTACCTAATGTGTATGTTAAAATAAAAAAACAACAATTGTACTAAAAACAAACAAAATGAAAAAAAAGAAATTTTTCATATTTATGTTTTTAGAGGCATAAATTCTACTGTACCTCCTAACATTCTACGGATTTAAAATTTTGAATTAGAAGAAGATGAGAAGCATAATCTGCCTGTAATGTTGCCACTGCTGGGACACAGGCCTCCTGTCTGCAAGAAGGAGCGGGACTCAACCCACCACGTGGGCCTAGTGCTGGTTGGTGAGAGACGTCACGTCTTCAAATTTTTGGTTCTAGGACATTCAGGTTTCCTCACGATTTTATCCTTCACCGTTTTGAGAGCAGTAATTATTAAATAATTTACACCATAGAGGACAGTAAATATATCGGGTACAGAGAACCCCTTTCCAGACATTTTTGACGAACGCTAATGTCTATTGATCAGACAGCATCTGGAGTTTGGTGGGTAAACAAAGCTTGGCAGCCATCATAACTTGTTTGTCAAATTGTCAAACAAATAAAAATAAGAAACAAAAAGAAATTACATTATGTAATAAATAAAACATATTAAGAAATAAAAACAAAACAACAAATAACAGTAACAATTAACAATTTTAACAGAATTAGCTGAATTACACTCGGAAAGCGCATCAACGTCGAGAAAGCCAGAGTTGACAATGGCCGAATGTCGACAGCGACATTTGTTTAACAATTTGACAAAAAGATAAGATGGCTGACTCCAGATGTCGCTGTTGTCTATGAAAATTGATTACTGGTTCAGTCTCCCCCTGATTTATACAAATTAAAGCGCCTGTCTTGGTTCGAACCCACGACTCTTAACTCACCACTGCTCTCAAATGTTATGAAAATATTTAATTTAATCCCACAAAACCAATATGCCAAATAAAACTTAGGCTTCTTGGAAAGTAAACCAAATGCAACTAAAAAACCATTTATTAAACTCTAGAATAAGTATTATTTTACACCGGATTTCGGCTCGCCGACAAACGGCGTGTCATAACTTTCGAAGTAACGTCGCACGCGCCGATCGCCGAGTGCTCTCTCGTAAAGCACCGAAGACAGCTGTTCGACCAGTTCCAAAGTACTAGGACTCAAATGCTGTTCGTGAGTGAAGCCCAAGAATGAGGAGCGTTCTGTTTCCAGCAAGTCTGAGGTCTTGAATAAGAAATATTTATTATTAGTCAAAGGTTTTCGTAGGTCAGGAGGTAAAAGAGGATACTCTGAGATGAGGCCACGAAATTCGCAGCACTAGTGATATTCATCATATTATCCACAGCCTGACGTCACCCACAGCTGGTCATAAGCTTTTTTTTTATTGTCCCAATCCCCACGCTCCTATTGACCCAATCCCTACGCCTCATCCAGGAATTGCCCGCGATGCTAACAATGTGGTCCGTCTATCTAGCCACCGGACGACCGACATCTCGTCTTCCAGCTTTCCTCCTCCTGTCATCACTGCGCCTTGCCAGGTGTCCTGCATATCTCCATGTTTACTACAACGCAACTAGCGATGTTGTGTGTCAGGAGCCGGTTCAAAAACGTGCGGTAAAATGATGACCAAAAGTAAGCAGAAAGGAATTGTCATTTAGGAACCTTTTGTTTCGCCCCTAGTGGATAATTTTATTAGGAGTTACCTCGTCAATTTCTTTCACACTGCTGTTGGATCTTTTGACTTAAAAACAAACTTGTTTTTACAAAGATCAAGTCCCTTGTGGCTAGAGATTTTAAGTGGAAATCTTTCTGGAAAACAGAATAGTCCATTTTTGGCTTCACTTCAGTCTCTCATCACTGGCTATATTGGGTCAGCTTCTAGTCTGACTGCATGCAGCGGAATACCAGTATTTTTTTATGGAGCGACTGCCTATCTGACCGCCACCACCAAGTAACTGGGTAATACGATACCCGTAATGACGACCCGTAACGACTGACAAAGATCCGCAAATAACAGCCTGGACCAACGGCTTAATGTATTTTCCGAGGCGCGGATGGGTCTTGGTATATAAAGATGGTCACCCATGCACGAGCCAACCGCAGCAAGTGTAGCTTTACCTGACCGACCTGTACGGCTGTTGTTACTCTAAGGCTGGGTACCTACGGGGCAAATTAAAAAAAAAATGTTATAAATTAATGTTTTACTTACCGCCATTGCCATTGTAAAGAAAACATACGCCAATAAAACTATGCTGTACTTCTTCAAAACGATAATCATTGCACTAGAGTGATATCAAATAAAAATACCATTATTTCTTCATAAATAATGTAACTATGACTGAAAACATTTAATAATAAAACTAATCAAAAATATATAGGTACGCAATAGCGGATATTGTTGTTCGTTCTAGTACCAATTCAGAGAATAAATGCAAAAAATAAACAATAACTTTTATTTTTATTACTATTGCAAGTCGTGAAAATAAATTGAAATAAGTTGTGAGGTTTATAAATATTCTTTCGTGTGATTTGTCTAAAATCACCGACTTTTGGAGGGGTGATTGAGTGACAACATGTTTAAAGCAACAACAGTGGAAGTGGCATGTGAATGAAAAATATCAGAAATTATTGATAACTAGAATTTTATTAAAAAAATATTTTCTATTTATTTTTATAATAATTTATATTATAAGGCATTAGAACATCTCTCTGAACATGGAAATTCACCTGTTTCGGTGCAAAATTTTAATGAAAACTAAAATAAATACAACTATTAAACTGGAAGTAACAAGCCTTCTGCTTGAAGCCTAGTGGGCTATTGAGAAACAAGGTCCCTTTTAATTATTTAAATGTCAACTGCAAAACCTAGAATTCGCAGGAATTATGCGAAAGCAGGGCTGCATTCATATAAAATAAAAGTATATATGTAATAATCAAGTAGTGAGCGGGCACCAGCAGCTTCACGGTTATTTCTGTGATAGTGATGTCTCAGCCACAGTACCAAGAATCTCAATAATGTTTGCACAATCAACTTGAATTTGCAGTAAATTATCTTTTATCAAAAACATAAAATTAAGCAACAATAAATTAACTACAATATCAGCCTTCGACAGTGAGCAAGGTGTTAGCGTATTGGAACTCGGGACTATTTTCATATTCAGACATGTCGAGGGCCACTTCACAGCTTTCACGGACAACGCGATGCGGGTCCTTTAGATACCTGAAAATTAATAATCAATGCCTTAGTAATAGAAAATATGGGCTTTTTGCCATGAAGTCTGCTAAGATTATTCTTATTGTCAGCCTGAGTAATACGTCTACAGAATCGAGCTGGCGTTTGTTGCTACGCTTCTTTTTCAAAGCAAAAGTACTAGAACGTGGGTAAGGGCGGGCGTTTTAGGTGACTGTCTTATGTAATTTTGACATTTGAAAAGTCCTTTCTCAACCTAATTCAAATAAATGACTTTTGATTTTGATATTCATTTTGTCAATGCACTGAACAGTATTCCCTTGTTAGACTGCAATAACAATAACTTGAATGTGTTGGTTATAGCAAGATGTTTATATCTACTTTCCAAAGCTTAGTAGATGTCATTAGTACTGACTCAACATGTCTAAATGCCAGGAGTGTTAGTGACAAGCCTCAGGAGTTTATTTACAAACATTGCTAGTTAAGTAATGATTACCAACTGTTTATCCATACATTTTTGACATTTAAACATCTAACTTTAACTTTTTGACCGCACCGCCAAAAAATCAAAAACGTGCCCTCGGCTTCAAGCGGCTTTATTTACGTATAAGTCTGGCATGTAGTCGTGACCGTGGCGTGCTGGGTACATTTTAGTTTCATCTGTTAATGAATGTTTATGAATAAACCCCTTATGAATTAGAGCTTGTGTGAACTATCCGTATCCGTATCCACGGATATCCGCGGGAGAAAAAGATCTGTATCCCTATTTACATTTTTGACGGATCTTTAACGGATCTTTTACCTTTTTAATAATTCCAAATTGCACCGTGTCACACTAAACTATAAACAAAACAAAAGAAAGACCTGCGCAACGCAAGTCCGAAAGTAAGATCCCAAAGTTAAGATCCGGATCCGTATCGGTATCCGCGGATCTTGACGTCAATTCTTTGTATCCGGATCCGTATCTACGCATCTACATTTTTAATGATCCGGCACATCACTAATTAGTACTAGTAAGCTTTTATAGTATAATTATTAAGACTCAAATTATATTTACCTTTGCAGAACCTCAGTGCATTCTTCAGTGGCAATACAACCCAATGCCTCAGCGGCCTCATGACGCACCATCTCATGTTCATCAGTGTCTTCAAGCGTCTTCTTTAAGAACGGCACACTGCGCTCATCCTGCATCTGACCTAATACGAATGCTACTTCATGCCTAAAGAGGGCACTGGATGCTTTGAAACCTAGAAAATAAAATAAAACTGTTTTGGAAATGTGTTTTAATTTGAGTTCATAATTATTTTGTACATGGTCCTTTAGATAATATTTTTACCAAAATTTTAATAACTTCTGATACAGTAGCTTGGTCTTATGACCAGCGAGGTAAGTAATAGGGTAATACACCCATATTTGAAAACTGCCTTAATTAGATTCTAGAGTGCTAATAAACCTCAAAAAAACAACATTATTTTTATTTAATCGATAGTGTCACAAAAATGCATTTAAATTTTACATTTTCAAATTTCACGCGTAATTTGACGAAAACGCTGGACGCAGTGGACGCCATATTGCTCTGTACTATGACGTCAGTTTGCTATATAAACAAATGCGCTAACATTTCATAAGACAATTGTTTATAATAATTAAATTAAATAAAATGAAATTCAATTATTTCAGGCAAGTTTTTACACATACACCCATAGCAATAATTTAAAAAAAAATATTTGTCTACTTATCGTTGGTTTGCTGTTCCTGAATGCAAAATATTATTTAAGTAAAAATTACTTTGGTTCCGAATATAATAAAAGTACAAAGTTGTTCAATTCACACGCCGTATGACGTAATAACATGGCGGCTACTATTTCATGGTGTTCAAAAACAGACTAAATAAAATGAAATCTTTGAAACGAATTTCAAAGATTTCAGTCTCTATAAAGTTTCAGAATCTATAAAGATTCCTTGTGTAACTAAAACATGGATACTCTCAGCATGCACCCTAATTGTGTAGCACATCATCAATCACAATCTGAATCATTTTGAAGGATATTGCTAATCCAAAGCACCGTAGACCACATACATACGCTGCGGCAGGTAACACAGAAGATCGAAGAGTATAACCTGCCTCTGCTTGGCGTTTGTGGGACTACGAAAAAGCCTTCCATTCGATCGGGACATGGGCTGTACTGCAGTCTCTTCAACGGTGCCAGATCTACTATCGGTACATCGAGATGCTGAAGTGTCTGTATGAAAACGCCACTATGTCAGTCCGATTCCAGGACCAGACTTCGAAACCTGTGAGACATGGAGACGTTATCTCTCCGAAACTGTTCACCGCTGCACTAGCGGATGTGTTCAAGGTTTTGGACTGGAAAGGGGCTGTCATCAACATCAATGGCGAGTACATCACTCACCTTCGGTTTGCCGATGATATAGTTGTCATGGCTAAGACCATGGCGGACCTCAGTGCAATGCTCGATGACCTCAGTAGAGCTTCCGAAAGAGTGGGTCTTAAAATGAACATGGATAAGACAAAGTTCTTGTCAAATACCCATGTAACACCCACTCTCATGACGATCGGAGGCGCTACTCTCGAAGTTGCGGACGAGTACGTTTACCTAGGACAAACTGTCCAGTTAGGTAGGTCCAACTTCGAGAAAGAGGTCAATCGACGAATCCGACTCGGCTGGGCAGCGTGCGGGAGGCTTCGCAATATCTTCTCGTCACGAAAGTCTTTAACCAGTGTGTGTTGCCAGTGATGACCTATGGTACAGAAACGTGGTCGCTCACATTGGGCCTTATCAGAAGGCTTAAAGTCACATAAACGGCAATAGACAGGGCTATGCTCGGAGTTTCCCTACGCGATCGAATCAGGAATGAAGAGATCCGTAGGAGAACCAAGACAATGCCAAACTTAAGTGGCAGTGGGCAGGGCACATTACTCGCAGAACAGGTGGCTGATGGGTCTAAAAGGTTCTGGAGTGGCGACCTCGTACCGGCCGACGTAGAGTGGGAAGGCCTCCCACAAGGTGGACCGATGACCTTGTGAAGGCCGCGGGAATCCGCTGGATGCGGGAAGCACAAGACCGGTCGAAGTGGAGGAGCCTGGGGGAGGCCTATGTCCAGCAGTGGACGTCTTTCGGCTGAAATGATGACGACCATATAAAATATCAGCACATTTGTCTATACAGCAAACTGATGTCATACCCACAGAGCAATATGGCGTCCACTGCGTCCAGCGTTTTCATCAAATTACACATGAAATTTGAAAATGTATTTTTTTTGCGTTTTTACGTCATTAATCGATTAAATAAAACAAAATTATTCGTTTATTAGCACTTCAGAATCTAATTAGGACACTTTTCAAAAATGGGTGTAATACCCTATTCTATAGTGTAATGTCGTACGGCATTTTGTTATGGGGAAATACAGCCGACATTCAGGCTATATTTGTGCTGCAGAAACGAGCCATTCAAGCAATTTACAACCTAAATTGTAGGCATTCACTGAGGAATAAATTTAAGGAAATAAACATAATGACAGTCACATCTCAATATGTATATGAGAACCTTATTTATGTTTAAAAGAACATTAATCTATATTCTAAACACAGCGGCATTCATAGCATCATCATCTGCCTAGCCTTTTTCCCAACTATGTTGGGGTCGGCTTCCAGTCTAACCGGATGCAGCTGAATACCAGTATTTTACATGGAGCGACTGAGCGGCATTCATAGCATAAATACTAGAAATAAAGATATACTTATTATGTTCACAACTAAGCTCCAAAAAAAATGTAATTCATTTAAGTGCCAAAGTATACGTTTTTACAACAAACTCCCAAAGCCAGGTTAAAGAACTAAGCTTCAATAAATTAAAATCATTTATTAAACAGAAACTCTGTCAAAAAGGTTTCTATAAAGTTAAAGATTACTTGGATGACAAAAAGGCTTGGGATTAGTTAAGTTGCTCCAATGTACCGCTCGCAACAAACTATTATATTTTATGTATTGTTTTATGTGACATTATTTTTGATGACATTTAAAGAGAAAACTGACTGTGAATGTAAGTACTATGCAGGCTAGATTGAACACATGACTTTATAACTCGTCTGGTGGTTTGAGTATTTTGTAAATGGCCTACGCAAATGTCCTGCAAGATGGTAACGTTTTGTGACAGGTTGATGAGCTCCCAAAATAGGGTTGAGCTACACAGTGACTGATACATACATGCCGTCTGTTAGTACAGGTCACTTCAAAGCTGAAATGGCTCTTTCTTTAAAAGGCCCTTCCAGATGTGGCTCTGTATTGTTAGACTCACATAAAATTCATATGTTTGGACTGTAAGAGACCATGACCTCTGAGTTTGTTTCAGCTTTTCTTCTCAGGGAACAGTCAGCTAGAAAATGCCGGCGCCACATAGTTTTTAAAATATTGATGTGTGTGTCTTATAAGATCTACTTACATAAAGAAACATTTCATTTCATAATATCCATATTCAATCTTTGAATGAGCGGGTGGGACAAACTGAACAAAATTAACAAGTACCCAATGTTTCATGTTATGTTCACTCTCAAGAAAAAATAACTGGAGTAAAATACAAAAATAAAAACTTGAAACTCACCTTCACCCAATGCATTAATACTTTCAGTAGTTCCCAAGTTCCTTAAACTAAACATAGCCCTATATCTTTCGAACAATGGCTTAGCTTCATCCATTAAAATATTCTTTAGATTCTCTAAATCACCCTCGCTGCTCGGTGGAGCCGGGTCAACAGATGTAAACAAACTTGTTGATAAGTTGGACTCTTTTGTGCTGTCATTGGCAACCCAGTTGATCCTTTGCAGTGCAATTTGACATGTCTCTGCGACTTCAATAGCTGGGTCATGTTGGTATTTTTCTAGTAATTCCAGGAGCTTGGGGTCACCTATAGCGCCTAGTGCTTCACCTGGAATGTGACAGTTATTTAGGTGTTAAACGTGAATGTCAAGGAAACTTAGCAATGATTTCATGTAATATTATGCAGCCTTAGCACCGAATGATCCAGTAGATATTATGACTTAACTTAGCATATACACTTTTAACTAAAAATTCCAACAGAATTTGAATGGATCATTTCTTACTTATAGTAATTTAACATTATGAACTAGAGATTTATATTCCTTAAGAATAAATTACAACATCATGACAGGTTAAGAAAAGGGAATGTTTAGGTTTACTGCTTATAGGATCAATGTCATTAAGAGCTTGAATGACGGGTGATGTAAAAACAGGCCAACGTCCATACTATGTTGAATACACCGGTTCTCGTCCGATGTAAAAACAGTTATTGGTTCAAAATCGATTAAACTACACTCTTGCTCCCAACTTTTGGACCTTCATCGTAGAGAGTATCATTGTAAATAACAACATCATTTTCAAATCATGACACAATTCTAGCTCAACTTGAAATGCAAACCATGACTCACAGTTCAAATCATGCATGCACTCGCTCACGTATTCACTATCGCACAATTTATCACAAAACATGCGAAATAATGATAAGAACCAACCTGCCTCATGGCGTACTATGGGATCCTGGTTTTTGTCCTCCAGCACGCTCCTAAGCACAGGTATAGCACGTTCATCCTGCATTTGACCCAAACAGTAAGCTAATTCATGTTTTAACAGCACAGATTCGTCTACAAAACACTGGCTAATACACTCAATAGCGGTCTCGCCTCCCAAGTTTCGAAGAGTAAATAAAGCACGGAAGCGCTCCTTCATCGGCCTCGATGGATCGTTGAGGACTTTGCCAATGTTCTTCACAGCAGACTCGCTGGCTTTTGCCATTTTTAGTTAGATTTATAATAAGAAAAAACAGAATTCTCGTCTAACAACAAGCAAGAACATGCGGCTAACAGAAACAACCGAGTACCGACAGTTGTGACAAAAGAAAAACGAGGAACGACACTGCCAAACTTGTCAAAGTCACACACAGACGTCTGCTGTCAAATAGGTATGTTCGGATAGTCTTTCGAAATCGAATTCAAATTTAAGTTTTCTTAGCTTACCTTTAAAGGCTTTTTTATTGTTGTGTTTTATTTAAACAAAAAAGAAACAAAATTATGCCTGTTGCTACCGTTTATAAAATGAAATACATTTATTATAAAACAACTTTACACGCCACACACACACACCACACACACGCCAGACACCACACAAACTTTATACATACACTCATACCAAACCATACTTGAAAGCACCTCTCTAGTTTCCACTCTATAATTCGTATCCTTACCCCAAGATACAGACTAACTGTTTAGTTTGGGGTTCACTAGCAAATAATATCTGTAACTAGCTGTAGGTAATATGTAAGCTACTCAATATGTCGTCTCAATTTGATGTTAACATGCTTACTGTATTACCTGGACAATAAAACAAAATCTATTTCTATTTTCTAAAACTTGGAGCACGTATCCGAGAAGCAATAATGTGACCATACCTTTTTGAAATATTCCATTCGACTTTTTTGAGTGGCTTTTACCCTCAAAAGATTCGAATATTAATTTTAATTGACATAAAATAAATGAATGGCTTTTCAATCACACAATTTCGGTTATTATTTTTATAAACGACAAAATAATCATAAACTTTGTTCTCAAAATCCTTACTAATTTTCAAAAAAATTCCCAAAAAATTATTTAATTTCATTTGACCTTTAAATAATTGTGCACTCGGAACTTGTTGCTAGGAATGTGTGCAAAATTAGTTACTACGGGGCTTCTCCAAGTCGTAATACTTAATGATGAAATCTATATAAAGATTATCTTAAATCAAGTTCAGCTATCAGTCTTTCGTGGTCTTTCGATCGATGCTCATGCGTCGAAACCGATACAAACAAACTTAAAATATTTGGAACTACAAAACGGGACTTTATTTGAATAAAAGTGTAGAAATATCAATAGGTAAATAAAATAATATTTTTGCAAATCATTTTCCTCGTAATAGGAAATCGTGAATGTGCGTGAATTGTCTACATTGAGTTTTTTTTACTAACACAAAAAGCGATATCTAAATATTGCTTGAACCTTGAACTAACTTAATTATATGCTATTCTTATGAGCATAAAGACTTACATTATTAACATTAAACTATTTTCTTTTGTGTTTGTCTCGAGCGTTTCTATTTTTTATTATTAACACATCTTTCGATTTTTTTGCTTTTGGGGCTATAGGTGCGACATGGGTGGTTCAACAACATCAGTTACGTCACAGTTCTGTTCTAAAAAAGAATTTCAAATGTTTTTTTTTTATCACCCTCACCTAGGTACTGCTGTTTGGGGTAAATTAATAGATAGAGTTAACCCTCTCACAGTTCCTAACATCCATATACCCTCTGGGGTGATTAAGGTCTTACATAGGTGTCTACCAAGTTACCCAAAGACTTGGCTTTATTTTTAAAGTTATTTTCCCGCTTTTTGTCGGTCGTCAAGAGCGGCATGTCAATAAAGTTGACCTTACGCTTAACAGCTGTGTATTGTGTACCTAAGCCCCTCTTATTTACATTCCTATAGACCAAATACTTGACTCTACGATAAGTGCACTTGACACAATCACATTTATTTATTATTTAGGACGTACCGTCCACCTACATCGGCCCCACTAAACAAATAATTACGTAGTTATCGTGACCGTGTTAATTTAGGCCACCCTAAATTAACTTTAATCATTATATTTACTCTAGCAAACTTAACAACATTGAATCAATAATTTATTCAAAGACATGAAAGAAAGATCTTTTGACGTTCTTAGCTGGCGCCACTAAAACGAGACTAAAACATACTTCTTTTATACTTCAAACAACGAAGCAAAGGAAACACGGTATCCAGCCGGTTGTAAAAAAAAACGAATGCGTTCGATTGAGTCGAATGCACAATTTTTTTAATTAAGTATTTATTTAGGTTACATTTTTGTAAGATTTTTTAACACTGGACCCCACACTTATTGTTTAATACTTCCCAGACTACCTTGTGAATCCGGCATCAGAAGCACCGAAGATCAATAAAGCATAGGATACCGCATAGAGGCTCTGGAAAATGGGTGATATGATCAGCCGATGGTGGTGGGGTGGTGAACCCGATGCGAAGAATGAAATATCTGGCATGTCTTTGAGGGACATCCACAATGTGCAACAGTCTTGGAAGACGATACAGACGAATTCCAACCCGAACGGGTTTTTGATGTTCTTTAGGTAAAGTACGTATAACCTGCGGGATAATTGTGTAACACACTTACAGTAGCAATGGCTTTTATTTTGGCCGTTCAACAACATTAATTGGTATTGAGCCAAAATAGGTTGAAGATTGCTTGATAAAGAATACGTTGGAAAAATTAGATTAGCAATATCCTTCAAAATAATTCAGATTATGATTGAAATTGTGTTACGCAATTAGCTTGGTGGAAAATGAAACCGTTTCTGTCTGTATACCAAAATGTTAGCTATGTAGAAATAAAGTAGCTTTGCATTAAAAAAGTAAGTTCAATATTTTTTACGAAAAAAGTTCAATCAAACTGGCCGGTGGCAATTAGGTAGATACTGGCTGTTTATGTCCAAAAAAAAATGAAATGACTTTATGTTTTCGTTTTAATCATTTATTTCTCATAAACATGTGGCTTTTAGATTTAGTTTTTCATGAAAATCAGCCAGGCAGCTACCTACAATTAGTAAAATTAAGCTTTTGCTTGCGACCTTCTTATTTTGCATTCGTTATTTGGGCATTAAAAAGATGTGCAATCTTTAGATATTTTTATTTGTAAAAATTTAATGTGCTACAAATTAATGTGTTAGGTACGTTTATCGGCCATAGGAAAAACGACGTGAATCACCTTGTTCATGCCTTGTTCTCGTACAATACTTAATCGCGATTAAATAAAACATCTGTACCTACGGCACCTTAATAAATCTATAGTTGCATACACAAGTATGTTAGTATGATGAAGCGAATTGATTGTATAGATAACAGCTATCTTACTATCTATAAAAAATACCTATCGGTATGCATTTCTTTTAGTTTTGAAAGGTGTTCTAATACTTTTGGAATAAGTGCAAAATATTAACCACCTGATTCATAACTAGGAGTCATACGTAAATAATGCAGTTGGTAGGTGATTATTACATTAGGGACAATCTACGCAAATAGGTATACCAATTTTCCTGAAATTCCTTAGTCACAACAAAAAATTTTTTTAGCCCGATTAAAGGGAATTTTAACACGACGTTTTTTCTCCACAGGCTCTTCGATGCAGAACCAGAAACTAAGTTGTTCTTTAAAGACTTCTCGCACCTTCATACCGAAGAAGAAATGGCGGCAAACCCTATTTTTAGAGCGCACATCATCAACATTATGTCTTCCCTCAACAACTCTATTGTAAACCTAAAGAAACCTGAGCTGGTGGTCGCGTGGATGCAGAAACTTGGAGACTCACATCGGAGACATAGGATTGAGAGAAGACATTTTGGAGTAAGTTTCTGCATGTTCCTATGTCTTACTAATCGTCATTGGTAAAGTATAGAATCCTCTTGTCCTGAAACACTGAATGCGTAGATAAAATTATGCGTTCTTTATAACTGGTTGGCCTTTGTCTTAAGGCCTAGGACCTAGGCCTAGTTTCATTTGAGTATTCACCCCTGAATACTCAAAAGACACTACATACACTCACCTTACTAAAAGTGACAGAGCATTGACTTTCCATCCTTCCGTCTTCTATATTTTTAACGCCGATTAAACTGTCAGTTCTCATCTTTCAAAGCCATAGCTTTCGCTTTTCGTGGGTGGACGGCAAATGAGGTCCCCGCGGGAGTAACATTACGAAACATGGCCTGCAGTTGATCAAAATAGAACTACAACAGTACTCTACAGGCACATATTTTTGTGGCATCTAATGGTTTCCACAGGGCTCCGCATTTTTTATCCCCAACGCAAAAAGAGGGATGTTTTAAGTTTGAACGCTATGTGTGTCTGTGGCACCGTAGCTCTTAAACGGGTGAACCGATTTGGGTACGGTCTTTTTTTAAATTTAAAAGTAGGTTTTCTAGCGGTGGTTCTTAGATATGTTTAATCAAAATCGGTTCAGCCGTTTGAGAATGATCAGCTCTTTTCTGGTTGATGGATTTGAGCATCTTCCACGAGTCTGATCGAGTCGAAATTTGGTATTCTATTACTTCAATTATATTAGATGAATAAAGTAACCTTGAACTGATGCTGGAGCATCACCTGGAATTTCCATGATACTCAAGTTACTCACCCAAAAAACAGTAGAAGTTATCCGGTTTTGGGCTCACTGAAAAAGTCTCAATGAATAGGTTATAGATAAATGGTGATCAGGACGAGGTATGAGGATAAATTAGTAACAAACTTCACTGTGAGAAACATACGTAAAGCTGCGCAGATTTAAGCGTGACATGTGTCGATCGTAGCGTGTTTACGTGGGTGCGTGGTTTATTTTTTAATTTAAAAAAACCCTCGACCCAAACAAAAATGTTAAAAGTAAAAAAATAATGTTTATTGACGTTTTAACATTGTAGGTAATATTTTGATCAAAGCATTGTTACATCGGGGGACGGCTAGTAAAATTTTTATCCTTTCTACAATAGCATAGTTACACTAATTATTGCTGGGCATCGTCTGTTTGGCGTTGTCATGGGTCGGGGGTTATTTTTTTTTCATTTTAAATTTAACTTTTTGATGACTCTATCTGTCCAGTTAGTGGGCTGAAAAACTATTATCTGAGTAACAGGACTTTTTCTTTGCCCAGTAAATGAGTTGTGGACGTCAGATAGGCAGTCGATCCATGTAGGTACCTATAATCTCATCATCCCATCACCTGCTGGTATTCAGCTGTATCCGCACCCTAATTGCATAACATAACGATCGATCACATTTCGAAGAATATTGCTAATCCATTGCTTCATGTGTTCGAAAAATTTGTTCAACAATGTAAATAGAACAATGAATTTTGTTGAACTGTCGAAACGAACACGAACGTACTAACTGTTAGTGTTTTGTGCAATTACCACACCGGTTAGACAGTAAGCTGAACCCAATCAAGTTCGAAAAGGCTAGGCAGATGATGATAGATAATTATCTTCTCGGGCTAGGTTTGTCCACGCGAGTGGAGCCCAGTTATTAACAAATTGTATCTTTTCCAGGTGTTCAAAGAAGTCCTGGTGAATATTTTGCAGAATGACCTCAAGTTCACCGAAGATGTGGTGGTGTCGTGGGGCCTATACGTTACCTTTATATACAAACATTTGCTCTCAAGATTAGCTTCCTAATTAGAAAATAATGCCTTTATATATAACTACATAATAAGTATTATTTAAACTAAGTGCCTACACGTTGACATTAGTTTTAGACTAAGTACTTAAGTATTTTTATACCTGATGGTTTATTTATGAATTCATCATGTCTTTCTTTTGTATTATAAAGATTATAATGAAAGTATTACATAACAATGATTTCTGATGAAAGCATTTCTATTTCGTTTGTATGAACTTTTATTTGTTTGACTTCGCAATTTACAAAGAATAAATCTAACTGTAAATAAAAATGAACGAATGTGTTTTATTTTTAGCCATAGGTACCTAAGAATATCTGCCACTGCCACCGCTGGGAGGTCTCCTTTGTTTTGTAGAGATGATACTCGCCGGGAGCAGCAAACACTGCGTTATCATGCTTCGGGTGTCAGATCTCAGGGCCACGTGACAGTCCAGGAATGTGAGACCTGCTTTGGGTGGACCCACCGGGATGGTGACTTTCTTCAACACATAAGATGTCACAATGTGTTGAGGGATAATTCAGAAAGAATATCTGCTTTATCTCGAGAGAACCCTTCGATGTTGATTGGAGATTACACACAAGGCTGATATTATTAGTGGACTGTTTGGCCCTGCGCAAAACCGATTGGAATTTATATTTTCCATCGTGGTGAAAGAAATAGCCAATCGACAGAAATTGATTGCCCAGGGTGCGCCGAACGTAACAAAAGGTTGAAGAGTACGTCGCGCGAAGAGGCTCCTTTCATCCACCATATTCTCTCTATTTCCTTCTGTCTTCATCTACCGAGCCTATTCCCAACTATGTTAGGGTCGAATTCCAGACTCACCAGCTGCAGCTGATTACAAGTATTTTACATGGAGCGACTGCCTATCTGACTTCCACAACCCAGTTCCCAGTTACTGGATAATACAATACCCCTTCATCAACATCATCATCATTTCAGCCAAAAGACGTCCACCGCTGGACATATGCCTCCCCCAAGCACGGCCACATCAACAGGTTTTGGGGGGGTTGCCATAATCGCCACGCTTGGCAGGCGGGTTAGCGATCGCAGTATGGTGGTACAATGCATAGAGAACGCTGCTGCCCATTCTCTAGTAAGTTCCTTATTCGCCTCCTACGACACCCACGGGAAGAAATGGGATGGTGCTATTCTTTACGTCCGACACTACACGGAACCCCCCCCCCCCCCCTTATACCCCTTGCTAAGACTTAACTCTGGTTCACCAAAGCTAGTTCAGTTGCTTTTTTTACAGTATGGCAAAGTAACGATGGTCTGGCAAGCTTAACCTGATCGATCGGTTCGTAGTAGCGTAAAGATCTTAACACCAATTTTAAAGAAACTAATTTCTTCCTGTAATCTCTGTCACATTGACAATTTGACACATTCTTCGACTGACATACGACAGACGTAGGTATCTACTGTCCAGCTTAATTAGTTACATTTTAGCGTGTCAGCTTTCCGAGTGACATCAGTTATTTTTAATCTGTAACGAATTGTTGTATTTGTGGCTCGGCCTACAAGTTACGGAATAGGCACCTATCCAGAATACTCCGTTCCATCGCTTCCAGGTAAATCTCGCGCTAGGACCACTGCTGATTTTTCAAAGGATTATTGACAAATGTTTGGACCAGTCCGTCATAGACTGAGGGGTAATTGCGACACATTAACTGCAGGAATTTCATTTGGACAGTTCAAAACCATTAATTGCGCCATTTACGTACAGAGCAGACAAATTTTCGAACATAAGAAGCATAATGAATGAATTAGAAATATCTTTCAAAATTATTCAGATTCTGATTGACAGTGTAGCTTAAAACAGACTGGGACCTCTGCGTTTGTTTCGGTGATTCTTCTCAGAGCAGTTGGTTATGAAACGCCGACGTCATCAAGTTTAACAAAATATTATTGACGTGTCAAACTACTTACAGAAATAAACAATTTTATCAAAGACCATAAGGATGGTCTTAAAAGCATAATGACGAGGGGAAGAATGCACATACAAGCCCGTGTTTCGTTCGATAAGTACCTAGTTTATTGGAAATAAAGTATTTATAGTATTTTAATAGTAGCGGAAACAGACAGTCATGCAAGCGTACATAGTAAAGTAACTTAATTTTTTTTTTTTTAAGATTACGTATAACGCAGTTATGTCTATGCCTTTCGTGTACATAGGCAGGTGTTTTGTGTTCATATGATTTGAAATATGCATTATGTATTAGTACACGTCCACATTGTATGTTCGTACACAACTCATTAATTGACAACACCAAATTGTCATTGATTTAGGCATCATCAATGAATTTTATTCGAATAATGAGCGGCCTTAATATTCTGTGTACATGCTTGATTGACCACACAATGGCAGAACGTCTTTTTATACATATGTACGATCTATGAATACGAGATTATATTTTAAAAATGGTATTACACCCATTTTTAAGTGTCTTAATTAGATACTAAAATGCTAACAAACCACAGAAAAAAACCATTTTTATTGAATCGATTAGTGCCATAAAAATGCATTTAAAATTTATATGTTCATATTTCGCGCGTAATTTGACGAAAACGCTGTAGGTAGGCAGTGGATGCCATGTTGCTCTGTGGGTATGACGTGAGTTTGCTGTGTAAACAAATGCGCTGATATTTTGTACGATAATTGTTTATAATTTAATAAAATAGTTATTATTCTACTTATCGTTGGTTTGCTGTTCCTGAATGTAAGATATTATTTCAATAAAAATTACTTTGCTTACGGAAATAATAAAAGTACAAAATTGTTCAGTTGATTAGTTTAAACAGCGGTATGACGTAATAACATGGTGGTTACTATTTCATGGTGTTCAAACAAGATAAAAAAAACTGAAATCTGTGAATTGAATTTTAAATATTTTGTTATTTCTTAAACTAAAACCAACATTTTCCGACTGCATTTTGCCTAATCTATCTCAATAATATATTTTTAGACGTTTTCTCATATAGAGTAGAATACCCTATGACCTACGGATTAGTTCACGCCTTGTAATTCTTGTGGTCACAGGTGCTATTGCCTAAGCAAGGCTTAGGGGACTCCTCAGTCCAATTCCATGATCGGGGTCAAAGTGTTATAGCAATACACTCGCCCCCTATTTTATAACTGGTCATGTTAGTTGAGGTAGGACATGTAGAATTCCTACTTTAAATTGATAATAACTGAGGTCCTCATCAGGAGTAGAGTTATTATCAGTTTAAATGAAGCCTTGTTTCTCTCTTCCCGGCACTTCGAATACGTGACCGAAAGCAGGGCCGTCTTTAACTTATTGGAGACCTTGGGCTCTTTAGGATGATGGAGCACCTGCAGAGTGTAAGATGTAAGAGCGAGCAAAGTGAGCTTATGTATAGCACTCGGTCTCGAATAGTTTAGGTTTTCTTTGACCGCTCCTGAAATATTATCTTTATCGATTAATGCAGAAAAGATTGAGAAATAAAATCATGCATCCTGCAAGAGAAAAATCTACTTTTTTACTGACCGACAAGACTCAATTAATTCTGAAATGGCAGGAATTCCTTGAATTAAATACAAAATCAATTTCAATAGAAATATATTATTTTACCGTACTTATTGCTTTGGAAGATTACAAAGTAGGGAGAACTCTACTTATTGTTTTTGAAGATACCTAATAAAATTCGCCTACGCAAGATAGTGTAATATTCCCTATCGTGCGGTTGACCCTACACTAATGTACCTATACGAGTACGAGGCCTTGAGTGGAGACAAATTAGACCGAAGACCTTCCAAAGACTGCTACGGCAGACTAGATACAGGAGGCGGAGAACTAGGTCATCATCATTATCCTCTAGCAGTCCACTGTTAGACACAGGCCTCTCGGTCTCGAATTGCACGCCATTCAGCTCAATTCTCGGCAACTCTCATCCAACTGCTACCCTTCGAAAATATTGCTGGGAAACGAATTTTAGTCGACGTTTACGTAATAATATCGTGGTGGGATTTTATCGCGCACTGGATCTCCAACGCACTGCTTAGAGCCGAAAGTTGAAAATCGAACGGTGTGATTTTTTGATTCACTGGACTCACTCGCGCTGGATGGATTCTCAATGCTCTTTTCAACACCGGAACTTAAAAATTCAGTGTGCGAAAAAATCGCGCCGAAATTTTATTACGCCCGTGGGAACCTCGACTAAAAGTCGTGTCCCAGCAATGTTTTTTCCTTAATGTTTCTCAGTTTGACATAAGTACAGAACGCGTAGATAACGACTGTGCTGTGGGTTTTTTTTTTTGTCAAAATCAAAAGTCATTTATTCAAACTAGGCTGAAAGTCAGCACTTTTTGATCGTCAAAATTACATAAGACAGTCCCCCCAAAAAGCCCGCCCTTCACCACTTCCTAGTGCTTTAGCTGGGAAAAAGAAGTGGCGCAACAAACTCCCCAGCAGCACAGCTGTCTGTCATTTGCCTTATCAATACAATACCATTCTTCCAATACGCTTAAGGAAATGCTTGTGTCAGATAGCATGGTGATAACAACCCATTTTGAAGATAAAGATGAACGTACAACGGTATAAAGATAACGCTGATAACCGCATAATAGCTTTATGGATCCGGGAGGTATCATTTGCAAAAAGTCCTCTTTTCTAATTGACAGATAAGTGATGATTGAAATGCATGACTATTGAAAAAAAAGCAAGTGTGGCTATTGATTACTAGGTGTCTATATTTTATCTGATAGCGTATCACACTTGATTGGAAAGTGGTATTTAGCGCTGAGCAGAAAAATGTGAAGGTACAATCTGTCAATTTTTTAAAATAGTTTTTCAACATTATAAAAAGGCATAAGGTTCATGTTCAATTGGTAAACATTGACAGTTTGAGACAGCTTGATGTGCTGCATTTCCCAAGGATCTGGCGAATTCCTGTGAAAGTAGTAATAATTATGTAGGTGCTTATCAAACTCAGTTGTTTTAAAAGCAAGTCTATTGCTGTTACATTAGGTCCAAAACTCATGAATTCAAGCCATAATGTCCACATTACATGATTTTAAGCAATCATTCCACATTGAAATCATTAAAAGCTAAATTAAAGACACTTGTACTGTGACTGTTCAGGATGGTCCTGAAGAGTTTCAGCAGGAACGTTCTTTAACTTCGAAAGCCTTAGTTAGGTGGCCGTTTTCTTCTTACAAATGCTCCTCTTCACTCCTTCTTAATTTTAGTTTTGTTCTTTCTATAGTATCGTGTAGATGTATTTTTTTTTTGGGTGGGATTCATCAAATAACTTCCCCGCTCTGGGTGGAGACGGCATGTCAGACTTTTACTGACTAAAACCTACCCGTGTTCCTTCAGTTGGCTGTGTGCCAGGGGCCGCGGTATCTCTTTCGAACAACCCGCACCCCTGGCAGGCATCGGCCCTTGCGGACTTCACTAGTTGGTGCTGACATCTCTTTGAGGCGCGCGTGGAACACAACGCGCCGTCGACCCGGGCTTGCTCCTTACCGAACAGCGAGCTACCCATTACTCCCCGTCCGCAAGCCCGTGCCTACGATGGCCGGGAATCAGCGTGGGATTGCCGACGCCCAGGGCGTCTGCTGCGGTGACTAAGGCCGTACGAGCGCATATACTGCCTCTCCCACACGTGCGCGCCCTCCCTCCTCGCAAGCATCACTGCTTCGCAGAAGGAGGTGACGGCCATGCACTCTCGCTACAACCAGGGCCGGACGCGAGAGATCGCCGCCGCCGGTCGCCTCCACAAGGACACGGCTCCGCCCAAGCCAGGCAGACTTCCACCGTATGCTCCACCGAGAGGTCAAAAGATTATATGCTAATCAGCAAGATTGGTTGCGAGATTGTCTACCCAAGGTGCGGTGGTCGTAGGTAGGTGGTATAGGTAGATTTGCTATACTAATTACAGTATAACTAAGTAGCTAAAATGTTTTGTACACCAGACCGAGTATGAGCGATAAATGGACAGGAACAAATTATAATGTGGGTTATTAAAGACCTTTGTTCACCGAATAAATAAACACAGCAGGCAAACACAAATGTACCTAGAACTCGCAATTACAGCGCATAAAACAGTTTTTTGTAAGCTCCACTTCACACTTTAAAAACACCAATTTGATTGAATTTTAATGGAATAACTACATTATTGACCTTTGATTTTGCTTAAGAGCATTTTAACTATTTCGTGGATGATATAAAAAGGGTTGGGCATAAGAAATAGCCTCTTGACAATATAAAAACAACATTCTGAGATCATGACACAAATACCCTTTCGAGAATAGTGCTATTGAAAATATCAGTACCTAAGTACTTCCTTAAAGTCGATTGCAGTTCTTTTTATGAGGCCATGTTGGTACTTTGTTACTCATAAGTAGACAATGATAATGCTTCTCAATAAAGAAATCAAGATATCTTGGGGTTATATAAGACAGCAAGCTACTCTTCGATCAGCATATTGATAGCATGGTATGGTTGGTTGATGGTATGGTGGCATGGTATCGGCATGGCATGGCATTGGCGCAAAATACGCGCCTTGACGTGGAGTTGCGGAAAACAGCCCGTTTTACCTATTACCCTAGCATGGTAAATAAAGCGTCGAGGCACTTGGTTTCATAATGAGGCATGTTTCCGATCACTAAAACCAATCAGTCTTGTATTGTTCGTTCGTACGCAGCCACCTTGAATATGCGTCATAAGTCTGGAACCCTCAGTAAGGGATCTACAAGTCTCGTATTGAGGGCATACAGAGAAAATTTCTTATGCACCTAGATTACAGGGCGAAATAAGTATCTGTTGATAACATTCACCGATGTAAAAGGTACCATTTTCTACAGCTTGACAGAAAGAAATTAACCATCTTTGAGGAATTAACTAAAAATAATAGAAATTATTTATTTGCTTAAAAGTATACAGATACGATGTAACTTTGACTACGAGGGAGTAATATTTTTGTATTTATCTGTGGGGGCTTGTAATTTGCAATTTAGTTTTATATTATTGTTACTACAATCTTCCGAAAAAAAAGAGATTGGATGTTTTGCTCTGTTAAGGCTGATGTAGGTACATAATTATCACATAAGCTGTGAAAGTTGGCAATAATGAAGACTCTCCAGGATACCATCCACAAAGTTTTATCATATTTTTTTGTTATTTCCTTTTATGTATTGTCATGAAATTCTCGTCTACTCGTATTAAATTAAGTATAGCTTTGCATGTTTTCTGAGAACAGATGACCAATGGGGCTGAAAGGTTTTGGAGTGGCGACGGCGTACTGGAGGACGTAGCGTTGGAAGGCCTCCCACAATATGCACCAATAACCTGGTAAAGGCCGCAGGGATCCGCTGTTAACGAGAACCGCATGGTGCTTGGGGGAGGCCTGTGTTCAGCAGTGGACGTGTTTCGGCTGAAATGATGATGATTTTTTACACGCTTTTTATTAGCTCCACCTGTATGTTTGTATGTTTGTTTGTAACCGACTCCTTTGGACTTGATTTTGATCCACTTCAAACGGTCAGATTTAATTTAAACTTTGTAGACTTATCGAGGACCGATGACAATTCAATAATTAAAAAAAAAAACACGAAGAAAAAATCTGAAAAATCACGCTTTTGTAGATAGCAGAACTAAAAAATGTAAAATAAATAATAATAGGTGCTTGATATTAATTGTTTATAAAAATACCTCAAACAGCATCCCACGCTATTTTGAAATTATTTTCTGCTTTTTCTTTGTAAGTAAGTACTTCCGTGGTCTTTGCCACCATTTAAAACCACGTGTATCCGAATAACCTCATCAAACACATCTCCAAATCACAGAGTATAGCTTCTGTATGTTCCTACTTGGTAACTACGCAAACTATATCATGTTACGAGTACTTACGACCAGGCCTTTTCCCGCATTGGGACACCATTACTTATGGACATTGGCACCTCATCCTCTGGGAGCCGCACATCTAATTACTCACCACGCACTTACTACATTAGCCTAGTAGATACATATTTGACATGCAAATGAGCGTGCCATATTTGTATAAAACAAATATTAATTCTATTACTGAATTCTCTGTTGAATCGTAAATATACGCGCCTTGATCATTGAAGGAAAAATATGTTGTAGATGTTTGAGTTTATACACCGACTAAATAGACTATTTTGAACAGTTTAAATATAGGTATAGTGTAGTTTTTCCAATGTCTTCCCCTACGGATGTATTAATATCTATGAACCTAATCTATGTCCTATAAATATCCCACCTTCATCAAAAAAGGGATAATTTAAGATCTGCCAAATTGACCGTGAAATTCAAAAATCGTTCCAGCAAACTCGTCCCCTTCTGAAAATAAGTTGTAAGACGTTTTTCATGATGTCAAAAGGGCATTCTATAGATAGAAAACACTGCGAGAATCTGGCATTATTTTCATGACTGTACAAACCTAGGGCAACCTACGAGGGAAGTTATGACTAGGCAAACCTAAAAGTACTTTTGACTAGGTAAAAATATAGGGTACTTTTGACTGGTCATGAACTCAGATTGCGATGGTTACAAAGGTACACGACACTGGTGTATAAGAAAACAATATTTGTGCTAGGTCCACACCTAACACGAACGCGGGAAGTAAACGTCAAGTAAAGGAGATCAGCCATATTGGGCAATAAATTAAAAAACATATGTGTAAAAAAATGTGTCTACCAGGGCCCCAATTCTGTATAGTTATAATGATTCCCCGCGGAATCTTACTACGTTCAAACTACGTCAACATCGTGTTTTTTTTTAAACCAATTTATCGGTAAGGAATCGAAATGTCACATTCTGTATGTTCCAAGACCATTTGTCGATATTGTTAATACGATAGTGGCAGATGTCGTGTGTGATTGACGTGGTTTCGAGTAAGGAATCGTTAAGTGGTCATAGTGAATTCAGGCCCTGGTCGCGGGAGTCCTCCTCATCATTTTTTTACTATTGACCATTGACCATTCGTTCGTATAACCACATATTATGCCAACAAACATCTGCGAGTGTTCCTATAGCATTTTTTTGCGTATTAACTAAAAATCAAGATCACCTTTCATTTATTTTCGTTATAAAATGTGTTAAAAAGTTATTATTTAAATTTAGGTATAAAAATGATTTTTTCAACTTTAAGACCTGACCTAATGAACGTAGAGTTTCGGTGCAGTAATAAAAAATGGTCCGTATGGTGCCGAACGTAAAAAATAGCACCGAGATCCCATTTCTTCCCGTGGGTGTCGTAGTAGGCGACTAAGGGACATACTAGAGGATGGGCAGCAGCGTTCTCTATGCATTTCACCACCATACTGCGATCGCCACCCTGCCTGCCAAGCGTGGCGATTATGGCAAACCTCCCCATTTTTTTGTGGAAGGCGTATGTCCAGCAGTGGACGTCTATCGGCTGAAATTATGATGATGAATAAAATATGATAAGGGTTTTGGGCCCACCTTTATATGAAACGTGACTGGTCACTGAAGATAAATTTTTAAAACGAAAAATGTATTCTTTAGCAATTTCGTTATAATTATGCGTAAGTGTGTGGGTTAAGTTTACTTTGCCCCATCGTGCTAGGCCCTCTGGTCAAACCAGAATTTGGTCCAGAGGTACTTCCATAGGTGCAGCGGAGTAATTGAGTAGCACACAGTAGAAACGGCTTTCATTTTGACAATTCAACAACATTCATTGCGTTATTTTCATTGATGAGCAGACAAATTTTTCGAACATAAGAAGCAATAGATTAGCAATATCCTTCCAAATTATTCTGATTGTGAGTAATAGTGTGTTGCCCAATTAGGTGCTGGTGCTATTGAGGAAGGTAATTATAAAGGTAATACAAGTAAAGTACATATTTTATCAAGCAAAGTAATTCCTTAAGGTGAACCTAGTCCACATTTTTTCCATACAAACTTCGGGAGTGTATTAATCCACTGTTCGACAATGTACATCAAAAATTAAACATGGTATGGTTTTGTCTTATTATTAATATTGTCTGTACGGAAACAGAACACTAAAATAAAAAGCTATTAAAAAATTAGTAGCCAACAAAGATTCGTTTTTCTTGCTAATTTAACCTGTCAACACCTGCTAATGAGACACAATTGATTTTCTATTGTATCGGGCCGACATCAGCCCACGCGGTACATAATTAGTCCTAACTTTGGGCGAGTTTAAGTAATAAAAGTAGTGTAAAATCTGAAAAACCAAGTCGTTACCGACAAAGATCAAATATCGAAAAGTACAATAAACTTTATTGGTTATGCAGTGGTTTTTTTTTTCATAAAACCCGATCCTCCGAAGGACTGTTCTTAATTTTTTACGCGCCTGTTGTACTATAAATGATCCTGCATCTCACTCAATAATGTTGTACGTGTAGACTAGCTTCTAACTGCTCATCACTGATACTACCTCTGTCGGACACGATGCCTTGAGTTCGAGCCCGCGACTAGGTTCCCCCTAAGTCTAGGAAGTAGATCCCTAAGCCCGGATAAGGATCCTCAATTAACTTACAATCGCCACCGGAGGTCGACAACATCCTTCCACGGTACCATTCAGCATTCCATCCACGCCACTCATACGCCACGACATTAAGGAGCGAGAACAATACTTCATTAGTAGATATAAATCGACAATTAGTTCGCAAGTGCAGTGCGTTGCACATAAAGTTTTATTATAGTTTTATGATTTACATCGCATTGTGGATACATTCAGTATAATGTTAATATGAATGATGCACAATGGCCAGCTGGTGTGAACGTGATAGTAAAGTTAGTTTGGTCGTTAACTTTATGTAATTAGTTCTTCATTATTTCCAGAATGGTCATAAAGTATCACCAATCCTGTGAAAATCTTTATCATCATTCTGCATCCATAGCTTTGAAGCGGGACAGTCCACAGAAGCTGAAATCTTATGTCTTAAGCATACTGCCCTATATTATACGGACCGGAAGAGTCCAGTTTATGGATGCTCCCTTGATTTATCGAAAGCTTTCGATTTGGTTTCTTATAAACACCTTTGGGAGAAGTTGAGGACCAACTCACTCCCCGAGGTAATCATTTACATTCTTGATTACTTGGATAACAATCAAGTCAATGTTTGTAAGGTGAGCGAACGACATCCCTTCGACTCTTTAACCTGTACTTCAATGAGTTGATTGACGATATCAGTAGCACTGCAGTCAGGTACACGTAATGGCACCATTATTAAGAACTTAAGCAATCCAGATGAGATGGTGTTACTCAGTTCTTCAATTAGTGGTTTTTGGAAACTTGTTAGATGTGAGGAGTACACCGTGGCCCGTTGGCCCGCCCCATTCTGAAAGTTATAGCGGACCAGTTAGACGATCCTTTTCTCAAACACTGGATGACACTCTACGTGTCTATTTGATTTAGTTTGTTTTTCTTTTTGTGGTTTACTAACTTAGTTCTTACACAAATATGGATGTTCTGTAATAAATATTCTGAAAAGTTATTTTGTTATCTCAATTTATTTAGGGTCGGCGTCGCTTGTTTTTTTTTCTTTCTAAATACGTCTGTATCAGCAGTCATCTCAGTTTTCACCCGCTTTCATTCACATAATCTAATCATCGCTTCTTTGGGTGTCTTCTCGTCCTCAGTCATCTGAAAATGACATACGAGGTACAAGAATGTCTGACTGATTAAATTGATTTTGGTTATGAGAATTGCTGAGCACCAATAACGCTGTAATGTAATAAATTATCGTTTAAAAGTAATAAGAGACGCTGTCGTAAACTACTTTTAAATTATAATTTATTATGACCTCTTTCAAAAATAGAATTGGGTATTAAGCTTTTTTTTTGTGTTAAGCCTCCTTTGCATTTCATTTACTTATTAATCGGTCAAATTGTTTGTTGCTACCACTTTATCTTACTCTAGGATCTTGGTGTATTGAACGAGAATCAAAGATTTAAAAAAAATCTTTCGAACATTTCAACAGACGATTCCAAGGGCGAAAACCATACAATAGGAAACGCACTTATTCTCGAATGCTGTGCACGTTAGAACCCTTAGACGGTCAAGAATAAGTACGTTTCTTACACACAGAATAAACACAAACAGTTAACCTTGAACTTAAAGAGACCGAGTATCGTGATGACCCACACGTAGGTCTATTATAGTTGATCTTTTATAAGAAGAGATTATCAAAATGTGGTTGGATTGAGATGGACAGGAAGGCCAAAGAAAAGGTGGATTGATTGTGTGAGGAACGATATGAAAGTATGGTGGTTGAAAGAAAAGAATAGAAGAAGGAAACGTGTTTCACCGGTCCCAAGTAACATGCGGCAAGGGCAGAAAGATGAACACTTAATAGTGATGCTTAGCTAGACATACGTCCAATAGTTTACAACAATAACGCACTTTCCTGTTTCTTTACTCTAACAGGTCAAAATACCAGTATCTTAAAGGCCAGTCTAGTAGTCAAAGTACTGCTAGGAATTAATGATTAGGAATTGCTTATTTAGATATTCATTTTGTATAAAAGTCTATCCATCACGCTTCATTATTCACTTGATTAAGTGTGTACGTGGCAACATGCAATGGTCTCTAGTATTATTTGTGTTTCTTGCAAGACATGGGTTTGCTGACTGTAATTCGACTAACCCAAAACCTTGTCAAGATTCTGCAAGAGTAGCAGATAAACGAACAACAGTTGAAGAGGTAAGCAGAAATTTTTGAAATGATGTAATAGTGGATAAAGTTGAAATTGTTGATGGAGTTCATAAACCAGAAGGCCTAGACAAAGTGCTTTCTATCAAAGCTACCTAACGATGGTAGAATAGTCAAAAATGTATTGAGTTGAGTTGATTAGCTACCGAAAACCGTCGTTGTTTAAATGCGAAACGCACTAAGAGCGATTGGCAGTTTTCAGTTCGTCCTCTGAATTTCATCGAAAAGATAGGACGGAAAAAGAAATGTAAATTCGAATTGGATGAAAATACCAAAAACAGTATTTTTCCATTTGGTATTTCTCTATTGCAGGCTGGGATTGAAATTATACCCGGTTATCAATGTCAATATACATAATATAGGACCTAAACAAACTGGAATCACGAGACCTCACTACCCAGAATCATTCCAGTCACTTCCAAATTTCATTTTCAAACACCTTACCAGGTGTTTAGCATCCGTTTCAGGCAGGTGGCGAGTTTTGCAGACACCACTGTCATTATCACGATTTTCAAATAACTAAGCGACCGTCGCACGTTGTAGCAACGCGTCAGAGGGTGCTAAATTCTTGGTACTATTCCTTAATTACCTTTTATGACACGTAAAGTTACGTAGTGACAGGAAATATAGTGTAATTCGTAGAAAGAATTGCTGGAACTAGGAATAATACTAGGTTTATTTGACATGATCTTCCGATAATCTATTCAAGTTTGCCACTTTTTTGCTTTATTGGTATATAGAAAGAGGGGCTCGTGGCGAAGTAATAACAGCCGCACGAATCGATCCATCAGGTTAAACTACGCTTACCGGGGTTGCTCAGTGGATGGGTGATCATCTTTAAATACCGAGAATGAGAAAGAAAGAAAGAAAGAAAGAAAATACATTTATTTAGCACAGACTTTAAAGCACACAATATACATTAAACAACGGTAAAGAGTAAAATAAAAATCAATTTAAAGTGTAAGTCAGTAACTAGCATTATAGTGTACCTCACGGCTGCGCTAAAAAGGCCCAGTTCAGCATAATGGCCAGACAACTAGTGCCTGACGCTGGTTTTCAACTGGACCTGACGTGTGAGGTGACGGATGTAAACCAGTTTTATACTAATACTGCAACGTGTGTATGCAAACTTACCTAAATGAAATAAAATAAATGTGTGGGAAATAAAAAACAAAAAATAGTAACGAATATGTACATAAATAGTGTTATATTGATATATTTAGTAATTTAATTTAGTGCCCTGTGTAAATAGTTGTGTTAAGAACTCGTAAGAGACTCATCCGTGCCTCGGAAAACATGTCAAGCCATTGGTCCCGGCTGTGGTTCGTGGATTTGACAGTCATTACGTTACGTCTGATAACCAGTCTTACCAAGGGGTATCGTTTTACCCACTGACTAGGTTGTGGAGGTCAGATAGGCAGTCGCTCTATGTAAAATACTGGTATTCAGCTGCATCCAATTAGACTGGAAGCCGACCCCAGCAAAGTTGGGGAAGGCTAGGCAGATTGATTAAGGTATACAGAAAGAACGCTAGCTACAATTAAATTAAAAACCTAAGTAGTAGAAATGAGTAAATTCTCCTGGATGGTCCGTCCTTCAACAGATACAATTTGCCAACCACAAACTATGTTCGCGAGCACGATTTTAGAAGCATGTAAATATAAGCATTTATTTAATTACACTTTACTTGGAAATAACTCAGGTTTTTACGTAAGATTTCACAGTCATCGTGAACTACTGACGAGTTCTTACTCATAATATACCTACTTACTATATTTCGTTACCCAACAGCGCGTGATTTTCAGTCAATAAGTCGACTAATACAAAATATTTCGTAATGTGTAACATTCATATAACGGAAGGTAAATATTATATTACATGTTGAAACTCGGCCAGAAATCGCATTATCTAAAATAGATTCGTTTTTTGTTTTTTTGAAATGCGACACCTGCTGGGTTATTCTAGATACGAAGTCACTTTTGAATTCGACAGTGTCCCACTCTCTCCCTTTTTGCTGTGACCACAGAAGGAATCTACACAAAATATATTTTATTGCTTTATTGAAAATAAATGAACGAATGACGGAGTACTCTGCTTTTGCATTAATAAAGACTTATTGGAATTTTTAGTTATGCTGGATTTTTCACCTTATTTGATCGTGACATTAAAATAAACATTATAAAGATTAAAATAATCGTTTTTAAAGTTAGTATTTTACCGTTAACGCATATACAATCGCAGTTATACGGCATACAAAATAAGAGTTAGTCCAAATCACGTTGCGGAATAGCCGTCCACTTCACAGCAAGATTTTTGGGTGTGTATATGGCATCCATATTTGACAGAGCTCTTCTTTGAAGCATATCCCATGCGTGCTCAATGGTATCCAAGTTTGGCGATTGAGCAGGCCATAATAGGACGTTGATCAATATTAGCTGCGGCAAATGTTTTTGGAACGACTCCTGGCAGTGTGTGGACGTGCATTATCATGCATAAGTGGAAATGAAGCACCAAATTGGATCCGCAACGAAATGATAATATCTGATACAATCGTTTTAGCGTTATTTTTCAGTTCAGTTCTTCCGCCGGTCCAATTATTCGCCCATATCATGATTGTTCCACCACTGTATGCACGGACTTCCCCAATACCATGTACGTCTAGTATTTGGCTTCATACCAAAGCGAGATTCGTCAGAAAAATACACAAAATGCCAATCTTCTTCTGCCCAATTTCTGCGTTCACGAGACCATTGTAAACGGCCTCTGCGATTGTGGGGCTCAGTAGGTGGTACACGTAGCAACCTTCAGGATCTGAAATTGACTTCATGCAAGCGATTTTTTATAGTTTGTTAGGTTATTAACATCCCTGAAGAGCTATGAAATCTCATAACTAACATCATCGTGGTCATTGTACGATTTCGTCGACAAGTAATTTATATTTTGTGATGCGAGCTCGACCCATGTCATTTTGCCACGCTGCCAGTGATGCGGTAAGGTGTTGACATATAACACTCCGCGTAGTGCCCAGAGCGATTGCCACAACACGTTGCCGAGAACCAGCATTCCAACAATCCCATGGCTCGTATATTTCCTTTTCAGCTCAAATTACGTCTTCTCTTCAGAATAACGTTATTTTGTATTGATTCCACTCAGAAGTGTGGCAGAAATTTTACTGATTTTGGTGTAGGAATATGAATTGACCGAAGATTTTCATGTTTTAACCGAAATTCGAAACTATTCTCTATTTCAAACTTAAAAGAAGCCAAAGGAGTTACAAAAAAAACCTGATTTGTTGTGAAACTGTCAAAAGCGTGCTTGATCCGGAGACACTTTTAGTGAGTTTTTCCAGAATAACACTGCTAGTGCAATATTTAATCTGGCACCTATAACTAATTTATTTTAAAATGTCAAGTCATATTGCGGGACTTCTTATTTAGCTCTATTTATATCAAATAGTGTGAAATTTAAACAAAATCGCGTGATGGGTCTAGCCATTAAACCAATATATAGTAAATTCTGCAAATATTAGCGGCGCTTATAGATGCTGTACGAAGGCGAGGACCGGTTTAGGAAATATATTCATATTTTTATTTGTCATTGATATATTTGACGTTTACGTTAGCAGCTTCTTCGGTATCTGTATGTGAGAATATTTTAAATAAATACGCAAGCCCCCAAAATCAAAGAACATGCAAAGTCCACTCAGTGATCCTGGATATCTAATTGATAATGTCAATAATACTACTTTATTTGTGGATATTTTAGGCATACTTGTGTTCCATAATAGGAAAATCCATTTTCATTTATATATTTGAACCCACTTCATAATGTTAGAGGTCATTGGAGCCATGTTTTATGACCAACATTATTTACTCCTATGGCCTTTTCGTACAAATTGTTGCTATACGCCGATGGGATTTCCCACCGCCAAAAACGACGAATTTCTATACGAACATTCATCCCCTATATGGGATAAATTTTCAAAACTCATCCTTAGTGCTCACCTTCGCATAAGGAACTCTCGTGAAAAATTTCGCGCTTCTAGACCCAGTGGCGTGGAATGAGCGTTGTCCAACAGTAAATGAATTATAAGATTTTTATCAAGTGGATATAGTCTGAAAGGATTATCAAAAATAATTAAAATTAATACACGTATGTAGGAACTAGGATACTTTCATCCTATTGTCTGGCTGTGATAAGTCCTTAAGTATTATGACCATTCTAGCCTGACTTGAGGAGAGGTTATCATCGACTGTACAGATGCGAATCCCCAAATACTTCGGCCACATTGTTCGAAATGAACGCTCCATGGAACTACTTGTTGTCCAGGGGCAAGTAGAAGGCAAGAGGTCACGCGGTAGATCACCTACGCGTTGGACAGACTTTATAAAAGCTGCAACACAAACGTCCATGGTCCAAAGCTCCCGAGACGCTGAAGATCAAAACAGGTGGAGGCGCATCGCGAGGGCTGCTTCATCCAAATAAAATGCATCATCGTCAACCACGACCATTCCGTCAAGAATGCACGACTGAGGAGGGAGCCTGACTTAAACCTGATTTGGGTTTCGTACGTCGTTTTCGGGTGACCACTGAAAATCAGCGCTGTGCTGTGGGGCCCATAGCCAGCCACAGCCGGCTTGCAAATGCCTGACTAGTGATGTTCTGTGTTCGTAAGTCTACATATGTTTTGTTTTCATGTGTTTTATACGATATGTGGTCTTATCTTTTTGTATACACGTGTTTCTGTGACAAATAAATAAAAGTAATGATCTTTGTTTTTTTTTCTTTTGATTGTGTTGAAAATATTTTCTACTAGAAAAGTTTCTGAAAGCTGCGGTGTGATGAACATTAATGAGCTATTTACGCTGACATTATATTCATTGTGTACCTATAACAACGTGCGCTCACGCACGCAACACCGTGTGAGTTACCCGAAACAGAAAACTAAAGTTTTTAGACTTAAAATATAGGTTAACGAAAATTATTATTGAGTAATCGTAGTGATGAATAATAAACAAGCGTGACGAAATTAAGGTGCGTTTAGGTAGGTAATTATTATTTATACTTCTATGCTTAGTAACAAAAAGAGTTGAAATTTGATTGTTTGTAATTGTATGAAAGGGCTAATCTCTGGAACTAACAGTCAGATTTGAAAATGTCTTTTTGCATTTGATAGCGTAATTCTTGTGAAAGATAATACCTTATTTGACATCACGCTGTGACCTTACGGAGCCGAGTAAAAAGAAAAACAAGTCAGAAACAACGCTAAAAGAAAACGAAGTAATATTGCAGGAGGACGGTCCGATGGCATAGAATTAGTTGTGTTCCAGATATCCGTATCCGTATCCGTATCCGCAGATACCCGCGGGAGAAAAAGGATCCGTATCCCTATCCCCATCCGTAACATTTTTGACGGACCTTTTAATAATTCCAAATAGCATTATTAAACTTCTTTGTACACATTTTATTAACTCGTACAACAAACACAAACGTTGTGTATGCTGCTCAGTGTAACACTAAAGTATAAACAAAACAAAAGAAAGAACCGCGCAACGCAAGTCGGAACATGTTCTGTCACGCAAAGGGTCAAGTCGCGTCAACTATCATTTCAAGGTCACGCACACCGACACTGATTGAGTAAGAAAGTTAAGATCCGGATCCGTACCCGTATCCGCTAATATTGACGCCAATTATCCGTATCCGGATCCGTATCTACATTTTTAATGATGCACATCACTACATAGGATAAATAACAAGAAAATTCAGGCCGACGAAGTCGCGGGAAGAAGCTAGTATTTTATATACTTACAGCAAAAATAAATACCTAGATACTTATATTTTAATGGCATTAAACCTTTTCCGATATTCTTAAAACCATTACAACACCTCGAAGACACGTTTATGATCAGCCGAACGATCGCAACACTCCAAATTGTTATATTTTTATGATCATGTCCATTATATTTTATCATCCGATGGATTCAATACCACGCGCAGCAAAATATAATTTAATCGGATCGGTATTGATTTAAATATTTTATGCCAATCGCTGAAAGATGACTAAAAAATACATTTCAGTTTAGTGGGTTTCGAAGCGAAAGCTTTTTGGCTGAATTGTCAATTCCAACATTGTATGTTGCTAAACCTAATTTACCAAAGAAGGGCACTGATTTCTAAGATACAGGTTTTTACCTCGTTTGGTATCGGAGTTCATATGGTTTAAACCACACTTACTTACATTATTTGTATTCTAGTTCATATTAAAACAACTATTTTATGAATTCCAACTAAACGATATTATTTCTTTTATTACATTTACATACATACAAATTACATTTTGTTTTTTTTTGTAATACCTAATGACCGAACTGCATCAGGAACAGGGTTCAAGCTGCCGGTGGTCAGGGCTCTAGAGAGTGGAACCTCCTCACTATGCGTGCACAGGAGGCTTTCTGCGGTTTTTGTAGAGGCTATCCGCTATTAAGCCATTTATTGAAACGATAATCGGTACAATGATTGCAAAGTCCACGTCTCACGTGTCGACAAGCTCATGTGCTAAGTTAAGATACTTGATTTTATCTTTTTCAGCTTATAAACTGGAAAGCAAAATGAGAAACGAAAAGTTCAAAATTCTAGGCAGAAGATAAATTCTTTATCGTTAAACATACGAAACAAAGGTATCTCTATGTAACGTTGGTTTTCAAAGAAAAACGCGCAAGCCAGAGCTACTGTTGCATGAAAGATTTTAAAAGTTTTATAAAGTTATTTAGAAAAAATAAAAGTATGAAAGGTAATCGATTATTCTAATTTAAATTTAATTTAAACATAGACATTTAAATTATGAAAATTACTTTAATATACGTATTACTTTTATCTAGATTCAGAAAGTAGGTTTAATTCATACCCTCTTATTTATAAACATTGCTTAATGTTAAGAGATGCTTAAATTTCAAAAATGTATACTTAAACAGCCGGTAATCATGACATAACTTAAAGCAACGATGGGATAGTGACAATTTTTAAATACAATTTATAAGCTCAAAACCAAAATTTATTGTAAGGACAACTATATAAAAAAAGAAAAGAAAACTATTTAGAGTCATTATCACCTTAAAAATGCAGACATCTAGCAGAGAAACCCAAATATTAATGATTTGCTAATTATATTATAGGTATACTGCACTAAACTGCGTGCTAATAAGCGTCAAATATAATTTTGTCATAGTCATGGTTTGCGACGTAATTCCCGACAGCATAAAGTGCCGTGTGAAAGCCTAGCGGTTGCCATTCTTCCACACGGTACTCCGCGGTTCTTATCCATTACTAGCTTTTGCCAGCGGCTTCGCCCGCGTGGAGGTCGGTGTATTATACATATAAACCTTCCTCTTGAATCACTCTATCTATTAAAAAAACCCGCATCAAAATCCGTTGCGTAGTTTTAAAGATGAGAAGGGACAGAGAAAGCGACTTTGTTTTATACTATGTAGTGATAAGAACTGCGTCACTTATACCTAACTATGAGTGATAAATTGTAAATGCCCATTTTCTGATGGAATGTAAAATGTCGTTTCTATGTATCCTTACTTCCATTACTGAAATTGTGAATTGATTTTTTTAAGTACCCCGAAACGCAGAGGTGGCCTATAATACACCTACTTTTCGCTAGCTATGCCTAAGTCCCACGGAATTGGAAGGTATTGCCATTAATCTGGCTGAAATCCAGGCTCCCTATGATACAAGACTGACTGCCCAACCTGGGATTTAAACTCGGGACCTCATGTCCAGCAGTAGCGCTTGCGCTCAACGAGGCGAGTTTAACCCCTTTATTTTATACACTTTGCTTAAAGTTAAGGAATGATTAACGACTGTTTAACCATACATTTTTTACATTTATACGTCAAAAGCGAAAGCTTTGTCTTAAGAGCATTCATTCCACGCGGGCTGGCAACAACGCATTTATAACGCGTTTTTTTGTAATTATTTCATTAAATACCAACAAAAGTACAATTTTTTTTGGTATTTGTGATTATTTGTAATATTTACTCTTTCATTAAAACATTTAATCGGACTTTGTAATGAAAATAGAAAATAATTGACGGTATGTCGATTTTTATAACCAAATACCAAAATAACTGTAAAAAAATAGCATAGACACTTGAAAATACCAACGATCTAGCGCATGGCTGAAAAAATGTTTACTTTTGTTTGCATTTAATTAAAATAATCACGAAAAACCGCCATAAATACGCCGTTGCCAGCTCGCGTTGGGAGACAACGTGAAAAATCGAAAATTAAGGAGAAGCTTTTTTTTTATAGTCCACACTGCCCCACTGCTGACCAAAGGCCTTCCTCGAATCCTTCCAGGCACCCTTTTCTAGACCCACCACGATCCCCTTACGGTGCGCATGAAGGTCTGGGACACTTACCAGCGAAATTACTGTGTAAATAAATTATAGCAGTTTTCTTTTGCTAAAAATTTCCATTTACCTACATCGAACGAAGCCGCAATCACAGTATTTTTGCAGCAAACCACATTCATAAACGATGTCGCCAGGTCATAGCACTGTCTATTATAAATAAACAGTTCCAGTGTATATTTTGGCGCTGACTTTGTACTTATTTCAGGAGCTTTCACCTGGCAATAGGGTTACCGTTACCGTTTGAAACTCCTCACAAAAAGCCAGGTCAAATTATTTGCAAAAAGAAGTCCTGAAATTTTACTTATCACCTTTTTTTTCAATACTTTTTTAAAATTTGATGTGACAAGGCCAGCCCAAGTCCGGACGGGATTGCCATAAGGGCGGACAATTCCTTACCTATCATGCTATACAGGGTGTAATAGAAACCCTATTGCTATCCTTAAGCACTAAAGATAACAGCTGATATAGAATCAGTATAGATAGTTTCAACTCAAAACAACATACTCTAAGAATTGATACCAAATTTTCGGTTTCATATGTTTCTTAAATTCAAATCATAACAAACGTGTCACCGCACTACGTAGGTCAACAACTTTCCAAGTTACTTGCCAATATCACGACAAATCACTTCCAAGTGATGTGTTTATTTCAATTTGTTGATTTGGTTTCTGATTTCAATATATTAAAAATTCTCATAACTTCTGAACATGTAGAGATGGGATTTAAAAAACCTTCCAATATCGTTTGATATCATCCAAATAAGCCGTGCCCTTGGTATGTATATACCCTTTCCGTTACACGTTGTATAGAATAGACGGCAATGGCTACATGGTTTATATGATAGACTACCTGAGAGGAATTTACAGGTGTACGAAATTTAGAAAAGCATTTTCTATGCTTTTCTGAAATTTGTGTACTCACATATTTCATATTTTGGTTACGTCAATTATTTAAATAATGTCTCACTAGGTACCTGTCTTGATAATGCATTTTTCAATAATATATTTTGTGTTAATTTTTGGTTTGGCAATTATTCTTTGCTGAGGTTAAACTGGAGAAATAATTAATTCATAAATCTTGGTCGTAAGTTCATTTATCATATTACAGATTTTCGTTGCTACGAAACAGCTACGGCTACGAAGGGTTGCGCCCTCTACGTATCCCGTAGCACCGTAGACCCGCTAGCTACTACGACGAAATTTCTACCTACATATAACCGTGACAGGGACCTGCTTTTTGTTTGCAGTTAAATTAATATTCAATCTTAATCATGTCTTTTTAATAGATCTTAGCTGATTTGTGCAACATTGGCTATGTTGAAGTTCTATAAGTAATTATAGCTAAAGAACCACTCATATAGTTGAGTTGTATACAAGATGTTAGGAACATCGACGCGACAACTGTTTCCATGAATTTAAAAACCATTATTCTATTATTTAAAAAAATGTTTTGTTTCATAGAAAATAATATAGAACAAAATGTATGGAATAGCAGATTTACGAAAATTTTCGGCCTCTTTCGGGGGTCTAGAATTATGTACTGAATTGAGATGTGATGACAGTTTGCATATTGATGCCCTGTACACCCTGTAAAGTGAACAAAATTCTGTATAATTGTAGTTTAAATGAATAATCGAATTAAATATCTTGATTTATTACAGCTTGTCGGCATCGTGAAGACTTATCCTCATTTAAAAACATTAAAGTCTTGTGTCGGTGTCACAATCAAGTGTTCTAAAGGCAGTTTCACACAGTAATAAAATGCTGAACTAAATTTCAATTATCGTAAACGAGAACCTCGTTATAAAACAATCAATCAAGGTGCACAACGATCAATAAAATAAAGGGTAATTATTCGGAAACCCACTCGGTTATAAATGTGATTACTCCTATAACTTCCATAATATTATTTTGTTAGGGCTTCGTCGTATGGGCGGGCGGGAGCGGGTGCTAGCTGCTAGTAAACAAAATACCGCCACGCCAGTACCGCTTCCAACACCGACCGTGCCGCACGCGTTTCACAAAACCTAACGCAGATTAGACACCTCTATATATTTCACACGAAAAACGCGCGCGTAAAAGTTCAAAGACAACATTTGAAATTGTGATTCGTAAGTAATATTTTGTATGTGGTTTCTAAGAGTATACTTTAACCTTTTAGCGGTACGTTTAAGTATTGAAAGGGTTCAGTTTTGAGTGTATTGCGGTATTTATTATACCAAGTGGATTAACTGAATGCTCGCGGTGCCGTCGGGAATTTAAACGACAATGTATATATAGAATATTGTTTTGTATTTTGTTGAAAATACTGTGTTTTTAAATAGTATAGTTTATTTTATTTTATAGAAACTTAACTCTTTCAGTGTAACTGCTGCTGCTGAAGCAGTGGCATATATTGAACCACTTCTGAAAAAGTTTGAAATGTGTTTCAATGTTTTTTTTATATAGGATAAGTCTGTCTTATCTTCTACATAATGATATATCTTATTATATTACGTCTGATAAAGATAATCATTGTCTTTATCAGTAACACTGTTTTCCTAATTAGGTATATTTGTAATAAATTACTTATCATCAAATAGAGTAACAACGCATGTTTCAAATAAATACGTAACAAATATTAAATAAATCTTATTTACAGTTAGGTAATCAGTAGACACGCACTGTTTTTATTTGTTTAGGCCTCAACAATATAACAGAATAATAAACCGATTTTTTTTTTCGGAAATCTGTCGTACCTACGTATTGGCTTATCGAAGTGTAGACATGCATGTAATCAGAAAAACAGGCATTTAATTTAACTCATTTAATAGTAGTTCCTAGTTAAATCAATTAATAAACTTAACTAGGAACTCCTGGAACGTATAAACAAACGTTACTACTTCCTTCCTTCCTTCCTTTATTTTATTTAAGATATTTTTGCGCATCGGTAGGTGTTTTACATTCTGGGTATTCAGTTTACATAGGCTCAGGCTCTCATACCAAATAAAATATTCAACGAAATTTTGGACATAACTTAACGTGCGTTTTTAAGTTAAAGGTTGGGAAACCCTGACGATTTTCAGCAGATATTTTTTCTTCTTTTGAGTATTTTAATTTCGCCGTACCCTTTTAAAACTCGATCGAAACTTCAAATATGAAAAAGTGAAAGAAAGTTTCTTCTCTTCAAAGTTTGTTGAAATGCTGATTAATTAAAAAAGAGGCATTCCTTCGGGTTTAAACTTTGTTTTCCATTATGATACTTTTACATATTTGCTTACTTAAAACATATATTAAATACAAGCTTAAGTAAGAATAAATTGAACTTTTTGGTAACCAACACCAAGGTAATATATTTTCACGTAGGAGATTACCATAATATATTTCAGTATGGGACACAAATTACAAAACATGACGTATCGATTTGTTACACCCGATTTCTCGCAATAACAATATGTCCGATTGTAGATGTAGATACAAATAATTTGACATGGTTTGTTATCAAAACAGCACCACGTGGTGGCAGGTATACTATCACAAGGCAGATACGACAAGAAATTGAGGTTTTTTTTTTGGGTGGGAAATCATCAAATGACTTCTCCCGCTCTGGGTGGAGCAGGAGCGCGTGTCAGACTTTTACTGACTAAAACCCACCCGTGTTCCCTCAGTTGCCTGTGTGCCAGGGGCCACGGTATCTCTTTCGAACAACCCGCACCCCTGACGTCGGTCCTTGCGGGCCCCATCAGTTGTTGCTGACATAAGAAATTGACGTTTATAAACGAAAGCAAAACTCTTATATATGATAAATGATTTTATTTCTGTAAGTGGGTTTCTACAAACACTTTTACACGTCAATCATATTTTTGAAACTAGATGAGGTCGGTGTTTCCTATCTGACTACTCTGAGAAGAAAGGCTGAAACAAACTCAGAGGTCACAGTCTATTTTACAGTCCAGTCCAGACATAGTCTTGGTTAGATCATGTGAAGACCATATGGATTGGTGTCTGAGATGGTCTTTTGAGGAAAGAACCACACAGATTGAGTGGACCTGTCCTGTCAGTGCACGCATTTATCAGTAATCATGCAGCTCAACTCAGAACTTGAGGAGCTAAACGTTATAATAAACCTGCTGTTCACACAAAGGTCAAGTCCAAAATGTCAAATCCATTGCAACAATCGCAAAGTTATATCAAAGTAAAGGCAAGAAAATAAATTGCTAAGCAATTTCACTACCAATTGAAATTTTCCGTATAATTAAATCCTAACGGTCAATCTATAACACAGCAAATAAAAAGTCTAGTCTAGTCTAGTCTATTTGTTTAATTAATTTCCCTGACTGAACAGTCACGAGCTCTAATATGTATACACATAGCCAAATTCAAAAGCGATTTTCTCTTAAATAACGATTGCAATCTTGAAATAACGTGGGTTCCAAAATATTATGTTCATAATATAAATTTACAATCAGTACAACAGGAGAAATCAATTTTAAAAGTTGGTAAGCGCTCATGACTGTACATGCACAAAAACTTAGTTAAGTTAAATAGAGTATACAGGCTTATTTTTAGTCACCGTCCAAATTTTTGAGGGTACCCGTGAAATTGAACAACTTTCTCCAAGGAACATGGGTCGAAATATTAAAAAATTGACGTACGGTATCAATTGGCTTAGAAATTAAAAAAATTAAGAAGGAGGGAGATGCAAAAAGATGCCGAATCTTAACGATATAACTATTACAGAGTAGGCACTCTATACTAAAAAATTCGAAAAAACGGAAGTCTGATAAGAATTTTCCTGCATCTTGCAGAACGGTCAATGTCAAATACTCAGATTGAATAACACGCTGATAAGAAAATATAAAAGAACTTGCGTATTTGATAAGAAGAGCTATTATTTACAGCCTCACCAGTAGGCTGAAATAGCTGGGGGTCACGGAGGCCTTTTTTCAGCACTGGGATGATGTCATTGTTTTTTACGCGCTTTTTTAGCTTCACCCGTATGTTTGGATGTTTGTTTGTAACCGACTCCTTTGTACTTGATTTTGACCCACTTCAAGCGGTCAAATTTTATTTAAACTTTGTAGACTTATCGAGGACCGATGACGAATCAATAATTTAAAAAAAAATGAAAAATCACGCTTTTTTGAAATAGTTTCTGCTTTTTTAGTTGCGTTTTTAAAGCGTGTTTTTTTGGATTTTTTAATCTATTATTTATTTAATATCTCCCTTTTATGTTCCTGTGATGAGCATTTTTATTGGCACCTTTACATTTGATTTTTCTCAACTCTAGTAAACTGACAAGAGATGTTTCGCTATCCGAATGTCCCATAGAAAAAGGACTTTTTTTCGAAATTTACAAATTTTTCGGGCTACTTTTCTACTCTAAAAACCTTATTCGGCCTATAATTCGGCCTAAATCTAACACACTTTAATTTGCTTTATTGACCTTACTACATATCACAAATTGAAATAGGTCTTATACCTTTTGGCGCGCACCTACTGTGGTGTGACCTTGTCAAGTACGGTTAGCAACTGAAATCTTTCACGATATCATAATTTTTTTTTTTGTAAAGATGTAAGTACCGATAGTAACATCATTACATCACAGATAATAACCATTTAATTTAATTTAATGATTATGCCTTTTGATTATAAATATGCTGCGTAATAAAATAACTGTTTTATTATAACCGATACCCGATAACATACCAAAAGGCCAAAAGTCAGATCATTTGTAAGTAAATAAAAAATGTCTCTTTTAAATTATGAATGCTTATTTAAAGTGTTATTTCCTTATAATATCATATCATTTATGTATACTCTTACGTTTGGGAAACGCCATTATTTTGCCTCATAGAAATAAATTAATGGCATCACGTATGCCTCTGACGTCACGGTCCCGCGGGAAATACAAGTTGAAATAAGGATATTAAGGACGACTGCGAACAGAAGAGTAACGAAATGTTACCTACCTATTCAATGAAAACATGTTAAAGTTTCCTAGTTACATTTCCTTTTATAACTTTTTTTAATTTAATAAAATATGTAAATTTGACATGAAGGACAATGAGAAATTATTGCTTGCATGCCTACATGAGGATTTTCGGGTTAAAGGTAATCGATTATGCGTTTGCTTGCGATTAAATTCAAAACTGAAACTCTGGGACAAAACAATAACTTTTAAAGTTTTGTGCAAGTTTTTCAGACCCAGGTACCTAATGAACTTAGTGTATTTGCCCGATTAAAACATATTTTCCCCATACCAATGTATTAATGACTACTGACCAATGATCATAGTCATAATTTCTTCAAAGGGATAAGAAAATAAGGTAAATGAGGTTTTAAGAAAATTTTAGCAAATTTGTTACAATAAATCACAAAATCAAATACTAAACTCACGATAAATCAATAAACCTAGCTTAAAATTTATTGAAAAAAAACCAATATCATCTCATTTTTCTAATCTGCATGGTTCTCACCTCACAGGATCTGACCAAGGTAATGCCTGTATCTACTTTAAAAGAGACTGCGCCCTCTGCCTTTGTTTCAGTGTTACTTCTCAGACTAGTCTGATAGGAAACGTTAATCTCATCTAGTTTAAAAATAGTATTGGCGTTTATAAGTGTTTGTACACACCTACTTACCGAAATAATACCATTTATCTTTTATAATATTAACCTCAAATGACACCGTCACTAAAACAATGGTTCTGCTAAATTAATAGATAAGGCAAGTTTTAACAAAACGTAAAAACTAAAATATTATCAAATCGGCCGATTACGTATCGAACTAGATAAATAACGCTTACACACGCTTACGCTTATATATAATGTTATTTATTTATTTATTTATTTACTAAGGCACCAAGTGCCAATAACAAATCACAAACACAAAATTCATATAACTCATTACAACATTAAAACCAAAACATTAAAAAATCATTAATCTCTAAAATAAAATACATTAAAATTCATTACATCATTAAAATAATACAATAAAATTCAATTCAATCATATTAACATTAATAAAAATTTCACAAGATATTATCTCAAAAAATAAAATAAAATATAACAATAAATATCTTTATCGTCGGTTGGCACTCCGATGAACTTCGACCCAATACCTGCGTATCGGACTCCAGTCCTCACTAACGACCTGCAACAGTTGATTGGTCGATTTTCCCAGAGCGCTGGAAAAGGATGCTATGCGCGATCGAATAACGGCATGAAAGTCCGACTCTCGCTTCAGCGAACATGTTGGACGCGCTACAGTACCGCGGAAATTTCATTAAGATGCGGAAGGCATCATTGTACTGTACACGCATGGTACTCAGTGTTGACCTTTTAAAGTTTGTCCACAGCTGGCATGTATAAAAACAAAGGCAGTAGGCGCGGAACAACGTCTGTTTAACATACGTGCTACAAAGAGAAAATCTGCGCGCAAAGCATATTGCACCTTATCGATAGCGCCCGTCTCTCTCGTTCTATGTCGGCGTCATCTGTGAGATCGTCAGTGAGGATGTGGCCCAGATACTTCAAAGTTCGTACAACCCTTACTGGTGAACCATAAATAAAAGCTTCTGGGACTGTCTCTGGTCCCTTACCCGCTCTAAAAACTAACATTTCAGTTTTCATGACATTATAGACCATGCCATGGGACCCGGCATAACGCTCGCAAATACCTACTAGTTGCCTGTGAGCTCTTATTGAGGGGTTTAGGAGGACCATGTCATCGGCGTAGCTTATCTTATTAAAGCACACGCCGCCTATGTGGCAACCTACACCTGCCATCCTCAGCTCCTCAATAAGACCATTCACGTAGATATTGAAAAAGTCCAGAGAAGTCAGTCCCCCCTGACGTACGCCACATTTTAATCTATAATCGCTAGACTGAGCGTCGCCCCATCTAACACTGTTAGTTTGGTTACCGTACCAGTATTGTAGCATATTAACTAAGTCCGCGTGTACCTCTGAGTAGCGCAATTTTCTCCAAAGAATATTATAATTCACCAGATCAAAAGCGCGACTCAGGTCCAAGAAATAGGCATAAACCGAGGTATTACGACTTTTAGCACAGTATGCTTTAAAGACAATATCGCTAGGTTTGTGGATAAACCAGGACGAAAACCAAACTGAGCATCATCTATCCTAGCACTCTTCAACAGTAAGGGCTGCACAAGACGCTGAATATCCTGCGGTAAAAATTGCAACTGCTCAAAATCCACACAATTCTCAACCACACACAAACCGCGACATGCAGCATGGCCAGCCGGATCCACAGGCATGGGTTCATTTTTAAACTTATTGGCAAATATGTTTGCGATTTGTGATGGCCCAAGTAGGCCGTCTATGGATAACGGTACATTCTGTTTGCAATTCAACTTTTTTGTACTTTGCCAAAATTTCATAAAATTCTTGCTTTTACAATGTGTAGCTACATACATCCATTCTAATTTATTCTTCATTACGTTGACACCACTTTAATTTGTTTTAAAAAACCTTTCGCTTGATTATCATGTTATTGTATAAGTCACCCATAGATGGTCTACCAGCTATAACCCACCAGTTAAAATAAAATTTCGCTGTGCTATGGCATTCTTGCACATGATAGTTCCAGCCCGTAACTGGTTTACGTGGCCTACGTGCACCGGAGTCCAACCCGAAATTTGTTATAGCCCCCCCCCCCCCCCCTCTGGAGGATAACAACAATCTCACAGTATAACTTGTCAATAAACTTGCAATGCTCTTTAACTTTATCACATAATAAATTACTATCACAATTTACACAACCTAAGACATCATTTACTTTCTCCAGGTGCAAATCACAATAGGTAGTATATCCATTTATCTGGCTAAATGATCTGTTTCCCCACAATACTTTGTTACATTTATTTTTGCTACAATCGGCAACCAGACCACTGCCCGTCCCACCCACATCACATACAATGCGCAATGGAATATAAATGCGTTATGTAAGTGAAAAATAGGAGTACTGATAAATTATCCTTATCGTACATGGGTTATATTACGGGCTGTTATTTCATGTGGAAATGTAAGTAATAATATGGCATAACCAATGTTTTTAACTGAAAAAAAAATGGATCATCCTGTAGGTATCCATTGGATGATTTTTTTTTCAGTAATGTTTTTTTTTATAACCTGTACAGGTGTTGTATTTCCAAATGTTTACTTGATAATAATCTTGGCTGGTAATACCATTATAATTAAAAGAATAGAATTGATAAAAAATAAAATGTTTTCGGAATATGCTGCTGACCTTACCTCAACATTTTTTAAGTTACCGACTAAAAAAAAGGCGCAAAAATATTATTGGGCGTAGAAATGACTATAGTCGAATTCTATGTGTGCTTTTATAATTTCTAACGTGGCGATAATATAGTGGATGTGCACGTTTAGTCAACATTATCGTGGACGGAAATTTAAAAGCGTCTTCATATACATATTTCCTTACCTTTTACTTCGATGTATTTTTTTTTGTATTTATTTCACTAACAATTTGAACATTACATCGAAATAGATTACAGTAAAAACTAAAACAACACATAACTTGAAGTTAAAAAAAATACCTACATAAGTGACAGGTTTGAAAACAATCTTCATAATACAAAACTATTCTAAATAGCTTCCAAATATGTAGTTAAATATCAAGAATAAAAACCAATTCAGCTTAAAATCAATTATCGTTATGCCGTGGACGTCCACGATAATTTCGTCTCGTTAGAAATAATAAAAACGCGCGTTACGGCTTATTAGTAGACTCACAGGAATTTAATCGCCCTAATACGCATTTCTGGAATCGTCGATTCACCCACAAATAAATTAACTTCATACGAGTCGCATAAAGAAAATATTAGATATTATGATGATTCGCCCGATTCGGGCTAGTAAGCTCGTGCGAGTCGACTAATAAGCCCGCGTTACAAATTGAACACGGCCTTATTTTGACCACGCCCACTTATTATAAGCATGATCAATAATTAGCTCTTCAGTCGGTGGAGCCTTATATTGTTTACATCGTCACAAAGATTGTAAACTATAAATACGTACCTACTAATTGAAATAGCTCACAATAATTGAGTGACTATAAACGAAACTAATTATAAGTTTACTATTACGACATTATTTTTATCGCTACACGTGGAGTAGGCAATCAAAAGTGACATTAATAATAGTTTTATCACAATATTTGTAACTAAGTTCTACCAATAGGCCTTATCAGAAGGCCCAAAGTCACCCAAAGGGCAATGGAGATGGCTATGCTCGGAGTTTCCCTACGTAATCGAATCAGGAATGAAGAGATCCGTAGGAGAACCAAGACAATCGATATAGCCCGAAGAATTGCCAAACTTAAATGCAGAGGGCAGGGCACATTGCTCGCAGAACAAATGCTGAGCCGAAAGGTTCTGGAGTGGCGACCGCGTACCGGAAGGCGTAGAGTGGGAAGGCCTCCCACAAGGGACCGATGACCTTGTGAAGGCCGCGGGAATCCGCTGGATGTGGGAAGCACAAGACCGGTCGAAGTGGAGGAACCTGGGGTAGGCTTATGTCCAGCAGTGGACATCTTTCGGCTGAAATGATGATGAAGATGAGGATGACCCGCGACTTTGTCTTCGTGAATTTTCTTGTTTCCCCGATCCACCTGTATCGCATCGCATCACCTTCACCGCGTTATGACTTCGTTTTTTCATCATTCAGATTTTTTTTCTTTTTGCTCGGCTTCTAAGTGTCCTATAGTCTTCTTCAAGAATTGGCCTTTAAAATGCAATGTATTTTTCAAATCCCCCCGGTAGTTCCAGGTATAAGCGGGTTCAAACAAACAAAAAAACACACAGTTGATCGGCAAAAAGAAATACTTAAACGTGAATTTAATCTTGATTCTTTTATACCTACCAATACCGAAATAACAATTACTTCCACGCAAATATAAAACGATTATTAAGTATTTACCTACCTTGTATAAAAGAGGTGAAATAGGTATCATAACTGGAGAAATGGGGGTGTACAAAGCTACGTCACATGTTATGTTACCAGTCATTCATGACTTGCCAAACTTCTGCCCAATTCATAACGTTTTCGTCGTCTGTTTTGGCTTCTTACGATATTTTAGCGAATGCTATGCATGCTTGGCGAACACATAATTACAAGGACTTTAGCCTTCAAAACAACAACAACTGAAGTAGATAAAGATAAAACACCTCTTGAGGATAAAACATTTATAAGACAATCGATAATTTATTTTTAACACAATAGTGTCATAAATGTACATTTACATCAATACCTTTACCGCTGTATATAAAATGGCAGCTAACGCTATCTTCTGATGCTGTCGGATTTATCTTTATGTTAGATAGCTGTCTCCTTCTGACTAGCCTTTTCTCAACAATGTGGGGATCGACTCCCAGTCTTACCAGATGTCGCTGATCACCAGTATTTGACATGGAGCGACCCTATCTGACGTCCACAGCCCAGTAACATGATACCACTTGCCGAGACTTCGCTTAACCTGACTGACTTTTTAGCTAAACCTAAAACCTCAAATGAACGTAGAAAGAAGTAAACGTTACTTCTATTAAACAGAAACAATGTACCTACCTACTTATCGTAACATTTCAGTTTGGTCACAGTTAGTAACAATTTTAGTGATAAAGAAACTGTAAAACCAACTGTTGCTTAGGACGTAACATTTGATAGGTAAACACATTTATCGTTCAATTTTGATTTCTGAAAGAAAGCCACTTTTATCTGATACCATTACAGAAGAACTTGAAACCACCAAAAGTAGGTTACCAAGACTTACATTACGCTTGCACTGTAAAAAATATCAGATCTAATGTAACGCCAAGCCATATAATACCAATAAGATATAAGATTTGTTGAGTTGGTCTCTACAAACCTTATATCTTGGTCAAAATGTATGCTTTGGCCGCGTCTTGTTGTCCTATAAGGGAGTTGGAGGGTGAAAGTAACAAATATCTTTATTTTTTTGTTGTCAGTGTGAAAATCTAGCCTGTATACCTAATTTAAGCTTTCTAGGACTTCGTGAAGTACCCTAGAAGTGTTGAGTAAGTGACAAAATCGACGTATTTTAAGTATTAATCAAATCCAAAGCATTTAAGCTAGACGAACGAAACTTAACTTGTTTTATAAGTATGATAACTCAATCTTATTCTGAGAATTTGAGCTCTCTAGCATCTCTATTACGGCCGAAGCTATGAAGGTTAGAAAATACGACGAAACGGTCTAGAAAAGGTAGGGAGTAGGCTTGGCGGGGTGCTACCGTGCCCCCAATATTAATGTAGTGAAACCTTTTTGACGTAAAAGATTCAATTTTAAGGATTTTTATGGTTATAGCCTTGTAAAACAAATATTTCTTAAAAAAGGAAACATTTACCTAAAGTAGCTGCGGCTATTTTGAAATTTGACGCCAATTAGCACACGCCATACTTGTCACGGATTCAGGATGTTACATTTAATAGTTCCATTTATAAGTAGTCTATTTATTAGATACGCAGCCTTCTACGCCTAATAGAATTCAATTGTGCTCAAAATAACAGTAATTTAAGAGCATTTGAAATTGACTCTGAAAATATCTAGTTGTTGGGCAACCTAGTTATTTTAATTGGAAAGAAGGACCATTTTAGTACTTACAAAAATCAAATTTAACACACAAAATTATTGCAGCGATAATAAATGTTAAAAATGTAGCTGAAATAAGTATCTAAATTAGGGGTATTTTGTACAGAATGTAGCAGATTAGAATGCAAGCGAACCCGCACTGGGCCCATGTGGTGGCCCACTCCCTCCCGAAGAGAGAAGGCCTGTAGCCCAGCAGTGGGAAAATTGTAGGCCGATTATAATAGAAAACAAACGTTGTTAAAAATACTGGATTCGCCAATCTTGACAAAAACTATCGGATCCACTCTATTTTCTTTTATAAAACATTGCAAATCTCCTGCACATAAGGTTTACCATTATTTACTTCAAATAATTCAGATTAGAAAAAGATGTCACTTCACATAACGCAGACCTATACACCAAACCACATGACTATAGCAGTCATATGATATTATTGTTTGTTCAAAAAGTAAATGTTATTTAATTAATATTTAAGTAGTCTTATGCTGATTAGATAAAGGTTGAGTACACAATTAAAAGTGATCAGCATTTTTGGAGCATTAAAATAATAGAAGCCATCCATTTGGAATTCGTAGCCCCAAGATACAGACATACCCCTATATTTTTAAACGTTGCTTAACGTTAGTAATGTTCAGCGTCTGTTTAGCCATACATTTTGACATTTAAACATCTCTTAACTTTAAACAACGTTTTTAAATACGGGGGCAACTGTCTAGTTTAGGGTGACTGGTATTTAATAATATAAAACCAACTATATGTAACCATCGTCACCTGAAGCCCGATTTCACCCACTGCTAGACATAGGCCGCTCTTTTCTTGTGCTAATCCCCACGCTCCTGTGCAAGCCTCATCACGGTTTTGCCCGTGATGGGCGGACTAAATTCAAGAAATCAAGAAATAAAAATAAAAAGAATTCAAGAAATGGAAGCCGAGATATTTCTCGTCTCCATTTCCGCCTATGCCACCACTACACCTTGCCAGGTATCCTTCCCAATTCCATTTGAGTTCCATAACACGCTCTTGGATATCGAAGACCTTCGTACGTCTTCTTATCTCAACGTCTAGAACTTGATCTATGGCTCTCTGTACGACTCTCATAATGTATACAGCCTCATGCGTTAGCATCCACGTCTCAGCACCGTACGTCATCGTCATGGTGGGCAGAACACACTGGTTATAGGGGCTATTATATTATTACCTAGCTGTGGGTGAATATTTTAAGCTACTCATGTCGTCTCAACTTTGCGTTATTCTGTGAACCTGCTTACTGTATTACCCATACAATAAGCATTTCTACATCCGATCTATTCTGTACAAATCTCACATAGAAAACTTAGGTCGAAGTGAGCTTGAAGTTAGCTGTCAATAGTGTCAATCCCTAGCATCATGTGGAATGACAGCTAACTTCACCTACATTTTCACGGTTTATATTTCAGGATTTTTTTATAGAGTAGACCGGCTAGTCTGAAATACATGCAGCCCTTCATTATCAGGTCCAAATTTACAGTTGTTTTGGTTAATAGGTGTACCTTATCCTAGCGAATCCTAAAAGCTGTAGTAGACCAGAAAGAGAGTTTATACTGAGATCATGGCTAGCATAAATAGGTATACTGAGATCAGTACAAGAAGACCCTAACATGCAGCAGAGATGAAAATGTTGAGATGGATGTGTGGAGTGAATATTTTCTTATAAAATTAGAAATTAAAATACATCTAAGGAGAAGTTTTAAAGTGGCACCAGTGACAGAAAAGTTGCAAGGAAATTGTTTGGCTTTGTATGGGCATGTGATGAGGAGGGAAGAAACGTATATAAATAAAAGAGTGATGAATAAATATGTCGAAGGATGAAGGACAGGACAGGAGGGCCCAAGAAGATATGGATGAATTATTACTGTGTGAGGAATGTTATGAAAGAGAAGGACTAAATAACAGCGGCTGACAGGAGAGAACGGAAAAAGAAAAACCTGTTGCGCAGACCCCAAGTAAAATGGGACAAGCATGATGAGAATAAGAAGACCCCAACAAAATATAGGGCTAAGAAGAGTGGGATGATGACTTTAGATAATACTAATAAATAATAAGTATTCTTGTCCAGTCGTCTTAATGAACCTCAACATCAATATGCAGCCTGGCTTCTGGCTTAGAATTAATTTGATAGGTTTACGGCATAGAGCATACGGTATGCCTATACCTGAACCGCACAAGGTAATGCGCAGTTATGGCCTGCAACAAAACGCGACTGAAATAATAAAGACTTGAGAAATATATTTGCATGAATATATAATTTAGTGTGTTAACATTTTTATGAAAAAAAATAAAAAATAAGATCACCATTCAGCTATTATCTTAGTCAGTAAAAATTTAGAATTGCTCGACAATGTATTTTCTACTGCTGATGTTGTTGTAAGTGTCAATTTCACAAATGAGGCTAAACGCGATCAAATCGAGTTAAAGAACTGTCAGTGTCATCATTGTTGTGGAATATTGACACTGACAGCTCTTGAACGCAGTTTAGATTGCGTTCAGCTTCATAGATGAAATCCGCCCTTAGTCATTCAGTCATCGTTAGCAAATAGCAAAACAAAATATCTTACAAATATAAGCTAGTGTTCATGAAAATAATCGATTAGGTCAACACATTCTTCCACCCTGTAATTTTCCCGAGGACTAATATTATGTGACGTGGTTTAATTACCCCTCAATCAATCTACTTTAAATATTCAATTGGCAGCCTTGATCAATTAATGGGCTGGTCGTGAATAATGTTTCAATTGGTTCAGAGTCGCGGTCGATTCTGGGTTAATGCAATTATTGGAGTTGAATTGGTTTGACGCGGCATGAGTGGAGCCACCCGTCACAGTCCAATTAATTACCGGTAGAGGTACCATGGTTTTTACCTTTTCTGGATAGATTTTCTTTTTACTTTCTACATATCTGACCTGTGGCCATAGTGTGAGTTTCTTTTAACTATGTCGACTTAACGCATCGACCGCGTTCGGCGCTTCGATTGGCCCTTCATCAATCAAATTGCCATCGGAGCGCCGAACGCGATCAATGCGTTAAGTCGAAATGGTTAAAAGAAACTCACACTTGGGCCCTGACTGGAAGGGCGTTACACACTAACATTAGGAATATTTTTCATTATGACAGTTCAAGAACGATCATTGCGTTATTTACGTTTTTGACAAAACAAGTTTTTCAAACGTATGAATTAGCAATATCCTTCAAAATGATTCAAATTCTGATTAATAGTTAATAGTGTGTTAGACAACTAGGGTGCAGTTTATTATAAACTAGCTTTTGCCAGCGGCTTCGCCCGCGTGGAGGTCGGTGTATTATACATATAAACCTTCCTCTTGAATCACTCTATCTATTAAAAAAACCCGCATCAAAATCCGTTTCGTAGTTTTAAAAATTTAAGCATACATAGGGATATGGGGACAGAGAAAGCGACTTTGTTTTATACTATGTAGCGATGTACAAAATAATTAACGTTTTAATTTGTCATAATTAATACCTTTTATATTTTGATCGGTTGGTTTGAAATGCGATATGTGTGGTCGAAGTTAAATATACACGACATATTGATATGTCTATCAAAGATGACTTATACGATTGGGTCACGACCCCGGGTACAAGCAAAAGTGGCTCCGGCGATATATCAGTAAAAACTAAGATAAGATGTAACAATTCGAACATAACAAAACAAGGTTATGTGCGCCACGTTTTTAATTATTTTATAATAATGTATAAAGAATGCATGTGTGTAGTATGCACCTGAACGAATGAATGAATATTTTTGGCAAAATATGGGCATCATAATCTGTCTAGCCTTTTCCCAACTATGTTGCGGTCGGCTACCAGTCTGACCGGATACAGCTGAATACCAGTATTTTTAATGAAGCGACTAATTTTGCTGTGCCCGACAGAGTCCATATTGATCTCACTGTTTATACCATCTATGTAAAACATATGGAATGCAATAAAGAATTGAGAATTGAGAAGAACTATTTGACCTCTACAACGATAACCCAGTTACTGGGTAATACGATACCCCTTGGACCTCCTTCCTCCTCCGGTTGTACGACTTTATCGTTTCTGACGACTTTCAAAGATCCACGAATTATAGCCGGCAACGGCTTAACGTGCTTTCCGAGGCAAGGAGGTTTCTTGGGTATATAGGCATACTTACATTCATTTCATGGTAATGATAACAGAATGGTTTCAGTATACGACTTTATTAACACTATGCCTATCACACGTTGCCTCATTTGCCTCATCAACAAAGCGACACAATTTTTTTTCTAATTTGGTGACAAAATTGTCCATCGACTAACAAGAACGATGATTGACATGCAATTTACCGCCAACACGTACTGCCAAACAAGTTGATACGTACCTCGTAAGGTAGGGAGGCACGTATTATCTACGTTATCGTCATGGTGCGTTCTTGACAAAATTATTAAAACTTAGTCAAGTTACAAAAGTTTACGTCGGCATTATTCATGTTGTAGGGGGCTTTTTTCGCCTGTCGAATAAAAATTAGTTAGAAAAGTTTCAACGTTTACGTGAGTTTCATAATAAAAGAAAAATAAAAGTAAGTGTCGACTTGAGTAATAAAGTTTTTCCACGAATACGGGGGTATATAATCATTATTATCAGCAAAAGGCACAAATTCGAAGCTTCACTCGTAAATACAGAAATGACTTTTTCTCTACCTTTGGGAAGGAAATTGGTAGTATTTAGGTACAATTTGTGAACAATCAATCCATTGATTGGTCACAAATAGTGCTTAGGCTAATGTCACATGTCTACTGGCTTATAGATTAAATTTGTTAAAGAAAGAAGTCGGTTTTTGGCGTTATAACTGCTATCTTTTTCAAATAACCTCTGGAAACGCAGTCTGTGAATGGACACGAGTACTTGTAAATGCAACCATAATAAAGGAGAGTTGTGAAAACTTCCTAGTTTTGTACAAAGTTTTTAGTATAAAATGGCGATTGTTTTGAATAAATCGACTTACTGCATGGTGTCACTACAACGACTGACGGGTGTCGCTATCGAACCCGCTCTCCCCAGCGGACTGTGCGACACCATTACTGAAAAGTGCGACTTTCTCTTTAATTAATCCTATACCAAAATATTAAAAGTAATCGCTAGTTTTACGTTATTTTAATTAAGTTATAGTTGCCAATTTGCTAAGTAAAGGACGGCCAACCATTAGAGGATTGTTTTTTTTTTACTATTTACGTGTTAACTTTGGTACCTACATATGTAGCTGTACCATGTTGATTCCCACTCCTTAATTCCTTTCTATTGATCATCATCGGAATCGTCATTTTTGACATTTTATAAGTTTATCGCTAAGCAAGTTTTTGAATACTTTTCTTGTAAAATAAAAAAGAAGATCTTTCTTGTGAGTTCTTCCATGAAATAGATGAGAAGGTAATCTTTAGATGTTAATCTAATCCTTGATTGTTCCACGATAACCAGTGATATATCAATATAACTTCAAAGTATTAAGCAAATCGCATTTCGTGTCTGTCTGTGTGACCGCTTAGATCTTCTGACCTGCACAATGAATTTTGATGCAGTTTTCACTATCATATAGAGCATTACTTCGATAGGTTGCTGTTTCTAATTCATTCATATTTAACTTAGATATATAGCACTTAAATCTCGTTATTTTGACGTGTCACCATTGCATCCATGCGAATTAGCATGGTCGCTAGTTGACAAAAATCGGTATATTAAAAAAATATAAAATCGGCATACAATATTAATTTTCAAGGCGACATCTTGATAAATATGATTTTAGCAATGTCAAGGCTGATTCAAACAAGATGCTATAAGGATAATGCAAGGTTGACCGCTTTTATCTGTACATGGTAGTGACACGGAACAAAATGGAAACGGATTTGCCTTGCCCACAGATTTTTCATGGTTCATCAAACATAATTTGGTGTGATTGGGCGACATAAATATTAACAGTATGGTCAAATCAGTTTAAGGTTTCTTTAAAAAACGGTAAACAACGCATCCTATTTTTAACTTGGTTATAATGATATGTACTATTTACATTAAATCTGTGTACTTACTACATACTTTTAGTAGTATTCAAACATCTAATATGCTTGCTCAGACTATTTGCCTACATATTTTAGGCTACTATTTACTGTACTAGCCTGTAATTGACCCAAAAGTCTCAAAGCTTTGGGACTTAGAGTAAGGTCAGTAAGAGTCTTTATAATAAGGTTTTATATGGGGAAAAAGTTTTTTTACCTACCCCACACTAATTCGTATACTTTCTATGTCAACAGCAGTAACAAGAAGTACCTATTAGAACATCATCTAGATATACAAAGTGGATTATATAAGTATAAACGAACCTAACATAAAAAATACCCAAGCAACGTTAATAAAACTTATATCATTCTAGACCGTAGAAATTTTTCTTGTATAGCCGACGAAAAATTTCTTTGGTAGGGGTCTGGAATGATATGCTGAATTCATAGAACTTACAGTTTGCGCACTGGTAAAAAATTTACCCTGTATGAAACTACCCCGGAGGCATATCCTGTACAATAAAAATAATTTTGCTTGCTCAGACTATTTGCCTACATATTTTAGGCTACTATTTACTGTACTAGCCTGTAATTGACCCAAAAGTCTCAAAGCTTTGGGACTTAGAGTTATGTCAGTAAGTCTTTATAATAAGGTTTTTTTATGAGGAAAAAGTTTTTTTTTTAATTTTTAGTTATGGTACCCACCCCACACTAATTCGTATACTTTCTATGTCAAAAGCAGTAACAGGAAGTACCTATTAGAACATCATCAAGATATACAAAGTGGATTGTATACGTATAAACGAACTTAACACAAAAAATACCCAAGCAACGTTAATAAAACTTATATCATTCTAGACCGTAGAAATTTTTCTTGTATAGCCGACGAAAAATTTCTTTGGTAGGGGTCTGGAATGATATGCTGAATTCATAGAACTTACAGTTTGCGCACTGGTAAAAAATTTACCCTGTATGAAACTACCCCGGAGGCATATCCTGTACAATAAAAATAATTTTTGAAATCGATCCACATTTCCTGGGATATCGTGGAACATACATTGAAAAAGAAAAAAAAACAGAGGATTCGTGCAAGAATCGACTTGCTCATTGCAGTGCTGTTGGTGATGTTTCCTTCATCTCATCACGAGTTAGCCAGTCAGATGGTTAACAGCCTTAAATTTTAATTTTTGTGGTGTTATTACAATTAGTATTCAATTTAATTTTTCTTAGTGGTGGTTTGACTAAGCTTTACTTTGAACAAGTAAAAAAACTACATTTATGATGTCGACAGGTTTAAATAATTTGAATCCTCTCCCATATCGAAACAAAGTCTTCACAGTTTAGCTTGTTTCTAAAAAGCTACAGATATACAGATAAAATCTTTAAAAATCCAACATACAAACCATGCAGGCATCAATAATGCTGCAGAGTCGAACGACGTATGATTCACTGTTAAATATACATAGGTTGCTAAGAACAGGGTTTATTCAACCCAAGCCAACTTAAACCAGGGTATTATACTATTATTCCAAGACAAACTTAAGGTGTTTGAGTAGTTACCGCAACTGATAACAGTATTGCGAAACTGTTATCCAAACTAGAGTTCCTACAGATATGTTCAGTGTGTGACTAAGCTCGTGGGTAGCAAGGATAGACACTCAAAACTTATATTGTAATTCTACAGGGGTTTTTTTTGGGTGGGAAATCATCAAATAATTTCTCCCGCTCTGGGTGGAGCAGGAGGGGACTTAAACCCACCCGTGTTCCCTCAGTTGCCTGTGTACCAGGGGCCGCGGTATCTCTTTCGAATAATCCGCGCCCCTGGCAGGCATCGGCCCTTGCGGGCCCCATCGGTTGGTGCTGATATCTCTTTGAGGCGCGCGTGGAACACAACGCGCCGTCGATTCGGGCTTGGTCCTTACCGGACAGCGAGCTAACCATTACTCGCCGTCCGCAAAGCCCGCGTAATTCTACAGGGTAAAATTAAATTAGGTCCTTACCCGAGTGTTGGGTATCTATATAAAAACAAAAGAAAAAAAACCTATTCATCAGTCGAACTTTGTTCAAAACATTAAATGACACTGTTTTTTTTTTTTTGTTACGCTGTCACGCTAAAACGGCTGAACGGATTTAGATGGAATATGGCACATGGGTAGACCATGACCTGATTTAGGACGAACGGTACTTTTTAACCGACGAAAAAACGGAGGAAGTTCTCAAGTCGACGCGTATATCTTTTTTTATGTATGACCACGCATAACTTTTTACAGAGTAGTCCGATTTTGATAATTCTTTTTTTATTGGAAAGGGTTTATTACCCCAAAATTGGTCCCATATAAATTTGGAAACAATATTCCAGCCCTAAGGGTAGGAAAACAGGGGATGATTGATTGGTCACTCACAGATTTTAATGCCGAGTTGTGTATTACAAAAAGTAATAAAGAATTAAGCATGTAGTAATATGTATGTGTGTTATAGCAACAAAAAATTATTAAATAAAAACTTTTTAACAAATAAACCGCCTAAAAAAATGAAAAGCAAAAAATAATAAACCTTTTTTGTTTTACCTCTAAGTTCGAAAGTCGATGACTTTGGTTATGTTTTTTTTTTATTTTATGTCACCGCCTTCCAAACTTAGATATTAAGGTTAAACAAAAAAGGTTTATTATTTATTGCTTTTCAGTTTTTTCGGCGGTTTTATTTTTTTTTTTAAGTTTTTATCCCGATAGTCTCACGAGCTCGAGACTTATGCGGGTGAAACCGCGGGTGCAGCCATTTGTTATAAAGAAAGATTGGGTACAAATTCTACTTAAATTTTTTTAACTTTGTCATCAGAGATTACGCTATAGGAATGTTGTTTTTGGTTAAACTGCAGACATTTTTGAGTTTTACCTTCACATTTCCTTTCGTAAATGTAAAACGACAGCATATTATACCCAGAAAGCGGTACTAATAGGTATCACTAATCTGAGAACTCGTTAGACCTTCTTGACTAGATCTTCACTTATGTCATAATTTTTCAGTGAAGGCAGGAACGTGAATTACTTGTTTTTATCTCTTCGATGTGAACTCCACCAGACCAATACCTCTTTTTTGTCCCCTCACTGTTGTTTCTGATTAAATCGTCATATTCAAATTGTCTTACTCTCTTGACTAATAATAAATTGTATTGTCCTGTCTTGTTAAAGCTTTTGACTTCTCTTTCTCCACTTTCATGATTATAAAGAAAATATGAAAAATAAATAAATCTCTCTCATTTGATAGTATCATACAAATTCGTCCGCCAACTATATGTAATAGTTAAATGATCTGCCAGGGGTGCGGATTGTTCGAAAGAGATACCGTGGCCCCTGGCACACAGGCAACTGAAGGAACACGGGTGGGTTTTAGTCAGTAAAAGTCTGACACACCCTCCTGCTCCACTCAGGGCGGGAGAAGTTATTTGATGATTTCCCAAACTAAAAAAAACATTAGTTAAATGAAACCCCACAACTCGTAAAAACTATTATTGTAGGGAAATAGGATTCATTGTAACTACTCGTAGGCGAAGTAAACAAGCCATTACGCCTATGAAAGGTGGCTTGACACGTTGACACCTATCGCCAAGGTCCTGAGCCGAATAGAGAATTTTTGGCTTCAAACCAAACAGCTATAACGCTAAGATTATTATCCTGCTGTGTTTTACTTAATGGTACTTTAGTGTTTACCAAATTTTTCTTCCCTCGGATTCAAAAGGAACAAAAATTTAGCAAACACTAAAGTACCAAGAAAAATTTGGTAAATTTGGTATTTGGTTTGAAAATTTTGGTGGACTAGAAACGCTTTACACTGAATTTTAGAATAAACTACCAGCCTACGAGTGTGTAAATGCTACAAGTTCTAAGTTTCGTCTTTATGACTTCGTTATGCCATATCTACAGGTTGATCCGCAGATGTGCACTGCTTAGCATAGCATAAACAGCCTATAATGTTTCTATTGCTGGGCCACAGGCCTCCTCTCTGTGAGAAATTATTTCATCAACGATGCTTTCAAAACGGTGAAGCGAACTATCGTGAGGAAACCAGCATGTCGAGATATGATATCTACCAACCCGTACTGGGTCCACGTGGTGGGTCACGGCCTACTCCCTAGGCCGTAACCCATGCCGTAAGCCATGCTGGTTTCCTCACGATAGTTCGCTTCACCGTTTTGAAAGCATCGTTGATGAAATAATTTGCAGTAACTAATGCGCTTGTCTGGGTTTGAACTTACGACCAGCAATTTGTAACTCGCAGCCGTTACCACTGGGCCACCACTGCTCTCTGCTTAGCATGGGAGTCCTCAAAGATACATTGTTGTAGCTTTAAACGTCATTGTTAATTCTGGCTTAATAACAATACCTTCTCCTGATTTCTTGCTGGATTTATTGGAATCACACTTCCTTGTTCATACAACATGACAATCTTTTGCCTTCAGCTACTTCTGAATTTTATGGCAGTGTAGCCACATTTACATAGCCACATACGATCTTCAAATCACACTGATGTCACACACGATCCTGCATCGCGATAGCAGTGGTTACCGCGCAAATAGCATATGGACAAAAACCCGACATCAATTGTCGGGCATCACTCCGATCCAGCTGGTTCCTTGCTGGCCTCTTCCTTCCCTAAGCCGAGGTCCATACCCCACAGGAGGTGCCCCTAACGTGTCGTTGCTTAGTTTTATGTTTTATAAGCCCTGGCCGGGACCTTAATTTATTGAGGCACCCGCAGGCACGTCTGGTTAAACAGCCGGCAACCTCCTAGGATGACCTGCGAGATGCTATTCCCAAAAAAAATATCGCCAGGCAGTTGCCTAACAGACAAGACTCCCATCTGGGTGCTTACTCTGGAATATAATTCCGATAGATCGACATTGGTCAAACGTCAGTTACGTGAGTTAAACGTCAGGGATTGGCTAGATTTAGTGAGTCCAGCCAATTACTGACGTTTGACTGACAATTCCAATGTCGATCTATCGGAATTATATTCGAAAGTAAGCACCCTGGTCGGAGGATCGTCCCTTTTCTGTAAAGGATGTGTTAACTTTACACTCCGTTGCTCATAGTTCTATAGGAGTATCAAATCCATGCCATTTCAGTTTTTGCACCCTTATCATTGATAAATTATTACGTTCATCTCTCTGCAATATTAGTAATTTTAGTTTCTATCTTCATTATTTCGTTTCGCAGGACCTCTGCTAGTCCATCCAATACTTACTAACCTACGTACAAATAGAAAACAAAAGTAATAAACCACGTGTCCCTTCACACTAGGCTCTCGTGAACAACGATTACTGTAATGTTAGTTCAGTTTGTTAGCTAGGACCATGTGATTTCCACCTACGCAAATATTGTCACACTGTGTTATGCCGTGTGTCTAAGTCTTATATAATTAACGTAATTTTATTGCACCCAGTTACACAGTGTTTGTTTGTGTCAATTTGGAGGGGCAGATAGGAAACAAATATGATAAGGTTTGCTAAATAAACGGTAGACTTTAGGGTTGGTCTGAATTCCGGCTAAAGGCTAAGTTATTTCGTAACATGTTTTATCAATACCAAGAAAATGACTAATCTTCTAAGTAAATTTGGCATTCAAATACAAGTCGTTTCGGCTTGAATAAACTAACGTTAGACATCGTTTTTCTGGTCAAACTCTATTAAGAATTATTGTCCTTCTTATTTTCTATCGAAATAATACCTAGAATCTGTTTTATTACTTAGTATTTTAAAACATTTTCTGTTTAGAAATATATATACGCATACCTATTATGTAATAGGTGGCCTTGCCAACTTATTAAGTCATTCCTTGCCATTCATTTGTATAATAATAATTTTGTCCAGTTCTAACTTGTTTTATCACTTTATGGAACTCTCAACCGGCTTTCATGAAATTGTTAACATATCGGCTGTCGGCATACAGTCGTCTTTCACTTTGACGAAGAAAGCTGTGAAAGTGGACGACATACGATGACTTTTTAAACAACTTCAAAAAGGAGGAGGTTCGCAATTCGTCTGTGATTATTTTTTAAACGACTTCAAAAAGGAGGAGGTTCTCAATTCGATTGGTATTTTTTTAATGTACGTACATCGATTACTCGAAGATGGCTGGACAGATTTGGATTTTTTTTTGTTTGAGAGGGTGTACTTTCCAGGTGGGCCCATGATCATCAAGTCAGGATCTGATGATGGGATCCTGAAGAAATAGAGAGAATTCTTAAAATTTTATAGGCACACTTGAAGCAATTTGGGAAGTTTTTGGAAGAGTACTTTCTCGGAGTGGTCCCATTTCAATTTGGTGAAGATCTGATGAAGAACTGCGGAGATATGCAATATAAATGATAGCAAATGGACTGGGATTGCTGAAATCTCATGTCTGTCTATTGTTTACACCAGTTCATAACATAACATCACGCCGGTACGCTGTGAAGGGGAAAGCACATGTAAACCACTATAAAACGAAAAAAAAACAGACTTCCAAAAAAACACTACAAAGTGGAAAATAACTATAATTTCGGAAGGTGGTGACTTTGGATAGGTATTTAAATTTTTTGTCCCGCCTTCCGAAATTAAAGTTATTTGGTTGTTTCTTTTTGTATTGTATGTTCCTTGATACCTCTGACAATTGTAGAATGACTTTAAAAAATCTTTTTTTAAATTGTTATGGGGTCTGTATGCCTCAGGGGTGGACCCATATACATTTTATTAACTCTAATTTCAGTAGTCCGTGGCAATAAACTAAAATACAGATCCAAAGACACCGACTTAAAGTTATTTTTCACTTTGTAGTGTTAATAGGATGTCGGATGTTCAAAATGTTTTTTTTTAATTTGAAATTTTCTGAGTTTATCTTGGATATCACTAACATCGGTGAAGGAAAATATCGTGAGGAAACTTGGACTTATAATACTTATAAAATATATTAATAAATTTAATTAATATAGTCTGTAGTCGCCAATCTCCCTTGAGCAAGTGTAGTCATTAATGCCTTGCCATGCCTTCCCTATATGAGTGAAGGCCTTTGACCAGCCGTTTGACGACATAGCCTGGTATTATTTATATAAAATCGATCCTAGAATGCGCCCGCGGCTTTGCCCGTGCGGACGTCGGAAATTATCCCACGTAAACGTGCTACCGAGTCCAAAAGTAGCTTATGTAAGGACATAAATTGGGGGGCTTGTGGCTAAGTAACAGTAGCTGTACGGGTCGATAGATCAGGTTAAGCGACGCTTGCCGCGGTTGGTCCGTGGATGGGTGACCATCTTTACATACCCCTCCGCGCCTCGGGAAGCACGTTAAGCCGTTAGTCCCGGTTGTCATTTCGTGAATCTTTGACCGTCGTTACGGGTCGTTAGAAGCCGAAATGCTGACAACCAGTCTTACCAAGGGGTATCGTATTACCCAGTATTTGGAGGTAGTGGAGGTCAGATAGGCAGTTGCTCCATGTAAAATATTGGTATTCAGTTGCATCCGGTTAGACTGGAAGCCGACCGCAACATAGATGGGATAAGGCTAGGCAGATGATGATGTTAGGACATAAGTTGGGGAAGGCCCCAGGATGCCATCTATCTTTCTTGCCAAATTTTATCGATATCCGTTCAGTGGTGTGAAAAGGTAAAATGCAGATAGACTAACTTTCAAATCTATTTTTTTTAGGTGAAATTTTTATATTTAAATCAATCAAAGTTATTTATGCACTTGCACCATTTTAGAGGTAATTCATTGATGCCTTTGCTGAAATAATTGTGAGAGTAAATAAAATCTTTGAAGGCGATTTTGGACTGCTTCGTAATTTTTTATTTTCGCAAGAAATTATCCAAGTTTCGGAAAAACTGGTAACCTGTTGGAGTAAGTTTGCCATTTCAATAGCAGCTCCTCTAATTTAGTGACCGTCTGTTGTGCAGTGTGTGGTCTAGCGTTGTCCTGAAGCAGCAGTTGGCTAGAGCAATTGACCTGTCTCGGTCGTTTATCGGCTAGCTTTCCCATTACGTTTGCAAATGTTGACAATATTTGGGATCAAAGTGGCCAATACCCTAATTTCGTAACGCACGATTAATCATAATCTGTTTAATTTTGAAACAGATTGCTAATCCATTGCTTCATATGTTCGAAAAATGTGTCTGCTCAACAACGTTAATAACGCAATGAATATTGTTGAACTGTCAAAATGAAACAGCAATTAGGGTGCATTTAGACAAAACGTCAATTTTATATGTCATCGTCATCATCATCTGCCGAGCCTTTTCCCAAATAGGTTGGTTGGTTTCCAGTCTAACCGGATGTAGCTGAATACCAGTATTTTACATGGAGCGACTCAAACTCAAACTCAAAGCATTTATTTCAATTAAACCATTTACAGGCACTTTTGAATTGTCAAAAAGTCGATCAGTTGGAAAGTTGAAGCTAGTTGCCCATTCCAAAACGTAGATCTCCATGGAGAAGAACGGGCAAGAAACTCCACGGACACTCTTTTAAATTCATGTTGAAATATTACAAAATCTTAGGAACATTATTCTTGTTGCTTCTGTATGTGGGAACAATGTAAAAAAAATAATTATAAACAATTCTAAATACAAGATAAAAATAAGCCTTGGAAGTTATTAGATGACCAATCTCAATCGATAGCGCCCGTTCACGAACTTGACGCGTGGATCAGCACCATCCAACTCAACCATTTTGTAGGGAACTGAATGATCCAACATACGCGCCACCATCAGTGAGACATTTATGTGAGCATGACATACTCTCAACTGCCATGCTTTTTCAAGTCAACGTACATCAAAACAACACAATAAACGGATGCATGCATGGTACCTACTCACATTTACAAAATTTAAACAAAATGCTTATAAATTATACAAAACTATAGTTTGCAATCTATTTGAAATATTAATAAAATTTGATTTCCTAAAAGAAAGAAAAAACATTTAATAAATATTGAAGTATATAGTAAGTAACACTTGGTTCAGCAAAAATAAAACATTCGTAATGTCACAAAAATTATAACATTATGAACAAAAATGTTCGTAATCTCAGAAAAAATAAAAAAGGGAAGCTTCTCTTTCAAATATTAAAATTTTAACTAGTATGCCCAGGTGGCTGTGGAGCAGGACTGCCTGTCTGACCTCCACAACCCAGTTACTGGGTAATACGATCCCCTTGGTAAGGCTAGTTGTCAGACTTTCAGGCTTCTGACGACCCGTAAAGACTGTCAAAGATCTGTAAATTACAGCCGGGACCAACGGCATTATGATCTTTTAAGAACGCCTACAGTCTGATCTCAGGCGCATTCTGTCAAAAACATCTCGAGTTTCCATACATTTTTGAAAAGTTTTGTCGTTTGACTGTCGAGATTGTCGACTAGATTTTGAACGTTTTTAACCGACTTCAAAAAGAAGGAGGTTATCAATTCGACATGTTTTTTTAAATGTATGTTTGGGCATAACTCCGCCATATATAGACGGATTTGCAAAATTGTTTTTATTCGAAAGGGGTTTATTCCGAAATGGTCCCATTTAAATTTCATATAGATGTGATGATTACGTTCTGAGACAGACAACGAAACTCTTCAAAAAATGACAGCAAATCAAACGCGATTGCTGCTATCGCATAAATATGCATTGTTTTGACGAATTGTTGTGGGGTAGGTACTATAACTAAAAAGTGAGAAATAAAAACATTTTTCAAAAAAAACAACCGACTTCCGGAAAAACACTACAAAGTGAAAAATAACTTTAATTTCGGAAGGCGGTGACAAAAATTTTTAATACATATCCAAAGTCTTCAAAGCCTTAATTACAATAGTTGGCCTTCTGGACTGGGTGAGCCATACAGGGCCTAGGATGTATGGGTGTCGTAGCCATATCGTAGATTGAAATGCTCGAAAAAAAATTCCCGAGAAGACGGTCGACGTCAGGGGCACTCCGAGGTTCGGTTTGATTAGGTTCCTTTAAACCCTGCAGACAGAAATAGCAGCCCCACGCAGTGGCGCTCCATCAACCTGACGTCGACCGTCCTCTTCTGTAACGTAAAAACCAGAAGAAGACAAGAATTTCATGAAATGCGACCATTTCGTGAAATTCTTGAGCATTTCATGAAACGAGCAAATCTACGATATGGCTACGACATGGGAAATCCCTTTCCAGCATCTCAAACACTACAAAGTAAAGTTACTAAAAAAAATCAGTGGAAAAATGCATTAGAAACTCATTCAATCTCTTGGAAACAACTAAAATCTACCTATATGGGGTACACCCTACTGATGCACGTATGACAAATATCTAACCCACATGATATAAATGGCTAACCCAATAGGTACCTAAGCCGGTCTTCAACCGTACTTCAACGAATGATGCAATGAAGCGTCATCACAGGGGCTCGTTCTGTGACTCATTTCCTAGAGGTTTCCCAACACATTCTTCAAGGAACCATCGAGACGGTACACGAGACATTATATCCATCAGAATTAATCAATAAAATACGTCATACGTGCGCTCCTGAGTCACGCAGAATCCAACCTGTTTCTAATCGTAGGTAATATTTATTTTTCGTCTTGTGACCGAGATAAATTTCACTTTTAGGTATTTAAACAAGTTTTAGTAAAACGTCAACAACTGGTTGGAACAGCTTTAGTATATTACTTGAATTCGTATAGACCGGTCGTTATAATTATTCGTTTGTGAATTTCTGTGTTATAATGTTGTACGTTTATCTGTCGTCGGTTTTGATATTGGTAACTGCTGTGTCTATGTTTTTGAAGAAGAATAAGTGTGGAAAGGTAGGCTCTTCTTGTATCTTCAATTGTGTCGGAAAAAAAAATCGTGGAAAATCGTGGATGCAGGGATTTGTTTGCTTATTTTATTGATATCAGAGTATGCCATCAAATAAGATCGTGGTAAATATCCTGCTGTGTTTGTTTGAAGTGGTGGTGTTTCTTTTCTAGTTAAAATTTAACAGTTCTAAGCGTAGAATTTGTATAACCTTTTAATTACAAATCAGAGGTTAAGCTAAAATGTGTCTTCGATGTACAGGTAGGTAATAATAGTTACTTAATTATTAAATAAACCGGTGTTATAATGAGAAAAATTGATAAACGTATTTGATTTGAAATTTTAAACAAGGTGGATGCTATAACGTTTGAAATTTGCATAGCGGAGAAAATCTTGCATTTTTTGGATAAAACGAGATAAACTGAAAATTTCCGAAAAAAAGCACAGTGTACAAAATATTTAAATTTTTATACAAAATTATGATAATAATCTATAATCGCTAAGTTGGTATTTTGTTCAATGATAATACTATAAGGAACGTTTTAATAGATTCTTCATAGTTTTTCGATGACTCATTAGTTATTTTTACTTCGAAAAGCCGGTTAAGTTATTGCTGTCATAGCAACGATACAATACAAGTTTTGTTTCTCACTCATTTTGTTTAAAAGTAAAAAAATTACATCCGAAACATTTTGTATGTTTGACTATAACTTATCATAACTCCACCCAAGGCTGTTCCACGATGGGTTAGGCAGAGACGTATGTTTAGTACACTCACATTTTACCAATTATGTTTAAGGGGGAAGCGCCAAGCCAGAAATTGCAAACAAGTGCGAGTCGAACTCGTGCGCCGAGGGTTCCGTAATTACCCAATTTACCGCCATAATAATAAAGATATGGGCAAATTTAGATTTTTCAACTTTTTTTATTTTTTGGAATTTTTCCTTTATTTTAAGACCTTGCTTTTTGCCAAATTTCATGACTCTAGATCAACGGGAACTACCATATAGGTTTTCGATAGAAAACCCATATGGTACTTCCGATTGACTTAGAATTGTCAATTTTGGTTAAAAGCAAGGTCTTATAGCACAAGTAAAGCGAAAATTACAAAAAATAATGAAAATTAAGGTAAATTTTGGTATTTACAAGTTTTCACGAAAATCTAAATTTGCCCATATATTTTTATCGTGTTGACTCAGGACCTTGATTTTTATACATCTAATAGGGACTATAAACTTCAGTATCTGGTATAAATTTTAACTTGCTAGGTCCACCCGTTGCTGAGAAAATCGGTGGTGACACACGGACAGAAGACGGACAAAAGAGTGATCTTATAAGGGTTCCTTTCTTTACCTTTTGAGGTACGGAAGCCTAAAAATGGAAGAAAATTTTAATTTCGCGAGCTACCCTGGCGCATCCTCCTTAAGCCCTGTGTAATGCATGTGTTTTCATCACTTTTCTAAGAATCATAGAATAAATCAGTTCTTAGTAGGGACATTTCCTAAACACAGCAAAAGTAATTATACCTACAAGTTATGTATCATACTTTACTTGTAACTTAACTGAGCCTACTCCTTAATAAATTGAAAACTCTTACAATTTAATTAAATAGTTAGGTACTTAGTTTAATTATACGAGTTTTCAATTTATATACATATTATAAAAATGCAGTCAGACTACTCAGAACTGCAGAATTTGCTGACGTAAAACAAGACAATAATATATACACAAAATACCTTATCAAAATGTTAATTAATATAGGATGGCGCATAGGTCATGAACGGGTTACAACTCTTGCAAATAGTTATTACTTTGTTAACTTTTATGTAACAATCTCAATTGCTATGATAACAAAATAAAACTAAACGAACGTTACAAAACAAAAGGAGTTTGTCAGGATCGTAGCAGGTAGCGTTCTGAAGTTTCTGCCCACCCCGATAGGAAATAGGCCGGAGCTTATACATGTGTATGTGCTAGGTCAAAGTGATGGAGGTATTTTACGGTTCGTTTTTAGGGTTCCGTACCCAAAGGGTAAAACGGGACCCTATTACTAAGACTCCGCTGTCCGTCCGTCTGTCTGTCTGTCCGTCTGTCACCAGGCTGTATCTCATGAACCGTGATAGTTAGACATTTTAAATTTTCGCAAATGATGTATTTCTATTGCCGCTATAACAAAAAACACTAAAAAAACAGAATAAAATAACTATTTAAGGGGGCTCTCATACAATAGACATGATTTTTTTGCCGTTTTTATAGATAATGGTACAGAACCCTTCGTGCGCGAGTCCGACTCGCACTTGGCCAGTTTTTTTAATTATAGCGTCACGTAAATTGAAGCCATTTGCCGCTTCACAAAGACGGGCTCTTTCAAGAACATTTCTCATTACTTGAGACCCGCTCCTCATTACTCCTCAGAACACGGGGAGTGAGCAACCGTATTTTAATTATATTTCCGTGATTCTTACTTTAGGTAATCGTTTTTTTTTCTTCTTCTAAGTAAGTATTCTATCTGATTTGTATTTTTTACATATATGCACGTGTTTCTGTGTCATTAAAACATTTATTTTCTTTCTTATTTCTTTCTATTTGAGCACGTATGTTCGCATTCAGCTTCTGCATTTCTTCTGTATTTCTATTTGAGCACGGATGTTCGCCTTCAACTTCTGCATGTCTTCTTTCTTTATATTTGAATACGGATGGTCGCCTTCAGCTTCAGTATTTCTTCTTTATTTATATTTTAGCACGGATATTCGCCTTCAGCTCCTACAGTTCTGCGCTTAACAATGTTCATCTTCTCTTTTAAATAACCCCAAAAAAGATGACACATAGAAATGGTGACGATATACTCCCTGGGTTTAAAAACCGACCGATGGTATTCAGAATAAGATTCTTTAATTTAAGTATGTTAAATAACCATGAAATTACCCATGACTTATTATTATTTTAGTATTTGTGGAAAAAGAGAATAGTCAATGCGAGTGCATATTAATTGAACCCCGTTGTGACCTTTGCGCCACCCAGTATTTACCAAATAATCATTAGACACTCGGAAATCATGATTTTTTACGTCAAACCATTTACAATCCTCAAGTTTGTGGCAAAACCGGTGATCTCAGTCTACTGTACCCTGTGTACTGTACACCGGAAGGCTATTGACACATTCATATTAGATATTACGTATACCCTAAAGTATTGATATCAGGTCAAATAACTTAGACTCTGGTCTGGATCATGGACATTAATGGACATTAATGTATACCCAGACAAGAGTTTAACTAACTATACTAGCCTAACTAAGTAAGTTCAACATGAATTATGTAACAAATATTTTCTAACAATACTTTTGAAAATATTGTCCATGGAGTTTCTTGCCCATTCTTCTCCATAGGTCGTACTACGCTTTAGAATGGGCAACAAGCTTCATATTTCTGACGGACCGATTCCTTAACAGTTGAAAACTGCCTGAAAACAATCCACAGTTTTGCAATATGAATAAGTGAATTAAAGGAGTTGTGAGGATTGTTTTAATTTAGTTTATTTATACTTAGGTACGATATTTGTATTTTATTTTTATCATTAACATACTAACCTTCATGTTATCTGCCATGGGTGCGGGTTGTGGTTCGGCCGGCTCATGCAATGCCGCGCCGCACTGCTATTTATGTGCGGCAGCTGGCAAGCCGGCCGAACACCGGGCTGGGAGCAAGGCCTGCGCTCCACCCGCTGAAACCAGGAGCCGGGGCAGGGGCAAGCCCTCCGCCACCGCCGTCACCGCCGTAGCTGCCGCCACCGCCGCCGCCGCTGCCGCCCCTACCATCGCCGTCGCCGCCGCTACCACCGCGGCAGGGCCCTCTCAGGGGGCTCCGGAGGGGGCTGAAATGGAATGCCAATAACGGCTCCATTTCGCCTCCTCCAGGCGAACATCAACCACTGCGCCACCGCTCAGGATCTGTTGCTCCAGAGCATGGCGCAGTGGTCGATTAACATCGCCGTGGTCGCTGAGCCGTACTTTGTCCCGCCCAGGGATTACTGGGTGGAGGACCTGAGCGGCTCAGTGACCATAATTTCGTCGGCCGCCGCCGGCACCCCGGCTCTCGAGGGTATCCAGAGAGGAAGGGGTTGCGTAGCAGCACGGTTCGGGGAGATTGCAGTGGTAGGGGTGTACTTCTCCCCGAGCCGAACTCTCGCCGAGTTCCACAACTCCCTTGAGGAGTTGAGAGACGTCGTCGTCGGGTTTCGTTCCCTCCCCGTGCTCGTCCTCGGGGACTTCAATGCCAAGAACTTGGCTTGGGGTTCCCGGTTGACGGATGTGCGGGGTAGGATGGTGGAGGACTGGGCTCTAGAGGTGGGCCTGGTCGTCCTAAACCGGGGTTCTGTCGCCACGTGTGTGCGGATGCGGGGTGAGTCGGTGGTGGACATTTCGTTCGCCAGCCCCGCTCTGTCACCGCGTGTCGTCGACTGGCACGTCATGGAGGGGGTGGAGACGTATTCCGACCACCGGTATATCCGGTTTGACGTCTCCGCCCAGGCCTCGAGCGCGCCGGTCCAACAGGCCCCGTGTGGTCCGCGGTGGGCGCTGAAGCGGCTGGACCGGGAGCTCCTCCTGGAAGCCTCGATCGTGCAGGCCTGGGTGTCACCACCGGACAGGCCTGCCGACATCAACGACGAGGCGGAGTGGTTCCGGGAGGCCATGTCCGAGGTATGCGACGTGGCAATGCCCCGGGTCCAGCCAGGACGTGCTTCACGCCAGGTGTACTGGTGGTCGCCGGAGCTCACAGCTCTGCGCGAGGCGTGCGTTGCTGCGCGGCATCGGTACACCAGGCACCGCAGGCTCCGTATCCGCCCTCCGGATACGGAAGCCATTCAGGCGGAGCTATACGAGGGGTACAGAGTGGCGAAGACCGCCCTCCGAGCGGAGATCCTGCGGGCCAGGTCACTGGCCCGTGAGGAGTCGCTGGAGACTCTGAACAGAGACCCGTGGGGACGCCCCTACAAAACGGTGCGGGAGAAAATCCGCCCGTGGGCTCCCCCGCTGACCCAGAGTCTCCGGCCTCAGCTCGTGCAGGACGTGGTGAGCGCTCTGTTTCCCTCGCGAGGGGAGCATGCTCCCCCGCCCATGGCTCCGCCACCTGCGGTGCCCGACGCGGACCACACCGACGACGACGACGATGCTCCAGAGGTGACCGAGGTAGAATTGAGAGTGGCGGTACGTAGGCTGAATGCCAAGAATACCGCCCCAGGACCCGACGGCTTGCCTGGAAAAGCCTGGGTCCTGGCCTTGGAGGCTCTCGGGCCTCGACTAAGAGGGCTCCTAAGCGCATGCTTGGAGGAGGGCCGGTTCCCACGTCACTGGAAGACGGGGAAACTGGTCCTCATCAAGAAGCAGGGGCGCCCCGCGGACTCTCCGTCCGCTTACCGGCCCATCGTGCTGCTCGACGAGGTGGGCAAGCTCTTTGAAAGAGTCATTGCAGACCGCCTCGTCGGGCGGCTGGTGCGGGTGGGGCCGGATTTGGCGGAGAGCCAGTTCGGTTTCCGCAGGGGGCGCTCCACGGTGGACGCCATCATGCGCGTGCGAGCCCTCACGACGGGGGATGCTGTGGCCCGGGGTGGGGTCGTCTTGGCGGTGTCTCTGGACATCGCCAATGCCTTCAACACCCTGCCCTGGAGTTGCATAAGGGAGGCACTCCGGTATCACCGGATGCCGACCTACCTCTGTCGTGTGGTCGAGGCCTACTTGACGGACAGGGCCGTCATCTACCCCGGTCACCTAGGAGAGTGGAACCGGCGAGAGATGTCGTGCGGTGTCCCACAGGGATCGGTCCTGGGGCCGCATCTGTGGGACATCGGATACGACTGGGTGCTGCGCGCCGACCTCCCTAGTGGCGTCAGCGTAGTTTGCTACGCTGACGACACGCTGGTCCTGGCGCAAGGGAGGTCGTATCAGGCGGCGGCCGACTTAGCGACACACGGAGTTGCGACAATCGTCGATAGGATCCGGCAACTGGGACTCGAGGTGGCCTTGCACAAATCCGAGGCCATGTGGTTTCATGGTCTTCGGAATGCGCCACTGACGGGTTCCCAGATAACGGTGGGAGGGGTTCACATCGGCGTCGAGTCGACGATGAAGTACCTAGGACTCGTCCTCGACAGCCGGTGGAACTTCGCGGAGCACTTCCGACGTTTGGCTCCCAGACTGGAGCGGGCCGGGGCTGCCTTGAAGCGGCTCCTGCCCAATCTAGGGGGGCCAAACGCCTCCTGCCGGAGGCTCTACGCGGGGGTCGTGCGGGCCATGGCCCTATACGGGGCGCCGGTGTGGGCGCCTACATTGAGGCGCCAACCAGCACGCCGGTTGAAGGCGGCCCATAGGGTCATGGCCATCCGGATGATCCGGGGATACCGCACGATCTCCGGTGAGGCAGCGGGCCTCCTTGCCGGATTACCGCCATGGGATCTGGAGGCAAACGTCCTCGCGCTCACTTGGGAGTGGCGCGAGGAGGCCAAACGCCGGGGCGTAACTCCGCTGCCGCGGGAAATCGCGGCACGGCGGACAGAGCTCCGGCAGGATCTCATGGCGACGTGGAAAGTGCGATTGTCGCAACCCAGTGCTGGGCACGCCGCGATTGCGGCGGTAAGTCCCCTCTTTGAGGAGTGGCTTGAGAGGCGGCATGGCGTCCTCACCTTCCGTCTGACACAGGTCCTCACCGGACATGGCTGTTTCGGGAGGTTCCTGTTTCGGATAGGGCGGGAGGAAACGCCCGGGTGTTTCCATTGCGAAGATCGCCCAGAGGACACGGTGGAGCATACGGTGGAGGTCTGCCCAGGTTGGGCGGAGCAACGCCGTGTCCTCGTGGAGGTGATCGGCGGCGGCGATCTCTCGCGTCCGACCCTGGTCCAGGCCATGGTACGGAGCGAGAGGGCATGGCTGGCAGTCGCCTCCTTCAGCGAAGCAGTTATGCTCGCAAAGAGGGAGGCGGCGCACGTGAGGGAGATGCAGTACATGCGCCCTCACAGCCGTGGCCTTCGCAGGAGACGCCCTGGGCGTCGGGAATCCCAGGCTGATTCCCGGCCACCGTAGGCACGGGCTTGCGGACGGCGAGTAATGGGTACCTCGCTGTCCGGTAAGGACCAAGCCCGGGTCGACGGCGCGTTGTGTTCCACGCGCGCCTCAAAGAGATGTCAGCAGCAACAGAGGGGCCCGCAAGGGCCGATGCCTGCCGGGGGTGCGGGTTGTTCGAAAGAGATACCGCCGCCCCTGGCACACAGGCAAGTGAGGGAACACGGGTGGGTTTTAGTCAGTAAAAGTCTGACACGCCCTCCCGCTCCACCCAGAGCGGGAGAAGTTATTTGATGATTTCCCACCCAGAAAAAAAAAAAAAAAAAAAAAAAATGGGTGCGGGTTGTTCGAAAGAGATACCACGGGCCCTGGCACACAGGCAACTGAGGGAACACGGGTGGGTTTTAGTCAGTCGGGAGAAGTTATTTGATGATTTCCCACGCTCAATAAAAAAAAACCTTCATGTTATTTTCTTCAATAACATCTTTAGCTTTGCCCGCGTGGAGGTTGAGTATTACCGGAATAAAAAGTATCCTATGTGTTATTCCAGGTTACAAACCATCTGTAAGTCAAATCTCATCCAAAGCTGTTTGCGTGATTGAGAAACAAACATCCAAATCATGCAAAAAAAAAAAAATCTAAAAATCCAAACTTTCACATTTATAATATTAGTAGGCAGTGGCGAAGGGTCAATACAAACCGGTTCCCATCGGCTTACCTTTAACAAATCCCACCTCCCACCGATTATTTCAAAGTACAATTCATTTTTGTGTGTTTCTAAGTTTTACTGAAAAAACGCATGCGCGCAAAGGAAACCAAACTATCTTACAAAATTCTATGATTCCAACTCATTATGAGTGAAAGAGCGGCTGATCCTCAGAGGAAACTAAGCTTGCATCACGCGGTGAGTGTTCTTTTTTTGGAACGGCTTACCCTGGCCATAATTACACCCCTCGCCACTGTTAGTAGGATTCAGTTTTGTCACCCTATGTGTGATTTTTTTATTTATTTTTATGGTTGTATTGTTTTACATTCGGGTCTTCAGAAGGACGAAAGTCTAACAACCAGCAGTACCAAGGAGTATCGTATTACCCAGTTACCGGGTTGTGGAGGTCAGATAGGCAGTTGCTCCATCTAAAATACTGGTATTTAGCTGCACCCGGTTAGACTGGAAGCCGACCCCAAAATAGTTGGGAAAAGGTTAGGCAGTTTATTTTATTTTATTTTATTTCTTAAGAAAACTTACAGCTAGGATACAGATAGTTGACCGTTAGTGAAAGAGGGCCAATTAAAAGTTTTCACTGACAATATTAGGGTAGAAACACAAGAGACGATTATGACGATGATGATGATGATTGCATTGTTTTTGTGCAATGTGACGAAATCTATTATTTTTATTTTATTTTATAATTCAATCTCATTTCATTGTATTATTTGAATAATTTTTAAATAAATGTAATCGAATAGTTAATCCAAATTTTAATAAGAATGTTGTGCATGTATTTACACAGGTACTGAAAATTCGTCATTACCTAATATTACTTACTATATTTGTAAATATGTCGTTGGTTTATTTATTGCTCAATAAATAAATAAATAAATAAATAAATAAGAGCTTTCTATGAAAAGTCCGTGGTCCCAATTGTAGGGCTACAAATAAAATCGCTTTTAGACACAGTTACTTATCACTTTAATTAACTTACTTCTAACACGGTTAGCAATAGACTGACTCTCAGAGCTAATACGGTACACCAGCAACCAACAAGAGTGGGGACCGGATGTAGCGCGCCACCTCTTTTGGTAAAACAATATTATTAATTTACAAACCTACAAAAAAAAACATTCCATTTATAATCGGAAACAATTCTTTAAAACATTATATTTAACAATACGTAATATACAGGAATAATTTGATGCACAACTTTATACGTAACTAGCTGTGCCCGCGACTTCGTCCGCGTGGACTTTTCTAAAATAAAAGTAGCTTAAGTTACTCCTTATTACATCAGCTCCCTGCCAGTGAAAGTCCCGTCAAAAACGGTCCAGCCATTTCTGAGATTAGCGGGAACAAACAGACAGACAAAAATTTAAAAAAATGTTATTTTGGTATATGTACCGTATTTATATACATTCATATAATGTAGCAAAAAGTGGTTATTTTAATATTACAAACAGACACTCCAATTTTATTTATATGTATAGTTGTATAGATTATATGTGTACACCGTGAAATTTAAATGGTTGTTTTCCCGCGGCAGAACAACTTGCCATAAGGAGTACTTTCGAAGCATAGAGTAAAAGTAAAAAAATAAGAATTTTTTGTTATAGAATAATTAAAAAAATATTCATCAACTCGATAAAACACTACTCCTTAGTAACACTAGAGGTAACTTGTAGGTACTACTCGAATCGCACGCACCTCCGACAAAGGAAACAGCGATGCATAAATGTTCAAAGCGAAATAAACTCTCGCACGTGGTGATTTTTCACAATGGTTAATCTGCCATTTTTTGTTTCTAATATTTGATTTGTTTATAAAACGATTGTATTACCAAGACAAAACCATTTCGCTGCGGGAAAACAACCATTAAAATTTCACGGTGTAGATAAAAACAATGTTTAGTCAAACAGATATTGAACATACCACAAGTACTATAAGATGACAGTCATATCTACCGACTGCCATCATATCAACAACAATCATTAATAGAAGAAAATTAAGCAAACAACAACAATTAATACTCTTCTCAAATCAACAGCCTATCTTATTATTAACTAAATTCTAACACAATACCTACTGAAACTAGGGGAGTTATCACTTTGTCTGAAAATTAAGCTCACATAAATAATCCTTAATTTTGATCCTCTGTTACTCTCCATGTTTTGTAATTTAAAGTATAATTTTACAACAGGTCTTTTCTTTCTTTTTTTTATTTTTACACGCTTTATATTAGCTTCACTTGTATGTTTGTTCGTATGTATGTTTGTATGTTGTAACCAACTCCTTAGGGCGCGATTTTGACCCACTTCAAACAGTCAGATTTCATTTAAACTTTGTAGACTTATCGAGGACCGATGACAATTCAAAAAAATTTAAAAAAATTAAAAAAAAATACTTAAAAATCACGCTTTTGTAGTTAGCAGAACTAAAAAATCGTAAATAAATAATAGTTTAAAAACTAAAAAACACGCCTTAAAAAGCAAACTAAAAAAGTAGAAAATAATTTAATACTATCAAAAAGCGTGGGGTGCTTGATATTAATTGATTATAAAAATACCTCAAAAAGCTTATTTATTTTATTTTATTAATAGTGTATGTAGTTAGTTATCTTAAGTATGTTAGTAAAGAACCGGTATTGTAAGCTCTGTGAAGATTTCGGTTCGGATAGTACAGTAAGCGCTTTTCCCAGTAAAAGATGTGTTCCTCCTGGGAAACAAGCAATAATTGGTACAGCCACTCACTACAACCACGTTCAAATGAACAACCATGCAATTTCAAACCATTTTATAATAGAACTGACTTCTAATTTGTATCACATTCGCAATATCAATTTCAAAACTTCATCTTCAATGGAAATCTCGAATTGTCGACTGCAAATAGGTATACCTATATAGATGGTGAGTTTTCACAGGATTTCGAGAATACCTTATTCTCTAAATTTTGAGAGATTGTTAGCTTGCATCAATCACCCCACTGCTGGGCAAAGGCCCCTCCACATAACTTCTAGCTCTTTTTTTTTACACCAGTTCGTCCCACCATCTTCTACGAGATCTTCCGCGACGCCTACTGGCTTTTTCAGGGCTCCACATTATCAATTTTAAGTTGCTAACAGCATAATTTTGTAACAGTGCGTCTATTAAATACATTAGAGCCATTTAGCAATGTAGTCAATTCAGCTGATTATCTCAAGGTCCATTTTAAACAGTAAACTGACTCCCGCATATGCAAATGTAAATGAATCAATTGGTAAATTTATTCGTTGTTAACTGTCAGTATGTAACATGAGTCCCAGTGACGCGGCCAAGAAAATATGCAATTTGTTCACACGATTCGATTCGGTAGTTATTTCAATGGGTACCCAAGTAAATTATGTAGATTACAGTAATTTTGCAAATTACATTGTGAATAGCACATCCGGTCATTTAGGTTTCAAATTGAATAACGAAACGAACAAATTATAGCACATATGTGTCATAGGCAAAAAGTATAGGTTTTTTATCGAATTTGGGTTGTGCTCACACGCCATGTTGGCATACAAAGCATTCACACTGACTAGATACCTGCTTAATATTTAATGATACTGAATTCAAGTTCGGTTTGATATCCTTGTTAATTAGTTATTAAGGATTGCGTTCTACCTGTGTGTTCGTCTCTTTGTTCTCAAAAATGTCTACCTGAATTAAGCTATCGAATGCTTACAGGTTGCAATCCAACCAAAATAAGCCCAGAACCAATAAGAATCATTTTACCTACTTAAGGTGTATTAACACCGTGAGTACCTATTCGCGTATAATAATGAGCATTCCGCCATGAGCTTCAACATCGGTTTTGAAGACACAAGCAATCTAGTTAAAGTCTCAAAAATGGACTATCAACTTAAATTGTCATTCTTTAACATAACATCACGCCATGTTTCCCCGAAAGATTGGACAGCGGGTGGAGACCTATAGTACACCCTTTTCTTTGACGGTGGGAAATCGCTCTGGGCTGAGAAGGAGGTCGTGTCAGACTTTTACTGACTAAAACCCACCCGTGTTCCCTCAGTTGCCTGTGTGCCAGGAGCCGCGGTTTCTCTTTCGAACAACCCGCACTCATGGCAGATAGTACACCCTTATTTCGCCATTTTTATTTAAGTCTCATGTAACAGGGAGTCTATTGCCATAAACTGGGTATAAATCTAGACTCCGGGCTGCTACTGAGAAATTTCAGATCCAATAACACTTTGCCTGACCTGAGAATTGAACCCTTATGCTCAGCAGTAGCGCTTACGACCAATAGACCAACGAGACAGTAGTCTGAAATGGCTATACCACGACAAATTAATGTAGGATGTCAGATATGTTGGGGCACAAGTAAGGACCTCCCTCCCATACTAAAAGCCGTTCTTTCTCTTTCCAGGTAACAATGGGCGGTTGGCTAAGCTACTTCTGGTGGGGCGGAGACCCCGACGTGGTGAACCCAGTGTCTGGACTCACGAGGCGAGAAATCAACCTGGTGCAGAAGTCCTGGGCGCCTGTCAACGCAGACATGGTCAACACTGGTGCTGAACTACTCAAGAGGTAAGATTTCATGGCCCTGGGTAATATTGATTATGTATACAAGACAAATATCAGGCTATAGTTGACCTCACATTGCACATTTGCTTTTTGTACAATGAGAAGTCAGCTTATACTGGAAATGTATAGCTTAATATGTCCCCGTACGTACCTGTGATAAACTTTTCGGTTCAACGACAGTTACTTCTCCAAAAAATAACGTTAGTTAGGTACCGCTAGAAAAGTATATAATCTAATAAAAATGATGTAACTTTCCATAACTTTCTTTAAATATCGAATGTTTTGGTTAAACGTTTAAAAAGAAATAATGTTTTTTACATTTCATCGCGACAAATTCTTGACACACTTACGAACAGATAAATAACCCGTTAAAACTAACGATCAGATAAATAACCCGTAAAACGCATAAAACACCGACTTCTCAAAATAAGAGTTTAAAATAACTTTAAAAACATCAACACAAAAGTTTTAAAACATCAACAAATCAAGAGTTCCTTTGTTTTTATGGCAATCCATAAGATGCGATCAATACTAATGCACAAGAACTACACTAAGTAAAAGTATGTAAAAATCAAAGATAAGTAGTTTATTTCACTATAACTTTGATTCCCCTTTAACCTTTGACCTTTAACGAGAAATACTCACACCTTATAAAGTACGTAATAATATAATTCGTTAGTAGTTTCTTATTTTTTTTTTTTTAGATAAAAATATAAAATAAATAATTACAAGCGCTTCTCGCCATCAAACTGGAAAGTTTGGCGAGTAAAATTGTAAAAACAAAATGATTTTTACTTGTGAAACTAGTATTTTGGAACTATCAAATAAATCCTAACATTTAAATTAAAAAAAAACGATTTTTTGAAACAAACTAAATTGCAGTAACTAAATAGTAGTGATGTGCTGACTATGAGTTTTGTCACTCTCTGGCTGGTTATAGTGACTAATTCATCGTTTTTTGTATGGAGACTGTGAACATCATTAAATATACTTATGCAGTTTAATTTAATGTCGTATTGTGCTCTCCATCTTGTATAAAACGGAGTAAAAAAACACGTCGTTGCACGTACATTTTCAATCAGTACATAAATACCAAACTTTACGCACGTACCTACCCGCCAATAAATCAATCAGGTCCAAGTAGCCGAGCGGTCAGCTCGGAGCAATAACGGGCCGTATAGCCCGTCACTGGTAAATAGTACAACAACCACATTATTGCCGGCCATTTTTAATAGCTATGTTAATGTTATTTACGATACTGTTCGGTATAGGTGTTGGCGAACGTCCAGAAACATTTGTCCCTTACAGGATTATTGGTAGGGCTACCGATAACCAAAAGCGTTAAAATCACGACGTACTTCTGTGGCACCAAGTTTTCACAATATTTCAACTCTTAGCTGACTAGCACCTGCAATTGCGTAACACACAGAATCTATCGATCAGAATCTGAATCATTTTAAAGGAAATTGGTGACGATTCTCTTGTCACAAAATTCTCTAAACTAAACTAAAAATCACCAAAATTTATTATTTAGTTTATTTATTTAGTTTATTCCTGTGAAACGACGATTTCCCATTCTGAAATTGACTAAAGTGACACAACATAACTATATTTTAGTTTGACAGCACTAACATTGCATTGAGTTTTTAATTTAGTAAAAATGGTAATTTTGCTATTACTGTTGTTGTCAATTTCATTATTCTATTCCACATAAAATTTTGATTGTCTAACTAAATCTGAGTATTGAAAATTGACCTCGATTAAAAAGGTGTGGAATAAAATTAGTTGTCAAGAACTAACATTCACACCAACACCTCGACTTCGGGCGCAAATACAGTACTGTATCTTTTTTTTCTTTCCTTTTGCTTATATCTCGAAAATGGTGTGGTGTGTCCTATCGTAAATATAATGAAAATTTCGACCCCCTTTATAAAACGCATAGAGCTCTAAAATTCAACATATATGTAATCATTTTTCTTATTTTCCATACAAAAAGTAAAAAAATCCATTTAAAACACGTCGAGGCTGGCCCGCCTGCGCGACTCCAGCTCTAAAAAAAAACACGGGGTAGGGCAAACAAGTACCACGTTGCGAAGCCAAAAAATACCACGTGGGGTCGCGATTGTCAAATTCAATTTTAGTTATGTCAAAATTATTTTTAGATTTATAGATCTTTTTTTGCAGAATAACTTTAAGATTCTCATAGCCAAAAGTAAGGAATTTTAGTGATCATTTAGTTAGTTTAGTTCGGTGTACAAGAGAATTGGCACCATTGTCAATACATTACTCTTGATTTTAAGTATATGTTTTCAATTCAATTCAATTTTAAATCAAATCAAATTTTGTCTAATTCCGGATTTCATTCTAATTCAGTTCTTTGATTTAATGAGATTGTTTAGTATTATTTCTTTAACTCTCATTATATTATTTTTAGTACATATTGAACTTAATTTTAAGTATCATAATTATATCACCGTTTGCTGCATACAATCTGCTTACTTGTAACCTAAATGGAAGAAGTCACTGGCTCCTGAAATACAGGTATTTTAACCTAGCTCTGGAGTCAGGGTCTCACATTATTCTGTAACCTGTTTTTATGGCAATAAAGAATTATTATTATTAATTATTATTACTTTAATAATACTCAGTTGAATAAAAAGTATACATTTTATAAAGCAAGTCATATCTCAGAACCTACAAAACACTCCTACCAAGTATAGTCAACCCCAACTACAAGGGATGCGGGAAGCTAAGTGCCTCTATGTAGGTACCCACTTCCATTACGGGCAAGTCTTTACGTTGGTATTCCACGCGTAACCTTGAAGATTCTGCCGTTGTGCCCCACATAGACGGTACATTATGTACATATACTTTTATTGCTCCTCTGTCATGCCGTCGGCTCGGCATTGTTGACGTGCCACCTGTTCGCGAGCGTCGACCCTAATGCTAAGGGTGTCTCTACACCCGCACCAAAGACCTATCCTTCGGAATATTTTTTGTAATCGGAAGTTTTGCAGTTTTACCCAAAAGTATTCCCTTAAGTAAGTAACCGGAGTTACCGACATAGCTTGTAGAGTGAGCAAGCTGAAGTGGCAGTGGGCTGGCCATGTTTGTCGAAGGACCGATGGACGGTGGAGCAGACGAGTCCTGGAGTGGAGACCGCGCATCGGCAAACGTAGTGTGGGACGCCCCCCGGCTAGATGGACCGACGACCTTAAAAAGGTGGCTGGAACAGACTGGATGCGGAAGGCGGAGGATAGAGTGTTGTGGCGCTGCCTGGGAGAGGCCTATGTCCAGCAGTGGACTGCGATAGGCTGAGTTGATTGATTCCCTTATCTTTAGCGACAGTTCAATACATTTAAAATGGACTCTATATTTAAATATTTATTCACTACATCATTTGCCCTGTGTTGTTGAATAAAATAATAAGACCACAGATAGCGTGAGAAATTACAAAACATATACTTAATGGTCCAACAACGAATGCTCCTCCTATAAACAAAAACCGATCGTTTTGCGTACCAATGGTAGCATTTTATTCTTCCAAACTGGGCTAATAAATAGTTTCGTAAGCTAATTTTACCTGTGATAGTTACTTCCATATGGGACGGTCTACTCTGCAAAGGTACAAGTAATTTTAACCTACAACTGTCCGAAAATTATAGAAAATTGCCATTTATCATCATTTAAATACTTTGTGATGATTCTTATAAACAGCTTGGTATAAGATGGCTTAACGTCTTCTCAACAAGGTCCATAATTTGTTTTTCAATAACAAACGGCTGGACTGATGCATCGCATCTAAAGTCAAATTTTGATTTGTTGACAAATACAGCTAGAGATAATCTTTTATACATATTATAAAATTAAAGTTTATTTTCGTTTCTGTGTGACTGCAATGTTCCTCTAAACTACGCAACAGGTTTTGATGCGGTTTTCACCACCATTTAAAGATTTTATTGCGGAAGGTTTATATGTATAATAGATTAATATTTAATTAATATCTATCACTACATAGTATAAAACAAAGTCGCTTTCTCTGTCCCTATATCCCTATGTATGCTTAAATCTTTAAAACTACGCAACGGATTTTGATGCGGGTTTTTTTTTATAGATAGAGTGATTCAAGAAGAAGGTTTATATGTATAATACACCGACCTCCACGCGGGCGAAGCCGCTGGCAAAAGCTAGTTTATAATAAAGCAATCTGGATGTTCTATCAAGTCGTAAACCGTGCAAAGTGGGGCGGGTTGCTAGTAATATAGAAAATAAAAAATAAACCTAAATTAAGTGGTTCTTTCAAAGTTTCAGAAGTCAAATCATCGCAAAAACTTTAAGTTACTAACTGCAGGTGTGACACCACCCTTACGGATGGCATTCCCTTCTGTACCTACCTACTCGGCAAGTCGGCACTTATCTCTGGCATTAGGAATGGGGCGTGTTTTGGCAAACGTGACTTAGAACTTAGAACTAATCCTATACAGCGTGTGTCAGAGATGTGTGGTCATACTTACGGGTGTGATGTATCATTAAAATGAACAACATTCTCCATGCAACCATCATCGTAATCACGAAAAAAGATTCAGCTGTCTTAAACATTTCAGTCGAGTGAAGTTTTGTATGGGACAGCAGATTATTAATACGCGAATACGATGTTGGTCCTACAATGTAGCGATACTAAGTGGACCTCATGTCATCGCCTCGTCTCATGTCTTTCGGCTGAATCATGATGATTCTGAAGAAGAACAACTGTGTGTATATGTCACCGTATGATTGTGAACACCGTTAGATTATAATCTATCTCGCGAGATTATAAACTGTCGATAAATATTGAACTGCACCATACTGCTTACCGACCGATTAGGTTAGGTTAGGTTAGAATTGCGACCATCCGCACGCGAGCTGAGCGAGCGAAGCGAGCGGTGCCACGAAATCCAGTAAATTGCCGTACCGTGGCAGTAACTAGACTATTTAGTAATAGCGCACAGTACTATTCGTGTTGATTCCAGTTCACGATTTGACGGTTTCACTTCGATAGACTATAATCTACCGAAAAATAATTCGTTAAATTGTAAGCAATATGTTACGGTTTACAACCTTTCGACAGTTCACAATCTCGCGAGATAGATTATAATCTAACGGTATTTACAATTTTACGGTGACATATATACATAACTAAATGTAACTATAGAACATGTTACAAACTTACTGAATACCTATTAAGAAATAACGTTTGAAAAGCATAAAAGATCCATTTGCCATTAAGCCTTAAATGAGAATCAGATCTTGAAAGCTTTACTGATTAAGGATATTGCATAATTGTCATAGTGATATGTGTGTCCCTTCACTAGAGGAAGAAGACATGTCACATCAGAATGTAGCAGAAACAATGTATTTCCTAATCAGTAACATGGATTTTACAAAGAAAAATCTTCATTTCTTAGTGGACAGTGCGATGTTCTAGTGCATACCATAACGTCACGCCTATAATCCCCGAAGAGTTTGGGAGACGTGTACCTAATAGGTACACTTACAGTATACTGGTGCGTTACAGAAATATTCCTACATCTAATCAGTAAATTACATGAACCTACGCACACGAATCGTGTAGGCATCCAAAACCAGGAGGCATTAATTATGCAATTAGCAAAATGTCACCGTAATTATGTCCTGTCATGATTACCAATAATATTAAGCATTGACGTACTAGTAGATCAGTCTAAACGATCGGCAATTTATTACAGTTGTTTACACTTTATATCTAGACGAATCTAGATCTTAATCGAATTCCTTTTAAGGTATAAATAGTATTGCGGAACATGTGATATTCGTATTGATAACTTGAATTACCAATGTGTGTGTGTGTGTGTGTTGTATTAACAATGTAGAAAATTTGAATTTTAAATCGAAAAGTTTGGAAAATTCGTTTTTTTTAAACTTGATTGTCGTTCAGGTAAAAAAGCAGTTTCATCCCATTTTCCGCCTTTCGATTAAGATTCTGTCTATGTATTATTAAATTAATGGTAATAATTAATGAGGAAAAATTTAAAAGTAGCTTGCCCTGAGTGTAATCTAATTCAAAAACTATCCTCTTTCCATTTCAAACTTCATGATTTATTATAATTTGTCAAAAAAATACTACAATACAGTGTAAGTACAAGTTGGTCCTAGGTGCAATCTTGTCCAGCGTGTCCTGTTGTGTGCACGCTACAGGAATTGATGGACGCTGCTAAAAGTGCCAATAAGCTCGTAGCCAAATTCTGGGCTGACTGCATTTAGATTGCTCTCGAAACGCTATGAATAAGTAGGTACTGAAAAAACAATTTTGTCTAAGTACCTACCGACATTTTTTTCCACAACTCAAAGCACTCTGTATAGGTAACATAAGATATTATTTCCCATACATTATCCCTGGATCGTATGTGAAGGCACGTGTATTCAACATGCTAATGTGTACCCAAATTGCTCTTTTATAGCTGCCCTTTTCGCATGAATATAAAGGAATTACAAAGAAAGCTACAAATCCTGAAAGCTGTATAGATTACTTGGAGTGATTTTGATTGAAAGACTGTAAATATTTATTTGAACTGGCTTTGGTCCGCTCCTATGGCCGCGTAAAATCTTCTCGACCCCGTTTCATTCTCTTTACGGGTTTTATATAAAACTTTTCAAAGGAAACTAACCCTAACCCGTTAAAATTCTCATATAAACGCTCGTGCATATTATGGCGTTATAACCATTTTCTTCCAGATAATTTGAACACACAGATATGTTGTGGTTTATTTCTGGGTATCTATGTAATATTTTTTTTAAGAAGTAAAGAAAAAAGTCTCAGTCAGTAAAGAAGTCTGAATATCTGCTTTTTGGCACAAATTTCATCTGAACTTTAGCCATTCATAAAGTTCATAAAGATTTTTTCCAAAAACTTGTAAGACGTTTTCAAAAACATGTATTTCCTGGAACATATTTTGTGAAATGTCCGCGCTCCAATTTTCTTTAAATATTATCGCGTTCTCACTCGCTTGCATTGCGGTCGATGAAACAACAAACTTTTCAATCATACTCGCGGTCACGATAGACGGACCGGGGGGACCCTCTTTACAGATCAATTAAAAATGAGACGGAATTATAATATAACGCGAACAGAAACGTTTTGTGTTCTACCTTCTTAAAAACAAAACAAGAAAAAGACACTTCAAATGCTAATGACGACGTGTAGAATAAATTATGTAAACGTATATTTTATGTAATGTAGGTATTTATCTGTGGCTACGTCTGCGAGAAACGTGAATCGACTTGAATACGTATTTACATATTTATATCTGAGTAACCGATTCGCTTTTTATTTATGCATTAGCCAAATGGATTTTATATCAATTGAAATATAATTGGGGAGACATAAAACCAATACAGGGTGTAACGACACTCTTCACGAAGCCGTCACACAAGGTAACTTGGTGCAAAAATAATTGCTGGTAAACGACTTTAATTTTTTGTATGAAAATTAACCTATTTCGGTAGTGCGCAACGTAACGCACGCAAAACCTGGGATTATGGGTGCATGAAACGGTACAGGGATTGTGGGAGTATTTAAAGTGAAGTTATAAAGTTATAACATTTAAAACTTGTTTTCGTAAAACAACATCAAAAAAAGTTGGAACTTTGATCTTTAATATCTCTGTAACCAGAAGGTTCTCAGGTCAAAAAAAATATCGGAATAACGGGAGGAACAATAGTGACACTCGACTTCGTAATAGGTATTTTTACACCTTTTAGATGATAATTTTACAGGTGGTATATATTATAATATCTACAATAGTAAAGACAGAAGAGGGTAAGTATTTCGTTAGGGATCTACGTTTTGGAATGGGCTTCAACTTTACGACTAACTGACCGACTTATTGACTATTCAAAAGCCCCTTCAAATCGTTTTATTGAAATAAACGTTTTTTTTGGGTGGGAAATCATCAAATAGTTCTCTGGGTGGAGCAGGAGGGCGTGTCAGACTTTTACTGCCTAAAACCCACCCGTGTTCTCTCAGTTGCCTGTGTGCCAGGTTTGAGTTTGAGTTTTTAGTTAAATATTAATGTAAATTAATAGAAAATAAAATACTTTTACTGTCTTCTCCAATTTGCAACTTTATAGGAAAGGTGGTAGGTAGGTATACTTACTTACATCGACTAGAATTAATTTAATTGTCTACGATATTTTTCCTTATCAATGTGTAGCCACAAACCTTATAACACACTTAGTAGGTAGGTACCTACGAATGAATCTTGCATTGCAGGAACACATATTTGCAGTAACTTAAATTATTGCTTTCATAATGAGAAATTTTCCCTAAGATAGATTAATAAGATCAAACGTTTTGCGATGGATTTATCTAAAGGTTATCAACTTGACCTTAAATAAATTAGATTTGTTGAACCATTTGCGGTTTGATTAAATTGTTATATTAACAGATATATTCATTTAATTAATTAAACCAGCCCTATCAAGGATTTGAGGAGTTGATATTGTATTTGGTAAACTTTGAATTAATGAAAATGCTTTACGAAATATTAGGATAAGATATATACTTAAGGTGAATCTTGTCGACATTTTTTGCATAAAAACTTCGGGATTGCATCAAAAATTAAACATGGTATGGTTTGTCTCATTATTAATATAGTCAGTACGGAAACAGAATACTAAAATTAAAAGCCATTAAAAAGTTAAGAGTCAACAAAGATTAGTTTTTCTTGGTAATTTATCCTAACTTTGGGCGTGTTTAAGTAACAAAAGAAGTGTAAAATTTCCAATACTAAGTCGGTACCGACAAAGCCCAAATATTGAAAAATTCAGTAAATTTTATTGAATATTGATTTATGCAGTGGTTTTTTCATAAAACCCGATCATCCGAAGGACTTTCCTTAATTTTTTAAGCGCCTGGTTTACTATAAATGATTATGCATCTCACTCAATAACGTTAAGCGCGTAGACTAGCGTCTAACTGCTCATCACTGATATTACCTCTATCAGACACGAAGCCTGGTGAGAGAGCGTGATTTTTACCTAGCCTACCAGTGAGTTCGAGCCCGCGACTAGATTCCCCGTAAGCCCCAGTTCCCACAGAAGACGAAATAAAATCGCAGCGGGACTTTTTCGTGCACTAAATCTTCAACGCACTGCTTGTCGCCGGGAATTGAAAATCAAACAGTAAAACACACTTCGATTTTCGACGCGCTGAGTTGCTACTCTGTTGGGTTCTTAGTGCTCGGTTCCATACCGAGAGAACAAAATCCAGGGCGCGTAAAAATCCCGCAGCGATTTTATTATATCCGTGTGAATTTCAACTTACTTTTGGATAGCATTTTTTGATCATTTTGATGCTTTAAAAGGGTCATTGTACTCATCATTATGAACTACGTTGTCGTAAAAATGAGCTGATCCATACATTGCGTCGAGTTATACGAACATAAATGTATGGATCAGCTCATTTTTATTATTTCACGATTTCAGGGTTGATCCAATTGTAAAAGTTGGTCATAATGATGAGTACAATGACCCTTTTAAAGAATTAAAACGATCAAAAAATGGACATGTATACGGTTACCTACTTGAAATTCCATTTGTGAGATTACTATTGGAATTCCCAATAATGTTATCAAAAGTAAACAAAAAACACGTAAACCTCTATTTACCTAAGTAAATAAATAACTTGCAAAAAAGCAATAAACTTAAGTATAACCAAGACAAACCACGCAATATTACTTTATATGCAGGCAACAAAAAATCTCATACTGTGCACGTAAGAACCAAATTGCCAATATATTACCAGGGCCAAGGTAAATGTAAATATTGAGGATCAAAAACCTTAAAAAAAGGCCTTGTTTAAGTACATTAACTTCAAGGATTGCCAAAAACAGCTTCATAATCAATTTGCTCATCGTCGAGAACTTGAGATGAGACATCCGGAAACATCCTTTAGAACTTGTTTTGATCAATAAAATTTTCGATTCAATGAAACAACTTTTATGGCGTTCAGTTTTGTTTTTTCTATTGATGACGAATTTAATACGGTGTGATTTAATACGTATTTTTTTATAATATTTCGAAACGAAAACTAACGATTTATTTGGCATTTCTCTGCCAACGGAATTTCAAAACTTAGATAAATTTAATTAGATATAGGCTTTCTTTTTCTAAATTTGAGGCTTGTTCTAGCTCCAACCGAATCGGCTGAAAGTTAAGCTCCAAATAGGCAACTAAAAGTTGGTGGTTACATGGAAACGACCCATATTTATGGGTCGTTTCCTAAAAACTTTCGCTTTTAGGTATTTACCTAAAAGCTTTGTCTAATTATATAGGTACCTACTGAAGATTATTTTTATTTTATTTATTTACGAGCGCCGACGACGTCGCCCGCGTGAATGTTCTTGTTCTCCGACCCATCCCGTCGCATTGCATCGCCTGCTATGACTTCATTTTCGCCAAGCGTTGTTTCTGACCTTTTTTCGTTTTTCTCGGCTTCTACGGACGTTGGTGTTATTAACCTTTTTCAAGAATTGGCTGCTATAGAATGCAAAAATATTTTTTCAAATCCGGGTATCCAGAATATAAATAAAATATAATCCAGAGATTAGCGCGTTTAAACAAACAAATCCTTCAGCTTTATTATTCGTAACGATACGTGCGGCTCGTGACATAGCGGTAGACTCGAGTAGGAAGTCAGTCCTAGTCACTTCTATCCACGTCTAACAGATAATTGTCAATTTTGCAAAGACTCACGCTTTCTTTCTAAGTTTTTTTTTTTTTTCTGGGTGGGAAATCATCAAATAACTTCTCCCGCTCTGGGTGGAGCGGGAGGGCGTGTCAGACTTTTACTGACTAAAACCCACCCGTGTTCCCTCAGTTGCCTGTGTGCCAGGGGCGGCGGTATCTCTTTCGAACAACCCGCACCCCCGGCAGGCATCGGCCCTTGCGGGCCCCTCTGTTGCTGCTGACATCTCTTTGAGGCGCGCGTGGAACACAACGCGCCGTCGACCCGGGCTTGGTCCTTACCGGACAGCGAGCTACCCATTACTCGCCGTCCGCAAGCCCGTGCCTACGGTGGCCGGGAATCAGCCTGGGATTCCCGACGCCCAGGGCGTCTCCTGCGAAGGCCACGGCTGTGAGGGCGGATGTACTGCATCTCCCTCACGTGCGCCGCCTCCCTCTTTGCAAGCATTACTGCTTCGCTGAAGGAGGCGACTGCCAGCCATGCCCTCTCGCTCCGTACCATGGCCTGGACCAGGATCGGACGCGAGAGATCGCCGCCACCGATCACCTCCACGAGGACACGGCGTTGCTCCGCCCAAGCTGGGCAGACCTCCACCGTATGCTCCACCGTGTCCTCTGGGTGATCTTCGCAATGGAAACACCCGGGCGTTTCCTCCCGCCCTATCCGAAACAGGAACCTCCCGAAACAGCCATGTCCGGTGAGGACCTGTGTCAGGCGGAAGGTGAGGATGCCATGCCGCCTCTCAAGCCACTCCTCAAAGAGGGGACTTACCGCCGCAATCGCGGCGTGCCCATTTCTTTCTAAGTTATAGTTACAATTTTGCTAAAAATCACTTTACATTGTTCTAATTTGATTGCATCATGTCCTTGTCTTTCGAGCTGGATCGATATTACTATGTAGTTTCATAAGCATTAGTTTTATAAGACATTGACACTAAAGATCATCAAAATATACCTACTTACTTCAAATTATACTTAGTAAACTAAAAATAACTCCATACATAATAATGTATCTACAAAAACTTCCCTAATACATACATAATTATACAAAAACGCACTTAAGTACCTAAACATTGAAGTAGGAACTTCTACATTCAATTGTATGCCCAAAATTAATATATAAATAATTATATCAACATGACGCAGGAGCTTACAATTTCACAACTTTAATTTACGTATGATCACAAAAAGTGTGAATTAATAGAAGTATATAAATAAATATTTAATAAAGTGTTATTGTGAGCTGAAACGTGTTTTTATTCGCGAAATATTGTGTGGTCAGGATGACTATTAACGAATGAGGTGCTTACTCTTAAAGTTATTTTTATTTAAGTTTTTATAACATTATACATATGACGTAAATCAGTTTTTCAGTGACGTATTTAATTAAATATTAGGTAGGTGTTAAAGGTAAAGGTAATCTAAACTTTATAATATTTTAATTACCTACGTCATTGGTACTTATCAGTTATGTTAGGTTAGGTTAGGTTCTGAAGAGTCAAAAGATATTTATTTACGCAGGTCTAAAAATAATTACAGCAATAATAAGCTACAAAGATAATGACCAGTGTAACAGAAGAATTTATTACGGTGCTCACCTACATTAACTATCTTCATTTTAGATTCAACGACATGGTAAACATTCACGTATCTTTGAGCATATATATAGAAATAATTACAAAAACGTACTTATGTACTCTTCCTAAAAAACTGCACAAAAACTTGTTTAGCTTAAGATAACAAAACGTCGTCAGAAAAACTATACGAAAAAAGTGTTAAACTTAGGTACTCTGCTAACAATAACGCTGAAATAACAAAACGTAGTCAAAAAACCTGCACAAAAAAAAGTGTTTAGCCTATGATGACATAACTCGTTGTTGGATTGAGAATTCATATTCGCAGGTGAAGTGGAACGAAACATTTATATTTGTGCGGAAAATCGATATGTCAACCCAATTTGCACCGTTGATAGTTTCCTAACTTAGCTTGAAGTACTAACTCCCTATTTCCTAATTTAGGACGTGTATTCCTGTCTTCTGGATAATAATTGAGACTTATTTTTGTGGTAATAAAATAATCTGTCTTCTATAAACTACAAATGCTGTTCGTTGGTGAGCGCATCACTTCAGAACGGCTCGACCGATATGGCAATTTTTTTGTTTGGAAATGTTTGCAATAGTCCGGATCAGGTGTTATGATAAGTAAAATTGGAAGCATTTCCCAGAAAATATTCATCTTAGGAAAAAGTGAACGTGAAGAACTCGACCTTTTTTGTATGAATTATTGAAATTTGGACAGGAAAACGTCTATCGGGTCAGCTACTACAAAATAAATCCCAGAGAAAACAAAGAACCCATGTGTAGCATAGCTATTCATAACAATTAGGTATGCCTTCATACCGATTCGAATATCAATCAATGTTATGGTAGGAGTCCTATAAACGCTGTTCACAAATCCAAAAGCCGAAAATTTTGTAAAATATTAAATAACAGACGTCCGCTATTCCCAAGGCAAGGCAAATCAGTTTATCGAATGTGTAATTTTCGATACGATAGCATGTCGAATGCTTTTGAGTAGCAAAGCAGGAGTGTACTTAATAGCAACATGTTTATGTAATGTCTGATGAAGACAGGTTACCTAATGAACAGTGGCCACAATACCAAGCAATACCCTATGTTTAACATAAATATTCCAAGAATTCTCCAATATAAACATGATGGTGCTTTTCATATTGTAGGCACTCATATCAAAGTGTGTCATAATCATAACATTATATGAGCATACGTCGCACTCGTAGAGAGCATTTCACTATTTTATGATAAGTAAAATGCATTACTAAGTTGATAGTTTTCTTAAAGTTAAGTGATACAACCTAGAGGCGTATTGCAAGGGTTTTTTTTTGTGATCGGTCCCTGTGGACCAGTTGATGCTGACATCTCTTTGAGGCGCGCGTGGAACACAACGCGCCGTCGACCCGGGTTTGGTCCTTACCGGACAGCGAGCTACCCATTACTCGCCGTCCGCAAGCCTGCGCCTACGGTGGCCGGAAATCAGCCTAGGATTCCCGACGCCCAGGGCGTCTCCTGCGGAGGCTAGGGCCGTGAGGGGGCATATATTGCTTCTCCCTCACGTGTGCCACCTCTCTCTATGCGAGCATTACTGCTTCGCAAAAGGAGGTGACGGTTACCCATGCATTCTTGCTCCGTACCATGGCCTGGACCAGGGCCGGACGCGAGAGATCGCCGCTGCCGATCGCCTCCAAGAGGACACGGCGGTGCTTCGCCCAAGCCGGGCAGATCCCCACCGTATGCTCCACGATGTCCTCCTCGATGTCCGGCCTTAGTATTGCAAGGATTGGATCGAGGTGGCTCTAGAAAAGAATGCCTTGAAGAATTTGGGGGAGATCTTTACTCCGGAGTGGGACGGTGCAGGCTAATAAAAAAAGTGATATAATATACGTATACAAATGATGTTTTTTTTTAATATTTCAAAGTTGTTGCTTGCTCGACATCGATAAAGTTCTACAGTCGTTCTATTCTTTTAATATCTCACTTCTCCGTCCATGAAGGCTATCCCTAGCTGATGCTGCACTATGGACAGCTCAATTCAAGCTCACTTCACCTTGATGTCAAGGTGAGATTTTACAGAAAAGATTGGCTCTCAAAGTTTCGCAATTTCGGAAAACCAGATCAAGTCTCCGGTCAAATGTTCAATTAATCTACTGTCAAGTCCCATGAACAAAATTTGGTTGACCAAACCTAATCTTAAACGTGGCCACGATATTTAACATCAGATTATATTGATTAACTTTGCAGAAGCGGATGTTATAAAGCGGATACATTGAAACGAAACTATTTCAAACTCAAACTATGTATTAGCAATATCAACGAAATTCAAAACGTAACGTACTAAAATTTTAACGTCTTTGTAGCATAAATGTCACATTTTACGGCTCTCGTCGGAAAACGCTATACAAACAGCTGCGGTTATGAACGACTTAATAAACGTGTTCCAGCTACGTGTCACTGTGTTTGATTTGTAGTCCAGTCCGACAGCACAGCGAATAGTTTGTGATTAAACGCCACTCCAATGTGGAACTGAACGAGTTAATTAAAAAATGTCCGTCTTTTTAAACTAAAACCAATTTATGACACAGTGTGACGTATAGAGGACGTTAGAGGTAGGATAAAATTGAAGACGCTGTAGAAATTGGCTAAAGATAAAAGAATCAAAAACAATCCTTTGAAGTTATTTTCCATTTCACTGGCCACCGAGACTTAAATTCTTTGGCCTTATCCCAAACGCCACACATTGTAAGAATACGATACTTACTACTAGGTATTATTTAACCATAAGAAAGCGATGCCAAATTGGCACGTGCACTGCTGTAAAAACAAAATTTTTAGAGTTCCTTACTGAATTAAAAAATTGGACTAAACCTTCCTAAGGAACCCATCACTAATTTAATCAGGAAATCAAACATAAAAGGATCACCTAAAACCGTTTTAAAAATCCAAAGATATATAAAAAGAAAACAAAAACCAATTTAATTAAAACCTTTTCAATATATAATTCACTGAGAAAAATCATCGTTAGGATTTTGCTACCTTTATCCCAATTTATTTGGGTAGCTTCAACATATATTTTTCGTCTGAATTTCTCTATTATTCGTCATCTCGCTAGTCACCCCTTTCTAGCCATGAAATATATCCACTGAATACTGATGGTGAAAATAATGACCTTTATTTTTCTTATAATGCTATACCATTAAGGTGAATCTAGTCCACATTTTTCCCACACAAACTTCGGGAGTGTATTACTCCACTGTTCGACAATGTACATCAAAAATTAAACGTGGTATGGTTTTGTCTCATTATTAATATTGTCTAAACGAAAACAGAATACTAAAATAAAAAGCCATTAAAAAGTTAGGAGCCAGCAAAGATTCGGTACCGACAAAGCTCAAATATCGAAAAGTACAACAAACTTTATTGGTCATTGATTTATGCAGTGATTTTTTTTCATAAAACCCGATCTTCCGAAGGACTGTTCTTAATATTTTACGCGTCTGTTGTACTATAAACGATCCTGCATCTCCCTCAATATTTTTTTACGTGTAGACTAGCTTCTAACTGCTCATCACTGATACTACCTCTGTCGGACACGATGCCTGGTGAGCCAGCGTGCTTTTTAGCCAGGCCCATCATTGTGTTCGAGCCCGCGACTAGGTTCCGCTTATGAAACATGTTAGTTCACATAGGTATTGATCGAGACTGTAAAAACAGAAAACGTTCTTAGTAATTTGTGTCTGTTAGAGCCATGCATCAGCTAACGTTAACCGCAAAATATCGATCAAAATATGCACAAAGTCATGACAGGCCACTTTGAAGATAATGTCGATTTTATGAGAAAATGGGAGTTGCACTTAGTAGTTATGACATCAGTTTCAGCGTGAGTAGTCTCTTTTATGGACGCTGAAGGGTCTTCGAGGAATAGAAAACTCAAATAATGAATATGAGTAGACGTAGTTTCTGGTCGGTATTGTGTAATGCTAGGATAATCTTGTAGCTTGGTGTATGAGAGCATGCTTTGTAATAGAGCCGCTCTACGTTCTCCACGTGCTCTGCTCTCGTTCCGTGGGGTGCCGGACGTAAAAGAATAGCACCATCCCATTTCTTCCCGTGGTTGTCGTAGAAGGCGACTAAATGACTTACTAGAGAATGGGCAGCAGCGTTCTCTATGCATTTTACAACCATACTGCGATCGCCAACCCGCCTGCCAAGCGTGGCGATTATGGCAAAACCCACCCCCTTTTGGGGGAGGCCTATGTCCAGCGGTGGACGTCTTTCGGGTGAAATGATGACGTTCTCTAATGTCTTGTGACCAAGTTTATAGCTCAAAACAAACAGAAAAATAACTCGAAACCTTTCCACTTTCCAGATTCTTCAACGCCTTCCCGGAGAGCAAAGAGTTCTTCAGGATGATCAAGAATATTCCTGAGGACCAGTACCTGACAAACCCACAATTCAAGGCACACGTCATCAACTTGATGACGTCACTCAACCTTGCAGTGGAGAACCTTAACCAGCCTGAGGTGGTTGCAGCCATGATGAACAAACTCGGAGAGTCTCATCGCAAGAGAAAGATTCAGGAGAAGAATTTCCAAGTAAGATATTGAACATTGTTTGATTAAAGCCGGAAAAAGGCCATTCTTTAAAAAGGCCAGTTCTTATGGGTGTCGTAAGAGATGAGTAGGTAGGTAAGGCATTTTAATGCCCATGTAGTATGCTATGTACCTGTTGACATAACTGTACCGATGTAAAAGAGCGGGATGTTCGTATAGGTAATCTATAGGCAGGTACCTCTGGTAATTAATTAGGAATAGTGGTGTTAATGTTCGGTAACCAAATATTTTTCCGACAGGTCCATATCCTCGGACCTTTTTTTGCTTTGAATCACATCAAGTATGTACGGATATTTTTACAAAAATATTACATTCCCAACCACTTCATAAGGTAGACGTGTTTGTAATCCAAAATGACGGCGAGACGCGTTCGATGCTTGAATTAAATTCAATTTGCAAACCGCAAATATGGGCGATACGCTCATTTGCATGTTAAATGTATTGGATTAGACTAATGTACGGACCACGGAGGGTGTGGTTCTATTTACATTAACCACATAATACGTCTATGTTTGTAGATAGATACTTCGTGTTTTTGTGGTGACGAAAAATAAAAAGAATTCCGGCCGTATGTAATCCATTAAAAATGTATTTTCATCATCTCAACATTAACCAATCAATCAACAGATCGTTTTTGCAGCAAATCAAACTACGAATTGAATAGTTTTTTTTTTTTTCATTACTAATTTAATTCAATTGTGCGAATTTGTGGCATGAAAGGTTAATTACAGATTCGATTCAATTATTGAAGATACTCCCAGGAGGTCTTATATCAAAGTGTTGGGTTTCAGAAATGAACCTATCCTTTTTTTGTAATATTTCAAGCGTATAATTTTATGATGATTAGAGATCGGATAATCGGATGAATATTTACCTAAAGTTAATTTTTAGTTATGAAAGTATGGAAGAGGCTGCTTAAAAATCTTTTTTTGGTAAAAAACATCCCGGGATGCCAGGAACATCGGGAATGCATAACTAGTCAGGTGTATAATATGGAAGCGACTTCTAAATTATTAGGATTGCATAGCTGTTCAGACACATATTTATTAAAAATTAATCGCGATGCAAATATGTGTAAGTAGGGTGTATAAAGTCTGTAAGAGTGGCGGTGGTGTGTTTTAGTTAAAACATTATTTTTACATTAAATGAAGACTTTTTCGTTACAAAAGCGCATTCATTAGCCAACACCGCCACTTTAGGTGAATATGCATCCGAATATCCGATCTCTGATGATGTTGCAACATCCAACCGTTTTGTTTTCCGTGCTTCGGTTGTCATTCGTAAATCTTTGACAGTCGTTATCTACCGGTAGTCAGAAGCCCGAAAGACTGACAACCAGTCTCATAGAGGTATTTTGTTACCCAGTTACTGCGTTGTGTGATAGGCAGTCGCTTCATGTAAATTGATGATATTCAGCTGCCTCCGGTTAGACTGAAAGCCGACCCCAACATACTTAGATAAAGGCAAAATGATCTGTTTATAACTAAAATTAAAATACCTAATTTGATTTTCTTTTCTTTTCCAGCAACTCAAAGAGACCATCGTGAAGATGTTTATAGAGGTGCTCAAACTCGACGATGTTACACTCGGTGCCTGGGGCAAGACGGTCGAGTTCTGGTACAAAAACATATTCGAGACTCTAAATAAAACGGAACAGACAAGATAACATACACATTGTCATTCAATTACAGTATAAAGAGTAGTTTAGTATCTACAATGGCTGCTGTGAAAGGCAAACTCAATTTGATCTGCTGTACGATGATAGGGAAAATGACCGAGCGAGCTAACTCAAAATATTACTGCTTTGGAATTTAATGTGCTTGGTAAATACAAGACACGACCATCGTCTAACGTTAATTTATTTTTAGTAAGTAATTAATGACGTAAGAATACTGTTAAAGTTGACGTAAACTTCTTTGAAGTGTTTGAAACCTTTAGTGACCATAGATTTCCCCCAATTATTGTGCTTTTAAAAACCGTCTCTTACCGTTTTTATGTTTATGATTATATCCCAGCAGCCCTCGTTATCTTTTACTTTCCTTTCATCTTTTGTTTGAGTAGGTAACTACTTATGTTCTTGAATTGAGGTCTTGTTATATGGAAAATGAATTAACTAGTCATTCTCATAGAGTTTGCTTTACACTGCTTAAAACCAGGCTGAATAATTCATATTGCATAATTATGTTTGTTAACCACTAGTGTTGAGAGTGAAGAATCGATTTTATTTCATGAACTTTCCATTCGATTTGTATTGTTTTTTTAAAGACAAAAACACATCTTGTATTTTATTTTGTTGTTTAATATGTTAATGCTATTGTTAATAATCGTGATTTTTTGTGATTTTTATTTAATTTTTCGTTGATATGATGAGACCTGCTCATCTTTTCTTCTTCTTCTACGTAGCTTCTTTTTTATGCCTTTGGGCTGTATCAATGTCGTAAACACCAAAAATCTTAAACTTTCACCTTTCATTTATCGATATTTCATAGAATTTCTATTATTGTACCGTTTTACACTTAATTATTGATTGTCATAAATGTATATTATCTATTTTTATTATAATAAGACGCATTTAATAAGATTGTAGGTTAGATTTAAATGCCTCGAACATCTTCCATTTTATTGCATAGTGTAAATAGCTATATTTGTAAATAAAGCTGTCGATTTTTGTACATTGTACACTTGTTAAACCAAAAATATATTATGTAAATACATATTCAATATTGTCAACTATTTTAATTATTGGTTCATTAAATTTTATATGAAAATCTTGGTGTATTACCTACTTGTCCTTACAGTGACGATCAAAAATCGGAACGTATAGTTAGTTGATACTATCGACCTATCGAACATGGGTAAGTGACAGGAGTATTGAGACCCTAATGGCGCAATTACGTGTATCGATTCAGTTAACAATACGACCGAGCTATATAATTTATAGTTTTCGATTTGAAGGATCGTTTTTCTCTGAACAAATTGATACAAGATTGATGTAGAACGTAACTATAAGTAGGTAGGTATTCAGGGCTAACGGCTAAGTAATAACAGCCGAACGGGCTGACGGGTTGACCGATCAGGTTAAGCTACGCTTGCCGCGGTTGGTCCCTGGATGGGTGACCATAAGGAGGACCAACAAGTCCCGGCTGTCATTCGTGGATCATGGACATTCGTTTCGGGTAGTCAGAAGCCCGAAAATCTGACAACCAGTCTTACCAACAAGTTTCGTATTACCCAGAGTTGTGGAGGTCAGCCGCTCCATCTAAAATACTGACATTCAGCTACATCCGGTTTGTCTGGAAGCCAACCAAAACATAGTTACTAAATAGCTTGGCAGATGATGACTCAGGTAACTTTACGTATAAATAGGCTGATGCTCGGTTATGCTTTAGGTACCCATGCGCAAGAGCCATGATTCCAGTTGAGTGTCTTCATCCTATTACCCACCCTGCAAACTCACCAGCATCCTCTTACTCACCCCGTTGACGTTCAAATGTGCCTTTTATGTGCCTATTTGGTATACCCTATGCAAAGTCAAAGTCAGACTTTGACTTTGCATAGGGTCATCATGATGTAACGCATATCACCAAAATCTAATTAATTTCCAAAAACAAAGCTTTCCTCTAATGCTGTTAAGATTCGTCCATGTTCGTAAACAAGAGTAAATACTTGGCTGTGTAATAAAATTCCCTAGTCTCGCAAACCGGCCATAGAGTATACCTAGAGTACGGCGCGGACTCGAGTGCTTGCATTATTCAGCTTGCTGCATATTTAACGCGCGCCGTCGCCGCTCTCCTGTCTCTCGTTACGTTCCTACAGGTTTCACGCAAAAGAAATTTATTAACAATGATTTATACACAAAAGAAAGAAATAATAAAATAGCTTCTATTTTCCGCCTCTATTTCCCGAAGGCTGGCAGTGATGTAGCCCGTGTAGGTAGTAGGTAGGTACAACCACATCTAGTTTAGTTACGCTAGAGTTTTGCTCAGGGCTTGAATTCACTATGACCACTTAACAATTCCTCGTAACCACGTCAATCACACACGAATTCTGCTAATATCGTAAATTAATAATATCGACAAATTGTCTTGGAACATACAGAATATGACATTTCGATTCCTTACCGTTACATTGATTTCTAAAAAAACGATATTGTCGTAGTTTGAATGTAGTAAAATTCCGCGGGGAATCATTATAACGAGACAGAAATGGGGCCCAGTCAGGTCAGACCATTATCTTTTGAATTTGGCTACGAGCTTGGCACTTTCAGCGGCGTCCATCAACTCCTGTAGCGTGCAGATTGAAGTACCTACACGCTGGCCAAGATATTAAGTGACCCATTGTATCTATAGAAAGAAAGAGACTTTAGCTTGATTGTCTAGTCTTACTTACCTATCATGCGGGAATGTTACGTAGGTATTCTCCTATGTTCCATTAAATACATATAAATTAACATCACACCAGGCTTGTAATCCCTGAAATGTTACGCAGAGGAGTATCTACTACCTACAAGCGGCATTGCCCGCTTTGCCTTTTTTGTCTTGCTTTTTATCGAAATCTGTTCGATGGTTTAGACGTGAAAACGTACACAGGAGTGTCAGACAGAGTTAGTTTCGAATTTGTAATAATTTTATAAGTATGGATAATCAACATCATCATCATTTCAGCCGAAAGACCTCCACTGCTGGGCATAGGCCTCCATCAAAAAATGGGGGGTTTGTCATAATCGCCACGCTTGACAACCGGCTTGGCGACCGCAGTATGTGGTAAAAAGCATAGAGAACGCTGCTGTCCATTCTCTAGCAAGACCCTTAGTCGCCTTTTACGAGACTACGAGAGAGTGCTATTCTTTACGTCCTGCACCACATGGAAGCATGGATAGTACATCAATATTTCGCCACAGACAGACGAACTATAGTGACAGGCGAACAAAAAGCTTTAAGGTTCGCTGAGCATTTAGAGCAAATATTCCAATCAAATGAACCCAGACTGATGAAAGAATAATTCAGGGAGTACAAATTAGTTCAGAAATTAAGTTGGTTACCCCAAAATAAATATCTAGAGAAATTAAGGGTAATTTTAATCGGAGAAAATCCCCTGGTTACGACTTAATTACAGGAGAAGTCTTACAAAAGCTTATTAATGCTGTATTTCGGTTGAAACACGTTCCTGACATGTGGAAAGTAACTGAAGTCATCATGATAGCCAAGCCTGGGAAACCACCTCATGAAACAACATCTTACAGACCAATCTCACTGTTCCTGCGTTGTCAAAACTCTTTGAGAAACTATTTCTAAAGAGATTGAAGGCGGTTATTGAAGCTGAAAATTTAATCCTCGATTACCAGTTTGGATTTAGAGAACAACACTCTACGCTCGACCAAGTACACAGAATTACTAATATAATTGAAAGAACACTAGAGGAAAAGAAGGTGTGCTGCACGGTTTTCCTTGATGTTGCACAGGCTTTCGATAAAGTATGGTATGATGGGCTCATTTATAAGCTAAGAACAATGCTGCCTCAACAGTTTTCAGACATCATAGAGTCCTATATATCAAACAGATTGTTTAGGGTAAGACAAAGAAATGCCTGTTGAAACCTTAGGCAAATAAAAGCTGGAGTACCCCAAGGTAGTGTACTAGGTCCAGTCCTGTATCTACTTACTACACACCTGTGATATTCCTGAGCTAGAAAATAATGTCATTGCAACCTTTGCTGACGCCACAGCTATCACGGCTGGTGGGAGTAGTCACGAGGAAGCCGTAGAACAGGTTCAAGAGTCCGTAAATCGTGTTTATGAGTGGACTGCAAAATGGCGTATCAAACTTAATGAAAGCAAGTTTATCCACATTGACTTCACGAATAAGAAGCCAAAATATTTCCCAGTATTCATAAATAATCAACGAATACCATACGCAAATACTGCTGGAAAGAGCATGTCAAAAAGAAAAGAGTGGGATTAGATATTCGATACAAAAAAATATATTGGCTACTTGGTAGACAATCACCATTGTCAATATCTAATAAATTATTGTTATATAAACAAGTTTTAAAGCCTGTATGGACCTACGGTATTCAGCTGTGGGGCTGCACCAGCTAATGTAACCGTCAAATTATACAACGTTTTCAAAACAAAGCACTAAGGGATATAGTAAACGCGCCCTGGTACATAAGAAAAAGCGACCTGCACCGGGACCTCAAGATGGATGTCGTAAACATAGTTATACAAAAATATGCAGAAGCTCATGAACACAGAGTTCATCATCACGTGAATGTCGAGGATATCCAACTCCTTGACAACACTGAATTAGTGCGAAGACTAAAAAGGGTTAAAACCCTTTTGAGTTAGTGAAGTGCAGTGTACGTGAACTTTGTAGTGCAAGTGCTGTCTTTAATAAAGAACACGTGAATCAAGTATCTTCCCCTTAACTTACAGTGAATAAGAAAAACGTTATTGGACGATTTCTTAGTGTAATAGTTACTTAGCACTTTAATTTATATTTCAATTATTTATTAGCTAATAGGCTAGATTGTAACGTGAATAAAGTATCTTCTATTGTGTTTTTTTTTTATATTTCTCCAGTTATGTTTCAGTCACATGTTATCAAATCTAGAATTCAGGCTGATAATGAAACATTCCTGATGAAAAAACACAATAACACTTTTCCCGATCTATAGGAAGCGAACCAAGCACCACATGCTCAGCAGTAGTGCTGTCGCTAGTCCAACCTACCTATGTATTTTACGGGATTGGGAATACCTAAGTTTGGTTTAGTAATGATTTATGGGTTATTTACCTAACACACTAACAGTAACAACGATTTTCAGTTTATTTCAGACATTCATTGCGTTATTTTTTTCGAACATAATATGGAGCAGCCATACCCTCCAAAATTATTCAGATTCTGAGTGCTGGTAGTTAAGTAGATCTCCTACATAAATATCTACCAATACCAATACGATGACCCTTACAAACATATTTTATTACCGCCCGCAGCTCCTTTCCTTTGCAAGGGGACCGTCAAATCATTTAGTGTGATATCGTTCAATGGATAAATGATTCAACGTCTATGTACCTACTTCTATAAATTGAAGGCACTTAGCGATACACAATGAAGTGTTGGTAACAGCTCGTACAATAGTCCAAGGTTCGTACTGGTTGGTGTATAGCTACATGAGCAAGCAGAACTGAAGATAATCTGCTTAAAGTAAGCTAACTAGGAGTTAACTGGCGAAAAGTGGTTATATTTTAGGTAAATTAGCCTACCTAACCTTCTCAATGCCTGACTGTCCGCTCTTTTGGTGAAAACGGGCGTGATGTTGTGTTATGTTGGTAAGAAGCTAGATCAGCTGAGATTTGAGTTAAATGACCAGTAGAATAATGTAGGCTGATCATCAAGATTTCCAAAAACGTCCATTAATGGACATAGGGCTCCCCCAAGCACCGCCACTTCGACCAGTTTTGTACTTGTCACATCCAGCGGATTCCTGCGGCCTTCACAAGGCCATAAGTCCACCTTGTGGAAGGCTTTCCAAAACTACCTTTTCCGGTCAATGCTCCAGAACCTGTCGGCCCCAACGGCCACCAGTTCTGCCCACTGCCACTTAAGTTTGGCAATTCTTCGGGCTATGCCGGTTTCCTTGGTTCTCTTGCGGATCTCTTCATTTTTGATTCGATCACGTAGGGAAACTCCAAGCATAGTCCTCGCGGTGGCCCTTTGGGTGACTTTTAGCCTTTTTATAAGGCCCAGTAGGCTGATGATCATGATAAAATCAACAAAGGGCTAGTTGCCTGTAACTTGAACCACGTCAAATGTTTTTAATTTTTCGGAATGAAGAGTGCTACAGTCCTACCACTTCATAAAAGTTAATTCGACAGTTTAGTCGTGAAAACAATTTATCAATTTGTTACTGGTGACACAAAACTCGACATTTTGATCACATTAGATAGAGATACCTATCAACCAACATATCGGTAACTGGAGCTTCAATGATTACATTAATCTCTAAATCTACAGTTACATAGATGGATAGGTACCTAATTCACGTGAACGAAGAGCAAAAACTCAATGTTTTGCTAATTTCAACATCGCACGCGGCATTTAGCCAGTCAATCGGGATCCTCGTTAACCTATTAGTCGCAAATGGAGAAACTGCTAAGCGCAGGTGCTGGGTTCTATCCCCGCGTCCAAGTGGATTTTCATGACAAATTCCTCAGGGCTCCTGAGGAATTAGTAATAAAACCACTCGACAGACAGAGGCAGAACTTGTGATAGGTCAATGGAACTAGAGGAAAGCAGTGGTGACCCAGCGGTATTGGCCCCTACTTACGAGTTTGTAGGTCGTGAGTTCGAACCCAGCTAGGAAATGTTTTAGAACCAAAAATTCGAAGACATGTGACATCTACCAACCCTCACTGAGCCCTCGTGGTGCATTATGAACCACTCCCTCTCATAGAGAGGAGGCCTGTGCCCCAGCATCGGGTAGATACATTATATGGGCTGATTATGCAATGGCTTTGCCCCTACTACACATGGTACTGGGAGTAACTGGTTAAATATGGATGTTCCTAGTATTCCTCTGCCTAAGCCTAGGTGAATATAGTCATGATGATATGTTATGTTTCCCATACTTCCTTATGCTGATACATATGCAGATATACCAATTTTAAACTGCACGCCCCTCCACTAACATTTATATACAAGCATTTGAACCCCACTAAAATATCTTTACAAGCATATGAAATGTGTGCAAGCAGTGGAGGGGCGTGCAGTTTTTTTAAACAAGTTGATCTCTAAATATATAATTTGTTTAGCTCATTACCAAGCCGAGGCAGAAGGAACAAAAACTGTAAAGATTTTTTTACGACTATTGCTTGATGCGTAGTAATTCAGTCACAACTTATTATTATAATTTGATTAACACTCGCGTTGATCAATGTGTTGATCTTCATTATCGAGTTCCATGAATTGATTTGCTAGTCATTCTTGTTTACGAGTTAGTGACAAGTCAAATACTGCAAACTTTAACCTGTTATCATCATATCGGCTGATAATGAAAAACTAAATAAAGAAACTGAGACCGTCCATATTAAATTTAATACGTAGGTAGTACCGTGAAATACTCCAACTTTGCTACCAGGGAAATCTTTGCCCAAAACAAAGTTTCTAAGGAAATTTACTAATTTCACAAAAAATACCAAACTTACGACAACACTAATAATATTGTTAGAAAATTAAATATACGTGTGGCAACACAGAATGGCACGTCCGCTCCTTACTTCACTCAGTTACCTGTCGACACTTGTCGAAGACGAAGTGTATTTTTTGCGGGCCAATTACTGTAAAGATAAGGTAAGATTGCCCATTCATTTTAATAAGAAAATATTTGTGATTTAGAATACATTTCTCAGGCTATGGGTAGTATTACCAAAAACCTTTTAATGATTTGTATGGCTTTCAAATAAGGGTTATAATTCCGCTTAAAATCATGGTGGGTAATGTTGGCTAAAAGTCCAGATAACTTTGACCGCCTTGAAAATTGTTTGTATAATCAAGAAAGCGATGACAAATGTTAAATTTTAGTAAACCAATGCATGCATTTGATGTTAGTATTGCCACAGATAAAAAATACGTCCCGGGTTGCATACAAAAATCTTGAAATATCTGGTTTTGTTTGATAAATGTGGGCAATGTTGGCGTGTTTCACCGGTACGTATTAAATTTAATATGGACGGTCTCAGAGCACAAAGATGATAACTAGGTATTGTAATCTACCTGGGTACAGCAACGAAAGTTGACTAACTTTGTAGAAATGCAATCAACCAATATGATCCGACAAAAGAATGTAGGTAACGTAAGGGCTGGTACACACCATGCACCGTACTACTATCTACTAGTGTGATGAATACCTACAATCTGGCCACTCCGGAGCCCCCTGTATGGCCTGTCTGTACCAAGGGTGGATGCATTGGTGGCACAGTAGCACGGCCCCTCTCCCGAAATCGAATCGTCTGAATGGACTGGCCTACCAGGCCACTCAGAAAGTATTGCGAAAAAAAGTTTTTATGTATGAGAGACTGGCCAGTTATAATCTATTTTGAAATTAAGATTATTTGTAAGTAAAAATAGGTACATTTCAATTTCAAAATTTCTCTCCACATTGTTTGCGAGCTAATATAAATTATCGTGTCTCATTAAAAAGTGGATCTGCGTCGCGAACATTTACGCGCTATGATTTTTTACGATTTCAAGTGTCGCCTGAAACCGGACGAATGGTACAATAGACTTTAAATTGTATTCATGGATGAAGGCCCTTCTAAGGCAACCGTGTATCGTTGGAATAACGAATTCAAGCGCGGTCGACTAACTTTGGGGGATGAAGAAAGTGGTCCCCCTTTGACGGCCATTACGGAAGAAAACATGCTAGCAGTGAAAATTTTAATCCATGACAATAGGCGAGTTACGTATCAAGAGATTCAGCACATGCTGCAGGTTGGATCGGATCCTTCACGAAATTCTACACGTGCATCTTCGTTTGAGGAGAAAAGTTTCACGCTAGGTGCCGCACAACCTCACCGATGCTCAGAAGCAGGCCCGGGTGGAATGGTGCCGCGATATGATAAACAAATTTGAAGCAGGCTCGTCTCGGCGTGTTTACGACATCCTTACAGGCGATGAGTCTTGGATTTATCAATACGATGCAGAAACGAAGCGCCAGTCGACGGTTTGGGTGTTTCAAAAGGAATCAACGCCTACCAAAGTGAAGCGATCTAGAAGCGGGTGAAGATTTTGATCGCCAGCTTTTCAATTTGACTGACTACTTAGTGTCAATTCGTTTACGGAACCAAAGAAGCATCAACGCTGAATGTGGCAAGTTTTCTCTGTTGTGAGCAACAAGCGACCAAACACAGGGCTCCGCGGGCTACTGCTCCACCACGACAACGCACCTCCGCAACCTTCGCACACCGCGCTCAAAACGAGGGACTTCCTGGAAAGCACGCCGGTCAAACTACTGGGCCACCGTCCTTACAGCCCTGCAGACCTAGCACCGTGTGACTTCTTTTTATTCCCAAAAATAAAAAATCAGCTTAAAGGGATACAATTTTCGTCGCCGGAACATGCGCTGTTAGCGTTCGAGCAGGCTGTAAACGAGTTGTCTGCGGCGGACTGGAAAAAGCGTTTCTAAAACTGGTTCAGACGCATGAAACTTTGTATATAGGCTAGTGGAGAGTACTTTGAATACATTTAATTTAAAAACAATACCTATAGAACATTTTATTATATTTTCACAAAACTTTCTGAGTGTCCCACATATAAGCAATAGCAGCACTGGTGCAGTCAGTTCGTTTTCGGGAACAGAGGTTTGTTTTGCCAACAATACAAGTGTCTCAACCCCTGGCGCGGTTTCAATTACCGACCCGAGGGACCGCCATCACGCTTTAAGAGCGCTGTTGAAAATGTTTAACTGTTTTTACAGGCAAAAACTATGAAATTGACAATAACTATACCTAGCTAAGTAAGTATTGTGTTTTCCACTGTTTCTGTGCAGCCTTTGTTAGAGATGCCAAATAAATATCCCAAAAACTTGTTTCAATTAAGAAAATGGACCTCTGTAAGCGATGTTAGAAAAGTTGCTTGCCCCTCGAAAGAGCCCGTATCAAAAGCAACCCATTACCTGAGCTCCACCTCTGGTTATGGCCGCCATGTTGGATTTTTATTTCCTGATTTTCGGCACCGGCGGCGGCGCCCGCGAAAATTATGTACCTAGATGACACGTGACACCCATACGAAAATTAGCACATCATTTCGATTTGGACCTCTTTTTAATACCGAAAACCATAAATATTACATCCCGACATATAATTAATACATTAAGTATTTATGTGTCCATCGTTAAAAAAAAGCTACGATATTAGAAAAACAATAAAACCGAGTTGGTTCTTTCTGGAACGCGGTTTTATTGTTTTTTTTTTTTAAGTTTTTACGTCACACTACAAAGACTAACAACAGACAATTACTACAAAGTGCAAACGAATGCATACAATGGTACCCCCACCGACCCTTGCTCGTTGAAATGCCAGCCCGTGCTGCAGCTGAGCCTGTGGAGTTAAACTCCCCGAGAAATAATAAAAATAATGATGATTTGATGCAGCCTGTCCCAACTTGCTGTCCCCCTACCAGTGATGCCCTGAGCCGAGGCCCGTACCCCACGGGGGTGCCCTCAGCGTTTAGAAATTTAAGTAGTATTACGCCCCTGGCTGGAAGCTTTAAATTTTCTTAAGGCAACCACGGGAAAGTCCGGTTAAGTAGTTACGACCTCTCAAGGTCAACTACGAGATACCATTTATAAAAAATAAAAATGTCACGTTGTGTGTGACGGACCCACTAACAATCACTGTTACACCATTATGCTCTTTGGCACCATTCCTCTCGCATTTTCGCATGTCTGACGTATTGCTAGAGGAGCATAGAGGGTTTTTGAGCAAGCATAAGCAGCGCGACAAGTTGATAGCCGAATAGGTGCGGCATGGAGACAGAACTCCGAAAATACCTAAGTATACTTATATGAAAAGTTTCAGATAGGAGCCCCTTGGTCGGGACGAATCTACTTTTAGATTTCGAAAATGGACCAAAAAATAAAGTGACCCTCATAGCTGATTTTGGTATGTGATTCGTATCCAGCCTAGCCCACACTGACTGGTAAATCCGATGAAGAAATTGTGGGCTTCCCTTAATACATCGACTTTGTAAATTCAGATTTGGATATTTTTAAAAGGATAAAATTATCAAAATCATAATCAATTTAATTATTCAAACTAGACTGAGAGTCAGCAATTTTTGGGACGTCAAAATTACATAAGACAGTCCTTCAAAACGCCCGCCCTTAACCACTTCCTAGTGCTTTAGCTGGGAAGAAGAAGTGGTGCAACAAACTCCCAGAGAGCCCAACTGTCTGCTCAGTTAAGTATTCATGGCGAATAAAAGTTATTCTGTGCATAAGTGATACATGTCCATTTTTTAAAGTAGATTTGGTCGGCATATCCTATCTGACTATTCTCAAGAAGGCCGAAAAAAGCTCAGGTCATTCTCTTTTAAACTCAGATCATGTATATTGGTGTCTGAAATGATCTTCTGTTGAAAGTAGACCTCCTGAAATATAAAACTAGGATTTTTTGTGTACTTTTCAAGTTATTTATTTCATAACAAAAATGCATTTGTGTCGAAATCTGGGTTTTACAAAAAAATTCAGACGTCTGCTATGCTTTTTCAGCGAGATATCGCCGATAATGTGTTTTTCATCGTTTCAATGGCGAGGTCATGTGGTTTTAGTCTTACAGCTCCTGAAATATAAACCTAGGATTTTTTCTTGTATTATTACTCATTTTGACAAAATTCAAATCTGGGTTTTACAAAACACTTCAGACGTCTGCGATTCTTTTTCAGCGAGATATCGGCGATAACGTGTTTTTCACCGTTTCAATAGCGCGGCCATGTGGTTATAGTCTTACAGCTCCTAAAATATAAACATAAGATTTTTTACTTTTTACAAATTCTATGTATTATTTACCAAAATGTCATGTATCTGCAACTATTAGTTTTAAAGCTCTCCGTAGCCGCGCAGATCTTCGCGTTTCAATGGTGCGGCCACGTTCAAACCCTTCTAACTTTTTAACCGACGAAAAAAAGGAGGAGGTTCTGAAGTCAACGCGTATATTTTTTTTATGTATGACCACGCATAACTTTTTACAGAGTAGTCCGATTTTAATCATTCTTCTTTTATTGAAAAGGGTATACCCCGAAGTTGGTCCCATTTAAATGTGGAAAAAAAATCTAACCCTAAGGGTAGGAAAACAGGGGATGATTAATTGTGAACTCACAGATTATTTAAATGCTGAGTTACAAAAAGTAATCAAAAATGAAGCATGTAGTAATTAGTAGATTAGAGCCACAAAAAAATATAAAATAATTTTTTTTAACAAAAATAAAACCGCCAAAAAAACTGAAAAGCAAAAAATAATAAAACTTTTTTGTTTAACCTTAATAACTAAGTTCGGAAGTCGGTGACTTTGGTTAAGTATTTTAATTGTATGTCACCGCCTTTCAAACTTAGTTATTAACTTTGAGAACCGAAGAGCGTTTAATGGAATTAGAAAATGCTTTAAATTTATATTTTTTTCTTCTTTATTCTAAATTTTGAATTTTTGAATGCACTATTTTTTTATATTTAAATTTTAAAATTTTCATTGTTGTATTTTTTTATGGATCATCTAGTCTGCAATGAAGATTTTTATTTATTTATTATTACATTAATTGGAACATCATAGGTCTGTCTGAAGAAAGAAGAGAAGGCGAAGATACCTTAGAACGAAATCAAACCCTTTTTTACTACAATGGCAGTAGTGGAGGTCGGTCAGGCGTTGGTTTTTTGGTAGCAAAATGATGGAAACCTAACATCATCGAGTTTGTGGCATATTCTAACAAAATTGCCTTATTAAAATTTCAGATCACAAAACAGAAAAAAATGACCATCATCCAAGTCTAAGCTCCTACGACAGCAGGCGCGGTCGCAGCCCAAGACTTTGGGGGGGGGGGGTCGCAGACAAAGACTACCTACATATTAATAAGAAAATGTATTATATTTTCGAAAAATTACGTTTTTAAGCTTTACGTTTACGGCTTTGGGGAAGGACCCCTAGGACCCCCCCTCTCGGACCGCGCCTGTACGACACCACACCCAGACGAAGAAGTAGAAGAGTTTTATGACCTGTTAAACAAAGCATGTGACGAACATAGAGGAGCTTGGACCGTAATACTTGGAGACTTTAATGCGAAACTTGGCTAAGGCGAAAAACATGAAAATAAACGCGCCATAGGACCTCACAGCTTAGGAATCAGGAACAATCGCGGTGACCGCCTATTACAATTCGCTTTCGGGCAAAGCTTGAGCGTTAGCAACAGCTTCTTTGAGAAAAAACCACAACGCCGTTTGATCTGGTTTTCTTTCAAAGGAGTTACCCAAAATGAGATTGACTTCTGTCTTTCCTCCAGTAAACAAATTATAACTTAATTTCAAATTTTAAACAGAATTTGCTATTCTTCCGACTACCGACCATTACGTGTGGTAGCAAGCTTTAACTACAAAATTCACAGAACTCTAATTATTCGAAATAGCATAAAACGATTGGACCAAACTTTATTAATCATCTGTAAAGATAAATTCAACCTGGAACTCAAAAACAGCTTTGAAATTCTTAAAACGCCAGAAGTAGTGACGTGGAGCAACAATATTTAAACATTAAAACCAGTATTAAAAGTGCCAGTACCAAATTTAAACCGGTAACTTTTAAAACCAAGTGAAGCAAGCCTTAAACTAATAGAAGAGAGACAAGATCTAATTTTTTACATTAGACAACAGAATTCGGTTGAATTCAGAAAAATAAATAAGCAGGTCAAACGGTGCATCCGAAAAGACGTAAGACACTTTAATGATAAACTGGTGCAAGTGGGTCTGGAAAGAAAATAGCTCGAAAAGGTGCCGATAAAGGTCACTAAAATTAAAGACCAACTGGGTGTTTTACACACCGTTAAAGACAACGTTCTGAATATATGCACCGATTTTTATAAATCTGTGTACACTGCCAAGGACAACAATTTTCCTTGCTCCCAGATACACAATAATGTTTCTTTATCGCAAAATGCACCTCCAATCACAGGTTTTGAAGTACATTGCACTTTGCGCAGTATAAAATACAGTAATAGCCCTGACGAAGACAACATCTCTACAGAAGCCCTGAAAATCGGAGAGCCCATACTAATTTCTCACGTCAATAACTTGTTTAATTCCATACTGCAAACTGATTTATTTCCCGCTCATTTTTGCCACTCCATTGTCGCTCTGTTACACAAGAAAGGTGACAAATCTGAAATCAGCAACTACCGTCCCATTAGTCTGGTGTCGCATTTGTACAAAGCTTTTATAAAGGTTTTAGAGAACCGAATTTCAAGCCAACTCGACTTCCACCAGCCACCTGAACAAGCAGGGTTCCGAAGTGGCCTCCTCGAGACCTACAATCCCTTGACCAAGTAATCGAGAAGTGCACAGAGTTCAAAATATCTCTTGACTTAGCATTCGTCGACTACACCAAAGCATTTGACAGTACTTAACTGCCAGCATTCATTATTTAAGGCACTCAAAAACCAAAATGTTGAGACTATCTATATAAATATCCTGCAAAATATCTACCACAATAGAACTGCCACTATCAAAATCTCGACCACTGGACCATACTTCCCTATCGAAAGAGGAGTCAAACAAGGAGACCGCTGTCCCCTAAACTATTCACTGCCACCCTTGAAGAGGTTTTTAAAAACCTGTCGGACATCTGGGCTGTTAAAGGAATAGTCGTCGGTGAAAAAAGGTTGACCAACCTGCGTTTCACCAACGACATTGTATTGTTTTCTTCTTCGGCGGCTAAATTAGGCAAAATGCTTAATGAATTAAACAAGGCAAGCCTTGAAATTGGTCTTCAAATGAACAAAAATCAAAATCAAATTCAAACGTCGTTCATTCAAACTAGGTTGAGAGTCAGCTTTTTTTTTTTGAGACGTCAAAATGACATAAGACAGTCCCCCCAAAACGCCCGCCCTTCACCACTTCCTAGTGCTTTAGCTGGGAAGAAGAAGTGGCGCAACAAATTCCCCAGCAGCAAAGCTGTCTGTTAAGTTAAAAGAACTTGATTCTAGACAATAGTATGTAATTAACATTACGAAACACAAAAACATTTAATTTGCCGTATGTCAGCTAGCTCACGCCAATATACCAACAAAATATTGAAAACTACAGGTACTTAAGTAGAAATAAATAATAATAAAATAAACGTAAACAGATCTTACAATTTAAATAAAAGCCTCCAGGCATAAATGGCGTGCCCGCTTAAATATGCAATTTTGCATTATGTAAATATAGCTATAATTAATTGAAATAACAAAAATGTAAACTAGGACCTTTGGAATAAAATTAATAAAAAGTTAATACAATTAACAATAACAAAACCATTGTCAGCAAGAGGACCAGTCACCACAAGCAGCCAACCAACATGTCAAAGACCAAACTCATGACCAATAGCGTCAAACAAAAACAGTACGGTCAACTGTGGCATCTTTACTTTCCATGAGCAACTTTACCAATGAGGACTGTTCTTAAATTTCTCTCAATAACTAAAAATCTGTTGCCGCTATTTAATATCGTAGCGATACAGAAGTAGAATAAGTAACAATTTTTTAATAATCGAGAGATATTTTAATTCAGTTCTCATTGGTAAAGTTTTTCATGGAAACTAAAGATGCCACAGTTGACGGTATGTGGAGGGTGTGGAGATTGCATATGTCCCAGAATATGTTTACCTTGGACAAATTGTCTCTTTCCAGGCGAGACAAGAAAAAGAGGTTGCTCGCCGCACCGAAAACGCCTGGAAGAGCTATTGGTCGATTACGGCCCATATGAAAGGAGATCTTCCGATTTGCCATAAAGGCAAATTAATGGATATGTATATTCTCCCTATCCTTACATACGGCGCTCAAACCTGGTCTATGACAGTTCAGCAGAGGACCAGGCTCGAGGTTTGCCAGTGAGCGATGGAGCGCAGTATCCTCGGAGTTCGTTAGCGTCAGAATGGTGCCGATTCTCTTGTCACAAAATTCTCTAAACTAAACTAAAAATCACTAAAATTTAGTTTATTCCTGTCAAACGACGATTTCCCATTCTGAAATTGACTAAAGTGACACAACTTAACTATATTTTAGTTTGACAGCACTAAGATTGTACTGAGTTTTTAATTTAGTGAAAATGGTAATTTTGCTATTCTGTTGTTGTCAAATTCATTATTCTATTCAATATAAAATTTCGATTGTCGAACTAAATCTGACTATTTTTAATCGCGATTAAAAAGGTGTGGAATAAAATTAGTTGTCAAGAACTAAAATTCACACTGACACCTCGACTTCGGGCGCAAATACAGTACTTTATCTTTTTTTTTCTTTTCTTTTGCTTATATCTCGAAATTGGTGTGTCGTATCGTAAAAATAATGAAAATTTCGACCCCCTTTATATAACCCCATACACCTCTAAAACTCAACATGTTGGTAATAATTTTTCATATTTTCGATACAAAAAGTAAAAAAATCCATTTAAAACACGTTGAGGCTGCCCCCCGTGCGCGGTTCCGGCTCTAAAAAAGATTACGGGGTAGGGCAAACGTGGAGTCGCATTTGTCAAATTCGATTTTAGTTGTGTCAAAATTATTTTTAAATTTAGAGATCTTTTTTTGCAGAATAGCTTTAAGATTCTCATAGCCAAAAGTAAGGAATTTTAGTGATAGTTAGTTTAGTTCGGTGTACAACAGAATCGGCACCATTGGCTGGTTGTCTATGGCAAGCGGCTCTGAAAGTATATTCAAAAATTGATAGCCAATTGCTTATATTTGCTACATTTCTTCAATAATTGCTACATAATTATGATACATTCAGAGAAATATGAAAAAAATTCTGACCAGCCATTCTGACGTCAAAATGGATGGTGGCCTCCATGTTCATCATGAAGGACGCAGTATCTAAAAGTTTGTAATGGTGCCGATTCTCTTGTACACCGAACTAAACTAACAAAACTATCACTAAAATTCGTTACTTTTCTCTATGAGAATCTTATAGCTATTCTGTTAAAAAAGATCTCTAAATTTAAAAATAATTTTGACACAACTAAAATCGAATTTGACAATCGCGACTCCACGTGATATTTTTTGGCTTCGCAACGTTGTACTATTTGCCCTACCCCGTGATTTTTTTTTAGAGCCGGAGTCGCGCAGGGGGGGTAGCTTCGACGTGTTTTAAATGGATTTTTTACTTTTTGTATGCAAAATATGAAAAATTATTACCTACATGTTGAGTTTTAAAGATCTGCGGGTTCTATAAAGGGGGTCGAAATTTTCATTATTTTTACGATAGGACACACCATTTTCGAGATATAAGCAAAAGAAAGGAAAAAAAATGATACAGTACTTGTATTTGCGCCCGAAGTCGAGTCGACAACTAATTTTATTCCACACTTCTTCACAACACAAATTTATGTGTTGAATAGAATAATGAAATTGACACCAACAGAATAGCAAAATTACTTAAAATTACATTATCACTAAATTAAAAACTCAGTGCAATCTTAGTGCTGTCAAACTAAAATATAGTTAAGTTGTGTCACTTTAGCCAATTTCAGAATGGGAAATTGTCGTTTGACAGGAATAAACTAAATTTTGGTGATTTTTAGTTTAGTTTAGAGAATTTTGTGACAAGAGAATCAGCACCAGTATCAATAATTGCTTACTAATTGCTACTTTAGGTAACTAACGTACACTAGGTAAAAAAATATATAGCTTTTATTAAAATTTGTACGAAGAAGTGGCTAAAAATTTGGAGAGGCAACAGTTTTTTTTACCTTGTTCAAATCGTGCAGGCGTTCACTTCGACTTATTATTATAAAATGATGTTTGGTGAGTACCTACCACGGAATAATGAAAGAAGCTACTCTAAAAAACGTACCTACCCTCAATAACACAATATTTACTAATAATAATAATAATAATTCTTTATTTCACCAAAAAAGTCTGCAATATTACAATTTTCAAAGACTAAGCGCATATTAGGCTTAGGTCACAATAATTTTAATACTCTGACTCATAAAATAGGTGTATGTGCCTGTCTTAGGAGTCAGTGATTCTCCGTACAAACAAAGCCATATTATTATAAATCAGGACGTTTCAACAATAAGCAAATGGTGTAAAAGAAAATACAAAATGAAAAACGTTTAACTTTGTGGCGAGGTGAAAAAATGTAGGGTTTGAGTGTGTGTGTAGTGAGTGAGTGTAGGATATGTGTATGTAGTGAGTAGGTGTAGGGTGGTTTAGTGTGAAAGAATGGAGTGTAACCTGCAGTCCACACACGTTTTTACGCAGCCCAAGTGTGAGCTTTTACGGTCAGGGAATTAGAGGGACACAGATTTGAGCGAATGGCAAAGGGAACGTAAACTGATTTATCAACATTTAAAGTGAGCATGTTATCGGCCAAACATTCCATTACGGAAGACAGCGCGGACTCGGCGTTTTGGTACGTCTGGAGCCAGTCACAGCCGTCTACAACAAGGGCAGTGTCATCCGCCTACGTGTATATTTTACAGTTGTCGAGAGGCAGTTTGCAGAGTTCATTAATATAAATGAGAAAGAGTGTAGGCCCCAGAATGCTGCCTTGCGGAACGCCGTATGTGATTGGAAGCTCATCACTTTCGTGTGGGGCCGATTTTCACTATTTGGGTACGATCGCTGAGATAGTCTGCGATCTACTAGTATAAGTATGTGAAATACCTGCGTCGGATGTAGGTACGTTGAAAACTGTTCTTACTAATTTGCGAAGCACATCACACCTAAATGCAAAATATTGCAATAGTGAAATTTAGTACTTACATCTGTGGTTTGTGATTTACGTTTGGTGAAAATGAAAAGTAAAAGAAAGTTTACTCTGCCACTAGATGAGCAAAAAAATTAAAGTCGAAGTGAACGACTGCACGATCCGGTCACCAGGGAGAGTGGAACCGGCGAGAGATGTCGAGCGGTGTCCCACAGGGATCGGTCCTGGGGCCGCATCTGCGCGCCGACCTCTTTAGCGGTGTCAGCGTAGTTTGCTACGCCGACGACACGCTGGACTTGGCGCAAGGGAGGTCGCACCAGGCGGCGGCCGAACTAATGACACACGGGGTTGCGACAATCGCCGATAGGATCCGGCAACTGGGACTCGAGATGGCCTCGCACAAGTCGGAGGCCATGTGTTTTCATGGTCCTCGGAATGTGCCACCAACGGGTTCCCAGATAACGGCAGGAGGGGTTCACATCAGCGTCGAGTCGACAATGAAGTACCTGGAACTCGTCCTCGAAAGCCGGTGGAACTTCGTGGAGCATTTGTGACGTTTGGCTCCCAGACTGGAGCGGGCCGGGGCTGGTTTGAAGCGGCTCCTGCCCAATCTAGGGGGTCCAACCGCCTGCTGCCGGAGGCTCTACGCGGGGGTCGTGCGGGCCATGGCCCTAAACGGGGCATTGGTGTGGGCGCCTTCACTGAGGCGCCGACCAGCCCGCCGGTTGAACGCGTCGCATAGGGTCATGGCCATCCGGATGGTCCGGAGATACCGCACGATCTCCGGTGAGGCGGCGGGCCTCATTGCCGGATTGCCGCCATGGGATCTGGAGGCAAAACGCCGAGGTGTCCGCTGCCGCGAGAAATCACGGCACAGCGGACAGAGCTCCGGCGGGGTCTTATAGTTCACATGGAGCATGCCATTGTTGCAACCCAGTGCTGGGTACGCCATAATTGCGGCGGTAAGTCCCCTCTTTGAAGAGTGGATTGAGAGGCGTCACGGCGTCCTCAACTTCCGCCTGCCGCAGGTCCTCACCGGACACGGCTGTTTCGGGGTGTCCGTTACCCAGGCCAGATGTTGTCGAAAATGGTCATTTGAATCTTATAGATAATTAGTTTTGCGGCTTCTGTAATTGTTGCGCACATTTTTAAATTTGTTGCGCTTATAGTTTTTTAATTATTTCACAAAAACATTTCCTGCTGGGGTAACGTTACCCCAGCCAGACCTTTTTCTTTCTAATGGGAATATTTAAATAATTACTAGCTATAAAATTAGTTGTCTAGATGAAGTAAATGTTGTGCCTTATTTTGCATTTGTTCTTTCATCGGTTGCGAAGTTATTCGAGATTTTGCTGGGGTAACGTTTTTGGTTTTGCTAGATCTTTGAAATGGTTAAGCGGATTCTTATCATATTTTGTACATGGCTTCTTGGGAATTAGTTTAAATTTGTTCTGCAATAAAAAAACCAAAATAATACATAGCTTAAAGGTTATTTCATTAAATAGAAAAACACTTCAATTGGTCCCAGCACTCTCAATAAAAGCTCTAAAGACTTACTTTAAACGTTATTTTAAAGCTTGTAACTGCCTTCAAATGTATGTGAAGTTTCATTAGTATCCTGTAAGTATTTAACAAGTTATGATGATATTGAGTTCTTCACGAGCACGGTCTTGATGCGCGCGGTGTTATTTGGCCACTGGATTGGATATATGAACTGAATGTTATGTCAATTATTAGTTTTTTAGTTCAGTTGTATCAGTAAAATTTCAGCTCAGTACATTGGATAATTAATGAGATAATACGATTAAAGTCATCAGGAAGTGAATGACCGTGGTAACCCGACCAAGTTTAGGTGGTTACGAAAAAGCGAAAACGCAAAACATTATGGTACCTTCTAAAATATGTAGGATAGTGTTACAAATTTAGTACAGACATGTACACAAGTTTAAAAAAAACTACGTGATTATTAAATAATTTTTATTGACAGGTAATATAATCATTTCAATTGAACTTTTAAAGTATTATTAAACTTATACTTAAAAATAATCACAGATTAAAATTACAGATAGTAATTTTGCTTTTTTGAAATTTTCTATTATTTTTTAATTAAATTATAGATTTCAGTATACACAGTACACAGTTACAGTTTTTATTTAAATATACACATATTGGACTGTGTAATGATCACAGACAATAAATAATATACAATGGTTTTTTTCAGTTAACACTAAACTTACGGTGCGTACAAACTATGTAACATAACATGTTATATAACATTTTTCATAGTGTGGTCATGTTATTTATAAATATACCTAGCTAGATATAAGTATGTACTCACCGTAGATTGAGAGTTTTACAGACGTAGAGGAGAACGTCAAACGATATTTTTTATACCTTCACCACGCAGCCATAGTCGCCACCACACTCATACGTAGGTATTATGTCGCCATCACCGCGTCCATCATCGCGGCCCACGGCTATTGCTATGTTGCCATTCTGTTTATGCCTACAATAAAAACAAAGAGTACATTCTTTTTGTCTAAATCCTTAATGGGGTTTCAATTGTAGTTTTGCTACCTACATATTTGAAACTCGAATCGTCAACTATTTGCGAGTTTATATCAACGCGAGTGTCGCAACAAGGTAATTATGGATTTCTTAAAGTCTACGTGTCCAAGGAGTTTGTGGAAATAAATAAATACCTACCTGTTGCGGTAGTCCCGACTCCCGACATTGATAACGATAAAAATCGGTCGCTAAGTCATGAATTTCATTAATCAAGTTTCAAGTCATATTTTGACAATATACCTATACCTACACAAAAACCTTCCACTTGAATCAATCTATCTATTAAAAAAAACTGCTTCAGAATCCGTTGCGTAGTTTTAAAGATCTAAGCAAACAGGGACAGACAAACGGGAAGCGACTTTGTTTTATAGGTACTATGTAGCGAAGGATAAATATGTCGTTATCATTGTTGAGAATTCCAGTCTAGGTAATAATTAAGTACGAAAGAAAAGAAAATAATAAGTTCCTAAATTTAAATATTTAAGCCTAAAATAAATACAGTTTTAGATAAGTACCTAACAACATGTACATATTAATAATAATTTTGCTACTATTTCTGTAGTTACATTATACAAGCTTAGCTTGTTCGTGAATTCATCAAGGCAGCCTGCACCATAACTATGATCATCAAAAGAAGCACTCCACATTAGCAGTAATTCGCCACACTTATTATTTTACATTAGCTCTCATTGCAAAAACAGGAAACGGAACTGCCGAAACGCATGCGCACTCTACAAGATGAATTATGTGATTACGGAGCATGTTTAGTGCGATATGCAAACAATGCGCCCCTTCACCCCACCCCTTCCGCGTCCCACCGAACGACATGTTATATCAGTGATTTTTGATAAGTTTGTGCAACTGGAAGATAATAATAATGTTTTCATAGTACAGATATTATTATAGTATTAATGTATTTAACAGTGTACGCGTCTGTACCGAAATTGTAAGGTGTATTATACTAAACATTTCAAAAGATAGTATAATGTTCTGCGTTTTCGCTTTTTCGTAACCACCTAAACTTGGTCGGGTTACCACGGTCATTCACTTCCTGATGACTTTAATCGTATTATCTCATTAATTATCCAATGTACTGAGCTGAAATTTTACTGATATACAACTGAACTAAAAAACTAATAATTGACATAACATTCAGTTCATATATCCAATCCAGTGGCCAAATAACACCGCGCGCATCAAGACCGTGCTCGTGAAGAACTCAATATCATCATAACTTGTTAAATACTTACAGGATACTAATGAAACTTCACGTACATTTGAAGGCAGTTACAAGCTTTAAAATAACGTTTAAAGTAAGTCTTTAGAGCTCTTATTGAGAGTGCTGGGACCAATTGAAGTGTTTTTCTATTTAATGAAATAACCTTTAAGCTATGTATTATTTTGGTTTTTTTATTGCAGAACAAATTTAAACTAATTCCCAAGAAGCCATGTACAAAATATGATAAGAATCCGCTTAACCATTTCAAAGATCTAGCAAAACCAAAAACGTTACCCCAGCAAAATCTCGAATAACTTCGCAACCGATGAAAGAACAAATAAATACAAAATAAGGCACAACATTTACTTCATCTAGACAACTAATTTTATAGCTAGTAATTATTTAAATATTCCCATTAGAAAGAAAAAGGTCTGGCTGGGGTAACGTTACCCCAGCAGGAAATGTTTTTGTGAAATAATTAAAAAACTATAAGCGCAACAAATTTAAAAATGTGCGCAACAATTACAGAAGCCGCAAAACTAATTATCTATAAGATTCAAATGACCATTTTCGACAACATCTGGCCTGGGTAACGCACACGAACCTACGACCTACAACTCGTAACTCGCGGCTGTTACCACGGCATTAAAATACTATTATTTTACTACAAAAAGGTTTAAAAGTTGGAGATAAATAAAACACAAAGCTTTAATGATTTTTTTATTTTTTTTTACAATTAATCAGATAACATACATATCAAACCAGCCGAAGTATGGCTAAACCCATTTATTATCTAAACTTACGAACAATACAAGAAATTGATACCTCACAAATTCACCTTACTTTAATATATATAGATATATTATAATAATATAATATGCGTTCACTCTACATATAGTCTACAACCTACTTACTCATAATCTAAGTTTTGCATAAATTCAAAGTAAATATGCCCAAAAGAAATATTGTTGAACTATGAATATATATTACTTTTTGGCAATTAATTGAGTATCATTTATGTGCATAGCAAAATTAATTTTCTTTTAACATGTAACTTAGATCTTACTTCATAAAGAGGCCACAAATATAACATGCGTTTCTGTCGTCAGTTCGATTAAATAGGGACTTTTTGTTAAACATTATTTATTGCCTATTCTATAAACATTACTCTTATCGAAATGTAAGAAAAATATCCTTACGCAATAACTGAATTAGTCTAGCAGTGCTGTGCAGTGAGTGTCTCGGCTGGACGACGCGTGCGCACGGGCGCGGGCGTGGCCGTGTCGCACACGCACGCCCGCGCGCGCGCGCCGCCCGACCCACCTCACCGTTGTGCGTAACATTGCTCTACCTATTACGAAACAACATTTCACATAATGATCAAAACAACTATTTGTCATCTACATAAAATTTGCTCCAAATGTTTATATTAAAATATGTCTACTTATTGTAACTTCTAATTAGTTACAGCCAACTTTACAAATAATTGATACATTAGACTCTCAAATAGATCTCTACTAACTATTATTAATTAATGGTAAAAAATAAAGAATAAAAATACTTCTAAACATTGCATTTCAATCACATAAGGTTTAGTTTAAATACAATAATAACATTTTTTTAAACCCGAACATAAGTATTACAAGAACAATGATATCGTTGAGTTCTGGAATGGAAAATAGCACACTTAAATTCACTAACTGTTACACTTACATAATAATTATTGTTCTCCTGCTTTGTTTGTTAATATACATTGCTTTAAGGTAGTATCAGAAAAATAACAGTAAAATATATCGACTATTTGATACACTGATAAAATTCATGATAAACCCTTAATTATTAACTTAAAGAAATTGTTAAAATTGTGTACCAAATAACAGTGCAGTGCGTTTGATAAGTACTGGGAGTCGATATATAAATAGTTTGATATAGGACATACTATGTGAGGTTATTGAATGAGGTAATACAGATACAAAGAACATAGAACCGCTGCCGATGGCGCCTCGGACGGAGCCGACCCACCGCCGTCCATACTACTGTCCACACCTTATATAAATGGAGACACCTATGTCTAAAAACACGGCAGTTGCAAAAATAGATCTAGAACATGTAAAAGGTGCAGCACGAGTGTGACAGGAGTGCGGTGTGTCGCTCGCCCCGGGCACCCGCTACTCTATTATTTGGTACGTGACGGAACACTAACGATTCGGCGCAGCGAATCGTCGACGGAACATACGTAGAGGATGGTGTACAGATCGATACAAATTCATATTACTATTAAGGCAGCCTTTCATAAACTTACTACGTGAAAATTTCTTACGCATGCCTCATAATTATTACGACCATAATAATATTATTACACAATATACTTTATACTTTAGACATTGAGAATACAAAGTTTCAAATAAATACCCAACAAAGTTAATTTGAAGAACATAAGGAACACTACAGCAGCAATCAAATTGCGAACACATTTTGTACTACATAAAAAATAATACACAACCCTTTGCGCGAAAAGACTGAAAAGTTCAACTTTTAAAGTCACCATGAAACTCGGGCCCTAGCATGAAATGCAATACAGACTAATATTCCGTGCGTTCGTCAAAGATGTGCTTATGAGTTTAGCGTACATTTATACCTCCTGCAAACGCAAGGAAAATGCTTCATAGTACGACCCTCGTGTCACTTTCAGTTAATACTAGATCTTTAGAATTAATTTTTCCCATCACAGAGATTTGCACAGAAAAATCTTTTAGTTTTTTTTTTTAATATATTTAGCCTATTGATATAATTATGTCATAATTTAGTATCTGCTTATTTCTTAAGTGTTCCAATACAAATACAAAGGAGAATTAATTATTAATAATATTGGTGTAACGTGAGACGAGACAGCCTAAGTCTACGCTAAACTTATCAATTAGTTATGTTGATATTGTTATAATGAAATACGTCGCTGAAACATGCTTTATATAACTACATTGTACTTTAACTCAAAGGTGGTACCGAAAAATATTATTTTTTTATTATAAAACAACGCCAATCTTTCATTATTTTAAAGAGATGTCACTCACTACAATACTAAAGGCAATCAATTTAGTATTCATTATTATGATAACTTAAGGTTTTACATCATCAAACTTAACGCACTTAATGCACATTATGGGAATCACGGATATGAGTACAACAAAATAATTCGAATTAGAAATGTAGACGATATGCAACGTTCAAAGATCAATTATTTTAAGGAAACAAATTTCAGATGACATCGGTGGTACTCGAAATAATTTCTTGTGATCAGTCTCCGCCCTAGAGCGGCGGTGCTGTCATGATACTGACTGATAATTAACTTAGTTTGTAAATCATTGATTCATTGGGATCGGTACACTACATCTTTACATGGTGGGTTTTTTAATAACTAATTAAGCTTGTTCGTTTTGTACAACATAAACCGACAACGGTAGTAGTCCACTCGTAACATGGTCTTCCAAATGTATTCCAGCTCGATACATCACTAAAGTAAAAAAATATACGAAGCAGTTAAATATTATGTCTCGTCACATAACATGTGCCGCTGGCAGTAGGAGACCTCTAATAAAATAAATATTCTCATCCGACTCACTGGACAATATTAAAAATATTTTCTTAATCACAGATATCAGTCTGTCAAAATTTAAATTAAGTATATTTCAGAATTGGATTAGTCATTCCTCACTTACATAGGATATTATTCAAGTACAAGTACAATCAAGGTACAAAAGTGACTAATTTAAGACCGCAGAGTATTGATTTTTGACGCCAATAGAAATATCTAAATATTGAGAGGTTATTAGTACTTTAGTGGAACATTAACGAATTTGGTCGTTCGAACTACGCGATTACGTATATGACAAGCACGGTGTCGTCGAGACCGGTACACTTCTCTTATAGTACAAATGAACATTGAATATAAACAATTTCACACAGGTACAACAGAGATCTAATGAAAGAATAATACGAATATAAACTAGTTTCATATAGGATATGATCGTTAAATTATGCTCGATTATAATCACTCGCACGTCGCTCCGTGCGATACATGAATGCGAGAGAGACTAGAGAAGCAGTGTGTTGTGTAGTTAGCGAGCAGCAGTCTCGAGTCTACTGCATCAATTAACTGTTGGTGGGGGGTTGGCCTTGATACACATACATAAATATACATAAACGCTACATAGTGCTCGTCGAATCAAATGCAACTTCACTGACGTATCCGCAGGGTAAGGCTGAGCCCGCGCGCCCGTGGACGGGGCTCCAGACCAACGCAATATATCTACCGGTGTGCATGTCCTTTGTATGCTCGCAGAGCTAACAGATAAATGGCGACTTACTGCTCTATTACAACTATACATAATAGCAGTTAAAATATTCTCAGCAATCACATTTAGTTAAATTACCACATAGAGAATTTAGCTTAGTTCAACATTTTTATCAATGGCCCTCTGTTTACACGTAAAGTCACTCAGTACATTTTTTTTATTATTTTGTTTATAATCAGTTGTTTGTGTTTTATCAAGAACACCCTTTGTCTTACAGCTATATATTCCAATAATACAAAAATCCATTCACTATAATTAAGGTAAATTTTAGATATTTAAACACTAAAATGTAAAATATGAACATCCTAAATAAACTCTGATATTCCAATTTTTAGGCATTAGCTCAATTAATTAAATATATGATTGAGTGACTATGAAAAAAAGAGAAATAAATGCATTATAATAATACTACCCAACCATTCCCTTGTAAAGTTTGACAGGGTCCAAGCTGCTCGGGCCGACCTATCGTTACCTCTACACACTAACGTCAAAGCCTTCGTTATTTTATATTTGGTATTCACTTATTCGCACCACATAACAAGACTAGAGGAATGATTGCCTCTTGTGTCGACGTCACGCGTCCCCGCCTTCTCAACACGATCCCTCGTAAATAAGGAAGACTAGTTTCTTTGTAGATATCACCTAATGTGTTCTCTATTGTATTAGGACGTCAACGTCGTAACGTACAAAAATATATATAAATAAAGACAACAAGCAAAACTTTAACCTTATTTAAATTAAAAGGCCCTCCTGAATATCGTACGAACTATCACTAGGTTTAATTATTTCGTATAAGTAACATCGTAAGTTATATATGCGATGGCAAAACGCATTTATTAACAATGGAAAAATGAGAATGTCTTTTAGTGTACAATGTTCAGCTTATTTATGAGTGTAGTTTAACCAGCGTAAAATGAAACTGCATAATATTCATACATATCTTGGTCCCTATATGTGAGTACACAGTTGAACTAGTGAGTGCTACCTGACAATGGGTTCACCGCGGCGATGTCAAGCTAGAAATAAGCCAAACTGTTGTCACGCCACCGACCCGCGCCCTTGAACCGCGCTGCTCAATATGCCGTGCATATGTATTGGCTTTTCTTGGCGTGGCCAACTAACTATAGGGACGATAAAACGTAGTAAGAAATATACGTATCTATTCAAATACGAGTTTGATTTGATGCTAAACTAATAAAGCTACCGATTTTATAACATACTTTTAACACAACAAGGTCACAGGGACGGTAGAGTGACAAGCGAAGGAAAGCTACAAAATAAATTACAAACGCGCTACGCGTATTTTAGGCGGACGAATCCTACGCCATGCACACTGCAGTTATCAGCTGTGGTCCAGTACATTAATGGCTAATTTGGAGATTACAAAATAACTTTAGAATTTTATTCCGCACTAAGGGAAGTTTAATAATTAAGACAATAAAAAAAATTAAAATTAACAACAATATGAGCAAACTACTTGAATAGTTGAGCTAAAATAACACCAGAGCAGCTTGGATAGACAACAGCGACCTAAGCGTCGCCTGTCAGTATTAATGGCTCTTATTTGTACGATCAATAGTTTGTTGTGATGTCAGAGATCCACGCAATTTATGTAAACAACACAAGCGGTCGTCCAATGGCTTACAGACATCGACTTTGGCATTCAAGTGTTATGGAATAGATGCGATCGTTCGAAACACGCGACACGCGCGTGATCTCACTTCAAGATAACCAACTAATTTTAAGGTTACACGTTAATTCGGGTAAACTTCATGAAAACCAAAAAATAAATAGATAAAAATATTTACATATACGTAGGTATATATATAAAATGTTGATTGATGAAATAACACTTATTACAATAAAAGTAAAACATAGCTAAGCTCATTAATGATTACAGAAGGCGTGGGCGCGGGCCCCGCTGCTCGCAGCCTTATATTGTCTACAGCTAGTCACAGAGCGGTGCCTAGGCGCACAATTCATTATAATACACTTTTGAAATGAAACGATTACACCTGCCATCGGTTACGGTAACGTACCACAGTTCATTGAGGCACAATCATTGGTTTCTTTTAATTGCTTTTCTTTATATATTTTTTTTTTCATTTTTTTTTGTTTTTATTTTTTTCATTATTTTACTTATATTTACATCTATGATCGTTATTATAATTACTTGTAGGTACGTAAATTTACTCTAAATAACAGAAACAAATCACGAAAAATGTTATTAAAAGTGAAGCGTGAAGCGTATTAAATTTTTACGAATAAAATTCCACAATATATACATATTACAGTATAGATGTATCATATAAATACACAACAACATAATAATAACACAGACTAAATTGCACATGGCGCAATAATTGTGTGCAGGAAATAATGATGCAGTCATTGAACCGAGAGGAGATTCAGTTAGCGCGGCGCGATGGCCGCTACTCACAACCTTGTGATGCGCGGAGGCGCGCGCACCTCTATCGATACACCTCTAACACCATAATATACTGCTACCGACACGTCTACACATTTAAAATACGTCCACTTTACAATAATAATATATGTATATCCATTATTTAAGTACTGATAACTTTAACTGACTAAAAATTTCAAGGCATAAACTTCTTTCGTCTTTAATCTATGGGTGACGTATTCTAAAGGGCACTGGTTTATTATACTCTCCGTTTGATCGGCTTTTCTAACCTTATAATGGAAAAAACTTTATAAAAAATTAAATATGATATTTATTGCTGTATCATTAAAATTTAAATTTGCACCGAGTAACAACTGAGATTTAGGCGTTATCGAATATTGGTGTAGAATTGGACAGAACAATATCAGTTAAAAATAATACCTATACTCTTTATTTATTCTATCAATCGGTAAAAGAAACACCCTCATCACTTAAATTGAGCTTTAACAATACATAGAATTGACATTTGTCTGTTTATACGTGCACTATTGTTGAATAGACGTAACACGAAATGTTATAGGAACATCAGATCATTAACCCGTACCGCGAATATAATTTCAAATTTTGGAAGAATCTTTATCAAGCGAGAAATGCAATCAGTTGTTCCAGACATCTTTGATAATCACTCTTTGGCACCTAACATTAAACTCCGTGACAATCTCGATTATGGCCCCAGAGAAGGCGAATCAAATAGTTCAGCTGCTTATACCGTGCCTTCTATCAACAACCCGGTTGTGATGAGACGCGTGTCATACAAGCGGACGTGTGTTGTAAGAAGATAGAGAATCCGCGTTCAAACTAAATCTGTATCAGATACAAATCGTGAAAGGCAACGAAGAATATGCAATGATGAAAACGCAAAACTGCCGTCGGTCCCTATAGTAAGATAATACGGTAGTAATGACAAATGCTAACATCGTTTCTAAATGAACACATCACACATCGAAACATTTAACACTAACTACTACAGGTCCGAAGCGAACAGAGCTCAAACGCACTGACACGTCCTAAGTCGCGTTCACCTAACTTAATTAATTAATTTGTGAAGAGTACGCGAGCCAAAGGCTCGACAAGGTACAGCGAATCGCTTAAATCTAACTTAAGGCTAAAATCGTTTTATCATAAAAACACTGGAAGATGTTCGAAATACAGATATAATTTACATTATTATAAGTCGGGTGACCGGCTCGTGAGCGTGGTGGGTCGGAGCGAGTCTCGTGGAGCCAGCGCGGCCGAGGCCGCGAGCCGAGCGCTCTTATATTCTAATCCCGTAATAATTGGTAATTTTATATTTTGGCAGAGTATCTCTGTGGCACACCATTAATAAATTAAAAAGTAAATAAAAGTGTAAATAAACTTTATGATAACGAACTTTAACTTACACGTGCAATCGTTGCCGTTAAATATCAGTTGTATGCTTATTGAACTCTACGATAGGACTTAAAATGTAAACTTACACCTACAGTTATGTAATACCGACAAACCTACGGCTACAAGTATATTATTAACAGAATATCTAAAGCATATGTCACTTTGAATAACGTTCAAATTGAGCCTATAGAAAATACCACAAATCTTTTATTTAAATAGATATTGATATGGCTAAATTTAAGTTAGAACTTTATTCTTACCTATACACAAAAGTGTAATATTTAATTACTGTTCAATTATAGTACTTTAATAACATTTCTCACAAATGTATGTGTAATATAAAATGATAAAACAATTTTCAATTTATTATATTAGGTTACCCTTACGTTAATCGTATAATCTAGATAATCGTTTCATTATATTAAACATAAAGTGGCACTTCAATCACAAATACTGGAAAAAATTTGGGGAAACGTCAGCTTCGGCGGGGCCGACGCCGGCGACTCGCGCTACTATGATACTCTCAACAAAATAGATTATCCTTACATTAGGCAAGATACTTTACATCACAGGATTACTGGATCCAAGGGAGCGTCCACCTTGTACTTGCTCGCTCCTAACTCATATAACTATATACTCGTTTGCATCAGACTATACGGCTTAAAAGGAATTTACCGCTACAAGAATGCACTTCAAATCTCATAATTTTCAAATTTTGTTACCTTTATAAAAATTACAACTAATCGTAAGTTTTGTTAGTGGGCGAAATGCACTTACACGTTTATTGCTGAATAAAATATCACTACTGGAAAACGAGGGCTCTATGCGAGTGAGAATTCAAAACAGAAATAAATAATTAAAATACGACAAGTACAGATAAAACGAGAAAATAAAAACGAACACGAAAGAAACTCGGAACGCAACAGCTCGACGGGCGAAACAGCAACAGCCCTCGAGCACAACAAAATAAATATACGCTATAAAATAAGGCCACGGGACGTGTGACTGAGGTAGCCCGCGACGCACTACTCTATCTGATACTACGATTATTTGGTAGATTTGCAGGAGCGGGCCGCGCGCGGTCTCACCGCCCAGCGGCCCGCGCCCGCCGCGACCGGACTCTTCCTTATAAACCTCGATACAGTTTCATTTGCCATTGTATATGTATAATTCTTATATACACTAAATATTCTACATGAACACTTAAAACACAGTAAGATAATATAGTTATGTGGACAGTTGGCTACCGCGACCGCGTCGCGCCGCGCGCTCGACGCCACGTGACGCGTTCGACATGATCTGACTAGGCGAATAAAATTAGTCGATCCCCGTACGGGGGACGGTAAAGCGTAATTACAACTAGACACCTAAGGCTTCGATCCTAAACACGCGTCGTCGACGATCGAGCGACATGCCGGCCGATCGATAAATACTATTTATACTATCCGAATCGAAGATTTTACGCTAACCATAAAAAATTTGCACCTCAGGAATGACCGAGGCGACATTTCCGAGCGACCGCGACCGAAACGAAATTAGGACCGAAACCCGATCGACACGAACAAATGCATCTGTACAGATCCGCCGGCGCCTTAGATGGACTCCCCGCCCAGCAGGTCGGGCGGCAGGAAGGAGTTGAGCGACGAGGGCGTGGCGCGCTGGTCGTGCGAGTCGGGCCACAGCGCCGCGAAGCCGCCCCAGCCGTCCTTCTGGCCGCGCCACGCGCCGCCGCCGCCCGAGCCCAGGTGCTGCAGGATCATCTGCACCTCGGACTCGGCCGGCGACTCGGCGAAGATCGTCGTGTTGCTCAGCACGCAGTTGTTCAGGGCCATCTGGGCCTGCACACGAACGTTCAGTCATCACACGGCACGCTCGCTAGCAAATAGCATAACGTCCAAAATAAATCTAGTATACACTGACCTTAGCGGCTTCCTCGCGCGTCGAGTAGCGGGCGAGGGCAAGCCCCTGGTTCAAATACAGGTGGAAGTTCTGGAGGGGGCCATGCTGGACGCAGAGCGTCTTCAGGGTGGACCCGTCGATCTGTGGGATACCTACTGCGTTAGAATTTGACTCGTTACATAAAATAATCGTATAGCTGTGTCCTACAAACTAATAAAACACTCGGGCAAGTGTGTAACTCCGACCAACATCAAACATTGTGATTGGCAAACATGTTTCCATGACCCATTTCTTTCAACCTAAATTATATTCTGTGTGCATTGCTCGTGATCTTGTTTACTAGGTGGATGTACTTGTTTATAGGTTGATATAGTGAAACTCATACCATTTATTTCAATTAAATCAATTGCAGGCACTTTTGAACTATCAAGAGGTCCGTCAGTCGGAAAGATGCAGCGCAGTGGGCTCCCGCGGAGGTGCTAGAACAGTAGCGCGTACCTGAGCAGTGAGGTTCTTGAGCAGCAGCCAGGTGGAGGCCTGCCAGGCCGGCACGGCGCGCGGCTGGTGGTGCTGCGGCCACGCCTTGTTGAGGCCGGGCGGCGCGGGCCGCGGCTTGGCGCCCCAGGCGTCCTTGGCGGCGCCGGCAGGCGGCGCGTAGCTCCACGTAGACGACGACAGGCTGCGCTCGCCGCCCGGGGGCGACGTCTTGCCGCCCAGCATGTCGGCGTCCTTGATCACCGCCAGCGACAGCGGGGACCGCACCACGGAGCCGGGCGTCATGTTCGGGTCATCTTCTACGTTCTTCATTTGGTTGCCCTGGGACCGAAATGTTCGTTGTATCCGTGTGCCTAAGTTCGTCGGCTCGTCTTCTTAACCTATCGCAGTGCAGTTTTAAAAAGGCCTGCCCGAAATGGGATACAAAGACCTTATTCACCACGCTGGGTAGGCAGGTAACCGCAAAGCGGACCGTTGCGCATCGATAACGCTACTGCCAGCCACCGACCTGGGTATGGGAACTTAGAAATTAGATAATGTCGTTGTTGTTGTTATTCACTAATCTTAGCTGCATGCAGGTATGTATCCATCGAAAAAACGGATAAATATTAACATCAGCTCTTCATGTCTTGTACACTCCTAAAATTCCGTTGTTTCTTACCTTCCAGGGCTTGCCGGGTTCAAACTCTGGCACCAGGTCGTACACGGGCTGGTGCGAGGGGTGGGATGGCCAGGCATCCTTGCCGTCAGCCACATCATTGCCGCTGTCGCCCCAACCTTCGGAGCCGCGGCCCACTCCCCAAGTACTGTGACCATAGGATAAGTTGAATAATAATTGTGAAAGACGAACTTATGCAAATATAATAGCCCTGAACTACATTATTACAAACAATCGAGAGGAATTAATTTGACATTAGCAATAATGTCAAGAGCACTTGAGCCAGGATTTGCTATAAACTAGATTTTGTTTAGCAGGCCCTATTGATTCAACACTATAATAAAGTTATCTCAAAAACGAGATAAGAATGTCACTTGTATCAATCTTATTGTATAATCTTTTTTCTTCCTTTGCTGTACCTATTGGTAAAATTTCGCCTTTTCGAGATATAACAAATGAACATACGAGTCTGGTTGCAGTCCAAGTTGGTTGAGCTGTGGGCTCGTTGTAGACTTGGCAGTGCCGGGTGCGCGGCTGAACTCAGAGCCTTCACCATCCTTGTCCAAAGAGGGCAGCTTCCATTGGTTCAGACGAGACTGTTGGTTACCACCGCTGCTGCCGTAGCCCTGAATTATAAAACGAAATTAGAATCTTAACAAAAATCGGACGGTTATAACAGATGCCATTTTGATTTGAACAAAGAAATTAAAAAAAAACGGCGTTCAATTAGATTTTTAAACTTATTGTAAAAAAAAATCATGAATCCATACCCCTTGAGTATCTTTCGGTATAGACATATCACTGAAGTTGTTCTGCAACTGGGCGATGGGGTCATGACCCTGTTTGAACAAATCTGAGCTGCCAGCTTGTTGCTTCATGTACAGAGCTTGCTGCGCCGTTATCTGGTTCTGAACAATAAAAAACACATTAGTATGGAGATGTAATAAAATAAAGATTAAGTTAGCTTGGCAACCAGTGTAGCTAATCAACATATGATATTGTTGAATCTTTTGTAATACCAAATGGCTGCACTACCATGCACACCACGCTCATTTCAATTATGGTCGCCGAAAAAGACACTAGTCAAACCAATCTAAATAAAAGCTATTAAAAGTAACATATAATTAAATGATTGCCTATTGGTTATTAAACTTACTTGTAGTGCCGTAATTTGCTGTTTAGCCTTAGTGATTTGCACAGAGTATTGAAGCGCGAGAGACGAGTGACCCTTGGTCATCGCAAGGGAGTTTTGTTGCAACAACTGTTGGAGCACTTTGATCTGAAAGAGAAAACCTCGTTGTAAAACCTCCTTACTGTATAACTTCTAATGAAGACATTCATAAAGTAAAAGTACCAAATAAAAAATAAAAAAATAGTGTTACCTGTTGCAGCAGCTGGTTCAAAAGCACGAGGGTTTGCGGAGCCAGAGGCTGGTTCAATATCTGATGGTTCAGGTATCCAGCAGACACTGCCATTTGTATTTGTTGCACGAGCATGCGCAGTTGCGCCGCGCTCGGCTGCCCGCCATTGCCCGTACCGCTACGATTTCAATTTCGAATTACAAAAAAAAACTTGAAATGTTTAAGGCAAATGTGTATTCTTAGAAGATTGTGAGTCAATGTTTACAAACAAGTTACATCCTTATGCAATTTTTATTTGTAAACACCATGAGTCGAGAACACCATGTTCCCAACTCATGGTGTTTACAAATAAAATTCGCAACAAACATTTTTCGTGACATTCTGACCATATGCTCAAGGTCGTGACATTCTGACCATATGCTCAAGGTCACTTCAGGACTCAGGGGTCTGAACTAAGATGTAAATGCCTAAACGGCCAGTAGTACACGCTCGTAGCCGTTACCTACCTACTACTACCGGCCGTTTCAATGTAACCTACCTGTTGGGGTTATAAGACTGGTGATGCTGCTGCGTGGGCGGCGGCGGCTGGTTGAGGATCTTCTGCACGACGGCCGGCGACACCGCGGGCACGGAGGGCGGCGGCTGGAAGGGCGCACCGTGGTGCCCGCCGAAGTGGTCGTCGCGCCGCCAGCCGTCCCCGCGCGCGCTGGCCAGCATCTCTAGCGCCTCCTCCGCGTTCATGTCGCGGCTGCGCAGAGCGGCCTCCGCTTCTTCCTTCTTGAAACCCATCTCAACGAGGAACCTACGATGGCAAATAAACGATTCACAATCCTGCTACAACAAATATAAACTCCTCGTTTCTATGAATTATATATTTACCTGAACTGCTTGCTGTTCCAAACCATCTCCTTAGGTAGCTGCTTACCTAGCGGGCCGCCTTGCGGTGGCTTTGGCCCACCCCACTCGCCGATATCATCGGGCCACGCTGTTCCGGGTCCTGCGGGTTTAGGTTTGGGTACGGGCCACAGAGCGGGTCCGGACGCATCGGGCCAAGCGGGCGCATCGCGTTCGGGCCAGGCTGGAGTGTGCGGCTCTTCCCAGGAACCGTTGCGTTGACCGTGCGCGCCCCATACAGCGTCGGGCTTGGTTGGCGTCGGGGGCATACGTTGGGGGCCGGGCGGGCCTTGCGGTCCGCGAGCTGTCATGCCACCCATACCGCGCTGTGCCCACAGCGATGTACCGTCGTCGAATCCCCCAGGGGCACGTCTTGCCGCCGGTGGCGACGGCTCCTCCCACCCTGCTCCTTTGATCGGGTCCTTGGGCCCTTGAGAGCCCCACTGGTTGACGCCGCCTGGCATCATCTTGTTCGGACCGGCCGTGTGTTGGTGGTGCTGGCTCCACATATCTCCGTTGAGGCGGCCAGATATTCCTCCACGCAGGTCGTGGCGTGGGTCAGAGCTTTGCTGGCGCGGGTCGCTCGAACGGTGCGGGTCAATACGCGGATCGACAGGTCGATGAGGTTCTCCCCACGCGTTCCAGTCGTCCTTCTTGGGCACGCCCCACTGCTGCGCGTGTTGCGGAGGGCCCGCGGGCCACTGCTGTGGCGGCGGTGGTCCGGTCCACACGTTGGCGGAGTCCGCGGCGTCATCATCTTCTCCCCACGTGCCGCCGATATTAGTGGTGGGTGTGTGGCCCCACGGTGTCTTGGCGGCTGGCTGCGGCGGCGGTTGCCCTCCATTCCGTAGGTTAGCCTCCCATAGATCGGTTCCAAGGAATGCACCATTATTGATATTCGGTTTCCAGGCTGGTGGCCCTCCAGCAGGCTGGGTTTCAGTCTTTCCTGGTCCAGGCTCAGGAGAGCCAGGTACATCCCAATTGGTGTCTTGATTTACATGTTGCTAAAAAATTATAAACACTTAGAGATAGTTCTTTATTTAGACTTAATTTGCATTGCATTTACATAAGATAGCTGAACACTTACGCCTCCCCAGCCATCTTGACTAAACAAAGCTTCCCTCATTGAATTGAGTTGTTCAATCTTAGCAGAGGAAGTGCTGTTGGCGTTGTTGCCATTGTTTCCATTGGCCGAGGTGGGCCCATTCGAATTAGCAGTTGAATTGGGAGGATTAGTACCGCCATTGTTTCCGTTACCCGCGTTGTTCGTACCTAGGTGAAAGAAATATTAGAAAATTTAATCAATTCAAGTTGATAATAAAACGTATTTTGTCATGCATTTTATATTCATTGTCAACTAACCGTTGCTCGTAGGTGCACCATTGTTGTTAGGCTGCGAATTTGGCATGTTTGGCGGGGAGCTTTGCCAATTTTGTGCAGACGCGCCACTGGTTGGAGGCATTTGATTACCAGTCCCCTTGTTGCTATTCACTGCAAGAAACAATCCCAACCATAAGCATCTAGACAAAATGCGAACATCCACAATGTTAGTCGTAATTTCTAATCACTGTAATTATCATTTGCCAACAATAGAAACAAATTTTATTTTGATGACTTCATCATTAGTGACGATATTAAAACAACTTACTGTCTGCTTGAGAAGTGGGCGGGCGCTGAGCAGTGTTATTCCATTGTTGAGTATTGTTTGTCCCATTATTTGTTTGGCCACTGGAATTACCGCCCCAATTCCCAGCTGGCAAAGAAAAAGATCTATTTTTACTCTCTTATCACCGACGTCGATAAAATATAGGTCTTGTCGGCCACGCGCGTTACTGCCAAATATTTGAGAGTCGATCAAAACTAACTACTCTACTGTTTCTGATTGAGATGTTAGTAAAAAGGCAAGGAAAGGTAAACTTACTGTTGTTGGAGGCGGGCGGGCTGCCCCAGCCGGTGGCTGCGTTGAGCGAGCTCTCGCCGCCGCCGCACAGGCGCAGGCGGCGCGGCACGCCCCAACTGTCAACCTCTTGCGTTTTCATATCCTTGATTATTCGATCCTCGTTTTTCGTGAGTTCCAACATAGCGTCGAAGGTGAGATCACCGTTCGCGAACATTCGCAAAGCCGTCTTATTGGCGGGTTTGTCGTAACCAACTTCCAATTCATTATTGTCATGGTATGTCTTCACAGACTTGTCTTCATTAGTAATGATTCGAGTTTTCGTTTTGGATATCATATTATGAGCAGACTTGTCGTTTAGTAGTTGCGTATCGCAAGGCTCATCTCGTATAATACAAACTGAGGATTTAAAAGCGTAATCAGACTTGTTCATATGCTCCGGCGCTCCGAACGCCATCTTATAGTTTAAGTTAAAGCTACTGAAATATGGGTCACTGTATGAGATACCCTGGACTGTTATGGCGTTAATCGTTAAAGGAATGCAGTAGTTAGGCGTATCGCCAATCATTTGGTTTTGTTGGACACTATCAACAAATTCTACATTATAAATATTTAAATCTACCATTTTTACACTAGCTTTATGACTTTCATTCTTCTCGACTCGCTTAAAAGCACCAAAATTATTTGTGTTCACCACCAACATGAAGGTGGAGTAATTACATTGCATTGGTTCGGTAACAGTATTAATATTGGAGTAACAATTATCCTTAATTAGATGTCGAACACATAATATTACAGAAACATTAGACATCAGACAATTATTATAAATAGAATAATTTTCTACAGTTTTCACCTAACATTATACTTATTTTCACAGATAGCATATTGTTTCAATTATAGACTAAGTAACAATGGTTCGTAGTGATGCAGTCAATAAAGCAGGTAGCAGTGTTTAGTGCCTCTATGGCAGAGGACAAGGTGAGATCACCGCTGGAAGCTGCTGCGGACTCGCCTCCTAGCCCCGATTGGCCCAGCCCTATAAAGTACACAACATTGTATCAGCATACAGCCAACTTGTGCCTCATATAAATAATAATGCATTCAAGTATAAGCAAAACCAAATTTTCACAAGCTATAAATTCTACAATGAGGACTTGAATCAAAATCAAATTTTAAATTATTTATATTACAAAGGCTAATATGTAACAACCTATTCTCTTAGTAACAATTTTTGCATCACTGACTAAATTGTACTGCTCTTTTTTACTCTTTTTTTACTTCTATAAAAAATCGTTTATTTATTAAATTGTTCATCAAACAAGATATTTGAAACCTGTCCAAATATGTTCCATGAGTGTTATAATACTAGGTGAAAATTATATTTTTTATTTAGTCCGAGTAGAAAAATGTTATGAAATATATTTCAATGTATCACAAATGCTCCATAAAATGTGTTTTTTTTTTTGAAGTAGCTGTTGATATGAATAAAAAAATTGTTATCATTCTTTTAGCTAGCATTTATGCTGCAAGAATTCATCCCTACAATTCAGATTGTTGGTATGCAAGTTGTTGACCTTATTTTGCTTACCTTTTAGGACGGACGAGAGGCTGAGCTGTATATCACAGATAATGCGGGCTCGGCAGATCCTTCAGAGCAGCTTTGCAGTCAGCTCGTAACGTTTCAGATTATCTGTAGGACAAAGAGTACATATTTCACATTTCTTATTGGCACAATCAGCATAAACAATCAATAAAAATCAATACGTGGGTCATAACAATAAGTGCATGATCTTTTTTTTTGAGGTTATTTCAAGGATTAAAAAAGGTCAATTTGATCAGCGCTGATATAGCTTAGGTAGACACTGTACAATACAAGGAATAGCTACCTCGAAATATACATTACTTAGATTTGCGCCGCAAAGATAAAGGCAATCTTTACATCAAAAATCATGATGGTGTTTCACAATACGCCATTCCAAATTGTATACGATCTAATACGACGCAAGTACTTAGTTTACGGTCGCATCGAAATTATAAAGAGTAAAACGTTAAAGTATCACAATTCCCATTTAATTTTCACATTCCTATAAAAACCAATATTCTTTTCTTACACTATAGACTTATATATTTGTATGTTTCGGCCTTGAGACTCGACGACTCGATGTTGAATATCTACAGTCGTATACATGTATCTATCTATGCTATATCATCCACGGTACCTATCTATATCTAGAGTGAAAGTTAGCACGACCCATATCATAGGAATAAGGCAAATATTTTTGAAACAAATTAGTTCTCCACATACACAAACACTTGATTGACATGAATATTACAAAACTTCCTCAAAAATCGCACTTTAATCAGGCAAAAATACAAAAAATCTTACGTGACACGACCGAGCACAACGGTGTTATATTACTAGAAGGAATGAGACAGAAAATTAAACATGTCGCTGACATCCCGTTTGTTGGAGGGAGAACAAACATACGCCTGAGAAAGCGATGCCATAAATGCTCAGAGCGATCAACGACGACATAAAGAACTATTTCTATAAACTAGCTTATTTTAGCACTTACCTCTGTTTTGTAATGTTGTTGGCACATAACTTAAAGATTTATACAAAATCACAATCCCAAACCCCCGAGAACACGGCTTCGACGGCTGGATGGAATGATTTCGTCGTCGGGGTTCGCACGAAGAGCTATGAAACGCTACCAATACAAGATGGATATAAGCGTCGCTTGGACGACTCTAAAGTTCCCTGCTTTTTATCATGGCCGGGTTATAGCAATTTACTATACATACGTATAGCATTCAATATGCAGAGGGTATTATCTATAGTATCTATCTATAGATATGTACCTATAATAATACCGTACGAATACATACCTATTTTTATACTGCGTGTATCTCTATAACTATAGACAGTCAATTGACTATGGAAAATGGAATGGACGCCTGTGTAAAACTGTAATGTAGAGGTAACAGAATGTAGGCATGGTAATATTCTTAAATATAGGTACGTATAGAAATTGGAACCTATGAAACACTAAAGCTTTCCATATCTACCTAAAAACAAAAGTTAATTGGTTCATACGATCAAAACAATACTTATTTACCAAGTAGGTACTTTGACAAAGAAGCATCAAAGAAGGGAAGATCAAGCTAAAATTTTTGCATTTGTCTTGTGATAGCAATGGCAAATTTTTGCTTTTACAATGTAACAGTAAGTAATATTGTAAGTAGGTATTCTGGATGTAATGTATAGAATTTATAGCTCGAGGTAGTAAATAAATAAAGTATATATTTGGACTGCATTTTGCTAGAAAAAAAAACTAAAAATATAGGAGACAGGCATTTATTTGTATTCCACGGACTAAGAAAGACTGACTTAAAAACTTTTTAGGTCCTCGGCTGTATTGATGTGTCTCCATAGTAGCTGACTATTTAGTGCGATTTCGTGTTTTGTGTGTTCTTTTGTCAGTGTAAAATTATTGTCGATCAGTGTGTAGTAAAATAATAGCAATAGCAAATATAGCAACACTGCTTGATTGCTGTCTATACTGTAGAATTGTAGATTAGTGATGTGCTTACTTTTCCGAGTGCGTTACCCTAGCAAAATGTTGTAATGACTTGTGCTTTAAAGAGGTGAGACTATAACAAATAATTAGTGCATCATGAGGAGCAATTTGTTTACTAATAGGAAAATTTGTTTGAAATGTAGTTTTAAAGATATTTGAGAAAAAGAGATTTTGCTGGAGTAACGGTTTTAAACGTACACAAGTTCATACACAAGTTTTGCTGGTCAGGTTAGTAAAAATAATAAAATGGTCATGATTAATTATTTTTATTTAAAAATAAATCTCATACAAATTATATGTATTGTGTAAAGCTAAAGAGTAAGTAATACAGCGCATATAGATGTTGCATCCCACGCAGCGATGCGCGCTGCTCTGACTAGCATCGAGAATGTTAAAAAGTTTATGTATGCGACTGTACTAACAAACCACCCATAATATCCCGTTAATTTAAGATGGTTGCGCTTATGTATCGTACTGTCGCTTTTACGTGACCTCTTCAATTTGGTCGAAATATTAGATAATTGCTGATATATTCTTGTTTTTGATATAACTTTCATTAAAGCCGTAATTGAGAGCTGAAATTAACAGGAACGAATGTTCATGAATCATTTTAATTTGTTTTAAGTATGGCATGTTTTTTTATGTTATGGGAACTGAGTATTTGATCACTAAAGTACGACCAGTGTAAAATTATCATATTTGTTTTAATGTTCATATCATCTAAAATATGTCTGTGGTCTAAAGTTACAAAATCTAAAATTCCTGACGTTAAAAGCGTCTACCACAGGTATTTTTTACAGCTGCTTATTTGGTTATAAGCGTGTTGGTTTACTTGCAAATCCGTTTTTCTTATTTTTGAAACTTTTGTCTACCAGCTCACCGGTAGTTACATTGGTCTACGTAAACCCAATCAAAAACGAATGTTTCAACAACTTTAAACAAATTTAGGCCTCTTATGGGTAATTTGTTCAGACTTCTGCTTTGAGCCGTTTTCGAGATCTGGGAAATCCCAAAACGTTACCGCAACAAAATCTAAAATAACTGAAGAACCATAACACACACAAATTTTGCTATTTACAAACATTTACTACGCCACAAAAGCTACCTATCTGTTCATGTATTTGATTCCGGGCTGAAGCGAATTTTTTAAAATGATTTTGCCAGGGTAACGATTGAAACCGTTACTCCAGCAAAATCTCTTTTTCTCAAATAATTTTAAAACTACAATTCAAACAAACTTTGCTATTAGTAAACAAATTGCTCCTCATGATACACTAATTATTGGTTATAGTCTCACCTCTCTAAAGCACAAGTCAGCACAATATTTTGCTAGGGTAACGCACACTACTTTTCCAGCCTTTTGTACCTATGGTCTATTCCAGAAGAAAATGTAAACAAATACGTAAGAAATCGGATGCCAATGTGTATTACCAGATAAAACCGGTTTTCATTAGACAATTGAGGTTAATTTTATAACCTCAACTTTCGTCAATGATTTTTCAATGGGGATAAAAACTGCCACTTGCTCACTTCAGATGTTGCTTCCCTAACTAGTCCAAGAATATCTGTCATCTGTCTATCTGTCAATATCCATACATTTTTTGTGAACAACCGACATCCGAAGTGTTATTTAAATTGTATTAATATTACCTATTGTCATAGAAAAAAACATAACCCTCCTGGCGCAGTCGGGTAAAAAAGAGAGATGCGCCCAAGAGAACTAAGTCTGTTTTCAATACCTACAGGTACTTGTGGTACAATATTATTTTAGTTATATTATGGGTGTATGTTTATTATAATATTTCAACAGTGCTAGAATAAACATCTCTGAGGTTTTTCAGGGCAAGATGTCAGGAAGATCATCCTCAAGTTGGTCTGAAGTCCGATCAGGTTATACCCTATCGTACGCCTCCAGTCTTCAGTAGTCTTCACTAAGAAGATTTTTTTCTGCGGGGAACACCCCTATATAAAGACTTCGTTTAGTTCCTCTATTCTATCTACCAATAATTTATTTTTCATCCTACGACGATCAATCTGGCATCAATTTTAATCAAGGAGGATCACGGACCTTACCAACAGGACTATCTGTGACTCGCACATTCATGATTGGCGGTTTGATCGCGGTTATTGACATAATGTAGTACTTACATACATGTAATTATAAATTCAATTTTATAGATATAACAATGTAATATTCAATTTATATAAGCAAGAACCTTTAGCTATAGCTAATATTAATAAAATAAAAAAAATATGAAAAGCCGTATGTCTAGCGATTAAAAAATACGCGTTGCGCTTCAGTTTTTTTGGTGCGCTTCATCGGGCGGACCAGCGCGCAGCGGGCGAGCCGTAGACAGTGTGACCATTTGTGGCAGATTTCTGCCATTTTGGCAGGTTTCACTCCTGAATTTTGTCCGTGGCAGATCATGCTGACGATTTACAAAAGTGGCAGATTTGGGCAGATTTAAAAGATTTCAAGAAAATTCGCATTATCTAATTTGAATTTTCAATAAATTCATCTTTTTTAAGTAATTAGATCAGATTTTATGTATAATTATTAATTAGATTATAAATTATTTTATCGAACTGGCAACTTCTGTTTCATGGCCAATTATACGGGGATTTCCCGCTTATTTTGTTTTTAAACCAGTGCGTCATATGATTATGAATTGCAATTAAACTGGAATAGTGTTCATATTCTTATCTTCTTTATTGATCACATCAAGCTACCCTAATCTGTCAAATTTCTTTGATAGATTTTCAACTTTATTACAAAAAGCATAAGGTTCATGTTCAATTGGGAAAATTTGAGACTTTGGGATAGCTTGATGTGCTGGCGTCTATACACCGAAAATGCCGATTTCGAGCAAAATGCGGATTTGTAGAGTAAGTAGTGTATATGTATAATAATGCATAAGAAAATTGTTTAATATTTTTGTTGATTAAAGAAATTTCATTGAATTCTTTGTGTTTTTTTTTCGTTTCCATCACATGTTTTTGAAATTTTTGGGGCCAACTGTGGCAGATTTTTTGCCCAACCTGTGGCAGATTCGCCATTTATAAGATGGTCACACTGACCGTTGACGGCGTGGACGCAACGTACGTACCGTCTTACGTCAAAAGTAGAACTGTCAAAAGTTATTGTCAAAATTTGCAAAAAAAAATCTGTTTACTCGATACCATCAATTTGCTACATTATAATAACACATCGATTAGGGAAAATTAATTCATTGCTGTGTCACATATCCGACAGCAATGTCGTGTAACGGAGAGCAATGCCTCGTCGCTTCTGGGGTTTAAGAAGGCTGATAAGAATGCCTATAACAGAGGCAGGGGACCAATATTCAGTATGGGTAAGTGTTGTATATTGTTGTGTATTTGATTCTAACACATACCTAATATAACAGATTATGTAGTATTTTTTTTTAATGGCCGTATGTTAGGACAACGTGTGGTTTTATATTGGGGCAGCAACAGGATTTCTGTACTGAAGGCAGTTCTTTTATTCTGTACTGCACTGTTTACGATATAGAAGTGTTGTTTCTCCCTCCCTCGCGTAAGCTACCGTTACAAGCTATCCCTCGCCTACTTTCGGCCCTTTTGCAAATAGTTTTTTTTTGCTGAATGTAATTAAATACAAAGATTTAAAAGCTTGTTCAAATAGGTACTAAAACGGAAAAACAATACTTAAAGTGGTAAGTTCAGTCAAAAGATTGAGTATAAAATGGTCTAAAGTAAATAAACATGTCCATTAAATATGAAACAATACTTTTATGTCACCAGGTGGGATTAATCTACATATTCAACTTGATTGTTGGGACTGGAGCGCTAACACTGCCAGCAGCCTTCGCACGTGCAGGATGGGGTCTCAGCACCATATCACTGATGTTCCTTGCGTTTATGAGCTTCTTGAATGCTACGTATGTCATCGAGACTATGGCATGTGCAAACGCTGTGTATAAATGGAAGAGGCTGCAGACTATCAAGAGGGAGAGTGTAAGTATTGAGATATTAGTTGAGATATCAGATATTAAGCATAACCATTACCTATGTACGATAAGCATTACCTATGTACGTATTTTTCTGTTCCTGTCTTCTTGTCTGTTTATATGTGTGTGCATAAATGGTTAAATAAAATAAATAAATATTATCAAGAGGGTCGCCCCCTTTTACATAGACATAACTGGCAAAATGTGGGTGTACGATAGGCGTACCTCTGCTTACTCTTCGGGGAATACAGGCGTGATGTTATGTTAAAATATCAGACTATAGCAGCCAAATTATTATCTAAAATTAATACGAAACCAAAATTATATCGACGCTTGAAAGGCAATATTTACCAAGCGACATTTTGGCAACTTTACAGGGTAGACAATTTCAAAGATTTTATTTTTTCAAAAAAATATGTTAAAAATCACCTATTTGTCATAACTACTTAATTCCAACGAATTTTAAATGCAGTTTAAAGGTTTAATAAACTGGCATTTAAAGATTATGAATTTTCTCAGTATAAAATTCAACATCACCCAACATGTCGCTTGGTAATTCTTGCCTTTCAAGCGTTGATATTAAACTGTGATGTTTTGCCAGATGCTGTGTTTTGTATCCCTCTGTCATCACAAGTCAGTATAAATGATTACTACACAGGTAATTGATTCCAATTACAGGTAAAACAACAAATATATTTAAAATGCTTTGCAATCATTGTGTCAATGATTAGCAATAATAATATTATTGTAAATGAAAACTGAATAGACCTAAAAGACAATTTAATTATAAGCATTAAAAAATTACTCATATCAAAATTAACTTCACAAAAATGCACAAAGAATTAAAAGATCTGAATATGTGTGAACCTGTGCAAAATTAAGTTTAGTGTAAATTAATCAGGCAAAATTTGTAACACTGATGGGTACCTAGTTATTTCACCGATACCCAACTATAAACATTAGCATTACTTATAGCTTAATTTGGTAACTGGACACATTTCTATTTATCAGTCCAATGGGTCTATGGAAAGAAAGAAGCGGGAGATGCCGCAACGCAAAATCTCTAGAAAGTAATCTAAAGAGGGGGATGGGGTACAATGTGCATCTGGATTGAGGGCCCTTTTTTTGTTTTTTTTAAGGTGAAATAAAACTTTTTATGATTAAATAACTTGAGCCCTCAATCCAGACACGTGCATAAAGTGGTATAGCCTAAATCTCAGAAAGTACTATCTCTGGGTTAATCATTTGTTTAAGATTTTTTTTTATTCCCAAATCTGTAGAATATGACATTACAGATTTATGTCGGTGTATCTAGGGCCCTCAATTCATTCATGTCTTTACTGAGTAATCTGCAAAACATGAATTTATCTGAAGAAAAACAGACATACGACTTTTTTACTAAGATTAATTGAACGTCGAATTTTACTAAAACGTCTGAACTGAGACTGAGAGCCCAATATTTTCGGCTTTATTGGCTAGGCTCAACCTCATAGATTAACGCAAATTAGAATACCTTTTTTACGTAACAAACACATCGTCCATTCTTCTAAATGCCATACTTTAAGAGAAAATTGATTTCCAATTTTTATAGGAGAAAATGCTGTAGGGTGGATATGATTATTTTTTTTACGCTTTTTTCCAGAACATTGTGATCACTAGCATATATTCTTTGTTGTGTGTTTTCTTTAAATAGAAATACTATTGAGTAATTAATCATAAGAAAAAGACAACCAAAGTTAAACAACCATTAACTCCTCTCCTGGCTCGAACACATGCGGTGATCCTTCTGGGCATGCTGAGAATCAAGTTATCCAGCATTTCTTGGAGTAACCTGTCCCATTCTTGAATAGCGGCTTCCCTGAGCTCTGGCACTGTCTGGGGACGTGGCTGACGGTTCCAAACAGCTCGCTTAAGAGCATCCCACGCATGCTCTATTGGGTTTAAGTCAGGCGAGCCGACAGGCCAGTCTAACCTTGTGATGTCGTATTCTCGGAGAGCAGCATTATCGGTGGGCGCATTATCATCGACCAGTACAAATTGGTGCCCATGGTTTACTTGGAATGGTCTGACAATCATCAATAGCAACTGCTCTATACACGTCTGCTGTCATGAATGAAGCCTTGATACGGGATCAAAGGCGTTCTAGCTCCAATCATAATACCACCTCAAAAGGACATCGTTTTCCCGCCTTGCTGAACTGTTCCAGTGGCAGTTCTTTGCCATTCACGGCTGGTCTTATCCAGACACGGACACGTTGTTTATCTGGATGAGTACTGATTGGCGATTCGGCAACGAAGAGAAAAAATGCCAAATGTTTTCTTCTTCATTTTGCCGAGGCCTAGCCCACTGCAATCTCCGTCGTTGTCGTTACAGGGAATTCAGAGGAGTTCGCCAAAACCTCCGTGCTCGTAATCCAGCCTGATGCAAGCAATTCCGAATGGTCTGAGTACTAGCTTCAAGCCCAGAGGCGGCCCGAACTTCTGCTTTTATTTTAGTAGCGTTGATTGTTGGGTCACGGGCTGCCAGCAATCTAATATATCGCTTTTGGGCAGCAGTCAAAACAGTTGGACGACCACTGCGGGGTCGGTAAGCAAAATTACACATCCCGTGGTACCTCTGCAACGTGGTCACACAGAATTGGGATATAGCAACTCTGCGTGCTATTTCTCTCGTGGTGTATCCTTCTTCCCTCAAAGTTACTATTCTTGCTCGCTGATAATCCTCTTGGCATTTTTTCAATCACAACTTTCCGAAAAAGTTTAAATCCGTTAAAATTGACTGAATCAGATTTTTTAATGAGCGTAAGCTAGGACTGAAAGCCTTTTTATATGGAAAAACAATTGAACTGTTTTATTGTTTTGTATTCTAAATCTATATTTTTAAATAAAGAATCTAAAAAGAAGAAGAAATCATATTATAATCTACCGTAACAAAAAGATTTAGATTTTTCAAAGTGATCGCAAACTATTTTGAGGTGTGTACGTTAGTAAGGCGGGAACACATTAATTATTACCCAACTGAAACGGAAATGTTTTCCGTTTGAAATTGTTTTTTTGTAATAGTGTCGTTGGGTATTTATTTAAGGTAGGCTAGGTAGGTAGTTAAATCAAAATGTTTGGTTTATTTATAATACGTATCCATCCATTCCTAATATCTGTATTAACCGGGAATCTAAAATGATAACGAAAAATAAGTAAGGAATAAAAACGCAATGAAGATAATAAATTCGATAAAGTAGGGTCTTGTTTGTTGACATTACGCACACATTTTTATTCATCACTTACGACCGACTACTTACCGACAGAACGCGCATTTTTCATAATTTAAATTCATCGCGTTTCATGGTATCAAGGTATGTAATTTATCTAATAAATAACTTAAAACGAGGTAAATAAACCTATGCAAGTTATTTGATTCGAAAATTTGGTCATAATAAGTATTGATAATGGTAAAAACACCAAATTGCTGGGAAGTGGTTAGAATGCATCCCTTCGACGACAGATGTCACTAGCTACAATTTGGCGATCAAACGAGAAAATGTGCTTTAAAGTGAAAATATTAATTTTAGGGACTCACACGTGAAATGTTATGCCATCAATATGTGTCAGTTTTAATCCTGAACAATTTTTTGTATCCAAAAACAGCGCACCTCATTATTAAAACAATTATACAATTAAAAACTATCAAAGTACAACAGACCCTATCAAGATCACGATTCACTCAAAACTAAGGTTTTCGGCTCCGCCCGCTGTGACGTCATGGCCGTACCTACTGAAGGCGCTCGGCCTAATTGCATTGCGACATCTCCGCTTCTTTCTTTTCTCCGTGGTCTATCTATAGGGCAAATATTTAATCGGACCTCTAATAATTCCCATTTTGTGCTCCTCAAATATTATTAAACTCTCTAATTTATAACGGTTGCACCTCTGTTCGTGAACCTCAAATGATTTTTGGTTTGGGGTCCTTAAAATACTAATTAGACAAGTAACTGGGACCAACTTGGATGTAGCACTCACTCAGCTTGCACATGGTCGGTCACAGTTCTAACCCAATCTGACCCATTTGTTTGGGGTGCCCTTAGCTTAGTTACTGCAACCAAATGTGAGAAAAGCCCAGAAAAAAAAAAAAAAAAACTCAATTATTTAGAAAAGTGTGCATCATTAGAAGTGCAACCAAATTTTTAAATTTCGTTCATTTAAAAGTGTCCATGATCACAAAAACTTATTGACAGATGGTCAATAAGTTTTTAGAAGTTCAGTTAAATGTTTCCGTATATAAAGCCTGCAGTAGCTGCAGTTACTGTTTATCATATTGCAGTGATTATACGAACTTTTTTCAAAAGTTTTGCACTTGACCTAAGGTCTCTCATAAGGCCCTAAAGTGAGTTTCTTTTAACCATCTCGACTTAACGCATCGACCGCGTTCGGCGTTCCGATTAGCCCTTCTCCAATCCAAGGCCAATCGAAGCGCCGAACGCGGTTGGTTAAAGGAATCTCACACTAGGGCAACGGACATGAAGCTATCATGTGGTTGTTTACGGCGACGAGTAAAGAACCATTGGACAAAAAGTAACGATTTTTTCCGAACCCAAGTTGGATTGGTGCAATTAGTAAAAAGCTGTTATTTTTTCATTATGAACAGACACTTTAATTTTCTATTTGCATGTATAGACTAGGCATTCCTTTCTGCATGATCGCCATTCTTAGTTTACTCACAGATTGAGATTTATTTTTCAACCTAATTCTACTCTAACATACCTTGACATTGTCATCATTATTCCTATCAGATAAAAGGGAAAATATCTATAGTCAAAGTGCAACGTCGATGGCCCGCCTCTGGTCGGCCGTCTTCGACATCGGCTCAGTTGCCATAAAAAAGGGGGGCATCATACTTACAAGCACGGGCCAGCATTTTTCTGTATGACTGTCTCATTTTTAACCCCTGACGCAAAATTTAAAAGTCATTGTTCTAGCAATGTTTCTTATCTTAGATATGTTTCATCAAAATCGGTTCAGTCGTTTGAAAATTATCAGCTCTTTTCTGGTTGATGAAGGGATTTAAACATCTTCCACGGGTCTGATCAAGTCGAAATTTGTAACCTTGAACTGATGCTGGAGCATCACCTGGAATTTCCAGGATTCCCAAGTTATTCACCAACCAATAGCAGAAGTATTGTGTTTGGGCTCATTGAAAAGGTCTCAATGAATAGGTTATAAATAAATGGTGATCAGGACGAGGAATGAGGATAAATTAGTAATAAACATCATTGTGGAAAACATACGTAAAGCTGCGCAGATTTAAGCGTGACATCTGTCGGTCGTAGAGTGTTTACTATTACTATATTAAGTTTTAGAAAGCAGGAAATAAAAATTTAATAAAAAAAAAATTAATCCCCGACCCAAACAAAAACCTCTAAAAGGCAAAAAAAAAAAATGGCATTTTAAGTTGTAGGTAATATTTTGATCAAAGCATTTTCACGTCGGGGGACGGTCAATGAAAACGCCAAACAGACGACCCCAGCAATAATGAATGTAACTATGCTATTGTAGAAAGGATAAGATTTTCATTAGCCGTCCCCCGACGTGATTTGATCAAAATATTACCTACAAAATAAAAGGCCAATAAATATTATTTTTGAAACGAAGTTCCTTATCGCGCGGTGCGAAAGGGGGCTAGACGGAAAAAATTAAGACCAAAAAGTTGTAACAACACTTTTTGCTACATTGTTGTAAGCCGTGCGGCGTGCGCGTGCTTCTCTGCAGACAGAGACACAGACAGAGTGCATATATATATATATAATATATATGTGTGTGTGTGTGTATGTATATGTACAATTTTTAAAATTTTATTACAATTCCTTCACTAATTAATCGAAAGGAACTTCGTTCCATCCGGGTGTCCCTTGACACCTCTCAAGTTTAGATTTTTTTTTACTTTCTAGAGGTTTTTGTTTGAGGCTTATTTTTTTTTAAATTTAACTTTTATGTCACTTAGAGACGTCATTCGCTTGAGGGAAAAACCGCTTGCAACCTTCCGCGCTCAATCGCATTGAAAGTGCTTTTACATGCACCTCCCTGTCTTGAATTGCACTCCTCAGAAACAGAAAGAGAGAGAGCTATAGGAAAATGCTGTGAGAGTGTGAGTGTATCTATAATTTGATTTAACATTAACACAAACCACACATTCCCAGATCCAAGACCACGAATCGGACGATGACCCATCAACCTCGCAGAACAACCATGGGGACCTTGAAGAACCTCTGGTCTGCGGAGATACGATCCCCTCTCGATACTACAGCCTCGACCGACGCGTGGAGTTGGGGGAGATGGCCAACCTGTTTTTCAACAAGATTGGCAGGACTACCTTCTACTGCACTTTGTGTATTTACTTGTATGGAGACCTGTCGATATACTCGGCTGCCGTAGCAAAGTCTGTTATGGATGTAGTTTGGTAAGGAATCTCTCTTATTTTTCCAAAGTAGGCACTTCTCTTTCTTGACCTTTTTTCAAAACTCTTTTCTTCATCACGCCATAGCCACTGTTGGACATAGGCATCTATATAAGTCTATCAGCTTTTGACCTTACCTTACATAACAGTAGTGATGTCGATTGATTTTACCATGATGATTGGTGCCGCAGTGCGATTGATATGCCGTGCTTAGGACTGCGCACCGAACTGGCTGGCGCTAATTGAGGCGTAGCGCTTCTGTCTAGGCGGTCCGTGCGCTAATATTGGTATTTGCTTCATATTATTAAAAAAAATACACATTTTAGAAATGTAAAATGTATAAGTACGTTAGGTATACAAAACATGTAGTTGATTGATGACCTTCCGTGAAATATTTACACCGTCGTCGTACTAAAGTTTTATTATTAGGAAACTACAAGAAATCGTGATTCTAAAGCGTACGGTTTAGTGAATCCTTGAATATCTTACATATTAATTGCAAAACAAAAGTTTGATAACGATGCAGCAAGGAATCAAACGAACGAAATTATTTCGCAATTACGTATCGTTCCCTCGCTACGCTCTTAAGAACGCGAGATCTATTGCCCAAAAAGATACTGGTAGGTGTGACCTGTTAAGGACTAAGTGTTAAGGCTCGTGCAGACTAGCGCGACGCGACGGTCGCGTCGCGACACTCGTAGAACAATTTCTATGAAAACTTAATGGAAATTGTTCTGCAAGTGTCGCGTCGCGCTGTCGCGTCGCGGCTGTTTGAAGAAGCCTTTAGTCCATTTCTGTAATCGCTCTCACCACATAGTAGAGTCATTTGAAAATAAAATAGAGACTCGTCAGTGTCGTACACCTCGTGAATACCTGTTTACAATTTTTTTTTAATACTATAGGTATCCTTGACCGATATGATCGTTCGGTAAATAATGAATGGACAATCAGAGGAAGGTACACGCACTAAATGAAGCGTGTAATCGATCGCTTTGCACAACCGCTAACGAGCAGTAATCACTAATTCACTGTGTTGACATAGATTACGCCATTACTATGAAGTGTGTGGTTAAAGGAACTTTAAGATAAAGAGGGAAGGAAAGTTATGAGGCCGTAAACGAATTGTTTACGTGATTTTATAGATGCGAATACGATGACGAAGATCATTTACATTTTGATCTAATGAATGAGCTACTTTTTTATTTTCATCATTTGATTTAGATTAATCGACCTCAAACCCACGACTGTTTTGAGCATTTCGTTGTAAGAGGTTTAGAATAACACATGTTTACGAATCGTTTTAACGTATACACACGGTATGAAAACAATGTATGAATCTAAAACTTATAAATACAGTATTTAAATAAGCGAAATCGAAATTTCTTATACGGCCTCTTCAATTAAGACGTGCATAAATGTACTAACACTAACTACTTACTTACAAATTTTTGGTAAACTCATTTCTACAAATTCGGCCTACCCACATAGGAAAAAGGCGTGTATTCATTATAAGTGGGGTACTTATAATAAATACACGCCTTTTTCCTATGTGGGTAGGCCGAATTTGTGCATGTATGCGACGGAAAACTATGAATAACAATGTTAGATGCGTGAAGTACGCACCAACATCGTTGTTTGGAAGACTAATACATAGATAACTATGTGTATTATATACACCGTGACATTTTAGTCGTCTTACAACGGCAGCCCAAGTCATGTATCCAATGACTACTAATGATTTATAAAAAAAAAATGATATTTTTGAAAAATTGCAAAATTCAAAAAATTCAAATATCATTCACTAAGACGCATGAGGTAGTTTGAAACACCCTGTTATGGAGGTGGAATTAATGATAGAATGTAATGGTAGGTTGGTAGATATCTTCTACCGTTTGATACGTAAACGTTATTAACAAGGAGGGTGTTTCATAATTCTAAAGCATTATTTATTTTTCTTTGTACCTATTATCTTAATTAATGGTAACAATGTTTTAATCGCGCATAGAGGTATTTTATGTCGGATGCATTGAGTGGACCACCTTTGTAAGACGACTAAAATGTCATGGTGTATATAACTGGACTATAGACTATGTAACTAGCTTGCATTTGAGTTGAGTTGAGGGATTGAAGTTACACATTATGAAGTTAGTTATACATTTACTCTCTTATTTATAAACTTAGCTTAAAGTTAAGTGATGTTTAAACTAGGGATGCATCCGATACCGATACCCATGCCGATATATCGGCGATACTCGAAGTTTGCCAATATATCGGCATCGGCGATATTTTTATGGCCGATTCATACTTTCCAAATTTCGCGCTTTAAAAATGTAATGTAAATGCGGGTGTTGTCTCGTCTGTTTCGTTGCAAACGAGGCACGAACTAACTATGCTAAATATACTATTAACCAATCTCGACCTGTCTATTGTTATAAACGGTTTTATTTAGTTTGTCCTGTTATTTGTTCTTCTCATATTAATTAAAAAAATAACCTGACTTGTGTTTTATCTTATACTTTACCTTCATTTTTGAAATCAATAAGCGTATCGGTATCGCCGATATTTTTATAAGAGCATCGGTATCGTATCGGAAAAAGGCGTATCGAGGCATCCCTAGTTTAAACGTCAAAATTGTATGGTTAAACAATCGCAGGATAGGACTACTTTTATAATCAAACATACAAAGACCGATGAAATAATAATTAATTAAGTACATAAATAAAAGAAAATAGCTAAGTACAAAGTGCTAATACAAACACATACTTACACCATGTATGTTCATAACCCAAAATGCCATCACTGTATGTCTTCTTTTTTTTCTTTTTGTTTGTATTGGCACTTTGTACTTCGCTATTTCCTTTTATTCATGTACTTAATTAATTATTATTTCATCGGTCTTTGTATGTTTTGTTTTGTCTTTTGCGTGCACCAAATAAACGATTTATCTATCTATGTATACTAGTGGTCGAAATTCGACCCTGATTAATTTAAAACTCAATGTACTTATCTCTAATGCATCATTATATAAAAAATATTAGGTTTCTGCACTCCTCCATTTAAACTTTAACTTTGCCAAATTTCATACTGCTCCGTCCCGTAATTTTCGTAAAATGCGGTACAAAGTTTTTGCTTCACGTATTTGTATATAGATGTAATAAGTCTAGTAGTTACTGGTATTGTATCCATATTCCATGTGGCATGTAGTATCCCACCAACGATACTATAATATGTGTAGCAGCTGTTTATTAACATAGCTGTTTATATAATCTAACAATAAGTAATGCAGTAGTTCCGAATATTTGTTCAGGTGTAATATTTTGTTTAGCTGCAGCAATAAAAAAAAATTGAAAAGTGTTTATTCACAGAAAATATAAATGGCAGGTTACATTTACCTCCGCCAAACTGCATAGCAGTTTGTTGGCAGACGTTGCTTCACTTTTGTACATACCTAATTATTAACATTGTTTTTTTTTATCATGACACTTTTTCGTCTAGTTATAACTACTCTTGCATTTTGTTGCATTCCTAATTTTTAAATAAATTTAAAAAAAATCTACAGTGAGGCTTTCACAATATATATTAATGAGATAGATAAGTATTTTATTTTTAAAGAAGGTTTTTGTGATACAATCGTTTGTATCGACTGGAAGGTTTTAAAAATAGTTGGGCCTAAAACATTTCTACATCTTCGACCATAATAATTATTACGGTATTGTCTTGTTTTCCATAAAATAATTTGTACTAAGTATTATTGTTTTCCATAATCGTCGCCCCCTCATAATATTTACTTGCACTATTATCATAACTAATAACGCTTGTCTTATCAACTTATTAGTCATAACTTATAATTGCCATAAAATTAGTTTCCATAACAACATGTGTTATAATCATTCGTTTCTTTATGTAACACATTACAATCGATACTTGACATAAAGCAACATTTAACATAATTTAGAAACGTTTATTGTTTTGTACAAAAAATAATATCATAAAGGCATTTGGTCTGTAATCTAATGATTTCTAACAGCAAACAATTTTTAGACCATAAAGAGTTTGTCAAATTCGAAACGGTTAGGTTAGGTTAAGTCGGAGCAGTACTCGAGCGCTGACAGTATTCGAGCGCTGGCTCGGGAGGAGGCACGGCTCCCTGTCGTTTCGGGTGACACATGTGCTCTCGGGGCATGGTTGCTTCGGGAAGTACCTGTGTCGCATAAACAGGGAGCCGGACGCTCGGTGTCACCACTGTGTCGACTGTCGGGAGGACACGGCGTGGCACACGCTGGCAGAGTGTGCCACTTGGGAGGAGCCGCGCTCTGCCCTCATCTCAGGAGTAGGCAGTGACCTGTCGCTGCCGACCGTTGTCGACTCGATGGTCGACAGGGAGGAGTCCTGGGACGCGGTGGTATCCTTCTGCGAAACAGTCGTGTCGCAGGAGGCTGCGGAGAGGGAGCGGGAGATTGCTTCCGCTAACCCGATCCGCAGCAGACGCACCGGGTGATGGCGGAGGGCGGACAACGCCCTCTTTCAGCCCCCTAAATGGGTCCAGGGGCAACGGATCTGAGGAAATCCGTCGCCCCCTACTTCTCAGGACCCGAGATGGCGGCACGTGGTGTTCCACGCGCGCCTCTCTATGACGTAAGGGGGGAGTTTAACACCTCACTCCCCCCCTATCGCGAGGTGGCCCGCAGATTCGGTCCGGCACTAGCCGGGGATTGCGGAAGTCACACTAGTTCCCGTGATCCCCGGTGCGAGTGAGAGACGGAACACCGGCGTGGTTTTAGTCAGTAAGAGTCTGACAGACCCCTCCGCCCTCCCCGGCTCGGAGGACATCCATGAGGATTTCCCCCCGTAATCAAAAAAAAAAAAGGTTAGGTTAGGTCATTTCTGTGACCACACAACCCGCGAAGGCGAGCGAGCGAAGAGAGCGTGCCGCGGTAGTGGCCGCCGAGCGCTAGATTCCTTCTTTTACAAAACAAGCATGCAACATGATCATAACATCAAAATTGCCGACGCTTGTACTGAACTAGCATTGTTGTGCTAGTATGGGCAAATGAATATTATGGTGAATAACAAAATGTTATGGAAAACTAAATTATTGAAAATGAAAAATATAGCAAATAAATTTATGGATTAAAATTAATGTGACACTTGATCGATTATGACCAGAGGTCGGAGTAGGTAGATTGATTTTATATACTTGCGTCCAAGATATTATAATATGGACATGCCATTTTGTCCATAATGTGCGGGAAATACCGGTACCGGAAAAAGTTACGGAATTTTATGGAATAAATTATGGAATAAAATAAAATAAAAAACACACATTAGGCTAACAAAATCGCTTATTATATGAATGATTGATTGAATTCAATGAACAATTATTTTTAAGTAAACAGTAAGGGACAAAATACGGTGTAACTATTCCAAGGTATTTTTGTATAAAATAAAATACTGATTTCTTTCACCATTAGCTAACACTGGTAGCGTAGATTGATATTATTAATACGTTTTTCACCTTAAACACAAATTCGTGCTAATTTCAAAATTCCGGAACAAATATCACAATAAATATGAAGTTCCGGTATTTTGGAGGCATATCCATATTATCCTCTACCTTTGACGTCAACGACCTTAAATCAATCTACCTACTCCGACCTCTGACCAATGAAATTAGTGAAAATGATTGTAATTTCACGATTATGGCAACCGAAGCGTTATTTCTAATGAAATTATGGCAAATACAAATATGGTATATAAAATTATTGCGTTTTAGATTAAGGCAAACATTAGTAAACCAATTATTACATGTGGGCACTACAAAACTTTTCATATTATTGTTCCTTTGAGATCTTGTGCGTATAATATTGTTTTTAAATTAATTGCTATGGCTATTATTTATATATACGTCAGTAATACTATAATTTATAGCCCACGTTTCGAATAGCTTGAGATAACTCGGACTAATGTATGTCCTCATGCGTGTGCTATGCAGCTATAAATATAAGTTGCACACGATTAATTGGGCGTCCCGGCAATTACAAAGGCTACGTTCCGAGTTACGATAATATCGATTTGAGCGTGCTCACACCCGTTCCGGATTGGCGTGAGCGCCATAACGATGTCCCGTGAATCGTCATAGATGACGTCATGACATGCGCCATCTTGCGATAACGCCGACCATGCGTTATACTAATATCACCGTGAGAGCGGTCAAAAATGACACTTGTGCTGTTATGTTCTGATTCGTATCATCACAGCGCTATTTTTCTAATTCGGAAAGTGGTCAAAGATGGGCGTGTAATTAAACGTCATTTAACAAGTTTAGTTAGTTTCTGCCTCGTTGGTGTAGTGGTCGCAAGCGCTACTGCTGAACATGAGGTCCTGGGTTCGAACCCAGAATCGATTCTCAGGTCGGGCAAAGTGTTATTGGGTTTTTCTATCTGGCATTTCTCAGTCCGGAGTCTGGATTAGTGCCCGGTTGATGGCAATAGCCCCGCCCCCTAATACCTGGGACTTAAACGTAACTGGCAAAATGTGGCTGTACAATAGGTACACCTCTGCCCAACCCTTCGGAGAAACAAGCGCGATGTTATGTTATCAAGTTTAGTTACTTATTAACTTGAAAGTAAAGTGGCGTATTGTTTTGTCGAGAACCCAATTAGAAGTACTTTTTAAGTCACCAGAATATGAACAGATAGAATAGATTTGGATAGATTTGTCAGACGTACAGAATTTGGATAGATTTGTCAGACGTACATAATTTTGATTTCCGCATCAATCAACTCAGCCTATCGCAGTCCACTGCTGGACATAGGCCTCTCCCAACCTGCGCCACAATACCCTGTCCTCCCCTACCGCATCCAGTCCAGCAGTCCATCCGTCCGTATAATCGCGCGAATCGTGCAAATCTTATACAAAAACGCCGTTAACGTATATTTATTTGAAGTGGTAAGAACAACAAATTTTGCTGTCAAATAGGAGTTTTTAATATAAGATTCAGTAAAAATAGATCTTTAAATAATGAAAATTGAATGTGATGGTTTTGGCAGATCTTCTCCTAGGTCTTGGAACAGGCAACTAGCTTCAACTTTTCTCATTCACTATTCAAAAGTACCTGTTAATTGTTTAATGAAAATAAATGCTGTAACTATGAGTTTTTGTATTATGATATGAACCTTTGTTTCTCCACTCAACAGCTCTCCAATCCCTCCGAACGTGACTGACTCGAAACTCTGGGATGAGCTGCCTTGCTTCAACGCGTCATCTTCGGAACACATCGGTTACACTCGGCTGGACACCTACCGGGTGGCTTTGCTCACGTTCGTAGGAGCCATGGGACCTTTCGTCTTCTTCAATGTGCAGAAGACCAAGTACTTGCAGCTGTTCACTTCTGGGATGAGGTGGCTGGGTGAGTTTTGTTTTCATAAAAGTTGTAAAAGGTTTTCAAGCAGAAGTTATAACACTTATAACTTACCAACTTTTGAACTGGTTGAGTATAAATGATGATTATGATAAAGTATAGATGATTTTAGTTTTTCTAAAAAATCATGAAATACCCACTATTTAATGGTGTTTCAGAAAAACTAAAATCATTTGTTTGTCGCTTGTTAATTTGATCTTAAAACCATGGTAGGTACTTCATGGAGATTTCCCATTTTTGTAAAATATTGTCAAAAACTGTATTAAACGTAAAATAACTCACTGAATAGCTACGCTGTGATAAATGGGGAAAGTTTATCGCATTCATTATAATAACAAGTATTAAACTCATAAAAAACGGTCTCCTGTTATCGGAATTGACACGTTAGTAAAATTAAAAGCCTTGATTAATTTAATGAAGGCCTACTACGGTCTAATGGCTGTAGCTTATTAAAATAATTTTACATCGATTCACTTTTCTACTTCACTCAAAGTAAAGCTAAAGCAAAATATGAGATTTCATGAATACTGAGTGAGGAGAGAAATATTACTTACGTCACTCGATATAAAGCTCATATTTCAATTCATTACTTTCGGTCAACTTGGTGCTGCTGAGATTTTGCGACAACCGTTACTCTCACGTGTTAGCTATATAACACTAGTGACTAGTTTAACTAATAAATTGCACGCCCCTGATTCAGTCAATAGGACAAGTGCAATGATAGCCTACTTATTGCATTCACACCAATTGATAGAGAATGAATGATGGAGCAAGCGCATAATAGTGGCGATATGTGGGGGGCTAGAAATATTACTTCAATTTAGTCACTGGGTAAGATAGCATGAAAAAGAAAGAAAAGGAAAAGGAAAATTGGGTTGAATTTAAATTTTATACACCAGCGGCGAGGTGTAAATTTTTATAAGCGAAAGGCCGAAGCGAAGCCGGTTTTGACTTATCACTATTGATAAGTCAAAACCGGCTTGGCTTCGGCTAAGTCTATCCTACTACTATTAGTAGGATAGAATTAGTAATAAGTCAAAACACTATCCTTTAAAAATATATATATGAATATAAAAAATTGAATACAATACAGTTGAACAGCTGATAACCAGATAAAATGTCCAATATTCCTCCATCTCGTTCTCACTAACGCATTTTTCTATATCTGTTTCTGTCATAACCCGTTGTACCTACAGCGGCTTGCTCCCCTCCATACCAAGCGGTGCCACGTAACCTGAAGTGACATCATTACGGGATCGCTGTTGTATGAATTTTTAATTTTCGATTATGACGTTTTGGCGCCGGGTTTAATTTAGAACATTTTTTTTGGTGTAGTGCAAAGCTAAAAATAAGCGTTTTTATCGTTTGAATATTATGATTTTAATACCCGTAGTGTAACTATATTTTTTGGCAATAGTAGACACTATTGACGTGCCATTCAAAAGCGGCAGAGATGCGAATCACCGACGGGAAGCCGGTAGGAATCGTGTTATATGGTGCTTTTGCCACTGTTGTACACCTCAGAATGTGCTGTTTAATAACATTTTTCATAACCCTGGCCTTATTGCTAAGTTATTTTAGGTATGTCTTCTTCCATACATTTCTATCAGCGTTAATCATAGTATTAACCCCGTTTCTATCCATTTCATATGTCGGCGTCCCATCAGTTTCAATCGCCTGCTCTTACTTTTTTAGCCATCCACATTCGTTGGTAAAACTCTTGTCACTCCTCTCCGCGCATTACATGCTACTATACCATAACATCAGATAATTTTCTACAAAATAAAATCGAGAGTAATTTCTGGTATTTTTTTCCTTTTGGTTATGTCTTTTAGTAGGTAAATAATTATTAAATTTTATCACATTTCTTTCAGTAACTTTTAATTCATAATGTTTATGCTGAGCATATAATTCGAACCCTTCGAAGCAAAATAATCGAATATGTTCAGTATTTTATGTGGCTTGAGGTTTGTTCTTGATTTTTTTCTTTATTTAGGCAACCAGCAGCGATACATAATATGTAGTATGTTACAGAGTATCTCTTATTGTGTATTTCAGTCTTGTATGGCTATTATTAGGTTTCCTTGTATAATTAGGACAAGTACAAAATATGCAACGCACTACAGAATAAGAAACATATAAATACAATATACAAAAGGTTCAATTTTAGAAATACACTTATGCTCAGATTTATTTTTAAAGAGAAAACAAAAAAATAATTATTGAAAAAAAAACAGGGTTTGAATATTTAAAGATTATTTGCTTAACATTTTCCATCGTTTATGGTTTTTATTATTTGTTTTTGTTCTTCTCTCCCAACAGTGAGTGGGAACATTACAGGCTATGTACATTATGTACTTATTTGAAAAGCTTAATTGGCGTTTTTAGGGTTCCGTACCCAAAGAGTACCAGGGGGATCCTATTACTAAGCCACCGCTGTCCGTCCGTCTATCTGTGTGCCAGCGGGCTGTATCTCATGAACCAATAGTTACACAGTTACAATTTTCAGTGTGTATTTGATATACATTTTATTATACTATTGCCGCTATAGCGTGCACTCCGCACGCTCAACCTCATAGCAGTTGAGACGGACTTATTCTGTTGTTCTCTGAAGTGAGTGAATTCACAAGGAATGCATTGTTTGTAATTTGTTATAGTATGTAGGTACATGAATGTTAGTATTTAAGATAATTAAGTTAGGATAAGCACATTTATCGCATTGGGTTACCCTGTAATGGTAGATGTAAGAAGATAATAAATAAATAAATAAATAAAAAATAAATAATAACAAGAAATAATAACACTTTTCGGTGTTTTTTATCTTTCGGTACGGAACCCTTCGTTTGCGAGTCCGACTCGCACTTGGACAGTTTTTTTAGTAAGTAGCAACAATAACCAGTCCCCATCAGATAAAGTAAATGACATGTAAACATAATATTATTTTGTTGATATCGGAGCCGGTAGATGGAAACAGAAATACATATTCATTTTATCGATCGCGGATGGAAAATCCTCGGTAGAAATGAAGTAACTCGGTCACTATGTTTTATGACTATTAACATTTACCTACTTAATTAATTGTATTACTTTAGATAGGCAGGTGTCTACATTTAAGAGATTTATCCGCTTTGCAAGGTAAATCTGAGTATGTAATAAATATATAGCGATGAAATACCTAACTCGAATCAGTGAAGCAAATCTATGAAATTAAATCTATTATGCCTGTACCATCTATGTGCTGTGTTGATAATGTCCTACGGAAATCCTTATTGGGGGATTACCCGAAGGGTAACCAACGGGACCCAATTATTAAGCCTCCGCTGTCCGTCCGTCCGTACGTATGTCAGCGGGCTGTATCTCATGATCCGTCATCAGACAGTTGAAATTTTCACAGATTGTGCATTTCTGTTGCCGTTATAACAATAAATAATCTACATACAAGAAACGTATTTTGCCTTGTGGTACGGAACCCTAGAGTGAGAGTCCGACTCGCACCTGGCCAGTTTTTTTTTTAACTTATAACTTAAGGTAGCAGAAACGATAAAAACCATAATGGATTTGCACAATGTAACTTTGATGTCTACGCTACTCGAACACTTTGACCACACAAATCTCCACAACAGCGCCACCTATCGGGTCCAAAATTATCCTATTTTCAAGCTGGAACCAGCCGCCCTCATTTACAATTTTATTGAAATCCGGTGGCTGGTTTCGGAGATGCGTGTACGAACATAGTGACACGTGATTTTTATCTATCAAGATTTATTATTTGGTTGCAGCATTCACGATAATGATCTCAATGGCGATCCACCTGCTAGTGGGTCGGGGTCCGCAGGGCCACCCGCCTGCCTTCGACGTCACCGGCATGCCCACGCTGTTCGGCGCCTGCGTCTACTCGTTCATGTGCCACCACTCGCTGCCCGGACTCATCGCACCAATCAGAGGCAAGACGAGATTAGGACTACACCTGTTCTTCGACTACGCAATCATAGCTATCTTCTACCTACTCCTAGCATTCACTGGAGCGTTCGCTTTCGCACATCTAAACGATCTATACACACTTAACTTCATACCCACAGACAGTGACAACATATTCCTAGAAATTGTCGAGTATTTCCTCGCTTTGTTCCCAGTTTTTACTTTATCTACCAGTTTCCCAATAATCGCAATTACGCTAAGAAATAATTTACAAAGTTTGTTCCTAGATATGTCGAAATTCGAATCGTACAATTTTATTTTGAGGAAAGCGATATTTCCTATAGTTACAGTGGTTCCTCCAGTATTGCTGACGTATTTCTTAGAGGATATAAGTATACTTATCGAGTTCACAGGATCATACGCCGGCACAGGTATCCAATACTTCATACCGACGTTTCTAGTGGTGTCTGCGAGGCGTCATTGCACGAACTTATTAGGCTTAGGAGTAGTCAATAAGTATAAAAGTCCATTTTCCCACGTTGCGTGGGCTATTTTCGTACTGCTGTGGTCATTCGTGTGTATAATATTAGTGTCGGTACACATATTCGAGAAGAATTCATGACATTAATTTTAAGATGATGTATTTTATGTAAAAGAGTTTGGCAACGTAATTGAAATATGGAAGTGTTTACACCATTTTGTAAGATTTCAGATTTAGAGTGAGATTTCAAGGCAACATGCATAGTTATAAAGAAAAAAAAAAGTTACAAGATTTTTAATTGTCAAATTACTATATTTAATCGAATCAAATAATTAACCTAAACTCGGTGATTGCGAAGTCTGGTGAAACGACAATATACTTATGTGTTCATTCCCATCTGCCTCGCTGTGCAGTCGTCCATAATCTTGTTTTTAATTTTATAATAATCATGGCTTTTATAATAATAGTCGACGGCACAGCTTTGTATTTTTAATGCCCTAATAATCAATTAACGATGTAATCATAAATCAATGTTTAACGTTGCATACGAAATATGGCTAATCGTATCTAATAGTTTGCTATCTATAACATAAATGACTCAAGTGCTGCAATATGAAATCGGTTGATTTTCATGATTTCAGTACCCACTATCAGATCTAGTTTCGATCTGTTATGAGGTAGGTACATAAATAACAACTACCTAGGTAACTTGCTCTGCCTAATACGTTTGTTTTTAATACATTAGAACGCTTATTCTGGCATGGGTCCTTTTGATTGATGTTGACTACTATAATCAATGTTACCTTATTCCCAAAGAATAGGAAAGAAGTGAATTTCGTATTCTTCGTAAGTGCTTTATGCTGATGATGCTTGAATACAATAGGGTATTTTCCAATTTAATAAAAACTATTCTAATTTGAAGATTGGGACGAAATATGTAACAGAAAAATAAAAGCAAATTGATTTATATCCATTTTAAAACGATTTAAACCAGTTTTTGTTGTTTTGAATTTACCGCCAAAATGCTCCTTACGATGGCTTTATCACGTGACCACACATGTCGTCAACTTTGTGTAAACTAGAGTTAGTAAACAAGTGAATGTCGAGTTTATAATCAACAATATTTTTAATGGATAGAAAGTGATATTACTGATGCGCGGTGCTTTGGCGGTAAATTCAAAAAATTCAAAAATAAATTTGATTTTAATCGTTTTTAATTAAGAAAATGGATATAAATAAATTTATTTTTATTTTTCTGGTAAATATATCGTTGCAATCTTCAAATTAAAATAGTTTTTCTTAAATTGGAAAATACTCTATTGTGAAACTGCAAAGCACAAAATATTATCGTAATTTGAATAAGTAGGTATATGTAATCAAAAAATACTAACAATATTAATATAGACTATACGACTTTCTGTTACTAACCCATCACTAACCAACCTATGGACTGTTCATGTCTAAAATAAAGATTTTTATTTTATTTTTATTTATATGTAACTACAATAGAATATTGAGTATGAGTTAGCCTTGTGATACTATCGAACTCTATATAAAGTTATTTACGATCATCACAAGCACAGTAAAAGTTGGTTCTTTTGCCTTTCCATCTATCGTATCTCCGACAATGTTTTTCTATGTCAATGCAAAAGCAAATACAGGCAATTATGTGCTTAAGGCAACTTACCATTTAAGTGATCTTGTATACTACTGTTGTATAGAATTTTTAATAAAATTGTGATTATAGATAATAACTATGAAATTAATGCTTGCATTTAAGGAATATTCTGAGTTGTACTTACATTCATGACAATTTTGTAACGATGTGCAGGTATCAGTCATGCATGACAGTGTTTGGTCTCTATTTTACAATGTTAAAATTTGTTTAAATGAATGAAACTTTAATAACAATAAAATAAATACGATTAGAAATAATATGTGTATAGAAATAAAATGTGCATTAAAAAAACCCTTTAATTTTTTTAGCCTCTTTTATTCTATATTAGAAGGTATTTTGTCCAAGTATTCTTTTTAATTTAGGTAGCTATTTTTTCTACTCTGATTTTGAATGCCAGTGGTGCCAAATCGAAGATCTACATATTTACATTTTTTTTTTATTTCAAATGGTTTATAATTTCGTACCCATGTTTTTTTAGTAAATATCTAATTGTGATAAACAAACCATATATAGGAAATATATTGTTTAAAAAATGGAGTTTATTGTATCGACTGACTCTTTGTTAATTTATTAGCAGTACAAAATATTTTTATAAAAATAAATTACCCGCGAGTGTTCAATTTGTACTTTATTTTTCTTACCCTTTTAAATGATTATGGTGTCATGAGATGATGGTTGAACTGGAGAGGGGTTAAGGATGAAGGTGGTCGGTTAGTGCTAACTATAGACGTGCAAACTATCACTTTACATGACATAAACATCACGCCGGTTTTCCCCGAATGTTTAAGCAGAAGTGTACCTAAAGTAGGTACATCATGCACCTAGCTTCTAATGTTTCATAAGTGCCCAATTGCCCATGTAGGTTTATGTAAAAAAAAAAATGTTTGATTTTGACATCCCGCATTTCGCCAGTTTTGTCCAACGTAATAGGGCCGCCCCTATTGCCATCAACTGGGCACAAAGTATAGCCCGACCTTACCACCTACTTTATCACTTTACGAACCATAATCCAAACCATTGTCTAAGAATACCGTTGTTGGATGCACGTTGCTTCCGCTTCACGCTCCAATTGCCATTGCTCACTGAACCTTACAGATCACAATGAGGGAAAAGTTAAGTTGGTTAACAAAGCAAAGAGCACAGATAATGTTGAAGAATTATTTATTTTTTATCAATATACATAGTTGTCACTTATCTCGCGTACACAAGCGACAAAAGCCTTCCATAGCTCAATTGACTTTGGCATGAAGTTACATTGTATTTGTGCTGCCGCCAGCGCGGCGTGGGCCGTATGGTTTAACACTATAAGCACTAACGAGGCAGAATTTTTTCTTTCTAAAACAAGTGTGAATAGAAAATTAAAAGTAATTTTCAAAATATCACTATTCAAGCGCGATTCACTGGATAACACTTGCAATTTTAATAATAATATTAATTTTCGGGAAATGTAAAATTAATACTTACTAATAATGTAGCTGTAGGTGTCACGGTAGGTAAGACATTACTTTTGTGACGCTCGTATTTGGTGATGAAATGAAATATCCAAACATCTACTTGCACTAAACCTAAGAGTGTAGATTATTTTCATTAATTTCATACATTGGTAACGAGAGAAAACAACATTAATTTAGGTATCGATAACATAGTGAACATCTAAAGAGTCGCGTGTCGAGCTTGTACACTGCAACTATCGACTATGCTAAGTGGTATGTACTGCTGTTTGTCGGATCTGCGCCAATTTGACCACGACTGTGTTACTACATCATTATTACCATACTAATTAATATTTCCCGCGATAAAAAACAAAAATAAAATAAAAACAAAACTATAATTACATAAAATGAGTGAATGCATTTTTTACATACAACATTACACATACATAAAATAGACATTGATGAGATACTCGTAATACTCGCACACCATTCCCTAAAATTGATAAATAGGAGCTTCAATTGTAATATTAAACAATATTGGAATCAGGAACAAAATGTTCTAGACGTACATCTAAAATTATCTGTCTTTATTGTATCATATAATAATATTAGTGTAGCAAATATTCGAATGATAGCAATAAGCTTTGCCTCGTAAAAAGTATGCAATTTCAATAAGTACTCATAATCTAAACATTATAACGTCGAATGTTGAATTAAAAGTAGACATTACTTTGTAACAAATAAATAATATTAATCTATGCATTAATAAATCTAAGAATCCATACCATTCGCATAAGATCGAACATATCATTTAGAATTTGATTATCATTAATTTTAGAGAGGACCGGTAGGTTTCATATTATCCGGTAATATGAGCAACTAGCCCGAAGTCCGCATGCGCAGCGTGACACTCGACTGTGGTGACGCGCGAGGAGGACACAGACGGAGCTAGCGGATAGCTCGAGAACATCACAATAAATAGACTACAATATATTTTTGTGTGCCGCGAGGTGTGTGCGCGGGCGCTACTGGCGCGGCTATAACGCGCTGAGCGGCGCCGCGATGTCGTGCCGGCGCAGCGCCGCGCGGAACGACTCCAGCGACGAGCGCAGCGTCAGGCAGAAGCCGCGCGAGGCCGGCACCAGCGGGTACTCCGCCAGGCCGGCGCCGCCGCCCGCCACCAGCGCCTCCAGGCGCGCGCACAGCGCCGGCGCCGTGGCGCGCAGGTGCGTCAGGATCTCCTCGCGGAACGGCTCGGGCGGGTTCATCAGCATCTTGCTCATCGACTGCACCAGCTTGAGAAGGACCATCTCGTTGTACATGCGAGAGTTCTCTTTGCCTTGTTGTGTACCTTTGAGGGGAATATTAAAATAATAGATTAGCATTCACCTCAGTTTGATAGTATAACTCTCAACCGACCTTCTGCTTCGCACGGGAGCAATGGCAACATGTCGAAACATCGAGATTTCTGTGCTCAAGAAGACTGGGCGACTTTGTATGGCAAGTGGTATATGGACCCATAGCAATACGGTTTACAAATTAACTTGTAGGTACTTATTATTAATTAATCCAAACTAATTATATAATGCGAAAGTAAGTTTGTTTGTTACACTATCACGATAAAACGGATCAACGGATTTGGATGAAATTTGGCAAACAGATAGACCACGACCTGGGTAAAGGCTTGACTTTACTATCCTTAAATCATAATGTGGCATTAGAGCTGAACTGGAAAAATGTCAACTAACTTTGCGTGGGCACTGTGTACAGAATATACACATTGAAAAAAAAATTCCGACCGAAAAGTAGATTAGAATACAAGAATAAAATAAAAATTTGTCTTCTGTATTACAGCTAGTAGTAGTAGATACACACAAAACAAGAATACTGTTTTGTTCATACCTTTCTGCTTCTCATAGCCGGCCTCGTTAAAGTAGGGTTCTGCGTTGAGTATGAGTCCTTGCAGCGAGACTATAACCTGTAACAGGGAGCTGTCCTTGCCCCACACCTCTACTCCGCGCCCAGACCACGTGCCCAGTAAGGATACGCATACCTGGAAGGTACAAAATATTGTTTAATGGACAATTTTAAACAAACAATATATTATATTATGTCGTGGGGCCCTGGTGACATGTACCACAGGCGTTGCTTGCAATGCCTTTTTTAAGCAGCAGTGTCTCACAAGTGTAAACCTAATCTTAAACTATTTTTAAGCACTATCACTACATTTGTGAAGAGAAAAATAAACATACTTACACTTATTATGAACAAGTTTAAGCATGATGATTGTAGGAACTAGGAATATTCTCTGGATGAAAAATAAAAGTTTATTTGTAACATTTCACACTGAACAAAAGAAACGAAGATATCTACAATAATAAAATAATGTGGCGCAGCAAGACATTTATTCCAGACTATCTTAAAAGAAGTAACTTATTATAAATGAAGAAAACTATTCTAATTAAGATTTTGTTGCTGGCCGTATAATTTATGTTAACAGTATACCTTGCCATCTTCATAGAGGTTAGGATTGAGCCTGTCAGTGCAGTAAGAGTGGTAGTGGCACAGCGGCGGGGCCCGCGGGTACTCCCCTCCCAGTTGCACGTCGAACACGAACAGTCCGCCCTCGTAGGGGGTCTTGGTGGGGCCCGCGATCATTAGTGACAGTAAGTCAATGCGGTCCTCGTAGCCACGGACCCATACCTATTAGGAAAGATTAGTTTAAATAACATTCTCAGAAATAAAAGGTTGTAGAGCCAATACGGTATTTTACTCTATATTAGAAATATCTAAAAATATATTGTTGAGATAGCTTAGGCAAAAAGCAGTCGGAAAATGTAGTTTTAGTTCATGAAATAACAAAATAAATTTTAAAATACAATTCAAAGATTCCAGTTGTTTTTTTAATCTGTTTTTTTAACACCATGAAATAGTAGCCGCCATGTTATTACGTCATAAAGCTGTTTAAACTAATTAACTGAACAACTTTGTACTTTTATAAAAATGTGGTCAATATATTTTTATCTACACTCATTCTAAAGTTCTTATTTCGAAATCAAAAATAGTACGTTAATGTGACAGAATTAAAAAGTTTTATTAAAGACTTTCCCTTACAAAAAATGGCTTGCCAGCATCCCCAGCAGTGGATTGTTAGTTTTGGGCGCCCAATTGATTGGTTATATTGTGTTTTTGATAAATTTGCATGAGTTTAGTTAGATATGTAACAGATTCATTATCTACTATTTATATATGTTTAGTTATAAAACCATAAAACCCTGGGCACACAGTTGATGTAAAATCTAAAATATTTCAGATTTCCATTATAATTAATCAAAATTGGAAGTAACCACAACCATCCTTGATCCGCAAACATTATATTCCTTGGCAGAGTTTGTAAGGTTCAGATGTGGTGAAGCAGGGAAGTCGCAAAACCTCCCTTTGGTGGTAGATAACTTTGGAGCAGTATGATCCCTCTTCAAGGCGGAGTAGAAGATCCTGGGTTCAGACAGCTGAATCATGGACAACCGGTACCTCAGACCGTCGATATTGACTTTTGTATAGTTACCTCCACCTCAAGATAGGCTAATAGGAGTAGACTTAGTTACTGCTTACCCCTGGTGGTAGATCACTCTTGAGCAGTTTGATCTCCCTCTTCACGGCGGAGTAGAAGGTCCTGGGTTCAGATGGCTGCAGCATGGACAGTCGGAACCGATGGGCCGCGGGCGCAGACTCCAGTATACAGAATCCTTCCCCACCTTCCTTGTTTTCTTCGGGCACTGCTGCTGCGGGGCTGGCAGTGTCCATCTCGGCTTCATCTGTGCCTTCTGCTGTCGCGAGCGGGGCTGTGTCCGGGGCACCTAGGGTCATCGTATTCAAATACTATAGACCTATACATAAACCTCCAAGTCCTTCAAGCCTTACTTGTGAAACGTCAGAAGCTAGATGCACATTTCCAAATGGTCATTTCTTACTGAGAAGAGCCAGCAATATACTGCATGGTAAGTCTTTTATATGAACTCTATTTTTTTATAATAGTAATAATAACCGATAATCGTTACAGTAAATGGCCTAATAGCGAAGAGCCTCGACCAACACCTCAGGAGACTCTCATTGCGCGGTTGGATCAAGGGTTTGATTCAGAAAGCAGTACTCCTTGACACAGCACGCATAGTCAGGAGGTTCCTTTTTTTAGAGCCCTGACCACCGGCATTTTGGACCCTGCTCTTGATGCCGATGGGCCATTATTTATTTTTTATTTTTAAATGGTTTTGTGAAAATATTTAAAAATACATATGTTTAATACGTATGAAAATAAATAAACGGAAATAATGATTTCATTTAATCAAATAATAATGTTAACATTAAATTAATGGTAACATATTATATGGGTACACTTAACTTATGCTAGTTAACAGACAGGTAGGTGTTGCAACCAGCACCCTTACTGAGCTATATAATAACTTGTATTAAGGCCAGTGTTATATAAAGCCCACACAGATTTTTAAGGGGAAGAGTTTACCAGCATAGTGTCCGTAGCCACTATGTTCTTCTGAATATGTTGTGGCATTTTTGAGTACACAGCTTGGGTTTATTTGATACTAGCTTTTGCACGCGGCCCCGCCCGATTGGATCATCGCGGGTCATCGCGTAAAATAGTAGCCTATGCCCTTCTCCATATCCCAGGCTATATCTCTGCCAAATTTCATGACGATCGGTTTAGCGGTTTCGGCATGAAAGCGTAACAGACAGATTTACTTTCCCATTTATAATATTAGTAGGGAAATAGGGATTAGGCTCTTTGTGCACGACACAGTTTCTTTAAAGTAGGTAAAAATCGCACCATAGAACAAACGTGTGAGCTTATTTATGATACACGTTTTGGAAAGGGCATTTATAATCAATTCTATTTTCTTGTAAATGTTGACGTTCAAACGCGTCTTTTAATGGCCTACTTGAAATTAATTATTTGACTTAGCATGTGACATACTCCAAGTAGTATCAAGCTCAAGAAATAGTATCTAGCACAATATCTCACCAGTTCCCTCCATCTTCTGTGCAGTGGCTGTGGTAGCATCCTTGACGTCAGCTTCCTTGGTTGTGTCGGCCTCCGCCATGCTCACAACCAGCACACCGTACTGACTATAATTACATCGTAATGTCAGATAATATTATAATAACATGTTAGAACTGTAGTTGAATGCACAATGATCATCGATTTTCAACTAATTCTTTGTTTATAGAGAAAGCTCCCAAATAATAGAAAAACCATCTAAGAAAAATGCATGAGATATTTCTATTTGGACTAGTACTTTGGACAAGTACATAGCTACAAAAAACAAAAAAAAAAAAAAGATTCCTATGACATTTCTAAAGATATGATGTTTCGACGATCATTGCACGAATCATAAATGAGTACAAAACAGGGTAATTACAAGAACATAAAGATAGTTATCAACTGTTAATGGATAAGACAGTACCAATGATATTACAGTACCATGCATATCGTTATACAAGGGGTTTACAAGGTTTCAAACTGGGTGTCTGATCGATGTGACGAAACGCGAGGAAAGCGATTACAAAGTTATGGCCGTGCAGGCGGCAAAATAGAGAACTAATTTAAAATGTACTGAATTTGACACTTCTCTGTCAAATTTCCTTAGCAACCAGCGCCATTCTGAACCGCAAATGCGTTTCGTCACAGCGATCAACCCATAAGGGCCTTGCAACACTTACATTAAACAAATATATGGTAATACAATCGGTAAAGTAACAATATCGGGTTTAATCGGAAATCAGAGAAATTAAGTTACCACTTTTTATAGAGTCAACTACAAAACAAAAAAAAAGTAAATAAAAAAATAAAAGGAAAAAGTGTTACATACGCTGGCGAGGAAACAAAATATTACTAAATAACGCTACATACAAAACGGTAAACTACTGTAATTACTATTGTTTTGTTCTATTTTGATAGGAGCTAATCACAGCCTATACCATTGCTAGACTCATCGCAACGGTTTTTTGTAATATTAAGTAGAAAATGTTGTTGAGGTTTTTTTTATATGAAAAAGGGGCTGCGGTTTATTTTAAGCTTGTTTTAAAAATGAACACAAATATGTGTCTGCACAAATGACAGACATCTATAGCACAACTTTCGTTCGCCAAAATGGACAACGTAAAATATATTTGTCCGGCGGTGACTAAATCGTCCTGAAGGACGGAATTATCAGCAATTTAATACTGAATTTTATTCTAGCAGTAATTAAATTTTGCAGGCGTTACATGCATTGTATACAGAGTATTCATTCGAAACGGGGCAATAAGGGCACCTACCGAAAGATTGTAGCAAGGTACTGAAAACGTTTTTTTATAATTCAATTCTATTGAAGACGAAGAGAAAAAATATATTACTAGTATAAGTCCAAATAAACATGATACAAAATTATAAAGTGTTTTATATTCATAAACATTTGTTTAATATAAGTATTGAACTACGGGTTAGAGGGTAAAACAAAAAAATCTATGAAACGACTATCATACTGTGGCTTGTGGATCATAATCATATAATTACTACGGCAAGTCGCCAAAATTCGTTATACTAATTTCTAAAACTTTTTTTGTATTTAATTTCTTCGATACTTTTTACAAGTGTTCATCAGCATAGCTCATTCTAAATATTCATAATATTACACCAGCATTATTCAAGCCCTCAACCAACTTACTTAATCTTAATTAAGTCAAATGAAGGACCTTATTAGGCAGTATTTACAAGAAACATTTATACAGGTGAGACCCCAACAACACAGTACGACATAGTGAAATGCATAAATAAAAAATTATAACATAAACATACATATGAATAAAACAATAATAAACAAAAAAAGCTTTTTGGAAGTCTGTACATGGTGGTGAAAAAAATGTATGGGAAATCAGTTTTATGAGGTGACACGGCATTATATGGTTTTTTTTTAAGATATATTTTAGAAATAAAGGCCAGTAACTATCAAACGTAACTGTGTATATGTCTCCGTATGATCGTGAACAACGTTAGTTCTATCTATCCCGCGAGAATGTAAACTGTCGATAAATTGTGAACTGTACCATACTGCTTACAATATTATTTTCGATAGTTAATAATCCATCCATGTCACATTGTAAACGAACATGCACTTACCGACAGGGTTCACAATCTGTCCGATTTTATCACCCGTTAAATTGTGAACCATCCCCGATTTGTCGATCTTGGCGGTAGCCGAATTGGTTGCAGTTACTAACCCAGGACTCCCCACCGAATAGGTTTTTTTTTTCAGGGTGGGAAATCATCAAATAACTTCTCCCGCTCTGGGTGGAGCAGGTGTCAGACTTTTACTGACTAAAACCAGTGTTCCCTCAGTTGCCTGTGTGTCAGGGGCGACGGTATCTCTTTCGAAAAACCCGTACCCCTAGCAGGCATAGGCCCTTCCGGACCCCACCAGTTGGTGCTGACATCTCTTTGAGGCGCGCGTGGAACACAACGCGCCGTCGACCCGGGCTTGGTCCTTACCGGACAGCGTGCTACGCATTACTCGCCATCCGCAAGCCCGCGCCTACAGTGGCCGGGAATCAGCTTAGGATTCTCGACGCCCAGGGCGTCTCCTGCGGCGACTAGGTCCGCGAGGGCGCAAATACAGCCTCTCCCTCACGTGCGCCGCCTCCCTCTTCGCGAACATTACTGCTTCGCAGGAGGTGACGCATAACCATGCACTCTCGCTCCGTACCATGGCCTGGACCACGGCCGGAGGCGAGATATCGCCGGCGCCAATCGCCTCCACAAGGACACAGCGGTGCTCCGCCCAAGCCAGGCAGACCTCCACCGTATGCTCCACCGTGTTCTCAGGGCGATCTACGCAGTGGAAACACCCGGGCGATTCCTCCCGCCTTATGCGAAACAGGAACCTCCCGAAACACCCGTGTCCGGTGAGGACCTGCATTAGGCGGCGGAAGGTGAAGACGCTGTGGCGCCACAATCGTGGTGTGTCCACCACTGGGTTGCGACAATCGCACTCGCCATGTCGCCATGAGATCCCACCGAAGCTCTGTCCGCTATGCCGCGATTTCTCACGGCAGCGGAGTAACGCCCCGGGTTTGGCCTCCTCGCGCCGCTCCCAAGTGTACGCGAAGATCTTTGCTTCCAGATCCCATGGCGGCAATCCGGCAAGGAGGCCCGCCGCCATACCGGAGATCGTGCGGTATCCCCGGATCATCCGGATGGCCATGACCCTATGGGACGCCTTCAACTGGTGGGCTGGTCGGCGCCTCAATGACGGCGCCCACACCCGTGCCCCGTATAGGGCCATGGACCGCACGAACCCCGCGTAGACCCTATGGCAGGAGGCGTTTGGACCCCCTAGATTGGGCGGCGCAGCCCCGGCCCGCTCCAGTCTGGGTGCCAAACGTCGATAATGCTCCACTAACTTCCACGGCTGTCGAGGACTAGTCCCAGTTACTTCATCGTCGACTCGACGCTGATGTGAACCACTTCTACCGTTACTTGGGGACCATGAAAATACATGGCCTCGGACTCGTGCAAGGCCACCTCGAGTCCCAACTGCCGAATCCTCTCGACTATTGTTGCAACCCCGTGTGTCAGTAAGTCGGCCGCCGCCTGGTACGGCCTCCCTTGCGGCAGGACCAGCTTGTCGTCAGCGTAGCAAACCACGCTGACGCCGCTAGGGAGGTCGGCGCGCAGCACCCAGTCGTACCCGATGTGCCACAGATGCGGCCCCAGGACCGATCTCTGTGGAACACCGCACGACATCTTTCGCCGGTTCGACTCTCCCTGGTGACCGGGGTAGATGACGGCCCTGTCCGTCAAATACTTCTCGATTACGCGACAGAGGTAAGTCGGCATCCGGTGATACCGGATTGCCTCCTTGATGCAACACCAGGGCTGGGTATTGAAGGCATTGGCGATGTGTAGAGACACCGCCAAACGACCCCACCCCGGGCCACAGCATCCCCCGTCGTGAACCGCCAAACGCAACCCAAACTGGCTCTCCGGCAAATCCGGCCCCACCCACACCAGCCGCCCGACGAGGCAGTCTGCAATGACTCTTTCAAAGAGCTTGCCCACCTCGTCGAGCAGCACGATGGGCCGGTAAGCAGACGGAGAGTCCGCAGGGCACCCTGGCTTCTTAATGAGGACCAGTTTCCCCGTCTTCCAGTGAAGCGGGAACCGGCCCTCCTCCAAGCATGCGCTCAGAAGCCCTTTCCAGGCAAGCCGTTGGGTCCTGGGGCGGTATTCTTGGCATTCAGCCTACGTACCGCCACTCTTCGGTTAGGTTAGTGTACTTGTACTTGTGTAATTGTGACCAACCGCGCGAGAGCCGAGCGAGCGTAGCGAGCGGTGCCGCGGCAGCGCCCGGGAGCTCCTACCTTCTAAGCCTGTGGCAGTTACTTGTCTATGTAGTATTAGCGCAAGGCGCGATCCGTCGCATGCATATTTTACTAGTTCACAAATTGTCGGTTTGCCATGAACAGATTATAAATTATCAAAAATTAATGCGTTAACTTGTAAATGGTTTTTGCAGTTCATAATTTTGCTTATGCTCGCGAGATAGATTATAGTCTAACGATGTCTATGTTACGGTGACATATACATAGTATGCCATATATACCAGCTATAAAGCAATTTAACATGTACATACAAGTAGGCACAAACAGCATAATATATATAGGATAGTGATTTAGTCAGCTGCATCTCCTAAGGGGATTGAAAATCGAAAAAAAAAAAAAACATACAAATGTTGTCTGTAAAGGAGGTGTGTCCACGAATCGTGTAATGCTTTCGTATGAAATATCGTAGTGTGACGAGTACAATCACCATTCTGTACACAGGGTGGCAGCGACATGGACGCGCAGACTGTAAGCATGAATTCAGCACATGATTTTAGACCGGGGTGGTCTTTCGAGTAGAACTTTTTGTCGGTCATCAAATAAAACTATCTACTGTTTCATAGCATTCATAGCAATAGGTACCTACGCGGTCAATTTTTATGTATAGAAAAGCTTTTTTTTTTAAGTAACCTAATAGTGTGCTGATTTCATCATTGTAACAGTTCACGCGTCGATGGCACCCATGTCACCCTGTTTGTATCATGAAAACTTAAATGTAATGAAACATAATATGCGAATAAAGCAAAAGACATGTACAGAAGCCCAAATATATAAAGAAATGTAAATAAAAACAATAAAGGAGGCTCACACTGAAAAGTGGTAGACTAAGTTCTCCTCAGAGCCGTTTGTGATTTGTTTTCTCATTAAGGCGTTAAGGAAATCGGCCAACTCTTGCGGCCTTCTCCTGCGAAATAAATGTGACCTTTATTACAACTTACATAAGGCTTTTTAATTTTAAATGTGCCGTGGTGCCAGTGTGCAAAGCTAAGAACCAAGTTTTAATTTATTATAATGCTGCGGTTGAACCTGGAGAATATCGTCACTAAAAATGTTACTCAATGAATACAATACTTTAGCTATGACTGATAGATCAATATTTCTCGGCATCACTTTAGATGAAGTCTGGCACCATTTTACTGTTAAAAGGATTATTTTGGCCTGACCAAGATTATGTCTGGACTTTTAAAGAGTTTGTGAACTCTGATTTTGTTCTGGTCTTTCTTTGATTAGAAAACACCGGGCTCATCGAATTTTTAGTGTATTTTTTTTTTACAAAATGACAGAAATAAATACTTTTCACAAATATTAATTTTGGCTGAGATCCGATCCTTGCATAAAATTACTAACTTTCCATAATGTTTTTCTGAAAATGAGAAATATCTGTAGTTAGCTTATCAACTAGTGCAGTGACTTACCGGCTAACTTCGGTGTGTGCTTTGATGAGCTGTGCGTGTATGAGTGAGCACAGTTTGTGACAGACGTTCTTGCCCTGGCCTGGGTCATCTTCCGCTGGCTCCGTGGCAGCTGACAACACAATTGATTATGTAAAGATGCATCCACACCGAAGCTACTTTTTGTAAGGCAATATTTGGCAAAACGATAACATTATTTTATTAAGTACTAAATAAAGTTATGTTTTAAGCTATCCGGTGTTGCCACTAACACTTGCAAACAATGCTCCACAATAAGTGACATCCACCATTTTTTTTTTCTCAGTAATAAAACTATTTTGATCGATCGTTTTTTGAACTGAAAAGATTATAAGAATATATAATTTTAATTTTTTTTTTGTCGTCACTCAACTATCTCGCGATTATATCGCACAAATGTCAATCATGAATTTGAATACCTATTCGTTAGATGACGATGGTACAGGTTTGCTTGTACAACGAGCATTGATATGTATATACATAGCGAAATTCAAAGCGTTTTTCTCTTAAATAACGATTGCAATCTTGAGATAACCTAGGTATTTCATTATAGTGTGGGTCCCAAAATATTATTTTCATAATAACTTAAAATTACAATCGGTACAAGAGGAGATAATCACTTTTGAAAGTTGGTAAGCGTATAGTGCTCGTGAATGTACATATGAACAGTTCACGGAAACTTGCGATGGTCGCGACATCGTGTTCTATTAGGACATCGCCAGATGAGGATAGGACTAAGATCTCTATCCCAAATCGAAACAAGTTGGGCGAACCCGTAATAAATACCAAAGTAAAACATTCAAAATAAAAAGAAATGTGTGTACTCACGATTTTCCATAGCGACGTTACTATCTAGAGGTGTCACAGTTGCTTCAGAGCCGGCGGCCTGCACCGTCTCTATGGCCAACTGCAACTGTTTCTTCGACACAGCGAAACACTCCACCTACGAATTATAAACTTTATTTAACATATTGAATAGAGTAAAGTGATTAAGCTAAGTATTGAATACGATCTTTTATTAGTAAAAAAAAAACCTGAAGGTATCTGTACCGTACCTGCGATGAATTTGATGATAACGAAAAAAAAACATGCAAAGAAATATTTTGTAAAATATTCCACATTCAAAGAATCACATTACAGCTCACGGAGCAAATACAAAGAGGAGATGGTGTAATTCGATTTCCCTAAGGAACAACGCGTGACAATTTGCGGGGTGAGGGGGTGTTAGATCCCGCCCACTTCTTAAATTACCATCTACCGGTCAATGGCAAAACTACTCGCTCGTTCTGTAGATTTTACTTTGTAGTGACGTAAGTACCTCACACTAGATGTCACTAAGTGCAGGATGCAACAGGGTCGTACTCAGAATTTTCGTACCAGGGAGTAAGTTACTAACTCCGTTTTTTATATTAATTTTGCGGACCAACTAGGTACGTATTTTTTAAATTGAAATAGTGATATTAATTTTTGTAATACATTGCTGTCTTAGATTATCTTTGGAAAGAAATCTAGAACATACATCATTTAAAATTTAACTAAATAAACTAGATAGGCTTTAAGTACTTTTAATTAAGTAAACAACAACTACCATACAGTATGGTAGTTGTTCTTTACTTTCCCTCTGTGAGACAACTAGTATGCACCATAATAGTTGTCTCACCGAGGGAAAGTACTTTAAATAAATTATTTTAGATAGAATATTTAATTTATAGGAGATTATATTTTTTATGCGTATTTCCAGTTATGAGACAGCTGCGGGATATTCAGTATAATAATTTACGGCCCTGTGTTTTTGTTACATGTCAGGACGAACGCCAACAATACACTGATTAAGGCCACGCCTACTTGATGACGTCAGGACCTAGTCGAGAATCACAGTGCACAGTTGTTTAGGCCGTCTCCTCTTTGTATTTACTCCGTGTTACAGCTTCAGTGTGAAAGAGAGATAGCGCTATACAGGAGGAATACCACCATCTTATTTTTGCAACAGAATCATGACGGCATAAAAAAGGTGTTCACTATAATATTTTGACATATGATAATTTATATTTGGCATTGGGTGGGTGTATGTGATTTGAAATCAATGACTTCATTAATGAATACTTTGATACGGCCCTTATACACGAATCTAACAAGTATAAATAATACATCACCTGCATAGGCTCCCCGGTAACATTAGTCGTGATGACGGTCTTCATTCCTTCACACTGCGGTGGCTTGTCCATGTCCTCATCAACCAGCATGGGGTCGGAGGGAGGGGTGAGCGGGGTGGGCGGCGTGGGCGGGCCGGGCGGCGTGCCGGCGGCGGGCTGGCTGGGCGCGAACAGGCGCGCCAGCTGCTCGTGCACGCGCCGCTCGCCCGCGCGGGGCGTCATGGCGCCGCGCTCGCGCACGCGCTCTAGCAGACCCTGGGGGTTGGAAACATTTATAATAATAATATCGACATATCAATGCAGGGCAAATACCTCTTCTCATACAGAGAAAGCACGTTCATTAATCACCATGCTAGCTCAAGACTGGTTGATAGATAGACTTACATTAATTATAAGCCCGGGTTTCTTCATGATGTCATAAATAAACATCACGAATGTATCTAATCATACATTAACTGATTAAGTACAGAGGAGTGGCGGGTGAGGTTTTTTGGGAACTGTCTTTTGTCATTTTCATGATGATAATGGAATAGTATTTTGAATCTGAGTTTTTATGCGCAGTTTTTTTGAGCTTGTTGCATGATGATATTTTGAATCTGAGTTTTTATGCCAGTTTTTTTTTGGGCTTGTAGCAGTTGTAGCATAACAGCTAAGCTACGCTTGCCGTGGTTGGCCCGTGGATGGGTGACCACTTGTACATACCAAGACCACTCCGTGCCTCAGAAAGCACGTTAAGCCGTTGCTCCCGGCTGTCATTCGTTGTTCTTTGACAGTCACTACTTACTTGTCATCAGAAGCCCGAAAATCTGACAACTAGTCCTTACCAAGTGGGGTCCGCAAGGACCGATGCCTGCCAGGGGTGCGGGTTGTTCGAAAGAGATACCGTCGCCCCTGGCACACAGGCAACTGAGGGAACACGGATGGGTTTTAGTCAGTAAAAGTCTGACACGCCCTCCTGCTCCGCCCAGAGCGTGAGAAGTTATTTGATTATTTCCCACCCTCAAAATAAAATAAAAAAGTGTTATCGTATTACCCAGTTACTGGGTTGTGGAGACCAGATAGGCAATCGCTGCATGTAAAATACTGGTATTTAGCTGCGTTCTATTTTACTGGAAGCCGACCCCAACATAGTTGGAGCAGAATTGTTTTTATACTATTATAAATATGAAATTCACTAACGGGTAAAACAGATAACTCTTTTTCAGCATCAATTGCAACATGAATGAATGAATTAAAACTGTTTCGGGAGTGGTGTATGCATTAGTTAATTTTTAACGTTCAACATTCTTCGACAGTATCTTACCAAAAAGTGATCCTCGTGGAAGAAGGACGTTCCCATAAGGCGGTCTAAAAATCGGCAATCTTTGTACAAGGTTAACAGCTTGCGCATTATCTGAAAATAAAAGAAACCTTTAGAAAGCTTATGTTAACATTCAAATCTACCAATTGGACTGAATGGTATCCTTTTATCTTTTTTACAAACTTACAATACAATTACAGAAAATTTAACAGGATTTTAGTTGGATAACTCATCTGAAGTGTAATTGACAGTTTGACATATTTTCTACAGGGTCGAATTAAATTAGCTATCGAAACTCCACACATAAGATGGATTTCGATAAATAAAAGTGGGGACTTCGTCGCGCCATCTCTTGTTCCCAGCTAAAGTACTAGGTAGTGAAGGGCGGGCAAAATTACACAAGTCGGTCTTGGACTTGTGTAATTTTGACATTAAAAAAGTGTTGACTGAAAAAATAAATTAAAAAAATATGATTCTTTGCTTTTAGTTTTTTTTTTCTGTTTTTAGATATATTTTTTTGTTTTTAGATATACCGATACCCATCACGTCTGTGAATTTTACACAAAAAACTATTTTTTAAACTGATAATTCAAGGAATCTGCGGCCAGTTTTATTTTCGAATGACTAATAGAGTTCTTTATAATTTGATGTGTCACGAAATATCATGACAATGATCGAGATTATAAATAAACTCTGGAAGTTTGGATGAACCAATAAATCGTGGCAGACGCGTTGCATTCGGACGTAAGAAACAACCAATATTTCATAATTTTATAAATAAAAGCTATCAAATAACGAAGTTTCATGAAAATGGTTATAAATCACAAAATTATGTTTGATATTTTTATACGAAAATAACTATAAGTGCGAAATGGATCAAAAATTCAAATGAATATGGCGAAATTGAGAACTAAAATAGGATGTACTGCAATGAATGAAAATGAAAAATCTACTGAAATGAATTATTTATGTAAGTAGATCACATAATACACTCTTTTACACATCAATGTTTTAAAAATTAGATGGCGCCGTCATTTCCTAGCTGACGGTTCCCTGAGAAGAAAAACCGAAACAAACTCAGAGATCATGGTCTCTAAACCAAAGATATATTATTTGAATAATCCTGGATAATTAAAACCTGTCATATAGGTTTTGACTTGTTCCCTTCACAAGCAGGCCATCACGTTCATTTACAGATCCACGTCACACTATGTTTCAGTTTAAGACGCCAATAGTTTCAAATAATTATTTTGTTTGTCTCTCACAGGGTTTCAAATATAAAAAAAGGTTTAAGGAAAATAGGGAAGGGAAAAAAGTAAAATAAAAGAACAGATAGTTTATTCATGAATTTTTAATATTCAATTTGATGTCTAATTTTTCTTCATAACAAACAGGTATAAAAAAGTGAAAAATATAAAAAAATGTAATAAATAAATCATTAATGGAACCAAAAATGAGGAAGCCATCGAAGATCAGGCGGGATTATCAGGCGGTACTTGCTTTTTTTTTCTGATTCCTCCAACGTTTCCAAGGGGTAAATTTAACTTAGAAATTGACTTCGGGGTCAATTTGAAAGATATATGCCACGCTGCATAATTATAATCGGTGCTCAAACCCATGATTACATTGATAGAATTGTGGCTTTGTGCTCGTAGCATCGTGTAAGAGGAGCACTTATAAAATCACACTGTTTTTCACGAAGTCTTGCGCATACCGGGCCGGCGGCTGCAAAAGTATCCTTCAACATGGATGACAGGATGCTTCGGGATGCCGAGGCGTCATGTGGAATGCTGCACCGTCCTGCTGAATTTCATTATTACACCGCTCCCAATGAATGATTGTGCACATGAATGTGACGCATTTGAAATGATTACTAATGCCAAGCATTGCAGACAAATAGCAACTCAAATTAGATTATATATGACTAGAAATTTTTGTTCGAGGTTCTGCCACCACCACGCTGAGACACAAGCGGAGAGACACGTGTCGCGGCGGCATGCCGAAGCATCCTTTTTGTCACCGTACCCAGTACTTACGGGATAAGTTGAAATCTGAGCAACACGCGCACATAGTAATTAGTAAAGCAGGGGTTTCCTAAGACTGCGGTGGCCGCTACATAGCGTCCGTAATTGCTGTCGAATGACGTCACTTAAACTTTATTAATGAAAGTAAGTGGAGTTTCCTTAATAAGCGTTTTGGCATCATTTCCGTAACGGCCGTCACTGCGGCCATTATGCGGCAACTACTGCTGTGGTAGGAAACCAAAACCAGGCAAGAAAAAGATACTTTTGCGGTGTCGGACCGGGCGCGCCGGGCGACGTGTACCTACCTCGTACGTGTCTGACGGCGGAGTTGTGGCGCACATGACGTGCACTCGCGGCATGATGTCGTACACGCGCTGCACGAGCACGGCCACGTGCGGCTTTACCACGCCGGGCACGTCGCGCATATAAAGCTCCACGTCGCACGCGTCCGCCGGGGACACGCGGAGCCACCTTAACAGAGATAGTACTTTTACCTCTTGACTCTGTAACGTGGGGTGTTTAGCGAACATCTCTTCCAGTTTCCTCATGGCGATGCGGCCGCGCTCGATGTGTGCGGCGACGCGCGGCTCCAGCAGGCGCGGGATCTCCAGGCCGCCGGGGCCCACGGCCGCGGGGGCCGGCGCGCCGGGGCCCGCGCCCGAGCACGACCCGCACGAGCCGCACTCTGCCGCTATGCTTACTGAAGCGGTCACCACAACATCTGGATCATTGAGATAAAAAATAATAATTCATAACGAGCCCAAAACAATCATATTTAAGGGTATAAAGCAGTGTCTTATGTCATGGGCGCTGTATTGAAGGATCATGAAGGATTCCAGTATTCAAGGTTAACTCCTAATTGAAGCGAGGGAGGTTAAGAGAACACCATACTTTTAGCACGATTTCATTTTTTAATTGAATTATATATTTTTGGTTTTCATACGACTTTTCAGTTAAGGCATAGACACACTCCACATTTGTTATGAAGTGTAGGTATAAAGCTACAAGTAAGCGGCGGCGGCAGGCACAACTTGTCGGACCAATGCAGTCGGCCGCCGCGCGTTCGATACTCACTCATGCTCCTTCCAGCCTCCCCAAACAGTATTGTATCAGTCTATCAATCCTGCGCGAAGCTCTGAGTCTATACCCAGCGCTACATACCTGTGGTATGCGGCGGCGCGTCGTGCGGCGTGGGCGTGCGCGGTTCGGGCTCGTGCGCAGAGCTTTGCGTCTCCCACGAGTCTTCAGACGCCGAGCCCTCCGAGCCCCACAGCTCGCCTTCTTCGCTGTCGTACTCGCCCACCTGTGTATGACACTTTATTTATAATATACAGTGAAATTCGGAGAAAGGTTAACCTTTTAACCGCCAGAGCGTAAACGCATCGGCGACCCTCCCACGCCAAACCAAAAATTCGGCGCTAATACCTACAAAAAAGAATAGGTATTCAAAAATTTCATCGATATCCAACTAAGCATTGCTTTTCGTTCATTTTTTTTTAATAGTAAAATATTACTCGTAACCAGTGGCGTGCAGTCCATAAAGACAGAACGACACTGCCTACCCTACCTAAATCAGATAATATGTAAAACAAATCTTATTTTAACAAGAAACAAAAAATCTTTATTCATAAATCAGCGCCACCTGTCGAGCGTATCATTAAATAATAAATAAATAAATAATAAATTTTTATTCAAAACAAAAACTCAGTCTACAGAAACTGTGTGTTCGATAACAACTGCATTAGTATAATACTGTGTCGCAGTCATTAACGCCCACCTCCACAAATTTAGAAGAAGCAAAACTAAAAGACTAAAAACTAAAATCTAAAATTAAAAATAAAAAACAAAAATAAAATAAAAATATTAAATGAAAAATTAGAACTTAAAATTATCATTAGTATCATCGATACAATATCCAGTTCGTTCGTACAATTTGTGTGCTCTCGTGGTCATGCAGATTTATTCAGTGTGCGTTCCTATACATACGTGGCACACAATGTAACAAATAACGCACACAACCGTACAGGGTAGTCACTGGCTTTTTACGATTTTTAACAACGACACGAATTAGGAAACTTACCGAAGTTTTTCGAACAAAGTTGGTTATGCGACTATTTTAAAAAGTAGCATTGTTTAACTGAATTGTGACTACATAAACAACCATAATAATCTTTGTCGTATTATTTTCATATTCCGAGTAATTCCGACGCCATTGTTTGTTTTGATTTATTTGTTTTGGTTGTGAGCTATGATGGCGTGTATTTAAGATTTTAACATTGATAAATAGTGTGAAAAATAGATAATATTCACTGTGAAGTTGTTCAGGTCGTGTGTGTAAAGAGAAAAGATACATTTTCAAAACTATCTAGTGATGAAAAAGAAAACATTTTCAAAACTATCTAGTGATGAAAAAGAAAACAAGTAACGTGAAAAGTAGTTATACACCGGATTTACAACTAATAGGTACGAACTGTAGTAAATTAAATACAAAACAAAACAATATGATTTATTTAATTGCGTCACAGGTTGCATGCTGTGTAGATAGGTACAGCAATCGGTTGTTGTTTTTTTTTTTGCCTTTTTTTAAATTTCTGCCTACCCTGTATAGAAACTCTGTGCACGCCACTGCTCGTAACATTATTCTTTTATTTAATTTGACCCTAAAATGATGTTTTCTTGTCGACATCAGCCGACGATGGCGCGTTGGGCACGTTTTCATTTGTCGACTGACTATACCCGACGGTGGCGTTCAAAAGGTTAAATGCCTAAAATGGTGTGGCGAATAGAGCAAAATAATTGTGTCGAATATTGCCCTATGTCCTATTGCGAAAATTACTTATTTTTAACCTGTGTTAAAAAAAAACCGTTTTACGGCATTTACATAGATATAATAATTAATGGACTATAAAGAGAACAGTTTTATTTTGGGACTTTATTCCGAAGGGTTTCTCAATTTGACTGATTTTAGTGTTTGTTATTTTTTTATAACTCTTACCTTGTATAGATCTTGTGGCCAGCACATACTCGTGTGTCCGTCGACCCACCATACTTTGACGCGGCCAGACGGGAAGTTGTCAATCACCTGTAAAAAAATAAACAAACTTCTGCTACAAACATCCCTCGGTTACTGAAAGCCAGGACAAAATTTATATTTTCGTTTACAGCCAATCACACAGAACCGGAGTGAGGTTTGACATTAATGTCAGTTCAGAAACTAGATCGACCTTATAAGAAACCAGGAGGTACCCGCTGATATACAGGTTAAGTTTTTATCCAGTGCGCAAACTGTAACCATGAATTCAGCATATCATTCTAGTGTTCCGAACATTCATACCAATTTTTAGCTCTATGCGAATTATTGTACCTTTGCATGTCTAAATTTACCGGACTAGACAAAGTATCAAGGGAGAGGATATATGTATTTCTGGTATTTATGTCTCACCTGTCCTGCAGTGCAGTTGGCATCTTCCCCAGTAAAGTTGGCGACCCTGATGACGACGGTCCCGGGTCGGTACTGGAAGTCTGGGTGGTCCTTCAGGTCATACACACTGACTTCGCTCTCATGCAGCATTTGTGGGCTACGGAATGTAAGAGCCGATTAATAATAATAATAAGTTTATGTCCTTTCCTTTTATTTAAAACCTTCACAACAAACCGATTCATCTGTTAGGTAGGTCACATGGTGCAGTTTGCGAAACTTTTATTTTTCTAATTTGCCTCCCAAAACTGGCCCCCATATTTAAAATAAATTAATTTACGTTACAAGTCCGTGTTTTTGGGTCATAGAAATTCATATGAGTAGGTACCAAATTTTAACTTTATCGGTCCAGTAGATTCGGATCCAATTGGCTGCAGTGACAGACGAACGGACAGACACAGGAGTGATCTTATACGGGTTCCGAAGGGGTTCCGTATTTCAAAAACTTGCAAATTTTTTTTTTAGCTTAACTTCGTTTTTTACTATCTGTTCCCTTTTCAAGTCTAAACAACTGAACGGATCGTTATCGAGACAGACAGATAGGTAGCCTGCGAACTGGAGAAGGACATAGGCAAATTATCATTCTGGGTATATGTATTTAAAATGCTGAAGTACAAGATACACGCAGACAGTTTTGCCTTACTGATTATTTTAATATTATTATTTAGTACTAACTTAATAATAAAATTTAATCTACTTAATAAAAATCTTAAATTAATCCACTGGCAGACAACGCAAAGCTAAACCTTTGTGCCCTACTGTGTTTCGCGTTCAGCGCTCCGATTGGTTCTTCACCAATCCAGGGCAAATCGGAGCGCCGAACGCGGTCGATGCGTTAAATCGAGATGGTTAAATGAAACTCACACTAGGGTCTCAGAACCACAAATTGTTGCACAAAATTACCTTCAATAACAAAAGTGAGCAACTAAGGAAGGATTTTTGAAAATTCACCCCCCAACGGGGTTAAATAGTGGATGAAAATTTGTACAGAAGTTTGTCATTTATGCCGATGAGAAATCTCATCGGTCTCGGCTTGTCTAAATGCAAGGGTGATATACATCGACATGCAACCTATTACCATTTTTTTTTTCTTTGAGGGTGGGAAATCATGAAATAACTTCTCCCGCTCTGGGTGGAGCAGGAGGGCTTGTCAGACTTACTGACTACTGACCCACGCGTGTTCCTTCAATTGCCTGTGTGCCAGGGGCCACGGTATCTCTTTCTAACAACCCGCACCCCTGGCAGATCAACCTATTACCATAAATTCAGTACATGATGGACACTTTCAACGCAGTGGGGTGTTGAAAGTTTTCGTCGTTTAGTAAAAAAAACCTGTTCCGTACATTTTGACCGCGTACGTATTGCACTTTGATATGAAACACCACTGTTTTTTATAATTAACGAAAAATTTCTACGCTAGAACCCTCTAGCGTAGAAATTAGTCATGTGTTAAATTTATGGTTACAGTTTGCTCGTCGAGGTCCCTGCCACTCTGTTTAATATCCCAACTATTAATTTGAAAGAAATGCCACAATAAATAGTAGATATAACTCACACTGGCTCATCAGCGCTTGTATAGGTGCGGTACCAATGCACGATAGCTGTCCTGCCGTGATGATCCACACGCTGAACCACACCGTACTCCCTGTGCTTCAGCTGTTCAATGACAATCATATATAACTACCGGATTATTCCGATCTGTCACCATGCTGTGTCCCCTTAGGGACTACTCACACTTATTCGGCTCTGTTCAGCTTTTATTCATAGAAAACAACGATTTTGTATAGAATCCGTTCAGCTTTCCGCGGCTGAACGGATGCGTACACATCTCATAGAAAATTTGAAGTGGTAGAACGGTTGATATTGGGCCCATCTAACACTAAAAGTCAAAACCTCAATATTTCGAGTTGTGCCTTTTCATTACTAATGGTGCAATATTAAAAGGGCGAAACTTTATGTACAGTTACCAAAAGAGATAAGTAACCAGGGTTATCGGATTTAGTTAAAGTTTAGTAAGAAACCGATGGATGTTTTCAAATGAAATTTAATTTCATAAATGAATAGTTTAATTTCTATTAATTAAATTTTATTCGAAAACATCCATCGGTATGTAAGTAAACTTCAACTCCATCCATCGACCAGTTTACTTATCTCTTTTGCTGACCGTACTTATGCAGTTGAATTACATACAGTAATTAATCCCTAAGATCTTTAATTAGATACCAAGCACAATATATTCATCTTTAATTATGACGGTCTAAGCAATGGAAATGCAATTTTATGTTATCTGAAACCTTGGTTTCAGATAACATAAAATCCGTATTTTAAGATTTTGGAAATCCAAAAATTTTATCATTGTTAGTGGCTGACTAAGTTTTGATTGTTTCGAGTTCACACAAAAACATGAAGGACAGTACCTGTTGATTTTCCTCGATGTTAGCTGCCCCGCTCACTACGAAGTCGCCCGGGAAACACTCCTGCCCATCTAAGTGATGTATAGGATAGAGTTGTGTGGATGGAATGCCCATTTCTATTGTACCGTCCTGTGGGTAAATTGAACATGATTACTTTTCAGATTCTTTCAGGTTGATATATTTTTTAAACTAACGACCCGCCCCTATTTCGCACGGTTTAACGACTTCACACAACGATATTTCTTTTAAATGCAAGTTTATTATTGATTAAATACATTAAAAATCCGGAATAAATTATCTAAATTGTGGTGATAGTGGCATCAAAAATCGCTGCGTCGTTTAGAAGGACGCGGTCATACGAAAAGTGACTTAAGTGGATCGCTGCCCGGTTTGCTCGATTCGCTTGTGCAGTTGGGAATTGGAAAGGTTAAGCATTTCATCGGTCGCAAATTCATCGATCGTTATGCGCACTTAGTCCGCATTCGCACTTGGTCCCATTCGCAATTCGTCCCAATCGATTGCCGATTGGATTGATCATTGAATGATTACCATTAAGTTGATAGAGACGTGTGTTTATTATTTTACTTATTACGTTAGCAACTTATCGAATTTGGATGTTGTATTACTATATTTGTTGATTTTTTATAAATCCAACCCACTTTGGTCCATAAACCTACCTCTTCCCTTGCAAACTACTTGCATGGGACGAACTGCGAGTGGGACCAACCGCGAATGGGACCAACTGCGAACGCGGGACGAAGTGCGCATAACACGTCCATGGGGCTGGTAATCTATGTGATAGGTTTTTCTCTGTCTCCCACATAGGATTTATCAGATGTTGTGATTAAGTTTATTCCTTAAGACTTGATTTTAATTTATGGCCCCCTCCCGCCGCATAAATCTTTCATAGGGGGTATGGAAATTTTATGAGGAGTGAAATTAATACAAGCGTTAACTCGAAAGCGTTTTGTTTTTCTGGGCAACGTATCTTGCGCACCTTTCATTTTGAAATCATGTATGTTTGTTTATACAAGGTGTAATGACCCAAACCTGAAATTGCGAAAATATAATCAGCTGTTCCTTACATTTTGACGAGTTATGCGAACATAAATGTACGGACCAGCTGATTTTATTTTCGCGATTTCAGGTTTGGGCCCATTGTAAAAGTTGTTCATAATGATGAGTACAATGACCCCTTATGAGGTTAACGGTGATTAAAATTACACCTTGTATATATTTGTACACAGCTGACGTGTACAGGATATGCTGCGAGACAGCTGACGCATGTAAGTATGTATGTTTAATATATTACAATCGTACTTAAGGAGTAAACTTCAGTCGTGTGTCGGAGTCGGCACACACACTTTTTTTAGTTCGGATTTCCATCACAGACCTCGTCAATCACGCCCGATGTTTCCATCGGGCGTGATTGAGGACAAGGGCAACCATTCAGAAATAATAAATAAATGAAAAAATCCCAAGGCGTCTATGTGGAAGGTAAGACAAATGATGTATATTACATACCTGCCACACAACGTTAGCGCGGCTGCTGGTGTGCAGCGTCTCGACCACGACGCGCTCGCCCAGGCGCGGCGGCGGCGCGGGCGGCGCGCGCCGCACCGTGCGCTTGAGGCGCTTGCCGCGCAGCAGGCGCACTGCCAGCTGAGGGGAACGCTTGCCTCGCGCTGAAGCCGCTGATGAACAGCGGGATGACCATGTTGCGCCGCTAACAGGATAGAACCACAATAACAAGTTATTCTATGTACCTTACCATGCAATTTTTACCATGAAACACAACAATTTTATTATTTATAGAAGATTTAGGCAGGGGCGTATTTTACCTAGGACATTTGCCTTCGTCTTTAGTGACTACTGTCTTAATCATTATAGATCGTTGTGACAGGACTCTCACATCCTCTACCGTCACCAAATTTCCGAAATTTTGCCTGTTAGCGAGGTGGAAATTGTTACAGAAAAAACGGGTAAAGCCAATCTCCACCCTTGCAACTTCGAGCCACTGCCGCGGCTGAAAGGGAGCCTTTGTGGTATTATTCAAGGCTTCTTTTATGTCAAGCTCTAATGTCACGCATCTAGACGCCTTGAAATCCACGCCAAGATAGCGCCAACGTTCGACGCAAGAGACTTGGAACAGCGCTTTTCGATCATCCTTCCAGTTTTAGTAACATTCGCAACGCGAATCTTATGCATTTAGTTTTCTTTTTATTTAATACCAAATTATTTACAGTAAACCAATTTTGGATCTTAAGCATAGCGTTATTTACGTGGTCAAGCTCCTGTGCACGTCTTTTAACTTTAAAAATCAGTGTGTCAGCAGCAAATAACACCATTTTTGGTCGGTTTTTGTTTACTAAGAAGAGGAAGGGAGCCAATATTGAGCCCTGCGGTATACCCATTTTTTATTTTTAAACCCAAGGAATTCACACCGTTTATTTGAACTTGTTGCAGTCTATCTATCATTCAAGTATGATTTTACTAAGTTAAGCGCAAGTTCACCCAGTCCGTAATGCTTAAGTTTCAAGAACAGTGTTTCGTGATTCACGCAATCAAATGCCTTGGATAGGTCGAAAAAGATGCCTATTGCATGTTCTGAAGCAACGACTAAGATCAGTGCTGCCCGCTCCGCCAAACGTAATAACTAAATAATGTAAATGCTGCGGAGTAGGAGCATATTCCGCAAGAAATCATGTAGAATATCTTTTATAGCATGCCTAGACCAAAGGGATACCGTCATTTTAGTAAGACCGCCCCCGTCTACGCGACGCGACACGACGAAACTCTTAATTAAAGTTACATTATTTTTCTTAGAGAGATAGAAAGAAAATTGACAAAAAAAAAATCCAAACCAATTGGATATTCGGCAACTCATGAAATATATGGAGCAATCAGAAGCAATTTATTGTTATTGCTCCAGATTGCTCCACTTAATTGATCCAGATTGATCCATTAGTGTTGCTGAGCAATAACTGCTGAAAAAATTGCCCGCGTAAGAGCACCTTAAGGCTCGCTCGTTTTTTTGCGAGTGTTTCATGTTGGCTATTACCTGTCGGTATCACTGCCATCGCTGCTAGTATTCTCCCAGTTATCGGAATCATCGTCATTGAGCGCCGCATCAGACTTGTTGTCTCCATTGAGCAGCGTGTCCTCCCGGGCCGGCTCAGGACTGCGGATGTGCCATCTAGTTAGCGTCACAGTGGGCTTGATGAGAGGGCTTGGTTATGTTATGGTGAGGAAATGTAGCGATAAGCGATAGGTTACTGGTGGTAAAGTATTATTGTGGGTGTGTTATTCTGGTGTCCGAAAGTGTATTGAATGAAGTGATGTGAATTTGTTTTGTTAAGATTATAGAATATGTTAAATAATTAACGCAAGACCATAAACACCCCAATTAGAGTATTGAGTTAAAAGCAAAACTTTTTTTTAAACTAGCTGTTATTATTAAGAAAAACGTGCTGACCATTATACTTTACGCATTTAATATTGAGCCTTATTGCCTTGAAATAAGATTTCATAATTAAAAAAAAAACCCTTATTATAAGTTACTGAAATCGATTCAGTAGTCAATAAGGTCATTTAATCGTTTATTCTGTTACATCTTGTAGAGTATTAGAGTTATTTGATGATGATGTTAGGGAGTTACAATTAGTCGCATGTAAGGTCTTAAAATAAAGAATGAAAAAACAGAAAAATACAATCTTTCTTCTTAGATTAACCAGTTAGGTCTCAACGAGACTAAATCGAGAGTCTTATTAGTAGATCAAAGTTAAGATCTATCAACAACATATTATCAAATATTAGGCTCAAAACACTAACCAACAAATCTTTGATACTACGAAATCAGTGAATATCTTTCCAAATTATCTACACGTATTATACATATACTAAAACAGTAACGAACTGTTTTTGTATCTTTGTTTCGGTGTATGTTCCGGATTAGCGCAAAAACGGCTGAAAGGATTTGGATAAAATTGGAATTAGATAGGTTATAACCTGGAATAACACATAGGGTACCCTTTCAATCCCGTAGGACGTGTCTGTGGGATATTTTCAGACATCCGCACTGACTTAACCGTGGATACAAGCTAGTTATTTTATAAAATTTATCCCCCAAAGCAACAAAAGCTTAACACCGAACCCCCCCCCATACCTACCTGATTCCCGAATCATTCTTCTCCTCAGCAGCGTTATCTTCCTGACTGCTGGCCATGGGTAAGGACACGTCTCCAATGTTCTCGATATTAATACTGGGATAGTTCTTGACCATATCCAGAGAATCGTATAAGGCTTCTAGATTATCCGCGTTGCGGTCGATATCCATGTCGATCTAGATAAGATAAGAACATAATTTATTTGCCCAAACATGAGTACAAGACATACAACACAAATTGTCAGCATGCAAGAGATGTTAATAGTAAACATATAACAGATCATCACGTTTGCCTTGAACAATGGCATACAAATATTAATACAATAATAAAAATATGTCACTCCTAGTCAAACAAATATAAACCGTCTTATTTCGAATTTTTTGCCGACTAGGGTAAAGTTTTTAATAGTTGACAGTATAGCAATTGACGAGTCACTTGAATAATCTATATATTAATACGTGAAGCAAAAACTTTGTAGCCCTTTTTACGAAAAATTACGGGGACGGTGGAGTACGAATTTTGGCACAGTTAAAGTTTATATGGAGGAGGCTGTGCAGAAAGCTAATATTTTTTATTATTGTTGATTAAAATTTAAACGGCCCCTAGTTTATAATCTTCTAAGCGCGTCGATAGCAATCTAAATGACTACAAGCTTGGCATTTTCAGCAGCGTTCATCAGCTCCTGCAGCGTGGAGACAACAGGACAAGCTGGACAAGATATTAAATGCCCCATTGTGGGACAGCACCACATTTACACTCCAAGGGTTATCTGTGAATCTCCACCTCAGCAGGTTCTTTTTACTTCAGCCTACCTGAGTCCTGAGTGTCGTACGAGACTTCCAGTGAAGCCAAGGCAGCTCAAGTCCAGGTGCGGGATTTTCAGAAGGCGGAACGAATGGGTTTGGTAGGGAAGCACCATCTCGCCACAGGCTTAGCTTTTCCTTAGATCTTTCGCCAGTGAGCAGAGGGGGACACACACTTTAAGAAGCTGTTGCGGCTTTTCAGCCTTTGTGACATGAGGATGTTATTGTACAGAGGGTGGGTATTGTGTGTCGAAAGCCATCTTGGCTCTTTAACTTGAGCTTGCCACCGCTCTTCGAATTTTTGGTGGTGCTATCCCAGCTAATGGGTACAGCATTTGCACCGGGGTCGGTTTGAAGCAGACAGTTTATAATGAGACAAGGACATAATTTTTAAATCCAAGTAGTAAGAGTAAATGGGACGGAAACATATTTTCTTTATGTATTGAAGGAGATGAAATTGAAAGCGTTCTATCAGAGTGGTCATATATGCTTGCTCTTCGGATCATAAGGCTATTGACGCCGGTGTTCCTCGGGGGTCTGTTCCTTCTGCGACTCTATTTCTGCTGTATATTAACGACCTGCTACAGCTTGGTGCTATCGGGTAAGCAGACGACAGCACAGTTTCAGATAGATATCTGTCCAGTGCAAGAGCCAGCAGAGACAACGGCTCTTAGAGAGGCCATAGTGGAGCGATTGAACTTGACCTTAAATCTTGTTTCCCAGTGGGGTGACGATAATCTGGTCAAATTCAATGCTCAGAAAACACAGACGTGTCTTTTTACTGCCAAAAGGAGCCAGTTCCGGTTATTCCCAACTTTCCGAGGTGTATCTGTACCCGTTACCGACCGCCTAACGCTTTTGGGCATGGAGTTGATGTCCGATCTCAACTTCGGCTCAACCATCGAGTCAAAAGCTCAGACTGCAGCCAACAAGCTGGGCATCCTAAATAAGGTGAGGCGATACTTCACACCTGGACAGCTTTTGAGCCTGTATAAAGCTCAAGTGCGTTCTTGCTGGCTCAGCAAAATAGCAGCTTGCTGCCCTTGACTCGATGGAACGCAGAGCAAAAAGGCTCATAAGCGACAAAACGTTGGTGGCTGGACTTCACAGCTTGGCTTATCGGCGTAATATTGCTTGCCTGTCCGTCTTCTATAGACTGTACTTCGGAGAGTGTGCACAGGAGCTCCACGACCTGATCCTACCATTGCCCTTTTACTACCGGACTACCAGACGCACTGCAGGGTACCATCCGCACTTGGTTGATATCCCAACCAGTCGTTCTCAGCGCTACTCCTCCACATTTATTATGCGCACAACCAAAGTGTGGAACTCTCTGCCTGCGTCTGTGTTTCCTTCCAAATATAACCCGTCTACCTTCAAAACAAGAGTGAACAGGCATTTTCTGGGTACGTTCGATCCATCATAGATCTCATCAATCGCTTTCCATCAGGGGTGATAGAGTTCAAGAGCTGCCATTTAGAAATTTTAAAAAAATTAACAAAAAAAAGTTTTCATATCAGTTAGCAAACCTGGCCCCACAAAACGGCTGTCACGCTACGATTTCTCTGGAAATTATTAATCGACTGCATTAGATAGTACCGGTTTAGAAATGACCGTCAAATACTATCACTATCTCAAAGGTATACGCTGGCATCTAATCTACACAATACTATGAGTACATTCTTAATACAAAACCCACACTTTAGTACCGGACAAAGTAAGTTGTCCGTTTTTTATTAAGTACTGTATGTCGATGTCATAAGGTTCTTATTACAAAATCTGGCTTATGGCCAGCGCCCACTGGCGGCACGGCATGGCAAGGGATTTTTAAACCACGAATAGAAATAACTTAATAGTATGACAGTAAAATTTAAATTTCAATAGTAACGATGCCGCGGTATCCTTAGGCATGTCGCGTAGTCCTTAGGCATCATCATTGAAATTTGAATTTTATTGTCTAGTTATATTCGTATTCGTCGCATAAAAATGCCTTGCCCTGCCGTGCCGTTAGTGGGCGCAGGCCCTTAATGGTATAAACCATATTGTGTAGTGAAAAACTTTGTTTTTAATAAGTCCGAAAACCGTCCGTTTTTAGGTTATACGGATACCCTTTATCTTCCCTAGTTATGTGTTTGCTATAGAACTCTAGACGTTATGCAAAATTAAATAAAGTAAAATATCATAAACAACTAACTTACCTCGCTAGGCTTAAGTTTGCGGTGGCCCGAGGCGCGCTTCTTAGGCCTCGAAGGCACGTGGTCAGTTGAGTTGGTGTCGGTCTTTGATGGCTTCTTTATCGGCTTAGCTTGCTTGCGGAGACTCCTGTAGCCTTTACCTATGTCCAAAAGTGTACCTGATTTATTTATGTAAGTATATAAAGATACTCCTATAGCTTCTGTAATATATTTTGAGTACTTATAGGTAATAATAGCCTCGGACTTAGACAGTCCTCAATTACAGGTAAAGATGGAAGCGCAGTGGTATTTGATTTTCTTACGTTATTGTCATTTGCAGGCCCTTACACTGACCTCCAAATCAGCACATGGGGTGTTGCTTGTATGCTGAACAAAATATGATTCGAGACTGTAATAAACAAGTATGGCCTTACTTAAAATCATCAATACAACCCTCTAAATTCATTTAATCCCATTGAATTAATTTTTCATGAAATACGTGTTACGGTCGCGAATCATATTTTAATAAACATAAAACCTGACACTGTGAATTTTTCGGGATACCTTAGAGCATACTAAGCATATAAATATTTGACTCCTTTTCAATTAAATAAAATGGTGACTAAATTCAACTCAAAGCATTTATTTCAATTAAACCATTTCTAACCTCTAAATACAAGACTAAAAATAAGCCCTGGAAGTTAGGAGATGACCAGTCTCAACCGACAGCGCCCGTTCACAAACATGACGCGTACATATTCGTAATGTCACAAAAATTATAATAACAGGAATAAAAATGTTCGTAATGTCAGAAAAAATAAAAAAGGGAAGCATCTCTTCCAAATATTAAAATTTTAACTAGTAAGCCCAGCCCAGGTGCCTGTGGAACAGGACCAGCATTGAGCATTTTTATCTACGATATATCCTCTAATATGCTTGTCTACATAATATGCGTTTAATGCATGATTTAAATTTCTTTTCATTTAGTTCAAGAATGAATGTGAGTTGATGACACGGTTAGCGCAGCGGTTAAGTGTCGCGGGTTCGATTCCCGCACGCAACAAATATTGGTATGACCTACAAGTAGTTGTTCCGGGTCTGGCTGTTTGTGTATGCGAGATTAAATGTTTGTAAATGCACCCACAATACAGGAAAAAATCCTAGTGTGGGGAAACGTTTAAAAAAATGAATATCGACTGGCATTTTATTATAACATTTTACACAGTAAGACATCCAAAAGTCACAGAAGTTTGACACCATTGGAACTTTTATTGCATGCTGCATTGCTAATATTGATGAATTAGTTTGACATCCTAATGCTAGATTTCCAGTTAGAGTAGTAGAAGCCACCAGATTCTCAGTTTCTCATAACCCACAAACATACAATAGTTAAATAAAAATTATCACATTTTTTTTAAAATTTTTGATTGATGATGATGATTGAGAAAAAATAAAGCGATACTTACTCTGTTGTTTTCTCCATTGCTTCTTGCTTACAAAGCTGTCTTCGGGGGCAATAGTGAGGAAGTTCCTGTCACCGACTTGCAGTGTGCACGGCTCGAATACATTCAGCAACTTCAAATTCTTTAGATCTTCACCTGTTTATGGAGAATACAGTATCTAGGTTTAGATATTTTTTATGGGCCACAACACGAATGGAATAAGTTGCATAATAGTTCAAAATGTATTTACATTTTTTTGCGTGAGCCTTCAATATTTATTTTCATGTTTCAAAGGGTCTACACGCAATTCTATTCCGATTATGGAGTAAGGCTTTATCAAAGAAAGTGAAAAGTCTGGGAAGCTAGTCCTGTCCGGAGGTTTCTTTAGGGTTCTTGCATCACAAAAATTTTACGCATGTATTCCCTGTAGATGCAGGCAGAGCATAACCTATAACGACACGCACGATGGTCTAAGGACCTGAAGGACTAATTGAAACCTTTGACCAACCATTGACCTGAAGGACTAACGGAAACCAAGCCCAACTCACAAAGAACAGTCTATAACGTTCCTACTGCTAGGACACAGGCCTCTTCTCTGTGATAACTAGTGGGCAGACTACCACGTGGCCCAGTGCAGGTAGAGATGGAAAGTAATACCTTCGACTAGAAACTTAGGTTGCTGCGGTGTTGCGGGGTCGGACGGGTGTGTGCACAGCGCGCGGCACTGCCAATGAACGCTCACGCTCTCGGTCATCACCGCCTCCACAGTGAACTGGGGGACAAACGATAAAATGAAATATGCTGTGCAGTTTATTTTGCGCGTTTTACGGCCGCGAATACCAGGAGTGGTAGTCGCGGCCATGACACGTATAAAACGTGTCATCTGCCTAGCCTTTTCCCAACTATGTTGGGGTCGGCTTCCAGTCTAACCGGATACAGCTGAATACCAGTATTTTACATGGAGCGACTGCCTATCTGACCTCCACAACCCTAACTGGGTAGTATGATACCCCTTGGTAAGACTGTTTGTCAGACTTTCGGACTTCTGACGACCCGTAACGACTGTCAAAGATCCACAAATGATTAACGTGCTTTCCGAGGCACGGAGGGGCCTTGGTATGTAAAGATGGTCACCCATCCACGGACCAACCGCGGCAAGCGTAGCTTAACCTGATCGATCGACCCGTGCAGCTATTGTAACTTAGCCACAAGCCCCTCAACGTATAAAACGTGTAAGTAGGATAAAATTGTATGGCAATAGGTATGAGAACGGAGTTACAAAATCCTTGTAATATAAATTATTAGTCTCGTGTCATCTCGTTTGCGTGTCTCGTGGCTACGTACGTCAGCATACAGGTACATTAATAGCAGATTTTGATCACGAAACGAAATATCTAAGTACTTTGTTTTTGACGTTGACCCTCAAAAAATCGGATCGCTATTCAATTCTCAGCACCATCGCTTTAAATCAGGTATGATCAAGGTCTAGTGCAGGCCTATTCAGCATTTTTTTTTTCCATGATAATGAGTATATTACTCATTACGCGTTTGCGAAGCTCAATTTCGGCCGTCAGATAAGGAAGTTCCGGAACTTTTTATCTGTATTTCGCGACACCACGCTCCTATATTCCAGTTTTCAAGGAATTTGTCTAGTTGGTACGTCCTGCCACTGCTTCTATCTCAAGGCACCAGCACTGTGCTATTCAAGCGTTGAGACTAGTTTTTTTTTTTGAGGGTGGGAAATCATCAAAAAACTTTTGCCGCTCTGGGTGGAGCAGAAGGGCGTGTCAGACTTATACTGACTAAAACCCACCCGTGTTCCCTCAGTTGCCTGTGTGCCAGGGGCGACGGTATCTCTTTCGAACAACCCGCACCCACCCACGGAATCAGCCTGGGATTCCCGACGTCCTTCGGCGACTAAGGCCAAAAGGGCGCATATACTGCCTCTCCCGTACGTGCGCCGCCTCTCTCTTCGCGAGCATTACTGCTTTGCAGAAGGAGGTCACGGCTATATGCACTCTCGCTTCGTGCCATGGCCTGGACCAGGGCCGGACGCGAGAGTTGGCCGCCGCAGATCGCCTCCACGAGGACGTGCTCCGCCCAAGCCGGGCACACCTCGACTGTATTCTCCACCGTGTCCTCAGGGCGATCTTCGCAGTGGGAACATCCGGGCGTTTCCTCCCGCCTTATGCGAAACAGGAACCTCCCGAAACACGCGAGTGCGGTGAGGACCGGTCATGCGGAAGGTGAGGACGCCGTGCCGTCTCTCAATCCACTCCTCAAAGAGGGGACTTATCGCCGCAATCGTGGCGTACCCATAGAGACTATAGTTGTGTCCAGCACGTAGGAGACATGCCATACATTCTTAATAATTAGATTTCTCCAAACTTACCTTATGATCATGCATCTTATGTTTCCTGGCGGCCTTCATTTCCTTGGTGATGTGGAGCCAGTTAGCGCTGTCGAGCGAGCCCAGCGGGCCATACACCACCTGCCCAGGGTAGAACTCGGACGAGGAGTAAGGAGTGGAGCGGCGGCGTCGCATGGAGTAGTCCTCCAGAGGACAAGTGTCCAGGTCAGGGTACTCGAGACGTGAGCCCTCGGCCGAGGCCAGGCGGAGTTTGCTGTGGACCGCCTGTGTAGCAAAAGAGTTTAGTTGGTAATGACATTACACTGAAGTAAAGTCGATACAAATAGTTTTTGACAGATTAATGTTAGTGTCCGGAAATGTCTAAGCCTGTTTCATTGCGGAAAAGAGATGGCGCATTTCGGTCTCTATAGCTTCTCTTTTTATAGTCCTTGATCAGTTACTGTCAAATCTCATGAGGGTCATTTTAGATAGGTACCATACACTTACGGAAAATTTTAAAGAGATTTTCTCGTAAAATAACGATTGCAACTTTCGAGCCAAGACATGATTTCATAATAGTATGATTTCGAAAATAATATATTCGAAACACTATAAAATTTCCATCAATTTATAAGGAGAAAAACACTTTGGAAATTGTAGTAATTGTAAGGTACTTATGCTTGTAAGTGTACCGTAGATGATTGGTTTTAATAACATGTCCTTTAAGGGGGAAGAGCCATAGTAACTCGCAACAAACGTGGGCTACCAATGTGAATCCTCCTTAACCTGTTATATTACTAACCACAAAAGCTATGATGGTTATGTACAACTTAACATGTGTCTTATTACAGTTATTATATGCGAAACAAATTGATTTGCTTTATAAATCATAGATACAAATGAACCGCTAAAATGTAACATATAATTTTCAGAACTTTTAATATTTAAATACAACACAATGCAATGTTTAATTCAATACTGCAACATGTTTTGTGTATCAAGCTATTTATGGTGACCAGTTGCTTTGGTACACCATCAATGTTAACAATAGCAATATACATAAAAATACATCTGGTTATACCACAAACATATTTTCCCCTAAGGGATGCGTAATGCAGACCATTCAATAATCATGAGACTTGGCTGCTGAAAGTTCAGTCCCTTCATATGTGTCTTAGAAGAATCTCAAGAGAAGCTTTTTAATAATAACATTTCATACAATTTAAACAATTAATTACAATTTTGCCACTATATTGGGGCCTTAAAAGATATCAAACTGACATTTAAATAAGAGCATTTTATAAATATGTGCCTAAAAATGTTCTAGAATAGCCTCCCAATCCCTTTTTAATGGCTGACTCTTGAGATATCAATGATAAAAGTCAAGGACTGCTTCAAAATGCTTGAAAAATAACAATCACTATTATGTTTTCTAGTTCATCTTTGATCACTATTTTTTACACATGGTGTGGACATTTTAGGCCTTAGTGTGAGTATGGTGCTCAAATACAAGAGCAGCGTGTTGGCGATGGCTGCAGTTGCCTCAGCCGTTGATGCGTATCGGTTGTGCATATGAGCACTTAGTCTCCAATGTAATTTTTTAACAGATTACCACACAAGATCTGTCAAAACTTCACAATGCAATAAAACCACTGCAACATTTGTAATTTAGTAGACTTGGCTTCCACACCTGAATACCTACCTCAAAATATTTGTATTTTTTGCTCACCTTAGAAGTTCCAACCCAAGAATCAAGGCATACAGCTAAATCCGGAGTAAACTCCTCAAGTGGCTGAAGCCTCTCACTAGCAACACTTGGTATCACATGCTTGGTGCCCACGATCTGCAAGGCTGCATTCATTATGATGTCCCTACAGTAGCCTCTCTGCGTATCCTTGCCAGCAATGAGGCGGCGGACAACATCGCCTGGCATCAACGAGCGGTCTGCTAAGCCAACCTAGGATATAAAACAAAATTATGGCATAATGCAACATCGCCTGGCATCAACGAGCAGTCCGCTAAGCCAACCTAGGATATAAAACAAAATTATGGCATATGTATCTTAGTTTTGACAGTTACTGGTTTGAATGTCAGAAGTTAAAAAAGAAAATATGATGAGATTATAATATCGTGTTAAAAATGTATAAATCCATTAATGCCTGCAGGCAGATGCATAAATTATATGTTTTCGTTATTTGGTATTCGTATTCTGTAAAGACTACACCCTCTTAACTAAGGATACCATAGAAGAACATTTTATTATTATATTTAGTGTTTATAGGAATGGGGTATGGTTAGTTTCAACCGCTTATTGGTTGGTAGGAATCTACTGTGTTCATTCATTATAACAATAAGTATGTTCATTAATTGTAGCAGTTGTTCCATGGTCTGTTGGTCTTTGAGAAAATCGGTAATAGGCTGGATAATAAATGATTATAAAAATACATTATGGACAGAAAAAAATATGCAAAGTCTAATAACACAATCTCACTAATAATATAATTTCATTTAAAATATTTTTGAAACACATGCTCAGTAGTAATTATTGAAGTGTTTTTTGTTTTAAGTTTAATATAAGCTATTCCTTGCATGCAGAAATAAGTAAGCAAAATGTGTGAAACTATTTATATTTTAGACCATTTATGTAACATATTTTATGCATAATTAAGTTATTCCATACTAAGTATTTTTCATTCAAACATTTAATAGTATTCCATAGAATCATATTGGTTTGTGAACTTTGAAGCAGCATGTTTTTTATTATGTACCAACATGTGCATTCCAATTATTTAAATAATAAACCTGAGTACATGCCAGTTTCAGGGACAAAATATTCTTTATGTCAAGTTATTTTCTTTAATGAAATTTTAATAATGTTTTGAAAGCTTTTGAATATCCTTAAATTCCTATAAATTCAAAGTCTTTTAGAAATACTGGAATAGTTTCTAATTACATTAAATCTTGAGGGTAGACTTATTGAAGTTCTTAATTCGTTTTACCCTTTTAGAACTCAAGGGCAAATCATGTGTTATTCAAGAAATTCGCACTAGCTCCGGGCTAAGGAGTAGTTGTGCTTGTAAGTACAGGCGTTATAATATTTCCAGTAACTACTACAGTGCGCAAGTGCCAAACACCGCGTGAGATCAAATATGATATTTTTTGATTATCCTCGCTTACCGACTTCTCGGATATGACTCGCTCGGTGCCGGAAGGATGCCAGACAACACGAATTTCGCCTTTTTGTATAGGTGTTTCAATGTCGCTCTCTTGATCGCTGGAGTTGGCTTCATAGTTCTCGAGTACCAGACCGAAGACCACTTGACCGCGATTGTTGATTTTATACACTTCATCCTCGTAAAAATATTGAAAGTCAGTCGGCGAACCTGGATTTTGCCCCGCCATATTGACGGGAATTATCTAAAGACACAAATAATTTTGTTTTTTACGTGATTATGTTCTTTCTGACAGCTGATTGCAATGTGTGGCGCATGCGTCAATAAATTATGCAAGGAAAACGCCATCTTGCGGGTTTTTTAGTAAAATAAATTGCGTTCCGTTTTACGGGTTATTGTTTTTCAAATGTTATCTGAAATTGTTTATTTATTTTTATCATTTTGAGATAGTATATTCACCGATAATCCCTCACTGACCACAATCCGTTTTATCGCTCTAAGTTAAATTTCGGCAGCAACTACCTGAAATATCTTGTATGATTAGATAAAGTTGTGACTCAGTGTGATGCAGGGGAAGTTAAAATTAGAACTAGGAATCACTGTAGTTAGCCGTTTAAAGAAAGGCTGTCAAAAGAAAGGCCAAGTATACCCCAGATGGGGGGTGTTAAAATGCTAAAATCGAGCTCGCCTCGCTCGTTTATAGCTACCTACATCCTGCATTCTCCATAGGAGCCCTATTACTAAGTGCCCCAAGGCCTCCAAGGAACTAAAAACGGCCCTGGCCGTATTCAACGTTTTCGATGGGGCTATACTTGAACTGCTTATCTTTTAACAACAGGCTATCCCTTTAAACCAAACACTCTATACCATAAGGCATAAAGGCAACTCCAATCCCATGAACGGGTATGTCAGTCATACTTATAATATACCAATCATTCGTCACTCACATTCGTTGTTGGTATATCGAGAGCACAGACTTTTAAGTTTATATGTCTGTGATCGAGCGAAACGAGCGATCGATCGTCACGAAATGACTTATAGTACCTACCTCGTTCATTTAAAGGAAAATTAATACCTGCACTAACTGCACATTTTTAACAGAGCCTAGGTATAATGTGAGTTTCTTTTAACCATCTCGATCAAACGCATCGAGCGTGTTTGGCGCTCCGATTGGCCCTAGATTGGTGACGGACCAATCTGAGCGCCGAACGCGCTCGATGCGTTTGATCGAGATGGTTTTATGAAACTCACACTAGGGCCACAGTACCTAGCCTTTATCCGCGTACAGAACCGCTAGACATAAATAAAGCTGTGCCAGCAACGAGGACGACGCGGTTCGTCCGCGGCAGACGGTCCGCATGGAATTGGAACAAGGAAAGACAACATTGCATTGAGTCAAAGCATTATATTTATATGAAAGAGGCTATTAGAATTTAACATTCTGTTTATCTGGTATCTAAACTTACGTAAGGTTTACATAGCAGATAAAAATAAAGTTGCTAGAGGAAGAAAGATATAGAGAGGATAGATACCTACTTATTAAGATCTACATAGGTGTACGTACCGAGTAGTGTTGCTCGTGGCGCTGAGGTATGATACCTTCTTGACGCACTCTTAATAAGATTATTTTCTTCATTTAGACATAGGTACCTACTTGCCTATAGCCTACACCAAACAGCAAAAGTATCTTACACAATAGGATTGTATAAACTCAATCATATTATTATAAATAAAAAGTTCAAATAGTAGGTCACTGTTGTACCCTTTTTCTAGTTAGTTTTTTTTAAATTTTTTCAATATTTTTCTCAGGTAAAAGCAAATGTTTAGTTACAGTTGATCCATAGGTACGGCATAGCTGTACCTAGGCCTTGTGTGGCGCATTAGGTATTCTAGTACTAACTAAGAACAGTATAAACTGGTGGTAGTTATATCAAGCTAAATAATTTTTCCCAAAAAGTCTAATAGCAGACACAAACAAGGCTTCTTTATTGCTTAAATCTGACGCCTCGAAGCAGCAGGAGAATACGCCCAGTTTTACTTATCATATTGCGTAATTAAATGTTATGAGCATTTGTACTCCAATCGATTCTCAGTGAAGTAACCATGGACACACGTGCTACCCGTTCAAGTTGCAGAGTGACACAGCTGTGACGTTGGCCGAGTACCGATGCCGGTCGGTTCTATTCTCGCTGGCCGATCAATACGGCGTTATCAACATAGCTGTGTAGGTGTTTACATGCGCGTAGTACCCACACAGCCTCGCTTGAATGAGGTTGTCGCGAGTGATAACGCGTCGCAGTAAATAAATCGTGCTTTAATATTTAAGGAAATGTGAACATATCCCGCAGCGAAATGCCGCTGCCAGAACTTTTGAAACGAGCCTCGAGCTATTTCCTCGGTTTGGAGTTCGACGACAACGAGGAGCCCCCCGATTACGTGGACAACGAAATATTATTTTGCAAGAACAATGTGTGCGTGCATCCGCCGACCGTCGCCAGGCATGAACTAGATATTGTGCACCATCCAGGATATCTCACGGTCACCACTAAAGTTTTTACAGACCAGCATAATAACGCGAAACGTCCTACGCTTTTCCTCAACTGGATTCCGAATTCAACGCTGCGCAAATGTCCTTCGGCCGTAGAAACCAGTCCGAGCGATGAGTTAGTCGTAACTGGTAAGCCGGCGAATCCAAAGGAAATACCGAAATCACGCAGTAATACGAACAGCGCTAAAGTGGACGCCAACAACGAACATGCATTTTCTGATTCTTCAGAAACCACAAGTTTAAATTCAAACTCTGATAAACAAAGTATAAAATCGTCTGATACAAGATACACTCCCAACGATACGACTCAGGATGAGTTGTCTTCTAGCTCTAAGCCTACTGTAAAGTCAATAGATTCTGTAAAGGATAATGTTTTCAGTAGTTTTGAGAAGGATGACTCCAGGGATGAGGTGTTTGCGTACGACAAGCACGTGAGATCACAGTCAATGACGTCGGTTAACATAACAATCGCTAATCCAACAATAGAGAACGTAGATTTGACCCCTGACTCTCTGTCGGGAGACAGGTTTATTAGGTCACTGTCAATGAGTTCATGTGACGAGGGCAACCCAAATTGGATGAGTACTCCGGAGTTCTTAGCTTTGAAACACAATTTGGTGTTTCCTGACAGCGTGCATAGTTCACCAGTGCCACAAAGGCGAGCTCCTTTGAAATGTCGAAGGTGAGTTTACTATTTAATTTAGAGTTTGAGATAAGTTTACTTGTTCGAACTCAGAAAATAAAATTTTCTGTTTCGGGCATCTCTGCTCCCGCGCACGTTATACTTATTGGTGATTTTATTTGGAAACTTTCTGATTGTTGCTTGTAAATTTTGACTATCCACCTCTTACCTACTGAGTAGTAATTATGACCAATTTAAAAAAAAATGCTGATGCTCTTTGTGATGACCTGATTTAGAACTGCACGTTTTTTGTTGTATTAATAAGGCCAGGGATAAAATTAAGGTTGCATGGGTACATGCAGCATTAACTACTGGTTTTAGGAATTTCGATCATTCCGCGTTAACAACTGTAAGGCCTACATCCAAAACGGTCTCTTGAAGTTTTGCTCTTCATAAGTAGATAATTTTGTATCGTAAAATAGTAGATCATCTACACTAGGTACCTACTATTTTATGCGTAGCCGATTATGCATGGCATGGTAACAGCTCGGCTAAGCTCCGCTCACGATTAACCACATCATGAAGGTTTTTTTTTTTATGAAAAATGCTCTTGAATTGTATTGCGTTACGCTAATTATTCACACTACTGTTGACGTTTAATCTTATCATATCCACCGGATCTACTAGCAACCTACTGGTGTAAACACATTTATAATTATTACTGTTTATATTTCTTTTCTCACTTCATGTATTTCAGATTATACATGGAAGTTGATCTACTTAACTACCCTGATTGATTCCTATACATTTTAAGTCAAAATATGGCTTCGTTCTCAATCAGGCAAGCTTATGTCAAAGTACAGGCCCAAATTCTGGGATGTAAAACACAACTTTGAACTTCGAACAAAAAACGAAAGTTTTTTCTGGTCCGAGGGTATTGTATTATTTTCGCACCGTATTGAAAAGTTTGACGTAGCCCCTTTTCTCATGGATCCTATTTTCGTTTCAATGGCCAAAAGGGAACTAACACGCAGGGGGATCATCCCCTCATAAAAGTCATGTTGGGGCACCGTGAATTCGCTTTTTTGGATCCGATTTTGGCGTTATTTGAGCTAGAGTTTTTCGGGACTTGGCAGGATAGGTAGGCAGTGATTCAAGCTTCCGTATTTGGTAATATTGAGTGGGAGAGTTTAGACGAATGGATCTATGACGGTTCCTCTTGAGATGCCAAAACATAGGTAGAAGTAGAATCGTTAGCAGAATCAACTTAGAGAGGGCTACCACAGGGATACATTTTCGACATGGAGTTGGTTGGTTAAACCTATACTTAATTCTATTCTGTTTGTTATGTCTCCCATATAACAAACAGAATAGAATTAAATATAGGTAGGTACTCTTTATGATGTACTACACCAGATGTAGGTACTAACACATAATAATTACAGATTTAGGTAAATGTAGGAATTTTACAATAGGTGGTCATAATGAAATAGTTTAAAGACACATTTAGGTACGTCCAAAATATTTAAAACACAGAATTATCTATAAATAGCATTTCAGTCGAGCGAAGTGGTTGAATAAATCCATGACACGCAAGGGCTCTCGAGGGATGACGGCGACGGGTCGAGGACGCCCACTCTCTGTCAATAGCAATTGCTTGTCAGCTGTTAAATACCGTTATGTCTTTTTTATTACCTCCTGGATATAAAAATATATCATTCATTTAGCATAGGATAAAGTCTGACAGTTTAGGGGCTTTATTGTCTGCCTCTCACGTCACTGTCGAAGTTGCCGCTCACGAAGGCAAATGAGAAGATATTGCTAGGGGATTATGTTTTTGTCCATTTATTGTTCATCATCATCATCATATCAGCCAAAAGACGTCCACTGCTGGACATAAGCCTCCCCCGAAAGGGGGGATTTGCCATAATCGTCACGCTTGGCCAGGTGGGTTGGCGATCACAGTATGGTGATCAAAAGAGAACGCTGCTGCCCATTCTCTAGGAAGTCCCTTAGTCGCCTTTTACGACACCCATGGGAAGAAATGGGATGTTTCTATTTTTTTACGCACGGAACTTATTATTCAATGCGGTTCATTTCAGAATTTTGGCGTACTGCATACCTACTACATTTTCAAATATGTACACGTAAGCTTATACACCCACTTTCCAAACAATTGCGTCAAGCCGGAAAACGTTGATAAATTCTTGAGTTTTTTGTTGGTAAACATGATGCCTGATGTTGGCTAACATTTTGTTTTGAGTACCAGCCTTTAGTTTTCGGATTTTTCACTCGAACTCTCAGTAAGAAAAAATTGTTGTCACTGCCTTCCGAAATTAAAGTTATTTTTCACTTTTTAGTGTTTTTTTTGGGAGTCGGTTGTTTTTTTTTAAGTTTTTATTTTTTACTTTTAAGTGGTTCACATGTGCTTACCCCTTCACAGCGTCGCGGCGTGATGTTATGTTATGAACTGGTGTAAACAATAGACAGAAATGAGATTTCAGCAATTCCAGTCCATTTGCTATCATTTATTGAGGAGTTCCGTTGCCTATCTCCGAAGATCTTCATCAGATCTTCACCAAATTGAAATATGACCACTCCGAGAAAGTACTCTTCCAACAACTATCCAAATAGCTTCAAGTGTGCCTATAAAATTTGAAGAGTTCTCTCTATTTCTCCAGGATCCCATCATCAGATCCTGACTTGATGATCATGGGACCACCTGGGAAGTATACCCTTTCAAACAAAAAAATTAATAAATTGTCAATAGAGTTCATCCCTAGCATTAGGTGGAATGACAGCTCTCTTCAAGCTCAGTACCTACACCTAAGTTTTCAGGTGTGGAATTTTACAGAATAGACCAGCTAGTTATTTTCATGAACTGCATTTTAGATATAGGTAAGTATCTACTTTAGCCACCACATACAGGGTGTAAAAAGACCCATCACATAATCGTTTTTTTTTTGGGTGGGAAATCATTAAATAACGTCTCCCGCTCTGGGTGGATTAGGAGGGTGTGTCAGACTTTTACTGACTAAAACCCACTCGTGTTCCCTCAGTTGCCTGTGTGCCAGGTGCCGCGGTATCTCTTTCGAACAACCTGCACCCCTGGCATGGCAGGCATCGGCTCTTGCGGGCCCCATCTGTTGGTACTGACATCTCTTTGAGGCGCGCGTGGAACACAATGCGCCGTCGACCCGGGCTCGGTCCTTACCGGACAGCGAGCTACCCATTACTCGCCGCCCGCAAGCCCGCGCCTACGGTGGCTGGGAATCAGCCTGGGTTTCCCGACGGCGACTAAGGCCGTTAGGGCGCATGTACTGCCTCTCCCTCACGTGCGCCGCCTCCCTCTTCGCGAGCATTACTGCTTCGCAGAAGGAGGTGACGGCTACCCATGCACTCTCGCTCCGTACCATGGCCTGGACCAGGGCCGGACCCGAGAGATCGCCGCCGCCGATCGCCTCCACAAGGACACGGCAGTGCTCCGCCCAAGCGGGGCACACCTCCACCGTATGTTCCATCGTGTCCTCAGGGTGATCTTCGCAGTGGAAACACCTGGGCATTTCCTCCCGCCTTATCCGAAACAGGAACCTCCCGAAACAACCGTGTCCGGTGAGGACCTGCGTCAGGCGGAAAGTGAGGACGCCGTACCGCCTCTCAAGCCACTCCTCAAAGAGGGGACTTACCGCCGCTATTGTGGCGTGCCCGATCACATAGCCGTCGAATACGTTTTCTGTACATCAAACTAAGGTAGTAATATTACACAAAAATAATAGCTAGGGAACGACTTATTTTTGGTGTGTAAAGCCATTTACGTTAGTGCGCAACGCGCAAAATGGGTTCATGCAACGGTACAGTGGTCGTAGGGGTCGTTAAAGTTGTATAATAAAATTAGAAACTAGTTTTCGTAAAAAAAAACCTCACTAAAAGTTGGAATTTTGACCTTCAATATCTCCATAACCAGAAGGTATGATCCAATACAAAAAAAATATTACAATGACGACGGGGAGTACACTGTACAAGTGTCTCGGCTTCGATATGTGTGTCGTTTTACACCCTTGATATTTAACTGCTCTAACAACGATCCTTGAGCGAAAGGCGTCAAGGTCACAGGCTGGCATCGTTATCCTTTTCGTCGATTGCATTCCTCCCCGGCTCATGGCACATGCCGAGCCAAGAATGTCAATATAGCTCGCACCACTCATTTACGCCCTCTAAAGTCGCTTCTCTTGAATGTTAAGCGACCACAGAATGAGCTATATTCATACTAATTTTATAGAGGTGGAAGTAATTGTCTGTCTGTTCCATTATCTTTGGATTTTGATTAAATCTGGCACACATGTAGACCATCACCGGGCTTCTAGTAAGCTACGACAATAGTAGGATACTTTTGATCCTGGTAGTATATTCCCGTGGGATTATTTCTGATACCCACGCGGGCGAAGGCCCGGGCAAAAGCTGGTTTGACAATAATTCTGCCTCTCTCCTCCAATCTCACAGTCTTACATACACACCCTCACATCCCTCATTCTGACATACACATCCTCACTCTAACACACACACATATACATCGTAAAAGTCGTTTCCAAAATCCGTTAGTCCTTCGTTGTTGATTTTATTTTATTATACAAACATACTTTGTTAACCTGCACTGTCAATGAATTACTATTTTTTTGTAATGTTAGAGCACAACACAAAAGGTTTCTGGTATCACAGTGACAGCAGAACACTGACTCCTAAGTCACAGGATCACCTAGTTTAGGAGTCAGGGTTTACATTATCTGTATGTCCTTTAGTTAACCAACTTAATATGTATCCTAGTCTTAAGCAATCTCAAAGGTTTTTGTATCAATAAAGATTTTTATTATTATTATTTATTAATCTCGTTTCTAGAGAAATTACAAAGGTCAGAGCAGAGTGTTATTGAGACGTGCCCTTTAAATAATTCTTTGTCGTCTGTTTGCATTTCGTCTAATTAATAAAATATAAAGCACGTCATATTGAGACTTAATGAAATTCAAAGCTATGAATAGATTTTGAATAGAAATGTTATACAAACAGTTGGTAGGTACCTCGTGTTCTAAAGTTATGTAGCTGGCGCCAGGCCAGTACTATCACTCATAAGTTATTCTGTTTGGATTGAACTGGTAATTACACTGATTGCCCAATCATTTTCCATTTATTCGAAGATAATACTTACCTCTAAATCCTGATAATTCGATAAGAGACACCTCATAACACAACCACATTGCAACACATACAATAGTGAATTCATCTGTAAAACTAGGGTCTCATCTTATGTTGATAAATCCCCTTAGGATTGATCCTTTATTAGCGTTCCATGTACGGGATCAGTGAACATGTTATGGCTCGATAAATTAATTAATATATCGTGTAAGGAGCGTGACATACTTTATAGGGCAGCGAGTTAGCGACCTACTATAAGTTCAGCTTCTTATTAATTCGATGACCTGATTCCGGACGTTAATACCGCATTATTATGTAACTACTTAGAAAATGATAAAGACCTTATAAGTTCATATGCTTATCGTTCTATATGACATAGAGTGATAAACTTATGAACTTATTAGGTAGTTAGGTACATAAATTGAATTCTCTCAGTTAAAAAACAGACAACACTTTCACGTCAATCAGACACTCTAGGTTGATTATTCTAAAGATGGCCAGGCAACTCTGCTCTCAAAACGGTGAAGGAAAATATCGTGAGGAGAACCAAAAATTCGAAGACATGTGACAACTACCAACCCGCACTGGGCCTGCATGATTTAGAGTTCTGACGCCCCTAGGCTAACTATGAATGTGCGCTCCCCGCTCCGGTCTCTCCATCTTGTGCCTGCCTAGCCCATGAATATACTTACCTACCACATTTTTATATTTTACTAGCACAGACCTGCGGTTTCGCCCACATTCAATGAAGTTTTCCCATGAGAATAAGGTACATTTTCGCCTGCGGTAAAAGGTCTTTCTTCAGGATGCATGTTGTCAGTTTCAATAATATTCATTGCGTTATCTACGTTGCTGAGCAGATGATTTCTTCGAACATAAGCAATGGATTAGCAATAACTTTCAAAATCATTCAGATTGTGATTGATAGACTGTCGCGCAATTATGGTGTGTGCTCAGCTCACCTATCGATTGCTTCGGATTCCAATTTTTCCAACATGTGAATAAAATTACTTATATAGAGTAACGTTTGATAAATGAACTTGCTTGACGCTGTGCACTAACGATTTGAAACTTAACCAGCACAGAGTTCCAAAAACACAACATTGTCGCCATTTCCAAGTTTTCAATTATTCCTCTTGCCTCTATTTTGGCCTTACTATTTTGATTTACATCTTCACGAATATAGTCTAATGCTGCAAGAACATACTTTGTAAGCATTGTACAAATTGTGCTTTGCTGGCGTCTGCTCGGGCACTCCATCGAGTTTTCGAGAGGTTTTTTAAAGCTGTCGAATCTTAAGTTTCGATAGCATACTTTCTTTAGCTAGTTAAACTAGAAAAAACATTACACAGTTAAACGTCTTGATCATCAAAAACTGACATTCCAAATAACAAAACACTCTTCTACTAAATCTAGCTCTCAATTCGTCAGATTTGCCTATGAAATAAAGAAGGTAAAGAACTCCACTGAACATTACACGTACCTACCTAGATATTCAAGTCAGCAAGTCTACATTCCTCAGAAAAGGCAACTGCCTAAGTTAAAATTATAGCAAGTATTGCGACTGTAGAACACATTAATCTTTATCCCGAAGTACTAAATATTGCGGTTCGCGTGGGAGATACACGACTTACGAGTAGGATCATTTACATGTTAGGTAAATCTTGTAACGTTTTTTGCTTCGCGTTTTTCTGGAGTCTTCATTGTAGTTAACGTTATACGTTACGTGTATTAGTGCCGCATGAAAACACGCATCTAGATCACATTACTCGTTCACTGCTAATGTGTACGTATCCAAGTAGCTATTTTCTTTATGGTTACTTGGCAATTTTATTGGCTTGTGTTGTCTGTTACTTCAGCAGTTTACTTGCGCGGGACTACGATGATACAATGTTTAGTTTAGATTCACCATCTTAGTCTATCTTCTTGTATTCGTTCTGTGCTATTCTATTTAATTTGGATGCTCTCAATCTACAATCTCTTTATCCAGGTTCTCAGTAGACCTGAGTCAGATGCGGTCACTGCGCCTGTTCTTCAACGATGACAACTGCACATGTGGACAGCTAGTGGTAGCTTCCCGGGAGTCCCAATACAAAATCCTTCATTTCCACCATGGAGGACTGGATCACCTGGCACAAGTGCTCCATCGATGGCACTCGTTGCTACACAACATCAAACTCACTCCAGGTAATATGATTAACAGGATTATAATAGCTTTTTAAATACATTACGGTTTGGAACTCCACTAACGTAAGTAGGCATTGTGTCCGCAGGTTCTGAAGAGCCCAACCTGCCCTACCGTCATTTCATGGTATGCCGTCCAGAAGTACAAAAGTCTGAACAACATCCTGAAGAAGGCAAATTGCCGAAAATCTCCCCTGAACTATTCTACGGGAAGATAATGAATGGAAAGGGAGTAATCGAAGATGATCTCTTTTTGAGGAAATGCGTCTTTTTTGGGGGGTTGGACAAGGAGCTTAGGAGAGAAGTGTGGCCCTTCCTTTTACACTGCTACCCATACAATTCAACTTATGATGAGAGGGAGATAATACTTCAGATCAGGGCGAGAGAATATGAAGAAATTTCAAGAAGAAGACTCGAAAAGATGACTCCCGAGCAACACGCAGTGTTCTGGAAGAATGTACAGTGTGTCATAGAGAAAGATGTGGTCAGAACGGACCGAGGAAACCCATTTTTTGCCGGAGAAAATAATTATAACATAGAAATTATGAAGAATATATTGTTGAACTACGCTGTATATAATCCAGTTTTAGGGTAAGGATGATTAATTGTTTGGTTCTGTAAATTGCCAGTTATTGGACACATGGCTTTTGTGTACCGTATTGCGACGTTCATTGTTCCATACAAAGCGTTAATTACACTCAACAGCATACCTACTGAAATTAATGACTATAGCTACCCACTTGGAAATGCAGCGTCATTGGCCCTTGCGTATTGATGGAGCCGTTTCACATTCAAGGCCTATCTGTCTTGTTCGAAAAGGTAATCTTGTTGAATAGATAAACGATCGCGAGGATTCGTAGCCAACTATTTTTTTATTTTCTTTTGATGATCAATTTATTGGCATCCGATACATCTAAAGGCACAGTTGCGCAGTTTGGAGAAGATAATAATGAGATCCAGAAAAAAACCGACATTTTCTGGCGTAGGGTTCCATTCGAATTCTATTCCATTTTTTTTTGGTGGTTACTTGCCCAATGTTTACTCGGAGGTAGAGGAATATAATTATATGTTTTAATTTAGATACGAATTTTATTTTCCAGCTATACACAAGGCATGAGTGACCTCTTAGCCCCAGTGCTCTGCGAAATAAAATGTGAGGCCGAAGCGTTCTGGTGTTTCGTGGGTCTGATGCAGCGGGCCATATTTGTGTGCACGCCCACAGACAACGATATGGACAACAATCTTGTAAGATACAACTGTTTACTCTCGAATAATGTAGGTAAACGATTAGTTATCGTATAGCTTCATTGGTGTCGGCTTTTATTCTTTACCGTAACATTTTTTTTCGTTCTAACTTAATGTTTAAGGCCTTTTGTTGTTTAATAATTGTTAATTTAAAAAAAAATCGACCAGTTTGGTATTAAAACCGTGTAAAATGTTACTTTGCATAACTTGTTCAATTGTATTCAGTTCAACCAACTTTAAAACACACTTTTGTGGTCACAAGTTAAAGAATTACGGAGTCCACAAAACATTTCATATATTTTCATCATTCATAAATTTAGTTTAGTTTATTGTTTCAGTGACGATAATACGTCTAGTCGGTTGTTGACTCGACTTTATCATTTATGCCAGCCAAATCAATAAAGCTTTATTAGCTTTTCGTTTCTTAGCCTTTAACAAAATGCTTAAATCTAACATTAAATAATTAATAAGAAAATGTAAAGTAGATAATAATATTTCCTGGTGCATTTATGGAACATTCTTGGTAGCTGCTTAGTTGAACTTACTTTTAGAACTAGATTCTGCCCGCGATTTTACGGCTTGATTTTTTATTTAGGTGTATAAAATATACCTATCTTAGAAGAGACTGCAACTTATACTACTATAGCTTCCAATAATGCATTACTGAAAGAATTTTCAGAAACGGGTCAGTAGTTCCGAAAATTACCCCTACATAGGTACAAACTCACAAATTTTACCTCTTTGTTATTAAAGGATAGATTAGATTTAAATTACATTCCTCAATCTATACCAGTGACGAATAACCTTTGAACGTTGTTAGTCACAAGTAAACCTAATCCTATTTTATCATCAATTTATATCAGATAGATTACAACGATATTAATACTTTTTATTATGACGTTATTGAAAACTCCTACGCACAACATTTTACTTTCAGAGCTACCTACGCGAACTAATAAGGATAATGTTGCCACACTTTTACAAACATTTGGAAAAACATATCGACGCTATGGAGTTACTGTTCTGTCATCGTTGGATACTGCTGTAAGTATTCCCTGAAGAGTGGAGCTAGAGTTTATGGTGTCTATGGTTTTTCTCCTTAATCGGTGTTAGGTAGGTACCTACTTACATCTGTTAAAGGGAGAGTTAACAGCGGGCACACCAATAAGTAGCTTCTTCTCTAAAGTGAACGATTTATTCAAATATAAACTTAATATTAAATATTTAAGAGCGTAATCTTATCTCCAAGCGTCGTAAGCTTTTCATTCAAATACGAACATTAAAGTTATGCAAATAATGTTCAAGTCCGTACGAGATCTTTACCTACTTCACTAAGTCAAGTTAAGTCAAGTTGCAGTCTGTGGAACTTGCCCTAAGTAATGTAGCATAAATGCCCAATGGATTCAACATTACCTTTTAAGCACGTGAAAGTAAGCCTCCCTACTGGAAGCCATAGAATATCCTCCTTCCTTTTGCCAATAATCGACTACACGTCATGGTAGTTAGGTTATTATTATCTACATACATCTTAAAAACATTACTAAGACTCTATTTATTTTCTAGTTTTGTTGTATTAATCTAATTCCTTCTTAAGATTACCTGTGTTATAAATAGTTTGATATTGAAGGTGCAGATATAGGATGTCACTAAGAAACCTCTGTATTGCTCATTCACTTAATAATCTTCATGCAACTTGTTCGTCCACCTACGCAAAACCCCCGCACTATTGACGAAGGGAGGCTTCAAAGCCAGATAGAATTTAATTATTCCTAGAAGACGTACGATTCTTTGACATTATGCCTTTGCTTACCACATCCGATTTTATCAGATTATCCCAAGTCTGGCCTTTGTTGTGTTAGAGTTTATTCGTTAGATCCTTTTGAATTTTTCGACGTGGGATAAACTTTTACGGAATTTGGTACCGAGAAAATCGTGTACCCACCGGAAAATGTTGCTAAGTTGTTACTTAGCAACATTTTTCGGTGGCTTATCAACAAGTTTCCACAAAATCACTTTCAATAACTATTGTATTGAAAGTGATTTCGTGGAAACTTGTTGGTTACTTGGCTTTCTATGTGTTATAAGGGAGAAGAAGTAGGTACTGTACTACTAAATTAAATAAATTATGAACCTTTATTCAATTTTTTTCTCAGAAACCTTCCACTTTGTTGTACGAAGGTAATTAAAGTTGAAAGAATTTTGGGCCTTCAAAAATGAGGCAATCCTATCCAGTAATATTTTTTTTGTTTCTTATAATACATTTTATTTTTCCTGTCCCCTTATTCTATTTTTAGATTTAAACAGTTCTCAACATTTCGTTCACGTAGGTAACTTTGTAATTCCAGATGTTTCAAACGCGAGTTCACTGAAGCCGTAGCGCTTCGCATGTGGGAGGCTTGCTGGGCCAACTACCAGACGGACTACTTCCATCTCTTCCTGTGCCTGGCCATCATCGCCGTGTACGCTGATGACGTCATTGCACAGGACCTTAATACTGACGAGATGCTGCTGCATTTTAGTTCTTTAGGTACGTAAATAACTGCTGAGTTACTTGGTCTGTATAAACATCGTAAAACAGGTCAAGTGAGGTTGAAGTGAGCTGTCAACAGTTTGATACCACCGTAATTGCGTAGCATACTAATCACTATCAATTAAAATCTGGATAATTTTGGAGGATATTGCTTGGGGATATCCATGGCTTGGGGCCATTCAAGCAATACGTAAGCAGATTTTTTGCAATTATCAACCCCCCTCGTCAGCAAAAGTGAGCAAAGCTTTTATCCCCCTCCTCCCATGCTCACGTAAACATTAGTACATGATTTTTTCAATATGTTCTGGTTTATTAATTGATTCATGAGCAGCAGGTGTCTAGAAATAAGGAAAAGGCTTGTAATTAACTTTAACGCATATAATATTTATCAAGCAAATTTTATTGAGATGGTATTCAGTTATTATAATCTTTATACATATATTAACGAACAAAACAAACTTCTTTTAAAATGTTGGTATGTTAATTCAAATTAACAGTCTTCAGTCCATGACATACGAATCCACGACTCTTAAGTCTGCGATGACATTGGATGTTTGCTGCTCAATGTTGTGTGTCTGCTCACTTTCGTGTGATTTTGTATTAACGATGTCGTTTTCTTCGAGTCATTCATAGATAAGTAAGGTTGCCATATGTGTTCAAACCAAAATCGACGAAATTTTCCAGAAAGATTAAAAAAAAAATACTGCTGACGTAATCACCTTCCAGACTCCCCGTCTGGATGGTGATTACGTCAGCAGTATATTTTTTATCCCCATGTCATCAAAATTAAGCAAAACAAAGCCCCCCGACCCCCCTGTAGTGTTTACGTAATAGTTGAGTAGCAGATAATTTTTTCGAACATTTGAAGGGGGCCACCCTTCAAATGTTCGAAAAAATTGTTTGCTGAACGTTGTTGAACTGTCAAAATACAATTAAACAAAATAAACCGGCTGATGCGTCACACCTAAAGCACTCGTTGGGATACATGACGTGTTGTGTCAATATGGTGCTTATGCTGATAGTTAATTATGTAGGGTTTTCCTTCTGAACGAGCCTTGTCATGGACTGAACTTAGCGATCATGGCTCGTAACCTAGAACGATGCCCAAATATGAATCACTTTTCGAATCTTGCAGATTTCATATACAAGGTGGTTGGGACATCGACGAGCAAACTGTAACCATGGATTCAGCACTTTAAAAACAGAAAAAAAAAAATTGTAAAGTTTCAGAATCATGTACTGAATCCATTGTAACTAGGTATGCCCAATTTTTTGCTTTGAATCGATCTTTTGGATCGTAATGGATCGTAACCTCGTGAATCAATTCACGACCTTAATTGTATTGTATTGAATCGATCTTACTCGATCTCGGAAGATCGTATTGTAATTTTATAAAAATAATGAAAAGCATTCAAAATTATTTATCTTAATGTGATGACGTCTAAGATGTTTTTTTTTAAATTGGTAGTATTTCCTTTCATTTTAACAATCTGTTTACACAATCTACATTGTACACCCGTTTCATATTTAATAAAAAAATGTCCAAACGTTTGAATTTGTTGGCGGGGTACGATACGATCTTATAGGCGAATATGATTCGATCTGGGCGAAGATCGCACCCTGTTGAATCGATTTAAAAAAATCGGTAGATTGTATGGCCGTGAATCGATCTTCCTGAAGATAGATGCAGATCGGGCATCCCTAATTGTAACAGGTTGCGCGCCGATGTCTCTGCAACTCTGTAGGTATATCTCTGCCCTCATCTGGTTTTAAATCGAGATTCAAGCAGGAGCATCGTTTTAGAATAATAACAGATGATCATCTGTTGCAGCTTCTGGAATATAGTTCTTACCAGTACCCACTGCCGATGCCTGCCAGGGGTGCGGGTTGTTCGAAAGAGATTCCGCGGCCCCTGGCACTCAGGCAACTGAGGGAACACGGGTGGGTTTTAGTCAATAAAAGTCTGACACGAAGAGCGGGAGAAGTTATTTGATGATCTCCCACCCAAAAAAAAAAAAAAACCAGTACCCACTGTTTAACATCTGTTATTTTTCTAACAGCTTCTTTTACCATCTTTCAGCAATGTACATGGACGGGCGCCTCATCCTACGCAAGGCCAGGGGTCTGCTCCATCAGTTCCGTCAGCTAGTCCGGATCCCCTGCACCCTGGTAGGGATGTGTCAGCGATGCGGCCCTGGCATATGGGACTCTACTCACCGGCCCAGCGTCGAATGTACCGGGGCCCATGACTTCTGCAAATACGCTGTGCAGTAAACCTGAGGAGTGACGGCTTTAGTACAATGAAATGACTATTTTTAGGAAGGTTTTTGCTGAATTTGATTTTGACCGCTATGTGTGTAACAATTATATAAGCCGAATGCTGTGTCAGTCACCAAAAGGGATAAGTATCTAGGGTCGTCGGATATAGTTGAAGTTTTGTAAGAAAGCGATGGATGTTTTCGAATGAAATTTAATTTGATAAATGGAACTGTTTGTTGTCTATTAACAAAATTCAATTAAATTTTATGGCCCGATGGCTCTGGTTACTTAACTTTTGGTGACGGTACTAAAGCCGAAACGTCGTAAGGCACTAAGGTGGTTTTAATTTCCTAAATCAGTATTAGAGTGTTAATTTTAATAAAAGTGCCGTGCATTGATTTCTGCTTCCTAGAGTTTAAGTTACAATTTGCCATTTTTGTGACGAAAATACTAAACAGATAGAATTTAAGAGTATTAAGATGAAGACAGTTCTATTTATAAAAGATGTTATAAATATGTGTTTTAGAGGAGAAATCGGCAGAATGGAGTCTCAAATTAATGTTAACATAACAGTTTATATATTTGTACGCTTTCAGAAGAGTAAATAAAGTGAAGTATGATAATTGGTGTTAGAAAGTCACCACATAAGTGTATAGTAATGAGACAATCACGTTTCTGCGAACTTACGTTTTATTAAAAGAAAATAAAAAAAATTCAGGACGTAACGCGAGTGAAAATGTGACTTACTTTCCATGTCCATATCGTTGTGTAGAACGTGCTAATTACTTCTACAGAAATCGTAAATTTGAATCAATAATAGTCAAGCTACGGCTTCCTAGAAGAGCGGTTCCTTTTTCCAACTATGTAGTGATCGGCTTCCAGTCTAACCGGAAGCTGAATACCAATATTTTACATGGAACTCTCTCTACTCTCTGTGCACTTACACCTGCACTATGGAAGACTTATGCGAGGCCAACGATAACGCTGTCGAAATGGCCGAATTCTGGTCGACGCTTATTTTAAACCAACAATTGGAATCATCGACATTTGACACGACGAAGAAGAACATAGAGCTACTGCCTATCTGACCTCCACAACCCAGTTACTGGGTAGATGCCACAATAAGCCGGCAAGTGTGGTTGTCAGACTTTTCGGCTTAATGACTGTGAAAAATATACGAATGACAGCCGGGACAGACCTCCGAGGGGTATGTAGAGATGGTCACCATTCCACGGGCCAACCGCGGCAAGCATATGATTTCATGATCGTTCAACGCTTTCTTAGGAAACCAACGCTTTACAGGTAATTTATTTATTTTTAGGACTTCGTTTTAGATTAAAGCGGTTGTGTTCAAAATGAGAATTTGCAAACGGTAGCGTAAATGCCTGAAACCTTAATTACACTATTTAGTAGGTGAATAAACCAACATATTTCTACATCTAGAAGCTTTAGAAGTGTGTTTAAGGTAGCTTACGCGACCTATGCCCACTAATTTTTATTTAAATGAAAGATGGTATGGTACACCTACGTATAATTGTGCATTTAATTTAAAATGCACATCGTACAAAATCAATGTAATCAGTACAAATTATAATTATCAGTATTAAAATTAAATCCGAAGAAGGAATGGTTTCTGTCAAAGACTATTGGGTATGGCCGGGACATATCAAATTGGGAAATAAATAATTTTCTTCTATTACTTATTTATCACTTTAACTTGTGGTACGAATTACCATCATAAATTATCAAAATTATTACGAAAATTGTACCTGGTTTATACCTAGATAACGTTAAAATATTGTGCACCTAGAAAATCTAGGAAGAATTCATATCAAACATGGAAGGATCAGAAAATGTTTGAAAAACACTGTAATTTGTAAAAAATATTGTATAAATTGTAGTAAATTGGTATTGTTTGACTATTTATAAATATAATTATTTGGAGAGGAGGTTATTTATAACGTCGGCTGAATATTTAAATTAAAATTGCGCTGCTGTTTTAAAGACATTGTGAACTAAACATTTACCTGTGTATAATATTAAATTTTTACTGATTTATAAAATAAAAATAGATAATATTCGCTTGGTGTTAAATCTCTGCTTTCTGGATGACGTTGTAAGTTATACTATACAATGTCGAATTAAATTAACTAGCGAAACATCTCAACAGTGATGGTTATGGCGATGGTATTTGTTTTTTTTTTGAGGAAACCGACATTTCCTAGAATCAGTCATTCGAAAACATGACTGTGTCATCCAGCAACCTGCACTGGGTCCGGGCCCAGTGTTAGATTACGGCCCACTTGCTCTCACAGAGAGGGGTCCTGTGTCCCAGGAGCAGTGCAGTAGGAATATTATAGGCTGTATATGTATGTAGATATCTATGCCTATAATTTCTGTGAAGCCAGTTAATTTAATTTGACGATGTAATTATATAAACCATAATATTAGATTAATCGTCTGTATTATTATGTACCTAATCGAAATATGTCGTGATTTACATTTAAGAATAACTACGGAGTTCAATTCAATATCTTGAACAAGGCAGCTTATATTCTTGTTTTTCTATTAATAATATAATATATTCGTGTATTTTTGCAAAGTTAATATTATTCATTGAATGTTTTAGAATTGAACGGTACTTATAGGTATATTTATTTACAGTCACGAATAATACTTTTGATGTGTCTATAAACGTTTGAAAAGCAACCTAAAATTAATCCTGTATTCAATGTTCTATACTTATATTCAAACCTGTTCTGTGCTTATATTATTATTTGTTACCTACTGTTTTATCATTTGATTGTGTATTAGGTACGGCAAGGCAGGTTTTTGCATTAGGACGCTGCCCAAACTTAGGACACCGTAAAACACTCACCCCTTAGCTATAAATGTTGCTTAAAGCTAAGTAGTGATTAGCGACTGTTTAACCATACATTTTTGACGTTTAAACATAACGTTTATAAATAAAAGGGTCAGTGTTTTGTCTCGCTGTTAGGCGTATTGGTACATATTTACGAGCCAGAAAGTATTAAATTGAGTGTACCTATTAATAAATGTTGAAAATTGCAAAGACTTAATTAAAAATATTTCTTAAAAAATTAGTACCTATTATGATAAACCAATCGTTTAACAACAGAGAAAAAGTCATCTCTAGTAGTTCTCAAAATGTTGAGCGTACAGTATCATATTTTCGTCGAACCTTATTAGTTCCCGCAATGTGATATTGCAAAATACCAAAAAAAAAAAACTTCTTACCGCGCCTTAAGTTCACTGACCTTATGGTGATACCAATATGCAATCAGTTCTGTGCTCCTACGACTGATTGCGAAATAAATCTACCGTAAAATCTGTGACTAGAAGCTGAGTAGTGAGTAGTACGTTAGCTACCTAGTACATAGCTATTTATGCACACAGATTTAGAGTTACACCTAGCAAGATGTGTTTAAAATAGCCCATTCACCTTGTTTATAAGATAAGTAATAGATAGGCACATTCTTACAGATCATGCACTTATACAAAGTTCTTTGACTATTCAATGGATAAAATAAATCATGCAATGGTAAGTTCACGTAGCAACAACCCATTCACTGTTCAGCCTAAGAATTCATTAATATTATAGAATTGAACTAACCAAGACCTAATACTTTCATAGATAATAGATTAATGATCATACCTTGCTAGTAGCTAATACCTACATCAGTTGTCTATATTTACTTTAAATAGTCTAAATATTGTTATACAAATTAAATATGACGTATAATGAGGCTACAAATATTTTTTAAAGGTTTATTTTTCGCATATTGTGAATTGTTACGCGTACTCTGTGATATATTATGATCTGCTTGTATTATATTGTGTAAATGTTAATAATTATAATGTAACGAACATAATGTATTGATGAATAGGAGCCATATCTTATTATAAATAAATGTACAAGCATCCATCCAGGCTTTGTTTTTTAAACCCTGACGAAAAAATTCTTTAGAAAAACTGATTTGTATACCTATGTAGAAGTTAAAGATTTTCCATCTCTTCTCACAATGAACTAGGTAAGTGTGCACCTACGAATTTATCATCTTAGTAAAACCCTACTTCACTAAAAGAAATATATGTCTGGTTACACAAATCGACGAAACACTATTCTATACTCAATAACGCGACTTCCATGTTCAAGCTTAGTAGCTTGAACTTTCAATCTCTTAGTTAAGGATTAGCAAAAGCCTGCAACAAGGTCAGACACAATTTCTTTTTGTATTTAGCTCTACAACAGCTACTACAGAGCTATACTAGTCCATTACAATGTATTAAAAGTGATTTAATAATCTACTGAAGGTCCGCATTCTACTTGAATTATCGAACACTTGTTATTTACACCGGGGTCGGGCAAGGATCTACATTTTCTCCACTACCAACTGGGTGTGTGCATATACGATAAAAGTACTAACTATTTAATTTCAGATAATCGTTGAAACAATTGTGGAGCACAACCCAAAAATTTAGCCTATGATAGCAATTTGCTTATGCCAATAAAAATGCGAGCCGTTGTGTGATAATATCTCTTTAATCAATGTTCGTTGCGTATTAAAAGCTCGCGCAACGAATGTCTGTAAAAATAAATTCCCGAAGCTAATGCTCTTAGTTAGTGCCGGCCATAAAATACATGCTGCAACCGATAATAAATTGGGATAAGTTATAAGTTTGAGAGCTCTTGGTTTCCGTTTAATTCATTTCTTTATCACGGATAACCATTTCTCCAGCGGTTGATGATTCAAGAAGCTCTTGTGCACATGTGGAAGCTTCTTGGTGAGACGTTGTTGGATTCAGGTAATACTTTTGCTGATTTTATTTATGATCTTACTTTTATTTTCGACTGATTCTTCTAAGTAACGTTCGGCCACTCTGTCGGATTTCCATACGCCATGCCGTTTCAGTGTTATTAGGTTGGCCTCAGTATCAGCAATCAGAGTGGCAGATGATCTCTGGAAACAATGACCTGTAAATTGCTCTGGATTGGGAAATTTTGTGCCTTCCCATTTCTTGTTTTGAGCAGTTTCAGTTTCTATAGGTAATTGAGAAAAATCTGTCTGTTTTTATATCAATGGGATAAAAGTTTTCAAATCACTGCAAATGTGTTGTCACCGACGACAAAGGTTCGATCTATCTTGATTTTAGTATCACGAAATATTCTTCGTGAATACGATATCACTGGAACACAATCATCAATATCTGCCTAGCCTTTTCTCAACTATGTTGCGGTCGGCTCCTTGTCAAACTGGGTGCAGCTTAATAGCGGAACACCACCTATTTGAAGGAAAGAACTTAGATACCTTTTCAGTGTGCGCACTCTATTCGTACGACCAAGATCATACGTTTACTTATGATACAAATATGGCCTAATAGATTTTCAAAGAAAATTGCTGGTGGGTAAAACTCACCAGCATCTTTGCTGGCGCCTATTCAAGTAGCGCGGAAAGGTCGACTATGCTCAAAGAAGGTTGTCAAAATACAAGCATTACAAGCATTTTTGAGAGAAATAAGACTGAATGACTTTTCACCCTAATAGTGACGTTTTAATCAACATTACTTCAGTTGAGTAGCATTATTCAGCAAAATTTTGTGAAGAATGGGCTGATGCAACAATGTCAACTGTGAAGTTAGTGCGATCCAATTCAAGGCCAGGCGTCGCTTATTATTTGCTGTTTGAAGTGTATTACTTAATAATATTGATATAATATAAACACTACAGTATCAAAATATTCGTATATATGTCTACGTTGTTACGAGACACAAATAGATTTTATCGTTTTTTTACATGGTTCAATGTCAAGTCAGGGTCCGGCACACATGTAAATGAAGTAGATAAACCTTGGCATCCACGAGCGTAACGATAATACTACCAAATGATGACTTGAGGGTTTCTCCAGTTACCTACCTATTGTTAGGATTTTAGTAAACTCATTATAAAATTGTATCTAGTGCATGTAATAAATGCGTTTTATATTTAAGATAAACACATTTCTTTAATCAACTACCGTCGCGTCGTCTGGTTCAAATCACGTAACGGTCGGCGGGCGACAAGTGACAGAAAGCGTGTCACTTGCCTTTTAAAAACGATGAAACGGCTGTGTGCAGCTCAATTGTTGCTGCGACGCCGAATTGTACAGACCTCAAAGTAATACTGTGTCATTCCTTGTAGAAATATTGCTATCTGTTACGGCAAGGCCAGGTCAGTTTATTTTAACTTTAATATTTAAATATCTGAGTGCTAATATTTCTTAATTAAATAATATAATCAGCCATGTCGCGTACTTTTAAGCTAAGGTGTATTGTCTTTCCTGCCTGACGCTTTCTATTTCTACGAAGAATAGACAGTGCTTTTTCAATACAAAGTGACATTTCGTTTCTCCGTTTTTGACATCTTACCGTAGATATCTTTCTACAATCTGTCATTTTGTCTTTCGTTTTCGAACTTTGTCTAGGCCCATATAAATGTAGACTATTTCACAAGAATATTTCTTGCCAAACTGTCAAAATCACACTGACAACAAACTTTCTACTCGACGGCCACAAAGTATATAGGTAGGCCTGTACGATTATCTACAAAATCATGATTAGTTTAAAACGCATAACTGTGATAATTAATACAAAAACATAGCTATCTTCTCCTATTGTACATAATTTAGTTAATAGTCATGTCTATTCTACCATCGACAAATCGGTGCTCGTGCTAAGCCTGCTGCAGGTGTTAATAATATCCTGTTGAATAAACTGGTTTAGTTCAATTAAATGTTTGTGAGATTAATAAGATTATTCAAACTTTCATTTCATACACTACCCCGCGTAACCTAAAGCTAATAAATAGTTCGGTACTAACACTATTGACTATTTTTCGGTGTGTTGTGTTTGTCTTGACAGTTTTAGGGAAGAGTCCACGATAAATTGGCATTTCTGGATAATCTTATTTTATTTTTTCGTATTTGTGACATTATTTAACATTACATATGAGTAGCTGATATAACAGCGGCAGCGTTGATATCTATAGTAACCTCAATAATAACGTTATATATTTATTTAGAATTTGTGTGTCGCGCACAGTGTTGAATGTGTACTTGCATATACATTTTTATCTACGATGTGTACCAGGCCTTACAGATTAACGTGAAGTTGTATAGTCATAGTGTGCAAGTAGGTATGTTCAGAGTACAGAATTAGTAAACACACCCATCGCGTTGCCGGCAGGCGTTTATTATTATGAAATACTCGCACTGATAAGCAATACGATTACAACTTACATCATTATAACGCGGTGAAAATTAATTGTCAACTAATGAATATCACTTTAAATATCTTAGTTACATTTCTACTTGCAGCCACTACACACGGGTCTCGAGATATCACAATGTTCAGATTACCGAAAACAATGCGGGCCGTCGGGCTCTATAAATATTTGCCAATAACTGACGTCAACAGTCTAGTCGATTTAGAAGTGAGTTTACCAAGTGTTCTGCCATCTGATGTGTTGGTGGAAGTCAAAGCTACAGCGTTAAATCCGATTGATGCTAAATTACGCGCTCCGAAGCCGAATATAGAAACATCGCCACGGATTTTGGGATTTGACGGCGCTGGAATAGTTGTCTCCAAGGGGGACAATGCAAATTTATTCAACGTTGGCGATGAGGTATTTTTCACTGGCAGCATAGGAAGAAATGGTTCTAACGCGCAGTATGCGGCTGTTGACCAATATTTAGTGGGTCGAAAACCCAAGAACTGGACGTTTGAACAAGCTGCCGCAATGCCTCTCACGTCGCTTACTGCTGCCGAGTGCATTTGTGATCGCTTGCAGCTCTCAGAGAAGGACAAAGGCAAGTCTTTGTTGGTCATTAACAGCGCTGGCGGAGTGGGATCAGTAGCGACGCAGATCGCTAAGAATCTGGGACTCAAAGTCATTGGAACTGCGTCGCGTCCAGAAACACAGGCTTTTACGCGCGAATTTGGAGCAGACGTTGTTCTTAACCATACTCAGGATTTGATACCACAGTTAGAAGCGAATGGTTTTGGAGAAGGAGTTGACTTCATTTTAGTTAATTTCGACCCTGCACCGTATTGGGATACACTGATGAAAGTCATCAAACCTCAAGGCAGAATTTGTTTGATTGTTGACAGCAGTTCTCTCATAGATATAACACCAATGAAAGATAAAAGCATAACATTGGTGGCGGAAAGTATGTTCACAAGAGCGAAGTATAATACTGAAGATAAAATCAGGCAGTATGAAATTTTGAAAGAAGTATCGAAGTGGCTGGAAGAGGGAAAGCTAAAAAGTACTCTGACAAAAAAGATGGGCCCGATCAACGCTGCTAACTTACGAGAGGCACACAAATTGATAGAAGAAAAGAAAATGATTGGCAAGCTGGTGCTATCAGGATTTTAATGTTATAAGGTTTTAAAATATACACTCTTTAGCAGCTATTTTTTAGTTTATATGACAGTAAAAATGTGTTATCGTTTGTATGTTCATGTTACGCGATGTTTAATAAAACAAATCTAAATAAGTACCTACATCACCTTTAACTCAACACACAAAATTGAGAATCCGGAGTTTTACAATTGGAACCAAAGGACTTCCAGCAGTGGGAACGTTAAAGCCTGATATGAGCATGTATGCTAATCGCCCCCTGCGGTTCGACCCACGAAGGCTCCACTCTCACAAGGGTTGTTACCAACTGTTAATCTTTAAAACGACGGTTGGATCTAACGAAAGGGACGAATGAAGGCATTTGCATACAGCTGAAATGTGAATCCTAAATTAACTAATTATGAATGAGTACCTATGTAGGTAATTGAGGTCCGGAAGTGGCGCCGGTTTCTGACAAGGTATTTGAAAATCAATAGTCATGGTAGGTTGAGGCCTATTGAGGAACATATCGTGACGTAAGGTTTTGCACTTTTCGAAATACTACCTACTTCTACTATTGATGCAAATGATTAATAATAGCCAAAGTTGATAGATAACATGAGACAAAATAATAGGCAATAGTTGATAGCCACACTATCGAATTAGGTCTCAGATCTGGGGGTCTAAAAATACCATTTTGGCAGTTCATCTATTTTACAGTTTTGTCTAGAAATTCGTAAAATGGTCACCAAATTATGAATTGCTTTGTTAAAGTAAAATGTCAAATAGCAGAATCATAGGGGAATTCAGGAGACGAATCACTTTTAGAGGAATTGCTTTATGTGGCCTTTTTAAACCCGCTGTAAACATAGTTGTATGAGGACCAAATAAATAAATACACAAAATGCTTGTCTAAACATGGGTGACCTCAGAGGTCATTCTATTGAGGAATTAAGACATCACGCTTGTATTCCCCGAAGAACCCTTCGGGGAATACAAGCGTGATGTCTTGGCAGTGGTGTACCTATCTATTGGTACCTACACCTTTCAGCAGTTATTCTAAGTCCCATGTAATAGAGGGCGAACCTTACTACGTGATATAACTCTGCAAGCTGGCTTATGGAATAATTACATACCTATAAAAAGTTTGTTGAAATAGAAGGATGCTGATCAATCTGACTTCTCTAATTGTGCGAGAGTCACTATCTTTCTAAAAGTTCTAGAACAAGTCACTTTTATTAAAATGTTACTGCTACAAGTTATTCACTGTTGTATTTTTTATATTAGATTATGCACTAAGGGGATAAAGTAGTGTCTTATGTAGCGGGCGCCGTATTGAATCCCGAGCAAAACGAAGGATTCTAGTGTTAACTTCCGAGCAAAGCGAGGGAGTTAAGACAAGAATCCTGAGTGGAGCGTGGGATTCAAGGTCAACCAAGACGTAGGCACCTTTATCCCCGAGCAGATTACTTTTCACACCATCTACGAGACAATAAAAAGCAATAGGTACTAGAATCAAAGTATTTATTAAAATAACAATTACAGTTAGAGACCTATTTAAAACAATTGTTAAATGTTAAAAAGGTAATGTTTGATACATTAGACCAGTTGTGGAATGACTAAGTTATGTTTTTATTCGGTACATTTTTATTGAAGTTGAGGTAGAGTTTATTTGAGTATTATTGTTAAGTAACGTTTCAGAAACTTGGGTCTGCTGAGGACCACTTTGGATCGTGAAAGTTGGTGAAGGTGGTGCTTGAGGCAGTGGGCTAGATGAATAGTGTTTGATATGGAACGTTGTGGTGACAAAGGTGTTCATGGAATCAGGGGTCTAAAAAGGCCACTTTGGCAGAATCATAATTTATGATCATATTATGAATCATATTTAAAATCGCAAAATGGTCACAAACTGACAATTCATAATAATAACTGCGTTGACAGCACGCAATTCATCTGTTTGACAGTTTTGTATGGAAATTCGTAAAATGGTCACCAAATTACGAATTGCTTTATTAAAGTAAAATGTCAAATAGCAGAATCATAGGGAAATTCAGGAAATGAATCACTTTTAGAGTAATTGCTTAATGTGGCCTTTTTAGAACCTGTTATCAACGGTGTTTTTAGTTTGATGTTGTCACCAATGCGGCAGCTTATTTTATCCATATTTTGTATGGAATTTTCAATGTAGCCCTCTGCTACTATATCAGATTTCCAGCCACCGTGTCTTTTAATCTGGGTCAAGTCTGCTCCTGAATCCGCCAATAGGGTAGCCGATGTTCTCCTAAAACCACGGCCTGTGTAGAGCTCGGCATTTGTTAATTTCAGGCATTTCACAAATTCTTTCGGCATGCTGCTGATCTTAGTTTTTTCAATGACTTGCTTGGTGCACTTGCCATTATTATAAGCTACGAAAAATCTGGTAATGTTTATATTAGAGGGGCGTAGAGCTTGGTACTTTTCGATAATTCTTACATATTCTCCACAGACTACGAATGATCGTTCCTTCTTTGATTTTGTATCTGGCAAATTTAACAGCCTGTATTCACAGGAAAAATGTAAGCTCATCCCATTGTTTAAATTATTTAATTTAAAACGAGGGGCTTGTGGCTAAGTAATAACAGCCACACGGGTCGATCGATCAAGGTAAGCTACGCTTGCCGCGGTTGGTCCGTGGATGGGTGATCATCTTTACATACTAAGACCCTTTCGTGCCTCGGAAAGCACCTTAGGCCGTTGGTCCCGGCTGTCATTTGTGGATCTTTGACTGTCGTTACGGGTCATCAGAAGCCCGAAAGTCTAATAACTATCTTATCAAGGGGTATCATATTACCCAGACGTGGGAGTAAAACTCACCAGTCACATTTTGGAATACTGAGAGAAATCCCAGGATACAATTGTCACTTTCTGTTACCTCTCAAGAGCCTTTGGCTGCGTTGACCACAGTACACTGTTCTGTAAATTACGCCACTATGGAATCCGTGGAAAAGCTGCTGATTTTCTTCTTTCCTATCTATCAAACAGGCAGCAAAAAGTAAATGTTAACGGGGCGACGTCCTCGGGGGCTCTAGTTAAGATGGGCGTGCTTCAAGGTAAAATTCTTTGCCAAATTTTGTAAAGAATGCGCTGATACAACACTGAACTGTGAAGTTAGTGCGATCCAATTCAAGGATAGTCATCGCTTATTATTTGCTGTTTGGGTACCAAAATATTCGTACTAACGTTGTTTTATCTATCGAGACACAAATGTATTTTATCGCTTATTTTACATGATCAAATGTAAATGAAGTAGATAAAGTTTGGAATACAAGAGCGTACGGTGAGACTACCAGATGGCAGCTTGCGGTTTTTCCAGTTCTTGACTATTTTTCGGTGTGTTGTGTTTGTTTTGGCAGTTTTAAAAGGCCGTATACAACATTTTGTAGATTTAGCTGATTTACTTGATTCTACAGACGTACTTTTAAAGTTAAAATACTGCATTTCCAACATGACACATCGTTTCAATCAATGGACGGGCTACTTTTTTAATTTTATCGAGAATTATAATGCGAGATTTAGGTTGATTTGAAAGATTATTTACTGCCAATTCTTTTTAATTTGTTGCATATTTTTTCCAGGCAATGGATCGGTCTTGAACTGAAGTTTATTTCTGTTACGTTAATTATACGAATGAGATTTCTGAGTAGCCAAAATCAAAACCAATTCACTGCCCATTTTCTCTAAAACTTAATTAAGTTAAATATTTTTTATTATGTTTTTTAATAGAAAAGTAGTAAAAAGTGATTCATACATTGTATAGATGATTTCCACAACACTAAGTATTACTACTGTTTTTGGTAAATTAAACTCAATCAATACATCGTAATTTCTCCTAATATGTAGACGTTAAAACGATTCGTAAATGTGTGATATAGAATATCACATATTTACAAAACAGTCTCCGGTTTGAGGTCGACTAATCAAAATCAAATAATAAGAATAAAACTTATGAAAATACAATATGTTAACTGTAAAATCAGGCGTATAAAATCACGTAATTCAGCGAATTCCGAAAAGTTTCCTATAGGTTCGTACGGCATCATAAGGAAGAGTCCACGTTAAATTGGGATTTCCAGAGCATCTTATTTTTTATTTTTTTACATTAAATATAATTAAATCCAGAGCCCAGGTTAGTTATAAAACATGAGTAGCTAATACAACAGCGGCAGCGTTTTTATCTACGAGTAGATAGATATGAACAAGAGTAGCCTTAAAATCATGATGACATGCATTTTAAAGTTGATTTCACTCTTTAAAGCGATATAATTTTATATTAATTGCCAGAACTTGCATGGATAAAATTAACGTGCACACAGTGTTAAATTGAATGTGTGCTTACTACTTATACATTTTATCTACGATGTGTACTGGGCCTTACTGATTACCGTGAAGTTGTATAGTCATGGTGTGCGAGCATGTTCAGAGTAGAGAATTAGTAGATACGCCCATCGCGGTGCTGGCTGACGTTAATTGGTGAAAATATTATGAAATAGTCGCACTGATAAGCAAGACGATTACAATTTACATTATTATAACGTGGTGAGAATTTATTGTCAACCAACGATTATCACTTTAAACATCTTAGTTACATTTCTACTTGCAACCACTACACACGCGTTTCGAGATATCACAATGTTTAAATTACCGAAAACAATGCGGGCCGTCGGGTTCTATAAATATTTACCAATAACCGACGTCAACAGTCTAGTCGATTTAGAAGTGAGTTTACCAAGTGTTCTGCCATCTGATGTGTTGGTGGAAGTCAAAGCTACAGCGTTAAATCCGATTGATGCTAAATTACGCGCTCCGAAGCCGAATATAGAAACATCGCCACGGATTTTGGGATTTGACGGCGCTGGAATAGTTGTCTCCAAGGGGGACAATGCAAATTTATTCAACGTTGGCGATGAGGTATTTTTCACTGGCAGCATAGGAAGAAATGGCTCTAACGCGCAGTATGCGGCTGTTGACCAATATTTGGTGGGACGAAAACCCAAGAACTGGACGTTTGAACAAGCAGCAGCTATGCCAGTCATTTCGCTTACTACTTTCGAATCATTTTACGATCGTTTACTGCTCTCAGAGAAGGACAAAGGCAAGTCTTTGCTGATCATCAACAGCGCCGGCGGAGTGGGGTCAGTAGCGACGCAGGTCGCTAAGAATCTGGGACTCAAAGTCATTGGAACTGCGTCGCGTCCAGAAACACAGGCTTTTACGCGCGAATTTGGAGCAGACGTTGTTCTCAACCATACTCAGGATCTGATACCACAGTTAGAAGCGAATGGTTTTGGAGCAGGTGTTGACTTCATTCTAGTTATTTTCGACCCCGCACCGTATTGGGATACACTGATGAAAGTTATCAAACCTCAAGGCAGAATTTGTTTGCTTGTTGACAGCAGTTCTCGCATAGATATAACACCAATGAAAGATAAAAGCATAACGTTGGCAGCGGGAAGTATGTTCACAAGAGCGAAGTATAATACTGAAGATAAAATCAGGCAGTATGAAATTTTGAAAGAAGTCTCGAAGTGGCTGGAAGAGGGAAAGCTAAAAAGTACTCTGACAAAAACGATGGGCCCGATCAACGCTGCTAACTTACGAGAGGCACACAAATTGATAGAAGAAAAGAAAATGTTTGGCAAGCTGGTGCTATCAGGATTTTAGTTTTATAAAGTTTGAAACAAATACCTACTCTTCTTTTTAGTTTATATTGTAGTGAAAATGTGCTATCATTTGTATGTTAATGTTACACGATGTTTAATAAAACAAATCTAAAATAAGTAGGTACCTACATAATCTTTAACTCAACACATAAAATTGAGAATCCGGAGTTTTACAACTGGAACCAAGACTGAAATGCCATGCAACCTGTTGGGTGATTTTTAAAGTAAGGTGAACAACTGAAGTTATCAGGACCATAACCACCCCTTGCCAACCCGTAGGTACTGGACCCGTGTGATGGAATACGGCCCACTCTCTCAAAGAGAGGAAGCCTGTGTCCTAGCAGTGGGAACGTTATAGCCTGATATGCTTATTTATGCTAACCGCCCCCCGCGGTCAAATCGACGAAGACTCACAAGAAAATATGGTCGTAACTTGTTAGCAGTTAAACTTAAGGAGATCTTTAAAACAACAGTTGGATCTACCGAAAGGGACAAATGAAGGCATTTCCATGCAGCTGAAATGAGAATCCTAAATGAACTCATTTTCAATGAGTACGTAATAATGCTCACGGTTTGCTAGCGAGCCATGGAGCGCTGTATCCTGAGAGTTCGACGTTCAGACCGTATAAGGAACACAACACTCGGCGCCAAAACCAAGATCACAGACGTTACCCAGAAAGCTGCTCAGCTTAAGTGGGACTGACCCGGACATGTCAGATGACAAATGGGCTAAGAGAACCACCGATTGGGTCTTAACTTCACGAACGAGGACATCGCGGCAGGCCGTGACGAAGATAGCGGGACGAGCTTGACTCCTACTGAAAGGACTGGCCAGCACTAACAATAGACATAATTGTGTGGAAAAGGGGGAGAGAGAGGCGTTTGCCCTACAGTGGGCAATACAGGCTAGTTACATAGATTTAATAAAAGACTGAAAGAGGCGAAACTGTTCGAGAATCACCATCAGTGTAAAAATACCCGAACAAGTCGGTTCTATTAAAAAAATACTGTTACAAAATAGTCACTGTTGTATTATTTTAACCTTATTGATTTATAGGTATCTACGGCTGACAGACAGACGGGTGACCGCAGTGTTTTATTAGTCGTCAAATAGACTCCCAATTATTTGGTTCCATTTATCTCCAGCACACTGCAAAGACCATAAGAAATTGTACTAGGTTATAGGTATTATAGGTTCCTATGTTGAATTCGTTATGAACAGTGCCCTATGTTCCCTAATGCAACAAATTATTGAATTAACTGTAAACCTACCCATAAAATATAGCTATGAACTAAAAACAAAAGGGTAAATCAATGAATCTGTTTGTGAGTTCTAATCGCAATAATGCTGACGGACATATATCTACATACATATATAATATAAGATAGTTTAAAATGTAATGTTATTATGTAAGAATGTACTTACTAATCTTGAGACAGAAAAGTAGGTACCGCTCACATTTTGATAAGAACCCGATAAGAGGTACTTCAGTTAAAAAAAAATATTTTCGCGCTGTCATCGTGTTTTTTAAAAGCGTAATTATGTTATAGATATTAAATTGTGATGATAACAAAAAAAACTTTTGTTTCAGTTACATTTCGGTCTGCGATAGATACACACGCGTCCAAAGTTACTTATAACAACAATGGCGGGTTTACCGAAAACAATGCGAGCTGTTGGACTCTATAAATATTTGCCAATAGAAGACCCGGACAGTCTCCTCGACGTACAAGTGAGTTTACCAAGTGTTAATGAATCAGACGTATTAGTTGAAGTTAAGGCTACGGCAGTCAATCCCGTTGATGCCAAGCAACGAGCTCCGAAACCTAATACAGAAAATCCGCCACGTATTTTGGGAGTTGACGGCGCCGGAATTGTAGTCTCCAAGGGAGCGAAAGCCAATTTATGGAATATTGGCGACGAAGTATTTTTCACTGGCGACATTAAGAGAACTGGCTCTAATGCACAATACATAGCTGTTGACCAATTTCTAGTGGGAAGAAAACCCAAGAACTGGACGTTTGAACAAGCAGCAGCTATGCCAGTCATTTCGCTTACTACTTTCGAATCATTTTACGATCGTTTACTGCTCTCAGAGAAGGACAAAGGCAAGTCTTTGCTGATCATCAACAGCGCCGGCGGAATGGGGTCAGTAGCGACGCAGGTAGCTAAGGTTCTGGGACTCAAAGTCATTGGAACTGCGTCGCGTCCAGAAACACAGGCTTTTACGCGCAAATTTGGAGCAGACATTGTTCTTAACCATACTCAAGATCTGATACCACAACTAGAAGCGAATGGGTTTGGAGCAGGAGTTGACTTCATTCTTGTTAATTTCGACCCTGCACCGTATTGGGATACACTGATGAAAGCTATCAAACCTCAAGGTAAAATTTGTTTGATTGTCGACAGCAGTGCTCTGGTAGATTTAAAACCGTTGAAAGACAAGAGCGTTACTTTGGTGTCCGAGATGATGTTCACGAGGATAAAGTATAATACCGAGGACAGGATCAGGCATTATGAGCTTTTGCAGGAGGTATCCCAGTGGATGGAAGAGGGGAAGCTGAAATGCCCTATGACGAAAACGATGAGCCCAATCAACGCTGCAAACTTAAAGCAGGCTCATAAACTGCTAGAAGATAAAACATTGATTGGAAAGCTGGTGTTATCAGGATTTTGATTTAATATTATGGTGTTACCTACAGATTGTTAAAATAATTAGATCTGTTTTAATAATAAGTTTCTCATTTTTCTTTTTTTCATGTCATGTTATTTTAAGTCCCACTGTCCCAAATCCGGAGAACGACTTAGATAGCTAGCCGCTAATCTAAAAACAATTATTGGGATATAAACAATGTGTACTTAGTTTTACAGGATATTTAGTTCTTATTGTGTTCTAAATTCAGTATCTTAATGTTTTAAAATATGTCAATTTATTTAACGTAACATAGAGCTGAGATATTAATAAAATACTAACATTATTTAAAACAAACTCACGCATTGGAAATAGCAGCGTCAATATTTTTTCGAATGACCTTACAATGTCACCTGGTAATCCAAGGAAGGTCGTAGAAATCCACTTGATGCTGGCAGGGCCGATATTCAGACAGATTTTTGGGGGAGTCCTAATTCCAGCAGTGGCTTCTACTACCCAATTAGGTTGATATAGTGATGGTACATTCAAACTCAATAATAAGTTAAAAATAATTTAATAACACATTACTTTTGTCCAGAAAATGATCCTAATGTGTGTGAAGAGTTGTTCAGAATGCTTGGATCAAACTCTTGACCTATGAAAGGAGATCCAGGCGCGTTCCAGGCTTTCTTTAAGACATCCAAGTTACGAATTTCATCACTCGTTGGTAGACCCTGCAGTTTCCTCTCTTGATTCCACTGCATTTCACGGACCTGAAAAATAAAGTAGATTTCTATTCATAACATCATCCCTGTAATCCATGAAGGGTAAGGCAGAGGTGTAACTATAGTACACCCACATTTTGCCTGTTATGTGAAAGTGTTATGGAGCGAGCCCATTGCCATCATCGGGCCACACATTCTGATTCCTGGCTACTGCTGCGATGTCCCTGATGCAGAGACCCAAAAATACTTTTCCCAACCTGGAAATCAACAGTAGCGCTCATAGGTAGCGCTTGCAACTACTTAACCTTCGATGCATTCTGGAGTTCAAGGTTTTAAAACATTAATTTTAAAAGCTTAGGATTTTTCAGTGCAACAGGGGAGATAAATATTTCTGACTGACAGGATAGATAGAGTGGACGAGCCATAACTGTCCATTATATTATTGATTTGAAACAATATTAGCATGAATAATCGTGGGTCGTCCATGCCTCATACATGCCACACCTTGTGCCAAACTAAGCCTAGCATAAATCAATCCATACTAGAAGAGATTTATAACAAGCCCTAGTGCCGGATTGATGGCAATAGGTTTGCCCCCATGGGATTTAAACATGACTAGCAGAATATGGGTGTACTAAAGGTACACCGCTGCTCAACCCTTTGGGGAATACAGGCATGATGTTAGGGTAGGGTATGAAAGTTTTATTAAGCAGATAACTTTGGTTGGATGTGTAATTGTACCTTGGCAACATGGTCTTCTGGCAAATCATCCAGAGGTCTGGAACAGTCTATTTTATCCAGGTCTATAGCTTCTTCACTGTTTAAAAGCTTATTCCACCATCTTTCTTGAACTTTTTCTGTAAATGATAAATAAGATCTTATTAAAAATCTCTATTTCACATTCTAAATTCACTTACTGACAGACAATGCAGAGCATAACCCTCTCTCGGATTAGAAGCACGGAATTTTGGACAAGAGTTCCTTTTATAACTAGAGTGACCAAACAGGAAGGCTTTTTGAAAATTCATAGTTTGTCCCTTTTTAAGTTAGAGACGTACAGGAGGTAGTTAGCCCTCTGATTATAAGTAAAAGTAAGATGTCTCATCATATTATGGAACGATGGGGTTCCATTCACTTTCACCAAGGATCATGGGAACTGAGAAGTTTCCAATGGAAAATCCAATTGGGCAGATGGTTTGTATTAAAAGAAATAGCTATGTTGCTTGAGTGTACTTTTATATGCTGAAACCTAGCCATCTCAAATAATATTCATAGATATGTTCTTCATCTGCCTAGGCTTTTCCCAAATATGTTGAGGTCGGCTCTCAGTCTACACAGAAGCAGCAGAATACCAGTATTTAAAATTAAGCGACTGCCTATCTGAACCTCTCAGCCCAGTTATGGGCTACACAATAACTATTGGTAAGACTGCTGTAGGATATAATTTTGCATATCTATGCATATTATTTGACTGTGTTAAAACTAATACCACAAACTAAATTATTACCCAAATGCATCAACAGTTTTCCTTCACTGATGCTCCAGAAGCTATCCATAGTCTTGATCTTGTATGGCAAGGAATCTTTTATGATGATGGCACCAGTCCGAAGCGCCACACATATGTCACTAGGGTTTATTGTAACTTTCAGGTCTTTCGAGGATTTTATGTTTGTTGGTAGCTTGACAGTTACATCTGGAATTGGACAAACAATTGGTATTACTTGTAGTTTTAGAAGTCCTTGGGACACAAATTCTGTTTCACAGTTTTGTAATAACAAACAAGCAACAGCTATTCCGTGTGGTGCCTGACGTAAAGAATAGCACCATCCCAGTTCATCCCATGGGTGTCGTAAAAGGCGACTAAGGGACTCACTAGAGAATGGGCAGCAGCATTCTCTATGCTTTTTACCATCATACTGCGATCGCCAATCCGCCTGCCAAGCGTGGCGATTATGGCAAACCCCACAAAATGCTTGGGGGAGGCCTATACCCAGCAGTGGCCGTCTTCGGCTGAAATGATGATGATGAAACAAACAAATACATGAAATAATGTTGAAGACAGTTTGAGTTGTTAGTGTATCAAAAGTAAACAACAGGACTACTCAATCAATCAATCAACTCAGCCTCGACCATTCCACTTCTGGACTTAGGCCTCTCCCATTTTCTGCCACAACATAGTAATTTTCTTTAGATTGTCAGCCCCTCTAACTGGGGAGTGCCCAACACTATGCGCTATATGATTCTCGGACTACTGCCAACAAATAATTTCTAATGAAGCAAGTGTTGGTTTTCTAAATTATATTTATTTGTAACATTGTCGCTTTCATATAAAATAAAGCCCTGACCTCAATAAAAATAAGACTTTATCATCACACCTAAATACAGGATATGTTTTTATCCAGTGCGCAAACTGTAACCATGAATTCAGCATATCATTCTTGACCTCCAGTGCTAAAATTTTTCGTCGGTAATAAAAAAAAAATCAGCTTAAAACTTTTCCTCTATAGTAAATACGACAATCAAGGCATTATTACCTACCTAGTTCCATAATATTCTGAGACCACAAATATTTCTCCCTGTCTGCACCATTATAAGTGTCAGAGTTCTTCTGTATCGGTATCTCAGGAGGTTTGTAATCTTCTGGGAAGGCCTTTGAAGTACTGGTCACATTGCTTGGAGACTCACATTGGGTCTTTGGTATTGGTTGGCCTTTAGAAGACTCTTCAGTGGTTTCAACTTCTTCAACAGATTCTGTGGTAGGTCCTTCATCATCAACACCATCATTGTCAGCGACTACTTCCACCTCCTGGGCGACAGTGGAGCACATGATCTCATTGTTAAGGTCGAAAGGTTTCTGTGCACCGTTGGGCCCTTTCCAGCTTTTAGGATCACAGGTCCTGAGGACTTTGATCACCAGTTCCTCAGCGACTCCTGGTGGGAATCCCATATTTTCGTAAGGACCTTGAGGTACATAGTAGAAATCGGTCCTGGAATATATTTATAACAAAATAAGTGTGGAAGCCTATTTATATTTAGTCTTTGCAAGAAATAATAGTGTTCATATGGAAGTAAAAAAGAGGAATTTAAAATTTGAGCCAAGTACATTCAGAGCATTCGGAAAGCAAAAGACAGTATTGAGGCTTGAGGCACAAAATGGTGTGCAAAGCACAGAGTGTGTTGCTTTACGCTCAGTATTGTTACAGAAAATTACGCTAAAGTATATTAAAGTGCGTTACATGAATAGTTTAAATAGTTTTGTTAGAGTTTGCCATCAGAGTGCCACAAGAGTAAAAAGTAAACAAAAACAGTGAAACTCACCTTCGGGCTAAAAAGCCGAATACGGATGAGAGGAAACCTAATATTGATTTCTCGTTGACTAAAATTGACGTTAATACCTCGTCATATTTTGTTATGTCGGGAGAATCAGACATATTGTTGTATTTTAATGCGTAAATCTACAATTTATTGATTTTCTATTTTTCTCTGCCTTGTTATCTTGTTCATATTTTGATTGACATTGAGCGAATGATAATGAATGAACGACAGCGGCATGAATAGTAATAACTTCATTCATTTTGGCATTGGCGTTATTCAATAATAATGTACTCAGTGGCGTTAATTTTACCGGAAACTCTGAAGATACATGAAACGAAAACAATAGTTGCCTAAAAAATATTTGATTCAGTCTGGAAAATTAATAAAACTTAAAACAATCGAAGAAAATATATGTTTGATAACCTTTTTACTTTCCCGAGTAAACTCAAGTTGTTAAATTACTACCACACTTAAAGTTTTTTTAGCGTTGGCATCCCAAAACCTGTTTTTTAATTTACATTCCCGCCACTTGGCGGAGTTACTTCGCTTTCGAAAGTTTCACATCCGCAAGAGAGCGGCAAGGCAAGGCGAAGTGAAGTAGGCAAAGAAGTCTCGCGCGCGAACTCGGTACGCTGCAGGCGATGACCGTATTCATATGAGTTTTTATTATATTGTGTGTGTGCTGTCGTGTTCTCCGATCCGCTAAGTGCTTACGAAAATGCTGTATAGGTGAACTTTTAGGATACAAAGTGTTGTGATTGTGATAATATCCCCTTAATCCTCTTCTATCTTTTACTGTCTCTTGAAGGTTGTAAAAATGCCTTGCTCAGCGGTAACTTTGTCCATAGCGACCATTACAGCAATCGTGGCTGCTGCTTTAATGGCTATAGCATTTTCGACGGATAACTGGCTTTACATTGAAGTAAAGCGCACGAGCATACAGGTAAGGAATTAATAAAAAATAAATATTCATCTAACATTGTTAGATATTTAATATCTTTGTTTACCTGCTAGTTTTCGTGCCTGACAGTTTAGAAGAAAAGTTAATGAAGTACTTAGTTTAAAAACTGTTGTTTTAGTTAGTTCATAGTTAACCCTCTTAATATAGTTAGTAGGTAGATTGAGGTCAAGTTATTTTTAAACTAACTACCTTTTTATTTATCAGTTTCCTCATCGAGTCACCACGAAGTCTTCAAACTTACCTTAACAGCATCTTTTCAGTTGTCTTATTCTTATAGCACCAACAAGTTACAAGGTCGAAGTCCACGAAATCTTGAAACTATTATGAAACTTGGAGAACAGCTGCTACTAACACCTTCCATCAAATAAACAATTGATTAAGATCTTAGTATTTTTCATTGTCGATTGTTTAGCATCGAGCGGGAGCGCCAGCGCATACTATCTTGATCATCAATAAATCTTATGACTTACGACATTTCCCTTGTTTCATTACGAAGTTGGTACAAATGGTAGTGGAGTGGACTCAATAAAAATCATCGTCGCACGTATTCTTTCGAGTCCTTGCCGTGGCACCGTTAGAGCAGACACGTTACGCATAAATATGCACGTATTAATGGCACGAACCAATGTGTGGGTAACTGTACTGTTCCGTGATACTCCTGTGCACCCAGACGTGGAGATAAAGAAACTACGACCGATAACGATACACTCCAAACCACGTTTTAAAACCAAGCCACTATGCACTTTTTGTATAGAAATATAAACTTTTTAAAAGGTTTAAATTCAAATTCGGAACAATGATTAGGTACATCTAAATGATGGTCAGTACCTGACGTACTTACTTCAAAAGTCCATAAAAACTTTTTTGACTCGTCAGTATGTTGATGTTTTAGGCCTTGAAACTATAGGTACATAAAAATTCACGATAGCTCGATTTAGAAGCCTGGGAGTGTAGTTTATTCTCCCTGCAACCAAGAAGTTAAGAAGTTATCGATATACACAAAAACTTCGGAATCGTTAAACATTTGCAGAAAGCGCGTAATTTGCAAAAACTGGAACATCTCACGGTTAATTTGCTTGTTATGTGCGTCGGACTTTTTGTACCGACATCGACAGACCGACCGTTTCTGGTTTCTTTTCTCGAGTCGGGGTCATGGTTTTTTGCGATCCAAGCAAACTTGCATCGCCTTGTCTTCTACCTGCTCGCGAGGACGGCTTAATTTTTTGCTCGTTCTATAATAGGGGTGACTTTAAAAGCTACACGTAGACAGGTTCCTACGTGACCAATCCTTCATCATCTTGTCTTTATCTCAAACTTAAATGGTTTTGTAACCTTTTTTCGCGTCGGCGTCTGATTTTAAGCCCAATGGGAAATATCTTCAATCTTTTCTTATCTAAAAATACATCGTTTTAAGCGAACAACAAGTTTTGTATCCTCCGTTATTTTAGTTTTTTCTGATACCTCACTAGTGCGTTCATTCATTGGAACAAAGTTTCCTCATAATTATATTTTTATCGGTTTTTGCTACCTACATACATCATTTTCACCTAGATGGAAAAAAGTCATCAAAATCACATACATCTATCACAGCCGATAGGTACAAAGATGTGCTAAACATCTAAGAGGTACGTAAGATACGTTTCTTAGGTTTTTACAGCAACACAACGAGTTCTCTGTGTAAACACTTACTAAAGATTACATCGATTGTGAAAAAGTTTTACAGCGTCACAGTTTTTAAATGATGAAACAAAGATCAAAATTAATCACTGATCATTCAGTTTGACCTCTGCAAAAACTACCTAGTTAAAAACTACTTAGGTAGCTACACAATCACCAGTACTGACAACTATTCAGATTGGATACATATTAGCCAACTGAAACTCGATTAGAACTCTTCCAGGAAAGGAATATATTGTAAAATAAGCTTATTATTCAAATTCCAATCCACCATTATTTCTCATCCCATAAGGCGCACAAAATTACACAGCGAAAATCTAATCTCACTTTATTATCACTTACCAGCATGTTCAATGAGGCCTTCGAGAAGAAAATTACTTAGCATAATACCTAATTGTAGTTTACGAGGCGTCCCATAGACGTGAAGCGAATGACTTATTATCTACATATCCAAGTCTATTAGATCTTGTAAAGACAAACAGTGGAAAGCTTGGGAGAAATCGATCGTGAAAGTGACGAAATCTGTGTGAACATCTCTCTGAACTGCATAGTTAGTTACCGCGTTACGATAACCGTAACTTTTAACTTACGTCATTGTTATCATTGCGGATTTATCTATGCTGAAACTAACAGTTGTGAATAGAAAACGTTGGATTACGTGTTGTTACGTACGATTGTCTCATGTTTTCGGTCGAGCAACTTCAAATGTCTGCAAAACGGTGCACGGTACTACTACCCAGAAATTGTACCTATGTCTGTCAGCAAAAGAACAGTTCTGTATTTTCGTGTAATTTTTTTTTATTAAGTTTATAGTTGGCGCCCAACAGCTCACTACTGCCATAAAAAAATATCATTAAATGAGCCAATAAATGAAGTTCGTGATGTTTCTGCTCCGTAAAGCTAAATACCATGTACAGCTATAACACACAGTGATATGAAAGTCACGACTCACGAGTGTTGAGTTAGATGGATTACCCACTATTTATGTAGGTAAAATGCAATCACGGTTTTAAACAAGTAGGCATGCCTACTTCGCATTATGCATAATGCACGGTCATAGATTATAAATCCTGATTCACATTACCATAGAGATTTTATTATTTAATAGAAATTATTTCAAATGAGCTCAAAATAACCGCGTGAATGAACGTTATGAGAGACTTTCATATTGCTGATGCGTCGGTTTTCTACGTTTGGTCAGTTTTCAAGTTATGCAAAGACCAAAGAAAGTGGTTTATGCAAATAACTAAATATTCTGTGAGTGCGAGATGGTTTTGGTTTTATGCAACGAGCAAACGTTTTATGTAATGTGAGACGTGAATTGAAGGAATTACGAAGACTTTCTAGTGTGCCTAATGCTTATCTATATTTACTAATATTAGAAAGAGGTAAAATTGGTTTGTTCGTATGTAAGGGGTTATCTCTGGTACCACCAGTCGGATTTGAAAAAATATTTTTGAATTTGATAGATCAATAGGGTATTTTACTCTATAAATTTTAGAAAAAATCTAAAAATATATTATTGAGATAGCTTAGGCAAAAGGCAGTGAGAAAATGTTAGTTTTAGTTCATGAAACAACAAAAACATTTCAGTTTTTTTAATCTGTTTTTGAACACCATGAAATAGTAGCCGCCATGTTATTACTTCATACGGCATGTCAACTGAACAACTATGTACTTTTATTATTTTTGTACCCAAAGTAATTTTTATTTAAATAATATTTTGCATTCAGGAACAGCAAACCAAATATATATAACTAATATGTGGAAAAATATTTTTTTTTAATTATAAAATATCAGCGCATTCTGTTTATATAGCAAACTGACGTCATACCCACAGATCAATATGGCGTCCAGCGTTTTCGTCAAATTACGCGCGAAATTTGAAAATGTAAAATTTAAATGCATTTTTATGGCACTTATCGATTAAATAAAAAAAAATGTTTTTTTTTGTGGTTTATTAGCACTCTACAAGCTAATTTAGACACTTTTCAAAAATGAGTGTAATACCTTATTCTTGAGAAACGTTATAGGCTGACATTACGGTAAGAGACCCTATGGAGCCGAGTTAAAGAAAAAAACTTAGATAGATCGCTAAGAGAAAATTAAGTAGGTATTATCGCGGGCGGGCGATGCGATGCTATAGGATATATTTTATGTTAAAACAAGAAATTTCACGCGGATACATAACCACAAGCTTCTGGCTGCGACTGTCTACTTCGTCACTTCGTCTGCGATAACCACTTGGAACTATGTTTATGGAACCCACGGAACCTGACTTTGAGGGGGGAGCTAGTCAGCTTCAGTTATGGTTCTAAATTAAAGCTAGTGGATCTCAACTACTTACTGGTATTTTAACATTTTAAAATGACTGCCCTGGTACTATTCGTAACACGCTTAGTTCCCAATCATTCCTGTCTTATTTCTTAGCATAACCGTGATAAAAATCACAACCTAACAATGAAAAGGTCTGTGTCTACTTTTAACATTAGTGAACAACACCGGACACCAAACTCTCCTATTCATTGACTACAAAAGTCGAAAGAACCAACAGAGAAACTATAAAAAGATTTATATTTACGGAAGCAGAAAAACATCTGGGAACTAAGGGTTGAACACGAAATAGTTTGTTTATTGGCTTACCTGGCGAGGGACCGGATGCAATGTTTGCTTATCCAAACAAATACACGCCATTTGTAAAAAGACTCGCACATGCAGGGTTCCATCACCGTAGAATATTTAACACTACATAAATTGTTTGAAAATACTTTAGTAAAAAATGTACCTTTAATTTCTAACTTTGTTTTATATTTACTGTTTTTGTTGTTATAACGGCCAGTAGTAATACACTCTCTATTAAAATTTCAAGTGTCTACTTACAAAATACACAGCCTTGTGAAATACGGACGTACGAACGCACATCGGAGCCTTAGAAATACGGTCCCGTTGGAACCCTTTGGGTATGGATCCCTAAAAATGGTGATTAAGTATCTACAGGCCAGGTAGAAAGGCTATTGTTCAACGTTGTGTTAATCATACCTACATATACTTAATGCCTATACGCCCAAGGCTCGACTGACAGGTGGTTTGTTCAAGCTTGCTTCTTGTAAACCGGACACGTCTGGTTGATTAGCTTCCTGCCAGGAAAATTGTTGAAACTGACTGTTCCTATATGTTCTATTGCGGGGTATTATTGTGTCTAGACATTGATCGGTCTTTGTCCAAATCTAACGGTTGGTTTGTTTGGTTTTTTAGACAGCTACATTGGTCCTAAGGCTCAACAGCATCTATTTGTTGTTGTACCTTGTCGTTTCTTAAGGGGATTACGTCGCTCAAATCACAAAAACACCCTAGGTTTAAAGAAGTTTGTAGACGATTCCTTTATGCATTTGCCGTATAAAAATTATGTAGGTAATACATATGGTACTGAGAGAACCCAGGCCAAAGTCGAGCAATAGTTACTAAACAGATATGTGTTTTTTTTTAACGGACATTGCCTACTTGGTTGACAAAATTTCCTAAATACGTGTCTACATCTACACGTCATCGACAATGGGTGATTATCATGGCAACCCGCTTTCCAGCACGACGACACCCACTTCTCACGACTTCCGACTACAATTCTTTTATACTATTCCGCTTTCTTGGTTTCATAGAAAAGTCAATTGAAAGTTCAGTTATGTTTGGTTACGTGTATCGCGGTAAATACAAATTGAAATATCATCTAAGAAAAATGGTTGTTGAATAAAAACATTAATATTCTGTAGACAAAAAAAAAAACCTTTTTTCTTCGAGGCCTTTTGAATATCAAGAAATACATTTACGGTAATTCATCCTTCACATCCAAAAGTTACAATACCTATGAGAAAACAGGTGACTGGCTGTTGTCCTAAAAAAGTCAGCAGCCAGCCGTTAAATACATAAAAAAGTGGGTTTTTTATTTTCCTTTCTAGTTTATGTCATCGAGAAGTTTTTCAGACACTACAGGCCAGTAATGTAAAACCCTTAATTTAAATAAACAAATATTTGCTTAAACTGAAAAATTATGAAATTGAAATCGTCGACTAAGTCTTAATTTATTTTCCGTTTAAATGTTACCGAGAAAGTTTTTAATTTCAGTCATTTAAAAGTTTAGAAAAAGGAATAAAAAGTTTTAATCAATCACGATTCGATCAAATTAATCCAAATCAATCTCAGCTTTTTACAGCTGCATGCAATACATAACAAGTTAGCGTAGATTTCTTTTCCATTAGAACATTTAGAAGAAAAAGATCTCAGATCTTATCTTAAGTAATAAAGGACAAGGTAGACATTTATTTAGCTTCAGTCGATACTTGCGTCCATACAACACAGATAGGTACACACGGCTACACACCAAGCTATACAATTCCAGTATAAGCTGATCTCGCATTGGGAAAAAAATAAACGCAAACTGGATATGTATAGCTTATGTGTAGCCGTGTGTACAAACTGTATTGTGCGTTTTGAAATTATTTGGTCAAGATTGCATGCACACGGATATTGCACGGTCAAGCGTGATTGCAGCTTCTAATGGTCGGTTTAATCACCGGTAATAGTAGCTTACCCACTAGGGACCAAGCTGTGTTTAGAAATGGCTGATTTCCATAAAAATCAACAAACTGAACACCTGCATGGCCTTCACGATAGGATTTCTTCTACTTAATTCGTGGAACCAACAGCAACATCAGTCTTCCTTAAAAATGGTGTAACTAAAACTATCGCGTGAACTCGAACAAAAATATTGTAATACTATAATTATAAAGCTTGGCAAGTTACTGAATTTGCGGTCACATTATGTAAAATAAAAATATTACCCTACAAACCAGGAGTATTTAAAAGTATTTGTACTTAATTAAACGGATTGAAACAACTTGGTTATTATGTCACTTGATTACCAACTAAATAATTACGTACGACATGCAGTAAAGGGCCATGTGAACGTATACGAGGCTGTATATGAAAACAACGGTGCCACTTACTTTTAAAAAATTGTCGTCATTACATGCCGCCATATTAGTATGGCCTTCTTTTTTAAAATATGACATAACCGATATAAATTGATTGTCCGAAAATAAACAAATAGAATAACTATAAATCTTGGAAAGTGTAGATAATCCATCTGGTTCTCAGATAATTTCATCGCTATTATGGTTGCCTTTCACAATTCTTTCCATGGCATGGCTTATAGTTTTCCGGCCTTTCACTGAACTGGAGACGGTTAATGGCTCATGCAGAATGGTCAATGCTGGTATTTTCGACGGACATTGTAAGACTACATACATAATAATTATATATTTTTGAATATATGGATGGATATAACCTATTCACAAACCGCTTTGTTAAAGGCATTACATAGTGGATGCTTAGAGCATGCAACATTGACTAAAATCAGTTATCATGTGCGTCATTTACTAGTGCTGAATACAGTTTTCAGGAAAAGCATAAATATTTTTCTTTGATCCCCCTTTCTATTGCAAAGTATTTGCTCCATACTTAAAGAACGATATTATCGCAGCCTAAACAGCTGGATCTAGACGCATGAAATGTTGCACAAGACTTCCATTTTTAACCAAGGTAAGCACTAAGAAGGATTTTTGAAAATTCAAATAGGGAAGAAAGTTTGTAAGTATGGAAGTAATTTTTCTACCGAGAGGAAATCCACTCGGGCACACGGCTTATCAATTATCTTCAGACTCAAAGCCCACCTCCCCCAAAACATCTACAATCTCACATCATTCATAACCCTAACAAATCTTAATGAAATGTAAGATGGCCGACGTTCGTTGCCAAACTGCTCAGTTTCGCACAGCATACTCTCATTATTGTTGCCCCATTGTGTCACATTACGGTTTGTTCATTGATTTTGCAACTGTGCACATTATAAAGACATTTTTTCCGTTAATTAGTGTCATAAGTATGACATAGTGTACCAATTTGAGGCTGTACTTTATGGCAATGATTGCTTATGTAAGGTCGTTTTTGTCAAGCCTGCTGTTTCTCAGTGGTAGCTTGGAGGCTGGCCTTGTTCCCGGGTTTTGGGATTAAACTCACAGGTACCCCTGCCTGGCCCTTCGGGAATACAGGCGTGGTGTTATAAAAGCTAGTTTTTGACTCACCCGTTAATTGGTCTTAACCTTTAAGGTTCTATAGAAAGATGCTCACGCTTTAAAGGCACTTCTAATTAATAGCCCTCATTGTAACTAAAGGTTTCTAAACTGTTCTTTGTCCCTTTTTGGGTTTAAAGTTTTAATTTACGTAATTATCTCTTATTAGCATTATCCTTCCTAGATTGTTGGAGTGCTTTATAATCCAAGCATAATCTGCTTATAATGTTTCGACTGCTGGGACACAGGCTTGCTCTCATCAAGAGGAAGTGGGGTGTAATCTACTACGCGGTCCTGTGCGGGTTGGTAGATATCACATGTCTTCCAATTTTTTGGTTGTACGACATGCGGGTTTCCTCTCGATATTTTTCCTTCACCGTTTTGCGAGCAGTGGTGATGAATAGGGATTGCAATCCCGCAAAATGGGATCACGCTTTCCCGCGGGATCCCGCTACTGTTATTAATCCACTGGATCCCGCACCTTCTAAGGGCTGATCCGCGGATCCCGCATCTTTGAAATTATTTTATAACATCAAATTGAAACTACAGATTTTTGTGTAAAAATCAACTGTTATTAAACATTTCTTACATTAAGCAACAGAAATTATTCTTTTCTATTAATTAGAACACTTATTACTAATAGAAAAGAAATAATGTATGTAAGAAATGTTTAAAAAAAGTTAATTTTTACACAAAAATCTGTAGTTTCATTTTGATTTAATAACATAATTTCAAAGATGCGGGATACCGCGTGATCTCGCGCGGGATTGAGTAATGGGGTTCGAATCCACGACGCTTAAGCCGTCCGTTACCGCTGAGCCACTACTGATTGTCGTTATGGCCCAAAGTTAGTAGTTCTGCTAAGTTTTCGGACGTAACGTTCTTACAAAGACCTAACCTGTCTAAGCTGGCACTTGCTGGAATCTTTGCCAAGCGAATAAAAGCCGTATTGTCCGTAACGATCATAATATCGAAATAAAGACTGTTCTCGCTCCAATTTAGAATTGGTTAATTTCTTTACTGAACTGGTGCGACCTTGCGTCTTTGATGATTTAGTATGCGGTTTAGTAATTTTAGTAGTTAAATGGGGTCTTTATGTCGTACAATTGGCTTACTTAATAGTAGAGAACTGTGATAATTGAACTCGCTGACAGGTTAAAGAGCCACTGACAAAATTACATATTTAAGTAAAACAACAATCCGCTACTAATTGTGATTACGATCAGAAGTTTTTCCTTTAGGTGTTTCATCTACCACCACTTATTCGAATTTATTTAGTGCCTACCTAAGGTACACTAGATGCGGCATATCTCCTTCTATAACTGCCATCATAGTTGGTGGCCCCTTTCTGAACATAGGTATTATCAATATTCGGTATACACAAACCATCCATTGTTTCTTCTTGTCTCGCCTATACTCTTATTATCCACTTATCCACATTGATATACCTACATATCTATACAGATCCTAAATCTTTACATAGTATAAAACAAAGTCTTAAACTACGCAGCAGATTTTAATGCGGTTTTCATCAATAGACAGAGTGATCCAAAAGGAAGTTTTATATGTATAATACACCGACCTCCACGCGTGTGAAACCTCTGGCAGAAGCTAGTTTTGAATAAATTAGTTTCGCTTCTATGACAGAGAAGTTAGATAGCTTGAAAAAGATAGGTTGGTACAGATACAAAGTTATATTATACTATTCCTTTGCATAAACAGGAATAAATAATTATAGTAACTGGTTCATAACACTTCTTAGCAAGCAAGCAAGTATCATCCAGTTTTCATCTTTTCATTATTTTTATAGTTATCATCAAAACCAGTTGGTACTAGCTACAGGTTTTTTCATACTTATATGCCGAGTATAGTTGCAATAATCAAATTAATAATCGAGTAAAATATGACCAATTAACAAATTGCGCAGATTGTAAACTGGTATCATTGAGCTTATAAAAGTTAATGTTTGGAACGTTACAAAAGCTACAAAATTAAAATTATTTTAACTGTGTGGTTTATGCTATAAACGATTAGTGCTGAAAAGAAGCAATGAAGCTACCTTTGCTAGCTAGACGAAGTTAGGAGTTTTCTTCATTGTAAACCGAACAAACATACAACAAAAAATAAACAAATACAACGTAAGCAGTGGGTACGAAAGGTGGTATTACAATGTACACAATTTACCCGACTGCGGGACGCCAAGGGTGATAATCTGTTTATCAGCCTATGTATTTATGTTTGATTAAACGCGTGATTAAATACATGACAATAGTTAAAATTCAATATGGTGAAGAACCTGGCGATGTGTCGTGAAAAAGAAAAGTTGACGAACTATGTCAGGTGGGGTAACATTGAATAGGTCTTTGAAAATGAGGTTAGGTTTGGTATCTTCTTAAATTTAACAATAAATACCTTTATTGCCTCCGACTGCATGATGTTGTTCATAGTATTAACTTTAATACAATTTTCTGTCTTCGTATGCCACAGGCCTAACAGGCAAGGCGCTTACATCGTGTAAATGTGGTTAAAACGTCGTGGATTAATGGAAAAACCTGCTAAGGGCGTGTCTAACCTGTTACGTCAACTAGTACCTCCTTAATACAAGCTTTCGAGGAAAAGGATCAAAGCGTGAGAACCATTTCCAGCCAGTCTAGACACACGGCCGTTGCATGTCCAATGTTCATGGACACTGCAGTGTCCAGTGCGTCTACCTCGGTCCAGTGAAATTTGACGTTGACACTGATGGATGCACACGCGCAGCTAACGAAATCCATTTCAATTGAGACATTATTTCATGTGCGTGATGTGTTCGTTTACTAAAGCTTAAGTTTTTAATCTGTAAGGATTTTTTCTGGTAACAAAATTATTCAGTCCATTTACCTTAATAAACTAAAAAACACCATGAAGTATAGATACGTTATTATTACTTATGCCTCCTTTCGAAAAGGGTTAGTTAGATAGAGGCAAAGAATAAAGTAAGCTAAAAATGATTGAATCTTCCTCAAGTTCTTGTTCAATAAAAATAGATAATTTAAATCATACAATTATGGCAGAAGTATTTAAAATTACGATGTTGTGCAATGTCTCCTCAAGCCGGATTAAAGTATAAATAAGAAATAACTTTTACGCGGTTTTGCATAATAGAAACATTAAAATATCTTGTGATAAAACTTTGATGATTTTAAACTACGTAAATGTTACCATAATACATGTTAATAAATAGTATAAATGGAGATCAATAAGATTTTACATAATTTTTGCACTTTCGACCTAACAAATAGTTCGAATGGAATGTACGAATGACGTAAAACCATAGACATTTTAGAAAAGGATGCGGTATCAGCAAGTCTGCAACGAAGTTCTATTGCATTCAGCGAATTGTTTGTTATAAATCATAACGTCACGCCCTGTTGCCCCGAAGGGTTAGGCAGAAGTGTACCTGTAGTATGCCTACAATTCGCCAGTTATGTTTAAAAGTCCCTTGCTTGGGCTTGGGCTCGCCGCCTTTCGCCATCATCTGGGCACCAATCCAGACTCCGGGAAAAACCCAACCCGACCCGGGAGTGGAACCAAGGACCTTATGCTCGGCAGTAGCGCTTGCGACTTCTAGACATTTGCTTGTATATAAATAGATGTGTAGGTAATATCCATTTTTATTCAAAGAATTTCTCCATTAATTCTTTCCTATTATGAATCCGACATAAAATGATCCAGCTGTAGGAGCAGATGATATTGATATACGACCCCAAGTAGGTACTCCACTATTTTTGTAACGAGATGCTTTTGAACCAAGATAATACGTCTATACTTGGTAAGAGAATGTTCTAGGCTTAATTGATACTACCTATAATTGATAAACTTGATCGTGTAAAGCCCTGATAACAATTACTTCTATCTTTGTTTGTTGTTTACCTGGTGACAGGGAAGGTAACGACGCTCATCCTGTTGCCATACATTCAGTACATGATGCCGAACCCGAGGGGGCTTCAGAATCGTTGAAATTTTGCGTCGGTTGTAAAAAAAAATCATTCGCCGTTCCATACATTTTGACAGCGTAGGTACTCGTATAGCTTTCTTCTATGAAACAGCAGATTTTAACTGACAAAGACGAGAGATGACAGTCATGACTGTCATGTTACATGGACCGTCTTTATTTTGAAATGGTTTAGCATTTTTAACAATTATGCAGTCGACATTCACACGGACGTAATAAAATAACGGCGGAATTTTGTCGCGCACTGGATGTTCACCTCTCTGTGTGAACTGAGCATTGACAATATAACAGAGCGTAGCGCGAGGGAGTCGTAGCGCGTAGAAGAAACACAGTGTTTGACTTTCAACTTTCGGCGAAAAATTTCCGCAGCGATTTTTTTACGGAAACGGGCTAACCAAACAATATAACTGTAACTACTAACTAGAAAATAAGGCCCAAGCGTTTTAAAAACTGAAAGAAAGAAAAATTATTTATTCGGTACAAACAAAACGCACAGTATAAAAAAGACATAATATAACTGCAAGTATGTGATAATACGGATTGGCCAATTTTACGTGCAGACAACAAATCTTGTAGGTCAGGCAGGTTTTTGACGCGACATCGAACGTATGACCCTGAGTTCAGAAAGCGGATACTTTGACGTTGTGTGCTCAAGGAATAACAATGACACTACCATAGTATCTTTCGATGCTTGTCTGAAGCTTGTATTTGTCTAGTTGTCTCAGGTCAATCGACCGATTTTGTTTCCCCTTCAGTTTAATGGTTTTATAAATCATTAAACTGAAGGAAACGTAACCGAAATTGAGACAATTTTATTATGGCCATATTTTCAAGTCTGGTGGAGATAGAAACTGTCATTACTGTTTGCAAAGAAATAAATGAGCAATTCTAAATATTATTTCTACTCAATACATAAAGTATGACGAGTTGATGACTCTCCACTCACGCGTTGGAATTTCTAGATTCAGCAGTCATTATTCTCTACTCTGATTAATGCGTAATTGATTTTTGCCATTTGTAAATTTATGTTATTTAAGGCCAATTAGTCAATTATTTAGCTTTGCTTTGACATTTTTCTATACGGAAGCTGTCAAACCAGTTTTAATTCCTCAGTTGAAGATAAATGAAGATTGAAAAATCAGGGCTAAATCGAGCTAAATTTATTGAAACTAAGAATCAAATCAAACTTAAAACCAAAAAGTTTTATTTATAAAGTTCTTATTTCGATATTAAAACGTTACACTGGCTGGTAAAAAATCAGACAATTATAATAACAAGTGGTGCTATTGTATAGTAATGCTGTACCTTCAAGGTTGGCAGGTTTATTGCCGATTGCTGCAGCATCTGCCCTGTTAAGATTATTAAGAATACCGTGTGGCTACCGTGGGAATTTATTTAGGTATTTGGATAGCTGTGTGTTTGAAATGTTTGACCATTCTTATATTTTTTCGCATTCAATATTAGACAAATACTAAGTAGACATTATGATGTGACGTAATTAGCTATGATTTTAACGATGGAATGTGTAATCAAATGTATTGAGTTGTTACAAGTTAGATGACAGATAATCGGTTTAGTCCATAACTGATGATACCAAAATTAAAATCAAAAGTCATTTATTCAAATTAGGCTGAGAATCAGCACTTTTCGAACGTCAAAATACATAAGACAGTCCCCCAAAATGCCCGCCCTTCATCACTTCCTAGTGCTTTAGTTGGGAAGAAGAAGTGGCGCAACAAACTCCCCATCACTCCTTTGTCATATTTCTGTTAACTTACTATAATTTCAGATTGTTATTTATATGCATTTGTTTAAAAAAACACCACTCGTGTTTCAAAGCCTGGATTAGTTACTTACTGAAACCGAAGCAAATAATCTGTACAAACCTATCTTCTTTCTGCTGTATCAATAATAATCACAGACCATGCCAAATAGTAGATAGGTATGTGTGATCTAAACTCACGTAAGTCACGCTTGTCTCTGTGAAAATGGACTACTAAGTCACAAAAAGGCGTGACTTAAGTGCGGGCTCTTAGGTCACACAGTGCTATAAACAATAATTCCTATAGTTATACTTTACATCTGAAATTTATCCCAGAACAATCGTCTAGAAAAAGGCGCAGTTTCTCAGCTTGCATTGTGGGAGCATCTACACAGCCTCACTTATACGTATGTCTGGGGTGCTCGGCATTGCAAGGTGAACGGGCCCGGGCGAGTACATGACCCGCATGCGTCCTCACTCCTGCGCAAAAACGTCCACTTTGTACAGCTGAGCGTCTTGTATGCTCCGTGCACCGGTCTGAGACACAATGCTCGGCCACGAGAATTGTGCGGAGACGTTTAAGCGGTTCGTAGTGAATGCTGCGTTTAGGGAGTCTGGGAGACGAGATTTGGAAAACGAATTGGATGAAGTGTGGAAGTGGGTAAGACCCGTAGGGATAAGATTTGTTTGTTTTTCAATAGATGGTTTTTGAGTTTAGAGGCCGAGTCCCATGATCTTGGTAAACTGAACTATAATTGTTAATACATCTAGAACTAAAACGTAAGTAGGTGAAGACAAAAGACAGATTGCACCTAATGAAAATAACACCAACGCATAAGACGGACGTGACGGAGCCATTAAAAACTGCTCTGAGTTTCATTTATATTGCAACGCGTCTCCATCCGGTTTTCAATATTCATTAGAGTAAATGTTCCAAAGAGGAAGCCCACATCCACAGCGGCAGTGCTAGCGGTGGAATCTCTAGTCGCGTACATACAGTTGACCGGTTTTTTTATGTGAAATCATCGTACGCGGTCCATTCGTAGTTCGTACCACATTCCGAACGTGCTCGATCATACATTGACGTATGCACGACGTGCGCATTCGTTTGCGCGCCTCGCCAAGCGAAACTGTATATATTAGCATTTGAAACTAGCCAACCTTTTGTGATATTAATCGTAGGTTTGTACTTAATATTAATTGAAAATTATAAGGACGAAATGTTCGAAAGTTTTGCGAAGAATTTTGTACTGTTTTCTCAATACAAAAGATATCAACGAGCGCACACTAAATACTAAAAGAAAATACAATTTCCAAAAAAATTAAAGTATTTTGTTGATTGTTGTATAAAATGACGTCAATTAGGCAGTTATTTATGACTGACACTAAAATTGTAGGTACAGCATTTATCCACGGACAAATTGCTCTAGTATTAGGCGTCATAAATCTCCAGCGTCTTAATTTTAACTGTCCACTATTCACTATGCGCGTGCGTAAACAGATCATAATAAAAACTAAACATTATTATTTTCACTTAATGCACAGCATAATGTTTCTTGGTGCATTAACTTCAAATGTAGTAATAAACTCTCTAACTACGTGGTTTAAGATTATTAATGATTAGTTGTTTGGTGTCCAAACTGCAGAGGTACAGGTTGAGCGAAAGTTTGTAGACAATGCTCGGGTATTATAATTACCGAGTGAGCTCCGAAAGGTGGCGAAAGTGACCGATATTGACCATGTGTGGTGGAAACGTGTGGCTTGTCAACGTTCGTAATTATGGTTTAAAAGTATGCTTAGTTAGTGACTTGAGCCTTTCATTTCAGAACTTAGACAGGAATGTGCCTAATATGTTAAAAAAATAATATCCTATTCGTCCTCTCTGTGGAAAACTTCTCTAAACATCAATATTTTATAGATTTATCTTTCCTTGTAAACCAATTAAGTAATTAAGAAACATTTATGGGAAAATTACTGCTAACTTTAAATGACAAGCATCCATAACGATGGCTGATTCATTATAATTATGTAATCATCCAATAACTCTGAGGTCGAGTGTCATCTGTCAATTGATTGATCCTCTGTTGAAATATAAGTTGATCAATCTTATCGACTCAAGCATGTAGGTATTGCTTGACTTTATAGTGATTTGAGGAATGTGGTAACATCGCGTGGGCGTCAAATAATCGGATCGGTTCGGTTAAAATCGATTAGAATCGTAAAGGTCTTGCCTTCGTGTCGTCTGGTCACGCAAGGTTGCAATAGCAGGTGCTTGTCCGATTCTCTATTGGCCCTTATTTCGTGTCAATCACAAGTCGTATCGGTTCTGTCCTCATCATCTACCTAGCCTTTTCCCAGCTATGTCGGGGTTGGCTTCCAGTCTTCCCGGATGCAGCTGAGTACCAGTATTTTATAAGGACCGATAGCCCTCCACACCCCCCTGGTACCCCTTGGCGACCCCCTAACGACTGTCAAAGATCAACGAATGACAGCCGGGACCAACGGCTTAATGTGATTTCCGAGGCACTGGGGGGTCTTGGTAGTATATATGGTCACCCAGGACCAACCGCAGCAAGTGTAGCTTAAGCCGAACGATCCACCCGTACGGCTGCTATTACTTAGCCACACTTCCTTTCGTATTGATTGTGTCCAACTGCTGGAAAAAAGTATTTTTTCATAATCTTCTTTTACATCGTCGGGCTTTTTTTTTTGGGGGTAGGAAATCATCATATAACTCATCCCGCTCTGGGTGGAGCAGGAGGGCGTGTCAGACTTTTAGTGACTAAACCCACCCGTGTTCCCTCAGTTGCCTGTGTGCCTGAGGCCACCATAACTCTTTTAAACAACCCGCACTCCTGGCAGGCATCGGCTCTAGCGGACCCCACCAATTGGTGCTGACATCTCGTTGATATGTCAAAATTTTGCCACATCGACGGCTTTATTGGAAGCAGCGCAGATCACTTTGGTTGCATTATGGGGCACAGAGACCAGGATAGGGTCTTCATTTAGTGTCATCGAAAATTTAGTTTAAAATATGGTTCTTAATATGGGAGTGCCTACGTAACGTGCTTACTTACCTTGTTGGATATTTTTCCTGGCTATTGTATTTGAACTTGGTGGCCTATACAGGTGTTTAATTATAGAATTTGAACAAAAACAAGGAAAACACCGGGGTGCGGTCACCTACGTCTTAGTTTAGTTTATTATGATTATTGTAACAATCATGGTTGAAAAACGTAAAACCAGTAGGTATTAGATATCTACGTGCTTATTTACAAATACCTCAGATAGATAAGGAAATACCTTCGCTTATGTAAATGAGAGATAAATCTACGGTTAACTGTCGCAGTCTCGATTGCGTTGAAACCAGACTAAGTATATTGTATTCCAGTAATTGTCGATGGCTTGTGAAATATGGTCAATCTGAATGATTACAATATTATGTAAAGTGAAAGGTGCGTGTAATATCGTAATGTTCATATTAAGTAATTATTATTGATATAATGACATAATTTCCAAACTGGTGATTGGTGCTTAACTTGGGATATCTGATTGGCGGCAATTCAGTATTGTATAAATCTTTCCTTTCACCGTGGGAGGTATAAAATATTCATAGATATTTATATTACGTCTGCATCAGTTGGTATTATTTTCAGAACGAAAACTAAAACCTTTTTTGTTAAGCTGCCTCGACATTTTTCATTCAGCAGTAACCAAAGACACGCTACCATAAACAATAATTTTAAATGATGAATAATGTGCCTTTGCCATTGATCAAATATCACAGCCTCACAGGATATCTTACATCAAGTTTCTCCGTCACACCTAACATTGACACTGTAATAAAATATAACTTTCTTTGCACTTTCCCATCGATAATCGTAATCGGATAGCTTATTCGATTCTATAAAAACATCGATCGATGAACTCTAGTAGAGTTGAAGAAACGTCTCGGTCCGTTGACTGATCGCTCTGATGCTCTCGATGCTAGTGTTGTACCGCAAAAAATCTAATGATCTCTCATTACTTGAAGTGGGAGGATAATAGACGAATAATAATACTTTAAACATCAGAGGTTCTTCTTTATTACATCTGTTTCAGACAGTGCAGACTTTTTTGTAAATTTTGACAGCTTTGATTTTGAGACTCGTTTTGTTGTAAGCATGGAATTAGTAAGTACTATGTGTTCAGCCTGGTGAGTCTGAATGCCGTCATTGTCTCACAAAACGATAGTTTGCCCAATAACGGCCCGTCTTTGCTCAACTTAGGTCTGTGCAAAGCCTTATCAAAGTAAGCAGAAAAACACGTACTAGTCTCGTCAAATAATTTCGATTTAAACTGAATTTACTTTACCTGGTTTAAATTTCGGAATAATTAAAATACCTGTGTACCTAATTCAGTAATTATCACCAAACCGGCTGTAAGTTAGTTTGGAATTAATTCTCATTGATTGCACGTTTCGACAACTATTTTTTGAGTGACTGATTAGCCAGTGACAGCCAGCGACAAGTAATTCTGTCGGCGAGTTTTCAAATTATTGAAGTTTTTTACAACTTTGTCAATCAATGTTCAATTGATAAACTGAAAGGATTTTGGCTATGTTAGAAGAAGTATTTTTTGACGCGCAGATGATTTCTTTTTCATAAAAATGGGTCACATTTCTTCTGACCCGTAAAGATAAACTTTACTTTAATATATGACGACTCAAAAATCAAATCAAATCAAAAGTCATTTATTCAAACTAGGCTGAGAGTCAGCTCTTTTTGAACGTCAAAAGACGTCAGGTCATTACAAAAATCTTTAAACAACATTTTAACTTCATGATTAACTCCAACACATTGACAAACAATCTCACGCGTGCACAATTCTCATCGTATTAATGTCAGCATTTAATCATTGCGTCGTTTTCACAAGCCGTGACGTCACTCGTCAGCAGCCAATTTACCTCACCCCCTCCCAACACCGGGAAGTCATTACAACCAGTTTGACGGAATGTGCTATCTCTGATGGGCTCCGTATTCATCCATTGTCGATGTTTTTTATTGAGGGTATTGTTCTTGATTTTATAAAGAAAGTAGTAATGGTAGATATAGCTAGGTATATTATGTAGGTAATTGTAGTTTGATGTTCGGTTTCTTGTTGCGCTGAATGACGTTTTGTTTGATTAATACCCTATTGTGATAGGTGTCTTTATGAAGGTGCATTTTAGACTGTTCCAGGGCAGACAAGTGATAATTGCTTCGTATTTCTACAATGATTGTTTAAGCTTTTCTGTAGCTTATGTCAATTCAATAAGTACATTGTTGTCTTTTCCATCATCGTCTTCGCTGATAGATACCTACTTTCCCAAGGGCATCTGGGCTATTATTAGGTAGATAAGTGTTTGCATCCATTGAACTAATTATGACTATTCGTCTGTGCTGAGATATGCTCCAATAGTGACGCAGCCACAAGGACCTGTACCCTAATTCCGTAACACACTATGAATCAGAATCTGAATCATTTTGAAGGATGTTGCTAACCCATTGCTTCATATGTTCGAAAAATTTGTCAGCTCAACTACGTAAATAACGTAATGAATGTTGTTCAACTGTCAAAATCAAAGCAATTCTTACTAATAGTGTGTAATGCAATTACCCCGCAGGTTTTAATTCTGGCTGTGTAAGTATAGGGTTCCGTTTCAACCATCCGATAAGTGATTGTTTTGAATTGACGCCGTGTTTTTTTAATAAATAAGAAGAAAGAAAGGATACCGTTTATTTGGACACAGTTCGTGAAACACAAAATACTTACAACAAGAAATTTAAAAAAAAGTGAACATAAATAGTTACAACAGTGTGTGCCTCACGGCTGCGCCAAAAAGGTTCATTTCAGCATTAATATTAGACAGATGCTGTCTGACGCTGGTTTTCTAATGAACCTTTAGTGACAACTGATGAGGAGTACAAAACAGTTTCAACATAACCTAATAATAAAATAAAAACATCAGCTAATACACACCTAATTTTTATACTTATAAATAAACAAGCAATCATATAGGTAAACTTACAAAGCAACATAACACGAAAACAACAGGAACTCAGCGAAACCTATAGCTAATAGCTAGATGATGATGAATATAAAAACAATTTCCTTAATAATAATATTCTGTATTTTAATCATAGATATCTTTAGCTTCACCTTCTACCAAGAAACCTGACAGCATACATTTTTTCTTTTAAAAATAAAATGACTCATTTGTGATTCTTGACTAACAGCGCAATCCGGTTTACCTGCAAAACCGGATTGCTATCAGTGTCAAATGAACTTCCACTCCGACACTAAAAAAACTACAGTAAAACACTAAAAATCGTTTTGAAATGAGAAAGGATTAAGCACACCATGCATCCATCCGACCCAATTCATCTGGGATTTCTTATTACCAGCCCAGAGTCTGGATTTCTGCCCGGTTGATGGCAATAGGCTGGTCCCCTATCACGTGAATGCACTATAGGAACACCTCTGACTAACGCTTCGGGGAATACATACAGGCGTGAATCGGCGTGATGTTATATGACGTGTTTGTGCACAGAACGGATAAAAGATGTCTGTAAAAATGGTTTTAAAATGGGAAAGGATTAAAAACCTCAAACCTATAGAAGAACTTGCCGTGATGGTACAAATTGAATCACCTCAAATAATGAATTCTTGTCATGTTTCTTACAATAGGGATAGAATTTGTGATACCTTAATATCCGCATTTCTCACGATCTGTATCCGCTCCGTAACAAGAATGTCGATGACAAAGCTGTTTGGAAGGCTCTGAGGGCAATTTTCTCAGAGTGCACTTTGGCTTTGCTGAATAAGCGTCTCATGCGAATATGAACCTTATTTGTACAACATTGGGGTTTATTTATAAACGATGATTAAAGTTAAGATAAGTTTAAACGACAAAAATGTATGGTTAAACATTCGCTAATCAATAGTTAAACTTTAATCAGCCTTTGTTTTGTTTTTTTTTTATAACGTTGTGCCACACTAGGAATTTCTTCCTGTATCGTGGGTGCGTTTACAAACATAGAAACTCACAAACACAAACACCCAGACCCGGAACAATTACTTGCAGATCATACAAATATTTGGTCCGAGCGGGGATCGAACCCGCGACACGCTGCGCAGCAGTCGATCGCTCAGCCATTACGCCAACCGTGTCGTCATAAATAAAGGCCGCCTTTATAAATAAAGGGGTTGGTATTCATATTCGTTCACCTGCTTTACTAGCAGAGTAAGGTTCTGTGAATCTAGGACTAGGAGCTGATATCATGTTAAGCTGTCGAGCTTGTCTATATTGATGTAGTTAAGTATTCTTAAGATTTTCCATACAATAGTAATCATTGAAGAGAAGTTTGTCCATGTTGACTGTGGGAAATCTATGTATGAAATTATTGTTGTTCAATGGGATTACATGAACTTAGAAGGATGTCTCTTCATTATCACCATCCTCCTGCCCATATCTTAATTTTTTTGGGCAACATTGTTGTTCCATACTTCTCTATTAGTCGTCATCTCGGTAGTCACCCTCTTGTTAAATATAGCTATCGACTTTCATACTCAAAACATTCCTCACGATATTTCCCTCATTCCTCGGAATCATGTTGGTACCCAGTTCTACCTTCTGGTGATTTTATTGATTACAAGTAATTGTGTAAAGACATATTTGTTAAGGTCGACTTATACACTTACCCCCTTATTCATAAACGATGATTAAAGTTAAATGATGTTTAAACGTCAAAACTGTATGGTTAAACCACGGAGTAAATTGTATTTACTCCGTGGGTTAAACAGACGCTTATCATTACTTAACTTTAAGAATCTTTTATAAATAAGGGGGATAATGCATTAGGGACATATAATGCAACATTTGAAATCCCTAATATGAAAAAAAATCGCCGATAAATAAGCGGCTTACTTAAATACAATTTAATCGGCTTGTTGTGCACACCTACATTCCTAATTGTAGTTATTAAGCTAGATTTAAAATAAGCTGTTATTCGACTGCCTGAGGTGTTTAACATAAATACTTAAAGTTTAACTAAGTTTAAGGCCTTTAAGGCAAACGGGCGTTAAGTTCGAACACTTGTCGTGTAAGTTTAACCGTGTTAGGAGAGTCAGGGCGTCTTGTTGACCGCCCATATCTACTTTCTAATGACTTAAATAATATACTAGAGTGTGCTCAAAGGTGTGGCTTACACGATTATTAAATATCGGCTTAACAATTGAATATGGTTAAGAGATAGATTTCCATGGAAGTGATAAATTAGCTTTTTACGTGACTTCAATAACAAAAGAGCCATACAATCTAAATAAATATACAAATTAGTTATTTATAACTCTTAATTGACTAAAGTATGGGTAAACAGGAAAAATCGGAATTAAGTCATAGCTACTAATTAGTTACAAATACCTATCATGACTCTCAATGACTACAATATTTATTGTTAATTGTTATTCCATAATTATCAATCAACAAGGAAACTGGACAACTGTAGGTACTTTACACTACGCTGTATTAATCTGCACATAAAATATCTGTTAAACCTACCCAACCTCTACGAAGAATATCCAACATTAAAACAAACCACGAGGACCAGAAAATTCTTCCACATATCCCCCTTTATTCTTAAACGTTGCTTAAAGTTAAGTAATGATTAGCGACTATTTAACCATACATTTTTGACGTTTAAAGCTTTAAGATTTTATAAACGTTGCCTAAAGTCAATAAACCCTATTGAGTTCTAACAAAAGGACCACGCTTATTCCCGAACGCGGTCCTTAAATGCCCTTGAAGGCAATCAATCCGTTCCGGCCTTCGGTCCTGGAGGCCTCGTCAGGAATGCGGTCTCCGACCAGTTTCTCATAATTACATAGCCGACTACCGCTCGGCTGTTGGGCATTGTGGCCGTTAGGCTATGCTTTTAATTGCACTTTAATTATATTATACATTGGGTTTAATCACCTAACGATATCCAGATTATATTAATTGGTTTTTTTTTTTCGATTGCATGTTTGTGCCATGTGTGTATTAGTATATTGAGACCAAACAGACAAGAATACAAGTAGTGGTGGCCCAATAGTAACAGCCCCGACTTACATAAACGTATTGTTAAAATCTGAATCGGAACCTATGCTATCTGATGGCCCAGATCCAATGATCACAATGATGAAAAATTTAACCCTATCTTCTCTTTTGTTCTAGAATTACGCAGCAGACAACTCGGCGGGAAACCCACAGTCGATCCTGGATAGCCTCAACAATAAATACTTCTTCTACACGAGGACGAGGGGGCTGTTCCGCATCTGCTATCCCAAGGAGAGACCGCCTTCAGGTAATACTTTATTTTTTTTTTAAGATTATGAATGAAAGGAGAAAGTTAGAAAACTAAGTTTATTTGTCATAGAAACACGTGCATACAAAAAGATGAGTTCACATGTGAAAAGGAAACAAATTTATACTTAGGAGCATAAATAACTGGCAACGGCATGCCGTGGCTATGTCAAGAAGGCTTCCACTCAGCAGGATGCTGTGCTGTGACAGCACTGCGCTGATGTTCAGTGGTCACCCTAAAACGTCTGCTGACGACGAATGCTGATGTTCTAATGTTGAGTGGGTGGTCTCTTAGTCTTCTTGCAACCTACACTTTCAAAGACAGATTCCTTCAAAACTTTCTTTTGGGTCTCATAAACTGACTACTTATGTTTTGTTTAGCCTTGCAAGCATTGAAGGCACAATGTTGTGACGGAAGCCACTAAAAACTTAAAAATGTGATGTCCACAAAATTTACCGTCCCAGTTTGCGAAAACAGTTCATTCTTATTGCATTTCCAAAGTTTTTGTGATAGAAAATGTATCTGATCACTGATCACAGGTTTATTAAACTCATTTGCACTTTTAGCGACAATCGTATGTCAATCAATTAGGAGTGTTTTGTTTCGTTGACAAGGCCATCACCATATTAATACGATTGTATCTGAAATACGTTCCGATACTGCATACTTGTAGTTATAAACGTGTTGGTCATGTGCCCATTTTGTACCATTCATAATTCCCAAACCAAATCCGCTTATTTATTAGTATTACTCATAGTAATATCTTTAAGCCTCAATCCACGAATCAATACACGAACAATATGCATGATATTGTTCGTGTATTGATTGAACTAAAATACATAAGTACAGACGCCAGTACATCAAGCTACCCAAATCTGTCAAATTTCTTTGATAGATTTCATCTTTATAACGTAAGCATAATGCTCATGATCAATTGGGAAAATTTAACAGTTTGAGGTAGCTTGATGTGTTGGCACCTGTACAAAGCAAATAATTGTTCATGGATTTAGATTGAACAAAAAAAAAAAATGAAACTTGATTGTGCGAATAGTTCTGATCAGGCAACTATCTATTAATTAGTTTATGTCAATGATGCCCTATGTATTTTAAGATTATTTTGTAATCGATTCTACTTTAACAATTTTTTGGTCCTTTGAGTCTTATATCATGTTAGCTTAAGTTTGAGTCTTATTCTTTATTATTCTTTCTTACGCGTTATTAAATCCCGGCTCTTTGTGTTCGTTCACTGTTATATCTTCATCATTCGAAGAATTTGTATCATCTAATAGATTCTGAATTCCTCTAGCCGTATTCACGTGGAAAGATAATCCCGATAGATGTTAATAACTAATTAAAGAATACACATGTATCGCTGCCTTATCGTGTTCTACGATGTTATTGTTCGTACACATGCTGTGCTAAATAACTTTGCCACCTACTCATAAGTATTGATGATCTGAAGCATCCGAGAAATTCACTCAAACGGTTACACTTTATGTTTTACCTAATTGTTCATACTTTATAACCACGATTATAACCATAATTATCTATTGGCGCGTCAGTAAACATACCGAGCACATGACCAAAGGATTATACATTCTATTCATGAATGAGTAGGGTGTACAATTGCATGTGTTATGGAGTGTTCAGGGCACGCAGTTTGTCTGGTACTGTCAATAGATTTACGATTCTATCGGTGAGAATGTAAGGTGTATATTTGAGTGGGATATGGACTGGTCAGCGGTACGCGTACGGTAAAGATGGCCGTAGTCATCTAACTGTGAGTGAAGAACAATAATGGTTATGCTCTGAACAAGAACTAAAACATGTGGGTTACTTACTGTTTAAGCTGCATCGTTACTTGCTCATGAATCTCTGTAGATTCTGTAATTGTCTGCAGTATTTAGAACGTGAGTAGTAATTGGATAAAGATTTATTTTTTACGTGGAATTGAGAACGACTCGAGACAAAACATTTCTTGATGATCATGCAAGTGTGTACCTATTGCATTTTATACTTTTTCAAATGTATTAGTGCAAACTACTAAAGTTCCATTTTTAAAAACAGATACCAACGGTGCAATGTCAAACTCATAAACTAAAAAAGCAAACACAAAAGACTTGAAATGTCACATTACCATTTACCTAGTCTCTGGGATTAAAATGAACATCACGTAATTGTTTTTTGTTCTGAGTTTCTCAATAACTTTAAAGAATACCCCTATTCTTTAAAGTTATTGAGTTAAAATGTTAATTTACACATAACATTTGCCTTGAAGCTCCCATCTCAAAAATTCCTTTAGTATAGCAATGACGAATTTGCGGTGTCAACCACGACATGTCGGACAGTCTTCAATGTCACTCCAACAACGTTGTAACAGTTGTACCATAAACCATTACCAACCAAACATTCAAGATCTTCGTCTGTCACTTCCGTTGACCCAGCCCCATTCGAAAGTGTCGTCGGCCTTAATTAATTTTCATATATTCAACACATACATCCTACCATATATACGTAGTACTTTATGAAGACGTGCTAACTATTTTGGATCCTATTTTTATTGTCCTAAGGTCTAGGTCAGACGTGAATGAAAATGATTGCATATTGATTGGCAGTAATTCGTGTTCCTTTGCCTAATTGTTTGGCGACTTTCGACTTGTGAATACTGGTTGCATAGACATTCGAAATTAGAATACCGATGATAATTTGTTTGCAGTCTTGATTTGTTGATGAATGAACATGGAATTCGTCTATCTTTGAGAATGTTGTGTTGATCATTGCCTGTGTATATACAGACTTAGAAAAGGCGCACACTATAGAAACAAACAGTTTTGTTTATGTATTAATGTATATTTTCACAAGTTACTTTGAGTCTGACTGAAATCTTGAGGAGGGGCATGTGGCTAAGTAGGTTATATCAGCCGCACCGATCGATCGATGTGCACACAATTAACATAATCTGTTCCATTTTGACAGTTCAACAATATTCATTGCGTTATTAACGTTGATGAGCAGACACATTTTTCGAACATATGAAGCAATGGATTGGCAATCTGTTTCAAAATGATTCAGAGTAAGATTGATCGTGCGTTACGCAATTAGGGTGCAGGTTAAGCTACGGTTGCCGCGGTGGATTTGTGGATCTTTGACAGCCGTTACGGGTCGTTAGGAGCCCGAAAGTCTGACAACCAGTCTTACCAAGCGGTATCGTATTATACTCAGTTACTGGGTTGAGGAGGTCATATAGGCAGTCGCTCCATGCAAAATATTCAGCTTTATCCGGTTATACTAAAAGCCGATTCCGACATAGTAGGGAAAATGCTAACCAGATGAAAACTTTGAGTGTGAGTCCGTTTTGTTGCAAGCACATAAGAATTTCCAATTTTATAGTTTCCAGTTAATCTTAAATCAATCGTTATAGGTACCTATTAACACTAGCCTCAAGAATTCTACCACGTTCACCAGCAATCCTATCTATAAAAATTTGATATTGCGCTATTAAAATAGGTGATATATCTGTTAGGTACGTGATTGGCGATGTGCATGCATTCTCCAAGGCTTTGCTTCGTAGAAATATCACGTTTGTCGTCTGACACTAGATTGATAAAATTATCAGTCTAGTGTCAGACGACACAATAAATGCGAACTTACACGTCTATGAAATATGGGACAGACTAATTAAATGGCTGAATTCTTAATAGTAAGTCAATTTTAAGGTATCGTTGAGCCACATGCTGTGTGTGACAGCGTGAGGCCTTGCTTTATAACTTTTGTGTGTGTAAATGTATTGTAGCGACACAAATATTTCAAATAACGCGAAGCCTTAAGGTGGAGATTTCTTGAATACGATAAAAAGGTGGTTTTTAAAACCAGTGTATCTCTTTAACCGTAAATAATTTTGAAAGCAAAAAAATATATGGTATTTTCAAGTTTATTTTGCATACAGTGATGGAACTCAAAACATAATAAAACACACTTTAATGCATCAAAAAAATCATCAAAGTCACCTCTTAATTATATTTAAAATCGGTTTATCCCTTCAATAACAATTATAACTATAATTAAAAATAGACCATAAAATTCCTAATGCCAAACTGCATCCAGTGATGGATTATTTATGATTAAATAGTAAATCTACTTTTATACGTTTTTATTTGCACTTTTACGACGTACGTTTGCTCATTTATTATTGGAAGTCATTACAACAGATTTTAACCCGTATCGGACTGCAATAAGAACTATTATCGCTCATAACGACATTATTTAAAGTTACCAGGGCCTTAATGTAAAGTATCAATATAACTTCTAAAACTGAATTCAGGAGTCAATTAACTTTCACAATCTTCTCTACAGGTTTAGTTGCACAAATGTCTGTAGTTACATCTTCATCTGGAAACTTCAGTATAAACTAAACTGTATTATAGTTTCCAGAAAATAATTAACTATCTTAATTGTTACATTCATTAGAGGCTGTTGAACTCACATTGTGTTAATGATCTATTAACCAGTATCTCCTTCATATTATATTATATTTTCTTTATAAGTCTCTTTACTACCTCTTATTCCTTTATTCAGTAAACTTTAAATAAGATAGGCGGATATCACAAGCCGGATATACAGCAGGTTGGTGAGACGCAACGTGAAATGTAACATAGGTTGAAATAAATTCACATGGTTGTTATGTTACATAAAGTTACATTACATGTTGCTTTGCATTAATTAAGACAGCTCATTTTGCTACATTTTTTTTTAAACGTTGCCCCACACTAGGAATTACTCCTGTGTTGTGGGTGCGTTTACAAACATTTAAATACACATACACAAACAGCCAGACCCGGAACAACTACTTGTAGGTCATACAAATATTTGTTCCGTGCGGGAATCGAACCCGCTACACGCAGCACAGCAGTCAATCGCTCAACCACTGCGCCAACCGTGCTGTCACATTACACGTAGTGTGACATTATATGTTACGTTTCAGTAATTCTGTATGCGGTTTTAAAACCGTGCAATAACTTATCACACGTTCAAAATAAAAATTTGATGTAACGTTTCAGCTGTCAAAATTAGTTTTGTCTATGTTCAGTCAGTTTCGTTACGATTGGAGAGACTGGTGAAGAAAGCTCTGACGAAGATCTGACGCATCAGTGTGAAGGTCATACGACCCAATATACCTACTCACATACTTGGAGTGTTTAGGATAAAGTAAAACCTAAATATCCCATTTCTTCCCGTGGGTGTCGTAGAAGGCGACTAAGGGACTTACTAGAGAATGGACAGCAGCGTTCGCTATCCATTTGACCACCATACTGCGATCGCCAACCCGCCTGCCAAGCGTGGCGATTATGGCAAATGCCTTCCTTTTGGGAGAGGCTTATGTCCAGCTGAGGACATCTCTCGGCTGATACGATGAAAACCTAAATACTTGTGAATGTTGAAATCGTCAATACTGTATCCAATAAGACAATAGGTGCGGAACCCGCCTACAAGCGGAGGCCTCGACCTTGACTCCGTGCCTTCAAACCATGCTATTTGTTATTGGTTAATTGTTAAAACAATGGCTGGAGGAAGTGGGAATACTGTAGATTCTGTAGATAGTTGTAGGTGTGTCTTTGATATCAAGGGCCTGTTTTACAGTGGCCGGATCTACTGTCTTCCTAATTACCTACTTATATCACGCTAACTCGTTACATATTAGAAACCGTCTTAGACCATATAAATTCATCAGAACACAGATCTTTTATTTAAATTGCCATAATAAGTTTACAGCTAATATAGTTCCCGATGTTTTATTTTTGAAGTCAGCCCTACAAGTTTAGGAAACCCACCAGGTAGATCATTGTGACCCTCACAAAGTCCGAGGGTTCGCATGACCTATCAGTTATTAGCAATTCAGCAAAATTATACCAGCTCGCAAGGTGAGCGAGCACCCTCCAAAACACTCACGAAGCCCGAGGGTATATCTAACACCGACTTCGCTTCGGCTTCTCTTATAGATAATTTGACACCTGGCCCCTGCAACTCCAAGCCCAAACCTTCGAGCCAATACTTGTGTTTGAAGTTGTAACCACAAATACAAAAATGTAAAAAAAATGACAACTAAGTAAAGTTCGATATATACAATTGCTAGATGGTTTAAATCTGGGTCTACAGATAAACCTTGTTTTGTTTTAAGAGATCGGGAAAATGTATACCTACGAAAAAGACTTGCAGTTTGGGAGCTTCATTTAGGTATATAATCTTTGCTTCCAAGCTTAAGTAAACTCCACACATACTTAAATTATTTCCTAAGCGCACTTGGTCATTTGCGGCAACAATTGGGCATTTTAAAATTATTTACACAATAACATTATGTATAGGAACGTGCAATTATCAACCTTGGTGGTTAACCTTTAGCGGTTAAGTTAATTTTCGCCTCTGATTTACTTCACGCTGTCGATAAAATCGTCCTGTAGTTATGTAGTTAAAGATCTTTATTCCTAGGGTTATTTTACGTTTTTTTTAATGAGAGTAATCCAATGCAAAGGCTGTTTTTTTATTCATTATCTGCCATCAGTCCTTTCTCAACTATTACCAGTTTTGTTGCATGAATATAGTTGGCGTTTCAGGTACATGGGCTATTGCCACTCATCCCTCTTTAGATTACTTGACCTCTCTTTAGTCGATCGACAGATTTTGCTGTCCAGCACATAAACACAACTCTTTTCCCCATGGGGTGAGCAGAATCTACAATAAGCCACCAGCTACAATCCTGCTGCTTCAATGAGGGTAATAATTTATTAAAGTAGTAAAAGTGCGAAAGTATTTTCGATTATAAAGTTGCGTAATTTTGAAAACCCTATACGGTCTTATTACATACAGCAGAATCACGTAATGGATTGTTTCCACGAAAACCAGCGATGCTGGCGCCATCTAGGGCCTCGTAAATTAAACTGGTTTAAACAACTTTTCAGTAGCTCCTGTTGCATTAATTTAATTTACATAGTAAGTAGACAAAAAGTAAAAGTAAGCTAGCTATAATCTATCATCGTATCTATCACTTGGCAAACATGTCATTGTCTGAGATATCTGGTTCCGCGACAATAGTCGGTTGAGCAACGACCTGAATGCGCGTATTAGCAGCAACACAGCATGGTTAATAGGTGCCAGACATGCGAGCGAATAATTTGGTAACCACACTGTGAGACGTGTGAAAAAAGATTTGATAGATTGAAGAAAAAAGGATATGGAGGCTTCTCTAAGTCCGTCAACGAAGATACGAGTTTCCGTACTTTCGTCCGAAAGTAGTTCGATACTTAGGAATGAACTCTACTCCCGATTCATTATCTTTTTCGGTCGGGCAAAAACACTTCGGGAGGAATGAAAACTATCAAATCATGTTGTCATTCATTCTTAGTTCAGGCCCCGAACAATTTTTTATGTCCGAAGGTGGAAAGTAGGAAACTCCCGTTTTCTATTCACCATGGTTGCTCTGTGAGTTTGATTTTTTTTGGTAAAATTTGTAATTTTCCACTTCGAAATGTGCAGAATGAATCTGTAGAGAAGAAATCCATATAAATTCGTCATCTACATTAAAAGATCCACCACCAAAAATCGAGGGTTCCAGAAATGTTTAGATCCAGTATGTGAATCAATTTTCTTTCAGAATTACTGATATACCTACTTTGAAATCAAAAACAAACCGAATCTTCGATTTCTTATCCAACCGACCTCCACCGACATGTTGGCCATGTTGTGATTAAGTAGGTACTGTATTTTATTTATTTTATTATTTATGTACACACAGTAAAATACATACGAGATACGGCATAATTATACAATTGAGTACAAAGGTACTTTACGTATTTGTACTGTATGTATTTAATCAGTTTTTTTTTGTTGAAAATTACACGTAAACATGCTGTAACATTAGATTTAATAATTGCACCTTACTTGATTGCCTGAGCCAACGAAAACCATTACAGTAATAACTTAATTTATCATTGAAAATAGACTTTAGAAGGCCTCGGTTTACTTGATTTTTTAACAAAATATTCGTGTGTAGATAATAATTAAGAAAAGGGCATTTAACAGAACACGAACGCAAAACAATGTTTGCAGAAACTAGTGTAATTACTCATTATGTGAGTCCCTGTACCATGAGTGTCTTAAATCTCGCCTAGACTTGCTTTTCCTGTGTGAGATAAATCGTTTTTCTTCCTCATTATTCTTGACTAGCTTCTGCCCGCAACTTCGTCTGCGTGAAATTTCTTGTTTTGTGTCACTTGGCAATACTGTAGCGACCCATTAGTGAAAGAATTTTCGGAATCGGAATACCTACCTTATACCTATACCTTTTTATTATATTAGTTTAAATGACTTATCTCAGAGCAGCCTTCAGCATCAGTAACAACAAGACAGTCTCTATCTCCCCCCTCTTAGGTATCCTTCTCAATCAATATTAATCACTGGACACTAGATGTCGGCCAATTGATAACCGTTTATAACTAGACCGCGTGTCACGCCAAAACATGTTCAATTTAGATTGATGGTCATTGCAAGTGCAGAAAGCGGCGCCGGCGATCAACATACATCATACGTTTCGATCGATTCATCGACTCGCCAATTTTCTCGATTACTACTCAGAGCTATTCGATTTCTTAGTAAAATGAATATAAGTTTTACATCAGAATCGATGGTCGCAGGTGAAATCTCTCGTGCCACTAAATAACCGGTCCTGCGCGTCTCGTCTGACGGGGAGGTGCGCTTGCGCAGCTACGTGTTCTTTTTTTCTAAGATGGCCGGGAAGGTCGCGAGGGGACCGAACTGTGCGGACAAAAACTCGAACGTAGCCGAACAGAGGATGTTTATCTCACGAACTGGGTGAAGATGTATTTGGGTTATGCTGGACCAGTTTCTGTCTGTCATCAACTCAATTTTGGTTGGCAGATTGTGCGATAAATGGAAGGTTGTTTGTACTGTTTTCTTCGCGCTTCTGGGTATTTTATTCTTGTTTAGGAGAATTTAACCACAACGTTATTCTGTATGATGTGAATATCGTTCTACTCATGATTCACTAAATGATGTCTTTCTTATTGTCAAAAAAGCCTACAAAACGCTACCCTTATCTTTGTCTATAATATCTACAATAGGAATAATACTCGTTTAGTAATTACAGAAATATTCAAACAGCTCGTTATGACAGATAAGATCGGCGTTTAGCTGTGCGCAGGCGCAGACAAAGAGCGGTTTCGCAATGGGGCGGAATGCTGTCCAAGTCTGTTGTCCTAGCCTTGTTTTCCCTTAAGACACGACCTGAGTCACTAACACCTGTTGGGAATGTAACACACTGCCGTAAAACTAACAACTGTCATTTTAATGACGATAATAAGAAGATTATTCGGTACGATGAAGCTGTAAACCTTAATTCTCGACTTAGCAGCGTCGTAATGAGTAATGGTGATTAACTGACTAGGTTATAGTGATATTAGTGAAGACATGAGTCACCCATTTATGGAAAGTACGGAGATAAGAGACAATGCCGAATGACTTTGTAAAGGAGAGTTTTCGATTTAAAATTGTAATTTTTAAAACAATTTGTTGTTTTCCTGCACTAGCCTCTTATTTTCTAACTTTTAGCATTCGTTCAAGTCTAAGGATCTGGGGCTTACTGCCTAAGCGCGAAATTCTAAGTTTCGGCCAACATTACGGGCGTAGGGATATTCCGTATTCCTTATGGACCTTAGATTAGTTCGGGGCCCGAACTTAGAATGAATGACAACTCGATTTGGTAGTTGTCGTTTTATCCCTCACTTGTTTTGGTGGATCAACTACATTCGGACGGGCCCGTAAGTTCGTTAAAGGACTATGAGAGAAGACCACCTGTAGTCCTGACAATATCTGAAAAAAAAAAAGTCGTAGGTATGCTGTTGAACTGTTTACAAAATTAATTATAAAGACAAAGTTCAACAAACAAAGGTTGATATTGTATAATGGTTTAGTCTAAACATTTATTTATTCAAACCAATATGCAAGTACAATGTTAGAGATATCACATCATGTAAACACACTCCATAAATTAATTGTATTTGTCCCGTCATTTGTAGAAGGGGTCACCGACCGATAAGAGATGACCTATTTTAATTTGGACAGGGAAATGTGTCAAGATAAGCTGAATGGAATCGTTTATAACATTTTCGATGGCATATGTTACGAGTATGTGTAGTCGCAGTTATCGTTGGCTGCATAGTTTTAGCTTATTTTAATTTAAAGTTGTTGTCATTGGAATAAGTATGACTACCGTAAAATGGGGCTACTTTGCACAGGTTTTGGCATATTACTGGTATTTTTTTTATTAACACCCGTGATATATTTTTTTATTCCAACAGAACAATGTGTCTTTTGGCTACAAATTCAAACCAATATAAAACCCGGAAGTAGGGTTTCTTTGACAAGGCATTAAAATGCAATTTATGTCAGAGATTTAAAATGTAAGGGTTACTTTAGCATTACTTTGATTAAATAATTCAATACTGTATGCATTATACAGGAAATTTTAATAAAAACAACAAGTTTTCGAGATCAATAAGTCATTTTTTATATCACTTAGGTACCTTACAAAATTTTAGGCACTTAATTATTATAGGCACACTTTAAAACAGTATTTTAGCGCACTGTTACACCCCATAAACGGTCAAAATTACCCTTACTGTTAAACAACATAACATAATATCACGCTGAAGGGTTAAGCAGAGGTGTAGGTACATAAGGTACACTCATTTTGTCAGTTATGTTTAAGTGCCATGTAAGGGGCGAGCCTATTGCCATCAAAAACCCAAAAATTATCTGGGCTGCTACTAAGAAATTATAGACGGAAAATCCCGATAACACTTTACCCGACACGGGAATCGAACCTAATACATGCTCAGCGCCCCCTAAAATCCTACCTTACGTCCAAGCTGAACACCTGGCTACGTGGGGAGCGGACACGCGTACTGTACAACTGTACAAAAACTTATGCGGCTAACAAGGAAAGGTAACCCCTTTATGCGAAAAACCTCAACAAAAAGACAGTGTCCGTATCCAATCGCAGACACTGTTTAAAAATAAAACACAAACATACTTAACCTACAACAAAACAAAAACCCATAAAGTGAAACAAAAAACAAGACAAAAAAAAAAAAATATACATGCTCAGCAGTAGCGACTAGACGAACGAGGCAGTCACTTCACTTCATGTGAATAAAATAGTTGGTATAATTATTTTGTGTAACTGTAAATATTATCATTTAGTTGAGGGGCTCGTGGCTAAGTAAAAATACCCGCGTTAATCGATCAGGTTAAGCTAGGCTTGCCCCGGTCAGTCCATGAATGGGTGACCATCTTTACATACCAAGACCCGTGCCTCGGAAAGCTGTCATTTGTGGATCTTTGACAGTTGTTACGAGTCGTCAGAAGTCCGAAATCTGACAACCAGTCTTACCAAAAGGTTTCGTGTTACCCAGTAACTGAGTTGTGGAGATCTGGGTGCTTACTCTGGAATATAATTCTGATAGATCGACATTGGTCAAACGTCAGTTGGTTTGAGTTAAAGGTCAGGGATTGGCTAGACTCACTGAGTCCAGCCAATTTTCCTGACGTTTGACTGACAATTCCAATGTCGATCTATCGGAATTATATTCGAGAGTAAGCTTACCCAGATAGGTAATCGCCCCATGTAAAATACTGGTATTCAGCTGCATCCGGTTAGACTGGAAGCCGACCCAAACATAGTTGGGAAAAAATAGGCAGATGATGATGGTTTGGTCATTTGGTTAAAGAACTTCAGTCTTTGAATAGTCACAAGTTCAATTAAGTTTTAGATTTATCTCTTAGCGCTGAAATAGCTATTAACAACTTATTTGTTATGTTACTTTCGTTTTCATTCGGCGTCTTTCTAATCTGTTAGGTGATTAGTTTTCGTTAAATCTAGCATTCAGTAAGTCGTAAACTGTATAGAAAATTGATAAATTTTATTATAGAGAGTGTTCAAGCTATTTGTTACGTACCGTTCTCTTTAAGATAGGTATTACCCGCATTTAATCTTAGGAATTTTGGATAGTTTTTCAACCCCCAACTGGTACGCAAGCATTTGTGTGTAGCGGAAAGGGTTTGATTTGATTAAGTCGCCGGCTTGCTTTTCACCCATTCGCTAAGCAATCCAATTGGTCTATGAAGGGTGGCAGTGGTGCCGCGCTTCCGCGTTTTTTTTCACTTCAACTGATCGTTCATGAATTACAACGTGCTCCACGCGCTAAAACCCTTTTCTAATTCGAAATGGTCCTTTCTTGATTTGTGCTACACAAGACACGAACAATAACATTAACCATGTATGCAACAATGTATGGTACGGCTGATTTTTTTTAAATAACCGGTGAAAAATTACAAAGCGCCCTGCTTTGTAATTTTTTGGTTCTTCGCGGTTCGCCGGTATATTGAAGCGTAGATTTGGAAAAAAGACATGATTTTATGTATTACATTTTGTTAACATGTGCTTGATTTTCAGACTCTTTTCTAAAATCCTCTCAATGGTCACATTGTCTTTTCCAAGTTGTCGCTTGTTCAATATCCATCTGATAATTAAGATTTAGAAACCAAGCATCTGATGATTACTAACAATTTAACGCCTTTATCGCACAGACAGTCACAAGATTTAAACATCGCCATTGTCACAATGATCGGTTTGAGAAGGAGCGCGATATTATTATGTGTTATTATATGTTATTATGTGTGTCCTTTGTTCTCAGTAAAATTAACGATTATTCCGTCATTATAATTGTATTCAATACCCTCCACGCTTTCCGTGTCGTTCTGCATGTAGGTGATGTTACTCGTGTTTTGGCCTTCGCAGTCTCAATCTGTGATTGGAGGAAATGACGAATCTACTGACGACACAGATAATTATTACTACTAAGTATTAGTAGTCGCTCAGTCATTCGACCATAATTCGTTTAAAATTTAACGTATTTTTAATGCATGATAAATATATAAAAAATATTTGGTTTCTGCACTCCTCCATATAAACTATAACTGAGCCAAATTGTATACTCCTCCGTCCTCGTAATTTTCGTAAAACGGTTTTTGCTTCACGTATAAATATAATACGTATAATTAATATAGTGTGACTGATAATTAGTGACCGATATTTAAACACACGATTGTACTCATCATAACAGAAAACTTTCTTAAAGAAACTATTTTTTATTTATCTACCTTATTGGCCCCAATTTTAGTAACCCCAATACAATATTGAGTACCTAACTAGAATAATCCATCAGCTGTAATTTAATTTAGTTAACCGGTATAGAAAAGAGCTAAGAAAACAGTTGAACGTACCCAAGAAGCCCGACCTGAATCAACATGCAGGCGACGTCGTGAAAAGATGCCCGCCCTCCTATAAATAAATACCACCCGTCTCTCCACTAGTCCAATGCTTACTCAAGGATGCATATCCGGTAGGCTCGCAATCCTTTCCTATCCTATGGGCACGTCTACCTGACCATTACAGCGCCCCCCGGTCTACTTCTTGATATGCAATAGCCTCTGTAACACCATGAAGGATGAGGCTCCAGGGGCTAGTGCAAATCTTGGGGTTCATTCGATTAATCGAGTCTGGTCAAGCCATGCTGGGATCGGTGCATTTCATTTCATTCATTTCTTTTTATACAAACAAAGACAAAAAAAAAACCACTTTTGCCATGCATTATTCTCTCAAATTACTATTCTTTACCTCTTTATAATATTAGTATAGATAACTAGATACTTATTGACTAGGGGTATATTTATAAACGATGATTAAAAGAGATGTTTAAATGTCAAAAATGTATTACTTAACTTTAAGCAGCATTTATAAATAAGGGGGTTTATGTTTTGCTTGTCTGTACCATATTGTGTTAACCCGGAGGGTGATCCCTTATTTCAGAAGAAGCTTATGGATTAGATTGGTAACCATTTTGATGCGACGGGTGAGATCATTTGCTTTCGGTTTCCCTGGGCCACAATACAAGCAAACGACATTACATAATATTCCTTTGATGATGATCTAATTATTAGATCATCTTAATAAGAAGCACTCAATCCAGTTTGTAACAACAAAGACACTGAAACACAACGAACTAATAAAACAACGTTGAAAATAAACTTGACTAATGTATTTAAGGGCGAAGACACCCCCAATGAAGATCAACTTAAGGAATCTGAAGCATTTAAATTTACATAAGCTTAAAACTCCATTATGAGTATTTTTATTTTATTTTACTGTATTTGGAAAAAAATGGCTGAATGGCCTGGCCAGAATGCCTGCGCTTGACTATGAGCACGCCTTCGAAAACCATGGGCGAGGTCTATGAAGTAACGAGCGTGCCCTGAAGAATTCCAAGCATAGTCACAAATTAATTGCAAACGATGTGAAATTGGATTCCCCGAAGGCATTTTTAAAGTTCCCCTTGAATCTTTTTTAGAAATTCAGATTTATTTATTATAATAGCTATATTAATATTTTGCAACCAAATTATGAAATAGAAAGTTTTCTGAGTTTTATGTTACGATTACATTTAATTTTGGAAAGTATTAATAGAGTCTGATTTGTGTTGAACGCTTAAAATGTTCTTAAGAGTCTGAAGATCATTGGATTTAATGATGATTGTGATGTGTAGTTTGCACATGTTTAAGAGAATGACTTCAAGTCTTCAAGGATGTTTCAACTCGTGATAATAATTGGGTGTCTTCATGTATGACGATACGATATGTAAAATAACTACTCCACAGATTTAATTACGTAGTTTGACATCGTTGCTTATTACTACCAAAATAAGTACTTGTGAACTGGTATTTCGAGAATAGGTAGGTGAGTAGGCAATGGGCTCGCCCCTATTATATGAGACAAACATAACTCGCGAAATATTGATGTACTATAGGAACACCTTTGCTTAAGCCTTGTGGGAATACACGCGTGATATTATCTCGTTAGGTGCATTAGGGACTACTCACACTTATTCAGCTATCAGTATAGAATCCGTTCAGCTTTCCGCGGCTGAATGGATGCGTACGCATCTCATACAAAATATTTGTTTTATAAGGACAAAAACTGAACAGAACTGAATAAGCTTGAGTAGTGTGCGTTACCCAGGCCAGATGTTGTCGAAAATGGTCATTTGAATCTTATAGATAATTAGTTTTGCGGCTTCTGTAATTGTTGCGCACATTTTTAAATTTGTTGCGCTTATAGTTTTTTAATTATTTCACAAAAACATTTCCTGCTGGGGTAACGTTACGCCAGCCAGACCTTTTTCTTTCTAATGGGAATATTTAAATAATTACTAGCTATAAAATTAGTTGTCTAGATGAAGTAAATGTTGTGCCTTATTTTGTATTTGTTCTTTCATCGGTTGCGAAGTTATTCGAGATTTTGCTGGGGTAACGTTTTTGGTTTTGCTAGATCTTTGAAATGGTTAAGCGGATTCTTATCATATTTTGTACATGGCTTCTTAGGAATTAGTTTAAATTTGTTCTGCAATAAAAAAACCAAAATAATACATAGCTTAAAGGTTATTTCATTAAATAGAAAAACACTTCAATTGGTCCCAGCACTCTCAATAAGAGCTCTAAAGACTTACTTTAAACGTTATTTTAAATCTTGTAACTGCCTTCAAATGTACGTGAAGTTTCATTAGTATCCTGTAAGTATTTAACAAGTTATGATGATATTGAGTTCTTCACGAGCACGGTCTTGATGCGCGCGGTGTTATTTGGCCTATGGATTGGATATATGAACTGAATGTTATGTCAATTATTCGTTTTTTAGTTCAGTTGTATATCAGTAAAATTTCAGCTCAGTACATTGGATAATTAATGAGATAATACGATTAAAGTCATTAGGAAGTGAATGACCGTGGTAACCCGACCAAGTTTAGGTGGTTACGAAAAAGCGAAAACGCAAAACATTATGGTACCTTCTAAAATATGTAGGATAGTGTTACAAATTTAGTACAGACATGTACACAAGTTTAAAAAAAACTACGTGATTATTAAATAATTTTTATTGACAGGTAATATAATCATTTCAATTGAACTTTTAAAGTATTATTAAACTTATACTTAAAAACAATCACAGATTAAAATTACAGATGGTAATTTTGCTTTTTTGAAATTTTCTATTATTTTTTAATTAAATAGTACACAGTTACAGTTTTTATTTAAATATACACATATTGGACTGTGTAATGATCACAGACAATAAATAATATACAATGGTTTTTTTCAGTTAACACTAAACTTACGGTGCGTACAAACTATATAACATAACATGTTATATAACATAACATGTTATATAACATTTTTCATAGTGTGGTCATGTTATTTAACATTGTGGTATAACATTTTACATAGAGTTGTAGTGTTATATAACATGTTACATGGTCTGTACGCACCTTTACGTATGTCTACTAATACCTACTTATATCAATTAAAATCACAGATCAATGGTAATATTAAATGACATCATAATGTAGTAAAATGCTCACAGTTAGTCCTACTGTTTTGTTGTCTCATTTCAAATATCCTTCACCCCACCCCTTCCGCGTCCCACCGAACGACATGTTATATCAGTGATTTTTGATAAGTTTGTGCAACTGGAAGATAATAATAATGTTTTCATAGTACAGATATTATTATATTATTAATGTATTTAACAGTGTACGCGTCTGTACCGAAATTGTAAGGTGTATTATACTTAACATTTCAAAAGATAGTATAATGTTCTGCGTTTTCGCTTTTTCGTAACCACCTAAACTTGGTCGGGTTACCACGGTCATTCACTTCCTGATGACTTTAATCGTATTATCTCATTAATTATCCAATGTACTGAGCTGAAATTTTACTGATATACAACTGAACTAAAAAACTAATAATTGCCATAACATTCAGTTCATATATCCAATCCAGTGGCCAAATAACACCGCGCGCATCAAGACCGTGCTCGTGAAGAACTCAATATCATCATAACTTGTTAAATACTTACAGGATACTAATGAAACTTCACGTACATTTGAAGGCAGTTACAAGCTTTAAAATAACGTTTAAAGTAAGTCTTTAGAGCTCTTATTGAGAGTGCTGGGACCAATTGAAGTGTTTTTCTATTTAATGAAATAACCTTTAAGCTATGTATTATTTTGGTTTTTTTATTGCAGAACAAATTTAAACTAATTCCTAAGAAGCCATGTACAAAATATGATAAGAATCCGCTTAACCATTTCAAAGATCTAGCAAAACCAAAAACGTTACCCCAGCAAAATCTCGAATAACTTCGCAACCGATGAAAGAACAAATACAAAATAAGGCACAACATTTACTTCATCTAGACAACTAATTTTATAGCTAGTAATTATTTAAATATTCCCATTAGAAAGAAAAAGGTCTGGCTGGCGTAACGTTACCCCAGCAGGAAATGTTTTTGTGAAATAATTAAAAAACTATAAGCGCAACAAATTTAAAAATGTGCGCAACAATTACAGAAGCCGCAAAACTAATTATCTATAAGATTCAAATGACCATTTTCGACAACATCTGGCCTGGGTAACGGACACTGAGTAGTCCTTTACCGTCAACAATAGTGTACAGAAATCACGAATTTTGACTTTGTTTGATCACGCACGATATCAAATACTTATTCAAAACAGTTATAAAAGACTACGGCCGTTAGTCTGATTTATTATTAGATTGTACTTTATAATTAGCATAAGCATAAAATAATCAGGCTATAAATATAAAGTTACAACAGCTGGGACGCAGGACTCCTCTCAGTGAGTAGGAGTAAGCCGTAATCCACCACCAGGGCCCGAATTCACTATGACCACTTAACGATTCCTTACTCGTAACCACGTCAATATGTAAAAGTCTGACACGCCCTCCACCCAGAGTGGGAGAAGTTATTTGATGATTTCCCACCCAAAAAAAAACCACGTCAATATCACACGAATTCTGCTAATATCGTATTAATAATATCGACAAATTGTCTTAGAACATTATGACATTTCGATTCCTTACCGTTACATTGGTTTCTAAAATATAAAAACGATATTGACGTAATTTGAACGCAGTAAGATTCCGCGGGGAATCATTATAACGATACAGAATTGGGGTCCAGTGCGGGTTGACAGATGTCACATGTCTTCGAATTTATGGTTCTATGATATTTCTTCACGATGATTTTCTTCACCACACAAAGTAACGCGCCTGTCAGGGTTTCGAACCTACAACCTTAAATCCTTTAAGACTATAAAATACAGTAATTGTTTATATTTATTAAACCTTTAATAAATCCGTTCGTAATTAAATAGACCTGTCCAAATTTCCTATAACTTGAAAGCACCTTCGATCTAAATGGTGGTTAACGTGCCAAGTACCTATAACTCAAATGATGATACAATGAGGTCATCGTAGTTTGTTTGTCTCCATTATGTTCAGCCGAGGTGACGGTTCGCAAACAGATTTAATGCCCAGTAATTAACGGTGCGGTAGATAATATTAATTATTAGGTTCTTGTCCTTGTCATCGAGGAAAACCTAAAAGATTTTCGTGCGTTGAATTGGAAGGATTTTAAATGCTCTAATAAGATGGATGTTTAAAGTATCTGTTTTAAAGGTTTCATTAAAACATGCGCAGGATTTCAGATACTTTGTCTGTTTTGGTAATCCTATTCAGCATCAGTGACTAATACCTATATTGTTGGTTCTACAATGTATAAATATGCATAATTCAAAACTCCCAATTTTTGACTTAGCTCCCTTTAGATCTAGGTGTGCGATATATGCCCAGTTTGATAATAAAAATGCTACTACTGTTGGTAAACTAAACGATTCGTTTTTTTGTATAGGTATCACTATCCCTATTGCAAAAATTGGTTAGCTATTAAGGATGCACCTAAGCTTGGTTCCTATAAACAAAAAAACGAATCGTTTAGTTTACCAACAGTAGTAGCATTTTTATTATCAAACTGGGCATATATCGCACACCTAGATCTAAAGGGAGCTAAGTCAAAAATTGGTAGTTTTGATTTATGCTTACCATTGAATTCCTTAACCCACTACCTATCGTCCAATAAAACAGATTTAAAAATATTTTTCTAGTAGAACTTGCAAAGCAAATATGTATACAGATAACTTCTTCAGTGCACAGGAACACGGTTAACAGTTTTTGACCTTTTCTGAAAAAAGTGCTTTTTCGAGTTTACTCTGTTTAGATCTAGGTGTGTGATATATAGATTAGTAAGCTAATATGTAAAATTTACATATTATGATAGCCACTTCCATATGGAAGGGTTAGCTTTGCAAAGCTATGAGATCGGTGAAGATCAAGAGTCTTAATTTTAAGCAATAACGGTCAGTAAATTATAGGAATCGGCCATTAAACCTTTATTTCTTGTTTCCATGGATTAGTACTTATTGCTTTTGCAAATACAGCATTGGACATATGTATATATCATCGTTTGTGAAATGGTCTGTTCCTTCTACCTGTAATGTCATACCATTTACGTTCACAAACTGATATATCAAAAGCAGGTTATCATCGACTTTCCTTCCTGCATTGTTTTTATGATTTTTATATATGCACGGGTGCACTTCCACACTGCATATGTTTATATCGTCACACAATTACTTACGATTATTGAGGGAAGTTGTTTTGAAATATAAAACTGTTTAATTGAAAACACACTACATTGTTTATATCCTTGTTTTTCTTGCGATTTCCTTTCTAATCCTTCTCTCAATGAAAATCGTAATATCACATTACAAAGCCGGTTTGTTAGTTTCGCAGTCACGGGCCATATCCTGACTCCATGCTACCACATCATACTTCAAATTGGTAACGATATCATTCTTCGAATTCCTGATTTCGAAAGTAAACATTCCATTAGACGCTAGTCTTCCGTGGCACATATTATTTTGTAACGATTGACAATGTTCCGACTAATCGAAGTAGAAAACTGCTGTTCATACGTAACTAATAGCCGTTTCGCAAACCCCGGCGAATCTAAGCCCATATCAAGAGTTTTGCAAGAAGCCACCGTTCCGTGAAGGTATGCACGGCGATGTGCAAGCGTCGAACCTTCATATTGTTAATATGTCAGTTATTAACAGTTTTTTTATATGCAGCCGTTACGCCTGTGGTGCTAGAAGTATTAGGCTTACGTCTATTAAACTTTCGTTTCGCACGGTAATTTGCTGATGACTACATTAGCTGTGTCCTGTGTAATACGGGTTAGCACTTTTGAGGGTGTTATTTTTTCATTGTTTATTGGAGCTGCATATTTCATCTGCCTGTAGGTTGTCATGTCTACCTATCCCTAACAAATGAAAGGATAGAAATAGACCAGACAAATTAAATTTAATACAGGGAATAAGAAAAACAGAGGAGCTATAAAAAGTTACCTGCATAGAGGGAAACGCACTCTATTGAGAGATGAGGAGGACAGCGGAGATCACTAGATATAGCGTCAAGGGTGCAGCGACGTTTCGGCGTTCAGGGATGCAGCGACACTATAAGCGATACTATAAGGTTTATGCCAACTATATTGGAGTCAACTTTTAACCTAACCGTATGCAGCAGAATTCCAGTATTTTAAATGGAGCGAATTCCTCTGATCTCCAAAACCTAGCAACTGGCTTATACAGCCTTCGGACTCCGTATTCTTATGATAAAATATTATGAAATCATGGGTACAGTCTTATGGGGGTCTAAACAACGGGTAAGCGAAGGACGTTCTCTAAAATAGTTCAAAACAGTAATTAGGTAACAACTTCTTTTAAATTCGAGTTCTATCAAATCCAGTGCTTCCTAGAAGACGTCCTAGTGAAGTGAAGCACGTTGTCAATGAGGTGGCTTTTCATTTGCACATAATATAAATTATGTGTTCAAGAGAAAGGGACTGAGCCTTACCGTTTATTGTAAACGTTTCGGTCGGTGGTCTTGCGGCTAAAGTTTTCACTGCAAATATTCGGACTGGGAAAATTAAAGAAACTCCGATATTTTCTTTTCATATAATTATTATTCTAATAGACTGAAGAAGTTGATTTGTTGTTGTCAATAAATACATTCTTTCAAATGCGTAAACAGGAAGACCCAACGACCCAAATACTTCCTTTATAAAAAAATGTTTGTTTCATTATGATGTTATTTTATGTTGTCATACAAACAAACTAAACGGTTATCAGGTCCGTTGTTAAATCTCACCTTACAGTTATCAAAAACCCTTAAAAATCTCGCAAAATCAGTAACCCAAAAAACACTCGTTCAACATCCCAATTTTATCGCAGAGATGCAAATTGTCTGAGATTTGCATGAGGAAGCTAACGTTTTATTACGGAAAATCAGCAGCGGTGCGAACGCAGTAGACTAGACCACATGCAACGATCACTGTGCGGTAAGTTGCGGAGTTGCGGACGGATGCGGACGGATTCGAATGATGCGACGGCTTCATATTCAGACTACGGATCAATACCGTTGCTTGACCGTGCGCGTAGGCACGCCAGATGCCGGCGAATTTAATATTATGTGGATTTATAGGGTTAGTGTGTTAAGGCTATAAGGAATTTGTCAAGGGCGGCAAATTGCCGAGTTGTAGTGCACATTCGCATGTACGTAAAAATATCGCGTTGGGGTTTTTTCACGCACTGGTTCCTCAATGTACTAGCGCCTAGTGTTAAAAATCCAATAGTGTTTTTTCGACGCGTTGGGATGCACTCTGTTGGGTTCCCAACGCTCGATTCAACAAAGGTTTGAGAGTTCCTTTTCTGGGAACCTACGCTGTGGCTAACAAAGTTTAGCACCTCTTTTAATGCCCATATGTAATTGTAGATATTTCTTTATTCTCGATACGGTACAACACATTAATTTGTCGATCCAGTCAAGTAGTGTTATTTGCTCCAATTCTTTTTCTTTCCGCGGCGCTTAAACACGAACTAGACAGAACATCTTAACAAAAAACAGATGCATATACACAATTAAACGTTCACAAAACTCAATAGTCCATGTAAATAAGTCGAGCACCGATCTGCATGTCCGTAAGTGATCACGCTAACCCGATTACGTATCAATGGATGCGTGACGCTGGATGGCGATAGCCATTGACCAATTATCACCACACGAAATCACGATTCACTTGTTCTTGGATTCGTGTTAATAGAAAACTATTCCTATTTTCGTTAATAGCGTTGTCGTATATAAGTGTTTTAGTTTCCGATCGTGCTAGATATAATAAGTCGTTTATATTCCAAGGTCTACCTTACCCTCATTTCGGAACCTCACGATCACTCATTCATTTGACGTTTGATTCGATTCTATAACGCACTTTGTCACAATAATCGTGAGAATTGTCAACCAGTCGTCATTTTATCGACGTTGAATCGAAATTCATGTCTTACCATAGGAATTGTAGTCTATTCGGTTCTAAATCTTTAACTTCTGAATCCGATTGACTTCTATGCTGTGACAGGTTGTAAAATGCAATACTGTGACTATCTGTGGCTTTGAAAGCTATGTTATCTGTCGTCAATACCGCTAGCTCTTCGCTTTTCCTGAGAGAAATCATCCGTCTTTAAATGTAAACAAATACGCTTTCCTAGTCGGATTTCGCAGAGGCCTTTCAATATGTACAATTCTATTTAACCTACACTTCGGTACTTTAAGAAAGTACTTGATGTGCCCTTACAACCTAGCCCTAGACATACTATTTGTAACCTTTCATATGCCAACACATAAAACCGATTTCTAATGTCAGTCAATATCAACTCTCTCATCATCTGATCTTAGCTAATGGTGCCGATTCTGTTGTACACCGAACTAAACTAACTAAACTATCACTAAAATTCCTTACTTTTGGCTATATCTTAAAGCTATTCTGCAAAAAAAGATCTCTAAATTTAAAAATAATTTAGTAAGTAAAATCGAATTTGACAATCACGACTCCACCTGGTATTTTTTGGCTTCGCAACGTGGTACTTTTTCGCCCTTCCCCGTGATTTTTTTACAGCTGGAGTCGCGCAGGGGGGGGGGGGCAGCTTCGACGTGTTTTAAATGGATTTTTTTTACTTTTTGTATTTAAAATATGAAAAATTATAACCTACATGTTGAGTTTTAGAGGTCTATGAGTTTTGTAAAGGGGGTCGAAATTTTCAATATTTTTACGATAGGACACACCATTTTCGAGATATAAGCAAAAGAAAAGAAAAAAAAAACAATATTGTATTTGCGCCCGAAGTCGTGGTGTTGGTGTGAATTTTAGTTTTTGACAACCAATTTTATTCCACAACTTTTTAATCGCGATTTAAAATAGTCAGATTTAGTTAGACAATATTTTTTTATGTTGAATAGAATAATTAAATTGACAACAACAGAATAGCAAAATTACCATTTTCACTAAATTAAAAACTCAGTGCAATCTTAGTGCTGTCAAACTAAAATATAGCTACGTTGTGTCACTTTAGTCAATTACAGAATGGGAAATCCTCGTTTGACAGGAATAAACTACATTTTGGTGATTTTTAGTTTAGTTTACAGAATTGTGTGACAAGAGAATCGGCACCAATATCGATGGATATAGTAGGCATTTAATATGTCTAAAATGGTAGGTACCTCGTTCATATCTTCTTTAGAAGCTTTATTGCTGTCACAGTCCTTAGTCCTAAATTCTTACTATAAAGTTAATTTTTTAATCCTAATCTGACATTTAAAGTCTTTTGTGTTTGCTTATCAGTTTGACAATACACCTGTCAAATGATTATCTGGGTATTAAAAACGACCTAGCTGAAAAAAAAAAACACATTTTCTACAGAAAATACGTGACGGATCGTCCGACTTGCCACATGACTAACCATAGTTAATGTGGACTTGCCATGCTTTTTAAACTACCTGCAAGCTGCGACATATCAGGCGGTAATTACGTCGCGTAAATTGCATTGGTAGGCGAAAGTACGCCGACTTTCCGTCGCGTAATTTCAACTGGTGTGACTCGACTTTTACCCATTTGAAACATTTATGATTGGTTAGCTAAACGATCCGTTTTATAAAACCTCAGTAACTTGGAAACAGCCAACCTCGAACGATACTTAACGACCGTTCTTGAGGTGTAAAAACAAATGGTTATGGACCAAATAACATTCAAATTGAATGCGCTACTAGCTGCTGTGTACATAACTATTACGTTATTTCGCAAAACGAACTTGTAATTTATAAACAGGTATTTTGTATTCGACGTTACGATTATTGCTCTTTAGAATTGGCTAATCGTCGTATATCAGGGCTTAAAACGTTCCTTGAATATTTTGTTGAAAATGTGCGAAGTACCTACCTAACATATCGTAATCGTAAGTGTTTAAAATGTCAATTGGTTTAGCCTCTATTTGTGTCAAAAATCGATTGTCAAGTTTCTGTCAATGTCAGTTGAATTTGACCGCTGACTTTTCAATTGTCCTCTCTATAAAAAAACACTTTACAAAAGTGAAGGCACTCCTCAAAGTTAATATAAAACCAATTACCATTATAATCTTACAATAAATTAACTGCCTCTAGTTAAAGATACATGTTCTGTGAGAACTGTTTTTAATGACGCCATCACAAGAATAAATGAGGCAAGGTACTTACTAAAGATGGACGAAGTACAGCACGCCTCAACTTTCTTTGTTCCACTAGCCAATATATTTAAACATTTTTCATTTGCGAACACACCTTGGCCCGTCGCAGAGGTCATAATTAACATACCGAAGAAACAGATGTTCTGTAAATTAGCCACCATCGGCCTTTCTAAGTATACTGGAATATAAGAAAGGGAAACTGGCCATAGATAACTGGCGGGAAAAGTGAGCCGTGGATATACTGAGCTGCCACGTTTTCTTTCCTGTCATTTTCTTTAACTGTCAAGGTGTTTTTTTTTAAATTTGGTATCATCAAGGCCATGGTCGTAACGTAACATGCAATTGGCATAACGCATGCAGCCTAATTACATAAATAAATTAAATCAATTTCAAAGATTGCGTTCATGAGTCATATTTGTTTAATTTAGTTATTTATTTCAAGTAGGCAATTCATTGAAAGGCGGAAATAATAGATATATTATAATATATTATTTAATTATGCGTATCTTGATTCTTTAGCGAAGGCTTTTCAAATAAATTGGATTATTAGGTTATTGAAAACTTTTATGGCTGATTGACTTTTTACTGCATCACATGTAGATTTTACACTAAAGCAGACGCTGTAAAAGTACCATAAAAAACCAAAGGTAAATTGACAGCAAGTTTTATGTAAGTTAGTACCAAGTTATTTATTCGCATTTTAATGCATGTTTGTCTTAATGTTTCTCTATTGTTTTAGAGATCGTGAACTTTACGTAATACTTAGTTGCGTAACTTGTAAAATGAGGAAGTTTATTAATATACTTTTAGTGCTATTTGAAATGCTAAATGACTTGGGTGTTAAATTGCGCGAATGGTTATTGCTGGAACAAAGGCTGGTCCGCACATAACAGTAATAATAAAATTGTAGTACGGTCAATGCCTTAAGTGATTTATATTTTTATACGAAGTTGGAACTACAGCGCATTATTAGGTATTGGTGCCTTTTAATTCTGCTTTAGCTGGTACCCAATACTGACTCTAAATTTATTCTTTTTAAATGGTAGTAGCCACGGTTCTAAAAAATCTATACCTAGGCAGAAGTAAAGTTTGTTTTATGGTATAACATCTGACAGATAAAAAACCGTGCCATCATATTGTGGCAAATTTCTTAATTCCATAGTACCTACCTGTCTTAGTCTTACTTACATATATTTCTTACTTACTAGCTACGTTGTCCTGTCCAAATTTCAGGGTAGGTTATCAGGTAGGGTATCTGCGTCACACACTAACAGTAGGAATGGCTTTCATTGTGACATACCAACAACATTCATTGCGTTTTTTACATTGTTGAGCAGGTACATTTTTTCGAACTTCGAGCTTCAATAATAACAAATGATTCAGATTACGTAATTAGGGTGCTAATTCAGACATAACGAACATTTTACGGTTTTAACCGTTCCGTGTGGTGCCGGTCGTAAAAGAATAGCACCATCCCATTTCTCCCCGTGGGTGTCGTAGAAGGCGACTAAGGGACTTACTAGAGAATGGGCAGCAGCGTGCTCGATGCATTTGACCACCATACTGCGACCGCCAACCCGCCTGCCAAGCGTGGCGATTATGGCAAATCCCCCTTTTGGGGGAGGCTTATGTCCAGCAGTGGACGTCTATCGGCTGATATGATGAACATTTTAAAACCAATTATAGCCAAACCGGTCCAGCCGCTCTCAAGTGATGTACAGACGCCAACACATCAAGCCACCCAAACTGTAAAATTTTCCCAATTGAACCTTATACTTCTGTAATAAAGTTGAAAATCTATCAAATAAATTTGACAGATTGGGGTAGCTTTATGTGCTGGCGTCTGTACTTACCAACGAAGGGCATTTCATTTTTACTATACATAGGTAGGTATACGTAGATGATACTGAGTCAGTCAGACGGATGATGGTGGAAGCAGTTTTGCAAAATACAGCAAATTAGTAAGTTTATATCGTTGTTTAATGTTCAGAATTTAGCAACATCCACGCCTCAACATCCTTCTTGCTCACAATTACTGTATCCGAAGTTTTGATCGACATTCATTATTGACATTGCAACATTTTAATTGTTTTGATTTTTCTATTATCGCGTTCAAGTTAAAGATTGGTTGGGCAATTAGCAATTTAGTATCGTTATTGAATAAATATAAATTTTCGTTAGTTATAATTTGTGTGTAGTTTCCCAATTATCGATCATGCACATTAGTTTAGACCATCGACTGAGCAACTTTTACTAAGTCTTTTTACAATTTTAAATTGATTAAGAACAATTTGCCGTTTTAAGGCGCTGGCAAAGGACAGCGTGACGCGACTTTTGTGGAACAAATTAAATTTTCTTTGAAATTGTTCTACGAGAGTCGCGACCTGTAGTATATTGTTTCCTGCCGACATGTCCTAATCCTAACCCACGTTGGTATATTGTAATATTTCGCCAATAATAAGTAAAACAAGTTTCCGATTCAGCCTCATCTTAGAACTCCGATCAGTTTTTATAGCTTCTAAGAACTTGAAAAACTGCTGACACATTCGGTATTCCTAGTAATTATGACACACACCTGCAACAAGGACACACTGGTTAACTTTCTCCTTACGCAGCTAGGCTGCTAGGCAGCTAGGCCTCTAGGCAGCTCGCCTACGGACCGCATTGGCTACCAAATGTCGCCCAAACCCGGTCACCCATTTAGAACGCACTTATCATGTTTGGGTGTGGGCCAAGCGATGTGCGTGGAGCGATTGTTAATGAGTAATGTGATGGAATGTTGTGTGAAGGTGAGATTAGGTTGCCGGGGTCAGGCGCAAGCGCATGCAATGCTAGGATCTTTTATTTATTTCATTAACAATTTTTACATAGTATCGGAATGTATTAATTAAAAAAAAATAACTTAGTAAAAGCACCGCTGTGTGTGCATTTGGAAACATGGTTTTGCACCAATGAAATAATTAAATCATAGACCAATTATCGTTATGTCTCCAAAACTTTAAAAGCCTGTATATGAGTAATACGGCCGTTCTTGTTTCATCAAGACCAATCTAGTTCTGTAACTCAAGCGGCGATAGTTTTAAATTTATTAATAAAAAAAAAGTGGGGTACAGTCTGTTGCAATCAAAATAATTTTACAATTTAGGGATAAGTCGAAAGAAAGTAACAATTAACACAGTTGAATCTGGCGTCCTAGCTAGGTTACATGGTAACCTGCACCCTAATTGCGTAACGCACTATTAATCATAATCTGAATCATTTTGCAGGTTATTGCTACTCCATTCTTTCATGTGTTCGAATAATTGTCTGTTTAGCAAACTAAACAACACCATACCGCACCACCTATGTCGTTCACCTATCACGACATAGGTAACTGTTAAAATGAAAGCGATTCCTACTTACAGTGTTTTTAGCAATTACCCCTCAGTATTAAGGTTCCCACAAGAGTACAAACATTTTAATAGAGACTGCTATGCACTTATAAGCTGCAAATATATGTCAACTTATACAAAGTTTTAGTAGGTGTGTGTGTTTTGTGATATAAATGTGGCGTGTCTGTGTTGTGTGATGTACTTAGGTGCGGTGTGTTTGTGTTTATACCAATAAAACAGTGTGCCCGTTTTACCATTATAATATTACCTGAAAGTCCTCTTGTAGGACAGTCTTACATAGTGAAGTCTGCGGGGAAAGGGTCTGAAAATCACTCGGAAATCTTATACCTTACACCGCAGCCCGGCAGCTAAGTGCATACCACCGTCATGTAGGCAGAACAATGCGACCGATTGCCATAATATTAATATTGATGCCTATTGAATATGCGAATGTTTAAAATATACAATAGGTACTATGTACTAATTTGTTGCTGACCTTGTGTTGGCTAAAGCATGAGACGTGAACTGTCCAAATATTTGACATCAGCAATATGGTAGGAAGAAGGACGTTTCTATCGTCTTGTTTGAATTTGTTATTAGGAATGTAGCTGCGAAGTAATGCGTAATACGTACCACACTAACCGTAGGAATGGCTTGCATTTTGACAGTTGAACAGCATTCATTGCGTGATTTACTTTGTTGAGCAGACAAATTCTTTGAACATATAAAGCAACGGATTAGCAATATACTGCGTTACGCAATTAGGGTGCAGGTTGTTGTGGGAGTGTTTGGTGGATTTTAGGTTTGTACACCTAGACGTGGTAGAACAGTAAAGCATTCATCTTATTAGGTAGGTTATTTTCGCTGGTGTATTACTGATCTAAAACACCTCATTGATAAGGGCCTGAATTCCATAAATAAGAGAATAGTGGAGATAGAATTTAGATATAGGCGTTGCTTTTTTCTATACACATGACCGCATCATAAACCTAAGGAATTTTTAATTCCGAAGTAGGTAGAATCTTGACTGTCTCGTTGGTCTAGTGGTCGCAAGCGCTACTGCTAAAGCATGAGGTCCTGGGTTCAATTCCCAGGTCGGGCAAAGTGTTATTGGGTTTTTCAAGCAGCACGCGTAGCATGACCACCATAGAAACGGGTTTTGTCGTTGGAAGAATAGACAAAATGACAGATAAACAATTACAAATCGTCATTTTGTCTATAACTTCCTTCGAAAAAACAAGTTTATATGGTGGTCAAGCTACGCGTGCTGGAACTTCTTAGTAGCTAATCGTGACTTGTTGGTGGCAATAGGGTCGCCCCCAATAACTTGGGACTTTAACATAACTGGCGTAACGTGGGTGAACTTTTTTTTTTGAGGGTCGGAAATCATCAAATATCTCTTCCCGCTCTGGGTGGACCAAGAGGGCGTGTCAGACTTTTACTGACTAAAACCCACCCGTGTTGCTTCAGTTGCCTGGGAGGGGCCACGTTATCTCTTTCGAACAACCCGCACCCCTGGTAGGTGCCCAACCTTTGGGGGAAGCAAGCCGTGATGTTATGCAGAATCCAGTTATCTAGTGTATAAATTTAAGAAATTAGAAATGAGTGCAGACATAACAGCAGCGGTTACAAAATAAGCACATTTTCCTACTGAAATCGAAATGCGGTCGCGTTTCAAACGCAACATGCTTATCTAATCTATCACTTTCCTTCTTAAGGAAAATGCTGCAGTTAGAAAGAGAGGTGCGATAGATCTCAGTTAAGAGAATGTTGTGAGAACTAGCGTGGATTACAATGGAGCAAATTATGCGGCTTTATTTCTTAATTATAAGTACAAAGCAAAGTAGGTTTTTGGGATAAGAACAAATCTATTTGACGACTGCTAATTTATTGAGGAAGCATGTTGGCTTGGCTGTCAGGTTTTCACCGACATGGTAGTAAGATAAAAAAGTAAGTTATAGAGAAAAGTGACTGTGAATGTGATTACCATGCAGGCTACATAGATCAACAAAATCATGACTTTATAACCGACTGGCGGGTTCAACTATATTATATAAGACCTATACATACGTCCTGCAGATCTTGTAGCGTCTTGTGACGAGTCGTTGAGCCACCTAAAATAAGCTCGAGCTAAACTATGACTGATGGATGCATGCTGTCTGTTAAGACAGCTCAGCTTAAAGCTGCAATGGCTCTTTCTTCAAGAAGTGACCATGACCACTGAGTTTCTGGCGCCATCTAGCTGTAAAATATTGATCAGTAAAAGTGTCTTAAAAGATCTACTTCCATAAATAAACATTATGTTTCGATAAAAAAAGTTTTGAACACTTTTTTGACACACGTTACTATCTACTGATAAATCAAATCGATGTTTCCAAGTTTGACCTCCTGATTAATCCATTCAACAACTCTTACTTTTTATATTTAACAGACTACATTGAAAAAGAGGGTACCGTGTATGACATTTACCGAGTGTATTTACATAATAATATTAGCACTGTATTGTGTATTTTTGTCTTTGTGCGTGTGAGACAATAGATTGTGAAATAAGAATGAGTGCGCACGAGTAGATGATGAGTTGACTTTGTTCCTGGTTCACAGCCAAAGAGAAATGGGATGTAAATGAGCTGAATAAGTTGACAGTTCGCCTATAAAAGACTTCTGGGCAAAACCCAAACCCAAGAGTAAATACAGAAAGGTCTCTAAATCTGCACGATTTTCTCGTGCCTAAGACTCCTTTGGTGAAATTCAGTTTCTCCCCGAAATCCCAACCTAATAAAACTAACCTATTTCTTGGATATCTAGTTTATCTTTCGTGGGATAAACCATGCAGAGAATTATGTACAGCAGTTCACCGCTGTAGGCATTAATCGTCCATCACATCATTATAAGTCATAAACTACAGAACTAAACATCGGCACAACAACGCCGCTGGTGTGCACTAAGTTTAAATACGTCTTTTTTATTAACACAGGGACTTACCTACCTATACAAGGTACTGTTCACTCAGAGACGTTACTTGAAAATAATCATTCATTAACTTCAGTTGGTAGAGGTTTTGCGACTTGTATTCTGCTGCATACGGTTAGAAAGGAAGCCCCAACTTGGTTGGTAAAAGGCGTAGTATATGATGTGTTAGTTTAATGGAATAATTCCGATGTTTGTGTACCGCGCATTAAGGTGAATATAGTCGTGGGCTCGAACTGACTGGTGAGCCTGGTTAAAAAGCAAGCTTTCTCACCAGGCTTCGTGTCCGACAGAGGTAGTATTAGTGATGAGCAGTTAGACGCTAGTCTACACGCACAACGTTATTGAGTGAGATGCAGGATCATTAATAGTAAAACAGGCGCGACAAAAATTAAGAAAAGTACTTCGGATGATCGGGTTTTATGAAAAAACCACTGCATAAGTCAATGGCCGATAAAGTTAATAGAACTTTTCGATATTTGAGGTTTGTCGGTACCGAGTTGATTTTGGAGATTTAACACGCCCAAAGATAGGTTAAATTAGCAAGAAAACGAATCTTTGTTGGCTCCCAACTTTTTAATGACTTTTTATTTTAGTATTCTGTTTCCGCACAGACAATATTAATAATGAGACAAAACCATATCGTTTAATTTTTGATGTACATACATTGTCGAATAGTGGAGTAATGCACTCCCGAAGTTTGTATGTTTGGAAAAAATGTCGACTAAATTCACCTTAAAATAGGTTCATTCTGATGAAACAGTAAATGATGGATTTTTAAAGTTTTTAAGTAATGACGGTACGTTCGCATTCGTATCGTTCATCTGAATGCGGTAGTCACTGTTGTAATAAGATGTTTCATACCATCATTCGTTTTTGTATGGCCGTGGAACGTTACGTGGGTGTGTGCAGCATCAGCTCGTGTGCAGCATCAGCTCACACGAGCTGATGCTGCAATTAAATGATGACTTAATAATCAGGCATTACAATACATCTCGTTTGTTTCCTGCTCAAGCAATAATACGGATCTATGGAAGTTTTCTTGTCTTGTTTTTATGCAAGTTATTTTATTTGGATTTTTTTAAATAGGGAAGTAAGATTTCTGCGTATTTTCCCTAATATTTGTTTCTGACATTCGTGAATGATGTACCTTAGTGGATATAAGGTAGTGGACCACTATTTTGCTGTCTCCGCCCAGGCCTCGAGCGCGCCGGTCCAACAGGCCCCGTGTGGTCCGCGGTGGGCGCTGAAGCGGCTGGACCGGGAGCTCCTCCTGGAAGCCTCGATCGTGCAGGCCTGGGTGTCACTACCGGACAGGCCTGCCGACATCAACGACGAGGCGGAGTGGTTCCGGGAGGCCATGTCCGAGGTATGCGACGTGGCAATGCCCCGGGTCCAGCCAGGACGTGCTTCACGCCAGGTGTACTGGTGGTCGCCGGAGCTCACAGCTCTGCGCGAGGCGTGCGTTGCTGCGCGGCATCGGTACACCAGGCACCGCAGGCTCCGTATCCGCCCTCCGGATACGGAAGCCATTCAGGCAGAGCTATACGAGGGGTACAGAGTGGCGAAGACCGCCCTCCGAGCGGAGATCCTGCGGGCCAGGTCACTGGCCCGCGAGGAGTCGCTGGAGACTCTGAACAGAGACCCGTGGGGACGCCCCTACAAAACGGTGCGGGAGAAAATCCGCCCGTGGGCTCCCCCGCTGACCCAGAGTCTCCGGCCTCAGCTCGTGCAGGACGTGGTGAGCGCTCTGTTTCCCTCGCGAGGGGAGCATGCTCCCCCGCCCATGGCTCCGCCACCTGCGGTGCCCGACGCGGACCACACCGACGACGACGACGATGTTCCAGAGGTGACCGAGGTAGAATTGAGAGTGGCGGTACGTAGGCTGAATGCCAAGAATACCGCCCCAGGACCCGACGGCTTGCCTGGAAAAGCCTGGGTCCTGGCCTTGGAGGCTCTCGGGCCTCGACTAAGAGGGCTCCTAAGCGCATGCTTGGAGGAGGGCCAGTTCCCACGTCACTGGAAGACGGGGAAACTGGTCCTCATCAAGAAGCAGGGGCGCCCCGCGGACTCTCCGTCCGCTTACCGGCCCATCGTGCTGCTCGACGAGGTGGGCAAGCTCTTTGAAAGAGTCATTGCAGACCGCCTCGTCGGGCGGCTGGTGCGGGTGGGGCCGGATTTGGCGGAGAGCCAGTTCGGTTTCCGCAGGGGGCGCTCCACGGTGGACGCAATCATGCGCGTGCGAGCCCTCACGACGGGGGCTGCTGTGGCCCGGGGTGGGGTCGTCTTGGCGGTGTCTCTGGACATCGCCAATGCCTTCAACACCCTGCCCTGGAGTTGCATAAGGGAGGCACTCCGGTACCACCGGATGCCGACCTACCTCTGTCGTGTGGTCGAGGCCTATTTGACGGACAGGGCCGTCATCTACCCCGGTCACCTAGGAGAGTAGAACCGGCGAGAGATGTCGTGCGGTGTCCCACAGGGATCGGTCCTGGGGCCGCATCTGTGGGACATCGGATACGACTGGGTGCTGCGCGCCGACCTCCCTAGCGGCGTCAGCGTAGTTTGCTACGCTGACGACACGCTGGTCCTGGCGCAAGGGAGGTCGTACCAGGCGGCGGCCGACTTAGCGACACACGGAGTTGCGACAATCGTCGATAGGATCCGGCAACTGGGACTCGAGGTGGCCTTGCACAAGTCCGAGGCCATGTGGTTTCATGGTCTTCGGAATGCGCCACTGACGGGTTCCCAGATAACGGTGGGAGGGGTTCACATTGGCGTCGAGTCGACGATGAAGTACCTAGGACTCGTCCTCGACAGCCGGTGGAACTTCGCGGAGCACTTCCGACGTTTGGCTCCCAGACTGGAGCGGGCCGGGGCTGCCTTGAAGCGGCTCCTGCCCAATCTAGGGGGGCCAAACGCCTCCTGCCGGAGGCTCTACGCGGGGGTCGTGCGGGCCATGGCCCTATACGGGGCGCCGGTGTGGGCGCCTACATTGAGGCGCCAACCAGCACGCCGGTTGAAGGCGGCCCATAGGATCATGGCCATCCGGATGATCCGGGGATACCGCACGATCTCCGGTGAGGCGGCGGGCCTCCTTGCCGGATTACCGCCATGGGATCTGGAGGCAAACGTCCTCGCGCTCACTTGGGAGTGGCGCGAGGAGGCCAAACGCCGGGGCGTAACTCCGCTGCCGCGGGAAATCGCGGCACGGCGGACAGAGCTCCGGCAGGATCTCATGGCGACGTGGAAAGTGCGATTGTCGCAACCCAGTGCTGGGCACGCCGCGATTGCGGCGGTAAGTCCCCTCTTTGAGGAGTGGCTTGAGAGGCGGCATGGCGTCCTCACCTTCCGCCTGACACAGGTCCTCACCGGACATGGCTGTTTCGGGAGGTTCCTGTTTCGGATAGGGCGGGAGGAAACGCCCGGGTGTTTCCATTGCGAAGATCGCCCAGAGGACACGGTGGAGCATACGGTGGAGGTCTGCCCAGCTTGGGCGGAGCAACGCCGTGTCCTCGTGGAGGTGATCGGCGGCGGCGATCTCTCGCGTCCGACCCTGGTCCAGGCCATGGTACGGAGCGAGAGGGCATGGCTGGCAGTCGCCTCCTTCAGCGAAGCAGTTATGCTCGCAAAGAGGGAGGCGGCGCACGTGAGGGAGATGCAGTACATGCGCCCTCACAGCCGTGGCCTTCGCAGGAGACGCCCTGGGCGTCGGGAATCCCAGGCTGATTCCCGGCCACCGTAGGCACGGGCTTGCGGACGGCGAGTAATGGGTAGCTCGCTGTCCGGTAAGGACCAAGCCCGGGTCGACGGCGCGTTGTGTTCCACGCGCGCCTCAAAGAGATGTCAGCAGCAACAGAGGGGCCCGCAAGGGCCGATGCCTGCCGGGGGTGCGGGTTGTTCGAAAGAGATACCGCCGCCCCTGGCACACAGGCAAGTGAGGGAACACGGGTGGGTTTTAGTCAGTAAAAGTCTGACACGCCCTCCCGCTCCACCCAGAGCGGGAGAAGTTATTTGATGATTTCCCACCCAAAAAAAAAAAAAAAAAAACCACTATTTTGTTGGTGGCATATGACTGTTGTTTCGTGATCATCATCATTTCCTTCCGAAAGACGTCCACTGCTGAAGACAGGTCTCCCCCGAGCACCGGAATTTCAACCGATTCTGTGCTTCTCGCATCCAGCGGATTCTTCGTTTGGCTTCAACCGATCAGTTTATTGATGAAGCATACGGATGATATCATTGCCGGGCAAACAAATCAATAGCTATACTATGATATTGACCATATTAAATTAATTAATAATTAAGTATAATATTATTATTGCGGTCTATATGACATCACTAAATTATTCGAAACTTGCAGTGATAACCGAAAGGGTAAAGGGTAATTCCGGAGAAACCCGGTTACTATATTATACAAGGAAACTGGCAGCAGACTCATTGGTTTTCTGCAAACTGGTATAAAAAGTTCACGCACTCAATTTTTATGAGGTAATCTATTAAAATAGTCGAAGACTTCTCGACATAATACTATAGGTATGACATTAAAAATTAGCTTCTACTAGCACCAATTATTAATTCATTCCTACTATTTATAATCACTCGTGGCTACTAATGCCCTAAGGCTTGTGCTATCTCAGAACTTATGATATCTGATATCTGTTTATTTATTTTACGTCGATGGTCCTAGGTTATCATTTGTAAACATAATCCAGCATTGCAAATGTAAGCTATCACGCCATTTATAACAGGAGGCTTTTATTTTGGTAGTATGCTTTGTTTACTTTTTATTTTTTGTGCTTGAGTTAAGTTTTCATTTTATTTGTTGTTATATTGGCATGGCTAGCTGACATATGACAAATTATTTAAGGTCTGCGTCTCGTATTGCTGATTACTTTGCCTACCTATGTGTAAGGTTCTTAAATTGAACTCCCCGACGCCTGACGAAGAAAACCGACGGCGTCTGAACATATGTATAGAATCAATTAAACAGACAGCTGTGCTGCTGGGGAGTTTGTTGCGCCACTTCTTCCCAGCTAAAGCACTAGGAAGTGGTGAATGGCGGGCGTTTTGGGGGACTGTCTTATGTAATTTTGACATTCGAAAAGTGTTGATTCTCAGCCTAATTTGAATAAATGACTTTTGATTTTGATAAAGCTTGTATCCTCCCTCCTACGAAAGAGTGACAAAATGAATTTATATTTTCTATAGCTTAGATTCGACAAAAAAAACTTAAAAACATACTACGTCGGTACGCATAAAGAGATAAATAATTATGTGGGTTAATACACCAATTTCCTTTCCGCATGATTGTTCCTCTCATTTTTCTCTCGTCAACGAAAACGACCCCAATTACTCACTTCTTTTCTGTAGATATTAAATGTATTCTCTCACAAATATTTCGTTAGTAAGTCACCTGCCACAGAGCAAAGAGGTAATGTAGATTCCTTAAAAATATAGTTGTAATCATATATGTTATGTGATGAATCATAACTAATTTTAATTCAAGTCACATTTTAAACTTTCTTGCGCATACAAGGTTACAATAACGTATGAAAGAAACTCTTCACCAGTTTATAGGTGTAAAAGATGCTAAAACAAGCGACATTCTTGAGTTTCGTCACTAACGGCTAAAATGCCCGATGATTCAAAGGATTGGTATTTGCATGATTATTTGCTCAATCATCTTATTGGTATTCTGTTTATTTATATACGTTGGTTTAATAGTAAATAAATGCCAGCTGAATCTTTTGATGTTTTTATCGAATGATTTTTGGTTTTCACAATGGCGATTTCAGTAAACAAAAGTGGTCTTAACTCACAGGACGAAGAGTACTCTTCCGCGTACGCTTGCTGCGGCCGGATGGCTGACAATTTGCTACAAATCGAGGTCTCTGTGCCTCGGAAAGCGCGTTGAGCCGTTGACCCCACCTGTCATGCGTAGATCTTTGACAGTCGTTACGGGTAATCAGAAGCCCAAAAGTCTGACAACAAGTCTCACCAAGGGGTATTGTATACCCAGTTACTGGATTGTGGAGATCAGATAGGCAGTCGCTCTATGTAAAATAGCGGTATTCGTCTGCATCCGGAGAGACTCGAAGCCGACCACAACACAGTTGGGAGAAGGTTACGCATGACGTGACATACGTTTGGAAAATTGCTATTCCTATAGACATACTTATTGATAGTGTCATTTGACAAATAGAATATGATATTAATCCGACCCATCACACACACAGGCTGCCATCCTGTGCGCGCTGGCGGACCGGTGGGACTGTCCGATGCTGGCTCGATGGATGCACGCAGTCGTATAGTGATTTGTCACCATAATTCGGGGAGCCCACCCGGACCTGCCACAAATAAAATTAAAATTATTATTGTCCTTCAATTGTTATTATGAATTATTATTATTAAAACTAGTTTGTAAGTTCACAATTAAAATTAACAAATTTTGGATGTAATCATATGGTGAATCCGAAATAAATGATTTTATTTATTTATTTATTTAAATCAGCCGGAATCAGCATTTGATCGAATTGATTTCCACACAGCAATCTAATTTCTCCTTTATATCTATTCCAGTTGAAATCTACCTATCGCCTGTCGAGACACACTGCAGTAATGTGGACTACTTCATCCCTGACGAGAACAACGAGACGAAAGGCCTTTCGGACGATGCGATGAACAGGTAAATACTTACCTCTTGGTATGGATAGGCTGAGACAGATAAGACTAGATTAGTTAAATATGCTAAGGACGATAACTGTGCCCACTATGGAACTCTTTTGCACTATAGTACAAGAAGGTACAGTGGAGTTAATTTATATTTTGGCACTGTCAAGGATTCAAAACATTGTGAGAGTTGGATAGCTCAATAAATTATATTGAAGCTACTCATGTTCAATAATATATGTATGTAACGGTTCAATAATAATATATGATGTGTAGCCGTGTATAAGTGGGTAAAAGAATTGACGGCGGGACCAAATGCTTTTGAAAATGGCGTTTGTAAAGTAGGACAATATGAGTTTACTAATGATTTCTTTATTGTATTATGGATCATCAACATTACAAACACTGCAAGATGACATGATTTAAAAAAAACTGTTGTTTAGTATTGCAACAATTCTAGACAACGACGATGCTACAGACTTAAAAAAAATTGTGTTGTTCTTTATGTTCAACAAGAAAACGTTTATTATGGCTCAAAAAAAAAATCAAAAGTCATTTATTCAAACTAGGCTGAGAGTCAGCACTTTTTGAACGTCAAAATTACATAAGACAGTCCCCCCAAAAAGCCCGCCCTTAACCACTTCCTAGTGCTTTAGCTGGGAAGAAGAAGTGGCGCAACAAACTCCCCAGCAGCACAGCTGTCTATTATGTTGGAAGAACTTGATTCTATACATATACAATAATAGCATATAATTAACATTCAACGATAAATGAAAATTTAATTAATAAAAAATAAAAAAAGAATTGGTTTATGCAGTCAAGTTAAATAAACAATGATATGAAGTAGGTAATTCATATGACCTGTCAGTAGTTAAGCTAATTCTGGTGAAAGAACACAAACGTTGTCTTGAGTTAATCACAGCGACCAACAATTCTTATCGCATAAGCAGTCGTTGATAGAATAGTATGCCTTCGACCAAAGATTTGATTTTACTTTCGCTTTAAACGCATTAAAATGTAAATCTAGCAAAGAAGAGGGAAGCTTGTTATAGAAGGTTATACCAAGCCCAGCAAATGAGTTATGAACTTTATGAAGCCGGTGAAAGGGAGCACGTAGTTTGTCCTTATTTCTAGTTTTAATATTATGAATATCACTGTTTTTAGGGTATAAGTGTATATTTTGCCTAATATATAAGATGTTAGAGAAGATGAATTGCGATGCCACCGTGAGAATACCAATATCTTTCAAAAATTCTCTCAGATAAACTCTAGCACCTAGTTGGTAAATTGCACGAACAGCTCGTTTTTGAAGAACAAAAATATTTTGAATGTCAGCCGCTTTACCCCACAGCAGAATGCCACGTTTAAGAATTACAATAGAAACCAGGTGTGCTTATATTGAACAAGCATTTATTAAGATGTTCTGCTAAAGAATAGAACAATAGGATAGGTAAGTACAGAATTGTATTTTGTTATGGGTCATTGGCTCATTCCATGGAGCCATATGACCCAAGGCATACGATTCTGTGTCGACATGGCTTCAATATGTCATGAACAATTAGCGTGACAACCGTTGACAATTCATTTCTATCTTCACTCTCGGATGTAAGCAAACAACTGTAAAAGATTTTTTAAGTGATTAAGCCAAAGGTTAACATTGCAAAATGTTATATTCTTTCTTCTCAATGACAGCTTTTTTCTTCAGAATAACGAATTAACTCAGTTCGGCATTTGAATTCGTCTCTCATTCCATAGTTGCATATCATTTTGCAAGATCCATCATTGCTTCAATACCTTGAACTGCATTGGCCTTGCTTACTACAATATTTCTATCTTCATTCACACTTGCATCAGTTGCATCGTGACTAAAACATTTGCATAACAGAACTATGTAACATACTCTTATTTCTAAGCCATTATGGTGTCCCGCAAGGAGATTAACTAGGACTAGAGCAGTGATAAAAACAACGCGATTTCAAGGCCTTGTACTCGAACCAAGTGGGTCAACGGCTCGACGGCCATTGAGCGATATTCATAGCCAATCGTTATTATTGTCTTATTCGAATCATAGTTGATAATGATTTGCAGTTATTGCTTCAGAGAAGGCGTACAATAAATAATATTTTTATATGAGCTGGCTATTAATCTTTTGGCTAGTTTGAAGGCTCTTGAGTAATTTGTGGGCTTGTCTTAAACTTGTTTGTTGGTTATGCAGATCTAGGAATAGTTACACAGAATTTTGAATATTTTACTAGATGCTTAATATTCACAAAGCATAAAAATAATTTTGAGAAGATATTCATGAGTGAGCTCTAGCTTGAAGAGACACAAATGCAAAATATCTCCAACTATGTAAATAATAAAGGCACAGCTACATGAAATAGCCGTATACAGTTATAAACACCGCTGTGGTCAACATAATCTACCGCAATGTTTGCTTCTCTTAGCTGTTTGTATACTTTAATATTATATCAACCATCTTCCTTGGTGAGATTTTGTAATACCGAATGGCATCATTATCAGATATATTTTGAGTTGGATGGCTTTTGTTCAGCATTACGGTCTGAAGTATTATGATTAACAAGAGGAGTAATGAATGACAATGTTTTGCGAAATACTCTTGTCATACAATAATAATGTCTCTTCCGCTGAATACTCATTGCATTTTCTGCGCCTTTGAGCAGCTTTGAAAGATTTTTTTAAAGGCTTATTAAATGCCAGCTCGGTAAAATCGTTTAGAAACCGCAGTACTTATAATATATGTATGCCCTAGATTTTTAAGGACTAACTACAAACATTCCTGGCCGACCCCATTGTGGCCAGGCCGTGGCCTTTTGTGACAGGATTTTTGTAACACACGGATGTCTTTATGATCGTTCTCAAATACATACTTGATGGAGTTCCTAAGGGTCCTGTTTATGATATTCGTACTAATAGTTACTTTTGTTTCTTGATGTATCTTGTTCGTAAATCAGTGTTATGAATATTTCCGTCAATCGTCCGTCGTTTCTTTTTATAATGGACTTTTAGCGACTTTGTATGTGTGTGGTGTGTATTTTATAATAATGTGTGCATTCTTTGTGCAGAATAAATTATTTTTGTTTCTTATTCGTTTTTTAGTTTCTATAACCAACTAGCTGTTACCCGCGACTTCGTCTGCGTAGAACTACTACTTCGTGTAAATTTGTTTGGACTGAATAGGCTCTGAAACTATAATGAAACGATTCTAATGAAGCCGGCACATTGAATTATTGAGATTAACATAGGTAGACTTTTCCTGACCCTGATCCCTGACTTAACTTAGTTTAATACGTTTTTGTATACGACATTTTTTGTTTTTCCTTCTTTGGTTAAAACATGTAGGTTTTGTGGACTCGATACTCGTGAGCACGCCACAAACAGTTGCCCATGGGAGAAACAGTTTTTTTCTAAATGAACACCAGCTACTTTGAGTGTCTGTCCTTGAGCTTTGTTTATCGTCATAGCGAATGCTGCTTTCAGGGGAAATTGTACTCTTTTGAATTGGAATGGCAAATCGGTAGGGATTATTGGAATACGGGGAATTAACACTTCTTCTCCCTTTGCTGTTCCTGTCATAATTATTGCTCTCACAATATTGCGTCCCAGGTGTGTAATTTGTAGACGTGTGCCATTACACATTCTTGGTGCGTCAAGATTTCGCATCAACAGGACCGGGACACCTACTTTTAGCCTCAACTTATGGGAAGGCACCCCCGATAATTCTAAGGAGTTAAGAAATTCTACAGGGAACGATGTCACTTGCTCAGTGTCCATGACATTGTCTACGGACAGATACTCAACAAAATCACCTTCCACATCTGACATGATTTGTTCGTTGATCTGCCCCACTACTTCGTTTGTCGGTGCTAAAATTGCCCTTTCGCACAGCCATTGTCTGTTCTTCATATTGGTTGCAAGATCGGGATAGACGTTGTTCTTTAAGTCATCCATGTTACAGACAACATTACAAAATTCACGATTCAATGTAATCATTCCGTCACTATTTGTTTCCATACGGTCTTCTCCGATTTTCAGAAGAGCATCCGCATATTGCACCAATTGTGTATCACTGTGCAGTTGTACTCGCATATTTGTAGTCAGACAAAAATTTTTTACATGCACCCATAATGGAGACGCTTTTAAACATGCATTTATTTCATCTGCCGGCGTGCCTCTAGTAATTACCGGCAGAGTCTGTCTAAAATCGCCAGCTAAAAGTACCACCATACCACCCATGATACTTTGGTTACTCTTAATATCTTTTATGGTCCGATCTAGTGCTTCTATCGCTCTTTTGTGGGACATGGTACATTCATCCCAAACCAACAGCTTACATTGCTGTAACATTCGTCCACGGTCACTATTTTTAGTAATGTTACAAACTGGCATTTCCTCATGAGCTAAGTTCAATGGCAGTTTAAGTACTGAATGTGCCGTTCGGCCACCATTAAGTAACGTAGCTGCTATTCCAGAAGAAGCTACAGCAACAGCAACTCCTTTATCTTTACGAATTTGGGCTAAAAGTAAATTTAAAAGAAATGTTTTACCCGTGCCTCCTGGCGCATCCAAAAAGAATAAACCACCTTCGCCACTTTCGATTTTTTGCACAACATTCTCAAAAACTAATCTTTGTTCTGGGTTTAGACGCGGAACAGACTCAGTTATTTGTTGTTGTAAAGAAGCAGCATCGTAACTCAATTCTCTTATTATATCACTGCAAACTTCCCCAGTTCTTTGCGGCCTGCTCAACCCAAAATCTGACAAATCTTTCCCAGTTATAGTTATGACTTGGTCTTCTATCTTTGTTAGGGCTTCATTAAAAATGAAATCATTGTATGTAACGTTTGGATTATGATGTTGTACTCTGTGTAAAATATCGTCGGCCATTTGAATTTTGTACCTTTCCCACAGTTGTTGAGGGTTTGAAAGCCCACATGTCGCTATTAGTATAGCAAAAAGCATTCTCACCTTGGCCGCTGATCTACATTGTGCAGCCTCTTCCAGTGTTATATTCCAATGATTGTCATCCTCCAATAATCCTCTTGCCTCACATGCCTCTCGAAATGTTGAAAATTCTTGATTGTTGTATTTTTTGAGATCATTGAAAGAGGTTGGCCCACGCACATGGTGTAGAAGCATCCTTAAACAAAAACATTCCATGTTAGTAACATGGACTGTGTAAACCCGTCCTAAGGCATCTCCAGATTTGACACCAGGCCAGTTCTGAACCGAAGTTCCTTGAATTCGGCGTTTCCAAGTTTTTCTGGTTGCGTCCCATGTGTAATATCTCGGTACCTCAGCATACATAAGAGTTCTTGCAAACTCATCTCTTATGCAAAGTTCAAAAAAAGCTGTAAGGGTGGTTTTTGGTCGAGTAGATAGTCGCTCGTGGAAATTATCTTCTGTAAAATAAACTCGTTCACCGTTCTCTAAGTGTACACTTAGATGTGTAACGGTGGGGTGCCTTTCGTGCAACGGGAACCCTAATAACCGCCACACGGCTTCGTTGCTGCTAACATAACGACCAGATTGATATGTATGTACTTCATTTACGCGATTTGCAAGCTCTGTGTTCCTAAAATTGAAAATAGCTTGGTCACTGCCTTTGTTAATATATTTGCAGATATATTTGATAGCGCGCACTGAACTGCAAGCCTCAACATTTATATGGGCGTTAAATATTTTTAATAGAATAGCGGAATAAGGGACCACCCAACTATTATCAATAGTGACGTAACTCCCATTTCGTAGTTTCACAGATGCCGTTCGACCTCCGTCTGCTGGTGCTCTTCTACGATAGAGTGGGTATCCGTTTTCACTGTGGACAGTGTCTTTGTGTAATTTGCGAGGAAATTTCTTTGTGCATTTTCCATCTTTCATGCAAGGGCACTGAGGATTTTCAGGTCCACATGGACCATGAATCATGTTTTTAACTATAATATCATGAAGTGTCTTGTCAGTGCTTGGATCGGGTATTTCTGCGCTGATAATATTATCAATTTGATCGGGTCTCAACTTGTCTTTTAACCACAATAATATGTGGACATGTGGTAGGCCACGCTTCTGCCACTCTATGGAATACATAAAGCAGATCACTTCTCCAAATATTCTGCCTTTGGAAATAACAGACATAAGTTTTTTAACTTTCAACCTAAAAACTCTTGCGACTACATCATGCCTATCAATCGCGCTTTGACCCGGCATTAATTCATTTACTATTTCCGGCCATGCTGGGTTGCAAGTAAACGTAACGAATAAGTCAGGGCGACCATATGTACGTACATAAGCAAACGCATCCTGAGTATATTCGTGTAAGTACCTCGGACTATTTACAAATGAAGACGGTAAAATTATCATTCTACCAATATCATTTGGATTTAGATTAGCGTCATTCGCTACTGCGTCTTGAAGGTGGATATAATTTTCTGCTCTTAATTTAGTTTGATTTAATGTTATGTATCGTAATCGTTCACTTTCTACCTTAACGTACATATCAACATAAAACTGATTGGCCAGTTGCCTGCATCGTGATATAATATTAAAATCATTTTCTCTAATCATGATATGAAAGGCATAAAAGTCCATACATGATACCTTTTTGTTAGGCAAGGGCAGGCCAGTTACAGGATCGACTTGTGGAATTTGAAAGTGATACCCTTCTTGCCCTTTGCTAAATATTAGCGGATATTGTAACGCATCGTAAAATTTATGTGTATCCGGCACCCTAGTTAGTGTGTTATCACGGGCATGTAAAACTATATCACGGGAAGCAAACTGTTCACCACAAACCATGGCTGCGACTTCATTTATTAAAGGTGCATTATATCGTCTTTCGTGTTCCCCACTTGGTGTACGATCTGGGTGAATCACCAACTTATAATCATCTCCCGGCATTCTTTCTAAGGCTGTTGTGAAAGTGTTTATTAGGCGGTTATGTTCATGCAACATTCTCTGAATCTTTAAGACAATATCCTTTTCTACTAATTGAATGTTTTGACACCTGCGGTCAACCTCGTCGTTTTCATTTCCCATAAAATAAATCTGTAAAAATTTTGGTTGCTCATTATTTGTAGGAAGCAAAGAACCAATCCTATGATAGATTTGACCTTGGATTGTAAAAGTAGATGAAAACCCAGGCATAACCACCTCATTTTCTACACCAAATGACGTCATTTGAAAGCATGAATTATATTTCCTTATTTTGATTAAAAAACGCCGCGATTCGTTGTTATCACCTAAAAGTAAAGACTTCAATGGTTCCTCTGGTTCTCCAAGTATTGGAATTGAAACCTTGCCACCAGAACAACACATACCCGGAGTTTCTTCTTTCCACTTGAGTGCTTCACAATGTATACATTTTTTATCCATTCCACCTATGAGAAGTAATCGATGGTTATTATACTCAATCGATGGGTCATAATCAAAAGCAGCATTGTGGAATGCTCCCCATGTATACATTGTAAACGCATTTCTCCTTTCTGACTGCCGTTCAGCATTTAACACACGTCGTCTTTGGGATTCTTCTGGCATCTCTGCAGCTATCAATGATGCGTGTCGCTCAGCATCTAAAATCTGCCGGGCCTGAGTCTGTTCATAGGTCTCGGCAGCTCTTTGCGTTGCGTGTCGCTCAGCATCTATAATCTGCCGGGCCTGAGTCTGTTCATAGGTTTCGGCAGCTCTTTGCGTTGCATGTCGCTCAGCATCTAAAATCTGCCGGGCCTGAGTCTGTTCATAGGTCTCGGCAGCTCTTTGCGTTGCGTGTCGCTCAGCATCTAAAATCTGCCGGGCCTGAGTTTGTTCATAGGTCTCGGCAGCTCTTTGCGTTGCGTGTCGCTCAGCATCTAAAATCTGCCGGGCCTGAGTTTGTTCATAGGTCTCGGCAGCTCTTTGCGTTGCGTGTCGCTCAGCATCTAAAATCTGCCGGGCCTGAGTCTGCTCCTCAGATTCTTGGGATCTAGCTACTTGCGCAGTTCGAGCTCTTTTAGAGCTACGCGCTAAATTAGATTTACGCTTGCGAGGCATATTACTTAACCAGTTACCTACCTAAAGTAATAAAAACAGGTAAGTACTTATGCAAAAAAAAATTCTTTAGCTGACAAAAAAATTTAGTTAAAGGTACTGAGTACGAAACTATACTTAAGGTAGGTACTTATACACATGAAATAAAACAAAAACAAAACGAATTGCTAAACTAAAACTAAATGTTAAAAAAAATATACTATCCACATGGAATAAAAACAAAATGAATCGATAAAATTATATGCGAAACTACTGGAACTATTTTATTCACAAAACAACATTACTTACCTATTAATACTCAATAAAAACTATGCTGACCTTCTTAGGTACCGTAACTACTTACTAAATGTGAAAAAACTTAAAAAAACCTGCCTACTAATCTACTACAATTTTATACCTATCCTAAAAAATGAATTAAAGTATTTATTTTACATATTAACTATAATTCTACCTACTACTAACTTATGCTAAACTAATAATAACAACCAAAACAACTAAGTAAATAACACAAAATGCTTATCCAAGAAACCCTAAACACCAATGAAAACGTAAAGAAAGCGAATACGTTGCAGCTCAAAATTGTAGATATCGCATGCGTCCGCCAACGACGTCTGCCCTCACGTGTCTGCCCGTTCGGGTAAGCATACTTTGTGATCTACACTCCTCCCACCGAGCCATCCGCGTCCCCCGCACGTCTTTGCCGCCGCGCCGCGCAGCGCGCCCGCGCCCGCCAGCCCCGCCACACCACACCATGCATCGTCACACTCACACATTCATAGTGTATAGGCCGATGGGCCTGATGGACATGTCAGGCAGAAAGTATTCTAAAAGCTGGCTAGGAGTATTTGAATTATGCGATACACAACTGCACTCTGCGTTTCCACCCGTATAATTCCGGGATCGGGATCGGGATCTGGATAAAAAGTACCCTATGTCCTTTCCCAAGGTTCCATCTATCTCTATACCAAAATTCATCAAAATCGGTTCAGCGGTTTAGGCGTGAAAAGGTAACAGACAGACAGACAGACAGACAGAGTTACTTTCGCATTTATAATATTGGTAGGGATCTTATCCAGTTTTCACAAAATTTCAGGCTGCACATGGCACGTTCAACGGTAGCTCTGTTCATCGTTGCGTTCCTGTCTCTGTTCATCGCATTCTGGACCGGCGTGGTCGGCTGCTGGAAACGAAGCCCTGGAAACATCACTGCCACAGCCATCCTTATGCTGGTTACTTGTAAGTTTTACATACTTACTTACACGAACATATGTTTTTGTTTGGTGGGGATCGTGGCTAAGTAATAAGCTACACTGGTCGATCTGCCGCGGCTTGTCCGTAGGTGGGTGACCATCTCTACATACTAAGACCAGTCCGTGCCTCGGAAAGCACGTTAAGCCGTTGGTCCCGGTTGTCATTCGTGGATCTTTGACAGTCGTTACCGGTCGGCAGAAGCCCGAAAGTCTGACAACCAGTCTTATCAAGGGATAGAGTATTAACACAGTATAAAACATAGACTGTGGTATTACCCAGTAACTAAGTTGTGGTTGGCATCCGGATAGACCGGAAGCCGACCCCAACATAGTTGGGAAGAGGCTAGGCAGAAAATGATAGAAGAGTGAATGATAGAAGTTTTTCATACCCTGTTAGAAAATCTACCATTAATGGAACGGTCAAGCTGGAACGAATGGTCTATACTTACCATGCTTAGGATGGAGGTTTGTGATGAGAGAGTATTAAAAACGCTGCTGGTTGTTACGATTCCCAATTTTTCGAAGTTATATTCTATGACATATCTGTCGGCAGAACCTCGGTGGTTACTGGGGAGTTTTGATGAAAAAAATCAAAACTTCGCTACAACAGAAGTAAACAAGAAATAAATCGTTCATGTTCAATTTCTTTTCAAACCCGTTTGTTTATACATATAGGTCCGCTTGCCAATGTTGGATATATACGTCTGTTTAAGCTCGTGATGGTGTAAATGAACTAGCTTTTTATGGTGTTTCAGGTTTACTAGCGGCGGGTGCAATGGCATTATGGCACGGAGTGGAGTTCTACGAGAAGGAGAAGGTCGTTGGAGAGGAGTACTACCAGCAATGGCCTAATGTAAGTGATGTGTCCTATATGAGGACACATTATGGCTATTTAGAATTAAGAAGAAATAAAAAATGTGACATAACCGTCCAGGCAGTGTCCAAATCGAATGCGATTATCGCGGTCGTTTATATGAATATGACATACTTGCGCGATCAATCAAAACGTACCGTATCTACGTAATAATTCATGTAGGTACTTAATTGATCGCTTAGTCGCGTATTCGCACGAAAGTCGCTTTCGTTTAGAACACAGGGTATGTTAAACCCAGTTGCCTTTCTACTTTCTTTACAAACTCTGCAGTCTAGAGTCAATATTGGCTTTCCGAGAAATGATCACGACGAAGTAAAAAATTACCTCCATCTGCAGGTTTCACAGCGGGGTTGACTACCCAGGTTGTTGTACTAAGATCACCATTTGAGTTACCATTTGTGGAGGAGCTTTTAATACACCATACAAAATTGGTAGTCTCCTGCTCAAAACGCCTCTGGAAGGTGTTTGACGGCTTTAAGAAATATTGGCGTACCACGTAGTTTTTCATCAGTGTGTTTCTGATAACATTAGAGATCGTTTAATGAACTGGACAGAGAAGTTCTAAATACTCTTCGTTAAAGCGTGTTAGTTACATGTTAAGTTAAAGGTTTGTACCACATAACTGACCCACCCCCAACACCAGGTTTTAAAAGACAACTCATCGATCTGGTACGATTGGTCGTACATCCTGGCCTGGCTGGCTGTCGGCGTTTCCTTCGGAAGCTCCATTTTATTCTTCTCCGCCGCCATTTGCCTCAGCAAGGAGAAAAGGCGGGAACAGCAGAATAACGTGCAGTACATAATGCCAGGTTAGACCGCCATCTTGAGCAGCCATCTTGTCTTACGCTTGGCGGGAATAAGACTAAACTCTTTTGTATATTTCTACGGTTTCCCCTTGATGATTTTGTTTAAATGTTTTGTATGTGTTTAGTAATGTGTGTGTTATTTAGGTACCTGAATTTGTATTATAAACAAGTAATTTAATACATGTTTAGATTGTTGTGTTTATTTTATATAGTACCTTATAATTTAATAAATTTGGTACCTTCTCATACGTATTACTTTTCACTAGATGACTAGACAATAAATCATCAATAACATAGTTTGTAAGAACAATCATGTAAGTATCTCATACTAACAAAAAGCTTTTTCTCTTTTTTTTTTCATGTTTCTATGAAACTTGGCTACTGCGTATAACTTCGCGACTGCGACCGGTCGTTTAACGCATATAAATGTAACTGGCTAAATCTCATAATATCTGGTTTACGCCAAACGCAATACTAACTCGCTTACGGACGAATTTATTAACATTGGTGCTGTAAATATTGAAAATAACTTTGTCTGAACGAACTAAATTAACTTCAAAACTGATACTGTACATAACCTCTTTGTGACAACCTTAAATTACAAACAATAAACGCCTATACACCCGATCGTACAATTGACCCTCATACTTATGAAACGGACCGATTATTCACGTACAATTCTCATAAATCACAACTGTTTATAATACACAATTACACTCACACCCTACACGTATCACACAAAACTCTGACTCGTCTCTCTCTCACACACACACCTATACACCACCCCAACAAACACACATCCACATTACAAAACATGCGTGAACTCCGCGGTATAAACCAGATATTACGTGAGAACTCTCGCGTGTGGTACGACTGGTCGTACATGGTCGCGTGGTGCGGCGTGGGCCTGTCACTGCTGTCCGCCATCTTGTTCTCGTCGGCGGCCATTTGCTTGCGCGGCGAGCGGGAGCGGGAGGAGGCGCTTAACATGCAGTACCTCATGCCCGGTATGCTTATAAACCCATCATTACGTAAAAGCCATTATGAATTGTACATTTATTTCATCAAAAAATATTTATTTATACTTAGTTAAAGCTAAGTGCGCATTGTAAAAAAAACATTCTTCTTGAATCACAGTTAAAAAACCCACTAAATATTATTATTATTATTATTTTTGTTTATAATAAATGTCGTTGACATGAAATGCAGCTTAACTACTTGTAGATTACAAACACACGCCCTATTAGGCTCACCGCAAGTGCACGTATTTTTTATCTAAATAGTTATCAAATTATCAACCATAAAAGTATATGCTATTTAAACAACCAGAAGAAAGTGAATGCATCGTGTAACGACAAATTCATCGTATTATTTTCAAACAACCTCATTACTCAAACTCATAAATGGCAACATTGAACATTTTTGCGCTTGTGGCAACACCAACATAACAATGTTTTCTTTTGTAAATATTTTCTTCGTATAAAACAGGGTGAATGCTGGATGCATGAGCGGCTTGTGGATATTTTAATATTTAACATCTTTTATTACAATACCGTTTGTCATTTGTCGACACTTATTTAATTCTTTGATTTGAAGATAGACAATCTGACAGCAATATTTGTATCGGCTGTTAGTCATTCAAAAACAAAAGCCAAAGTTAAGCAAACAAATAAAGCTTCTGTAGCTATTGCCATAGCTGATTTATCTCGATCATGCTAGGCCTAGTTCATGAAACAATGATGGTCTAGCCCTTGACCTCGATAAGATACCAAAGATGTTTTACCAACATCTGAGGGTATTACCAAACCACTAGTTGTAAAAAATATGTTTATACATACTTAGTAAAATAACAGAATTCTAACCTATTTTTCGTGTGCTCCACAGTGTACCCACAAAAACAGCAGTACGCTTACGCCGGATACCCGCCACCTCAGGCGTACCCGGGCCCCTACTACCACGGGTCGCAGTACGGCCCCTACAACTACTGAGCATGTGACCAGATGAGGGACCTCGTGGCGGCGCACTTCGCCAACGCCCCCGCCCCGCAGGCACCCGCGCGCAACCCCTCCCCGCCCCACCATCCGCCCCCCTCCCTGCCCTCCTCCCTCGAGACGTACAACTCCCACCGCAAGATCAAGCGGCCCAAGCTGGGTGATAGGAAGGTTTACCGGCCCGTGCGGCGCCACACGCTGTCGCGGATCGACGAGACGCCTCCCAACTCCCTGCGGCCACGGTCCAAGAGCCTGCAGCACTCCACGGACTTCTCGTCGACGCGGCCCATCCTGCGCTCGCGCTCCAATATCTCGGCCGACACGAGCCGTAGCGTGCCCGTGTGCAACCAGAGCCAGGACGTGGAGACCCAGGTCGAGAGCGGCAGCCCGCAGTACGCCGAGCCTACCCGCTCCTCGTCGTCGTCGTACGAGCGGCCCGCGTCCATGACCGACCTGCCCATCATGGTCCCGCTGGACCCCGCTACGGGCGCGTACATCCCCTATCCGGAGTACACGTACTACCAAGACGACGGCTGTCGGCTCGCTCGCTACAGGCAGTATAACAAGAAATCAAAGAAATACTCCCCCAAACATAGTAATTTATATTTAGCATTCATGTATTGAATCCCGCGCGGGTGTAGGTGTATCACGAAACATAATTGAAAAGCAATGGTTACGAGTTTCGATTATTGCCGTACAGTGTATGACGCCACACAAAACCCATCCATGAATTTAATTTTGAAAAGTTTTAGTTCTTGTCTTCAAAACATTCATACACTGTTTTTATAAATGGGTGGCCCGAATCTGGTTGAGAGAATATTCTTTAAACTATTGGCACTTTTATTTATTTTTGCTGTGGCGCGAGTTTATCGATCGATAAGGTATGCAGGTAGATGAACAAGTAACGACATCGAACTCGCGCCGCAGATCTGTGCACGGCTGTACGAAACTCTGACGCCACTGAATCTTAACGTTTCCATGCGACAATTTACGAACAATCTCTGCTACGAATTTTAGATAATGATAAAACTGTATTGTAACAATGTATCGGGAGAGACGCTGTAATTAGGAGTAAGTTAGTAAAGACTCCGCCATAATATACAGAAATGAAACAAATTCTTGTAGGACCTAAGTTAAAATCTAAGAATTTAAAGATTTTTGGATTCGTAATTATAGTTTTTATGAAATTCGACTTATTTACTCTGATCAAATAAATATATCCGAAAGTATTGTGCCTTCTATCTTATAAATATAAATATTGCTCATTTGTACTGTTTAAACATATCTTAATCTAATTTAATATAGGTGTCGTAATAGATAAAGGTATTTTTGTACACAAAACAACTTTAGAATGCAAAGTAGGTAACTCTGAATAGTTGCAAGAAATATGGTATATTTTTCTTTGATATATCTTCATTTCTTAAATGTACCTAGATCAATTATAGTTTTTTGTTTGTATGTTTTGATTGTCAAATCATGAAAACCGTCCTATACATGGATAAACGTAGCATAATGGTGTTTCTATGGAATTTTGTATTTAATTTCCTTAGTCAAAATCGTCGAGGTATGATCGTACCAATTAGTTAGCTCAGAACTATTTGTACATTAATCAGTGTAGGTTATGCATTACAATAAATGGTAGATTATATTTAATTGTATTTAAAATTTCTTTAATAAAACAATATTGAAAATATGCTGTTTTTCTTATCTCTTTGAGACACGACCGTACAAAGAACTAAAAAAATTAATAATTAGAAGTGCAAAAGGGTTTTCGCACAGTCATTCCCATTTGTACAGTAACTAAAGTAGGTAAATGATTTCTAATGTACCTACGAGAGACGAGGAGTGACGCCTCTAATATTATTCTAAAATTATCCATCATGGAAGTCGTGTAAAGTTAAAATTGGTCAGCAAACAAGCAGAGATTTTAACATAATATTTAGTGTGCCACAGGGGAACGTACTTGGGCCTACCTTACTTCTAAAGGTCATAGCCCACTTATACAACACCGCTCCCACATTGCAAAATAATGTTAATTGAAATGTGAGCTTTAGAGCGTCTTCTGTAGACATAACGAGCTAGACGGCATACTTTTGTCTTGAAAAATTTGTCATTTTTTCCTGGTACATAAGGGATAAATGATAGAGAGGTTTTGGTGTCGCAAATAAGGCTGTCACGGGTCGCTAGTTTCTATTAGCGTAGATACTTTGTGGAGTAAACATAATACGTCAAGCTATTATAGCATTACCATAAAGCGTTGTCTGTGATTTAGAATAATCAACGTAAAAAAAAAAACGAAGGATCGCTGTATATCTTCTAATCTAAAATAAAAAAAAAGAAACAAAGATTTTGTTTTATAAATAAAACACGGTCAACACCACTTTTATCTCAGGAACGGCTGAACTGATTTTTATGATATTTGATTTGTTGGATTTGGCTCCTCCCCGAATAGCAGAATATTTATTTATACATGTGAAAATACACGAAAAAAAAATGAGGACGTGAACGAGGATGCCTTCGAAGTATCAGGTTGTCATAACTCTGTAAGAGCACACCTCACATAGGTATGTCAGCTAGAAAACGCTTTATCCCTTCGTAGTACCAGGTTGTCATAACTTGGTAAATGAATACCTAACATAGATGAAGAGTGGTCGTTTTGGGGGAATGTCTTATGTAATTTTGACATTCGAAAAGTGCTGATTCTCAGCCTAATTTGAATAATAGGTTGGGGAAAAAGTTTCTTCGCATTTTTTAAGAAAATTCAAAACATTTTTTAATAAAGTTTATTTACATTTAACTAAAGTATGTAGGTACCATTTTGTTCGATAACTTTTTGCCATCTTGTAGGTAGGGACATGATCCCATTGCTATAGAAATTTTGGGACTTCTGGTCAAAATACCGCGACAAGTGGTTTTGGCAGTCCTCTCGTGATGTTAACCTGACAGTGCCTAAAGAATTCTGAAGAGACCGAAACAGGTGGAAAACTGAAGGTGCAAGGTCAGGACTATACGGCGGATGCATTAACATCTCCCAGCCAAACTCTCTTAATTTTTGTTGGGTGGCTAAAGATGTGTGAGGTCTAGCGTTATCATGATGAAAAACCACACCCCTTCTGTTGATTAATTCCGGCCGCTTTCTCTCAACTTCTTGCTTTAATCTCATCAGTTGTTCGCAGTAGAGTTCAGAATCGATGGTCCTGCCTGGTGGTAACAGCTCATAATGAATAATGCCCTTCCAATCCCACCACACACACAGCATCACCTTGTTGCGAGTTAACCCGGGTTTCGCCACAGTCTGTGAAGCCTGACCGGCCTTTGACCACGACCTTTTTCGCACGTTCTTGTCATACGTGATCCACTTTTCATCACCAGTTATCAGCTTCTTCAAAAATGGTTCGGTTTCATTACGTCGTAATAAAGAATCACAAATGAGTACACGGTTCATTAGGTTTCTTTCAGTGAGCTCGTGAGGTACCCAAATGTCGAGCTTTTTTGTGTACCCAGTTTTTTTCAAATGCGCCAAAACTGTTTTATGGTCAATTTCCAGTTCTTCAGCTACGTCGTAACTACTGGTATGCCGATCTTGCTCCACTTTTTCAAAAATGGCATCCATTTTATCCGTAATAGGGCGACCAGAGCGACGTGCATCTTTGACATCAAAATTTCCGGATTGAAAACGCTTAAACCAAATTTGTGCTACTCTCACAGACACTACACTAGGTCCATAAACATCGCGAATTTTTTTCGCTTCTTGCGTTGCATTTTTACCTTTTTTGTAGTAAAATTTTAAAATGTATCGAATTTCTTCATTAGATTCACTCATCTTGACGGTACGAAAAACAAATGAAAATCACACATTTTCCTAATTTGAATTTGGAATTATGTTCTTTAAAATTTAAACTTTTAATGATACCAAAACCAGCCAGATACAAATAGTATAGCCAAAGAGATTTTATTACAAGTTCATACATACTATAATGCGAAAAGACTTTTTCCCCAACCTAATAAATGACTTGATTTTGATAGGTATATCAGCTAGAAAACGCTTTATGCCTTCGAAGTACCAGGTTGTCATAACTTGGTAAGAGTATGCTTAACATATGTATGTCAGGTAAATAAATAAAAAAAAAACGGATATTCATATAAATGTATATTCAAAAACTGTACAAAAATATTTAATATGGCGACTGGACGTTACATTGGATGGAATGATCTCGAACATTACTATCACATTTAATGAGGCACAATTATTATTATTATTACATACAAAATAAAAAATATTGATGATAGGAAAAAAGAATGTGAAATATAAAATATTGGGCTAAGTATCTTTTATAGGACTAGCCTTAAAAACGAATATAATGAAATAATATTTGGATTTCAATTTGTATTAAAATTAAATTTATTTATAATCGAAGAGCACACTGGGGACTTAAATACTTATTAATAAAAGTTCTGTAAACGAAACAGGATTATTCTACTTTGCCGCACAATTAGAGAGTTGAGGTAATGGCCCCGACTGTCGATTCGTTTCGTGGGTAAGAGAGAACCCAGGGTGGCGTTTTACGTTGTGTATTTAATTACCACTGGTCTCAAAACGGTGAAGAAAACTGGCATGTGCTAGAACCGAAAATTCGGAGACAAGTGAGATATATCAACTCAGTGGGCCGCGTTGTTAGATTACAGCCCACTCCCTCTCAAAGACAGGTTTGTGTCCCAGCAGTGGGAAGATTATAGGCTGATTATCCCCTTCTATCTGCCACACCAGTAGGTCGGATTGTACTGTGGAAAAATCCATGAAATAGAATGAATACCTTATTGTTCAAAAGTAACTTGCACACATGTCGAAATGTGTGTGAGTTCGTTTTTTGTTTCTCACTTCATTTTTTTTTGTGTAAGAATTTCATTAAAAAAACGCAGTGCATGGGAGGATTATCTATACAACACACAATATGCATACAGTAAGAGCATTAAAAATGTACAGTTGTTTCATTTCACAAGCGTGTGCCAATCATTGTAATTTAAACCTTATATCCACAACAGTAAAAGACACCTGACTCACGCTCTAATTTGCAGATTACACTCAGCTACGACACTGCTTAACATTTAGGCACGTTTTACCCACAAATCAATAACGTTTTGCTCTAAACATATTTTAAAAAACATTATGTCTCCGTCATCTTTAAACGATTGACAGGAACATAATGATGTTTTAAAAACTTTTAACGTAAGAGGAATATCATTATTTGTAATGCAAGCGGTCTTAAAACAAAGTGCAAAAAAACCTACAAACACTGCTTAAAAACAAAATTTATGTTATTCAAAATTGAGCACTTATCTACAACCTTTTGTACCATTCGTTTCGATATTTTAACTAACCAATCATATCGCCGTATCTATCATAGGTCCAGGGTGTGACAGCGCCTGTTTTCTCTCTTGCACGGCTGTTACAAGTTTCCTATAGGGTCCTAGAGGGAGGCCGAGTGACTTCATGTCACTCTCTGTGAGTAGCATGAGAGCGTCCAGGTCAATTTGTTCGTCTTTAAACTTTTGCACGTATTGGGAGAGGCCCCAAGCTGTTAGGAAACGTTCGAGGGATGCGTATCCTGAATCTTCTACCTCGGCTTCTTCGTCTGATGTTATTGTTGAGCTTTCTGTGAACGAGAAGGGAAGAATGTTAAATACGTCAAACGGGGCATCTTCGCAGACCGTTCCGCCCCACAGGAACCTCAACTGGCCTTGGTAAGCATCGCAATGTACAAGACGGCCCACTATCGATCTGCGGTCTCTGAAGGGGAGTTATGTGGCGACATCTATATCGCCACATGCGAACTACGCATCACGCTGACGTCACGCAAAATCTTACATCGTACAAGCAGAGTTTACCGCGCAGCTAGCATTTATACAACGTTTCGACATCAATTGGGTATTTTACTCTGTAAGAGAAAAAATCTAAAAATATATTATTGAGATAGCTTAGGCAAAAAGCAGTCGGAAAATGTTAGTTTTAGTTCATGAAACAACAAAAATAAATTTTTAAATACAATTTAAAGATTTCAGTTTTTTTAAACTGTTTTTAAACACCATGAAATAGCAGCTGCCATGTTATTACGTCATACAGCATGTCAATTGAGCAACTTTGTACTTCTATTATTTTCGTAACCAAAGTAATTTTTATTTAAATAATATTTTGGATTCAGTAACAGCAAACCATTATGTGGCTAGAAGAATGATCTGGTTTGCAGAGTTCTTGGTGAATGAAGAATTCTTGGTGTAGGTATGTCCATGTGGACGTCAGTCAAGAGTCCATTCAAAATAGACATCTTATCTTCGCAATAATTCGCATGAAACTGTGTTATAGGACAGATTTTTAAGAGGCAGGAAGGGCACTTTTTGAGACATTTTGATCTATCATACACCGTTTTCCTTAACCGCCCCGTTTCAAAAATCCAACCTGTATTTGTGTCTATTTGGCTGGACTACAAAAATCAAAATTGCGTATTACCTGACTGCGCAGAAGTCCACTCAGCAGGTTGGTATGCATGTCTGGCTGCTAACGACCCTGCGGAACCAATGGACAGGTCCTCACCGGGCGCAGCGCCGCCCATGGCACTCAACGTCGCTGTTATTGAGCGCCTAGACAAAAATAACATTAAGTTTAGATCTAGTTTGAATGGAGAATTGTTTACTTTTTTTTTGGGTTTTGTCTTCGCACACTTTGTGCACTTCGTCAGAGTCAAGTAAGTTTTCCTTTCGATCAAGTAAATGGCCTGTATTGGGTCACGAAGTTGCAAAACAGTCATAGTCGTCTTTAGTCAGTCAAGTCAAAGTTATTGTAAAGCGGTAGTAACTTTACAACGACTTAATAGGAGTTTTTGGGGGGAACACGAAAAGTCCACGTTAGTCACGTATTTTCACCTTCACTACACTTGTGCACTCACACGTAATTAAATTGAATAATTCACTACCAAAATTATACAATTTTATTCGCTATTTCACTAAATTTCATGAAAATAAAAAGTCGTGCGACATGTTCCAACGCGATCCCGCCAAAAACTCTGGAGAATCGTTACAGATTAAAGGGCGAGTGACTTTTCCGTTTTCTTCAATGCCAGCTCATCACGAAAATTTACTGGCAAACTATCAAATCATACGTTACATGAAAAAAAAAAAGAAAAATAATTATCAGGAAGTCCATGGAGAATTGCGTAACACGGTATCAGTTTGACAGTTCAACAACATTCATTGCGTTATTTACATTGCTGTGCAGACAATTTTTTCAAATATATGAAGCTATAGATAAGCAATGTACATTATTCAAATTGAGATTGCTAGTGTGATATGCAAATAGTATGCTGGAATCAGGAAAAAGGACAGTTTAAAAATAACACCTGTTGTGAAGCTAAAACCCCGAAAAAAAACTAACACGTGACGTTGCTACCCGTACTTTATATAATTGTACGTTATTTCAGGTAACTGTACTGTGTACTTTATGAGAACAATAAAGTACACGAAAATACTTTGTTTCGCATGATTTGATTTCTTTTGAATTTTGAAAAGTTTAGTCGTAAGTATTTTTTCGCTAAACAAAATTTATCGATTGGTGCTGAATAGATGTCGCCACTCGCCAGCGCCACATCACTTAAGCACTCGTTTTTAACAAAAAATTTTAACCAACTTTATAATCAGATATGTAACATCTAAGGGTTTTGCAGAACTATCAACTGCACAAAAATAGACACACGAGTTAAGAGTATGGTCTACCAACCTGAAAGCGACGCTGCCAAAGCCAGGTCTTTCGAATATACTGGCCGGTTCTTGAAGCATCACCTCTTGTCCAATGCCACTGTCCTCGTTCACCGCTGCGAAGTCTGGCTGACTTGCCGACCTGTAATCAGAAAGTAAGTATACATGAGAATTTCCTCCTTTTTGCTTCGCCGTAGTCGGGTAAAAATACCTGCCTGGTGAGGGGAAAATATCGTGAGAAAAGTTTAGAGGGTGAATGTGGCTGGCCATGGGAGTAGGGGATGACCGAAGAAACGATGGATGGACTGATATGGCTAGAAAGGGGGACTACTGAAATTTAATTTTATTTTATTCATTAGGGAAAACTAACAGTGACATATTACATTTTTTAAGAAGAAATACAAAAAGAATACGGCCAAATGTGTATGTAACCAATTACATTTTCCACAAAATACACATAAAAATAATCTTTAATCTAACCATGCTATTTAAAGTTAGACCTACAATTGAAAAAATCTCATCAAGGCACGAAATGACGAGTAATGGAGAAGTATGGCAGAAGACATGCTGCCTTCTCATATTTATTAAGTGGCGCCCGCCGTCGTCGGTTGAGACTGGTCATCTTTTTACTGCCACGGTTTATTTTAATCTTTTATTTTGAAATTGATTCTTCATAAAAAAATTACCTTGCTACATCCGCAAGCAACAAAAGTTATGTACCCAGTATTTTGTAATATCATGATTAGAGTGATATGCATCCGAATATCCGATGATATTCGGATGCCTATTCACCTAAAGTTGAGAGGTTGGCTAAAATGGAATGCGCTTTTGTACCGTTTTTTTTTATTAATGAAAAAAAATGTTTTTACTAACACACACCACCCCTAATCTTACAGACTTACACCCTAGGTACATAGGTATAGGTACCAAATTTCCATCGGGGTTATTTTTTTAATAAATATGCGTCTGAATAGTTATGCAATCCTAATCATTTAGAAGTCGCTTCCATACTATACAACTGACTAGTTATGCATTCCCGGTGTTGCAGGCATCCCAGGATTTTTGTACAAAAAAATATTTTAAGAAGCCGCTTCCATATTTTCATAACTAAAAATTAACGATCCGAGCCCTAATCATGATTTAAAAGAGTGTCCTTAGAGTTTTTTGCCCGTTCTTCTCCATAGAGATCAACGTTTCGGAATGGGCAACTAGCTTCAATTTTCTGACTGATCGACTCTTTGTCGATTCAAAAGTGGAAGAGTTAGTTGAAATACATGTTTGAGGATGAGTTAGGATAAGTGCAAGATAATGAAGATCTACCTGGTAAGAGGTTTCTTCTGCATCTGATCAGGAGGCTGTTCAGTAAACACATCGGCGACGTTGCCCCTCTGCTGCGGCCCCGCACCGAAGGTACCAACGTACATAACCTCCGAGTCGCGACGCACACCGCTCAACGACGTGACTGAGCGACGACCTGTCGTCTCTATCTCTCCTACCTGGGGAGTGAGAGATGGCGGTAGTACCGTTAGCTTTTACGGTATTTATTTCTTCGTGTTTTAATATTTAATTAGAACCTACGCCTACATGAACAGCTATGTTCACTGGGAATGATTTTTGTCATGGTCGATTATTGACTTACAATAATTTGTATTCATCACATAAAATAATTTAAAATTAAATTACACACAATACAGAAACAAACTACTTTGCAGGTTATCTGCAACCGGTGTTTAAACAAACAGTGACAAAATTACCACTTTCAATCAATATTATTGGCACTAAGTACCTACATGTTTTGGGATAAAAACTAGTTGCAAGCGTGTCATATATTATATTAATTATAGGCATTTATACTTATAAATAAACTTGGACAATGAGCTTTCATCGACATTTTGATCGCATGTAATTTGATCATACATAACTAGTGGCAGGGACGGTGGCATCGACGCGCAACCTTGGATTCATTAATTACATGATTCTGTTCACTCCTGCGTTGAAAGTTTCCGTCAGTAAAAAAAAATTGCTGTTCTAAACATTTTCACCGCGTCAAAATCTGCTAAGTTCATAGAAAAGTGCATTCTATGAAACTGCTGATTTTGTTTTAGATAACCGACGTAGTATTTCTACGGGTCAAGAATCATTTGCTAATTTCACGGTTTCAGTTTGTGTGTCGAAGACCCTGGCACCCTGTATTGTCCTTCTGTTAAGCAGTATGTCGATAGTCCCTTCTTTAACCGACTTCAACAAGGAGGTGGTTCTCAATTCGTCTGTATATTTTTTTTTCTTCCGTAGTTTTTTCCGACTTCCGAAAAAACACTCCAAAGTGAAAAATAACTTTAACTTCGGAAGTCGGTGACAAAACCTAGAATAAATATCCAAAGACAGTGTTTTTCGGAAGTCGGTTGTTTTTTTGGAAAATGTTTTTATTTGCTTTACGCATTCTATTCTATCGTTTAAAAGTCAAGGAGTTGTTACCTTAAAATCATCAGACATGTTATTATTTCTTCCAACAGTGTTGTTCCTCAGTTTGCTAGCGAGGGCCTTCTTGTAGACAGCTCCACGTCCCCTCACTCCTGAATTCACAGTGCCTACCAGCGCACTGTAGGTCGGACGGGGCTGTTCGTCGGCTAATAGGTTGCCTGTAATTTTATGAATTTTTATTATAATAGGTTTATTTATTTACTAGCTGTTGCTCGCGACTATGTCTGCGATCAGGGATGAAAAGTAGCCTATGTCTTTACCCAGGTCTTAGTTTATCTGTGTTCCAAATTTCAACCCAATCCGTCGAGCCGTTTTAGCGTGAACGCTACAGATTAAAACCCAAGGCGTTGTACAGTGTAATTTACAAACTGAAAATGTATTTATCATAACCTAGGTTCTGCCTTCGGTCTTGTCCGCGTGGATACAAAGTATAAACGGGGACAAAAAGTAGCCTATAGCCCTTCCCTAGGATGCCATCTATCTTCTTGCCAAATTTTACAGAAATCTGTACAGAGGTTAAGGTGTGAAAAGGTAACAAACAGATTATTAGTATGGATGTAACTTATAAACTGTAGGTATAATACAAAGGAGTATTTGAAATAACGGAAATCTAGAAGAGGGGTCATTGTGCTCATCCATAAGAACAACTATAGGATCAACGTTGCATGTTTTCTACCGAAAGTTGCCATTAACCATTAGTAATGCAGAAACTTTTTTGGTATTTTACTGAGATTTTCAAAAATCATCACCATTCCAGCCGAAATACGTCCACTGTTGGACATAGGCCCCCGGGACCAAGAAATGCTACTTAGACGGGTTCTGTGCTTCTCGCATCTAGGGGGTTCCTATGGCCTTCACCGGGTCAACGGTCCACCTAGTGGGAGGCCTTCCAACCTTACGTCTTGCGGTACCTATGTAATGCATCTGTCATTGCTTCATTTAATTCTTTTACCTTTAGTGGTATGGTTATTTTATTCTAGGTGCATCGTTTTCACATAAAATAATATAATTACCTAATGTTTTACATAAAACATTTTCAAAGAATAACGGTGGAGTTTCTTACCCCATCTTCTCCCTACGAAACTACATTTTGGAAGGGGCGACTAGAATCCATTCTATTTTAATGTACATGTTGACGTTCAAAAGTGCCTATTTGAAATAAATGCTTTGACTTTGCGGTTGCTACTCCAGAGCCTGTCGTCCCCAACGGCCATCAAATCAAATCAAAATATTTTATTTCACATAAACCTGCAAGGGCACTTATGGAACGTCAGAAGCTAGTTGCACGGTTCCAATTTGTCGCTTCTTATGGAGAAGAGCCGGCAAGGAACTCCACGGTTACTCTCTTAAAAATAATTGGCTTTTACAATGTTTTCGAAGTACAGTGATAATAGGTATGGGAGGACAGTGCAGGAATGTCAATAAGTACCAGGAAGAGGCTTAAGTAGGGTCGGGTAGGCAGGGTACGAGCCCAGGGCGCCTATTGAAGGGGGGCGCGAAACGTTGCACATATAAAATTTAAAAACAAAAACAAAACTTCAATGAACTATTTCTTGCTTTGAAGTCGGACATAAGTAATATGTTGTTTTATGAATAATGCAATTCACAACTTATGTGACGAACTATACGATGTTATAAAATGACGTTTTTTTAGATTAGAACAAATAAAAACATGTTCGATTATATCAGCGATATTAATGTTACAGGAAATACAATAGCATATACTGATATCAAATCGAGTTTATCAGCAATTTAATGTTAGGTTGTAAGCCAAGAAAATATAAAAGAACAAAGAATTTATTTGTGTAACATTTTAATGCAACATTTAAAGTATCGGAGCCATGGCTCGTAAATTCAGCAAGGCATCCTACCACAAACAGACAACAACTTTGAAAGCTTGTCAATAATTATGTCAAAAATGACGTGATTGCCCACAACACAACATAACTGTCGAAATGTGGGCATACTGTAAAGTACACTACCGCATTACCCTTCGGGGAAACAGGCGTGATGTTATTATATGTTATTCCCAGGGGATGGTGAAACAATGAAATCGCAATGATGACAAGAACATGAAATATAGTCGAAAATTAATGTTAAGCCGAGCATACCTACATTTCCGACTTAACTTTAACGTATTTTAACTGAACAGAAATGTCCATCTCACCGAGAGGAGGCCTGTATGCCAGCAGTGGGAATGCTCCCACTGCTGGGCCTATAATCTGACCTGAAAAACCAAAACGACGATATCCAAGTATATGGGGAAGACCGTAGAACTGAACCAGAGCTAAAGATTTAAAAAAGCTTACCATGGCTAGTAGATCTGGTCATCTTCTGTTTAAGTGCCCATAGCACATTGCTGGGTCGATGCGGCATCGTATGCACCTCCTCCGCGTACCCCTGGTCCCACTCCTTGGCAAGCTTCTTCAGTTCTTTCTCAGCTATCAGCTCGGCCTTACTCTGGCGTTTCTGGTACTGCTTGTGGGATTTCTCGTAGTCTTTTTTGGCTTTCTCCTTTAATGATTTTGCTTTTTTCCTGGAACGGGAGATAGGAAGTTTAAATGTAAGAAGCATTGTTACAGGAACAGCGTAGTAATTGCTTAACATACTAACAGTACGAATTGTTTTGATTTTTACTATTCAAAGACAAAGATAATTATTCAACAATATTCATTGCGTTATTAAAGTTGTTGAGCTGACAATTTTTTTTGACCATATGAAGCAACGGCGCCGCCGAGGCCGGCCCAAGAAGAGGTGGCGAGACGACCTAGACGCGTATCGCAAGGGTTTGATCGAGGTGGCCCTGGAAAAGGATCATCATTCATCATCATTTCAGTCGACAGACGTCAACTGCTGGACATAGGCCTCCCCCAAAACCCCCCGGCTTTGCCATAATCGCCACGCTTGGCAGGCGGGTTGGCGATCTTAGTATGGTGGTAAAATGCAAAGTGAACGCTGCTGCCCATTCTCTAGTAAGTCCCTTAGTCGCCTTCTACGACACCCACGGGAAGAAATGGGGTGGTGCTATTCTTTTACGTCCGGCATCACACGGAACATGGAAAAGGATGCCTGGAAGGATTTGGGGGAGGCCTTTGCTCAACAATGGGACAGTGTAGGCTAGAATTTAAAAAAATATTGAAACAATGGATCCGATCACAATTTGAATAATTTTTAAGAATATTGCTAAATATTCTTAAAAATTCAAATTGTGATCGGTAGCGTGTTACGCGATCAGAGGCCCTAGTGTGAGTTTCATTTAACTATCTACACCAAACGCAGTGAGCGCGTTCGGCGTTCCGATTGGCCCTGGATTGGTGACGGACCAATCGGAGCGCCAAACGCGCTCACTGCGTTTGGTGTAGATGGTTAAATGAAACTCACACTAGGGCCTCAGGGCGCAGGATGCTACTGACTACGTTAAATACGCAGCTAAGTAAGTTCTGGACAGATACAGGATAAAATTTTAACCAGTGCGCAAACTGTAACCATGAGTTCAGCACATGATTCTAATCTCCCTAGCGTAGAAATTTTTCGTCTGTTAACAAACAAAAAATTGGCTGTTCTATACATTTTGACCGCGTAGGTATTGCACTTTTCTATCAAGGAGACGATTAAAAAAATACGATGATAAATTAAAAATTTATCCTGTACAATTTAGATTGTTGTCGACAGGCTAAAATGATCGTAGTTTGAGAATTCTAGAGGTAGTCGTTGAATCAATAAACTGTCTTTTTAACGACTTTTCATTCGTCAACGAGATAACTGTTAATCAGACAAAACAGTTTGAAAATATTAGCTGTTAATTTACGTCAACGCACAAGACGCATTAGTTCAATAGGTAGTCGTTATTTTATTCAGTTCCAAATGAACCAGTTGAAAATAAAATTGCTGCTAATGCTGTTAATTTACGTCAACGGCTCAACGGATTATTTCACTATAATTTTATTAATTTTTGAGAATCAATTGTAAGTTTTGTAAATGTAAATATTATTTGATTTGAATGTTTATAAAATGAAATGATCTTTTAAGTACGCCTGGATACTATTTGTACCCAGTCCTAAGCCTGGAAAGAGTACGAAGGGAATGTCACTATATTTTTTAAATTCTTATTAAATTAATTATTTGCACAAAATTGTCAATGATTGAAAACGTTGACATAAATTGACGCTAAATGCTACATATTGAACATTTAAAACCTGTTAATAATTTAACAGCTTTTTTAACTTGTTGACCATTGATGATTAACAGTTAAATTACATTAACCAAAAAACCGTCAATGATCCACCTCTAAAGGATTCCTTTTAAAGTGTGCGATAGACTCACGAACAAGTAGGTCCTATATAGGTCGACGATCTTTTACACCCATGTGTGATCCTAAGGACGCGAATTTTTTTAGTAAAAGCGTACATTGGTAAGTTAAACAGCCACTTAAGAATCTTATAATCAGGCCTTACAGAGCCCAATTTTATTCGGAGAACAATCAGACGCTGTATTTTTACGACGTTCAGTAGACAATGCTTAATAATATACTCTACATTTAGATTAATAAGAATCCATCCATTTTTCGTTACATAACCCAATCTTCTTGTATCATGTCACAATCATCACTCCACTACCCCAATTCTAATAACGATGGGAACTCTTATACAACGACAATTATAAAACTGTACCACGAACGCCATTTCAACAAGACATTACACGTAAAATGTATACGCAGTTATGTGGTAAACATTAAGGAAATAATTAACGGTATTATGTTTAATTTAAGAAGAAAGTTAAGTTAGTTATGTAACTTTTTTACGCAACAGCCCTTTGGAAAGATAAGTACCTACCTACGCTACGAGAGGAGATAGTGAGATGATTTTCTAGTTTGATATGAAACTGCATTTGCATTTAAACTTAAACGATTTTTCTATATGGAGTGGCGAAATTACCTCTATTTGGTGAACCGTAATAGGCAGTCACATTCAGAAAGATGTGGAGTGAGATCGAGGAGGTCTATAGGTATACTCGTATAGACGTCCGCAAATTGAATAATAAATAAACAAGTCAATCAATCAATCTCCCTTGCCTATTCTCTTTCCTTTTTCCTAGCCTAAGAGAGTCTGCACAAACATCTCATCTCTGAAGAAGGTAATACAACGACCAGTTGAATGAAATGGGCCTCTAAAGGATCTGGAGTTGCTAGACCTACTCCAAGGATAGTGTATCCATTAGAAACTTAAAGACCTTCAAGGTAAGTCTGTAGTGTTTTTTAAATATAATTTGTAAAGATTTCCTAACAAAATCACGGGTATAAAAGAGAAAAGGAGACTAGTCACGTTTCATACAAAGTTGGGTCCAAAACCGAAAGTGCTGTCATTTATTTTCGCCAATCGGTAGTTATATCTAATACCTTTAAACGAGCAATTCTTATATATATGTATATAAAATGTACATATAAATATAATCTTAATCTCGGAAACGGCTCCTACGATTTTCATGAAATTTAGTATGCAGAAGGTTTCGGGGGCGATAAATCGATCTTGAGATTTCATTTTTAAAAAACGTCAAAATAAAAACCGAACGAAGCTTTGTCATCCAGATATTAATCTTATTAAAATGTATAAAACTACGTTTTGCAACTTTATAAGGAGGACTTCCCCGACCAGGGTAACAATTTTTTTTTCGCTGGGCACTTTGGATTCTGGGCCCAATATGGCTGGTCTCCTTTAAAGCTGCGACCAAGTATTTCAAAACGCAAATAACTTACTTATCATTATTCTCCAATTTCGCGGTCGCCTGATCCAGATACCGCAGTATATCGTCCCGGCCATTGATGGCCGCCAGCTCCTGGGCAGTGTGGCCATCCACGTCCATTGCGAACACGTTAGCTCCGAAGTTGATGAGGAACGTGACGCATTCTTTGTGGCCACGCGCCGCTGAGAGGTGCAGCGCTGTGTTCCCGAAGTAGTCGGCTTTGTCGGGTTCTCCCCTGTAAAACACAGATTATAGAAGTTTAATTGGGATTTCATCACTAACGCTCTCTTTGTGAGGGCACCGGCATGTCCTACAACTAAAACATTGAAGATATGGGACATCCAACAATCCGCACTAGGACCGCTTGGTGGACTATGGCCCCCTCCCTCTCACATAGAGGAGTTCTGTGTCCCAGCAGTGGGAACATTATAGACTGATTAGCTATGCTTTTACAAAACAATGTCTGTGCAACTTTAGCCCGAGCTAAAACCTTCATCATCATCATCATTTCGGCCGAAATAAGTTCACTGCGCCCCCAAACAGCACCGACCGGTTCTGTGCTTCCCCCATTCAGCGGATTCCTGCGGTCTTCACCAGGTTATGCAGCTTCCAACGCTACGTCTTTTAGTACGCAGTCGCCACTCCAGAACCTTTCGGCCCAATCGGCCATCTGTTCTGCGGGCAACGTGCCCTGCCCACTGCCACGTAAGTTTGGAAATTCTTCGGGCTTTGTCGGTTATCTTAGAGCCGATTATTGTTTAACGAACTTAATTCAACTACTTAAAAACTTGTTTTGTATAAGACCAGTGTTTATAAACGAGCTCATCGAATTTATCCTGATACATACGGAAGGGAAAATCACTTTTCCGATATGCCATTGACATTCGTTTGGAAATGTATATTATTGTATAGATATTTCACCATCTAATAAACTGTGATGGCGCACCACAAAAATGGTTTAAATAAAGTGAAAGTGTCGACGTGATGTGGATCACTGTCAATTTATAATATGCTTGTAGCAGTTCAAATATATAGATTTTTGTAGGATTATATGTAGGTAGTCTATATTGATCTTTTCTAGACCCTCAGCTTAAAAAGATCACATATCGATGCAAAGGTCATCTGTGAATGATCGCTTAGCAATAAGGCTGTCCATCGTAACGAATTTTCAAATTATACACCGTAACATTGTTTATCCTTAAACATTGTGGTCTTATACCGCGGCCCCTGGCACACAGGGAACTGAGGGAACACGGGTGGGTTTTAGTCAGTAAAAGTCTGACACGCCCTCCCGTTCCACCCAGAGCGGGAGAAGTTATTTGATGATTTCCCACCCAAAAATAAAAAAACATTGTGGTCTTTATCATGAACAACTTTTACTATGGGACCAAACTTGAAATCGTGAAAAAAATCAGCTACATACAGCCATACATTATATCGAGTTATGCGAACATAAAAGTATGGATCAGCTGATATTTTTCAGGATTGGTCCCATAGTAGAAGTTGTTCAGAATAATGAGTAGAATGATGATGTTAAGGATAGAAATATCCCATAGAAATATAAAAACTCTTATCTATGCTTTAAACGATCAAAGAGTACCGGTGTACTTATGAGTTATAAGGCTAAGCGCGTATTACAGGTGCGGCGGGCCGCAGACTGCAGTGCGCCGCATTGCATTTGCGTTGCGTTGTGCTGCGGTGCCCATAATTTGCGCTAACCTTAAAGAAAAGGTTTTCTGAATCAATCATATTTTAGGATTTAGTTATTTATTAAACACATTATTATAAAATCTATATAGATACTTGTGTAGGTACGTGAAAAAACGGAAAGGAATTTGCACTCATTTCGAAAGGGAATATGGCAAGGGAATGTGGCATACAGTTATTTAACTGTACCGTCTGTTTGTACGGTGTCACATTAAATATTCGTGTGAACATTGAGGCACGTCTATATTGAACAATCGACAAATCGATACCAACATTCTTTTGTGATTCAACATTGTTCTTTTTTAAACCAGGTGCAATTAAACTTGCTAGTGTATTTAGCTCTGAAAACTGAGTGTAAGAGCCTAGAGTGTTCAATTGGTTCTGTAAAAATCTCACTGTGTAAACTAAGGTGAAGTGAGGTCGAATTCAGCTGTCATTCCACTGATGCTTGGGATTGATACCCACCATTGAGGCCAAAGGTTAAGCAGAGGTGTACTTATAGTTCCCCACATTTCGCCAGTTGTTTTTAAGTCTCATGTAATAGGGAGCTATCTTATCGCAATCAACCAGGCATAACTATCCAGGCTCCCGGCTGCTAATAAGAAATTCCTTATGGGTAAACCCAATTACACTTTGCCCGACCTGGGAATCGAACCCAAGACCTCATGCTCAGCAGTAGCGACCACTAGGCCAACGAGGCAGTCACCTTTCTCAGTTCCTCTATACTATCTGATAATACTAACCCCACTCTTACGCAGTCTCACCGAACCATAACAATATTGGGCACGCCACGATTGCGGCGGTAAGTCCCCTCTTTGAGGAGTGGCTTAAGAGGCGGCACGGCGTCCTCACCTTCCGCCTGACGCAGGTCCTCACCGGACACGGATTTTTCAGAAGGTTCCTGTTTTGGGTAAGGCGAGAGGAAACCCCCGAGTGTTTGCATTGCGAAGATCTCCCTGAGGACACGGTGGAGGTCTGCCTGGCTTGGGCGGAGCACCGCCGTGTTCTTATGGAGGCGATCGGCGGCCCCGGTCCAGGCCATGGTACGGAGCGAGAGTGAATGGGTAGCCCTCGCATTCTTCTGCGAAGCAGTGATGCTCGCAAAGAGGGAGGCGGCACACGTGAGGGAGAGGCAGTATTTGCGCCATCACGGCCCTAGCCTCCGCAGGAGACGCCGTGGGCGTCGGGAATCCTAGGCTGATTCCCGGCCACCGTAGGCGCGGGCTTGTGGACGGTGAGTATTGGGTAGCTCGCTGTCCCGTAAGGACCAAGCCCGGGTCGACAGCGCGTTGTGTGCCACGTGCGCCTCAAAGAGATGTCAGCACCAACTGATGGGGCCCGCAAGGGCCGGTGCCTGCCAGGGGTGCGGGTTGTTCGAAAGAGATACCGCGGCCCCTGGTATACAGGTAATTGAGGGAACACGGGTGGGACCCGTGTTCCCTCAATTAGTTTTTAGTCAGTAAAAGTCTGAAGTCCTGCTCCACCTAGAGCGGCAGAAGTTATTTGATGATTTCCCACCCCAAAAAAAAAAACAACAATATCTTCAGAGTCTAATGAAGCGATTCTCCTCACATTTTTATGTAATCTGATCCGTAACATTGTGTAACATTGCACTGGAAGGCAAACAATGCGCGAAAGTGACAGTGAGTGATACCACATTGTTCTCAGAGCAAGCATTATTCTAATAAACTGTTACGAGGAAAAGAAAATTGTGTTAAAAGTAAGAGTGACTGGAACTGTCGCTTGACACTTCACGGACAAAGTGCAAGGTTATAGGATATAGACAGATTATTGCATCAATAAACCCATACAGCCCATATTCTAATTTAGCAGTAAATTAAAATCCATAAATGCCGAGCTAATTGCGTAAGTGTTTTGTGAGTTGTCGATTTGCCCACAAGTAAATTAACTTCGTGCGAGTCGCGTACAGAACTAAAATATTATTTAAAATTTTAGGTGCGCACTTAGAGCATTTAAATGCTCTAAGGGTGCGCACGATTCGGACGAGTGAATTCGTGCGAATCGACTAATAAGCCGAACCTCTGAAAATCCAATAGTGCGCGTTTATTTGGCAAAACATTTAGGGGTCGCGTAGAGTTAGTGAAAATGGGCTCTCACGGAAAATCTTTTTATTATAGGTAGGACACAAAACGTAGAACGGACAAAAAGGAACCCGCGACAAGACACATTAGCCAACCGTGTATAGTCTGTGGGTGGATATGGCAGTTACTGTCAGTTCCAAAAACATTTAAATGTGATAACACACCATATTCAGGTTGAATGTTCACCCGATCACTACAAAACGGAATCGGTAACACAGTTCTTTATGTAGAAGGTTTTAATTTACCTATATCTCACAACTTTTTCCAACAATTATTGATTGAATAGCAACAAAAATCATTGACTAAAATTGAGGTCATAAAATTATCCTCAATTTTTGTAATTTATAATTGGAACATATTTGAAAAATGGCTTTTGGCGGTGGTGATGGTGGCATAATAATGGTATATTCAGGGTGACTAGCCTCTTTTACAATAATCGTGACGTGACCACTTTCAAGTATGGACCTAGTAATAAAACCTTAAGTTAGCAATTAAAATAATCAGCGAATGACATGGTTACCTGTTCGATTAAGACGCATTGTAAATAATGCTTTATCTACCAACAAGTAACATTAGATTATCGCGTCTGTAGATTACTCTAGCAATGTTTTTCTTTGGAATTAGCACGTAGTATTTCCTAACAAAAAAAGATGGCAGATTTATTGATTTGCCATTTGTTCTTCGAGGGATTTTATCAAGTCTTTTTATGTATAACGGCAATTAAGAGTGGCAAACATGCAGGCCGCCCACCTGATGGTACAGTGGTCACAGTCCGACATCTTTAATGGACGATTACCTACCCGTCAGCACAATTGTGTCAAAATCAAAATCAAAAGTCATTTATTCAAAATTAGGCTGGGAATTAGCACTTTTCGAACGTCAAAATACATAAGACAGGCAAATCTAGCAAAGAAGACGGAAGCTTGTTATAAAAAGTTATAGCAAGTCCAACCAATGAGTTATGAACCTTATGAAGCCGGTGAAAGGGAGCACGTAGTTTGTCCTTATTTCTTGTGTTAAGTTATTATTTCCGGTGTGAATATCACTGTTTTTAGTGTACAAGTGTATATTTTGCCTAATATATAAGATGTAAATAACGAATATGAATTGTGATGCCACCGTGAGAATATCAACATCTTTTAAAAAGTCCCTCAAGGAAACTCTGGCACCTAGCTGGTAAATTGTACGAACAGCACGTTTTTGAAGGACAGAAATATTTTGAATATCAGCAGCTTTGCCCCACAGCAGAATACCGTAGGACATAACGCTGTGAAAATAACTAAAGTAGACTAACCGAGCTGAATCGACGTCAGTGTATTGTCTTACTTTTCGGACGGCGTAGGTGGCTGAACTGAGCCTCCCCGCTAGGCATGATATGTGTGATCCCCACTGAAGTTTGGCATCTACTGTTATGCCCAGAAAAACTGCCGAGTCTACGGTTTCAAGCACCTCTTTATCTAAGACGATGTTGGGACCTAGATTTCTAACATTCGGTAAGGCGAACTTTACACATTTTGTTTTCTTGGCATTGAGAACTAGGTTATTTGCCGTAAACCAATCCGTAACCATTGAGAGAGTACTGTTTACGTCATCAAAATCTTGTCTATTCCGGTATGGGCCGAGTATTGAGCCTTGAGGCACACCTAACTGAACTGGTAGCCCGGAAGATTTTTCACCATTAATTTCTACACATTGGAACCTATTTTGTAAATAAGATTTTAATACTTTTAAAGCTTCGTAGTGGACACCGTAATAACGCACTTTACGCAAAAGCATTTCATGGTGCACGCAATTAAAGGCTTTGGGGAGATCACAGAAAACTCCAATAGCATTTTGCGAGTTCTCCCATGCTTTAAATATGTGTTTCAACAGAGCAACACCCGCATCTGTAGTCGAACGACCTTTTGTAAAGCCACATTGCTCATTATGAAGGAGGCTATTTGAATTAAAATGTCTTAGCAGCTGCTTGAGTATTAACTTTTCAAATATTTTGCTAAATGCAGGTAAGATAGAAATAGGCCTGAAATTACGAACGTCATTTTTATTACCTGATTCAAATAATGGTATGACTTTACTACTCTTCATGAGGTCAGGAAAAGTTCCTGAATCAACACATTTATTAAAAGTGACAGATAAATAGGGGGCTACGATATCTATTATATTACTTAAAAGTTTAATGGAAATGCCCCACAGTGTTTTTAGACTTAAGTGTGTTAAAAACATTAACTACATCACGAGGCGTTACATGTTCGAAACTGAATAGGTCACTACATTTAGGCACGTTACTATGCAAAAGGTTTTCAGCTTTAGATGGGGACGAATTTAAGGAGCTAGTCGTAGTTACAGGTATGTTGGCAAAAAAATGTGTGGAGGGCTTACTCATCTGTAGTCGCCGATGATTTTGTAGGTATGCTCGCTGTATTATGATCGCGGCGATCTGTGAGTTGGGAAATTTCGACTTCACATAATTAACAATCATCGCCGATTGTAAAGAGGAGCCATCACGTACTTGTAATTACACCGGCCAGACTCAAAGTGCATAGTGACTACTAAACTTACCCTCTTCCACATAGAAGGCGTAGTGCCTCTATGTGTCCCTCGAAGGCGGCCCACAGAGTGGGTGTCATGCCCGATTCGTCCTTGTTGTTGCATTCCTTACGGGTGGCCTCTCGAAGCACCTCCAGCAGACCGTCTTTGGCCGCTCTGGAAAAATAAGAAAGGGAATCTTTGGTTAGTGTTCACCAATCAATATCAATCTACCTAGCCTTTCCCCAACTATGTTGGGGTCGGCTTCCAGTCAAACCGGATGTAGCTGGATGCCAGTATTTTACATGGAGCTACTACCTATTTCACCTACACAGCCATGTTACTGGGTAATACGATATTCCTAGGTAAAACTAGTTGTCAAACTTCTGACGACCCGTAACGACTGTCAAAGAGCGAGGAATGGCAGCCGGACCGTGGCGACGGGTCAATACAAGCCAATTTCCATCGGCATAACTTTAAGAAATTCCGCCACCCACCGATCCACCATTCATTATTTCAAACTACAATTAATTTTTGTGTTTCTAATGTATTGTTACCTACTGAAAAAACCCTTGCGCGTAAAGAAAAGCAAATCTTCCGTAAATTTCAAAAATTCTCTGCTTCCAAATATCTTCAGCATCAGTGGAAGTGGGCCATAGTTTCTGAAGAAACTTTAAGCTTGCATCACGCGGCCTCCCTAATCAGCTTTAGCCTTTATAGGCATCCTGTTATTATCAGTAACATTACTGGGGTTTTATGAATTGATTTTTTTACAGAAAGATTGCCTGCTTTTGCACACAGCTGACTGGACTTTCTCTGATAATTTTAACTCCGGTTTGTACTTACACGTCTTCTTTGTAGTCCAACACACGACATCATTTCCGTGATCAAAACAACAAAATTTTAATTATCGATGAGTGTTAATCGAAGTATTTAGCAATCTGTTTCTTGTCATGAACATACCTTTTTTAGACACTATGAGGAAGACAGAAATGAAATCATAACACCGTTTTAGTTGTGTGTACATTCCTTGCAATGATCGAAGATTGATTTTTTCACGCGAGAAGAAAATTGTATTTTGGTATTTTAGAAACTTGTGTACAGAAACAATCAAATGTGATTTGATTTTAGGTTGTTCCTCATCAAAAGGATAGATGAGAGGACGACAAAGGAGAGGAAAAGAGGAACTGACCTATTGAATTTTGTAAGGATCCAAAATTTTGCCAATACTTTTGACAGATTGTCAGATTCACAATCAAAGTTGATGTAACTAATCTGTCTCCATGCATATTAACTAGGGCTCGGATAAATATGTAAACACATATTTTTTATTTCAATCATTTGCATTAATTATTTGGTTTTCTACATTAATTATGATGGTTTGAGCTGGAAAATGAGGTTTTTAGAATCCATATTTTTACATATTTTTAGGGTTATGCCCATATTTTTAGAATTTAATCAAATTATTCCATATTTCCTATCTTTAGTACTTAAACTAGTAAAAACTGCATAATTTTTGCTTTCAAAGCACCGCGGGAATACATTGTCGTTACGCAGCAAACATGATTTTATTGAAATTTGAGAAATGCATTTAGTTTGCGCCAGTTACTTCCTGTGACGTAGAAAGGTCATTCAGTCAATAAGTATAAAGCGTTTTTCCGACCAGGCAGGAGCTTCAATTTTGAAAAATTGAAGAAAGATATGTTGTTGTATACTGCAACAACTCGAATTTAAGACTAAATTTTAGCTAAGCAATATAGTTTCGTCGATTTTTTTGATTTTTCAAACAATTATATTAGAATAAAGTGTTTTATGTTTGGTATTAGTTGTCAAGCAATATAATTTCGTTGATAAAAAAAAAAAAATCAATCAATTATAATAGAATGAACTGTTTTAATATTTGGTATTAGTTGTCTTTTTAGTCCATATTTTTCCATATTTCCGTTTTTTAGATCCATATTACATGTACATATTTTGGGATTTTTAGCACATATTTATCCGAGCCCTAATAATAACCATACTTACCACTAACTACCACCGCACCTACGTCTAGGGCATTTGTCCTGAATAAAAATGTGTTGTTAACTAGCTTATGCCCGCAGCTTCCATTCTTCTCCATACGAAACTACCAAGTTACCGTTTAGAAGGGGCAACTGGAATAATTTCTTTTTTGGGACATTCAAAAGCGCCTTTTAGGTGCCTATTCGAAACAAATTATTTGACTTTGGCTCATTCATTCAACTCAAATGTAAAAATGAGTTAAATGCACGTCATTAACCTTTCCCTATAGGTACCATAGTGATCAGTCACCAGGCAACCCAACACCTGCATGCCACCCACAATCGATACAATGATAACGGTAACACTACACGGGATTATGACCTTTAGATGGAGCTTTATAAGTGTTACAATAGGGCTTGTGTTTTTGGCACAATGTGGGCTACCCTCGCCAGTGGTGTGCAAGCAAGCGTGAAGGTGGTGCACTATGTCATATGGTTTTTGGATTTCAATATTATTTTCATCAGCAATATTTTTGATGTAAATTAAAAGAGCGTACATTAAGTTTTTTAGGTTTATTCGTCGATTCGCACGAATTTTTAAATAATATATTATTTTCTATCGGCGACTCGCATGAATTTAATTTATTTGTGGACGAATCGACAACTACAGAAATAAGTATTAGGCAATTAGCACATTTTGAATTTTGCTGTCTGTTGCCTGTCTGTCTATTTGTCCCAGGTAACTTCCAAATCAGCTGGGCCGATTTTGTCGGGAGTTTCACTAGCAGATAGGTGATGTTATACGAAGTAACATAGGTTTTGTCCTGGTAGCACCTTCCCGTGGCATAATTTCCGACATCGTCGCGGGCTGAGTAGCTAGTGCCAAATACAAACGCAGGATGCAAATATTTTCGAGCATACTTAGCTCGCTCTTGCATCCAACATTCTGTTTTTCTCAGGCTTTTCTGTGTAAGAAGGAAGTACCTACGTGTTTAAATAACATGCATTCCAAACAATGAGTGCTCAAAACATTTGTGATATTATCACCGACTTATATGATGCCAGAGATGACGCACAAGACTTCTCCTGGGCGATAGGATCCGTGGAGTTGCTGCTGCCCAATAGCTCACCACATGCTGCCCTGCGGGTTTCTGTATCTCTCATGGTCTGGACCCTAACCCTAGACCTGTGTCGGCGAAGTAAACTCTACTTGCCCAGGGGATCTACTCTCTAAGTCCGTCAACGAAGATAGGAGCCTGTCCAAACCTTCAAAAAACTCTCGAAGTATTTTTTTCGGACAGGTAAACACGCACCGAGAGTAGGGGCAAGTCTCAAATCGTATTGTCATTTATTATTAGTTCGGGCCTCGAACTAATCTTATGTCCGTAGGTGATACGGGGTAGGAAACGCCCGTAACTTCAGCCGAAGGTATTGACTTCGTGCTTAGAGAGTAGGCCCCCAGAGCTTGACCTCAGGAGCGCAAAAGCCCTAATACGACATCAACGCAGAGATACTTACGTATTATTATGATCATCAAGTATATCATTGCCATTGTCACTGTTGAGTGACACTTCCCCGTTCCGTGTCGGAATACGTGGAAGTCAGTGGCAGAGGAGACACGCTTGGCTCGTCACAACAGTAGGTATGTAGTTCAATGTCCCACCGAATCCACTACGATGACGAATACGGTGTGGACATGGTGGAAGCGAAAACGATACGCGAGTTAGTTTTGTATGGGATGATGCATTGACGTGGTGCGATGGACGAAGAATTGGACACTTTTGATGCCTGGTGGTGGGTTTGGTAGATCAGATAATTATCATCTTAGTACTATAATAATAGCTTCTATGCAAAGCTATGAGGTCTTTGCTTCATTATCGGTAAAGATAAAAAAAGAGTCTTAATTTTAACCAATAACGGTCCGTAAGTTATAGGAATCTGTCATTAGAGGATCAACCGAGGGAATCATCATCATCTGCCTAGCTCTTTCCCAACTGTGTTAGGGTCGGCTTCCAGTCTAATCGGATGCAGCTGAATGCCTGTATTTTACAAGAAGCGACTGCTTATCTGGCAGTTACTGGGTAATACGATACCCCTTGGTAAGACTGGTTGTCAGACTTTCGGGCTTCTGATCACCCGTAACCTCTGTCAAAGATCCACAAAAAAATCAAACGAGGGAGGGAATATTATTAGTATTCATCCATGGGGTGCGAAATTGTGAGGCACAGCAACAAAAAGAGTGCAAAAGAGTCTATCGTCTGTATTTAAACTACTTTTAGCCAGACAGACTCGTATGACTAACTTGCAAAGAACCTAGGTACCTAGTATAAATAGATTTCCGCCTGATAAAGTTCAACCCATTTCCCGACCTACGTAATTAATTCGAAAACAATAATTTACCTGTATTGTTGCATTGATAAAACATGATAAAAGCCTTATCATATTATCGTAAGTTTGCATCACTAAATTTTAACGAAAATCTTTGCTGCAAACTAAGTGTAAATTATACCTAAGTATATAATTAGCAAAGTTATAAATATTAATTAATGCGGTATTATTAGTAATACCGCAAAAACAATCTTGATCGTTTCACTGCTTAAGTAAAAATATTTTTATGATGATTCCCGATAATAAAAAAAATGAGGTATTACCTATCGAGGAACCTAGTAGGTATTAACCATTGATATAACGCTAGCAAATATAGTTCTGTAGACATTTTAATAAATTAATTTGCAATTGCTGCAAAGTCAAATTAGCATTTCTAAAATGTTTAGAAAAGCGTAAACTAATTATTTTTAGACAATAAATCATTTTAATTATAATTTTTATCTTAGATAAGCGGTGTTTTATATCATAATAAGATCATAAATTCACTTTGCATCACAATTTATATTACTTTAGGTTGAATTATTAATTAATTTTTAACGTAGTATTACTTAACAATTAACGATTTTATTTTATTTAGAAAGGTTGGTACCTAGGTATAATAGGTACCTACGTTTTTAATATAAAGCCTATCGCATCAGGTCATTTCTAATTATCGAATAACACTGAATGTTATCGGAAATACCTCAACATACCGATATCTTATCGAGATCGCGCCAAAGACTAGATTGTCCTGTTTTTACTTACTTATGAAACCTGTCCGTGGTCATTTTTACACTTTTTCACAGCACTGGTAGCACAAACACCTCACCACAAGCGTACGAAAGTTTGTTCAACTCATTTTGATCAGATTGCCACAGTTTAGAACCGCGAAATTGATAAGCTGGGAAAGTTTGTCGTTTTGTCACACTTCACACTTTTGCAAATTAGAATTGTAACTATTTTTCACTTAATTTAATAAATGTTATTTAATATTATATACAGTGTTATTGAATTTCGATTTCCGATTCTTAAATAAAACAATGTTCTTCGGTCGCTACGTGTAATAAAATAATAATAGAAACACCTGTTTCACTCAGGTGAAACACGGACTGTTGTCACAGATGCAATACAAACTTACGCGTCGTCAAAGTTTGAATGAATGATTGGAATGATCGTAGGTAGCAATGAATGAAGGCTGTTTTTCGCAACAGTCGTTCATTGACCTTATATGGTGAGAAATAGTTATTCACGACATCTAGGGACACAAGAAAATAGCTTTAATACAGCGCGATCTAACGTGGAATGGCAGTATTTCGGAGATTGTAGTTGATTTTGCTATTTCACAATAGATGGCAGTACTTACAGCCGTTTAAAAATGGTACCAAAATTTAAAATGAGAAAATCGTTTCCTTGTGTGTGTAACAAAGAGTTGTACTAATTTCAGTATTTTAATAATTTATCCATATTGTTATTCAAATTTATTTAAGCTTCCGCTGTCCCAATGTAGGCAAAAGAGTGACTTTCCGGATTAAAGTACAGACTTCAGTTTGTAAGAGAACAGTGTAATGCACATTCATGTCCATGCGCTTGCGTTTTTCAAAAAGAGTTCCATAGATTAAAATTATTTTACAATAGCAAATATCTCTGCCAGGACTCCAGGAATTCTAAACAGTGTGCTTCAAGTAAATTCTTCTGACTGTCGACTGAAATCTTTAGTTGGAAAACTAGAACTGAAGTTGATGTTCTGTAACCTAGAACGGAAGAAACATAAAAAGGAAGCAAACAGGGTGCATTCATGAGGTTTTTATAGTTATCTAGTTTTTTTTTATTTTTCGCCAGTTCTACGAGGCGGAAGCAATGTTATGAAGATTACTATCTAGGGCAATTATTAGGTGTGGTACTCTTGATACAGACAGTTAGATTTTGGTGTTTGTTCTCACTAGGTCGATCGTCGAACTAGTGAGAATGTTTTTTCTCATTTGTTCGACCGTCAATTCTATTTTAATCGGGAAACAAAAAAACAATAAAATGATTTTTTTTAAACGCTTGTTTCGGTAAAAAAGGTTTAAATTTGTATAAACATAATTGAAAAAAAAATCTGTCTTGCTTATCTCAACAACCTTAACCAGAAACAAAAAAAAATGCTTGTAGGTACATGTGTATTAAATGATCATTAGTCAAAGATCAAATTGGTAACGTCAAAATTAGAATCTTAAAAAAAACGATATTGTATACAATTCAAGTAAGTTTGATGAAATACATGGTACATGACATGCTTTTTTTTTCTCATAAATTTTGTGTGTCAGCTCTTAAACGCTTTATGCCGTCGAAGTACCAGGTTGTGGTAACTCTGTTAGGTGTTACACACAAACTGCACACCTAACATGTTTATTTGTTTTTTTAAGGATATTGGGATTCTCACGGTCGCATCGCAATTCATCTTGGCCAACATCTTATACATTAGGCAAAATATACACTTGTATACTAAAAACAGTGATATTCATAATATTAATACTAGAAATAAGGACAAACTACGTGTTCCCTTTCACCGGCTTCATAAGGTTCATAACTCTTTTGTTGGTCTTGGTATAACTTTTTATAACAAGCTCCCCTCTTCTTTGCTAGATTTGAATTTTAATGCGTTTAAAGTTAAAGTTAAATCCACCCTCTGTTCAAAGGCTTACTATTCTGTCAACGACTACTTATACGATAATAATTGTTGGTCGCTGTGATTAACTCAAGACAATGTATATGTTCTTTCACCAGTATTACCTTGACTACTGACAGGTTATATAATTATATTAGTTCATATGTTGGTTTATTTTATTTGCCTGTACTATATTTTCAATGTTTTGTTGGTATATAAGCCTGTGCTAGCTGAGATATGGCAAATTTAATGTTTTTGTGTTTCGTAATGTTAATTACCCACTATTGTATAGAATCAAGTTCTTCTAACTTAACAGACAGCTGTGCTGCTGGGGAGTTTGTTGCGCCACTTCTTCTTCCCAGCTAAAGCGCTAGGAAGTGGTGAAGGGCGGGCGTTTTGGGGGGACTGTCTTATGTAATTTTGACGTTCAAAAAGAGCTGACCCTCAGCCTAGTTTGAATAAATGACTTTTTGATTTTGATTTTTGATTTTGTTGTGTCACCTAGAAAACGCTTTATGCCTTCGAAGTACCAGGTTGTCATAACTCGGTAGGAGCACACTTATCATAGTTGTGTCAGCTAGAAAAAGCTTTATGACTTCGAAGTACCAGGTTGTCATAACTCGGTAGGAGCACACCTAACATAGGTAGCCGTGTCAGAAAACGCTTTATGCCTTACTTTCGAGTCATTCCAAGATCGATTAATTGATTGTTTTTTTAAGATTCTAATTAGGTATAATTGTAATTTTGACGTTTCCAATTTGATCTTTGACTAATGATCGTTTATTACACATAAAATCATTGTTTTTGTTTCTGGTTAAGCTTATTGAGATAAGCAAGACAGATACTTTTTCAATTATGTACCTTTAAACAAATATGAACATTTTTTAACGAAACAAGCGATTTCAATGCGTTATTTTATTGTTTTTGTGTTTTCCGATTAAAATAAATTTTACGGTCGAACAAATGAGAAAAAAAAATTGTCACTAGTTCGACGGTCGAAAAACTGAGAAAAAAATGCTCACTAGTTCGATGATCGAACTAATGAATCGATCTAGTGAGAGCAAACCAATTTTGGCCGTGATATAAGTACTTAGTTAAGTAGAAGGATTGGCGGATTAGCTGGTTTCGTTCTCTTCTACCGATCGTTTTTTCTACAGATAAAGTTTAATTTGTCTATGCATAGTATTTATTCTTGTATTTGCTAGTTATTTTCGAGTTATTCATCCCATAAGTTGCATCTGCCTTGTTTTGGATCTGCATCATCCTAAGGTTACCTGGTAGAAAAGTGGTCAGGCATTAAGTCCGCTTTCTTACCGTATTTTTGTACTTGTTTATAAAGTTAATTAAATAAATAAAGGACAAGTAGATGCTACTTTCTAGGACGTAAACGCTCCCGCAGACAGGCGCAACGCAAATCTAATATAGTAATTAATTTCTATGAAAATTTCATGGAAATTGATCTACTAGAACTGTACCGCGCCGGTTTGCGGGACCCTTAAAACGTTACTCGCAAAACCGCAAGGAAGAAACAAAGCTATTATCAGAACAAAACCACAACCCACAGACCTACATTAAAAGCATTGTTTGATAAATAATAATAGGCGAGTGATAGGCTAGAGTAGATTTTCCACCATTATCATTAAAAGCGCCGCAAAAAGCTCACCTAAAAGTGAATTATTGTGTGTTTATCTCGAGTGCTGGATAAATTATCGAGCGCACGATAAAACAACCGCGTAGGCCACTTATCTAAGCGTTTAACTATTTTTAGAGGGTTCATAGATACTAGTAGATTAGTCAAAATGCTATTAAGTTAGGGCAAAATGGTTTTCCTGTCCCCAATAATTGAACACTTAGTAGCTATGATATAAATAAAAAATAATAAAGTTTTATGCAAGCGGGTACCAAACGATAAGATAGTTATTAAACGAAGTTTATAAATATATGATTTGGACTAGAATCTCCGAGATTTTCAATAATGACTTATTTGTGGTGGAGAGATAATAAATAATAGGTTAAAAAATCTAAGAAACACGCTTTAAAAACCAAACTAAAAAGCAGAATATAATTTCAAAAAAGCGTGGGGTGCCTTTTCAGGTATTTTTTTATAATCAATTAATATCAAGCTTCGTGTTTTTTAGATTTTTTAAGCTATTATTTATTTTCTATATTTTAGATCTGCTAACTATTTTTTCCTTTTTATATATATTTTTTAAACTATTGAATTGCCATCGGTCCTCGATAAGTCTACAAAGTTTAAATGAAATCGGACCATTTGAAGTGGGTCAAAGTCAAGTCCAAAGGAGTCGGTTACAAACATGCTTACAAGCAAACAAACATACAGGTGAAGCTAATAAAAGCGTGTTAAAACAAACAATAAACATAAAAGAATCTGCTACACGATCGCTCTTTATCGTCCTTTCCTCATCAGTAACATCACCACAATGAACATTCTACCAAGAGTGAAAAATGCAAAAAAAGCAGTAGGTATTCAAGTCTTGAAAACTGAACACCACTAGGTTAAACCTGCAAAGCTTAATGAAAAGAGAGCGGTAATATACTAAGAAGATGATAGCCACGATTTTTTAAATAAAATTATTGTGTTATTTCTTCATCTTACGCTGAAATGGCCTGCTCTAATCCTCGCGTGATGGAAAGCAATGGATGAGGTCTACGAAGGAACGAGCGAGCCCAGAAGATGCTTGTTTTTTTTTGGGTAGAAAATCATCAAATGACTTCTCCCGGTCTGGGTGGAGCAGGAGGGCGTGTCAGACTTTTACTGACTAAAACCCACCCGTGTTCCCTCAGTTGCCTGTGTGCCAGGGGCCGCGGTATCTCTTTCGAACAACCCGCACCCCTGGCAGAGAAGATGCTTGTTTAGTCTTGCTTTGAAGATTGACGGTTTAAATGTGAAATTCCAACACGTTATCTTTTACCCGGTTTTCCAGAATTAAAAATAATATCATCCACTTCACGACATGTGAATTTTGTCACGCTTCTTCTCTTTGCGTGAGCAATTAAAAAGTAATGTCAGTGTATGATAGACATTTATGTCCCGAAAAAAGCATGGCCACTTTGCTAAGAGCTAATAACGAGGAGCAGTTCGTAATATCAACATTCAGGTCTTGGAAACTGAACTTTGATAGGTTTAACTGCAGAGCTTTAGCTAGAATCCATATTATTATAAAAATTATGGACACTGGAACAGGTACCTAATACGAGTTTTTATTCTACTCTACTTCTCGGATTGATGCAACCTGAATTTTAGAATAAGACCGGATTGTGCTTTCAATTTTTTTACAGAGATACAGTATCTATGTGGTTGGTCTTGAATATACCAGGTCTTTATATAAATACTAGCAGTGCTTATGTTACCTCAAGTTACTAAATACTTATACAGAGTGTAACAGAAACCCTATTGCTATCCTTAAGCACTAAAGATAACAGTTGGTATATAATCACTATACATAGTTTCAGCTCAAAATAAAATACCCTAACAATTGATACCAAATTTTCGGTTTCATATGTTACTTAAATTCAAATCATAACAAACGTGTCACCGCACTACGTAGGTCAATAACATTCCACGTTACTTGCTAATATCACGATTAAATCTCTTCCGAGTGATGTGTTTGTTTAAATTTGTTCTGGTATCAATGTATTAAAAATTCTCATAACTTCCGAACATGTAGAGATAGGATTAAAAAACCCTTGCAATATCGTTTGATATCATCCAAAGAAGCCATGCCCTTGGTATGTATATACCCTTTTCGTTACACGTTGTAGAAGGATTATGCTATGAATAAAAAAAAACTTCATCGGATAGAGCATAATTAGCCTAAAACGGTCCCACAGCTGCGATACTGGCCTCCTTTGGTTCTAGAACATGCCGGTTTCCTCACGATGTTTTCCTTCATCGTTTTGAGAGCAGTGGTGAGGAAATAATTTACACCAAGTAAAGCGCCTGCCTGGGTCCGAAACTACGACCTACAGCTCGTAAGTTGCGGCCGTTACCACTGGGCCACCACCGGTCTTGGTCTTCGAAATCAGACATAATTATGCATAATTATAAATCTTTTATTTATCTCTTCATCATTTAACAGGCACTGGTTAATAGAATTTCAAATTACAAATTTCATTATTGATAAGTAATAATATTGTTCAAAAAGAGTGGGTGGTGACCCTCAAACTAGGCATTTGTCTGTATCTTGGGAGTCGGAATTTTCACATTTTCTTAGTGAGGTACGTAGTAGTATTATTAAAGGAAAACATAAGCTAAAGAAACATAATAAACTAAACTAAAATCAATTAAAATAAAACTCTTCAAGTATACCTTGCTATAAGCGTGAGAGGGAGACAAGGCAAAATAAAATAATCATTGGTGCCGATTCTCTTGTACACCGAACTAAACTAACTAAACTAACTAAACTATCACTAAAATTCCTTACTTTTGGCTATGAGAATCTTAAAGCTATTCTGCAAAAAAAGATCTCTAAATTTAAAAATAATTTTGACACAACTAAAATCGAATTTGACAAACGCGACTCCACGTTTGCCCTACCCCGTGATTTTTTTTAGAGCCCGAATCGCGCAGGGGGCCAGCCTGGACGTGTTTTAAATGGATTTTTTTTACTTTTTATATCGAAAATATGAAAAATTATTACCTACATGTTGAGTTTTAGAGGTGTATGGGGTTTTATAAAGGGGGTCGAAATTTTCATTATTTTTACGATAGGACACACCACACCATTTTCGAGATATAAGCAAAAGAAAAGAAAAAAAAGATACAGTAATGTATTTGCGCCCGAAGTCGAGGTGTCAGTGTGAATTTTAGTTCTTGACAACTAATTTTATTCCACACCTTTTTAATCGCGATAAAAAATAGTAAGATTTAGTTAGGAAAATTTTTTTTTTTATATTGAATAGAATAATGAAATTGACAACAACAGAATAGCAAAATTACCATTTTCACTAAATTAAAAACTCAGTACAATCTTAGTGCTGTCAAACTAAAATATAGTTATGGTGTGTCACTTTAGTCAATTTCAGAATGGGAAATCGTCGTTTGACAGGAATAAACTAAATTTTAGTGATTTTTAGTTTAGTTTAGAGAATTTTGTGACAAGAGAATCGGCACCATTATGAGATCAATTAAGTACAAATAAAAGAAAATAATTAAAAATAGTTTGGATTAAGAATGCACAATCTTTATCAATAGAGAAAGGTGTCTGAGATAGTAGGATCCGGAGTTTCAGATCACTCGGCTCTTTTAGTAAAACCTGTTAATTTATAAAACGGTTAGAGTCAAGATAATATATAATTACTGAAAACACCACATAGCGTGAAGCTATTTTCATATTACAAAACAGCGCATGGAGAATTGGAGACAGGACAATAAGGAAGGACAGACTGGACAGACGGTTTTATAAAGACAAGGATATATAAATGATAAATAAATTAAACTACAAAATTAATTTCACAGCTCAATACAAAGCTATCAAACGTTTATAAGCGCACGAGTGCGAGGCAATCAGTGCGATATGATAATGAGACTCCAAGTGCGATAAATTGTGATACCAAGTGCGTAATGTATTACCTGCGCACGAGCACTACACGCGAAATACATTAATGATAACAACTAATGGACGACAAATATTTGCCCAGCGTGCAATTAGCTGGTAATATAAAATTTTGGTAAAAGATATATTAGGATAGATTGTGAATGATAGATAATTGTTAGTGGAGCCGCCAAGCTTTGTAATTAAACTATAAAGCTTTTTAGATAAGGTGTAGGTACTTAATCGCGTTGTTTGCCAATCGCCAATCAATATTGCGTATCTGGTCAGGCTGTCGACGACAACTGCTGAACATAGGTGTCCCCCTAAATGGTAGCTTGGTTTTGGTAGTGCCTACTTACGTAAGTATGTCAACTGAGCCTAAATTTCGATTATTGGGTCGTTATAATTCGGTTTTTAATGGGTATAACAGACTTAATCTATATCTTCTTCGTATTCTTTTTTATAAACATTAATTGCTGTTCGTTAGTCTCGCTAAAACTAAAAAACGGCTTAACCAATTTCTTTTTTCGCCCCGTCACAAGGGTGATATGAACAAAAAATAAAAAAATTTGGAAAACCTAAAGCAGGAAAACTGGAATTTTGTATGAATTATTGGAAGGACAGGACAATATCTGTCGCGCCAGCTGTGGTCAATTGCCGTGCGGTTAGTTTCGCAAAAACTTGAAAATAGCTCGAATGGGATGAAACTTTGGTAAGTTGTTGTGTGCGTGCCGGAGAAAGTTCCCAACAAAAAAAAGGAAAATATAATGCAAAGAATGCCGGGCATTAGCTAGTGTCTTTTGAATTAATAATATAATTTAATTTGACTTCACCGAACCGATTACCTATATTTACCTTACCTATGTTCGTCTTCAGGTGAGGACCCATTACTTAGCGTTTTTGGCATGAAAAAGCCACAAACTTATCATTTAATAGGTATTTTCCAAATCACAAATGATAGCTTCTTGAAGTGACAACCAACATTCAAATTGATTGAATAACGCATTCAAAAACAACAAATGGAAAAAATAATATGTGTTATATAAGGAAAAAACATAAAAAGGGCTATTTGGACAAAAAATAATTACTTAACTCTTTAAAGTGGGTTTACGAAATTGAAACTATTTTTTTGAATCATTCAACATTTCGTATTGCCTCCACGTGCTCTCAATACATGTTTAATACCTGATTTCTCAGCATAGGCTGAGGAATATTCTCCCATTCTCCAATAATTGCATATTTCAGGGCATGAAAAATGCACTTCCGTAGTTAGAGCTAGACTGTAAATCGCGAGGACTAAGGACAGAGGAAGTAATAAACCCTCTGTTTGTGGCAGTGTGGTCCCGCCAGGAATAGTTAGCGTTGTTCAATTGTTTCGCCGAAACGTCTTTCAGGTTCAGTAGGTACACACTGCGTAATATCAAGCTATACATTTCCAGTTTCAGCTAACCTCGCATTGTATAGGCTTTTCGTACAATGAGAAGTCAGCTTATACTGGAAATGTATAACTTGATATGTCGCCGTGCGTACTAGTACAATACCAGCAAGCCGATTCAGAACCAATTCGATACTTAGTTGTATTTGTATTAATGATTTTAATTATTATAATTCTATAAACACATACTTGTAACGGTCGCGAATCATATTTTGAAAAAACCTGAACTGCAAATTGCAAATAATGTTGGAAAATTGTAATTTCACAAGCCCCTCAAAATTATGCTTTACTAATTTCTAAACGAAGGAACCAAACAATAATAAGTAATAAAAAACTATGTGAAGATTTATTAGATGGGTAAATATAAGTTTTGGAATTTAATGTTAGTTAAAGATATGTAAGGTTTTGACTGATAGGTAAAATAAATACCTAAATGATTAAATTGGGTTAGTATTTGTTTTATCCAAAAACATCCAACATTTACCAACCGTCATTAGGAAAAGCCCGATTTTTTAAATCTTTTTATAAAATCCATACATTAACCAACTTAAATGTAAATCCTAAGTTTTACTAGTAAAATCTAAGATTTACTAACATAATTACGGGTTTTTACAGTAACATATTATATACTTAAATAAATTATACACCGACACTCATCACACTTTAAGTTTTTGAAGTTCATTGACCTAAAAGTATTAGACACATACAAAGGTAAATGGTTTACAAATATTTTATCTAGAAGTAATTTTTACTTATTATAAAGTAGAAAACGTTAATATTACTTATGTTATTAATATGGCTCCGGTAACTTATTGGTAAGTTTTCTTTGGTTTTAAGGCTCGCTAGTAGCACAAATGACTATGTTTAAAACATCATTCTGTTCTTGTCATGTACCTATTTATAACATGTTCTAACGATTGACAAAAACAGAACGATGTTTTAAATAGGTACGTAGATATAGCGCTAAACGTACCTATTTAGTGTTTTGTGGTGGACCTAAATGTGTGATATTCTACTAATTGAATTGCGTAATTGTTCACGTGTAATTAGTTACCGACTTCCGTAGAAATAACAGTTATAGTTTTTTTTTAATCTATAAGAAGTGAAAGTTCAAGATATTTTAATTCTGTTTCAAAACAGCAAAAAAAAGCGAACTGACTGAAACTATACGCTAACTACACCATCGTCCGCTAAAATCTACGCGACATTTTTCAGCGTCAATTCTCGGGCTCTTTCCCGCCGACTTTTCACCTAAATCACGAGCATACCTACTGAAAAAAAATAAAGATGTCTGACACGAGCGAGGCGCAATCACCCAATGGATCGGTTAGACACGAGCAGAATTTTAAACAACGAACCTTGTATTTTATTATATTATCTGTGCAAGTGTCGAATGTGAGTTCTGTTTTCAAAAGACTTGGAATAGGGTAAGGCAAGTATCAAAATGGCGCCGTCGTAGCTTCCAAAACTATCAATTAATACAAGGCGTGAGGTGTGTTTTATTTAATTTTGCTAAAATGGGTCGTTGTGTTCCCCAATGCTCGAAACCTGGAATCTAATATTTTTCGATAGACCCTAAACTTAGAAGATTTGTGGCTCAAAGCTATTTGTAGATAATTATTTTAATTAAACAGAGTTCGAGTTTATCTCGAAAGCATTTTGAAGAACGTGATTACGAGGAAATAAACAATATTTAAAGTTTTTAATTCTGACTCTTGTCGAATATATATTTATTTATTGACTTAAAACGTTGAACTCACCGAAAATGACTAAACACTGGAAAAGCCAAACTCATGAATTCATGAATGAACATGAAGTGGAATGATGAAACGAAATGTCAAAATTGGTTAGCCCGTAGAGACCTAGCTATCGTCAGTCACGTCATCTGCAACAAGCTTTAAGGTGAATCTAGTCCACATTTTTTCCCATACAAACTTCGGGAGTGTATTACTCCACTGTTCGACAATTTACATCAAAAATTAAACATGATATGGTTTTGTCTCATTATTAATATTGTCTGTACGGAAACAGAATACTAAAATAAAAAACCATTAAAAAGTTAGGAGCCAAAAAAGATTCGTTTTTCTTGCTAATTTAACCTAACTTTGGGCGTGTTTAAGTAATAAAAGAAGTGTAAAATCTGAAAACCAAGTCGGTACTGACAAAGCTCAAATATCGAAAAGTTCAGTAAACTTATTGGTCATTGATTTATGCAGTGGTTTTTTCATAAAACCCGATCTTCCGAAGGACTTTTCTTAATTTTTTACGCGCCTGTTGTATTATAAATGATCCTGCATCTCACTCAATAACGTTGTGCATGTAGACTAGCGTCTAACTGCTCATCACGTATTATCTCTGTCGGACACGATGCCTGGTGAGACAGCGTGCTTTTTAGCCAGGCCCACCAATGAGTTCGAGCCCGCGACTAGATTCCCCTTAATCGACCTTCTCAAGATTGTCAGTCAGGAGGCACTGCTACAAGGATCTTATGGCGTTTCAATGATGTTGCTAGGAGGGCGATGTTGGTAAACGTTTGTGCAATTGTTTTGTGAAATTTATTAAAAAGTACAATATGGCGTCGTTTGTTCCGACTTTGACCACGCGCCAAAAGGATTTTTAGCGCTTGGTATAAATATTCAGCTGGATTGAAATACCCTGAAATTAATTGAATATGTAGGTTAATACTGAGTACAACATCCTTGATGTCCACTGGTGTTAATTATTTTTTAGTGTTAGGTGCTCTCTTACTTTCAAAATCAGCAATCGGCGAAAGTGCTAGGTTATTTTATTGACAAGCGAATATTGATGTTGCCATCCTTACCGAACTAGTAGGGCTAATATAATCTTTTCGATAAAATAGTTCTTAAGCACTGTATCAGCTGAGCAGTAATAAAAATGGCCAGAATGCAAACTAACTTACACGGGCAATGTAAAACAACCAGTATGGCACAGGTACCCGATGTAACGACATCATTCATTAGCGTAAGTGGCCACTACAACTGTTGAATCATGCTCAATGATGCTAAATGAGCAAAACCACAAAATGCGAAAATGGCGATGGTCGCTTAACCATTATATTGATTTCGACGCCATTAAAATGAACCGGAAATTAAAAAGAAATAAAAACATATTGCTTTCCCGCGCGCACCGAACTTCACCCAATTTGTACACGTTCTGTTTTCGAACAAGCGTTTTTTTGAACATACCAGAATGGCGTAACTGTCTAAGGGGCGCAGTCAATTTCAGGCTTAAAAATGCAGCAATAAAAGAGAAAATTGCATGTCTAAAAATCTACCCGGCATCATTATAAAATTTTGCTTGATAGGTGTAATATAGGGTAGGTAGATTTTATTTGGCATGCCATTATTGTCAGCGTGATATGATTATTATATTATCGGGCGATAAACGGGCATAAAAAAAGATATATCGTGGTGAGGCAATCATCTCGAGCGTGGATTACGACGTTATTACAGTGTATCATGTGGATTTATTGAGAATGTTCTCGCTAATTAGATTTGCGAGAGGGAATATGAGTTACGTTTGCAGTAAATCACGGGCTTTGCAGAGCAACTCTAGAAATGTTTTAGTAGATGTAGGTGCCTAGTAATTATTGCCAGTGCTTAGGGCTAGACAGAAAATTAGCCGACTTTAAAAAGAAGATGGGTAGTTTTGAAAGTAATTTTACTTGGAAAGTAGGATTGTCAAGGCGTTTAACCGCATGATTGTTATTAAGTATAATATTTGTTGTACAAAGTCCTTCATGTTAAAAATTTGCTTGATCAGAATGACCAAAAATAAAAGCTGACGAACCAGCACTACCGCGCAGACTAATGGCAGGCGCTGACAGAATTCGCGGCAAAGTTCTAATTAAAACAAACCAGCTAAATTGGAGTTCCTTTAGAAGCAGAGGACCAAAACATATTTACTTGAAAAAAAAAATGAAAATGTTGACCCTATTGTTTGTAACTTAACGCCTGTCTTTTCGGTATTCCCATGTATTCTACCTACCCCAGCTCTTTAACAAGGGTGTGTTTCCGCCACTTAACTGTTAGTGTGGCAACATCATTAATTTTATCATTCGATTTCCTAAAAGGAGGTGACATGACTAAAAAGGCCATGCAAAAAAAAAAGATATTGTTGATGGTTAAAAATATTCAAACAACTCTAAAAATACAGTGTGACAGGCAAGTCAAGACTTGCCTGAGCTGGATGCATGTCTTTACTATGAAAACTACGCTAGGTTCACACTTTTGAGTACACTTCTTCAACACTAATGTTCCCGTTTATGTTTAAGACGTCCAAAAATACCTGCATTCTTCCTAAGTTCTGATTCGGTAACTTAGGTAGCGTAGGTATTGCATTATGGCCAATAATGTTCTCACCGCTGGGCCGCCACTCTTCGAAAGGGAGTGGGCTGTTATCTACCACGCTGGCCCAGTGCTCGTTGGTAGATGTCAAATGTCTTCGAATTTTTGCCCGGTTCCTCACGATGATGTTTTCCGTTTCTAGAGATAATTAAACTATGTAGACAAAGTGCCTGCCTGGTCGGAGCCGATATCACTGGGCCACTACTGCTCCTAGGTAGGTATAGCGCAGAAATGTTACTACCTGACTGCGCCAGAAGGAGGGTTATGTTTTTCGAGTGTATTTATGTGTGTATGTATGTATGTATGCATGCATATTTATTTAGCATGCTCTGTAGCCTAAACGGCTTGATCGATTCCAGCTTGAGAGGTGCTGTAAGATTCATCTTAATTGTGAGAGTGACAGGTATATAAAAATTGAAAAAAAATCTCAAAACCTATTGAGTGGGGTATCAAAATAAAGGGTTTCATAAATAGGTCTCATTAACGTCAAAAATAATTATATTGACTAAAAACTGTGAAATAACAAAAAATAAATTTACAAAATCAAAAAACCCGACTGCCTAAAAAAAGAACTTCATGCAGTCGGAGGCAATAGGTAAAGGTCTTTATTGTTAAATTTAAGAAGATGCCTCCGACTGCATGAGATTGGTTAAAGCATTCAGTCTAATAATCATCCTTTTAAAAGAAGTTCCTTGTTTCCATATTTTTTAATTAAAGGTGACTTTTTAGGCAGTCGGGTTTTTTGATTTTGTAAATTATTTTTTCGAGCGTAGTCAAAATCGGTACTAACCGCCATTCAACAAAACAATTGCACACATATTTACCTAAAGCGCACCCCTGTCAACGTCATTCGAAAAATCTAACGCCAAAAGTGCCTTGTAGAAGTTTAGGTATGTACTTACTCATATTTTACTTAATAACAGCCAACAAAAACATTCCTTTCAAATCCAATTTAAAATCTTAGCAGCCATTCCGTATCAATTTGTGTTCGCATTACAGGCGTTCGGCCTATAAAACCGATAATATCGTCATTATGTTCCGAATTCGAATGAAATTGTAAGGTTAGCTATTAACGCCGTTAGCGATTGTTAGAAGTCACCACGAGGTGGCGCTGCCGGTCCGGAAGTTAGCAGGAAATGGCCACTAATGGCGGCCCAGCGGAAGCGCCGCCATTACGCTGCTAGTGCTGCTCAAATAATTACATAGACAATGTTTATTTTGCAATATAGGTAAGTTTTGGATAAATAGAGGGAGGTAATGGACACTTTTAAATATTGAAGGAAGATCAGTTACTGCCAAGGAAGATTAAGTAGTTTTTATTTAGAATCACGATGAATGACGATGAATCTGCACGGCGGCGGCGTGTAATATCATCAACACAACCCTAGTTTTAGTATATGCGAAACCCGACACGTGTGTAGTATTTTCATGTAAAGAATCTATGTACAAAATTTTACGACTGTATCATGAAAAATAACACAGATAGAAGCTTGTTGTTACCTGGTTGTCTACATAAACATGGTCGCTACGCGGAGCACGCGCGTCCAGCGTCGTATTGTGCTCATTGATAATAATTAGGCAGTAGGTACCTAACCGTACGGCAATTGTATGGTAATTTACTGGTGATAAAATTTTCCATCACACTTGCTAACCATTTTTGGGAAAATATATAACATGGTGTAAAAATTATTGGAATCGATTCAGTTAGGTACATACTTATTCAGAACAAACTATATTCATGTTTCCGATGTAGGTACTTAAAATAATGTTGTTTAAAGCCATACTAACTGCTGCCCGCGATTCCTCCCGCGTCAGTGTTGAAAATTATCCAAAGGGAACCATCTCCCGGGATGAAAAGTATCCTATGTTCTATTCAAGGACTTGGCCCAAGAGAAATAAAAAAAAACGTACTAATTTCCACCCTATTTCACCCCTTTACAGGCAGTTTTTTGAAAACCTTTCTTAGCTGACGTCTCCTACTCTAGTAACTATAATCTAGGTACCTCTGTGTCAAATGTCATTTTCGTAGGTCCAATAGTGATTAATGTGTGAGTGAATGAATGTATGAATGAATGACCTTTCGCTTTGATATATATTATTATTATTATGTATTTATTTATTTAAATCAAAATTGGATAATACAATTAAACTAGATTAAAAATTATTAAACAAATTACATAGTTAAGTACATTTAAATTGAAAAATAATACATAAATATTTAATTGAAATAATATCTTAACATTAGCCAGTACGTGAATCATGCAGCAATGGTTCACGTACTGACAGTCAAAATGTTCAGCAAAAGCGTTCAGGATACTGTTGCGGCTGGCCCGCACCCTCCCCCCGGATGTGCACCGCTTGCGCATGATTGTGTGGAAACAATCCACACGCGCCTCGGCAAACATCCCCGACGCGCTGCAGAAATGAGGCAGCCCCAAGAGCACCTTGAACGCATTGTTGTATTGGACGCGTAGAGCGCTGTACTGTTTCCGCGTGTAATCCATCCAAAGACTGCCAGTATAAAAGGACGTACAAAACGCCCTTAATATGGCTATTTTGACGCCCCTCGAACACCGAGCAAATCTGCTGGCTATCATATTCGCACGAACAGACAGCGCCCTACGCTCCGTTTTAATGTTTGCATCGTCTTTCAGGTCAGAGGTTAATAAATGTCCAAGATACTTAAACGTATCAACTCTATTTAAGAGGGCATCCGTTGAGCTTAATTGCCGGTAAGTAATCAGGACACCTCCCCCTGGCCCGAAAGACCATGCACTCGCTCTTGTTCGTGTTATATAACTAACCATGTTCTTCTGCATACTTTTCACAAATGCCAATCAGCTTTGACATCCAACAGACAGAGGCGCTCAGCAGAACCATGTCGTCAGCATAACTGATATTGTTTAGGCTCACACCTTACAATATGGAAACCGCCATGCGTGCTGCTGAGTCCCTCTATCAGCGCATTAACGTACAGGTTGAAGAGCTTCGGTGAGGTTAGCCCCACTTTGCCTCACGCCGCACTCCAACCTGTATGGTGTCGAGTAAGCCCCCGACCATAGAACAACATTGTCCTGGGGCCCAAGTCTGCTATTTTTATAAATTCGTCATCCCAACACGATCCCATTGTCATTCTGCTAAAAGTTCGTAATCTGCTAAATTCATAATGGTCGATCATTGGTCGGTCAATGGTCTCGTAACAGAATTGTGTTATAATGGCATTGTCGTATTGCCATTACTATAAAACCCGTTAGTAGAAATGATTTTCCAAAAACTACTACTGAATTCATTTATATATATTTTTACATATTATTTATTAGTCTATTAGTGTTAAATTTTAATAAGTCAGTCATTCATTTGTGTCATTCATATGTACGAGATTACCAATAAATGCCATTTCTGTCAATGGAGTGTCAGTGGCTGACCATTGGAAAGTCATAATGACGCCATTTGATTATTAGATTACCAAACTTGTCAAAATCAACAATTATGAAATCAATGATAGACTATTCTGACACTATTGTAATAGCAGACTTGAGGCCCTGGATTGCTGTACCAGTATTGAAAAATAGAAGATATAGAAACTCCTACTCTTATAGCCTGCCACATTCATACTCAAAACTTTTTTCACAACTTGTTAATGAATAAATACACATTACACTACATACACCCTAATCGCATATACCACTATGTACAAACTAAACACAAGTAACCTCTCAGAAAGCACAAGTTATAAATAACCCGAACGCTGACAATGTTCATCCTCGCCAAAGTTCTCGTGGTCCGAAGAACTTGGACAATAAATCGTGAACAGTCCAAGTGAAAAAGAGTCGCCGTAACGAGTTTCAAATTGGAAAATCTACTTAGAGTCCGAACTTCGAAGTTTGCAGGTCCGGAATCCACTGTTGTTTTCTTAATTTTATCTTAGTAGTAAGTAAGTTTAATTTATAATAGCAGTGTTTCTGAAGAGCTAAAGTAGCCCGCGAAATTTTCTTGTTTTTTTGCAATTTGCAGGTAAGTGTCAGGTTGTATGTTGATTCAAAAAAATGCAACCGACTTCCGAAATTAAAGTTATTTAGTGTTTTTCCGGAAGTCGGTTGTTTTTTTTTTGGATTTTTTTTATTTTTCATTTTTTAGTTATAGTAGGTACCTAACCCACACCAATTCGAAATTTCATCATCCTTGGGGTCAAAACAATGCATATTTATGCGATAGCAGCAATCGCGGTTTATTTGCTGTATTTTTTTGAAGAGTTCCGTTGTCTGTCTCCGAAACGCATCATCAGATCTATAGGAAATTTTAATGTGACCATTTCGTAATAAACACCTTTCGAACAAAGATTTTGCAGATCCGTCTATATAAGACGGAGTTATTCCCGAACATACATTAAAAAAAAACATGTTGAACTGATAACCTCCTTCTTTTTGAAGTCGATTAAAAAAATTCATTCATTTCATCCCATTGGACCTTGTCAAGAAATTGACATTTTTGCAAGAATTTCTCGCTTCCCCCTCATGGAACATGCACAAGTCGTTGGTTTTTGATGAGGGCACTGTGATTTTAGCAGAATCCACACCTATTCCATGTTTACCTGCTGAGCTCTTGAATGTAAGCCCGGCAAACATTAAAGGTATGATTCCGTGTTCCGCTGCACGCAGCATTTCTGCCGCGGCACTACTGGTCCCCATATATTCTCTATAAGTTTATAGTAGATTACATTCAGAGCTACGCAGCAATGTCGCGGCAGCAATACAGCGGCAGCACTGCTGCGCGGCATTGTCGCCCCACTGCCGCGACAGACCAGTAGTGACGCGTCTGCCGCCGCAGCGATAGTACCTACCTACATACGTGAATGTTGACAAGTAAATTGGCAACAAAAAGATGAATTTCCCTGATTCAGAAGCGCAGACAGCTCGACACTGCTGCCTTGCTCGGAATCAGCGCGGCAGGCAGCACTGCTACTCAGCACCACAGGGCAGCACTATTGCGAGCAGCGGAGTTCGGAATCATACCTTTAGAATTTTCTACATGAATCTTTGTGGCAATATTTATGAGAACTGTGGATGACACAAATTCCGTAGCCAAAAAAACATTTCTAGGGAAGAATTTCACAAATGAAACTGAACACGGTGCTGATGCCGTTCAGTGGGAACTGTGTTTAATTCAATTATTGTTAATTCAATTATTGTTTGATGTAATCGATCGTTTTACGCTTGAAGCCTGCATCTTGACTGACCGATGCGGCTTGTGGTGTTGTTGCTTGTGTAGTTGTAGGGTAACGTTAATTTTAATATAAAATTCGGTAAACTTCATAAAAAATATAAGTTGTATCTGTCAGTGTGATCGCGCTGGTCTTAAACTACGTAACGGATTTTGATGCGAATTTCACCACCATTTAGCGAATTTATTCCGAAAGGTTTATATTAGGTAGGCATTAACTAACATGTAACGAAGAAAACTCGATGTTTTGTCGAGTCGCAACAAACTTACGAAGCAGGGGCGGGTTGATAGAACAAATGTAATCATTTTTACCGTGAGACAAGGTGCATGGTGAATTAAAAAAACTCATTTAGTTAACAAGAAAATTTATTGACTCCCATAACATAACTAAAGTTGTATAAAGACGGATGACCATAATTAAAAGACTCTTAGGTCCCAAAGTCTAATGTATTACTTAGTAAATTACAAGCCAAGGCACTTAATCACCCAGCGCATTAAGCGTCTGTCATCACAGCGACGCCATTGTTCTCAGAACCTTTGCAATTTCCCCACAACATACTAACAATACGCTAATGCGAAACCACCAAGTAGGTGCACAGATTAAAAAATCATCCAGGATAATAAAGAACTTATCGGCTGTGAGATCTGACGCCGGTGCCTAGCGAATGGAAAAAAAAAGTAAAAAGGCGGGAATTTGATTCATAATGACATCAACATGGCGGCACTGATTGCGATCTGAAAGGGAGATAAGAATGGGGTGGCTTTGTCTTGCGTTTGATTACTGTTATAGTGCCTATAACTGCAGTGCAAGTCTGGATAGGCATTATAGGCGGTGGTGTTAGTTTGTGTAAGTTATTTTATAGCAACTAAAAATTTTAACAATAATAGTTTGCGCGTAGAACTCCAGTGCGTGATTCCATAGTTAGAGCATATCAAACTTGTAAAAAACGCTTTTAAATGAAATACCTACATGTTTTTAATTGGTATTCAGCTGCATCCGGTTAGACTGAAAACAGACCCCAACGTAGTTGGGAAAAGGCTAGGCAGATTGATGACTTACCTGTTTTTAGTTAAACCGCAGAGATATTTAAATGTGGCTAAGTTGTAGTAGTCGCACGGGTCTATGGATCAGGTTAAGCTACTATTACTGCGGTTTTTTTTTTGTGGGAAATGGTCAAATAACTTCCCCCGCTCTGGGCGGAGCAGGAGGGCCAGTGTCAGACTTTTACTGACTAAAACTCATTCGTATTCCCTCAGCTGCCTGCAAGCTGGGTAGACCTCCACCGTATGCTCCACCGTGTCCTCAGGGCGATCTTCGCAGTGGAAACACCCGGGCGTTTCCTCCCGTTTCATGCAAAACAGCAACCTCCCGAAACACCCGTGTCCGGTGAGGACCTGCGTGAGACGGAAGGTGAGGACGCCGTGGCGCCTCTCAGTCCACTCCTCAATGAGGGGACTTTCCGCTGCAAAAATGACGTGCCCAACGCTTGCCACGATTGGTCCGTAAATGGGTGATCATCTTCACATATCACGGAGGGAGAAAGCACGTTAAGCCATTGCTCCCGGCTGTAATTTGTGGATCTTTGACAGTCGTTACGGGTCGTCAGAAGCTCGAAAGTCTGACAACCAGTCTTACCAAGGGGTAGTCGTGTTAGCTAGTAACTGGGTTGTGGAGGTCAGATAGGCAGTCGCTCCATGTAAAATACTGGTGTTGAGCTGCATCCAGTTAGACTTGAAGCTGACCCCAACATGGTTGGAAAAAGGCTAGTCAGATGATGAGATATTTAAAATCCAATAGTTTTCTTAATTAAGGTGAAAGCTCCAGGGTAGCCCGCGAATTAAAATTTTCTTACATTTATTGCATTTTGCAGGTATATCGTAACAAATAGGTAATATGGTTTTACATCATTTTAATCATTTTAGTTCACATAATTCCATTGAATGACTTTTTCATGAATTTCGCAGACTACACTGGAGCGCTCACCTTAATTTGTTTTATAAACGCCAAAAATTAGGCGTTTATTAATAAACGTTGCTCTAAGTTATGATACGTTAAAAAAACGTCAAAAATGTATTGTAAAGCAGACGCTAATCATTACTTTACTTTAAGCAACATTTACAAATATGGGGGTTAATGTTAAATCACAAGATTGATATTGTTGTGACGTAGGGATGAAAGGAATCTATACCAATAATAAAGCTGAGGAGTTTGTTTGAACGCGCTATCTTTGAAATTACCTGTCGGATGAGATTTTTTTTGCATTTCATTGTCAAATTCTTATTCTCAACATCACGCTAGGACCAACCTTCAAAAGGTGAGCAAAAAAGTCAGACGGACCGTTAACCGAAAACGCAGTTTTCGCGCGGGCAGACGATGCAATGCGACGGGACGGAACGCAGGCAGAATTTTATATAAATTTAGGCTTAAGTACCTACCGTGTACGTTGGTACATTATTGTTAATATCTAGATGACCGAGCGGTTTTTTTTTTGGTTTGACGTTTTCTAAAAATGAATCCTAGCTAGATCGATTTATCGCCCCCGAAACCCTCTGCATACTAAATTTCATGAAAATCGTTGAAGCCGTTTCCGAGATTCAGATTATAAAAGCTTACAAGAATTGCTCGTTAAAAGATATTAGATTCTTTGACTTGGTTAAACATGACCAATTTTTTTTTTTTGATTGCTCGAATAAGTAGCTCTTGGTGCGGTACCACTTTTTGGTTCAAAATGCAGTGAACACGCATGTTTGATAAAAATCCAGTGCGCGATAAAATCCCGCAGCGAAATTTTATGTCCGTGCGAACGTGGACTTAGGCTGACACCAAAATATACGGTCTACTATTCTAATTCTTTTTTAAATTAGAAAAAGGAAAATCTAAAAATATTTCTGTTATTCACGCAACGCCTTACGGTTCGCCTGAAGCCTATTGGGCTATAAACTGAAAAAACACAATTTATACCGAAACGCGCTCAACGAAATGTAAATACGACGCATCGTAACCGAATTGGTCAAAGGGTAAACGGGAAATCACTGTCCATTTGCCGAATACGACATTTGTGACAAGTTCGGACACACAATTTTCGGCTCCGATTATTTGAAACTTTCTATCCTTTAAGACTGCGTTACTAAAGGTTATTTTGCTGGCAAAAACTATTTTTGTGACCGCAATCCCCTACGTAGGTATTCGAACACAATATAAACTGTAATAAAATAAACCGCCCGCAATAATTTTTATTGTAAGAAGGGACCTCGAATTATCATTTAGATGGGGTGGTTGGCAATATGGCGCAAATTCTGGTGCCGAGCAAAAAATAGATCGTCCAAACAGCCGACGTGACAATTGAGTTACTGCAAGGGACGATCTTCCAGAGCGGTTTTTTTGGGGATTTTTGTAATTGCACCTATTTTATCGGCGAGGGTCTTTTGTTTATGGATGAGAGGTGTTGTGTTGTGGTACAGAATTTCTTGGGTAGACATTTTTCTTGTTGGGTAACTTGGTATTGTATAGCCATGTTACTTTTTAATTTTTAATATGGATAATGTTACAGAGAGCAGTATTGGCACAGTAAGTTGCAGGTTACTGCTCTCTAAAACGGTGAAGGAAAACATCGTGAAGAAACCGGCATGTACTAGAACCAAAAATTCGATGACATGTGTCTTCTACCAACCCGTAGGTACTACGCGCGTGTGATGATTTCGGCCCACTCAATCTCACCGGGAGGAGGCCAGTATCCCAACAGTGTGAACATTAGAGGCTGATTATGCTATGCTATGTTAAAGTTTAACTTTAACCGTCTTCTTAAAAAAAGACGCGATCTAACTTTAGTTCTAGCAGCTCTAAACGAGTTTTTCAATTTCTAACTTTATTTATTTTGGTGTAAAGTTCTTAATACAAAAATTACAACTTAGCACCGGACTAAGTTGTCAGTTTTGTCAGAGGAGTTAGCATTTCTAATATTGGGTTCTGCATTCAAAATCTTTTTTTATAGTTTTGACCTGATGATTTATATAAAATAAAAATGTTTTGTATTAAGGGGTAATAGTTTAACATCTGCCGAACTGCAAAGCAATTCGCCTGCTGTAGGTTCTCGTACATTTTACACGAATCGTTGCTTCTCTTAGCATAATCAGTATATAATGTACTGGGACACTGGCCTCTTCTCTGTGAGATGGAGTGGGCCGTAATCCACCACTGGGGCCCACAAAGTAAAGTACCTTGGGTTCGAACCCACCACCAACAACTCGTAAGTCGCGGCCGTTACCACGGGGCCACCAGTGCTCTGCTCGCTTCTCTTGGGTAGGTATTTTTTTGTTATGTAACTTGGGTAAGTAGTTTTTGTTATGTTGGGCAGAACAGGCTATAAGTGATTTCTTTTCATAGTCATTTATCTCCTCGTTTGTCTCCTCATCTTTCGTGATACTGACCCAATTAAAAGGTAGGTGTAAACCAAATTAAAACCTGTTATCAAATTAATTAGTTAGCAATTCGCATTCGCCTAAATCTATCAGTTTATCGAATATTAAAGTATTCATAACAAGCATAGATAGTTAATACAAATATTAAATTTTAATCTAAACGTCGTCGCCAACACGTATTAATGACTTACTCCCCACAAACATGTTATTCCCCTGAAACACATTAGTCTGAGCACGTTAGGGATTCGATTGTGACTACACTCATAAGCGGTAGCGAAGTTCATAAGCGGTAGCGACGCTTGATCGCAGGCGATGCTGGTTCGTGCAGAAACAATGTAAGAGTGCTCCTTTACACATCAGGACGTGTAAAGGAGCACACTCATGATTAAAAAAATATATGTAAAGCCATTAGATATTATTGCAGTGTAACACTTCCCTCATTGTAATAAAGTATAAATAAGGGTCAGTTCACACTGAGACGCGACGCGACGCAACGCTTCGCGCACTTTTAAAGATCAAGATACAAAATAGATCTTATTTACTTCACAATAAGGTATACGATACGGGCTGCACAACACGGCGCATCTCAGCGTTCTTCGACACGCTTTCGCGCGCGTAGTGAAATTATACCTTTTCGTGTTGTAAATAAGTTAGATATTCTGTTGCTATCTTAAAAAGTGTGCGCAGCGTCGCGTCTCGGTGTGAAGTGACCCTTATACAGTCATTCTAATTTATACTTCATTACAAAGTCGTTGGTCCCTAAGTCAATGCAATGCAAGTTACATTGCATTGACTTAGGGACCAACGACTTTAGACGTGATTGACATGCTTTGTAGGCAAGACTACTACACTAGAGGTATAACCTGTAGGTACTACTCGAATCGCACGCACCGCCGACAAAGGGAACAGCAATGCATAAATGTTCAAAGCAAAATAAAGTCTCGCACGTGGTGATTTTTCACAATGGTTAATCATTTTTTATTTCTAATATTTTATTTGTTTATAAAACGATAGTATTACCAAGACAAAACCATTTCGCTGCAGGAAAACAACCATTAAAATTTCACGGTGTATACTTGCATAATATTTTCTATATCCACTTTTTTTTTTATTAGCGAACGTTTTTGTTAAATTATAAATGATTTTATTTCTGTAAGTAGGTTTGTACAAACACTTTTACACGTCAATCATATTTTTAAAACTAGATGAGGTCGGCGTTTTCTATCTGACTACTCTGAGAAGAAAGGCCGAAACAAACTCAGAGGTCATAGTCTCTTTTAAAGTCCACACATAATCTTGGTCATCATGTGATGACCATGTGGATTGGTGTCTGAAATGGTCTTTTGAGAAAAGAACCACACAGATTGAGTGGACCTATTAGTAATCATGCAGCTCAACTCAGAACTTGAGGAGCTCAACGATTTGACGAACAATGCCAAAGAAAGGACATTTGGGTAGGCCGCATAAATTACTCAAACTGCCAGACCATGACTAAATTAAGAAAAACAAATCACCCTCATAGTCTTACTCAATCAATGCTGGTATTAAAAAGAGGTATGTGTAAGTTTGTTTATAGGACGCAATCTTAGGAACTACTGATCCGATACCAAAAATTCAATATTTTCAAGAGATTTAGTGTCAGAAATAGAAAGAGAGAGAGAAATCTATCTTCTCTCTCATGTAACGAAATGTGTCAAAAAGTGATGTCCTTGAAATTTCACTCTATTTCTCGTCCAATTATAGAATCGATGCCTAAGAAGTTTTCCTTCAAAAATAAATACGACAAATCGCTAAAAATGTCCACCGTGTCCTTAGGCTGTAATGACACTGCGAAGCGGCAGCGTGGGCCGGGGGCCGCCAAATGGAAAGAGAATCAGCGCTGATAAATGATTTCGGTACAAATGTTATTTTGATCTTTCGCGATACCCACAGATTTGTTTTGGGGGCGTATGCTATTACAATTCGTTTGGTGTTTCCACTTTCTGATTGCGTTTTGTTTTGGTGTTATTTGGTGTAGGCAGAGTATAGTTCGGTGTCTTTTTTCCTTTAGAATGGTTTGGGTATAGTTTAAAAAAAAATCGGCAAAATATTACTAAAAGTAAAAAATCTAAATAGTCGGGAAAGATCGAAAGTCGGCAACCGCCGATCAGCAGATCGACTTTATTAGAATTTGTAATTATCGCATACATGGCGTGAAAAAATCAGTGGTGTGACAAACGATAATAAAAATACTGTTTCTCACACTGGTGTGATAATCTGGTGTGACTATGAGTCGGTACCGAAATATTCATGTCTCAAATTTATTCAAAAAATAACAATTACATATGTATTTGTTATGTTTCAAAATAGTTACATATCTGATCCCCGAGCTTCCGGTCCTAGCTTTCTAACATCTTTAATGACAGCATCAGCTACCTTCTGCTTCTGTCAAGTAAATTCTTGCATTCTTTGGATTTCATTTTGTTTCTGTTCTCATTTTATAGTACTTTTTCCTTCATTGTGTGTACATGTTTCTCGGAAAAACTAGTTCTAAACCAGCGGAACTCTCGAGCCATAAATTCCATTTCGTTATGAAAAAATCCAAAAAAAACATCTACCTAACAAATTACCAATAATGAAATTAAAAAATATACACACATAGGTATTTATCTGTAAAATTAATCTTATTATCCAGTAGACCCAAAAAGACACTTACACTTTGTATGGTATGGTACATATTTGTTGTGTTTGTGTTACAGTGTATCAAATCGATGCCGAAGCAATGCGACGACGTTCAGTGCTGCATTTCACATTTACAGTTACCTCTTTTCTTAACAAAGTTATTCGTGCAGGAACAACTTACTCCCGGCACTATGAACCCCTACTTGGATTATTTCGAGTCAATTAAAAACTATGTACCGATGAACTAGATGACTAAAACAAACAATGCTCTGTCCAATTTCTTCGAATGACGTCGGACCACTCTCCCGTTACGCTAGGCTTATACTTGGAAGCCGAAAACATCACAAACAAATGTGTGTTACACACAAAAAAGACTAACTGGCGACTATTTAGAGAACTGGTTGACAACTCACTGGACTGTAAAATACCTCTCAAATCAAATGAGGATATTATGGAGGCTGTTGAGGTTTTTTAATTCTACCATACAACAAGCTGCATGGGCGGTAACCCCAACCCAACCCAAATTTAATGGTGAAACTAATCTGTATCCAAAGAAAATACACGAATTGATAAAAGAGAAGCGTGAAGCTAGGAAATTATGTCAATTCACAAAGTATCCCAGGCACAAGACAAAATTTAATAAGTTGGCTGCTGAGCTTAAAGAAGCCCTTACTCAAAGTAAAAACAAGGGAATGGAACACTACCTTAAAAACCTTGACGCCACACAAGCCACTGACTATTTGCTTTGGAAAGCTACAAAACAACTCAAAAAGCTGATAGTGCACAATTCGCCCATAAGCCAGGATGACGGCAGGTGGGCAAAGAGCTACTCAGATAGAGCTGAAGCCTTCGCTAAACATCTATCTAAAGTATTTTCGCCTAACATTGACCTCGGTTCTACGAAAGTGGACGAAGTCACAAAGCAGTTAAACCAACCGCACCAATTAGACATGCCTATAAAAAACACAAATATTGAAGTTTTAGTGGCAATTAAAAAACTAACAGTCCATAAAGCCCCCGGATACGATCTTATCACAGCCGAAATCTTAAGAGAGCCACTCGATATTGCGGTTACATTTTTAACACAGGCTTATTGCAGCCCTATTGAAGAACTTTGTATCCCCGCTATGGAAAGTGGCTTAGATTATATTGATACCAAAACCGGGAAAGGATCCAACGGATTAAAATCTCACCGCCCCATCAGCTTGTTACCCATACCCACTAAGGTTTTGGCCTCCTAAGCCGCCTGACACCTATTATCGAGGATATGAACCTGATCGCAGAACATCAATTTGGATTCAGAAAAGCTCATGGCCCTATAGAACAAGTGCACAGATTAGTGGAAAGTGTTAACTACGCTTTTGAACACAAACAAAATGTCTCAGCGCCTTTTCTGGATAAATCCCAGGCCTTCGACCGAGTATGGCACGACGCTACCAAGTAACTATTTTCAATTCATCCAATCGTATATCAGCGAACGACAATTCTACACAAAGTGTGATGACTAGACAACAATGTTACACGAGATTAAAGCAGATGTGCCCCAAGGTAGTGTGACGGGCCCGATGCTCTATCTTCTATTTACCTCGGATCTCCCAGATACACAAAATGTTCTCATTGGGGTTTGTCGATGATACATCGTCGCAGTCGATGATACACCTGACGGGGCTTCTAATAAACTCCAAACTAGCCTTAATGAAATATCTAAGTGGCTAAAAGACTGGCGAATAAAAGCCAATGAATCTAAATCCGTTCATGTCACGTTCACTTTGAGAAGATACACATGTCCTGAAGTGGTTTTAAATCAGACAAAAATCCCACAATCTGAGTCCGTAAGATATCTAGGCATATAACTAGATCGGCGTGTAACCTGGACTAAACATATATTTACAAAAATAAAGGCATTAGGACTACAGCTGAGTAAACTCTACTGGCTCATGGAGCGAAAATTGCAACTTCCATTGGAAAACAAGTTTCTGATTTACAAGTGCATACTTAAACTCATATGAACGTATGGACTGCGGTCAACTCCAATTTAGAAATTCTCCAACGCTTCCAGTCAAAATTTTGGCGCATGGTAGCTGATGCACCGTGGTACATAACAAATGAAATTCATCGTGACTTACAAATCAAAACAGTTAAGAAAGAAATAGCAGACTCACTGAAAACCTACAAAAAGTGTATGTCAATGCATCCCAACCGCCTTGCAAATAATCTGATGGACAAACTGACAAACACAACATTTCACTAACATAGTACAGGATAAAATCCAAAGACGCATCTAACCCAATCATCGTTGAACTTACAACCTTATTGCATAACGAAGAGATTCTTGGGAATGTAAAACGTTACAACAAATCGAAGAAACCCGGTGAAAAACTGAATACAACTACCCTTGCCTTAGAAGGCTCAGTAAAACCAGTTTTTATATCGGAAACACTCAGTGCAGAGACACAAAAACTCTTTTATCTGGCCAGAACGTTTCAGCAGCAGCACAATTACTACTTCTGCTGGACATCACATGGTATTATTTATCTCAGAAAAAAGGAAAAAGATCAACACATCAGAATTTCCTATGACAAGGATATTGATAACCTGATAAAGGCTGATTGACTAGTTCATTTGGTAGTAGTTCCTGTTAACGTATTATTAATAAGATTTATTTTCATGTTTTCTTTACTTCCACGTTCCGTTTATTATCACATACATTTATAGTTTGCATGCAAAATATTTTTTTCTATATGATAAGAACACATACTACTCTTTACACATTTGAGTACCTGCTATAGATTATCTAGAAGTGAATGCCTTACCCCCTGCTGTCTTTATATTCATAACATTGCAATTTATTGTCATAAAAACCCACAACTTTCTTTATAATTCCAAAACTGAAAACCTTCAACTAAATCATAATTACCCTAACTTGAAAATCAGAAATATCTCATTTTCACTGGAATAGTGTCAGCTTAATCATATATGTTACTTCCGTACCAATGGCTGATTTTGATAATCTTTCAAATAACATCGATGAGTTTGCTGTATCGGAATCCTGCGAACGTGAAGTTGATGACTGCAACAAAATATTTCCACCGCATCATTCATCCCTGTCATGTTATGACTCAAAATGTTCGTAGTCTAAACCAGACTCGGTTTCGATTGTGACGTAAAAATCAAAAGTCATTTATTTAAACTAGGCTGAGACTCAGCTCTTTTTGAACGTCAAAATTACATAAGACAGTCCCCCTAAAACGCCCGCCCGTCACCACTTCCTAGTGCTTTAGCTGGGAAGAAGAAGTGGTGCAACAAACTAACCAGCAGCACAGCTGTCTGTTAAGTTAGAAGAAATAGATTCTATACAATAGTAGCGTGTAATCGTCTATTAGTTTTAAATTCTTAAGCCCTGGCTGGAGGCCTTTATTTATTGAGGCAGCCACAGGAAACTCCGGTTAAGCTGCCGACAACCTACTAGCTTGACCTGCGAGATCCCAATGAGAGTAAAGTATTTAGTTTACTTACTCAGATTAGTTACACTTTTTACCGGAAGTACTAGTATCTGTATAATCAGATGTAGCTAATTGATTTTTTAATAACCAACGAAAATTTTCAACGCAGCGGATGAAACTTTTCGTCGGTAATTCCAGGTTTTGAATCATGACCATTCCAGTGATTATCTCCTTCATATAAACCTGCAAATTTTGTCTCTTAATAATTGTGTGATATAATAGTTTTTTACTACAGTTTTGAATTTGGGAACAAAAAAAATGTAACGAACCCATCGTTACATTTTTTTCCTTCCCGACGGGAAACAAAAAAAAGCCAATTAAATAATACTTATTCTATTACATTAAAGCTAGTCTGTTTTATGAATAAAGCGAAAGTCAGTAAAATAAATTGAATTCTTAATTTAACATAAACCAATTAATTACTAGACCAGGGCCGGGGTCAGTTCCATCCATGAATTATGGACCAGGCTCGGGGTCACTTCCATCCTTAGATCAAGGTTGGATTCACTTCTATCCATAAATTCTGGACCAGGGCCGGGGTCACTTCTACCCATGAATTATGTTCCAGTGCTGGCACTTCCATCAGCGGTAACAGGGCCGAGTTCGTTTGCATCAGCGCTTTCTCTTCCAATCGGGTCATCTGAAGCTCTGAAATATTTGGCATCGTCCACTGGTTCAGTTGAGGTTTCCGTGTTGAACACTCCTTCCGTCACTTCGGTTGTTTCTGTGTCATTCATGGAGGCCGCGGTCAGGGAAGCGGCGTCGTGACCCTGAAACATATCAAAGTTATTATTTTACTAACCGACTTGAGACTGCGAAGTGACATTAGAGGACGGGTTCGATCACCCTCCTCTCATAGAAATCGTCATCTGCCCAGCCTTTTCTCAACTATGCTGGGGTCGGCTACCGGCTGCTAGTATGGTTTAAACCATTGTTATTGTGATTGATGTGCATGCTTTTTGTTTATATAAAACCACCTTTCAGACTGCAACATAAAAATGTATCTCTAAAACTGAACATTATATTTTTCACTCAGCATGTTATAGCCTGTATACAGTACCAAAATGTCAGCCAAATTCACTGAAGCTTTTTCCTTACACTTTTAACCAACCAGCAAGCTACCTGGATAGCTCAGCGACAGAGCATGATGGGCAGGAAAAAGTTGAGGCATATCCTATGACGGGGCTCCAATACAGGCACTAAGCTTGGGACCGGTGGATGGTACCCCATTTAGCCAAATTGTTTCGACAGCGGCCCAGGCCCACCTAGGCCCCCATTCGGTGAAGATATTTCCAGATTGGGTTCTGCAGTTCGTGTCCAGGTGGGTGAGGTGTGTGTAACCAGAAGACCAACTCTCGTAACTAATAAATAATAGTTTAAAAAACTAAAACAACACGCTTTAAAAGCCAAACTAAAAAGTAGAAAATAATTTAATTCTATTAAAAAGCGTGGGGTGTTTTTTGAGGTATTTTTATAATCAATTAATATCAAGCACCCCACGCTTTTTAATAGGATTAAATTATTTTCTACTTTTTAGTTTGGCTTTTAAAGCGTGTTTTTTTAGTTTTTTAAACTATTATTTATTTTCTATTTTTTAGTTATGCTAACTACAAAAGCGTGTTTTTTTCTATTTTTTTTTAAATTATTGAATTGTCATAGGTCCTCGATAAGTCTACAAAGTTTAAATGAAATCTGACCGTTTAAAGTGGGTCAAAATAGCGTCCAAAGGAGTCGGTTACATACAAACATTCAAACAAACAAACATACAAGTGAAGCTAATATAAAGCGTGTAAAAATGATCCAAATCTAGTCGCGATCTGTCTAAGCGACACTCCTGCCCGTTTTCACCGACATCCCCTATACTACCACTTACGTATGGGACCTTTAGCTTAAAAGCTCCCCCCAAACTAGCCCCTAAATTAAATTTAGTTTCACCATCATTTTTACCTCCTAACTAGGGGACACATAGGTATCTATGTGACATTTTGTTTTCGATAATAGTGAATGATTCGTCTTTGAACTTATCGATACTTTGTAACAAGTTTTTTTAAATATAAAATTGTATACAGTACCTATACCTACACTTATATGGATACAAAAATTTATAAATCGGGCTTTGATAGCAATAATAAATATTATTTCATTCATATTTTGAATGAATTTCATGTTTTCTTGCTTATTTACTCTTTGTATACATTACGAACCGTCGCGCGTGTATCTGTGGCCCTATTTATATTTGACACTTCTTTCTTTTGTGACGTCGTTACGTGAGATTTGTTTGATTGTTTGCATTTGCGAAGAGTTTATTAAGGATAATCCAGTCGACATTTTTTCCATACAAACTTCGGGAGTGTACTACTCCACTGTTCCACACTGTACATCAAAAATTAAACATGGTATGGTTTTATGTCATTATTAATATTGTCTGTCTCGACACGGAATACTAAAATAAAAAGCCATTAAAAAGTTATGAGCCAAGAAAGATTAATTTTTCTTGCAAATTTAATCTAACGTTGGGCGAGTTTAAGTAATAAAATAAGTGAAAAATCTGCTAAATCATGTCGGTACTGACGAAGCTCAAATATCGAAAAGTTCAATAAACTTTATTGGTCATTGATTTATGGAGGGTTTTTTTCATAAAACTCGATCTTCCGATGGACTTTTTTTAATATTTACGCGCCTGTTTTACTAGAAATGATGCTGCATCTCACTCAATAACGTTGTGCGTGTAGACTAGCATCTAACTGCTCATCACTGATACTACCTCTGTCGGACACGATGCCTGGTAAATACAGCGTGCTTTTTAGACAGGCCCAACAGTGAGTTCGAGCCCACGACTAGATTCCCTTTAACTAGTTAAGATTGTTTGTTTGATAATATAGTGAATGTTCGTTGTATGGTATTTTTAAACCAATTTTACATTACGTTACCGGCAAATTTTTATTTTATGGGCACTTACAAAAACTTTTATAAATTAAGCACTCACTTATTTTCAGGAAATTCTAATTTATGTTCAATCTTTTCCGATAAATACCACCCGAAAACAATCAGTTTCATGGAAAATTTCGAAGTAGTTTAGTCGTTTCCGATATTTGGTCTACGGGTGTTATTTACGTCGAATATATTAGAAACAGTTTCTCAATTTTCAATAAATTCAATAACATCACTATCCATGTTCGTTGTTTCAGAGATCACATACGTAAGTAGCGGTTAATAGCCCACATTTCGACCACCTAAATTTAGGAGACCTTTTAACGTTTAACTGACCCCTTACTGTTGGTGAAACAGAAACCACCTTCTAACAGTCCCCTAACCATTCATAGGGGATCCCGTAAACTTGGGATCCCCTAAGTTTATGGGTTGGTGAAAACGGGCATTAATGTCAAAGGCTTTTGACAAGATTTTGACATTGAATGTCATTGAGATGCGGGGAAATTGAAGGTATTTTTGGCAGAGTGAGACAGATCACTCTGAACATCCATAAAATGACGAGAATTATCCCTCAGCTGTTTGCCATCTGACAAATATGAATTATAAATCAAAATATTTACCCATTTATATCCAATCCAGGCTAGCGAATGATTGCTCATGCGAGGGCCTAGCAAAGGGTTCATCTGCACTATATACGTAGTCGTCCAACTGAAATGAGACGGTGAGTACACAATAGAGGAATTCCATATTATTTTCTTGTAAATATAAAAATAACATAACAAGGCCAAAGACCCATTACATTTAATACAGACATGCTTAAAATGTAAGGTAAGGTAAGGTAAATGTAAACAAAACACCACTAGGTACTCGATCTAATAACACTCCTACGAATTATCATTATTACGCCTTATCATAATGCCCACTGCTGGGACAAAGGCCTCTTCTTCCATAGTCCACCACGCGGGCTCAGGGCCCTAATTCTGTATCGTTATAATGATTCCCCGCGGAATCTTACTACGTTCAAACTACTTCAATATCGGTTTTTTAGGAACGAATGTACCGGTTTTGTTTTTTTTTTGGTTGGTAAATCATCAAATTAGTTCTTCCGCTCTGGGTGGAGCAGGTGAGCGTGTCAGACTTTTACTGACTAAGACCCACCCGTGTTCTCTCAGTTGCCTGTGTGCCAGGGGCGACGATATCTCTTTCGAACAACACGCACCCCTGGCAGGCATCGGCTCTTGCGGACCCCACCAGCGTGGAACACAACGCGCCGTCGACGCGGCCAGTGTACCGGTAAGGAATCGAAATGTCATATTCTGGATGTTCCAAGTCAATTTGTCGATATTAGCAGAATTCGTGTGTGATTGACATGGTTTCGAGTAAGGAAAAGTTAAGTGGTCATAGTGAATTCAAGCCCAGTGCGGGTTGGCGGATGTCTTTTGTCGAATGTATTCGAATTTTTGGTCCTATGTCAATTTCACATTGTGAGGAACGGTGCGCTTTACTTCGTGTAAATAAATTCATCAACACTACTGCGGGTCTAAAAAGGCCACATTAAGCAATTCCTCTAGAAGTGATTTATTTCCTGAATTCCTCTATGATTCTGCTATTTGACATTTTACTTTAATAAATCAATTCATAATTTGGTGACCATTTTACGAATTTCCATACAAAACTGTCAAATAGATGAATTGCGTGCTGTCTACGTATTGTGAATTGTCAGTTTGTGACCATTTTACGATTTTAAATATATTTAAAATCGTAAAATCATAATACATCGTGACATTTTAGTCGTCTTACAAAGGTGGTCCACTCAATGTATCCGTCATAAAATACCTCTAGGCGCGATTAAAACATTGTTACCCTTAATTAAGATAAAATGTAAAAAGAAAAATAAATAATGCTTTAGAATTACTAAATACCGGAGGGTATGTTAATAATGTTTACGTATCAAACGGTAGAAGATATCTACCTACCTACCATTACATTCTATCATTAATTTTATCTCCATAACAGTGTGTTTTAAAATACGTCATGCGTCTTTGTGAAAGATATTTTAATTTTTTTAATTATGCAAATGTTCAAAAATATCTTTTTTTTTTTAATAAATGATTAGTGGTCATTAGATACATGAAGTGGGCTGCCTTTGTAAGACGACTAAAATGTCACGGTGGGTGTATTATTAAGATTCTGCCAAAGTGGCCTTTTCAGACCCTGGTCAGTGGTGATGAATTTATTCACACAAAGTAAAGGGGGTCGCCCCTGGGCGCCACCGGCAACCCTTACGCGGGGCCTATACAACTGGCGCCCCAGTGCTCTACTATTACGCCTTATTTTTTAAGAAATATCTTAAATAAATAAAAGAAAATTGTGTAAAATGTGATGATATTGCTACTTACAATATCCAGCAGCAGACTGTAGATAACATTATACAGACTCGTGTTATGCTAAAAATAAAATTAATGAGTTAAGTTGTTATTGTATTTTAAATGAGTTGAAATAGACAAGACATAATATAGGGAGGATATTAGCTTATACAGCGTGGCAGGTATTCAGTACATGATTCTGAAAGCCCTGCGAAAAATTTTTTCGTCGGGTTAAAAAAAAAAATTGCTGTTCAGTACAGTTTGACCGCGTAGGTATGTATTGCACTTTTCTATGAAACAACAGATGTTTTTTAAATAACCAGCGAATCATTTCTATGCTAGGTGATCTAGAATCATATGCTGAATTCAAGGTTTCAGTTCGCGCGTTGATGGACATCCGCGAACCTGTATCAGTTAAATACGGCCATATTATAAACAATGTAAATTAATTATGCAGGATAAGTTTTTATCCAGTGCGCAAACTGTAACCATGAATTCAACATATCATTCTAGTACCCCCTAGCGCGTCGGTTTTACAAAAAGAAATCAGTCAGAAAGAAATCAAGAACAGACACAGGTCCGAGACGGCGGCGGTGCGCCGTATGATGCGCGTGCTCCTCTATAGGAACTGAAGATATGTTGCTTCGTACCTTGCCGAGGGAGCGTGGCGATCTGCACAAGTGCCGCATCACCCTGGCCAAGGATAGTTGAAGAAGAAAGCGTCGTTTTAGTCAGCAAGAGTCTGACATACCCCTCATCGAGGGCAGAGCATATTGCTGACGATTTCCACACGCAAAAATAAAGATTTACAGCTTACGCCCACGAATGTATCTGTGTAAGTACCAATCATTCTAATGACTTGGATAAGATTATGGTCTTACCTCCTGTTAGGTCCTCGCCTTACTAATAACGGTGCTATGATAAATATTAAACCAAAAATAGCAGTGAAAACATAAACGGGTGTTACGTGCGATTCTTGTGTACCCTTAGGCGGCTTGGTCGTCGTATTCAGAACATACAAGTCGTCACTTTTTCGGTAGTAAGGGGTTTGGACGATGTCGCCTGCATCGCCATCGATCTTGTCGGTGCCTGAGCCTGGCAACTCATTTTGGACGGTGTTCGGTGGTTCAGTCATTTTGGTCTAGCTATTCGCAATTTTTGTTAATGGAAATTATTCTAAAAAGCCCAATTGAGATTATTATTAATGAAAAAGTTGAATTATGATCTATGTCAGATAATGGAATTTGTAAGGTCGTTGACAGCGTGACGTACTGGCTGGTTATAGTTTAGTTCGGCTTTAATAAGGTCCGTATGTAGGATATTAGACAGTCTCTGTTTAAAACTTTAAGGGGGCAGTCCGTGGTGCAAAAGCCTACGAAATGCGTGCAACGATAGTGTAGATAGTTTCGCGGCTTTGCGTTCGCGTTTCGCGACGTTCCTCAATCGATGTTCCGCCGCGCGAATCCGAACACTCGTGGTATCAGCAACATGTTAAACGACGTGACGCGCGGCTGTTTCAATAAATGAGTGTTTCGTAGAAACGACCGTGAGCTAGCACTGCTTAAATATTTTCAAACAGTACTTTGCCAGTCTAAACACAAAGATCACAAAAAGCGATGAATTTATTATTCACTACTTAGATCATGTTCGCACGGACGCTCGGCCGTTAAATTATCGCGGTGGGATTAAATCGCGCACTGGATTTTCAACTCTTTTTCTTGAACAGAGCATCGAGAATTCAACAGCGCGTTGAAAAAGCAGTCTTCGATTTTCAACTCTCGGCGCTAAGCAGTGCGTTGAAGATCCTGCGTGCGAAAAAATCATGCTGCGATATTTTTACGTTCGTGCGTCCGTGGACTTATGAAAAGGTAACACACTGACAGATTTACTTTCGAATTACCAATAGACATGGAAATTACTGGCATTGCGCCCGTGACTTTTTGTTTTTTTTTGCACAATTCTTGCAATCACCACAAATGACAAATTATAGATGTAGCACAATTTGACAAAAACGAACGTTGTCATTAAATGACGACCTTCGTTTTGAAGGACACCTAAGTCGTGATTGATAAACCTAATAATCACCACATAGGTGCCCATTTGTCGAGAAAATATCACGTTTGACAGAGCGAGGCAAGTCTTTTGTATGGCAGCGCTGACAGGAAACGAGAAAACTGACAGAAATAGACAAATATTTTCGTCGCAAGAGTGTACAATTGTCGTTAGCCCTGCAGTTACTTATTTCTTTGAACATGTGGCGGACATCTACAAATGCCCCACATACGAAACTTAAAATCAACAAATGTGGAAAACACAAAAAGTGAAGTGGCGTCATCTACAATGCTATGTGAACTACTCAAGACTTGACGTCACACCGCAACTACATCAGCTACATCGCGCAAGCAGAGTTTACCGCGCGATCTGCATATATACAAACATCCCGACATCAATTGTCGGGCAGTTGCCCACCAGACACAACACACGTCTGGTCGGAGGATCCTCCTTTACCAATAGAGTATGAGTGAACTTCACACCATGTTCCTCATACCTCTATAAACAAGTACAAGTACAATAACCAAATCACAATACAGATGAAAGAAAATTTGTTGTGGAGTTCCACTGTCTTTCTCCGAATGTTTTCTTCTTCCGATCTTCAACAAAATTAGAAAAAAAATATTCTAGTTGCCCCTTGCAAAGTAGTTTCGCAGGGAGAAGAATGGCCAAGAAACTTCACACTACCGATGCAATCGCAACTTAGCTGCGATGCATTTGTAGAACTGCAACCAGCTTAGGTTTGTCTGGGTCAGCCCCAATGTCACTGGACATACAATTCAGGGTGCCAAAGACACCGACGCGCTGACTATTATCATGAATTCAGTACATGATCTAGATTCCCCAAATTCAACGCAGCAGGGTTCAGAATCTTGTACCGAATCCGCGGTGATAGGATGGGCGTTGATATCTCGGCCACGCTGTACAGGTCCTTGTTGATTTCAAACAAAAAAAGTTGAATTATATTTTTACGGAAATCACAAAGATCACAAGATCACACAAGTCAGAAACATGTGAAGGAACGTTAAGTAACGTCACGGCGGCGGCACGACGGCGGTACCCGGGGCCGGATCGGAATCGGCGCTATCGGCCGATCGCAGATAGCACGAGAGCGGCGTATGCGCTCGCGCAACTATAATGACTCAATTATCCGCTTAGCGAGGGCGTGGCTCAGTACAGTATGTCTTCATTACAACGGAGCTGCAACCAAGTGTGGAGAAGGATTTTTGTATGAGAATGAAAAAATAGAGAATAGAATAGACAAATGTTTAGCGAAAATATTATTAGCTCTAGCTTTTATTTAATAGATACTTCCTTAATGTTAAGGTTAAGCTACGTTTGTCGCAGTCGGTTGCTGGATGGATGACCATCCATTATAAATGTCGACACTCATCTCGTGGCTCGGAAAGTTGGTACTTGGTTCCAGCTGTCATTCGTGCATCTAAGACAGTCGTTACGGGTAGTCAGAAGTCCAAAGTCTGACAATCAGTCTTACCGACGGATATCTTGTTACCCAGTAACTGAGTTGTGGAGGACAGACAGGCTGTCGCTCCATGTAAAATACTGGTACACTAACCAACATGGTTGTTAAATTGCTAGGCAGAGATGGATTTGAATGAATAATTCAAGTTGTTTTACTTTACAAGTAAGTATTAAAAATAAAGGGTCCGCGTCAAATTACTTAAATCTATGTTTCTTAAAACAATTAGGCCCACAAGCACAAAGTAAAACATTACAAAAGTATCAAAATCACAGGAAGATTTATCAAGCTAAATGTCTAACAAGTAGTAAATCCGACCGCACCGTCTTGAAAGCCTTCTCCACCCAAGCCGAACATTAGGAAAAGTCGTGTGCGCAGAGCACATCATAGTACCTTATCTATGGGTCCGGGGAAATATAGCAAAGAATTTATTGGTAATATCGATGCGCACACTGATGCTTGATGGCCATTTATGGTGCATTTCCCCGTTCCTCAACCCTATCGCCTCATCTCTGCCAGTTGACCCCAGGGGTCATGAATTGATTTTTAAGTTTCTATTTTATGTGAAGCCTTATACAGTTATCAAGGGGATTTAAGACAGATTGAACTAATAGCTTATTTGAGATTGTTCAAAAGGGGTTTTATGTAAGTTGTTTAAAAAAAATATGTGGTAAATGAGATTGTATCAAACTGTGTTGGTTTTATGTTTAAAATAACAAAGTAAACGATCAATATAATTAATTGACTTGATTATGATATTCAATCATACCAAAAGTTTTATACAATTTATTTACCTTGGGAACTCAAGTGTTATTAGGAAGATAGATGGGTACACGTAGATATTAGGTTGGGGAAAAAGTCTTTTCGCATTATAGTATGTATGAACTTGTAATAAAATCTCTTTGGCTATACTATTTGTATCTGGCTGGTTTTGGTATCATTGAAAGTTTAAATTTTAAAGAACATAATTCCAAATTCAAATTAGGAAAATGTGTGATTTTCATTTGTTTTTCGTACCGTCAAGATGAGTGAATCTAATGAAGAAATTCGATACATTTTAAAATTTTACTACAAAAAAGGTAAAAACGCGACGCAAGCCGCGAAAAAAATTTGCGATGTTTATGGACCTAGTGTAGTGTCTGTGAGAGTAGCACAAATTTGGTTTAAGCGTTTTCAATCCGGAAATTTTGATGTCAAAGATGCACGTCGCTCTGGTCGCCCTATTACGGATAAAATGGATGCCATTTTTGAAAAAGTGGAGCAAGATCGGCATACCAGTAGTTACGACGTAGCTGAAGAACTGGAAATTGACCACAAAACAGTTTTGGCGCATTTGAAAAAAACTGGGTACACAAAAAAGCTCGACATTTGGGTACCTCACGAGCTCACTGAAAGAAACCTAATGAATCGTGTACTCATTTGTGATTCTTTATTACGACGTAATGAAACCGAACCATTTTTGAAGAAGCTGATAACTGGTGATGAAAAGTGGATCACGTATGACAAGAACGTGCGAAAAAGGTCGTGGTCAAAGGCCGGTCAGGCTTCACAGACTGTGGCGAAACCCGGGTTAACTCGCAACAAGGTGATGCTGTGTGTGTGGTGGGATTGGAAGGGCATTATTCATTATGAGCTGTTACCACCAGGCAGGACCATCGATTCTGAACTCTACTGCGAACAACTGATGAGATTAAAGCAAGAAGTTGAGAGAAAGCGGCCGGAATTAATCAACAGAAGGGGTGTGGTTTTTCATCATGATAACGCTAGACCTCACACATCTTTAGCCACCCAACAAAAATTAAGAGAGTTTGGCTGGGAGGTGTTAATGCATCCGCCGTATAGTCCTGACCTTGCACCTTCAGATTTCCACCTGTTTCGGTCTCTTCAGAATTCTTTAGGCAGTGTCAGGTTAACATCACGAGAGGACTGCCAAAACCACTTGTCGCGGTATTTTGACCAGAAGTCACAAAATTTCTATAGCAATGGGATCATGTCCCTACCTACAAGATGGCAAAAAGTTATCGAACAAAATGGTACCTACATACTTTAGTTAAATGTAAATAAACTTTATTAAAAATGTTTTGAATTTTCTTAAAAAATGCGAAGAAAGTTTTTCCCCAACCTATTATATACTAGGTACGTGGATGAAATGGGCCCCGAGACCTTTGAATACAAAATTCTCATTTCATATTAATTTCCATTTTATCGGAAATCTTCACGGTCAGAGGACGACAACGCCTTTGCCTGCAGATATTACAGGCTGGCGTTTTGACAGCTGTCAGTTTGACGGAGCGGGTCAAGTGACGTCGCTTGCTTCAATTTCCGGAGGGTGTGACGATGTTGCATGATTTGAATTTAATTTAGGAATGGCTTCGTCATCCATCGTTAAAGTAGCAATTGCTAATATATTAACCATAAAACAGAATATTTCTGTAGTAAGTTTTGTGTATTTATTTTTCAAATTTCATATTAAACGTAGTAATGTGAATAAACAATGATAACACGAATTTCCACAATACTACATATCTGAATCATGTTAAATATGCAGCGTAGGTATGTAAGCCTTGCAACTCCACGAAAATAAATAAAACAAAAGCCACTAGAACATTTCCTTGAATACAAAATTCTATGCTGTAACATATGCAAGGGACTTGTCATACATACCGTAGCTGCAGCGACCCGGAACGTAGCATGTGCTTTCGCAGCTAAAATAAATCACGTGTGATTTATTTTTATTCGGTTGGCAACACTGAGCGGCGCATACATTCCTGCCCTGCAATGCCGTTACCATTCTTTATTTAAATTATTTTCGCGGGTATTTGGCCAGGACATGCCTGCAGTATTTTTTATCTGTATCAACTCGGCTGACCGTTTATGAGTGGAATTTATTTAAATTGTTTTATTTGTTTCCGTTTTATTGGATTTTGTTGCTACGGCAGGAATAGACTTATGCAATTTGCTTTTTTTTTAGGTAAGCTCTTGGTAATCTATTTTGTATTTTTTTTGTAAGGTTATTATTCTTTTGGCAAAAATAAAGATTTATTATTATTATTATTATTAATTAAATGTTTTATTATTCAGCAAGCGATTTCAAAAAGTGAAATATAGAATAAATGATTTTATTTCAGTAAGTAGGTTTGTACAAACACTTTTATACTCAGAGAAGAAAGGCCGAAACAAACTCAGAGGTCACAGTCTCTTTTAAAGTCCAGACATAATCTTGGTAAGATCATGCGAAGACCACATAGATTGGTGTCCGAAACGGTCCTTTGAGGAATCAACCACACAGAATGTGTGGACCTGTCAGGGCACGCATTTATCAGTATTTAATCATGCAACTCAACTCAGAACTTAGAAGCTCAAGAGAGTTGCATCATCAGCATTGACACCAAGCATGAGATGCTTACATGGTACCTACTCATCTAGTATACGGTAGGCATGCAGTGGTCAGCCTCATATTCTATTGACCATTAACCAAACGAACTTTACATTTTAATACTACCTAGGTCCGTAAAAAACCGTCGCCAAAAAAAAACCATCCCAACACTATTAACTTTACAAAAGCGGACATTAAAATAGCAAACAAATGACGGACGAGCAGATATTAAGCAACGTTGTAACGCTCAGCAGTGGCACAATAGTAACACAATGGAACAACACTGGCCACAAATCATCCCGCGGACAAGGAACACGTCTTATTTAGGATTTCACGGGTGAATACAGCTTGTGGAGATAGCTCCATAAGGCTGCCTGTCCATTGGACCCGAGAGGAGCAGAGCTGTGCTTATATTAACCAATAGAATTCAAACTCTGCTTCGTTCCGTATGTATGGAAAATGTTCAATTGGTTAATGTAGGCACAGCTCCACTCCTTTTCGCTCTTCTCCGCTTCAATGGACAGGCAGCCTAAGCTGCGTTTCCAGCAGAGATGTGCGAGTAAGCGGAGCGGAGAAAAATCAACGTAATAACATCTGAAATTGACTGACAACGCAACAACAGCTAGGTCTAGAAGCACGAAATGTTTAACGAGAGTTTCTTAGGTAACAAAGTAAGCACTAAGAAAAGATTTAATTTTTTTTTAAGAGTTTGCCTATGGATACAGTTGTTTATAATACACATATTCAGCCTATAATGTTTCCACTGCTGGGACACAGGCCTCCTCTCTGTTAGAGGGAGCGGGCCGTAATCCACCATGCGAGCTTCATAATACAAACTGGACGAATTCTGTTGTTAAATTTTTCCTCACTCTGCTGAAAAGCCAGGCTTACTGAACTGTAGTGGACAGATGCAAAATGCTACAAAATCACGTCACCGTTACACACCTGGGCACGCCACGATAGCGGCGGTAAGTCCCCTCTTTGAGGAGTGGCTTGAGAGGCGGCACAGCGTCCTCACCTTCCGCCTGGCGCAGTTCCTCACCGGACACGGTTGTTTTGAGGTTCCTGTTTTGGATAAGGTGGGAGGAAACGCCCGGGTGTTTCCACTGCGAAGATCGCCCTGAGGACACGGTGGAGCATACGGTGGAGGTCTGCCCGGCTTAGACGGAGCACCACCGTGTCCTCGTGGAGGCGATTGGCGGCGGCGATCTCTCACGTCCGGCCCTGGTCCAGGCCATGGTACGGAGCGAGAGTGCATGAGTAGCCGTCACCTCCTTCTGCGAAGCAGTAATGCTCGCGAAGAGGGAGGCGGCGCACGTGAGGGATAGGCAGTATATGCGGCCTTACGGCCTTAGTCGCCGCAGGAGAAGCCCTGGGCGTCGGGAATCCCAGGCTGATTCCCGGCCACCGTAGACACGGGCTTGCGGACGGCGAGTAATGGGTAGCTCGCTGTCCGGTAAGGACCAAGCCCGGGTCGACGGCGCGTTGTATTCCACGCGCCTCAAAGAGATGTCAGCACCTACTGATGGGGCCCGCAAGGGCCGATACCTACCAGGGGTGCGGGTTGTTCGAAAGAGATACCGCAGCCCCTGGTACACGGGCAACTGAGGGACCATGGGTGGGTTTTAGTCAGTAAAAGTCTGACACGCCCTCCTGCTCCACCCAGAGCGGGAGATGTTATTTGATGATTTTCCACCCCAAAAAAAAAAGCGTTACACACCCCTTTAACGTTGTTATACAAAGAAAAGAAACACTGCACCGCTCCGCACTCCCTCGCTCATCTTCACTCACCCGCTTCACTACATTGGACAGACTACCTTATGTAGATAGTTTTTCTGGAGAAAGTTGAGACCTGTGCTACGTTCAAAATTAGGCTGTGGTAAGGTACTTATTTTTAATGGGTATGCAGTCTATTGATGTTCGTCCATCAGAGTATGGTAAAAGGATTTTAATGAGGCAATGATTACAATGGGCATGGAATAAAACATTAGGTAATTACACACTTCTTATCCCAGTTAGGTACACATAGAATTATAAAATTCTGCTGGAGAGTTTGTCGCGCCACTTCTTCTTCTCTACTAAAGCACTAGGAAGTGGTGAAGGGTGCGCGTTTTGGAGGTCTGTCTTATGTCATTTTGACGTTTAAAAGTGCTGACCCTCAGCTTATTTGAATAAATGGCTTTTGTTTTAAAATCTAACAGTACAGAGAACGGACGCGCTTAAATCAACGCTTGTTGTTCATTCCTTATTAGCGATTTTAGACTTACTTGATTCAATTTCAGATAAACTTTTTTGTGTTTAAAAAATATAATAGGTTCATTACTCCACATTAAAACACTTATCAAGGCAAAAACGAAGGCAATGACTCAATCATATGATTTCCCCGACATTAGATTAAAATTCCGCGTTCAACTGACCTATAATCGACCTAAAAAACCGTCCAACTTAACGTTTAATTGCGTCGAAAGCGTTAATATTCAATAAACATGTTATCAGTGGCGGTTACTTGAAAAAAGACAACTCAATTATTTATTAGAGTGTGATAACCTTCGTATCGTAGGGAGCGGCGACACAAAGATGTGAGGTTACTGCTGGAGGGTTATTGAGAGCGATGGAACTTAAAGAGGAACGAGTAACCCGTAAATGGAGACTGAAAATTGAATAACAGATGTCCTCATCATCATCCACGACCTGACTTCACCGAATGGTGACCATAAGCCTCCCCTTTCTTGTGCCCACGCCATAATCTAGGTTCTACTCGTGATGGGAACCATATCCTCCGCCCATATCGCCGCAGGACGACGACACTTTGTCTTCTAGTCCTTGGTCGCCTCCTGTACCTTTATTTACCTTCATTTTACGCAGAATGCGCCAGCCAGATTACCCGTAGAACCGATGACTGTTGATGTTGATGCCATCTTGAGTAGTGACCGCTTGGTAGACGCCGCTGTGTCGTAGGTCAGGACAACTAGCTAGAGTGACGACCTTTGCAATTTGGCTGGTAGCAGCTGGCTGAGTAACCGAGGATCGAGTTAAACTGTATGCGAATGTTGGAGCTTTTGTCCAGCACTGGACTGGTATCTATAGTCTCCCTGCCTCCATGAAATGGCAGAACTTACCAAGAGCTTATAAGTGTCCCTGAAGATAGGCGTCGTCACCGAGGCAGGCCTCAAAAACGCCAACGGCGTGACGATATGTCCTCGTTACTGACCGATTGGCCTGATAACCCAAAACCCAATGAAAATTGGAAAATTATGTAGAAACCCATGCCCCAGCTGTAGTACAAATAGTTTAATTGGAAAACAAAACCGGCCAAGTGCGTGACGGACTAGCACAATGAAGGGGTCCGTAGTTGGGATGAATTTATCCTATTGTAGTTGAAAAACATATTCTCCCATATTCCAACTGAAAATGTAAGTTGGTTGACTATTACTTGTTAATTTGTAAAGCCCACTTAGCTGGGATAGTTTTCCTTTTAACTTCGTTATATAAACTACATGTAGCTGACGGGGCTTCACTCTAACAGAAATTAGCACTAAAGCTTAATATTTCACAAACGGATCACTTAATCACCCAAAATGCTGCCACAAACCCGTAATATTTTTGAATGACCTATCCAACTACACACCACACTGTGGGCTAGATGAGAAAAAAAGAACATCCCCACTTTATATGCAGAGGAGCCCAAGTAACACATCAAAGCAGTATATCGGCTGACTTACAGCATTTCTGTATCGTTTTCGCATTTTGAGTTAGTTCTATGATAGCATTACAAACGTTTATAAGGCTTCTGTAATGCTTATTTGGGCACAAATTATACGGCTTTAGATCATAAATAAGTTCACAATTAGTTGTTTAATTGCATTACAGGCGCATTATATTAGCATTAGTGTGACCAAATAAGTTGCGAATCGCATTAAAGAAGCATTATTACGGCCAATGAAGTTGCCAACCGCATTACAGAAACATTATACCAGCAATATTATTGATAATGAAGATGTTAATTGCATTACAAAAGTATTAGACTAGCATAAGATTGTTCTAAAAGAATGATTGAGACTATTTAAGTGTTCACAATCAGAACTTAAATAAACCCTACATCATTGCAAAAACATCTATAATACCATGGCACAAATGTTATAATACAATAACTTTGTAATTTAACTAATTTGTCCAGCAATATAATATGGACGAAGACCGTCAAAACTTAGTGAGTGCCACCATACTTGTTTGCATCAAAACATAATTTATAGTACTGGGTAAGTTTTTAACTCTTTAGTTATTTCATGCCTTCAAACGCAATGTAGTTTACTGTAAATGTCTATGTAAGTTTTATTGAAAATTTTCACGCGCCTTTGATATTTTGTAGTTTTGATATAAAATTTAATATAAAGATATGTATGAAATAACCAAAACAATTGTGTATTCCTAGTCTAGAACGAATTTTGCATAATTAACGTGATAGTATTGGTTGGGCAGTATTAAATTAAGTTACATCATTATAATAAAGGTCTATTGCTATTATAAATAGGTCCGAATAATAATATTTTTTGGTGATAAAATATTTTCAAAATGGTGTCGGTCTACAGTAGCCCGGTGAACCTTTATAAAAACCAATTAGTGCCGCCAGCAATATTAATACTCACACGTGAACAATCATTAAGCTAGAGGCCAGAGAGAAGACTTTTGATGAACCACCCTAGTGCCATTGTCTGTATAGTAGTTCTATATGGGTTCACCGGTATACCAATGGACTTGATGTAGACTGAAATAGTGCCAATATTTGAACATAATTATGGGGATCCTTGAGCAAAACAATAAAGCCCATTTCAGAATATATACAATTTGAATCCGTTTGCCAAGAGTTGATAAAAAAGGCTTTCTGAATGCATTGTCTACATAACTGCGCCTGGCTTATTAAAATGATTATGGTGCTGTCAACAAAAAAAAAATTAAAGTAGGTAGATAGTTTCATTCGAGTAGGTACTTGAATATCACTCAGTTGACAAGGCCATATTATTGTGATTCTTTATGTCTTATTTCCTCCTCCTTTTCTTTTCCTTACACTGATGTTGCGGGACCGTTTCCCTAGTGCGAGCGAGACAGCGCTATGCATGCGCCGTGCGCGCGCTCTGTACACAGCGGAAACCGATTTTGTCAGTCAGTCAGTTCAGTTGTGAGAGACTCACGTTGTGTTCGTGCGTTATTAACTTCATTCCCGGTGTAGTGTAGTTAGGTACAGTAGCCATTAAATATATCTGTACACTTTAGTATGGTCAAAAAGTTCAGAAAACGCACAAAAATATTTTTGTATGGGTGATGCTTTTTAATAATACCTATAGTTTTCTTATTTTCAGTTATTTTTGTATCGTTTTTAAAATGCCGTACAAAATAGTTCAGACGGTTGAAAGAGGAAAGACTATACTTGTAATTGTACCTTCTTTGTGGGAGGAAAATGGGAACTTGTGGTGGCCTCCTAAAAAACTTCAATACAAACTAATGAAGGATGAGCATTCCAAGCCCAATGTAAAGGAATGGAGGTTGATGCAATGTTGTTTAAAAAGACATAGTATCCGGACCTATCAGCTTGCTGAAGCAGAATTATCGATTATGGAAGAGAATTCCGATACAGACGCTGACACAGCACCCCGGACGACCGAACAAAATCAAGAAGACGTAATGGAATTTGAAGTTATAGCTAACAACTTGGTAAGTTAATTGTTTAAGTACCTAGTGTGCATGATCTTATGCGTGTTTAAGTCGTTATTAGCACTAAGGTAAACGTCCAGTGCCTTCCATGCTTATGCCCAATACTTGTCACCTCTATTGCTAATGGCGTAGGTTTGATGATGAGGTTTGTTCTCCCCGTCATTGCGGTCATTTTTTTGTTCTAGAACATACCTGGGAGCCTTTTAGTTACGGAGATATTGGGGGACAAAGTTCCAACTTTAAAAAAAAAATACATGTTTTAATATAAGATTATTACTTTATAAACCTTCACGACCTCCGTACTATTCAATCTATTCATCAGCACACTGTTTTAAGTGCGTTACATTAAACGTTACTAGGTTACTACGTTACTAGTCCTACCGAAAAGTCTGTTTTTTTTATTTACAGTCTGATTTTTTTGTTTTAATTAACGTGGTAAAACAAACTTGTTCCGGCTGTCTGAGCCAAATTTATCTTAACAACTAAGCTGATTTGGTTTGAGGAGGGCCCCCATGACGCGACAAAAGTCGTTCTAATCGAGAGTGTAACTAGGATAATCAGTTTTGTATAAACTTGTATAATACAATAATTATAATTTTTTCAGATATACGATCAAGAAAATCAAGGAAACCCGTGTACGGATTATAATAACGTTACAGCTACTGAAAACACCACTAATCATGAAAACATAGTTAAGCTAATTAGCACAGACACTATGAACTTCGACCAAATTTTAGCAAACCAAACAATATTATGCGAAAAAATAGACAACATGCTCCAAATTCAAGCGATCACTCTCGAAAACCAGCAGAAGATCGTACACAAATTGGCCACGCAATCTGTGCAGTTAGAGGAAATATCTGTACAACTTGCAGCGATAAAAGAGGGTCCAAGCGTTACCTTGTTGAAAGATGCAAACCCTGTAGATACCGATAGTTTTACACTAAAACCCATTGAAAATCAAAGAGACCTTATATCACTGGACCAATTACTGATAGATAGAGCAGAAAAAAAAAAACTACAAAGACAGATGTCGTTCTTATGCTCAGCATCGAAGGGCGAAGGAAAAACTTGTGCTTATAAATTGCTAGATATTTTATTCACCAGGGATTTCCTTTGTAACTGTTCATGGGCAGGTGGAAGTAGAGGAGATAGATCGAAAATTGCGTTTAAAGATTACAAGAACGTTTTAAAATTCTTTCATGGTATGATTCAATCTTGGGATCCTACATATACTGTACAAGACAACGAAACATTTTTCAAGATTATTACAAAAAATTCAAAGCAACGGCAATCCATGAAAAACCTTAGGATGTCTTCTAAGAGATGTCGCAAGAATAAGGATAATTTAGATAAACAGCAAAAGAGTGGAAATAAAAGTCAACCAAATAATGATAAAAAAGAAACTGAAGGAGAAAACATGCAAATTCAAGAATATGCACCAAACGATGAGTTCAAAGAAATAACTGAAGGAGAAAGCATACAAATTCAAGAACAAAAAAGGGAGAAAGAAAATATTCCTTTAAATGACATGAGTGATGATGATATCGAAGATGGTTTGTGTTAATCTTGGTATTTTATTTTTACTTTATTACTAGGTACATTACTGGCAATAAAATATGGAAGGTACTTACAAGATCTTCAGGGATCGGAGTGGTTTGCACTTGGCAATAACTACTCGTATAGTACCTAATGACAGAAAAAACTGTGCAAAAATATCTAACGTAAATCTTTTGTAAGGTCGATTAAATTAAGTCAGTTATTTTTGCACGGTTGGTTCTGTCATTACTATACGAGTAATTATTGCCAAGTGCAAACCACTCCGATCCCTGAAGATCTTATAAGTACCTCCTTCTGTAAAGATAATGTGCTAAGTCTATCTAGGATAATATTTTAAGTTTTGAGAAAATGTTTCTTGTTTTTAAAGTTTTATATAAAAATGATAAAAAGTATGAATATTATTTGTTTTTGAGAATGTTTTTAGAATATAGATAAAAATTACTTTCCTACATGCAGAGTGATTTTGTTGTCTGATTATACAGTGAGAGGTGAAATGTAGGTACTGAACGACTTTCACCATTAGACCAAGCACGGTAACGAAAAAACAGTTGTTTCATACATTTCGTTGGTCGGTTGTTGTGGGGTGGTCCCAAAGATGTACATAAGCACCCCTCAAGTATGGTCACATAACAAAATCATCCTGTACATGTCTTCGCTAAATAAATCTGATTTTAATTTGTATAATGAATCTATTTTTAATAAGGCAATGGTATGAAAACAAGTGTATTGAGTTAATTTTTATAAACAATTCAAATTTGCAATTCTTCATAATCATTTATTAATGTTAAAATTTACACAATGGTTAAAACACTAGCATTTTTGGATTTGTTTACCCAGTCTAATAATTAAAATCCTAATCAAAAGAAGCTAGAGTAAAATTGGATTTGTAATTTTTTCTTATCTCAGGTTTGTATAGGGAAGTATGATTGACAAAAGATTGCCTTAAATCTTATCATTTTGGAATGACGATTCCGTTATACTTCTTTAACAAAAACTAAATAACGGTACATGATGATAATTGTCAAAACCAAATTATTTTTTAAATTTTGATTCTGTAAGGTTAATTTTCATTAAAAAATTATAACATGCAAATTAAATTGTTAATTACCCTTAAATCTACATAAATAAAAAACATGAGTACTTAAAATAACGTTTTTTATTGGTACGTATGCAACAGTGGTATGAAATATAAGTATTCATGATGATGCAAACATACTAATTTACATTGTAGGTCTCTAGGATCAAGGGCAATATCACAATTGTTACTATCATCCTTTTTTACTTTATAAATGTGTAAATGTGAAGATTTTATGGGATACGTAAACACATCTTCTTTGTTACTTATTTTTAAGCCATTAATACGAATTCCATTGGGTTCTTCAAGTATATTATTGATTTCAATTATGTCGTTGGCAGTTGTCAATACATATCTATTTTTTATTATTGAGGAAACTTGAAATCCTTGTAAATGAAGTACTCTACAATTATTCCTACTTGCCGTTAGAAACGGATAATCAGGTTTTTCTTTTAGCTCAGGATTTTTAACACTAAACTCTGTCGTGGCTTCAACTATTCTGTTTGCTATTTGTGATAGCGGATTCTTTCCATCTCTCAGTAATCGTTTGATACAATATAGCTCATTCTCAAAAGGGTAAGCACTGAAAGAGTGTAAAGACCCAAATCGTTCAACCTCTGCAGTTAAGTGAATTAAATTGTGTACGTTACTAGTAACGTAGTCCGCTCCATAAAAATCTTTGTAGTGCTTGACAAAATCTTTTAGCAGCTCTTTAGCTAATGGCAGCAAACGCAGATGACATTCAGATGAACAAATTGTAATACCACAGTACAACTTCAGAAAGTGTGAAAAAACGGCGCTTGAGAGCACATCTGGCAGTATAATAATACTAAGATAGAACAAAAAAGTTCTATATTCCGATCCTTTCCAAAATGCCAGATACTCCAGACCTCGCACTGCTCGATGAATTTCAGATGGTAACTTGCACTTGTTTAAGAAATGTGTTACTACTTCAATATCATTAGCACGCCATTTCGTTAGAAATTTTCCGAAATTACCATCACGCCATCCAACTAGTAGCCTCTTCATAATTCCTAGGTCAATTAAATGCAATGAATCACCAACTGGAAAATCCTTTACCATATCTATTGGAAGATTAAGCAAAGGAGAATCATTCTTATGGTGTGCCCCATAAAGTTTATTTCGGAACCCATAATTTGTTCTCTCGGAACAATTTATATCAGGAAAAGTAACTGTGTGTGAATTGTGGGAATATTCACCTACAGTAACACACTTCATGCAGCCGTGTTTTCCGTTAAAGTTACAAACACCTGAAAAATACAAAGAAATATTATTGTAAAAAAGTTCTACAAAACCAGGTATGCATATACTCCTATTGGCTGTAATACCAGTACAGTACCCGGCGATAAATAATGCACAATCAAGAATGAATTTAACAACACACAGACAATTAAGGACATGATTACCTTTTATGAAAGCTCTAGCAGGTGAATCACAAATAAAACATCTGATCCTTACTGTAACTTTCTTCTCAGAATTTTGCAATAGTGTAATTCCCTCTTCCAATAAATTACTAACATCGGTGACAAAATCTTCTAAATAAGCTGTTAAATTTTTAGGTTTTCCAATTCCATAATAAATTCCAATCACTAAAGGTTTAATGTTAGGATTCTCAGAAATGTTACAGAGTATTGGCCAAAATTCTTTTTTTGAGCTTTTAAAAATTGGTAAACCGTCAAAATTGAAATTTAAAGATATATTTTCTGGAACATCTGTCCAGTTTTCCAATAGCAAAGTTAAATCATTAGTAATTCCGTTATGCCAATATTCGCCCCCTTCAATTTTTTTTATATTGACAAATCTAGGTGTTTTTAAAATGGTCCTTGGATCCATAGGTAATATTCCCGGAATCAATCCATTCATAATTTTCACGAGATCTTTTAACGCTATTTGATTAATATTCCTTTCAATAGCCCATCTTCTTATATTTCCACGAAATGAAGAATATTTTACATATTTATCAATATCACTGTCATCTTCACTTTCGTCGGAGCTCTCAGGTCTTACATTTTCAGCATCAAGCGGACAGGAATAAACACGATTTTGTTGAATATTCTCATTATTCGCAATAAAAGATTTTTCAAAACACGGAGATTCCGTATCGTGTGTATTTGCAATGTTGACAGATCCTACTTTATTTTGGTGACCTACGGAACCTTCGTTAATATCGCTATAATTCACTTCGCACAAATCGTTTTGTTGTGCATTGATCGGATTCGAAGGCATCATAATTCTTGCATGTTCCTTTGATATTTTTCGCCTGATTCCCCCGGTTCTTACTCTTATTTTAAACGATTTTTTCAACATTTTGTGAAACACAATGCTGCACTTATTTTTACCTATATTAATTTACACGTACAATGAAATCACAACTTAATTGTATTATTAGCTTATTATAATCGTTATACACACACGGTTAGGCTACACGCACAATAAAATAAAATATATAATATCTATACGTCCACCATAAAAAAATCTGTTGTTTTGTTGATCATGTACCTAATGTGATTTTCCCCATGGTCGACAAATGGTTTTACGTACGCATTACGCATTACAATAAATCACGTGTATTTGATGAAAGAGCTGTTAGTTATACAACAGAACTCAGTTGACCTATAAAAATGCAAGCATTACATAAATTCACGTTTATGCTGTTCAGCAGTACTAGGCTTTTACTTACCACTTAAAAGTGCTATTACACAACAAAGGGCACTAAAACCAGCTCAAAGTTGTATAACAGATTTACGGTGCATTAGAATAGTACTAGTTTATGCTATTAAACAGCGTTAGGCATTATCTTACTACTTAAAAATGCTATTTTAGACCCTAAGGCGCTAAAAAAAGCTGAAAGCTGTATAACGGATTTACGTGTCATTATAATGGTTCATGTTTATGCTATTAAACAGCATTAAACATTTATTTACTACTTAAAAATGCTATTGTAGATCCAAATGCCCTAAAAACAGCTGAAAGCTGTACAGCTGCGTTGTGGTTTGCTGCACTAAAACTAAAGGCTTTACAAAAGCATTTTCATATGCCATTATCCAACTGTTATACAGTGTAAAGCATCATAATGATTTTGAAATGCCAATATAAAGCGTCAAGATACTCGGTGAACTTATATAAGAGTTTATACGGACCTTAAGTTCTACATAAGTTTACTAGTTGTTTGTTAAAATGCTTCCTGTGTTACTTGGGAGGTACCCAAAAAAAAACATTTTTTTCAATTTTTACGTGACTAATACGTATACCAATGCCAAATTACAGCTTTCTAATAACAAGGGTCTCTGATCTAAGCTGCGGGAAAACAGACGGAAAGACCTTTTTAACTACGGAACTCTAGCAAGGGAAACGAATTGAAACAAGCAGTTATACTTTACAAGCCTTCAATCTATTTTAAGAGTGTGAGTAACTGTCACGGCTAAGGCAGCAAATTAATACATGAATTTTATCATGGCACCCCTGCTGACCCCGGCTTGTTGTGTTCAGTATTAGTGGAACACGATTACACGACGTTATCGGCACTGTGTCGCCAGTTGCCTAATTATTATATTGAATTAACTGAACTATATTGTTATTGATTTCGTCGGGAAATAGGGCTGTCCTATGGCATTCGCATTTCGTGGAGCAGTGGCGGCCCAAGTGGTACGGCCGCGACGCACAAAGTGTAGGTCGTAACTTTGGACTCAGTAGGCGCTTTAAAAAGGTGGAGAAAAACATCTTGAGGAAACTGGCCTAAATATCCTAAAACAAACAATTTTAGAAAACTTCGGTAGATTACGGCCCACTCTTTCTCACAGAGAGGAGGCCTGTGTCCCAGCAGTGGGAACAATATAGACTGAATATGTTTATGCTATGGTGTTTCATCATGGTCGACCGACGGCTTAGTGATGGTAGCAGGAATCCGCTGGATGCGGGTCATAGCAGCTAACTCTAGGGCGCCTATTTCCAGCACTGAATGTCTTTAAGATGATATGATAATGGGGGTAACGGTTGTGGAGGTCATATAGGCGGTCAGCCATGTAAAATACTGGTATTCAGCTGTATTCGGTTAGACTATAAGCCGACCTCAAATATAGTTGGGAAAAGGTTAGGCAAATTGATTTTTAATGACGAGGATGAAAGGGCATTTCACTTAAAAAGGCTGTAATTTTTTAACATCTTAAGAAATATCGTACTTAAATGAATGAAAAAAATAATGTCTCTATTTCCACTATCCGATTTTCGTAAGTACGTATTTGTTTCCACTAAAGAATCAAAGAATATAAATAAAAAATCAGAAGAAGCAACAGCCGAATAAGCTACCGTAATGTGTTTATTGTCAAATCGAATTAATGTCACATCCCTAATAGATATAATTTATCAACTTTGCGATATTTATTTGTCATTGTCGGGGACATTGGGAATTTTATAAATATATTTTAAGAGGAAAATAAATAAATTAGGTACCTAAGAAAAGAAATATTGGTTTGTACCACTTTTAAGGGTTAACGTTGTAATTTTTCAGAAAAAAAAAAATACGTTCTTGACAGATTTTTCATTAAAGACAATTATGTTTTGCCGGAATCTAATGAACGTTTTCCTACTGTACATTTATTAATGGAGTATTCCCGTTTGAGCACCAATTTTTAGAGCACCTAATGCATTGAGCACCAACGTATTCCCACACCTTTGGTGCTATTGGTGCTCAAACGGGAATACTTCTTATTATGTTTGAACTACGTAAATGTTTTTGTAAAGTTCTTATTCAAATCATTTTGGGCGTTGTATATTCGAGCTGTTCGATTTTGATACATTTGGGTCATGGGGACTAAGTGCCCACTTGGATTTCCGAACCATCATCAAGTTTTTTCGACTCTTGACATGACCAGATTTTTTGGCCAAAGAATCAGTATCGCCATACAACGTGGCAATGTTGCCAACATTTGGGCACTTTTCTGTTGACAGCGATGCGGTCGAGTTATTTGTGGCCCTAGAATTCTATTCTTTTATATACATGTACATATTATTCATATTATTATTATATTAAGTTTGTTAGCTTGTATATTATGTAAATATGAAAATAAAATTTATTTAAGTTCTTTGTTCGTGCACATTGCACGGCATTCCTTGATTATAAAATCATTATTTTAATGTTTATACACACACATATAAACCGAGAAGAAGAAACGATAGAAAAATTACGTACGCGGTGATACAATGGTGATTAAGTGGCATTTTAGTCTACGTTTTAGGTAATAGTCATTTAATGGAATTTTTGCCAACATTACTTTGAAACTGCTTTAAGAACAGAGGCATAGGTAACTTTTAATGAAAAATAACAAACATACATCAGCCAAGAAGCAATAGAACTACAGTTCGGCACAACGGTGTACAATAATTCAGGAAATTGCCGAAATGTACCGGCGGAATGGCCCATAAAGATGATATATGGCCAAGAAATATACCAATAGTTTTATCGTATAATCGTATTATGGCACCGTTTCTACTTTATTCGTAACACAACTAAATCACATAACTGGTATACGTTTGTTGCTTTCTTAATGGTTCTTACAAATTATCGCCACATCACTGTGTTTGTCGAATTTGTTACCATTTTTAAGATTTGCTGATAGTGATTTTATAGCTATTTAGTGACGGGCTTGTGGCTCAGTAAAAACGGCTACGCAATAGCACGAGTCGATCGATCAGGTTAAGCTACGCGCTTACCACGGTTGATCCGTGGATGGGTGACCATCTTTACGTACCGAGACTCCAATTAATTTAAGTTAATGATCTTGGATGTCATTCGTGGATCTTTGACAGTCGTTACGGGTCGTCAGAAGCCCGAAAGTCTGACAACCAGTCTTACCAAGGGGTATCGTGTTACTGAGTTGCGGAGGTCAAGTATTGGTATTTAGCTACATTTGGTTAGACTGGAAGCCGACCCTAACAAACATCGCTCTTTGTGTTTAAAGATATTGATCGATCGCCGAAAAGGTGGACTATAGCCGGCAAAAGGTCATATCTGATTGTCGTGGCTCACGATTCAGCATCAGAACTAGATAACTCGGAAATTTACCTAAGAAGACCTATGTATAAGTACGTAACCGGGCCGTCGGTATAGTTGAAGTTTAAAAAGAAACCGATGGAAGTTTTCGAATAAAATTTAATTTAGCTAATAGAAAGCAAACAGTCCATATATAAAACTTTTTCGGAAGGCGGTGACAAAAAATTTAAAGTCACCGCCTTCCGAAATTAAAGTTATTTTTCACTTTGTAGTGTTTTTTCGGAAGGCGGTTGTTTTTTTTTTGGAAAAAGTTTTTATTTTTCACTTTTTAGTTATAGTACCTACCCCACTAATTCGAAATTTCATCATCCTTGGGGTCAAAACAATGCATATTTATGCGATAGCAGCAATCGCGGTTTATTTACTGTTATTTTTTTAAGAGTTCCGTTGTCCGTCTCCGAAACGCATCATCAGATCTATATGAAATTGAAATGGGACCACACGGGAAGCACGAGCTTTCAAATAAAAAAGAATAATTTAAATCGGTTCACCCAGTCGAAAGTTATGAGGTAAGAAACATAAAAATAAAAACAAAAAACATACAGTCGAATTGAGAAACTCCTCCTTTTTTTGAAGTCGGTTAAAAGTCAAATTTCATTCGTACAAATCCATCGGTTCCTTACTAGCATTCAACTATATCTAACGACCCTGGTCATTTATCTCTTTTGGTGACCATACATGAACTAAACATTCTTTTAATTGACTTCAAAAAGGAGGAGGTTATCAATTCGACTTGCTTCGATATATTTTTTTTTAATGTATGTTCGGTCATAACTCCGTCATATACAGACGGATTTGCAAAATTCTTTTTAGTTCGAAAGGGGTTTATTCCGAAATGGTCCCATTTAAATTTCATATAGATCTGATGATGAGTTTCGGAGACAGACAACGGAACTCTTCAAAAAATTACAGCAAATCAACCGCGATTGCTGCTATTGCATAAATATGCATTGTATTGACCCCAAGGATGATGAAATTTCGAATTGGTGTGGTGTGGTTGATAGGTACTATAACTAAAAAGTGAAAAATAAAAACTTAAAAAAAAAAAACAACCCACTTCCGGAAAAACACTTAATTTGGGAAGACGGTGACAAAAAATTCAAATACATATTCAAAGTCACCGCCTACCGAAATTAAAGTTACTTTTCACTTTGTAGTGTTTTTCCGGAAGTCTTGTTTTTTTTTTTTGTTTTTGGAAGAAGTGTTTTACCAAGTCGGTACTTTTGTAGATTTATCTAAAAAGGGTCGCGCGTTAGTCGACATTCACACGGACGTAATACAGTATAAATTTTTAACCAGTGAGCAAATTGTAACCATGAATTCAGCACATGATTCTGGACCTCATGGCGTAGATTTATCTTTACGGTTATCAAAAAAAAAAATGTGCTGTTTCTTATAAAAGTGCAATAGCTACGCGTTCAAAATGTATGGAACAGCTGATTTTTTTATCCACGTAATGTTTCTGCACTAGGAGGGTCTACAATCATATGCTGAATACACATGGTTACAATTTGCGCACTGGTTAAAAAATTATCCACTACAATCACGGCGGAAGTTTTTCGCGCACTGGATATTCAGCTCTCGGTGTTGAAGCGAGCATTTAGAATCCAACAAAGAGCGTCACAGCGCGTCGATGATCAAATAGTGGGTTTTACTGCTCGATTTTCAACTTCTTGATCTTTTGTGATAGAAAACGAAATTCACAATACCACCCAAGCATCCAAAAATCCACACAAAAAAATCACAACCACACCTTCGCCAGCTCACAGCTCCTGGAATCACTTCGCTTCTCCATCTGAAACAAACAAAAGAACATTAATAAACCGCAGATCTTTACACACATAACAATTAAATTTCCATGTTTACACGCTGACACGAACACACGCACAAAACGCATGTATCATGGACAACAAGCCTGTTCACTGGGGACACATAACTTAAAGCGAACGCGCCGGATCAAAAAGCCCGCGGGCCGATGTACATGCTGTTCGATTTATACTGCTGTTGGGCTGGGGAGGCAGCGGGAAATGAACCAAAGCTGCATAGCAGCTGGTTTTGACTGCATGTCAATAATAATCCAGCTTGTAACTGTCCCGCTGCTGGGGGACTACTCTCTAAGTCCGCCAACGAAGATACGGGCCTGTCCGAAAGTAGTTGTTCCGACAAAACAAGTGACAAATTATATATTTTTCGGTCGGTCATTGCAGCCAAAACACATCGGGATTAGAGACAGCAGTCAAATCGTGTTGTCATTCATTCTTAGTTGGGCCCCAAACTATGTCCGTAATTGATACGGAGTTGGCAACGCCCGTAATTTCGGCCTAAGCTACGAATTTCGAGCTTAGGGAGAAGGCCCTTCAGGGCAAGGAGCTCACTCAGAGAAGGCTCGAGCATTAATCACCATGCTTGCTCAAGACGGGTTAGTGATTTTAGACTCATATTGTCTTTATGTTCAGGTTATCTCACTATGTGTCCCTAAACCGATGTTAGTTATCACCCTCATCATTTCAGCCAAAAAACAGCCACCGCTGAACATAGGCTTCCCCAAGCTTCGCTACTTCGACCGGTTCTGTGCGTCCCGCATCGAACGGATTCCAGCGACCTTCACAAGATCATCAGTCCACTTTGTAAGAGGCCTTCCAGAATTGACAAACTTAAGTGGCAGTGAGCAGGGCACATTGCTCACAGAACAGATGGCCGATGGGGCCGAAAGGTTCTGCAGTGGCGACCGCGTACCGGAAGACGTAGAGTTGGAATGTCAGTAATGAGCAAGACAAATTAAGAAAGTACTTAAGTTGTATTTGAACCCACAACCTCGACGTGCATGAGATGCAACGTCTTAACCCAGTGGTTAAGACGTTGCATCTCATGCACGTCGGGCCATCACGACCTTTTAGCAGTTCCTTATTACCTGATGATATTTGGAAAGTTGGTATACCAGAGGCAAAACTGCAAGGTCAAATGCGCGCTTCGCATCGCTTCATATGTCAGAAAAAATCGTCCTCTCAGCAACGTAAATAACGCAATGAATATGATTGAACTGTCAAAAAGCAAGGTATTCCCACTGCAAGTGTGTTACGGTGAAGGTTGGTAAAAAGGTCCAGCAGTGGACGTCTGTTGGAGTGATGAAAGACACAAAAGAATAATGATGAAATGATCTTTATCCTTATTCTTTTGCGCCTTTCATCAAGATTTCTAGAAGGCTAGCAAGGAGGTTCGTGTTTGATGACATGTTTTGTTTGATCTTAAAACCACGTACGTACAGACGTAAAATTAACGTGACTTGATTTTATAACGCACTGAATTTTTATCTCTCACCGGTGTAGAACCGAGGCCTTAGTGCAAGTTTCATTTAACCATCTCGACCAAACGTTTCGAGCGCGCATGGCGCTCCGATTGGCCTTGGATTGGTGATGGACCAATTGAACCGCCGAACGCGCTCGACGTGTTTGTTCGATATAGTTAAATGAAACTCACACAGAGCATTGAGTATCCAACAGAGTGCAGCGTGCAGCGTGTCGAAAAAACACACTGTTCATTCACAAAAGTCGGCGATAAGCAGTGCCTTGGAGATCCAGTACAAGAAACAATCTCGCCGCGATATTTTTACGTCCGAACGACAATGAACTAATTCCACAGCCATGTCTGACTCTGCATACTTAGAAGTGTTAAAATCTCAGAAATCACATCGGCAGTTTGTCGGCTCCGAGAATGACTTTCATAAGAACATTTATATATTTCGACTTCAGCGTTCAAAAGAAGTTTAAGCACCATCTCTATTACCAAACCGGCAATAAGGATCTTGAAATTAAAATCAGGAAATTGTCTTAGTCCTTTGTGGCCATGAAAATGTCGAACATTAAGCGGGAAAATGACAGCTCTTAGAACTATGTATTATGCTAAAAGGATTCCTTGCGGTGGGGCGTCAAAAACAGCGGCTCATATAGACAGTTCTAAGTCACAAGGCATTCAGTCATTAACCCCTCGACGACTTATTAAGTTGTAACTTAAGAGTTTTGTCGTAAAATGGCCGTCTTTTGTAGGACACGGGTAACTTAGCTAGTTACTGGAACCGCCTCTATTGACTGCCGAATTAATGATGTCGTTAACATTGAAATGGTAAGAGTAGAATGTACCTACTTACCTATTCAAGTATGTGCGCTTACAATTATTACCTGTGTAACGTGACATGTTACTCACGCTAGACTTATAAATGAGAAAACTTTAAATTCAGGAACTGCATTTATATGTAACATTTAGACGAAAATATACCTAAAATAAACGTTGCTTAAGCTTGCAATGTGCGACCTCTTTTAATCAAAAAATGCCGATGTTATGGGAATGTGAGTCAATGAGTGTCAATTATTTACAAATAAATATATTCTATTTTACTTATCAGTGAGTCATATCAGCCGAAAGACGTCCACTGCTGGACATGCCTCCCCGAAAAGGGGTATTTGCCATAATCGCCACGCTTGGCAGGCGGGTTGGCGATCGCAGTATGGTGGTACAATGCATAGAGAACGCTGCTACCCATTCTCTAGTAAGTCCCTTAGTCGCCTTCTACGACACCCACGGGAAGAAATGGGATGGTGCTATTCTTTTACGTCCAGCACCACATGGAATTTTACCTATAACATATTGAACTATACAATGTTATCAGTAAACTAGGAGTAACATAGCATCAACTACTCCAGGTATATTTTCGTCTGAATGTTACTATGGCGACAACGACAGGTAATTCACCAACCGCTTATTGTGCTATCCGAGGCACGAAGGACTCAAGGTATGTAAAGATGGTCAACCATCTACGGACCAACCGCGGCAAGCGTGCTTAACCTGATCGATGGACCCGCGCGGCAGTTATAACTTAGCCACAGCTAATCAATGGATTAGCATATACGTTCGAAAAAATCACCAGTTCAACAACATCTGTTAAATAACAGAAATAACAACATACCTAAATTAATAACAGAAGAAAAAGAAGAAAGAAAAACAGAAATGGATGTTGTTGAACCGTGAAAATAAAAGACATTGCGTCTGTGACGTAATTACCCCGCTGGTGAAGGTCAGAGGAATCCGCTGGATGCACCTGTACCCACTTACAAATTAACTTGAAGTTAGTGCAGCACTTAATTATTAATAATAATAATAATCGTTTTAATTGGGAACAAAAAAAAACAAACATACAAAGACAAACAATGTTAAACGATGATAGCTGCAAAAGTTAAAACTGTAGCGCAGCTACCAACGCCCGACTCCTAGTGAGAGGGCAGGTTGTTCCAAGACTAATGCATAACAAAGGTCTTTTAAAAACAAGGATTGGAAAAAAGAAAGAAAAAATAAATAAAAATTATATAAAAATACAATTTGTGATAAGTGCCGTGTGTATGAGTACCTGATGTAGGTAAGGGTGATGGTGTGTTGCGTGACGTGTGTGTGTGTGAGGGTGTGTGTGTGTGTGTGTGTGTGTGTGTGTGTGTGTGTGCGTGTGTGTTTTCCAAGGTGTTAAATTTCCACAAGTTTTTCTATTACTATATTGCATACACAAACGAAAATCTTAAACAAAATTGTACTTATTACCTCAAGTAGTTGCGTTTATAGTAGATAGCATTATCATTAGGAACGGATGCAGCGGTCCGAATGGATCTGTGCTCTGATAACCTCTTGCGAGATGTCGAATACGAAATTATGATAACTTGGCAGTAACCAACAGCTCCTTTGACATGGCTGCGCCCGCGCATTAATGCGTTATGCACGCGTGCACTAAGAACATTTTTTATAGTTTGGTGTTAACTTTCATTTCAGTAATGCATTGCTTACGTGTGTAAGTATGCATTAGATGATTGTGATGGGTAATTACTTAACAAGTAAAATCAGTTACTTTGCGCGAATACGGACCTACTTTGCTTTGGAATGGATACCTCACTTCATCTTTCTTACTGATCGAGTCGTTGACACTTCATAAGTGCCTGTAATTGGTTTAATTGAAACACCGAACTGAAATAAATGCTTTGAGTACGCACCCCTTTTTTACCCGGCTACGGCGAAACAAAAAGAAGAGTCATAATTTTGACCGGATGTGTGTAGGTATGTCCATTTTCTCCCTCATTACTTCTTAAAAAAAATTAGAAAATATTTGACCACGGCTTTCAATTGGGAATACTTGTGCATTTTTTGTGCATTTTCTTTATGCGTCATGTTTAGTGCAACTAAATATTTTTTCTTTGATTAATTGAGCATGGCATAGGCAGGTATATACGTTTAGTTTGCAGACACTATTTACTGCTGACTCAAACTTCAAGACAATTATCGGAAAAACCTACGGAAAATTATACATGAAGGAAAAGATGATTAATAAAAATATGTAACTGTAGTAGCTTCCTCGCTCTCTCACAAAGCCATCCCGACATATTTAATTGGACAATAAAACAGAGCTGGTAATGATTTGTGCATCGAATCGATAACACTGTGTTAATTATTATTCATGTTCATTGAATCACAGCTGTGCGTTATCAGCTCCATTCAGTTGCCCATTCACTGCGACCTAAATAATGTGTGATCGCGTAAACAATCTGTTCAGATTAGATGCTGTGTGATGGATGTGACTTAGATGAGTTTAAAGACCTAAAAATTAGAAGTCCGAAATTGACATGAACGAAAGAAAATTTATTTGCGGTGAACATGACGCTACAAAGAACAAGTTACACACGTCGTCGTAGTTGACATCAGTCAAGCACGGTATTCTGCCAATCTACACTGGATCTGTGTAGCAAAATAGCCCACTTCTTTTCAGAGAGGTGGCCTCAAACCTAGCAGTGGACTCATTATGCGAGGATGCGCTAAGTTGGCCCGAAATTCAACTGCTACTGGTCGTAAAGTATTTTTTGGGGCACAGAGGGCAGGATAGGAGGTGGAGCATGGTTTGTGACACAGTTCCACATCCACACCCTGCTTCCGTTCCATCAAGGTAGACCCACTTAACGTGGTGGCTTTCCACTTGGGTTAGAAGACGGTTCTGGGAGTTCCAAGTGGACCACGGAAGGTTACACCCTGCAGGAAGATGCTGATTAGGTAGTAGATAGTGAGTAGAGGGTCAATAATAGGCTGGCAAGAATTATTGCAGTTCATGTAAAACCTGGCTACCTCTTACCTTCCTACATTGGTTTGAAATTTACCGTATAAGGCCTTAGACGCGACACTCGTAGAACAATTTCTATGAAAACTTCATGGACATTGTTCTACAAGTGTCGCGTCGCACCTGTTTGAAGAAGGCCTATCAAGGAATTGTATTGCATACTGGATGCGTTTAAAATCATATGCAACCAGATCTAGAAAACTTACAGATATGTAAGTAGTTCAAACAAATATTTGTTCCGAATCTGAATCACCTGCGAATCCTGCGACCCGTAGCACAGAAGGCAAAACACCTGCAATCCGCTCCGCATAGGTACTGCATGTAGGTATACAAAATGGGTATAAATTTATTTTGCCATGTTTCTTGATCAGCGTTTAAGTTAAATTCGCGATATGTAGATTATATTAGACATCGCAAAAATAAGCATTTCTTGCCTTTAAAAAAAAGCGGCCAGCCCAAGTGTAAGTCGGACTCGTACGCGAAAGGTTCCGTATCAGCTTTTTTTTGGTGGCGTACCACCTTACAATATTTAACACTTTTTTATTAATACTTTGGGAAAAAACACATTGCTTGTATGGATATCCCCATCAATTTTCACTTTATTTTATTTTTATTATTTGTTGTTATAGCAGCCACACAACTACACTGTGTAAAAAATAACGTGTGTACAAATTACGGTTCATAAGATACAGCCCTACTGTGCCAAACTGACGGACAGACAGACTGTTGGCACCTTTTGGGTACGAAACCCTAAAATCAACAGAAAAGTTGATAATCAAACATTAAAAATATAAAGAAACCTGTATATTTTCATTAACAGGCGCTCGAGGTGTTAAATAATGAAATAATTACATTCTATAATGCAGATAACAACGCGTTGCCCTTTACGAGAAAAAGTCATCAATACGATTAATTAAGGCCGAAATGCGTTCTCGAATAAATGCAAAGAGATGATTTCTTATTTATCGAACATCATTTGTTATTGAAAAGAGAGAGAGATCAAATTGAACGTTCTATGAGTATGAAAGAGAAACGCGTTAAAAATTATCAGGAACAACTGAAAACGATCAAGGAGCGGTGTCAAACATTTGTAATAGAAAAAGATGGAGATATATAATAAGCTGCTGTAAGAAAGGGATGGGTGAAGTGAAAGATGCGTGTGGAGGTGAAAAATTTGCATTTTATCTTTATAGATCTTGTTGTTAATTGAGAGGAGTGTGAATGTTCTGCTCACACGCGTTAATTAACGATTGATTAATGAGTGCGGGCTACTGTTCGTTTTATTTTATCGATAAAATCTTATGAAGAGAAATATCGATAAGAAAAATTTAAAAAATACTTGCGAAATAGGCAATAACAATGCAATTAAAGTCCTTACGTTAGTAATTGTCTAGACTTATTTCAGTAAAATTGCACATTCTCATTTTAAATGTCACCGTAAGATCAATTTATCATTGAAATACCAATGTACACTAACCAATTTATTTTTCGAAGTATTTATTATTGCTTTTTTTCTTTTAAAGAATATTCATGTCAATATGTTCATTTCTGGATATGGGCGGAGTTGCGACAAGAAATAACCTATTTCATAATTTACAGTTTTTCAGAGAGAATCTTATCTTTTTTAATTTAACCAACTTCAAAAAGGAGGAGGTTATCAATTCTTATAAAATTTTTATGTATGTTCGGGTATAACTCCTATATACATAGACGGATTTCCAAAATTCTTTTTTTGTTCGAAAGGAGTTTATTTCGAAATGGTCCCATGTAAATGTCATATAGATCTGATGATGAGTTACGGAGACAGACAACGGTAATAAAATAAAATAAAAAAACTAAGGGGGAAGCGCCAGTACAGCCTGCGAAATTTCAATTTTCTTACGTGTTTTGCAATTTACAGGTCAGGTATTTTTCATTAAATATAAATTTATTGGGATTATTTGAACTTAAAGGGTTGTATTGATGATTTAAAAAAATTAACGCCATATTTATAAAGGTCGCGAATCATACTTTATTCAACACTAGCAGTTCGCCCGCGACATCGTCCGCGTGAATTTTTAAAACCCAGCCCATAAGTATTACTCGCTGATATTGTAGGTTTCTATAGATGAAAGGATTTTATTTAAAAAAGTAGCCTATAGCACTCACTAATAATACAGCTTTCAACCACTGAAAGAATTTTTAGAATTGAACCATTCGTTCCGGAGATTACCCCCGACATACAAACTTACAAACAAATTTTACCTCTTTATATATGAGTATAGATAGATACAACCTGACACTGCCTGCAAATTGCAAAAAAAAAAAACAAGAAAAAATGAATTTCGCGGGGTAAGTTTGTGTATCCACCTAAATTAAAAGCCATTTTAGATTAAAACTGAAACAATATACTAATTCAGTTAACCCTGTAAATCAGTATTTTTACCTGAAAAATAAACACGACAAAGAGACATTGATATTATCAAGTTTCACAACTTCATAAATCATTCATATACTCGTAAACACATTTAATTAAAAACGCTTATCATTACAACGATCCGCTGATAGTCAAAACTTCCGATGCACCAATACTTGCGTCCTCGAATCTACCATGACAAACTCAACCATAACTTTTACGCCCAAGGGTGTCATTTCCTTTGAAGCCGGTGTTGCACTATCGGGGTCTTTTTGAAAGTCTACCATGAAAAACTCAACCATAACAAGGGTAAAATAGAGTGTAATTTCCTTTGTAGCCGTCATTGAATTATCGGGTCCTAAAGAGGTTTGCAGCTTCCGTTCCAATGACTTAAGGGACCCTTTGCAATATATTTAACTAATAGATGAGTGATAGACGAATGGTTTGTTTTGATCAGTTATCACCACACCTACATTTAATTTTATTTATCGGTCGAAAAATTATTGCTTCAAGATCTGGTGAAGTAGGATGTTATTTTAGAAACTGATGTTGCTGGGTGAATAAATGCTAAGATATAAGATGAATTAATTTAGTTTATGAATGAATAATACAAATAGGTAAAAGGTATGTAGAGATACTGAAAACATTTAGGAAAACTTTGTACTTTCCGGGGTACTCTGAGAAAGTAACTAAGGGTCAGGTGGGGGTACTCCGATGAGATGCAGTGCGTCTGTGGAGCCACATCGCAAACTATACCCCTGCTTAAGGAAGACCTTTGCGACGCCAACGATAACGCTGTCAAAGTAGCAGAATTCTGCTCGAAGCTTACCTAAAACCAACAATTGGAATTATAGACACGACGAAGAAGAAGAAGACCAAGGGTTAGTATTCCAAACGCCTGGTTGACTCTTCCAGTGACCCAAGGGCTGGCTTTTACCTTGACCAGAGGCTTACCATTACCATACAACGTGGTAATACCTCCAATCTCTTGAGTACATTACCAGTCGACAGCGATGCGGAGGAATTTTTCGAGGCTTCGGTCTAAGTGTAGGAAGTAAACACCGGGGTGGTTTAGTCAGTAAGACTCTGGCAGACCCTCAACTCACCCAAGGCTGTTCCACACCGGAAAAGTAAAATAAATGTTAGTTTATGTTTTAGTTTTAATCCTTGTTTGTGCTTGACTGCTTCTTAGTTTTTTTGCAATAAAATTCTACACCACAGTTTAGGTATATATAGCAAATTAATTTCTACACCTTCACAACTCACTGTAGCCTCAAAAATATGCATACATCGGCAGGAATTAATATAATTGATCTTTGTGCCACAAACATAATTAGACCTTGGGTTGGAATTATATCTGTACATATTATGGAGCAGTGGTGGCTCAGTGGTTCGAACCACGACAGGCGCTTTACTACGTGTAAATTATGTCTTGAGCACTGCTCTCAAAACGGTGAAGGAAAACCTCGTGAGGAAACCGGCATGTCATAGAACCAAAAAATTCGAAGACATGTGACATCTATCATCCCGCACTGGGCCTGCGTGGTGGAATACGGCCCACTCCCTCTCACAGGTAGGAGGCCTGTGTCCCGGCAGTGGGAACAGTATAGGCTGATTATGTATGTTAAGGAATACAAATTATTGTCCATCAAATGAATTCTTGTCGAATATATAATATGTTACCGACCAAACCCGATTTCTGGCCAAACTAGTTTATTAAGCCGGGGCACTCCGATTAAATGGGTAAGGTTAGGTTAGAACTATGACCAAAAGCGCGCGAGCCGAGCGAGCGTAGCGAGCGGTATCGCGGCAGCGGCCGGCGAGCGTTACTTCCAAAGGCTGTTAACGAAACGGCTAATTAAGCTAGTTGGCTGCGACATATCACGCGTAGGATAAGTCTGTTTGGCCTGAAATTGGGTTTGGCCGGTAACATATACCTTTTTCCTAACACAGGCATTGTTTGCCTAAAAGGAGGCTCCAAACACAAATCATTGTTTAAGAAGCATTTTGTTTAAATAAAAAATATTTTAAAAATATATTTATATATACATCGTTTTGAGGCTGACTGTAAATACATTAATTTACTCGCCACACATTCGTTTTTATGCCCCTATTCCTTACAGCCTCCAACTTGATCTCTTTTCCTCTGGAATGACAAAGGTATGCCAGCGTCCATTGTAACAGAACGCCTCATTTGATACGGACCAAATAGGTTTTGAATCAATTTGTGGAATTGGGAGAATCGTCTTATTGTGACGATAGTGTTACCATAAGTTTTGGATTTAAGGAAGATAATTTTATTGTAGGCTAGCTTTTGCCAGCAGGTGCACCCGCGTAGAGGCCGAATTTACTATCGGGATAAAAAGTATCCTATGTGTTGATCTAGGTAATAATCTATTTGTGTGCCAAACTTCATCCATAAACATTAAGGTGTTTTTGCGCGAAAGAGTAACAAACATCCATACATGCATCCATCCTCACAAACTTTCACATTCATAATATTAGTAGGATAAGTAGGAAAGTAGGATGTGTATGTTGCTTCTGCAAAACTGTTTACTGGATGATCTTCTGAAAAAGCTGTTTGAAAATCTATGGAAAACGGAAGTTTTAAGAATTTAGTTTAATTAAAATTTAGTTTAATTAGAATTTCCAATCCTACTAATATAAATGTGAAAGGGGCTTGTGGCTAAGTAACAATAGCTGCACGGGTCGATCGATCAGGTTAAGCTACGCTTGCCGCGGTTGGTCCGTGGATGGGTGACCATCTTTACATACCAAGACCCCTCCGTGCCTCGGAAAGCACGTTAAGCCGTTGGTCCCGGCTGTCATTTGTGGATCTTTGACAGTCGTTACGGGTCGTCAGAAGCCCGAAAGTCTGACAACCAGTCTTACCAAGGGGTATCGTATTACCCCAGTTACTGGGTTGTGGAGGTCAGATAGGCAGTCGCTCCATGTAAAATACTGGTATTCAGCTGCATCCGGTTAGACCGGCCGACCCCAACGTAGTTGGGAAAAGGCTAGGCAGATGATGACTAATATAAATGTGAAAGTTTGTGAAGATGTTTGGATGTTTGTTACCCAATCACGCAAAAACGGCTGAACGAATGTGGGTGAAATTTGGCACACAGATAGTTTGTAACCTAGAATAACACATAGGATACTTTTTATTGCGGTAGTACTTTCTCGCGGAATGATTTCCGGCCTCGACGCGGGCGATGCCGCTGGCAAAAGCTAGTTATACAATATTTATATATAAGTATGTATATAGGCTGACTGACCTAATAAAAAAAAACAATTTTGGTAAATGAATTATAACAATATCTTGAAAAACAAAATCCTGACTAAATGTAACCGTAACTTATATCTACCTACTTAGTTGATCATATTCATAACTGACACCAAAAAAATACCGAACCTAGTTAACGAATAAAAAAAAACACAAATTACTGTCCCAATCTATAAATCGACCTATTAATCATCAAAATCCTGCGCAGGTGTGAAGTTCATTTAGAACCGAGTATACATGGTGTTCCTACGCAAAAGGACGTCGGCTACCCCATGCGGTGCGCAGGATCAGTCGCGACGGGACATCGAATCTTGCGCACATTAATTAATAGTTTTCAACACAACGGTCCGACACCGCCGCGCTAAATACATGGAATTGATATACCCCTCGGGGAGTCTGTAACTGCCTTAATTGTATACCAATGATTATAATTTTTTTACATTAATTTGATTTTTTTGTGATTGACATTTTTGAAATTATGAGTAAAGTTGTTTGGTGTTGGTGTGAGAGTTAGATGCTATTGTAAATATCTACACTAATATTATAAAGAGGAAAGATTTGTATTTTTGTATGTAACGAATAAACTTAAAAACTACTGGACCTATTTCAGAAATTCTTTTGCCGTTAGAAAGCTACATTATCACTGAGTAACATAAGCTATATTTTATCCCCGTATTCTTACGGGAACGGGAACTCCGCGGGTGAAACTGCGGAGCGCGGCTAGTCTAGTATAAAAGTAGTCGACTTTAAAAATGTCTTTCAAGACAGAGACATACAAGATGAGTAATTTCGAAATGTACTACTTAATATAAAAACATTTCAACTGACGGTTTTTTAGGAAGCTCAGGTTTAACACACATAATGTGACATCACGCCGGCAACCCCCGAAAGTTTAAGCAGGGCTGTGCCTAACTAATATAACCAGATTTCTCCATTAATGTTTAAGTTCCATGTAATAAGGGACTCGCTATTGCCATTAACCGGGCCAAAATCCAGACATGCAGGCAGGGTCATACATGTGTAGAATTTTGTGAGCTTTACAGCTTACAAAATTCTACACATGTATGACCCTGCCTGCATGTCTGGATTTTGGCCCGGTTGATGGCAATAAACATAAAAACACAAATAAACGTAAACATTCTGGTATTAACACCAGTTTTTGGACATCCTTCCTTAATATGCAGTTATACTTTTCGGAAATAGGCTTACTAAACCGCAGACGAAGTCGCGGGCTACAGGTAGTAAGATACAAAGAACATCTTCCCAAACGATCGATCCACGATGAGTAGGTACTTTACACAGGTTCCTAAATTAAATCACAGTGAAAACATTATCCCAGGTGCAATACCAACCAACGTGAAAATAACACTTCAGACGGCACATTCTACTAACAGTACCAACAATAACTATGGAGCACATAATTCAATACTACCCACGTTCAAAGCACCAACTTCGTGAGTCTCCGTGAGCTTGCGATGCACCTGACACCTCGATAAGAAAATTCTATCAGCGACTTCTTCAAACCGAAGGAATGCGCATGACCAATCGGACGATGCTTCTATCGACATCGATACCATAAAAAATCGACGGAAATGATCGAACCACGACAAATGCGAATGCCCCTCGAAATTGAATAAGTCGATACGATATCACCAAAGTTAGAATTGAAAGACGATTGACTGAAAAAAGAATCGATCGATTTACTGCTTCGGTTGGCTGTGGAAAATTTTAGGGTTGGGACAGTTCGTCGATAGTCGATAGAATAGTCTCAAGTTTTGAAAAATGTTGTTGTTTATCTAATAAATTACTGGTGATTGAAAAATCTAAATCTTTTACATATTAAAGACTATATAAATTGAGGTACTCTTAAGTTTACACACAGTAACTGACTTTCTGAGGTCTAAAACAATGCAGTGCAGAAGCCTACGATCGTAACAGGGTTGTATCCCCGTCTGAGAGTTCTGTCAAATTTGGTAGTTCGGTACTGTGTTATTATATAGAATCAGAAAAAGGCATAGCTCTACTCATCGATATCGATTTCAACCATTGATCCAACGATCCACAGCTTTCGGTTCGGTTGAGAATGACATTTGGAAACGGTAGCCACCGACGCAGCGGGGGGCGGTGCCTCGTTCGCCATCTTTATTTTTATTATTTTTTTAGCCCTTGTTTATCCAGTCCGGGGCGTCGCGGCTCACTGGCCGGAGCAATCAATAAAATGCTGTGACCGTAAAACCACGCCGGAATTAAATACAACGCTTCGGCCATTGTAGCCAGGTAACACCCGTCACGCCACAGCGCACCACTGATGTAATTAAAAAAATTGAAATAAAAAGATCCACAATTAACTCGAAACTCCGAATGGGCGCAGTCACCTTAATTTACACTCGATCATTTGTTTGATTATTACGGATGAACGACTTTCCGCCAAAAGTGAGGGGACTGAGCTTCTGTAAATACGTCTAATCCGCAAAAGAACAATCCAATTCGGCTTATTTGAAGTCATTCCCGGGGGGCGACGCTCAAAAAATGCCTAATAGAGAATTATAACAAACACCGGCCGCCGGTGGCAATTTCACACTTTATTAATGCAAGTATTACGGCTAATTCCATCGGTTGACACGTGCCGAATTTGCTGTTCCCATAAAACCTCGGTCCCCCTTCACGCAACAGCCAAAAAACAACAAACCATTCAACTTTCTGTCTTGCGTCTATACATGTAGATATTATGTTCGCATGTAAACAAATAAAAGAAAAAAATCAGGTCCTCCGAAACCAAAAATGCATTTTAATTCGTAGTGTTACAGAACAAAATGCCCTGCAGATTAACGATGTACACTTTTGCACAAAACCGATTTCGGTTCCCTCCAATTTTTGACAGTTCAGCGATGGCGATTCATAGATAAAGTAGCGCGCACAGATTCCGCGGACCATAGATCACAGAGTAATGCGGTCACGCTCTATGGTATTAAGTGTCAGTTATCGTCTCCACGGGGCTTAGTGTGCACGAGTATAATACATTTTTATGTTGGTACGCTCCCCTTGTTGTAATAACAACATGAAGTGAGGTTTACTCGGATTGAATACGGCATTATAATGAAATGATTCATATTTAAGTGAGTCCTCCCCTTCGCCTGTTGTAATTTGATGGTGTCGGGGATCGGAAGCAATGTTTCTTATTAAAGTGGTGTTATGACTGTCGTTTTTATTGTGTTGTATGGGTTCTTTTTGCTGTTTAATAAATTTTGTAATGATTTACACTTCATTGTGTTACATTACACCTGTCTCTACGAAAACGTGGGTTTACATAGCGTAACATTTTTTGTGCATAAATTCTCAACACTTTTTGCTACAACTGAAATAGTTGAACAGCCTTGCAATAAATTAATAGTAATGCAAAAAATCACCACCTAATTTAATTTATTTTGCTATATTTTATTAGCCTGTGCTGTTATTCTTTTAAAACCAACAGTAACTTGAAACCACGCATTGGTTGTGTAAGTTTCCCAGACTCCGCATAATCCGGGATGATCCGATGGCGAAGATAACGCGATAACCGTCCGGTAATAGTCCAAATATCTCCGTAATGTGTATGTAATGGGACGGCACGTGCTAGTCGCGTGTTGTTTGCGCCGAGAGGGACGAACCAGGCTTAGCACTTTCGTCGGCGACTGTACAGATAGCTCCCTTTTAATTACTGATTGATCCAAGAGATACGTTTGTTGGTATCAGATAGTCGTAAATTAGACAAAAGGATTAGTAGCGCAGCTTGCATAATGGTGGAAAATAACTATTATTGTCAGTGATTTGTTAAGGTAGTTCGGATTGTAGAATGATTTGTTTGTTTCTATAGTCGGTGGTGGTGGTGGTGACAAATGAATTTGGGTCTTACAAAAAATATTCTGCGGACAGTTGATCAACATTCATTGCGTCATTTAAGTTTTACTTAGAGCAGACGATTTTTTCAGACATATTAAGCAATGGATAAACAGTATCCTACAAAATGATTTAGATTGTGCTTAATAGTAGTCTTGTGCCTGGTCGGTAATTTTTAAGATCGCTCCGTACTAGTTCATTTCGGTCAGTGAACTAGTTCTCTCTATTAGTTCTATTAGCTCTATTCGATCTTCACTCTCAGCAGTACTTTTAAAGATCACAGAGCAAACATTTAACGTATCAGTCAAATCAGTCGCTGTCATTCTCGTTATCTTTCGGACATAATACGGCTCTTTGTAAATGTACAAGGAGCTGTTAGAACTAATAGACCGATTACAAGTCAGCATTCGGAAACGTTTCTTTTAGTGCAGTGCTAAGAAACGGTTCCCGTTCATCGTTCGCGAACTACACAAGACTACTTAGGATTAATGAATAGAATGTTACGCCATTAACGTGCTGGTCTAGTCCAAACCTTGTGTACCTAACTCCGCAGGCTTTAATGATGATTTTGGCACTTTAGTTCACATTAACGGGCAGGTACTAAACTAAGTATTAATAGTGCCTCCGCGAATAATGACTGAAATGTAAACTCAAATGTTTCTTTCACGTCTTATCAATCATAAAATTAAATATAAAATTACGTTTCTTACTTTTATTTTTTTAAATTGGGCTATACGAACAACAAAAATCAATTTGCAGCGTATTTACAAGACTTTCAAACTGTAATTCAATTAAATATAATCAAGAAAAAAGCACCTACCTACCAATTTATAAGCACGTGTGTAAAGTCACACATACCAACTTGTACATACCTCAACAGTAAAAATAAGTGTTAGTAGATCAAAAGATGGCGTTGTATCAAACGGAGACAGATTGGGCGCGATGTTGATAGTCCATGACTATACGAAATAGTGGGCCAATGTATGTCACAGTGCAGCAAGAACATAGTATTCTATTCTAATTTGTTATTATTAAATTGAAAGCAAATTCAATCTACTATTCTGCCAATGTCTAAAGTGAATTGGAAAAACAATAGTGTGCATGATAAAAAGACAATTAGAAGAAAAAGCAACAAGTGGAGACACAAGTAAAATTCTTCGACTGAACGGCAAAACGGATTGACACAAACAAAACATAAATATGTCGTGGATTGATGGCGCCAAAGTACAGCAGACAGTGCCATCTAGCAGTTAGATTCTTAAACGAAAAAACATGTAACCGGAAACGCAAGCGAGCCCTACCGCTTGGACACGATCGTCGGTGGAGGGGATGCAGCGAGGACTGGCGGAGAGACCGAGTGCGATGACAGTCTACAGTCTACGGTCGAACTTCAACAGTCTGGGCAGACGCTCAGTACCAACGCACGTGTTTGTTTCTTGTTGCAAAATCGTTAGTTTAAATAAAGTTGTTTTGACTTAAATTATCTTTCGTTCGAGCACCCACGACAGTGCCCAGACCTACCTAAAATTATATCTGATCATGAACCTCCACGGGTGCGGGTTGTTTTAAAGAGATACCTCGGCCCCTGGCACACAGGCAACTGAGGGAACACAGGTGGGTTTAGTCAGTAAAAGTATGACACGCCCTCCCGCTCCACCCAGAGTGGGAGAAGTTATTTGATGGTTTCCCACCCAAAAAAAAAGCACTGCTCTTAGGTAGATTGCATAGTGTATACTTTGTGTGTGCGAAGTGAGAACTCGGAAATCGCTAAGACCGTGGTTCTGAAACTAGGAATCGGAAGGGACGAAAAATCAAATAAATTTAAGGGAATTGCTAGTTATCACATGAACCAATACTGAAACATCGATACAGACAGATCGGCTTACTAAAACGCAAGCGTTGTAAGCGGAACGTGTGTTCGATACAATTTTATGAGCGGCGTGAGCTGAGATCGGCTAGATTTGTGGCTGGTTCTATGTTGGCGTACTGTAGGTTTGCACGGTAAAATGGATTGATAGGTAGAATTTATTTTTTGGTTTAACTTCTGATTGTAAAACTGTAGTAGATAAGTCAATTCCATAAAACGTAAACCTGAATCACAGTGCCTGTAAGGAACTCTATCCGGGATATCTTCAATCCAAAATTATTTATATTAGTTCTTAGCATCACTGTGAATGCTGCCCGTTAGAACCCCAGGCCAAAATCAAAAATTCTGGGTGTTCCTACAGGGATTGGTAAGATTCGACGACACATACGGGGGATCACCAGCTCTACGCATAACCGCAGATCTTGGAAAATTCTTCTAACAAGCATGGTTGAGGCTATATTTGGAGGTTTTGCCTTTCTTATCCCCCTAATGAGGGATTTACACAGGGTCGATTTTCACCGTGCAGCTGGTCGGTTTCCAAATCGCCACCTTATTTACACAAGTCGATAATAATCGGTGACTAGTTCGTATTGTATCAAAATATCGACCTTATGCGGCGGGCATCGGGCATTTTCATGATAAATAATTCACCCACCACATGCGAGCTGTCGCCACAACACAAAAGTCGAAACCTACTGTACTTTGGAACTTGCGATTTTAGTCACCTGCGGCCGCCACTTAGAAAAGCGAAAATCGTGCGGCTAAAATCACCTGTGTAAAGACCACATAATACTTTGTACAGACGCCAGCACATCAAGCTACCCCAGTCTGTCAAATGTCTTTGATAGATTTTCAACTTTATTACGTAAGCATAAGGTTCATGTTCAATTGGGAAAATATGACAAATCAAATCAAAATATTTTATTTCACATAAACCTGCAAGGGCACTTATGAAACGTCAGTAGCTAGGTGCACGGTTCCAATTTGTCGCTTCCTATGGAGAAGAGCCGGCAAGAAACTCCACGGTTACTCTTTTAAAAATAATTGGGTTTTACAATGTTTTCAAATTACAGTGATAATACATATGGGAGGACAGTAAGTACCAGGTACTTAGAGGAATGAAAATAAAGAGTAGAAAGTCGTCTATAAATCTAGTCTTAGTCACAGACAGTTTGGACTACCCCAATGTACTGGCGTCTGTACTTATCATCATCGTCCGCAGCCCGACTTCACCCACTGCTCGACACGGGCCTCTATTTTCTTGTGTCTCCACGCTCCTATACCAGCCTCATCCAGGTTTTGCCCGCGATGCTAACAATGTCGTCCGCCCATCTCGTCGCCAGCGTCGGTACATATCATACATTTGAAAAATGTACAGTTGAATTAATATTAATTACTTAGGCCTATATCCCCAGCGTAATACATACATACTGTCACCTTACATACCTTAACTTACACAAGTAGGAAGGTACACACCCCACCTACACAATATTCATTATACATTCTATAAAAAATAATAGGTGCATTTGTGCGGGTGCAATAAAAATGAGCAAAATGGCTGATATAATATCGGGGTGCCGCGGGCGATGAAAAATAAATAAAATGCGTTGCGGGAGGGAAAATGAAAAGCCACTTAGTTCCGGCACGCCCTCTGGAGGGATTTAGTAACAAACTAACAACGCCTGTGAGATTTTGCTGGTGGAAAATGTTTATTTGAATGTATGAAGGGTGTAGAAAAGTTTGTTTTCTATTCGGGTTATAGAAACATGACATGGAAACATAAAAGTTATATTTGGTACTGACAAATTAGGAAGAATTACTGAAACTTCAGGGAAAACCTAAGTTGGTTAGGAAAATCAATGCCTTAAAGTTGACAAAAGGTCTAGATATAAGTTTTAAATATTATATAGCAGACAGCCTTCACAAGTATCTATGTTTGTACAAACTTGTTCTTGTATATAGTTCCCTATACGTATCCCATTTCCTCCTTTTTTGCCAACAGCACAACCGCATTTTTTCGAACATTGTTTTTCTTCGTAGATAAAATTTACGGCGACTACCAACTAATGACGTCGGGAGCGGGCTGCGAATCGGCCATGACGGCCATTTTTCATCATTTCGCGCGCTTTCCCGGCAATATATTATTTTTTTACAAGTTCTACTTCGTCGCTGCGCTTCTAAGGCCGCGGACTCATGATCTGAATACAAATTGAACACGTAACCACTATGTATGTACTCGTATAAAGGGTTGAAAGGATTTTTACTGTAGAGGGTTTTATATGGAATGGGAGATTTACTTACTGGGGTTAGAGATGAGTGTATAGTTGCTGGGATGAATGAAAAGCAGTGTAGTAATTTTTTTTAGTATTTAAGCACTATTTCAGGGTACCCAGTAACTGGGTTGTGGAGGTCAGATAGGCAGTCGCTCCATGTAAAATACTGGTATTCAGCTGGATCTGGTTAGACTGGAAGCCGACCCCAACATAGTTGGGAAAAGACTAGGCAGATGATGAGAGGAAGCTTTCATCATCATCATATCAGCCGAAAGACGTCCACTGCTGGACATAAGCCTCCCCCAAAAAGGGGGATTTGCCATAATCGCCACGCTTGGCAGGCGGATTGGCGATCGCAGTATGGTGGTCAAATGCATAGAGAACGCTGCTACCCATTCTCTAGTAAGTCCCTTAGTCACCTTCTACGACACCCACGGGAAGAAATGGGATGGTGCTATTCTTTTACGTCCGACACCACACGGAACACGAAGGACACGAGAGGAAGCTTTAAGCTATCGTTTTCAACGGGATTAAACATTTAATAAAAACATTTCAGCGCACTTTGAATATATTCGTTCTTTTGCGGTCTAGCCGGTCAGCTGCTAGCTTACCATGCCATCGATGTTGCATTTCCAACTTATAACCTACCACCTAACCTACGACTAGGTAGGTAGGTACTTAATTTGTGTAGAATTTTATAAGTTGGAATTGCAACATCGATGGCATGGTAAACTAGCAGCTGACCTGTGAGTCATAGGTCGGCTTCCGCAAGAGAACGAATATATTCAAAGTGTTTCCATTTCAAACAACGTCCATAAAGATGCAGGAACAGATTTAATAATGTAACATTTTTAATTTGAAGAGGACAATAACAAATGTCATCATAACCCTTGACTTGCGACGCCTGGGTCGAGCCGGCCCACCCCACCGCAATGGGACCGAGTATTTTGCCAGATGTGCCTATTACAACAAAAGTCGGTTTCGATTGCGGCTGAATGCGAACAGATAATCTTTTAAACGGTACACTATTGAAATTTCGTTCAACGACCCCTGTTTATTTACATTCCATTGACGATTTAAACAGGTTTTTTTTAAAAGTACATAGTACAAAATCCAGCAATGGATTAGCATTGATATTTATAAATAGAGATGGGCCAAATGCGATCGAAAAGAGATAGCTGATAAGAATAATTGAAACATGTGTCACGGTGTCGTGGTTACAGACAGAACCATTGTTTATGGTTCTTTTAGCGGTTACCGAAATTCGTTATCTAAATCTTTATTTAGCGTAATAAAAGCTGTTAACTCGACACCTGTCACTCATGCTGTTCGGTTATTTGGTTATCGAAATATAGGCTTACGGTGTTTCGTCAGTTTTTTTTTTTGGATTATCGTAGCCATAAATTATACGAAGCATCCCGAGTTTTGAGTTGTCGTAAAATGAGTATTTTAATCATTATCCTTGCAAATAAATCCTATTATTCCAGTATAATAGAAGAATCAAGGTTAGAGGAAGATACGGATTTCGAGTTTTGCTTTTAGTGCATTTATAAAACTATAGAGTCTCCCTTTTCTTAATTTGATTTTAGTAAACGAAGTCAACTTTATTAAAACAAGATGAATGAAAAACGTATTCCATCACATCATAAGATCATAAAATAACCTTTGTATTTACTGTAAATGAATAATAAAATGTTCTAGTTATATTCTCATTTCTTTTGAATCTTTTATTTTACAACACGAAGCGTCTTTAACGTTTAGGGTTACGAGCAAACGTCACAATGATGTGGCGATAAACACTGATGGATGGATCGTAAAAATATATTGGGCGATTGTGAGTTCATTTCCTAAATTAAGTTCCGCTTCTACGCGTGTTTTTATAATATAAAAACGTATATTTTAATCGTGTTTTATAAAAAGTGGTTGATTTTATGGTGTTATAAATGTGTGTTTTTTTATAATCTTTGTTTTAGAATTTAGATGTTTTATGTGAGAGGTGGCCCAGTGGTAACTGCCGTGACTTACGAATTGTAGGTCGTAGGTTCGAACCTGAGCAGTTACTTTACTTTGTGCAAATTATTTAACCACTACTGCTTTCAAAACGGTGAAGGAAAACATCATAGAACCAAAAATGAGAGGAAACTGTCATAGAACCAAAAATTCGAAGACATGTGACTTCTACCAGCCCACATTGGGCCCGCGTGGTAGATTACAGCCCACTCCCTCTCACAGAGAGGAGGTCTGTGTCCCAGCAGTGGGAACAATATAGACAGATTATGCTACGTGAGACTTAATTCTTATATTCTTGATCAAGTTTTAGTCGTCAAATCATTAAAAATAATTCCAATTTAAGAGACTGATCTATCAAAGCTCGTAACAAAAAGACAACACCAAGCAATTCTTCTTAAATAATTAATCACCATAAAACTCTCCACCATCATTGAAATCAGTACTTCGTAGATATAATCACAGCGCGGTGATAACCGGCTGGTCTCGCGAGAGCGTCTCCCAAACGTATCATAACGTGTAACGACCGCATCTGTCGGACCCGGACGGTTCGGACCCGTCGGCAAACGCAGGGTTAGGTGTTCGAAATCTGTTTGAATATTTAAATTATACTGTCTGAGAATTAATAGGAATTGGAATGTTTAATCGAATGATTTTAAATAATTCGTTACCCACCAAAAGCATTTTCATGTGAAATGTTGCCAAGACGAGACCATATGACTCGCACTGTCAAAATGTTGTGTTGAAACTCTTCGGTATTTTGTTATAGATAAGTCCAGACATATGATCAATTATTTTTATACAGAGAAGTCTTTGGTGCCCTAGCCAGAACTATTCTATCTAGATCTCTTTTTGAGGGCAGCGGTCTTTAGCTTTTTTAAACAGGTTAAAGTGCTAACTGACAAATTTAGCACATTCTAAAATATACCTATACTGGGTCTAACAAGGAGTTTTAATTTTAAAACAATGGTTTACATGATTCCCTTGGTGGGTTGCCACAAATGGCTCGAACGCATTTTTTGTACCTTAAACGTCTGTTGAGTTACCACACAGTATGAAACCGTATTGTAGCGTCGATGCGACGCAGCCATGATATGCAGTCAATGTCGTACTCTGCGACGAGGTCTTTCGCATTGTGTAGAGAACATAAACGAATTTGTTTAATTTGTTACATACCTTTTCTACGTGTGGTTTCCAGGAGAAGTAGCCGTCCAATGCAACTCCCAGAAAAGTACTTTCGTCTACCTCTAAAATAAGTTTTCCATTATAATTAACGTTTAGTTTTTCTCGGTTACGACCAAATGTCCTAAATTGTACAATTTTTGTTTTATTTAGATTTACATGCAAATTATTTGATCTTAACCAAGAAATTGTTGATTAAATTGTATTGTTAATGTCTATTCTGTAATAATTTATGGCAGTCTTAATTGGTGTATTCGCTGTAGTATGTATTAATTCAAGACTCACTGTATGTCGTAAGTCAAATCGAAATTGATGTTGTGCAGTAGGAATTACAAACCATGTATATTACCGTGACAATTCATTATTTCTTCTAAATCATTCTGTTCGAAAGCTTTATTAGGCACGGCAGGGTCAATCGCTTATGTTAAGGTACTTTTGACACGGTCGGTCCCTGGATGGGTGACCATCTATATATACCGAGATCCCTCCGTGGCTCGGAAAGCACATTAGGCCGTTGGTCATTTGTGGATCTTTGACAGTCGTAACGGGTCATCAGAACGTCTGACAACCAGTCGTATCAAGGGGTATCGTATTACCCAGTAACTGGGTTGTGGAGGTCAGATAGGCAGTCGTTCCATATAAAGTACTAGTATTCAGCTGCATCCGGTTAGACTGGAAGCCGACCCCAACATAGTTGGGAAAAGGCTTGGCGGATGATGAGTCTTGTTGGTTATTTTGATACCGATAAGGGGCCATTCATAAATAGATAACATCACACAAATTTTATGGTTTCTTGCCCCCCCCCCCCCGTCCTTGTCATAGGTGGTCACACTTGTGACACCCCCTCCCTCTTGTGTGACGTCACATAGTTTTTAATTTTATATTAAGAAATAATTAAATTTAAACAGCAGTTTTTCAATAACAAAAAAGACTTTAACAAGAGCAAACAAAGTCAAATATTTTAGATAGAAAGAAGAAGCCTTATAAATATAGATCGAGTAAGTAATATTTTAAAATTTTTGGTTTGAGTACCTACATATTTTCGAGTTTTAATATTTCAGATTTTAACACGACAATGAGACGTCACAAAGCTCTTGACCCCTGTCCCTTGTCTCACAATGTCACATTTCGTTGAACTCCTCCCCCCCTTAACGTGTGACGTAATTTATGGATAACCGATAACCTGATATGGTGATCCTTGATATAAAGTTTAAGAGGAGCGATCAGTTTGATAATAGCGTCAATCAGGCGCTTAGATGACGACATGGCTGGCAACTTGCCACTAACTAGTACCCAGATAATATGCTTTTATGACACTTGCCTACTGCCTAGGCCTAAACCTTACAGCCATTAGCCCTAAATAGTAGAAAAGGAAGATTCACGACTTAAATAATTTAATTTTAATCTAAGGAAACTGATTTTTGTTTTTAAAACGCTCCGCCATGTCGCTGAGGGAAGGATTGTCAAGAGAGTCTACTTTGCTCTTTGCCAATCTCTCTTAACGTACTGTATTTCTACGTGGGGTGGGGCGCTTAAAACCACACTCCTAAAGTTAGAGAGAGCCCAGAGAGCGGTATTAAAGGTAAGCACCTTCCGCCCCCTTCTTTTCCCAACAGTTGAGCTTTATAAATGCTGTGGAGTTCTCACTGTGAGACAGCTCTTTATCTTACATACCGTAGTGTTACAGCATCTAAACACCCCTTACGCCATACTTACCAGAAGACGTAGAGACACAGTCTGTCAACCCCATAGATGTAAGTTCGCATTCACTAAGAGATTTTTCTGCTTTCAAGGCCCACATTTATATAACAGACTCAATAAAGATCTGCAATTCTACTCATATCCAAGTAACACTTTAAAAAAAACTGTTACAAACTGGCTACTTGAACACAATTATATTGACACAGAGCGGCTTCTTCTTTCTGGAGAAAAGTCTTTCTAAATAAATGCAACTATTCCCCACATTCTGAACACATACACTTCACACACATCCCTAACACCTCTCACCACGACACATTACACTTTTTCGTTTGTATTTTAGCTTTTGTGTACTCCTCGTTGATTTTATTTTAAAAAATTTCATGTATTATTTTGTGACCATTTTTTGCTTTTTTGTGTATTTGCAATGCCTTAAAATATATGAACCAAGGGTTGGGACTTGTGCCCTTAATACAAGTTATCCTGATAACTTAGCAAGGGTGCAAGTTACGACAAGTTCTAGTGCTATGCTTACATTTAAGTCTTATGTATGTAACGTCAAATAGCTGTAATGGTTGATATGAATAAATAAATAAATAAATAAATAAATAAATAAATAAATCCTGCCGTCTTGTATGGGTCAGAATGTTGGGCCACAAAAGGGATGAATTAAAGGCAATTGCATGTAGCTGAGATGAGAATGTTAAGAGGGATGTGTGGTGTTACACGGATGGATAGAATAAGAAATGAGTACATAAGAGGAAGCCTGAAGGGAGCACCAGGCGCGGTCCGAGAGGGGGGGTACCATGACCCCCCCAAGCTGTAAACGTAAACCTTCTGAAAATATAACAAATTTTCTTATTAATATGTAGTCTTTGTCTGTGACCCGCCAAAGTCTTTGGCTGCGACCGCACCTGCCGATAACTGAAAAGTTGTGTGGAAATCGGTTGTCACGGTATGGGCATGTGATACGGAGGAATGAGGAAAACGTCGTGAAGAAAGTTTTGAGTATGAATGTCGAAGAGTAGGGGGAGACCAAAGAAACGATGGATGGACTGTGTGAATGATCACATAGTTAGAAAGGGTGTGACTACGGAGATGACGACTAACAGAGAAGTGTGGAAGACAAAGACATGTCGTGCCGACCACAAATAAATTGGGATAATGCAAGAGAATGATGAATTTTAATCGTGAAATATACAGCGTGCATCAGATAGATTAGTACAGACAATCTAACTAAACAACGTTCTTTATGGGACCAGTATTGTAAACAGAACATCGCGCCTTGTTTCCTCGAACGGTTTCGCAGAGGAGTACCTAGGTGTTCCATGTGGTGCCGGACGTAAAGAATAGCACCATCCCATTTCTTCCCGTGTCGTAGAAGGCGGCTTAGGGACCCACTAGAGAATCGGCAGCAGCGTTTTCTATGCATTTGACCACCATACTGCGATCGCCAACCCGCCTCTCAAGCGTGGCGGTTATGGCAAACCCCCTCTTTTTTTTTGGGGGAGGCATATGTCCAACAGTGGACGTCTATCGACTGAAATCATGATGATGATGATGTGCCTACAGTACACCCACATTTCGACAGTTATGTTTAAGTCCCATGGAGGCGAGCTTATTGCCAACCGGGTCCAAATCCAGACTCCAGGCTGAAGACTGAACAGGCGGAGAAATTCCAGACAGAAAAACGAAAATCTTTGTCCGATCTGGGAATCGAATCCACCACCTCATATTCAACAGTAATCAGTATCAATAACCAGTGTCGTAATCGTCTCATACAAAACTTCGATATCTACTCGACCTAAATGTATGCGACGGCAGACTGATAAGTATGGAAAACTTTCAAAGATGAAAAACACATTACACCAACTACCTCGTCCCTAAATCGTCCCATGGCCCCAAGTCCCATATTAACATACCGAATGTCCCACACCGTTTATATGTAGTGTAGCTTACGTAAAGTTTTGACTACAAACAGTTATTACGGACATTTCAGGATCCTTGAGGGCGTTATAATATGGCGGTAATATAATTGTCGGCGTTTTAAAGGTTACGCAATTAATTAGGGGGGAGGGGGGAGGGCTTGTCTATTTAGAAATGGGTGGTTCTTAGTCGTGTGGCGTAATTCTCTTTGCTGAGTACAATAATTCTTTGGTTTTTTTTTCGGAAGTGACAGAAAGAGCTTTTTGAAAATTAGCTTTTTTTTTCTTTTGGCGTTTGTATTGTTTATTTGATAATGTGAATACTTTTCTATCAGGCGATTTTCATTTATTGAAAATTAGCTTCGCCCGCCTGATGGTTGGAAATTATCTCACGAGAACGTACTACTGAGACCTATTTATACCATCAGCTATCTGCCAGTGAATGACGCCTCAATAAGTCCAGCTGTTTCGGATATTAGTCTAACCGAATATTTTTTTTATTGTTTTTACCATACTTTCGTACGCATTAATAAAAAAACTATTATTTTGATATTACAAACAGACACTTCAATTTTATTTATTTGTATGTATGTAGTATATAAGTTCTTTTTATATAGACGTAGGTATAAACAAATACTATTTAAAAAGAAAACAGTTTTATTTAATACTAGCTTTTGCCAGCGGCTTCGCCCGCGTGGAGGTCGAAAACTATCCCACGGGAACGTAGTACCGGGATAAAAAGTATTCTATGTGTTATTCCAGATTACAGACTACCTGTGTGCCAAATATCATTCAAATCTGTTTAGCCGTTTTTGCGTGAAAGAGTAACAAACATTCATCCATCCATCCATACTTACAAACTTTCGCGTTTATAATATTAGAAGGAAATAAAACGGTTCTGATTCGTTATGTAAAACTTTTAAAGAATGCACTGCTTTCGAAGTCGTAACGAGCCAAAAGTCCGTCTTATCACTAAATATTATAAAACAAACTCCCCCGCCGCGCCTGTCTGTCTATCTACTCGTATCTGTTCGCGATAAACTTAAAAAGAAGATACTAAACAGATTTTCACGTTGTGTTCCCCAATAGACAGAGTAAATCATGAGAAAGGTTTTTTTTTTTTTTTCTGGGTGGGAAATCATCAAATAACTTCTCCCGCTCTGGGTGGAGCAGGAGGGCGTGTCAGACTTTTACTGACTAAAACCCACCCGTGTTCCCTCAGTTGCCTGTGTGCCAGGGGCGGCGGTATCTCTTTCGAACAACCCGCACCCCCGGCAGGCATCGGCCCTTGCGGGCCCCATCAGTTGGTGCTGACTTCTCTTTGAGACGCGCGTGGAACACAACGCGCCGTCGACCCGGGCTTGGTCCTTACCGGATAGCGAGCTACCCATTACTCGCCGTCCGCAAGCCCATGATCATGAGGAAGGTTAAAGTGTACAATTTGTTCAGGTTTCGTGTAAATTGGTTAACGCGAGCGAAGCCACTGGAAAAAGCTAGTTTAGTATAAAATCGAGTTCGCGATTGTAAATAAGTACCCATTACGTATTAACGGAGGTATCAAGATGATCTTTTCTAATAGGTTATAAAGCACTAATGTCCTATGAACTGCATCCCATTCTTCCTGAATTCTTTTCCAAAAAATTTCGAATAATTATTCCTCCCAGTAACACTTATATAAACTCTTGGCAGCAGTTATTATCGGGGCGAAACGGGGCGATAATATAATTGGTGGCGTTTTGAAGTTGACACAAATAATTAGGGGGGGATGCGACTTCCACTCTATTTACCGACGGACTTCGAAAGGCTGTATTCTGGGAGATGAGATACAGATGTCGAAGAAGTGATGGCAGCTTGATTTACTTTGAGGATTTTTTTTAGGCGTGGATATTATGCTTTTTGCACTAGATAGAGACCATCCTGAAATACCAAGACTCCAGTTGGTTTTGGCTGTCATTCATGCATCTTTAAATATGATCACAAAGAGCGATAATAGTTGTATTTACGCAGTTTTTCTCCCACATCTTTAATCATTTTGTCAGTTATACCTAAACTGTGGAAGCATGCATATATTGTGCCTGTTCACAAAAGTGGATCGAAACGCAGCGTTGAACACTATCGTCCCATTTCCATACTGTCTGCCTTGTCGAAACTCTTTGAAAGGTTAGTCCATAACGAAATTTATCCTATAGTCCATAACATCATAATTCAACAACAGCATGGTTTTGTCAAACTGCGGTCGACAAATACTAATTTAATATTATTTTCTAGCTTTTTATTTGATTGTGTTGACAGCCGTATACAAGTGGATGCAGTGTATACGGACTTTTGTAAGGCTTTCGACAAGGTAGACCATGAAATACTACTAAATAAAATAGCGTTCAACGGAATCCGTGGTAATCTTTTGAGGTGGTTTACTTCTTATATAACCAATCGCAGTCAGAGGGTTGTAATCAATGGTCACCAATCTAACATCGCACAGGTGACCTCTGGTGTGCCTCAAGGCTCCATACTTGGTCCTCTTTTGTTTATCTTATACATCAATGACATCAGCCAATGCTTTCGCAATACCAAGTTTTTATTATATGCCGATGACCTTAAGGTATACAGAGCCATACGACAAACAAATGACTGCCTTCTGCTGCAACAAGATTTGGACAGACTATCCTGTTATTGCCAGAAAAATAAGTTGCAACTAAGTTTACCGAAATGTAACTTCGTAAACTTCACAAAAAATAAAACGAAAATAAACTATACATACACGTTGTGCAATGCCCCTCTACTTAAAGTGGACTTTATTCGTGATCTCGGTGTTATCCTTGATTCTAAGCTTTGCTTAGACCTACACATAGGAAAAATTGTAAATAAAGCATATCAACTATACGGATTTGTAATGCGTTCAACAGTTGATTTTAAAAAGCCTTCTTCTTACATTTGCTTGTATAAGTCTCTAGTACGCTCTCAACTGGAGTATGCCGTGTCCGTCTGGAGTCCATACTACAAAAAGTACGTTGAAATGATTGAGTGTGTTCAATATAAATTCCTACGTACCATACATTATAGATGCTATGGATATTATTTGCCTTATCAAGATTTGCTAGCAAAGTATAAGCTCGCAACACTTGAAAATAGACGTAAGTATTTAGAAGCCATGATTTTATACAATATTGTTAGTAATAAATTGGACTGCATTGAATTGTCCAACATGTTATGCTATGCGGTCCCTAGAACAGTCCATAAGCGGAAGGTGCGCGCTGGCACATTATTTTCAGTGGGCACTTGCAAGTCCAACTCTGGCTTGCGTTCGCCTGTTCGCAGAATGGTAGATTCCTACAATAGGACTTTTGAACATATTGATATTTTTGCATGTGCTCCCTATAGGTTCAAAACCCTTATTCTTAAGGAGCTCTCCTGAATAGCATTATGTATTTTTCTCATTTGTAACATATATTGTTTATTATATACATTTACTATTATCTTAACACGATAGTTAGTTTAATAAGTTAAAAAAAAAAAAAAAAAAACTTGTGTTACTCGACCCTAGCGATTATTTTCACTGTATTGAATCCTATTGTTAACCCGTGAACAGCGTTGTGGGCTGCAATATTGTTTATACGTTTTGTGTATTTCTTGTTTCTATGTTTTATATTGTAGCTGTTTGTTGTTCCTTTTGAATAAAAATAAAAAAATAAAAAAATGTTATTGTGCTCGAGATTTTGTAAAAGACATTGTACATGAATAATTGCATGTGCTAATAATTTGTCACCTAACGAAATGTATTTTTGTTAAATATTTTTCCGTGTGGTGCCGGACGTAAAAGAATAGCACCATCCCATTTCTTCAAGTGAGTGTCGTAGAAGGCGGGACTTACTAGAGAATGGGCAGCAGCGTTCTCTATGCATTTGACCACCATACTGCCATCGCCAACCCGCCTGCCAAGCGGGCGATTATGGCAAATCCCCCCTTTTGGGGTAGGCTTATGTCCAGCAGTGGACGTCTTTCGGCTGATATGATGATGATGAATTTTTTATGTTAACGCCGTACCTAGCTAGCCAGATGAAATTGTAATTTTTTAATAATTATGAAATTAATTAATTACTGCTACTGGTGCATAACCGTTGTAATGAATAATAAATAAATAAATAATCTCCAAAATAAATAGGTATAAAATCATCAACATGTGCCTAGCCTTTTCACAACTATGTCAGCTGTCAGTCTGGGGTCAGCTTCTAACCGGATGCAGCTGAATATCTGTATTTTACATGGAAAAAATGCATTTCTGACCTCCACAACAGTTACTGGGTAATACAGTACCCGTTGGTAAGAGTCGTTGTCAGATTTTCGAGCTTCTGACGACCCGAAACGACTGTCAAAGTTCCACGAATGGGTTAACGACCTTTCCGAAGCACGGAGGGGTCTTATCATGGGTAAATACATCAAACGACCAACCCCGGCAAGCGTAGCTTAACCTGATCAATCGACTCGTGCGGCTGGTATTACGTAGCCACATGCAAACGACACAGCAAAATCGCCAAAAATCGAGTTCAAACAGAACACTAAAATGTAGCAGAACACATACCAATTAACTACTAAACAGCTATCGAAAATCAACATCCAGAAGGCACCCGATCTGAACATCAGAATACATCGTTTGGAGCGGCGCCACGTCCTACCACCTCCCCCAGTGGGGGGAAGCTATTAAGCCAAGCCAAAACTAATTTAAATTAAATCCTAGTGAATTACCCGACGAGGAAATTGTCGAGCGCACCCCCGGTGCTCTCACTCGGGTACTGTCGGGTACGGAACTGTTGGCTGTATGGAATTTTTACTTTGGGATGTGGTAAAGAAAAGTTTGACAACCAGCCTTACCAAGGAGTATCGTGTTACCCAGTAACTGGGTTGTGGAGCTCGGATAGGCAGTCGCTCCATGTAAAATAATGGTATTCAGCCTCATCCGGTTAGACTCAAAGCCGACCCCAACATAGTTGGGAAAAGGCTAGGCAGATGATGAGTCTTTTTGGTTATTTTGATATCAAGGATCACCATATCAGGTTAGCGGTTATCAATAAATTACGTCACACGTTAAGAGGGGGGAGGAGGTCAACGAAATGTGACATTATGAGACAAGGGATAGGGGGTCAAGAGCTTTGTGACGTCTCATTGTCGTGTTAAAATCTGAAATACTAAAACTCGAAAATATGTAGGTACTTAAACCAAAAATTTTAAAATATTACTTACTCGATCTATATTTATAAGGCTTCTTCTTTCTATCTAAAATATTTGACTTTGTTTGCTCTTGTTGAAGATTTTTTTTAATTGAAAAACTGCTGTTTAAATTTAATTACTTCTTAATATAAAATTAAAAACTATGTGACGTCACACTAGGGAGAGGAGGTGTCACAAGTGTGACCACCTGTGACAAGGATGGGGGGGGGGCAAGAAACCATAAAATTTGTGTGATGTTATTTATGAATCGCATATTATGCCATTCATAAAAAAAAAGTCACATAGTTTTTAATTTTATATTAAGAACTAAGGAAAACATACATTTTCGGTTCCATACGTTTTAACCACAGAACTATTGCAGTTTTCTATGAAACAGCAGATTTGTTTACTTAATCAGCCTATATTATTCCCACTGCTGGGACACAGGCCTCCTCTCTGTGAGAGGGAGCGGGCTTTAATCCACCATGCGGGCCCAGTGCGGATTGGTAGAAGTGACATGTCTTCGAATTCTTAGTTCTTGTACATGCCAGTTTCCTCACGATGTTTTCTTTCACCGTTTTGAGGGCAGTGGTGATGAAATAATTTACACTAAGTAAAGCGCTTGCCTGGGTTTGAACCTACGATCTACATCTCGTAAGTCGCGGCCGATACCACTGGGCCACCACTCCTCTCTATCTAGATTTGTTTGATAACCGACAAAATATAACTACGCTACGGATTGAGAATCATATGCTGAATTCATTGTTACAGTTTGCGCACTGGTTAAAAATTATTTACATCTACATCTACACTAATATAATATAAAATATAATATAATTATAATTATAATAATATAATAAAATAATATAATATAATAATATTATAAAGAGGAAAGATTTGTATTTTTGTATTTTTGTATGTAACGAATAAAGTTAAAAACTACTGGACCGATTTCAAAAATGATTTTGCCGTCAGAAAGCACGTTATCACTGAGTAACATAGGCTATATTTTATCCCCATATTCTTACGGGAACGGGAACTACGCGGGTGAAACTGTGCAGCGCTGTATCTGTATAAAAGGCGAATTCTATGTGAAGCCTCTAAACTTCGGCCTCCAAGCCTCCAAGCTTTGGAGGCTTCACATAGGATTCGCCTTTTATACAGATATAATTTTTGGGAAGTGGGTAATGGGAAGTGTTGGCTTTGCAGTCCAAAGCGACATAGCCCCCAACACTTCCCACCCCGAGCGTACCACCTATATTGCTTGCGGGCGGCGGGGCTCAAGCGGCAGCCGCGTCGTTACATGTACCATTTGAATATTATCTACCCCCCAATCCCACTCCACCCTCCGCCCTCAGAGAGTTTAGACACAACTGTGAGGCCTCAACGCCTTAATTAATGCAAATTTGAGTGCTAACAAGATTATGAATCTGGCCGCTTTTTGACTTACTCTAGGAAGTTGAGTGGCTGCTTCGTGTCAGTTAATTATGTATGTGTTTTGGTACGGTTTTATTTGAGTTGATGTATGGGTTTTAATTTGCATTGGTCTCTTTTTTTTTTGTAAAATATATAAGTACCTATTTGATGTGTTTGGTCAAAACCCGGCTGTGGAGATTGTTTGAAAAAACTTATCTGTTTCTGTATCTTATAGGCATGAATAGTTTAGTGTGTAGGAGAAAAAGTGTTATAATTTTGTTTCATCATCATCATCATATCAGCCGAAAGACGTCCACTGCTGGACATAGGCCTCCCCCAAAAGGGGGGGAATTTTGTTTACAAGTAACTAAACAAAAGTAGCAACGTCGGCGAAAAACTGCTTTACAGTTGGACAGAGGTTATACAACCCTAGTTTTAGTATATGCGAAACCCGAAACACGTGTCTAGTGTTTTTATGTAAAGCATCTGTGTAAAAAGTCGATATATAAGCTTGTTATGTTACCTAGCTGTCTACACAAACATGGTCACCACGCGGCGCCCCCACGCCGCCTGCGCGTCCAGCGTCGTATTGTGCTCATTGATAATAATTAGGCAGTAGGTACCTAACCGTACGGCGATTGTATTGTAATTAACTGGTGATAAAATTTTCCAAAACATTTTTGGGAAAAAATATAACACGGTGTAAAAATGTTTGGAATCGATTCAGTTACTTATTCTGAACAAACTATTCTATTCAGGTTTCGCATATACTAAAAATAATGTTGTATATCGTGTAAAAAATATATATTTCTATTCCTCCCGCCTTATGCGAAACAGAAACCTATCGAAACAGCCGTGTCCGGTGAGGACTTGTGTCAGGCGGAAGGTGAGGACGCCGTGCCGCCTCTCAAGCCACTCCTCAAAGAGGGAACTTACCGCCGCAATCGTGGCGTGCCCAGCACTGGGTTGCGATAATCGCACTCTCCATGTCGCCATGAGATCCCGCCGGAGCTCTGTCCGCTGTGCCGCGATATCCCGCGGCAGCGGAGTTGCGCCCCGGCGTTTGGCCTCCTCGCGCCACTCCCAAGTGTGTGTGAGGACCTTTGCCTCCAGATCCTGCTTTGAGTATGGACTACAGTTGTAAAGCTGAGAATAGATGCAGTACAAATTGGTTGAACTTGTAATAAATTAAATATGCTATGATTTAAAAATTGCTTAGTAGGTACATGGTGTGACAGCAAAGACCTAATGCGACGGCTGCTAAGTGAAGAAACGATCGCAGTCTAAGAAGAGCACCGATTATCATGTTTTACTGAATCACCAATGTTGTATTTTGATTGCCTTGAAGCAATTGAAGAAATGAAGAACTTTTAAACCATGGTATTGTGAATTCGCGTAAGTACTTACTACCTTACCAATAAAACCATGTCAACACGACGACAGACGATTTTCCTTAGTTTCGTTTATAACCCGTCTTATTTATGATAGTCTATTTTAGTTAAGTTTATATAAATTACAAAGCAGCCAGCCGCCATAATTGTCATTTAAGTACATTAATTAGTACTGTACTTATTAAGATTATTTCTAGCATAATTTTAATATATGTGATGTAGCTCTGGTTTTTTAAATAAATAAACACGAGTCTCGTAAAGAACATCTCAGCTCAACTCAATTTAAACGAGATTGCCTCAAACCCTTTCCTAACGACTGTGCCCACTGGACCTTGCAAAAATGTGCAAAAAATATCCATTTAGCAAGGTTACCCTAACCCGTTCCCAGGCGTGATGTGCATCAATCATCGAGAAACATTGTGGATTTAATTTTAAATCAATTGGAGCCGCGCGTGCGCTCCATCCATCTTGCGTTATCAATATTTATAAAAGTTTAACTTTGACGTGACGGACGGAAATGGAAAGGAGATCAGAGGAGTTGAGATTGTGTTGGTACTTGCGCATGAGTGGCTGTAGCGTTCTTGAGACTGGAAAATACTGGGGGTGTCAGAACAGGACATATACCAGATAGAACCTACCTATTTAAAAAAATTTCTTATATATACGGAAAAGATCAGAGAAAATAAAGGCTATTTTTATTTATTTCAATCAAAATCAAAAATCAAAATCAAAAGTCATTTATTCAAACAGGGCTGAGAGTCAGCTCTTTTTGAACATCAAAATTGCATAAGACAGTCCCCCAAAACGCCCAATAAAAATCTTTACCTGGAAAAAAAATGGTTGAAACGAAGGTAAGCTCTACTCAAATTTTGTTTTTGTTGGAGGGCTGTAAGGCTTCCCTCAACTCTTTCCAGGAACTCTTTTCCCGTGCCACCTCGAACCAGGGGGGCCCGTCAACGAAAATACGGGCCCTCTCGAAAATAGTTCTAAACTTCGAAGTGACTCCTACAACTGATTAGTTAACTTTTTTGGACGGATAAAACCATATAGGGAGTAGGGGCAACTGTCAAATCGTGTAGTAATTCATTCTTAGTTTGGGCCCCAAACTAATCATAGGTCTGTAAGTGATACGGATTAAAAACGCCCGTAACTTTGACCGAGATTACGGATTTCGTGCTTAGAGACTGGCACTCGGGTCGGTCGAGAAATTGTAATAATTTATTAGCTAGAATAGACACATTAGTACAAACACTTCTTTGGGTTCGGTGCAAAGGGAAATATTATCAAAATGTGGCACACAAACACCAAACCGTTGAGCTTTCTATCATAAATTCATAAACGATATCCTGTTTAGTGTTCTTAGAAGTTCGTTGCAAGGTTTCTGAGTTCGCTGTTAGGCTTCACCTGCTCAGCTTGGTGATCGCGTAATACACTAACGTTAGTAACGGCTTTCATTTTGACAGTTCAACAACATTCATTGCGTTATTTACGTTGTTGGGCAGATAAATTTTTCGAACATATGAAGCAATGGATTAGCAATGTACCTATTTCAAAATGGTTCAGATTCTGATTAATAGAAAGACAGAAAGAAAATACACTTATTTAGCACAGACTAAAAAGGCACACAATAAGTATACTTACAGCAAAAAAATAAAACTTAAGTAAAATTTTTATAATTATTAACTAATTTTATTTTATTGTTATTTTCGCCACTTTCATTAACTGGGTTTAATTACGCAAACCATGTAAGTGCTGTGCACACCTTTAAGCGATAAGTTCACTGTAGTACTATATTAATTATGACTAAACTTTCTGTTAATGTTTATGTGAACTAGTCGTTGGAGTTCCATAATAAATAAATAAATAAAAATAAAAATCAACAAAAAGTGTAAAGTGTGATGTCAGAAACTAGCATTAAAGTGTGCCTCATGGCTGCGCTAAAAAGGCCCAGTTCAAGAAAAATGCCAGACAACTAGTGCCTGACGCTGGTTTTCAACTGAACCTGACGTGTGAGGCGACGGATGTAAACCAGTTTTATACCAATACCTTTATTTAATAGTGTGTTATGTAATTGTATGGTCCCCACGGTCTCAATGAAATCCTACTGATCATCATCATCATCATCATTTCAGCCGAAAGACGTCCACTGCTGGACATAGGCCTCCCCAAGGCGGGATTTTGCCATAATCACCACGCTTGGCAGGCGGGTTGGCGATCGCAGTATGGTGGTAAAAATGTATAGAGAACGCTGCTGCCCATTCCCTAGTAGTTCCCTTAGTCGCCTCTTACAACACCCACGGGAAGAAATGGGATGGTGCTATTCTTTTAGTCCGGCACCAAACAGTACCTAAATGTGATAGTTTGGATGTTTGTTACACAATCACGCAAAAACGGCTGAACGGATTTGGAATTTGGCACATATTTAGTTTATAACTTGGTGTTAATAGGATAATTTTTATCCGTGTGTAGTTTCCCGTGAGTTTTTAACTTTCACGCGGGTGAAGCTATGGCAAAAGCTATAAAAACTAACTAATGCGTGATTTTTTATAAAACATTTTCCAAAATAGAAAAAGCAAGTGATTTCCTGAAACTTTTTCCGGAAGTCGCTTGTTTTATTTTTCGTTTTTTATTTATAGTACCTACGTACACCACACCAATTCGAAATTTCATCATTCTTGGAGTCAAAACAATGCATGTTTATGCGATAGCAGGGCAATCGCGGTTTTTGTTGTTTTAATTTGTTGTCATTTTTTGAAGAGGTCCGTTGCTGTCTCCGAAACTCATCATCAGATCTATATGAAATTTAAATGGAACCATTTCGAAATAAACCCCTTGCGGACAAAAAACGAATTTTGTAAATTCGTCTATATATGACGGAGTTATGCCCGAACATACAAAAAAATAATACAGTGGCACTCCGGGAGTGCCAACAGAAGTGAAAACTTGAACAATTAGGTACGTGTGTATTTTTTAAATCGTCAGGAAATATTTTTTGTATCGTCAGCGTATACTGATCAAGCTCAACTAAATCCAACTTGTATACAGAGGTGTTGGTAACGGTGTAGCGAGTTCAATTGTTTTTTCCCATCTCAAAAATGCTCAAGCTCCCAAAGAAGTTTTCACTTCAAAAATTTAAAAATATAAACATGTCGAATGTATGACCTCCTCCTTTTTGAAGTCGGTTAAAATAAGGATAGTGACTATGAGTTTAACTAGAGACTGCACCGCATAATATTGGCCACTTTTCGCCTCCATCCGTTGCGCGGTGGCGAGCTCGAATCACAGGCTTCCCCCTGCTTACACCCCGCTTGTCAACTGATTGCATTCACCTGATTAACTTGCGAACATTGTCGTATGTAATTACCTATTGGCAACTAAGTACATACCTACACATAGCATAAGAAGACTATAATGTTCGCACTGCTGGAACACAGGCCTCCTCTCAATGAGAGGGGCAGTAGTCCACCACGCGGTCCCAGTGCGGTTTGGTGTATGTCACAATATGTCTTCGAATTTTTGGTTCTAGGACATTTCTTCACTATGTTTTCCTTCACCGTTTTGGGGGCAGTGGTGTTGAAATTAAATACACAAAGTAAAGTGCCTGGGTTCGAACTTTTCATGACTCGTATGGATACGATACCACTGGGCAACAAAAACATATCCTACTTCCTATTAAGTTTGTATGTTTGTTGCTCAATCACGTCAAATCGGTTGAATGGATTTGGATGGGCACACAGATAGCTTATAAAATCAAAATCAAAAGTCATTTATTCAAATTAGGCTGAGAATTAACACTCCAATCCAATCCGTCAAAATACAGAAGACAGTCCCCCAAAACGCCCACCCTTCACCACTTCCTAGTGCTTTAGCTGGGAAGAAGAAGTGGCGCAACAAACTCCCCAGCAGCACAGCTGTCTGTTTAGTCGGATAGACTTGATTTTATACATACATAGGGAAAGTAATAAACATTACGAGACACAGAACATTAATTAAATAATTAGTCATATGTCAGCTAGCCTTGCCAATATACCAACAAATAAAATGGATACTTACCTAAATCAAGCACAAAGAATAAAAATTAAAAATGTAAACAAAGCTTAATACAAAAATATAAGCCTCCTATTATAAAAGGCGTGATAGCTTACATTATAACTTGAATTAAGACAGGATATTTTTTATCCCGGCAGTACCTACGTTTCCGAGGGATAATTTCAGACCTCCACGCAGGCGAAGCCGCTGGCAAAGACTAGTCAAATATATTTTCAAAACAATAATCATATTAATTATGCTCGTGTGTGGTCTGCACATAAAATACGTTTGACACTTAGGTCTAAGACTCATATTAAAGCTAATAAAATGGACAGTCACAAGTTCACAGCACGATATTATCTTTATAGCGTTTGCAATTGTATAAATTATGATATCTGCTCACAAATCATAATGTACTTTATGTACTTGCGGTACTTATTTTAATTGATGTGTGGTCTCTTGGCTATTACGGCTGTTTTTATTCATGACGTCAGAGCCTTTAAAATGCCCTAAGCAACCGTTGCTAAATTACGTGGTTATTATTCTAGGGTTCTCCGATGTGGGTGCGGGATTGCATACCCGTTAGTCTTTATATTAGGCACAGTCACCTAAAGAGATAAGTAGGTCGTCGGATATAGTTGAAGTTTACGAAGAAACCGATGGAGGTTTTCGAATGAAGATTGATTTGATAAGTTAATTGTTGGTTTTGTTTCATCAAAGTTTTATTCGAAAATATCCATTGGTTTCTTAGTTAACTACAACTATATTCAACAACTCCCTGGCACACAGGCAAATGATGGAACACGGGTGGGTTTTAGTCAGTAAAAGTCTTACACGCCCTCCTGCTCCACCCAGAGTGGGAGAAGTTATTTGATGATTGCCAACCCTGGTTAGTTACCTCTTTTGGTGATTGTACAACGAGATAAGTATTTTAACGTCCAGTCGGCAGCTGATTCCTAGAAAAACGAAACAAAAAAGTGAAATTGAAAAACTTTAATTTGTTGAATACGAGGCTTTTGGCTTTTGGGAGGGGCTTGTGGCTAAGCAATAATAGCTGCACGGGTCGATCGATCAGGTTAAGCTACGCTTGCCGCGGTTGGTCCGTGGATGGGTGACCATCTTTACATACCAAGACCCCTCCGTGCCTCGGAAAGCACGTTAAGCCGTTGGTCCCGGCTGTCATTTGTGGATCTTTGACAGTCGTTACGGGTCGTCAGAAGCCCGAAAGTCTGACAACCAGTCTTACCAAGGGGTATCGTATTACCCCAGTTACTGGGTTGTGGAGGTCAGATAGGCAGTCGCTCCATGTAAAATACTGGTATTCAGCTGCATCCGGTTAGACTGGAAGCCGACCCCAACGTAGTTGGGAAAAGGCTAGGCAGATGATGACGAGGCTTTTGGCTTTTGGCTTTTGCTACTCATGTGTATAAATTGTCTTTTTTTTGTATTATGCGTTTTGCTCGGACAGAATAAACAATTTTTCTTTGTAGAGCCCAAAACCTCAATCTAAGTACTTAATTTATTTCTTACTATGACCAAGGTCTAGTAGAAAGTTGTCATAGTATACTTACATAGAATGCTAAAAATGCTATATTTCGTAGACCGTAGCTCGTAGCAAGCTACATTACTACGCGACTACGCGCATTTTTTTTTCCATTACTCATTTTATTATTACGTGACATGGTATTCATTTAAAGTAGCATCAAACACATTTTTAAGAAAACGTCACAAAAAAACCTATACCTAAAGAGCGCACTAATAATTTAGCGTAGGTACCATAAGAATACGCTACGCAACTATTCTACGAGCTACGGTCTACGAAAAGTGTCAGATTTTAATTCTATAGTTTGTTAAAAATGTGAGAAGTGACAGAGTTTTTTTAGGGAACGCAATGTATTGGTATTTATTAAAGTGATTTAGGTATCCATTATAAAATTCTTTTGGGAGATTATCCTGAATCTCATTTTTATCAACGTTTTCGTATTTCAAACTGCATCAAAGCAATAAAGTTAGAGCTGGCTCTCTGATATTATGCTAAGCTGATGCTATTTGCATTATAATCATTGGTTACTAGTTTTAAGGAGTTTTTTTTCTGTCAAAACTCATACTTATTTTTTTCTTTCTTTCTTTATGTTCACTATTTTCAATGTATAGTAATTCTTCAGTGGATGCTTTAACTAGAAATGTATGTCGTAAATATATTTTTAATTTTCACAGAATTGCACCAACCTAAAATACATTTCAGCATAGCTATGCACAACCATTCGATACGCTTCCGTACCAAATCGAACATCAATAAATGTTGATGTTGAATGAAATAATAGGAGTCCTATAAACGCTGTTCACAAATCCAAAACCCTAAAATTTGGCACCGGCGTTCTTCTTACAGCTGTTTGCTGTCGAGGCTAAGGCAAATCAGGTTATCGAAATGTGCCATTTTAGATAGGTACGATAGCCCGTCGAACGGTTGTTGCTTTGCGGAACAGTCTGACCCAGCATTTTCCCCCGTCTTTCAATATTTTAACTTCCTTCACAACTACCCATGTTATTCCATAAAATAATAGAAACATACTTTTCAACCCTTACAATGCTACATCAATAAAACAACTAAAGCGGGCCATTCCCCACCAGACAATACATAACGCGGGCGAGCGTAAACCCGACATAATGAGAAGTAACGATGGGCGCGTGCATGGCCCGCCTAATGACGAGACAGAGATGAAGATATGGGAGAGGTGCGTGTTAGAGCGAGACGGAAGTATATGCTCACGATGTTGATATCTAAACTGAAATTGGTGATGAATGCGGTGAAGTATGCTTGAATATGTTATGTTATTTGTTTACCTTAGGAAGAATTAAAAATACATACATAAGTTGAATCACGTTTACAAAATTTTCCCTGTTGTGTGAATTGAGAGTCTACGTAAATTTGCCGTATTATAGCCATTTGATACAACTGTCAAAGTAAGATGGTTGTGATTTGAATACAGGGTAAATTTTTATCCAATGCGCAAACTGTAACCATGAATCCAGCATATCAACCTAGACCTCCAGCGCAGAAATTTTTCGTCGATTATTCATTGGTTAAAATTTTATCCTGTTTACGGAACCATTTAAGGCCTATTCAAACCTAAGTGGTATTCGCTACCATCTGCGTTAGAGAAAACAGAGTGGGGATGCGGTAATATTATTGTTCACACCACAGCGGTTTTCGCTAACCTTGTGGGTAGAATAATCTGGCGGAATCTGTTTCGCCCAACAAGCGAAACAATACCTATGCGGTACAATGGCACCAACTATTCCACTCTAACCGCGGAACTATCCTGAGCGAAACCCGCGCCCGCGCGGTATGCACTTCTACCCACAGCGGCAGCGAATACCGCTTAGGTCGCTCTAGCCGCGGAACTTGATACTAAATACTTGAGCGAAACCCGCGCGGAATGTACCTCTACCCACAGCGGCAGCGAATACCACTTAAGTTTGAATAGGCCTTTTTTTTTTTTTGTGGGTGGGAAATCATCAAATGACTTCTCCTGCTCTGGGTGGAGCAGGAGGGCGTTTCAGACTTTTACTGACTAAAACCCACCCATGCTCTCTCAGCTGCCCGTGTGCCAGGGGCCGCGGTATCTCTTTCGAACAACCCGCACCCCTGGCAGGCATCGGCCCTTGCGAGCCCCACCAGCTGCTGCTGACGTCACCCTGCGACGGGTCAGCAATGGCCCCGCCGCCTACCACTTTTCGGCCGCAGGGGATAGGGAGAGCGGCCAACGCTATACCGACACTCCTCTTCCCCTGCGGCCCCACCGCGTCCGCCATCAAACGGTGGCGGCCCCGTCCAGGCCACGGAGGGGAAGAGCGCTACTCAGAAGTACCGGCACTCCTCCTCCGCCGCAGATAGGCCTTTAGGTGGGTAGTCAAATTGGTTAACAGTTAATTTTCTTGACTTTATTTGTAGAGGCTTATGTTTAGCAGTGGACTGATTGATTACTAAGGGGATTCCGATGCATTAGCATATTTAGCCTTCAATGTTCCCACTGCTGGGACACAGGTCCACTCTCTTCGGGAGGTCTGCTGGTAATCTGTGATTAACTCAGAGAACGTTTGTGTTCTTTCACCAGAATTAGCTTAACTACTGACAGGTCATATGAGTTACTTCATATCATTGTTTATTTTATTTGACTGTTTAACCCATTTTATTTTTATTTTTTTATTAATGATGTTTTCATTTATTGTTGTTAAATGTTAATTACTTACCTATTATTGTATGGAATCAAGTTCTTCCAACTAAACAGACAGCTGTCAGCTGTCAGCAGCAACTGATGGGGCCCGCAAGGGTCGATGCCTGCCAGGGGTGCGGGTTGTTCGAAAGAGACACCGTGGCCCCTGGCACACAGGCAACTGAGGGAACACGGGTGGGTTTTAGTCAGTAAAAGTCTGACAAGCCCTCCCGCTCCACCCAGAGCGGGAGAAGTTATTTGATGATTTCCCAACCAAAAAAAAACAAAAAAAAAACAGACAGCTGTGTTGCTGACTCTCAGCCTAATTTGAATAAATGACTTTTGATTTTGATTTTTTGAATCCACCACGCAGGCCTATTGTGGGTTGGTGGATGTCACATATCTTCCAATTTTTGGTTTCTAGGACATGACAGTTTCCTCACGATATTTTCCTTCACCGTTTTAGAGAGCTGTGGTGATTAAATAATTTACACCAGGTAAAGCGGCCGCCTTGGTTCGGACCCACGACCATTCATTGGCGAGTTGTAACTCATATGTCGGGCGTTACCAAATTCTAATGATGATGATATAACATTGGAGTGTCAAAATCAAATTCAAAATCAAAAGTCATCTATTCAAACGAGGCTGAGAGTCAGCACTTTTTGAACGTCAAAATTACATAAGACAGTCCCCCAAAACGCCCGCCCTCACCACTTCCTGGTGCTTTAGCTGGGAAGAAGAAGTGGCGCAACAAACTAACCAGCAGCACAGCTGTCTGTTAAGTTGGAAGAACTTGATTCTATACAGGCACGTAACTAACATCCAACAATAAATGAAAATTTCATTAACAAAAATTCAAAAAAAGATGGTTTATACAGTCAAATATAATTAACAACGATATAAAGCATCTCATATGACCTGTCAGTTACAGTGTCTTCTACAAGGTGTATTTTTCGTAAAATGTGAGGGAGTTTATGTTATAGTTTGAACTAAAATAACCATCAATGACCCTAAGGATGAACGAATAAGCTAGAGAGCAAGAGGTTGTGGGTTCGAACTGTACCTACTCCGTTCCTGGGACAAATCTTTTTATCAACATAGAATAAAAAAGTAGACAATTTAAATATAGATTTTTTAGTAAACTAACCATTTTTAGATTTTTTATTTAGGTCCCTTAAACTTATTCCGCAATGGTTGCTCCCTTGTCTTTTAATATTCTCGACCTCCGTTTTCGTAACATTTTTCTTTTAATTAACAAACTTAACATAAGTAGTGCTTCCTCGTTGAAAGTCATTTTGTTAATAAATGTACCAAAACCAGGCGAGGTCCGAGGGGAGGCTCCTAGGGGTCATGACCCCCAAAGCCGTAAACGTAAACCTTCTTAAAATCGTATTTTTTCGAAAATAAAACAAATTTTCTTATTAATATGTGGTCTTTGTCTGTTTCTTAAAATCATATTTTTTCGAAAATAAAACAAATTTTCTTATTTATATATGGTCTTTGTCTGTTTCTTAAAATCGTATATTTTCTAAAATAAAACAGATTTTCTTATTTATATATGGTCTTTGTCTGTTTCTTAAAATCGTATATTTTCGAAAATAAAACAAATTTTCTTATTAATATGTGGTCTTTGTCTATTTCTTAAAATCTTATATTTTCTAAAATAAAACAGATTTTCTTATTTATATGTGATCTTTCTCTGTTTCTTAAAATGGTATTTTTTTTAAATAAAACAAATTTTCTTATTAATATGTAGTCTTTGTCTGTGACCCTCACCCCCAAAGTCTTTGGCTGCGACTGCGCCTGACCGAAACTATGTAGCATCGCCTCCGCATTGTCTACGCGTCGCCGACGCGGCGTCTACATCGAAGTGTCTACGTTTTGTCAACTGCAACGTATACAATGGTTCACTTACATGGTGACGGACCGAGTCTTTACCAGAAAAACTTTACTTGTAAAACTTTAGTCATTTAGCAAAACTTATTTGCTAGACTCAAAATAGGCTTTCGGTCATGAAGCATTTATTTTCTCATTCACAAGTTTTTTTCCTTCGTGATTTTTTAAAATAATTTTATACTTGAGTTTTAATAGACTTTTGAACATGGTGTCAAGGTATGAAGCCTTTTCTTAGTCATTATAATTTTTTTTTTAATATTTAAAAGATAAAAATAACCAAACACATAAAGATCGAAAAGATGTAGATAATTAAAATTAAAATAAAATTGAAAAATATCTCATAAACTGCCACTTTAGATAGGTAGATACGACCGTGACCTGGAAAAGTTCGATTCAAAAGGTTGAAATCACTAAAGATTTATCTCAAAAACTTAAAATAAACTTAATCAATAACCCGATTATCCTAAACCACAAAAATGACAACGGTGAAAACAGAGCGCCCGGAGCGAATCCTGCAAAACTCTCATTAACCGACGCTCTAATTAAAAAGTAATTAAATTCGCGCGAGAAAAAGAGAGAACGACATTTAACTGATACTAATAAGATCGTCAAACAATTACGAGCAGTGCGGCGAGGGAGCGAGAGGCACCGACCCTCTCGCTTACACACGGCGCTCTCTATTTAACTTTTAATTTATACTCATTCCTTTATATCTTTTATTGCTTCGCCCATCGCGGCTCCTAATGCGCCCGAGGTGCTCCTCGCACTAATTAAATTCATGCAAGGCTGAGCCGCGCGGCCCCGCCCCCCCCGCGCCGCTCCGCCAATGGGCGCGCCGCAAGCCGCCGTCTCCGCCCCCCACTACACTCAGTACCAGATCCCTGATAGAGCTGTCATGTCGCGTCCGAACGCTCGTTACGCTGTCTTGACATATTTTATTATTATTTATGTCAATTACGTTATTACTTTTTTGTTTAATGGAATAAGGAATTGGTTGTGAAATTGATTGCCTTTCGGTCGCTTATGATTCATCACTGTCAAAAATATAATCTGAAACGTGTTAATTTTGTATGATTGATAGTTTGTCCGTCATTAGAGCGCTTGGGAGGCGTCGTAATCTAGTTTTACGCAACTCTATTGTGCGCATCTCTCTGTGCCGCTGTCTGTCGGCTCGGCGGTTGATTGCTCACCCATCACACAATCACCTGTCAAATTAAAAGAATGGGTGAAATCTAAAATATAACCCGTTATTACCTCCGAACAATTCCTATGAATATATTTTTTTTTCTCGTTCATTACAGATAATAAACACCTTTCATCTTAGCCGGTAGAATAGATCACATATCAATCATAATTTTATAAATGAGTTTTGGAGCTGTTCCGGAATTAAATTAAGTTTTTAACTTTAGGTAATAACTCTTCTTGTCTGCACCTACTGTCAAATCTTTAGGAACAACATAAGCTTAAAGGTAAGTACCGAAAAGGGCAATGGTAAAACGCAGACCTCTACTGCAACATTCCATAACATAACTCCTTCCCGATACTCTCTACATGTCACTGTACAGCGGTGCGCCATGCGGCTAAAAAAGATTATGACAACCCCACGGGCCCGCAAACGTATGGTGATTCTATAAATCCCATGTTGCACCCCCTACTGTGCGATAACAAACGTTATCTTCGTATAAATAAGGTTTATTTCAACTTACCGCCACCCGTCGCCTACGTTACCGTTAATTCAATGTATGCCGTCCCTTAATTTATGGGCCGTTATTCAATACAGATCTGTAACTTCACGGCATAAGGTTTGAAAGCGTTTAGCAGCGGGTGCGATGTACTGCCGGAGAAATAAATCTATGATATGAAGGAGGCGGAGAATTAATTTGCGTGGTGGTGGGGGGTAGGGAGGGAGGTGGCCCCGCCCCCGGGCGCGCCATCGCAGTGGCGGGCGCGGCGTGGAGCCCCGAGCACTCCGTAGTACCGACTGTACGCGACGCGCGCCAGTGTTGCATCTTGTGTTAGTGCTTGGACTGCGAAGTGACTCAAGAAAAAAAAAATTGGTGTTTTGAAAAATGACATTAGAGAATGGCGTTGGTTCGTAGGTGAGCGTTGTGGTCAAGATATCGGGTGCGAGGCGGGAAGGCAGCGGCATGGTGCTGGAGGGCGGGCTGCCGGCCCCGCTGCAGCTGTACGCGGCGGCGGCGGCGCAGCTGGCCCCCCGGCCCCCGTGGCCGCCGTTCCTGCCGTTCTTTGGGGTCCCACCGCCGTTCCTGACGCGCCCAAGACTGCCTCACCCGATGCCTTCGCGGGCCCCGCACGGGCCCCCCAGTGAGGACTCCAATGAGGACGGTGCTAGTAGTAAAGGTAAGGTTAACTTCTCCTATGCTGCTGAACAAAATATAAGTTTGAAGCTCAGTGAGTTAGATAGGTAGAAGATGAAGGCATATTTTACAAAATTAAAATGTACAAGATCATGATTGTAGAATTTATCACAAATACAAAAAAGCCTAACCATTTATAATGGTCCTATGGAATATGGCTTCTTTATTACTCTTCAAATCATCAATTTTATTTTTTCGCATCGTACAATATTTTTTTGTTTATTTTTCTACTGCAATTCTTTAGAATGCAAAAAGAAAAAAAAAAAACAAAGACTTGTGCCATTTATTATCCCGTCCAATAAATATAGGTCCAATTGACATTTCAATAATGAAACGAGATCAAACATGGTAGATAGGTATCTATTATAATGTAAATTAATTAATATGATATCCTGTTTGTTCTGATATTATTAGCACTCAGCTATGGCGGGTAACGATAACCTTAACTATTACAAGAACATGCCCACTGTTTTTATATTTAATTAAATAAATCTGGGGTTTTTATTTAATTAGGTAGGTTCAAACTTCTAATTATTAGGTTCTGACCGCGACTTCATCGGCGTAATATTTCTTGTTTCAAGATTAAATATGTCCCATGACACTTGGCAATACTGGCTTCCCAATCATGAATTAATTTTCGAAATCCGATCTGTAGTTCCGAAGATTACCCCAGGGACATACCTATTCACAAATTGTACCTTCTTGTACTTAGACTGTCATAAAATAATTAATTCACGATAATTTGTAATTGTGACGCTGTAATTATAATATTAAAAAATATAAGTTATATACCTAAATGGTAGATATAATAAGTTCTGGATTTTTAAACTTTTTCACAGTTGAGGATATCCTCAACTGTGAAAAAGTTTCACTTAATTCGGTCTAGACATTTTTTCGAAAAAAATCCAGAACTTATTATACCATATAGGTATATAACTTATGGTATATAAGTTATGGTAGGCAATTTAATATACAATAAATTACCTACCATAACTTCTATATTTTTTCTGTACAAATACTACACAGAACGGTATGGTTTTAAATGAGGTTTACTTAATTCTAGCGAAAGCAGACATACCTATCTCAGGTTTTATTTGTGAAAGTTCAACTGTTTCTAAACAATAAGAAAAAGTAATCAACTAAGCTAGTCCATGAATAATAATTTTTGTTACAGTTTCACAAAGACAGTGTCAAAAGTATTTTACATGAATTTTGAGGTCGTTTATTAAAAATATATTTGTATTGCTTGTTTTCTTGACTGTACCGGTAACATTATTTTTATTTTATTGTAGTTAGTACCTAAAACCAGAGACATTCGGTATATATTATTTTATTAAACAGGGAGGTAGATTAATGTAGCATGTTTTATGTTTTAATAAATGCAGCTTGTAGGATCACCTAAATAAAAAATATTTAAAACACCAATAGGCCTTCCCCCTATTACGTGGGAATTAAATTGGCGAAACGAGGGTGTACGGTAGGAAAACCTCTGCCCAACCCTTCGGGCAATAAATATCTCGGGTATCTAACAAAAAAAAAACACCGAAAAATTGGTCACTTAGGTAGATGTTTAATTATTTTAAATCTACAACACCAATTTGATTGGCGTGACCAATTAAAAATCCTCTAGAAACCGTAGGAAATAATTAACACTTCCATTTTAATTAATGCGATGATGTATTACCGCAAAATTATCAATTCCGTAATATTCCACCATTATGTTCGGCTAATTATTTTCTCGCATCTAAACAAACAATGCAAGAAGTTTTTCTTTATTGAATATGTTTTTCTTTCCTGAATGCCGTCGCTCTACCTACTATTAACAAATTTAAACATGTTTATTTATCTCCACAAATTACATTCTTATACTAATTAAATTAAGTTGACAGGTATTTAGACAAAATATATAACACCATTACAAAATATTATATATTATTTTTATTACAATCAATATCCTATTCATAATTTTTAACGTGACGATATTATCGTATATGTCCACGTCTATAAAACATATGGAATTACGTGCACGTTATAACGTTTTACGGGACGGAATTTTAAAAGTGTCTTCATTTACATTTTACTTCCCTGAGTTACTGCGATGCCGTGATGTGGACGTGAACGTTCACGATATTAATCGTCGCGTTACAAATGATAAAAGTGCACATTTTCTTGTGGACTTTCTAAGATTTATGAGGTAGACCAATAACATTAAATATAATGTAGTAATTTCCTTTAAGTACATTTTTTTTCTTTATTATTCCGGTTGTGTTTTCTTTTCTTTGGTGTGATAGAAATTTTAAAGCATCTTCATTATATTCCCGTACATTTTACTTCCCGGTGTTACCGTGATACCATGACGTGGGCGTGAACGTCCACGGTATTATTGTCACGTTAGCAAATTATAAAAGCGTACATTTTCTTGTAGATACTCTCTAAAATTTAGGTAGAGCAATAACAATAAATATGATGTAGGAATTTCCTTTAGTTTATTATTTTTATTTATTTATTATACCGGCTGTGTTTTGTTTTTGTTTGATGTGATGTAAGACCCATTGTTTCTTATTAGGTGTTTAATAGAGTTTAAAAGTGTTATGTTGCGACTTGCGTGTTAGTATTTTACGGTAAAAGACAATGAAGATGATTTTATAGGGATGGGAAAAGAATTTGACCGAGATTTTTTTGTCGATTTTTAAGGATTAATTAGTTCCATTGATTTTTGTTAAGGTTTTATACCTATGGGTTATTTGTAGAGGAAGTATTAGTAGGTCTTACTAACAAAATTCCTAATGGATATTCTTTAATCTCTATAGACTGATAAATTAATCTTATTAATAAAGAAAACTTCACAAAATATTGATAAGTAAGGTAGGTAAGTAACTCTCTACATAAAGGTATCTACTCTAATAAATATCCATATCGGTAAGCCGATTATTAAAATATATGCTAATGTTCACGTGAAACCTCGACTCTTTTATAGAATACAAAATTATGCAACACGCTTATAAAAAAGGCACATTTTGCATAACAATATAGTTAATTAATTTAACTTATCAACAATTTACAACAACAAATGGGTGTCGAAACGTCAGCTTCTTATTAATCACGGTAGCTTTCCATTTTATTAGTATATTTCATACTTCAATAATTATCATGTTGTCACAATTAACTTCGTGATACCAGCGACAGTTGCAACGAGCTCGTCACGACTCGGAACAAAAACTATCGATTAATTACTCGCCAATCGATTCAGACATGAACTGTCAGTATCGATTATGAGTTAACGACATCACCAGATCTTCATTCAATCTCACAAAGCTGCAATCAAGACAAGGCCGATCGCTCATCTAAAACATATTGTAATCCAATATCATAATGGCTAGATTAACCGCGCGTTGACTCCAACGCCAACCTGACCTCCAGATTAAAAGGAACGAACAAATAATGGTATAAATAATGATCTTGTCGCGTCGATACACTTATCCTTCTAGGCATAACTTATTGCTTTTATAATATTAAGGCATTATTCCCGAAATATTCTCGAGGCTCGTTTGAATAAATTTTGTATTAATAAAAAATAAACGTCGGGTAAGGTGCTAAGAGGCTAACGAGCGTAATCCAAATGTAAGTTATTAGTTGGTCGCCGCGGCCGCCTGCTGGGCGAGTCGTCCTCTCGATACCGCGCGATACCGCTCGAGAGCGCTCGATACCGGCTGTATTCTGTATCGAGATGTTTATCGATTCTTTTGTCGGCTCTAGCGCTGAGGTGTTACTCACGAAATTAGGATGTTAAATGTTTTGTCGATGACGCACACTCCAGACTCTTTGTATACAAACGTTTTTTTTTTTTTGGTTATAGTAATAGAAATATCAATAGGTTTTTTGTGTAGTAAATTATAGATGATCACGTGTGAAATGTTTGGGATGGCCGGCTGTAGCTGTTGGGCGATAGTATCAATTGATATGTAATGAGGTTCGCTGGCTATTATTATTTTCGCTTGTAATGGTAATGTGCGGTGTGCCTATGAAGTATCACAAAGCTGCAGGTTATATTATGAACGCGAGCATAAACTTAAATGAACATTTATCTAATAGTGTGTAAATCCGGGGAATTTGTGGTTAAGCAAGTTGGCTTATTTGTCGATTCGCACGAATTCACTCCGCCGAGACGGGCGAATCCACATTAGGCAAATGACATGTTTTGAATTTTATGCAATTTAGTTGAGAAATAAAAATGGTATTTTTCTTACTAGATAATAGAAGAAAATCGAACTTATACGAAACTTTATTGCATAAAATTGAAAACGTACCAATTGCCTAACACGTACTACTGGACTTGTCGATTGTCACACATATAAATTAACTTTGTGCGAATCGCCTACAAAATAATATTATTTGAACGTTGTCGATTCGCACGCTTAGGGCGTCTGAATTCGTGCGAAATTCACTCACCGATGTTGACTACAAACTTAAATTCTCCGTACATTCAAATCACTGGCATTTTTGACAGTTTTAGTTCTTTTTAATAGCTTATAACACGGAAAATTCACGTAATTTGCTCAACTATTTATTTGCTCTGATTATAAATTCCCTGCTAAAAAGTAACTGCTATTAATTCTTATAATTGTTACTCTTTGTTTATAATAACGTAGGTGAGAAGTTTATTGCAAATGTTATCACTTTTAATTGTATATTTATTGTTATATGTTTCGCTTAATCTGAAATGTGCCTAAGTATCACGTTGACCGATGAAGTCATTTCGGAAAATAGAAAGACGAGTGTGAGTTGCTTGTTAATGCAAAAGGTTCCGTAACGATGTGTGAACTCTTCTACAGTTATCAAAACTAATAACATGCATAAGAAAAATCACAAAACGTCAACTCGAGTTGGTAATTGAAAGCATAACTTGAAATTATTTTAACATTTACCTGCGTGGAATATTTTATTCAATTTAATTTTTCTTATTAAAATTTGCCTGTAACGTATGTTATAGGTAAAGGAACTGTGAACGAATTCTTAAAAATTTTCTAAGTTGAACTGAAACTCAGTTTTCCAGAAAAAGTCGAATGGTTAAGTGCAGGGATCACCATTATTAATCTACTATGAGAAACGTTCATTTTAATCATACTAGAACTAAATTACTTATACTTTTCTTGGCGTTTATGTTACGGAACCCTAAGTTTGACAAAATGAATACATGCGTAATACTTATTATTTATCCTAGGAATGTTGAACTAAGTTACTGATTAATTTTAGGTAAGTATTATTTACTTATGTACTTACTTATTTGTAAACTATACCTAACTAATGTAGACGATACATAGTTGAACGAAACCTAAGATATCATGTTGAGCAGGTATACAAGCTGTAAGGAAAACGCTTCCGAAGCCAGAACGTAGGTTATATACAACTTACATTCAAACGGATACCAATAATCTTTCGCCTTAAATTGGTTATTTTGCATCAATTTAAAACGTTTGACGCTTCTGTAATGTTTCTACTTATTTTATTTTGGCGGCGCTTTACAAGACTTGGGGTCGGTTTAAAATGTAAACACATTTTAAACCGACCCCAAGTCTAGGCGGCGATTTTAGGCTTAGGTCTCTCTAGGTAGGCTTAGGTATCTCAAACAATGGTTCATTAAACTGTTATCACAATATACTAAAAAAATTAGGTAATTATTTTTTTTATCTAGATTTTTTTGATGGTAGGTAAGTTATACAGTATTTCGAGAATCACTAGTCCTACCACCAGTCTTCGTTTTTGGAAGCATTTCCCTTATACCCTGTATAGGTAGGTAAGTACTTCTACCTACTGATTTATATAGATTTCTAAGTACTTAATTGCACTAAGTAGAAACAGCTTGAAGAAATTTGCATTTTTATTGATATTACGCCAAATTTATTAGACATATATATAAGTTTAACTTGAGGTACCTACAATAATACCTACCAAAAGATAGAAGTAACCAGGGTCATCGGATATATTAGAAGTTTAAAGATAGAGATACATGTCTCTTTTGGTGACGGTACATACGACCGTACGAAATTATGAATTTACACAAAAAAGGAAGAGAAGAATGGAGATTTTTTTTTTCCAATGTATGTAAGTATTCCAATTACAATTAGGTAAACTTTTAATTGCTGAACATTAAGCCCAGTAGTGGGCACAAGTGACACGCTGCGGTTTTAATAAATATAAATTTTAAAAAAGTAAAAGAAACATAGTTAATGTTTTAATTTTGAAATGCCTTTATAAACACTAAATAAGTAAACTACACGGTAATAAAAATATTTCCATTAAAATAACATGTTCAAAATCATGACATAAAAATAAAAAATAAATCTTTTATTACTCCCAGAAATGCATGAACATTATATTTATTATTATTATTTTTTTTTTTTTTTTTTTTAAACGAACAAGAAACAAATAAAAAATTGGCTTTAGCTAAATGATTCACAGTAAAAAATACCCTGACCTCTAAACTAAGTAAAAACCTGTATCTTAGAAGTCAGTGTACCTTCAAAATTATACATGGATATAATAAGCCTTATATTTACCTACCTAGATAGGACACAATGATATACAAAGTAAAATAGGTAGGCTATTCCTTTTTTTTAACCACATTTAAAAAAATCCTGTGCCTAAAATCTTAAAATGGAGACAAGTTCATCAACCTGCCGACGGTTACAGCAAATACTGCAATAGCTCTAAATATAACTTAAACAAAGGGAGACTATGAGTTACAATAATTGAGTAGGTACCTAGTAGAGGCTGTCATTTTTATTAAGTTTAAATAGCTTAAAAATTACTAGCTCTGCTACTCTATTATTATAAATAGCTATAATTAAGTGTATAGAGGACAAAAAGTTTCCATATACAGCGAGAAATAAATACAAAGAGGACAATTTTCTATTTCTGATAATCTGTATTTTAAAATTTAAAATAGAGAATTTTCTATTTCTGATAATCTCTATTTTAAAAGTTAAAATACAGATTATCAGAAATAGAAAATTTTCCTCTTTGTATTTATTTCTCGCTGTGTAGGGAAACTTTTTGTCCTCTATATATGAAATGTGTAATTTTGCTACCCAGATTTTTATTAGACGTGAACTGTATCATGATGACCATGATTGTGTAAATATATTGTAGGAAAACGGGCTTTTGTCCACAACTCCACGTCAAAATGCATAGTTTGCGTACGGGTAAATAATATATACACCGTGAAATTTAAATGCTTGTTTTCCATTGCATGCGCTTTTTTTTACACGCTTTATATTAGCTTCACTTCTATGTTTGTTTGTATGTTTGTATGTAACCGACTCCTTTGGACCAGGGACTGAATTACCCAAAAATTAAGGTACCTTTAAATTTCGGTATGACGTCATACCGTTAAATAAGGGTTACCGAAATATTTCGATACCGTTTTTATTTGCAGTAGCGGAATTTTGAGTTTGGAAATGCATACCGGTATATTTCGGTAGCAGTACCTAAACCTTAATAAATAGGGGTTTTCTTTGATGCTCACCTGAGAAGCTCTGATTGGCTGATTGCACATTAGTATGACTCAGTTTTGGTTTTTATTTCCGATCGGAAGGACACGGCCGGGAGTGTAAACTGGACTAAGCCGAGTGCCTACCTAAGGTTTTTTATATTTCTTCTTTAAGGTTTTTTTTTCGTTCTTTTTATCTGACTGATGTAGTGGAAAAATGTTTTCTCATAAACATGGTTTCTATTCGTTTATGTAGGTATCTGCTCTATAGCAGATACCTACATAAACGTAAGTACCTACAGTTACATTGTTTTCTTTTTTTTTGTGGGTCGCCTTCCCCCCCTCAAAAAAAAAATCATAGGTGAGTCATCTGAAAGCTCAGATTCAGAAGACTCTATTATAAAAAATTAGACCTAGTCTCTCAGTCTCATAAAAGACATAAATATAATTATGAAGTAGACCCCGATGGCGCAACTTCAAAACTGGATTCCCCAAGTTCACCGGATGCATTTGAGACCGTCGAAGTAAATTTTTGTAATACCCTACTAAATCACGTAGGCATGCTAAATTGTACGTTGTTATTAGGTACTATGTGTCATTTCATCCCTAACGCCGCCGCTGGGTTGTTTGGAAAAAAAAAATACGATACTTATTCTAACAACCAACAGTGAGACAGTAACAGGCTGATGACGATGAAGGAAATGATATTTTTCACCATGCGATTCCGCATTATGTAGGTAGCGAAAATTCTCAACGCGAAACGAAACATCCAGCTCCAGCGACGGCAAGTGCGTGGCTGGGCGTACGATTGAATCACTCCAAAACTGTAGACTATTAATGAGATTTTGAATGCGTGTAGAGCGGGAGTTTCGTTTCTATGGAATGTATTATTTATTTTTCGGTGACATATTCTACTGTCTACAGTGCTCTGTTTTCCAGGGCACACGCCCAGGATGCGTTGTTACCAAATTTTATTGAAAGCAGCGCAGACCTTTGCTATACACACTCAATCGTGTATTACATAGCTCTTGCGGCATGTCAGCTCGTGTTAAATTTCTAAACTCTGACCGAGCTGCACGACCAAAAACCGCTGCACCAGCCTGGCAATGCAGGATTGATGGTCGTATTAATGAGGTCAGGGTACTCATCAGGAAGCTCATCTGCTTCAGGGAGGGCAATACACGCCCAAGGGTGATGCGTTTTGTGAAGCGGGCATTCTCGGGAACTACTATTAGTTTTCGAGACTATGCATCCCGCGTCACAGAGCGCATCGACTTCCTGAAGTAGAAAGTTTACACATGTGCAAACCGTATCCGTAGGTATAGGCGAAGAGTGGATCGGTACACTCAGAACCGCATGTTTCAGAACGATGAACGGTGGGTATACAGAGCTTGGGAGCAGCCCATATCCGCTCAAGGTGTGACTGACGCGCATCCACCGAATAATGATGCCATGGGTGCTTTTTGGTGAATCATTTGGTCGGTGCCCGTTAGTTACACTGATAGTGATTGGATGCGTGTTGTTGAGCGGGCGTGTAATCCAATACCAGACATGGAGGCTATTAGCATCGGTCAAAAATGCAAAATCAAAAGTCATTTATTCAAACTCGGTTGGTGTCAGCACTTTTTGAACGTCAAAATTACATAAGACAATCCCCCAAAACGCCCGCCCTTCACCACTTCCTTGTTCTTTAGCTGGGAAGAAGAAGTGGCGCAACAAATTCCCCAGCAGCACAGCTGTCTGTTATGTTAGCAGAACTTGATTCTATACAATAGTTACGTAATTAACGTTACGAAACATGAAATTAAAATATTTGCCATATGTCAGCTAGCACACGCCAATATATAAAAAAAAATAGCAAAAAAAATTACTCAAGCAGAAATAAATAATAAAAACAAAAACAACAGAACTCAAAACCTAAATTAAAGCCTCTAGGCATAAAGGGCGTGCCCGCTTACGTATGCAATGCGGCGTTATGTTCACATAATTGTAGCTAAAAGTAACAAATGTTAAACTAGGACCTTCGGAGTAAAATAAACAGTTAAAACTATTAACAATAATAAAACTATGGTTAGCAAGACGACCAGTCACCACAAGCAGCACCCGTTCACGAGCATAACGCAAAGATCAGCCATAACCCCCTCGCCATATTTGAGGGAAGGAGGCAACCCGACCCCCGACGCTACCGCAAGCAGTGACATCTAAAGTAGCATGACAAACTTGCTGCCAGTTGCTCAGGCAAGTCCTCTGGATGTGGCCCATGCAGTACGTCTGTTGCCTAACTGGAAATCTCCAGGACCAGACGGACTGCACAAATTCTGGATAAAATGGCTACAAAGGTCACACGCCTGCTTAACCTCGCAATTCCAGTCATCTTTAGAGACTCGGTCGCTACCAATGTTCTTTCGACAGGAATAACCCACTTGCTCCATAAATCGGATAGTACTGCGGAATCTAAAAACTATAACCAAAAACATGTTAACCGACTGTCCATAAAGTTCTTACATCCTTTCTTAGAAAAAAAAATTGCGAACCATATTGATGGTAACTCACTTATGTCTGTATCTCTGAATGGATGTAAGAATGGGTCCCACAGTACTAAGGAGCTGCTCCTTATAAACGTGGCCATAACCCAACAGGTTCGTAGATATCGGAAGGATTTTTCGACATGTTGGATAGATTAAAAGAAGGCCTATGACTCGGTGATACATACATGGCTCATGAGGGTACTGGAGTAGTCATGTAAGTCGTGTATGAGGCAGTGGAGGATGGTCCTTCTCTATCCAGTATGTCCACATATCCGGACGATCGATGAACCGATCAGGATTGAGCACGGAATATTTCAGGGCGACAGTTTCGAGTCCCCTTTGGTTTTGCTTAGCCTTGAATCCTCTAAGCACACTTCTGGAGGATTCAGCTATAGGCTATCGGTTAAGAAGAGGTGGTCAGGTGATTTCACACCTCCTTTACATGGATGATTTGGAACTCTTTGCCCTCTCAATTTGCGTCTGATGGAGCTACTGAAGGTAACAGAAATGCTCAGTAGCGCCATCAGGATCAAATTTTTTGTGGACAAATGTATAGTCATACATCGAAAGCGAGGAGAGATAACTCGTGGGGTCCGCAAGGGATGATGCCTGCCAGGGGTGTGGGTTGTTCCAAAGAGATACCGTGGCTCCTTGCACACAGGCAACAGAAGGAACACGGGTGATTTTAGTCAGTAAAAGTCTGACACACCCTCCCCCACCTCCACCCAAAGCGGGAGAAGTTATTTGATGATTTCCCACCCAAAAAAAAGCGGGATTATAAAATCCGTGGGAACCCAACTTACGGATTCTAAATACCTTAGATCCCTCTCCTCAACCGAAACGTACAAGTATTTGGGTATGTTGGAAGCATTAGGCATCAAATAGGTCGACATTAAAAAATCGTTGAAGGAGCGCTTCTTTGGCCGCCTGAATAAAGTGTCAAATAGTCTTTTATCAGGTGGAAACAAGGTGCGCGCCTTCAACGGTTGGGTCATGCCGGTTTGATGTATTCTTTCGGCATACTCAAATGGACTCAGACGGAACTTGACGCTCTGGATAAGAAGGTCCGTTCATTGCTGATGACATATCTGATGCATCGCCCACGGTCATCAGTGATGAGACTGTACATCCCGCGGAAGTGTGGAGGCTTTTTAAATGCTAGAACACTCTACAACCGCGAGATTTGCAGTCTCAGGGAATATTTCTATCAAACTGACGTGGGGATGCAACGAGATGTAGTCTCAGTGGACAAGGGCCTCACCCCAAACCTCTCTTCTTGGCGAAAGAGAACTAGCGCAAATCTGCAGTACTAAATACTAATGATCATAAGGAAGTATGGCAAGGCAAAGAGCTTCACCGACGCTTTTTCCGGGCTCTACATGGGCCTGATGTAGACTTTTAGTGTTGGTACCCTGGCTGCGTTTGGGCGACCTCTTCGGGGAACCGAAGGTTTTTTCTGTGCGATTATGGATGAATTTATCATGACGAATAATTATCGGAAATACATTGTCAAGGACGATACGGTTGACATATGTCGGGCATGCCACTGTTCCGGTGAATCAATCCGATATATCGTTTCCGGTTGTTCTCGTCTTGCTAACGGCGAGTACTTGCACAGAGCCACAGACACAATCTAGTAGCTAGGATTATCCACCAGCAACTTGCTTTGCAGTACAACCTTGTGGAGTCTGAAGTACCATACTACAGGTATGTGCCCGACCCAGTTCTCGAGAATGGTCACGCCACATTGTACTGGGATCGATCTATTAACACTGACAGGACTATTGTAGCCAATAAGCCTGATATTATGGTGATAGATCGACGAATACGTCGTGCAATGATTGTTGACATCGCTGTTCCTCATGACGAGAATCTCGTGAAAGCTGAGCAAGATAAGAAAATCAAGTATCTTGACTTAGCTCACGAGGTTGTCGACATGTGGGACGTGGACTCAGCAATCATTGTACCGATAATCGTTACAGTAAATGGTCTAATAGTGAAGTGCCTCAACCAACACCATAGGAGGCTCACATTGCACGGCTGGATCAAGGGCGTGCCGTATGCGTGCCGTGTCCGGGTACCGCTTTCTGAATCAATTCAGAAAGCGGTACCCGGACACGGCACGCATAGTCAGGAGGTTCCTTTCTCTGGAGCCCTGACCACCGGCATCTTGGACCCTGCTCCTGATGCCCATGGGCCACTATTTTTAAATGTTTTTGTATAATTTTTGTAAAAATATTAAAAAATATCCTTAATATGTAAGAAAAACAATAAATGAAATAATAATGTGTATAAAAAAATTTATGGTCTATATCTGAAATAAACGAACGAAGTATAATAATATTTTTTCATAAAATATGACTATTGCATAAAAACATGACGTTTGCCCTCAAACATAACTTACAGACATTACAGAGATAAGTTCACGATTCCTATGATTACCAGTAATCACCAAAATATAGTAGGTAGCATTATTATCATTGGTTCTCGTCCATTTATTACGTTGACCAACGATCAGCGGTCGACAAAATAAAAACATATTACCCGGCGCACAGTCGGCAAGATACAAAGAGATAAGTAATAGAGGACCTACAGCAAAATGTACAAAATACAAGTTCTAACGTGTTCGACCGCCGTCTCGCTTGTTTTTCGGTACCGAATTCGTATAAAGGTTAAAACCGTTATTTAGCCCAACCTTTTTTTATAAAGGTTTCGGTATAGCTCAACCTTTATTTCAAATCGGTACTGATATATTTTTGAGGTATCTTAACCTCATACCGTAACCGCTTTCAGTCCCTGCTTTGGACGCTATTTTGACCCACTTTAAACGGTCAGATTTCATTTAAACTTTGTAGACTTATCGAGGACATATAACCATTCAATAATTTAAAAAAAATAGAAAAAGCACGCTTTTGTAGTTAGCAAAACTAAAAAATTGAAAATAAATAACAGTTTATTTAATTTAGTTAATTTAGTTTATTTATGAATATTTTTTAAATTATTTTAAAACAAAAAATCTTTATTTTTACGCGTACTCTATGCTTCAAAAGTACTCCCTAAGGCAAATTGTTCTGCCGCGGGAAAACAACCATTAAAATTTCTCGGTGTATACATGGTAAATATATCTTTTAAAAATATTGTTAAGGCGAAAAGTTAGACACGGCTTTAAGCCGAGATGGTTGAAATTTTTGTAAACGCAAACTATGATTTCAGCGTATGATTCGTAACATGTGAAATAAAAGTGAATTTCCTATTCCATACATATTTACTTATGCGGTCAAAATATATCGAACAACTAATTATATATAACCTACGGAAATTTTAGAGGCCTCAGAATCATGTACATGGTAACTGGTTTCGCGTCGATGTCCCTGCTACCCTCTATAGGAGTCAGCTCTGATCAATAAATCAATTATTAAAATGCACCACTGAGGTACTCATTCATAAAGTAAAGAATGTATCACTCTGAGGATACTTTCTTACAGAGGCCATAGAATGGAATTTGAAACTTGTTCCCAACAACAAACAGTTTCACAGCGTCTGATTTCTAACCCATTCATTTACAGAATCCATGTTTTTTCTTCACCGGAAAACGTAAAATTATTTCTTTTTTAAATAAAAACAATTGTCTATTGCGTACCGAATTTGGAATGGTCTTGACGCAAAGCTAATCGATTCTTTTTTTGAACGGCGAAAGAAAACTCATTCGATAAAAAGGCGGGAAACGGAGCGGTGTTTCTTTTCTAATTACAGAGGTATACCTAACGATTGTCTCTGGTATAGCTGTATAAAATCTATTTCAGTACTGGTAATGAATGTTAATTAAGTAATGCTAGATTTATTAAGGTAATTTATTTGCTTACCCAAACACCTATCATCATTATCTGCCTAGCCTTTTCCCAACTATGTTGGGGTCGGCTTCCAGTCTAACCGGATGCGGCTGAATATTTGTATTTTACATGAAGCGACTGCCTATCTGACCATCACAACCCAGTTACTGCGTATTCGATACCCCTTGGTAAGTCTGGTTGTCAGACTTTCGGGCTTCTGACGACCGTAACTACTGTCAAAGATACACAAATGACAGCCGGGACCAACGACTTAACGTGTTTTCCGAGGCACGGAGGGGTCTTGGTATGTAAAGATGGGCACCCATCCACAGACCAACCGCGGCAAGCATAGCTTTACCTGATCGATCGACCCGTACGGCTATTATTACTTAGCCACAAACCCTACTACCTAAATACCTATTATTAACACATTTTTTATTTGGATGTAGTACTTGTCATTTTATTAAAATTTTCGAATTATACTTATAATCAATAGTAGGTAATAAAATTCATACAGAAATTGAAATGGAATCTACAGAATTGGAAATGATTATATTATTATTATTACAAAAAATCTTGTGATAATATGAAAAAATATTGGGGAAGTCGTAGTAAATGAATAAAATGTGAACGATAATTTTAGATACTTGTACTTTTCTAAGATCTTTAACAATGAGTTAATCAGGTTATTTCTCATATAAACTACATCAATAAGCGACACACTAACTTTACATTACAATGAACGATAAATAACCACAACAATTCAATAGACAATTACTTTCAAACAATCATTCTAACCGGGCAATAAATTGCTCAATAAATAAAACAAAACAAACAATTTTAATGGAAAAAACAAACAAACAACAATAACATAGCTAAATGGACTAATAAACAGAAATCAGGACTAGTCAAAAGTACATCAATAAAGGGCTGTAGCGAGGGGAGATTCGGCTGCAATGGAACAACGCATAAATTACGCCATACTCGCCCCTTGAGCTTAGCAAATAAGGACCTTCTATAATGTAGTGGGTTTTAACTTGCTTTAAAGTAAAGTTTGTTTAAATTGAGATATATTCAACATCTCCGATAAGAAGAGAGGTATTTTGTTTCTTAGAAATTCTCATTTAGAAAATAAATCTAAGTTGTTTTGTCCCTAAACTAAAATTTACATTTTTTACTAGTAAAATAACGCTTTTATAAAGATGTAAACTATACATAGCTGTTACCAGGTATCGTTATATTTATTTCCACGCAACATTAACAACCGTAAAATTTAATTTAAAAATAAATCCTAGTCACGTAATAAGGGGGAAAGTGCCGCCATCGCGCCATGGCGTCTTACTCAAGCTTATAAAAACAACGCCATTACATCAAGCAAGTGACAAAAGACCAAAAATGTTGGTAATAAGGCCTATTAGTCAAGTTGTCGGGCAGTCGCAAGGTGTGCGAAATGTAACTGAGTCGGGTACGAGCCAATTTCAAGGGTCATTTCCTCACACACCCAACGCAAGGGGAGTGACGAGTCCGTATTAAAAATAAAACCAAAGATGCCATGTTTTTCAGACCAGAGTCTTGTCTGCCACCGCACAGCTGTTGTTTAAATTGATACTGTAATGAAGTACTCATTGTGTATTACCGGGAATACAGAGGCTTTTTCACTGTCTTTTTGCATAACGAGGTTTTAATGTGTTACGTTAATCCATTCATTGTAAAACAAGCTTGTTTTACTAATTGTGTACAACTTCAAACTGTGATAATGTACGTGCAAAACGACTCGGTCTGAACATTTCTAACAGCTTTTACAGCCATTTCCGTAATAAGCACATGTGACAAAGGGCCATTAAAATTTGATTACACCCAAAAATAGAGTCGCGTCATCACATCTTGCGGCTTGCGACGCGTGCCGAATCGTGCGTCGCGTGCCCCAAAACACGCATTTGTCAAATTCGATTCGCTTTTTTACTATTTACTTTTTCATAGTGCACCGTTTTGGCCCATTCACCCCTTCTGGAAATTGGTCACGGGAGAGTTGTGTGATTTTCTGCCAATATGTCCTCTAACTTAGCGGTTTATTGGTTGTTTGGTTGCTCCCAAATGGCCCTGTGGGCAAAAATAAATGTCTTCATGTCAGTCATGTATTTGATTTAAATACGGTTGTAAAAAAGGTGGTAAGCAAATATTCTAGTACGATGTCATATTTATACAAAAATATGTTAGCAGTTTTCTATAAGTACCAGATAAAAACTAAAAATTAAAGGATTTAAAGTACAGACGCCAGCATATCAAGCTATCTTAAGCTGTCAAATTTTCCCAATTGAACATGAACCTTATTCTTTTGGAATAAAGTTGAAAAACTATCAAATAAATTTGACACATTGGGGTAGCTTGATGTGCTGGCCTCCGTACATAAATCTTCTATTTACACAACTGACTAAAACAAAAAAGTTTAGCACAGCTTTAAAAAAAAGTGCGAGTCGTATTCACACTCGAAGGGCTCCGTACCACCGTACAATATTCAACACGACATTATTTTTTGAAGTTTGTTTTTACTGTGGTATACTGTGACAATTTCAACTATCTACCTATTACGGTTGATGAGATACAGTCCGCTAACAGACAGATGGACTGACGGACAACGGAGGCTTAGTAGGTTCCGTTCGCACTCTTTGGGTACGAAACCCTCAAAATAACAGATTCCTGCAATGATAGGACCGATACAAAAAGCGTTCACGGTAACGAGCATCATCTTTACAGGTGTTATTTCAGCTTATTAATTTGTCATCCATTATGACAAACTAATAACTAAACCATTATGACAACAACATTCTAAAAATGATTGCTGCTAGAGAACTGTGCCTTTTAGGGTCACAGGGTGGCTACAGTCTTAGGATCAAATAATTAATTAATTTTGTGAAAACTAACAATATTAACCTATATTTCTAAGCACTATTATTAGTAACACCAAAATACTAACAAAAATATGGACCTAAGGCTGAAATAAAGTTTAATTAATTAAAGTATTAATATATTATAAAAGATAATCTTTACAAATAAATTAAACTACAGTGTCTGTTTGTTATTTCAAAACAACAGCTTTTTACTAAATTGCGAAAGTATATACGGTATTAATAACAAAAAGTGTATGTCTGTTTGTTCCGGCGAATCTACGAAACGGCTTAACCGATTTTGGCGGGACGTTCATTGGCATAGCTGATGTTATAAGAAGTACAAGTACATAGGCTACTTTCTGTCCCGGTACCAGGCTACTGTGTAATAATTTCCGACATCCAGGCGGGCGAATCCGCGGGCACAGCTAGTTTAGTAATAATATAAACTTGACAGCTTCTCGTCTTTATTTTCTCGATACCTAGTCTGTAATTAACAATCATAAAACACTTTACAAAGTTATCAAGGCTAATAGTGCAGCTGTAACTTAAACTATAAATAATAATTGAGACAGCATATCATTATGATCAAATTAAGTGAAATCTCTTTGGTCATCGACATTGTGAAAAATCAACAAAAAAATATTAATAACTAGTTTCTGCCAGCTATTTCACCCGCGTGGAGTTGGAAAATTATCCCACCGGAACGCACTACCGGGATAAAAAAAGTATCCTAAGTGTTAATCCAGGTTATAAACTATCTGTGTGCCAAATTTCATCCAAATCCGTTCAGTCGTTTTTGCATGATTAAGGAACAAACGTCCAAACAACTTTCACATTTATAATACCTATCAGTAGGATGATTTTTCTTGCGAAAGTTTAAATGCAAATTTTTTCGCAATTAACAAAGCGTTGCAATATGATTTTGAAACAAATATTTCGCAGTTATAATTCTATTGTTTTCCATACTGTGACAAATTGATTTAGAATTTATAAAGGAGGTGGCATAGTTTTTGCGTGGGACCAGTAGAAAAAATGTCACCCACGAGGTTTTTTTTCTTCTATAAAAAACAAACAACTAATTTCACGCTCCAATATGTTTCGTGAATAAATTAATATAATTTTATTAGTTTAATGTTTGTTAGAATATTTTATTGATGTAGTTTTTTTTATTTTATTTGGGCTGTTTTCGCATTAGACGAAATTAGGGTCGGCATTTTTTTTTATATGTTTTTTTGACAACAGTTTTAAGAGGCAAATAGTTCCCACTGCTTTTTATAACATAACACTGTAGTGATATTTAAGTTTTTTTAAACTAAGCAGGGTTTTTGTAGGTATTATTAACATTACCCATAGCCTTTGTTGCAGATAGATCTGTCCGAACTTTTAATATTAAGAATTTTCTAATTTTATTCCATTTAAGAGAAGAACCATAAAATATATTAAGTACGTATAACTTAAAAGCTCTGACTGGAGGTCTTAATTTATTGATGCAACCACAGACAAGCCTGGTTAAGTGGCCGACAAACACCTGCGACATGCCAGTCCCTAAAAAAATAACCTAAAATCCTATGCAATTGTTTCCCCTCGCCTTTAAAAATCAGAGCCACAGCAAATTACCCAACAGAAGTGCAAATAAACCCTCGAACGGTTTATCCAAAAATTAATCCATTTTATCTCAAAACAAGCAGATAATCCCATTGACTGTAACATATTGCTAACCCTGAGAACGCGCGGGGGTGTGAGAGACCCCGCACCATAACTAACCCTATTAAAAAGTGGCTGCAACCCTCCACTGTATTAATGTAGCATAAAATTAACCCGCGCGTCACGCCCGATGCGTGCAATGTTTAAATACGACATTTCTGGTTAGGGGTCTAAAGGACCGTTAGGATTTTTGGCAGCTTTCGGTGGATGCTTTTGCTTGTTGAACGAATCCTACTATCCTACTATAATATCATAAATGTGAAAGTTTGTGAGGATGGACGGATGGATGTTTGTTACTCAATCACGCAAAAACGGCTGAACGGATTTGGGTGAAATTTGGCACACAGGTAGGATATAACCTGTATTAATACATAGGATACTTTTTATGCTGGTAGTACGTTCCCGTGAGATAATTTTTGACCACCACGCGGGCAAACGCTGGTAAAAGCTAGCAGCGTTATGATTTAGTAGCTGGCTTGCAAAGCACCAATTTTACCCAATTATTGTTTATTTGAATAGAGTGTTTTTATGCACTTGAAGTGTAGCTATGCCTACCTACCTACTCATCATCAACAGTTTCATAGAGAATCTGATTGTAGAAGCAAAACTGAGATATTTTTCAATTTAATAAGGAATCAAACAGCACATCATCCAATAAAGAAGTCCGGCTCTTAATGGACTGATCAATATAAGACCAAAGAAGAAACAAATTATTAAATTAGATACTATTCGAAGCAGTACTTACCTATGCCCTCGCCTTTTTACAATTATGAGAAGCCGATGTAGTACCTACCTTAAAAAGTAAATATTTATTAAAATAAGTTAAAATAAACGTGTTTACAAAATTTCAGCTCAATCGGTTGAAGATATCTGCTTCAAAATTGAGTTGCAAGATTTCACCCGAACAAACATAGTTACATACGAGTACGTAGCAAGATAAAATAATAAAAGCTTGTAATAAACGCTTCTGCAATAGAACTGCCGAAATAAATTCGTGTCATTTCGGGCACCATTTTGGTCTGCGTAGCCATAGCCTATTCAATACACAACGAAACAAAACATTATCTCTTTTCATAAAACCAGCACTGTCATAACAAAAAAATAACTCATTCCACATTACATCTCCACACAAATTAATTAAGATATTATCAGTAGGACAGACCTCCAGTCTCCCCACACAAGCTGTGATAATAACACAAATAAATCGTAGGAAGTCGTGTCACAAGTCGTGTCACTAGATAATGTCCCTTTTGTACCGTCCGCGTACTCGAGTCTCGAGCCCTCGGCGGGCGAAGGGTTAATGTGTTAGTAAACAATGCTGGCTGGTGAATAGTGGACAGTAAGTTGGATAGTTGAGATTTTTATTCGTTTCCTTTGCCTATTAGCTTGGTTAATTTGTCTGGGACATATAAAAAGGGCCTTGTAGCCAAGTAATAACATCCGCATGGGTCGATCGATCAGGTTAAGCTACGCTTGCCACGGTTGGTCCGTGGGTGGGTAACCATCTTTTAATGCCAAGACCCCTCCGTACCTCGGAAAGCATGTTAAGCTGTTGGTCCCAGCTGTCATTTGTGTGTGATGTTTAAAAGTCTGACAACCAGTTCTATCCAATAACAAGGTCACTTAGGTAGTCGCTCCATGTAAAATGGTATATAGATTATGTTTGAACTTTAAAAGAGACTGACCTCTGAGTTCGTTTTGTCCTATCTTCCTGGAGTAGTCAGATAGGAAACCCCAACCTCATCTAGTTTTAAAAATAAGTATGATTGAAACATAAAAGTGTTTGTACACACGGCTACACATCAAGCTATGCATTTCCAGTATAAGCTGATATAGATTTTCAGCACAGTGCGAGATCAGCGTAAACTGGAAGTGTATAGCTTGATGTGTAGCCGCTGTACAAATCTAATTATAGAAATAAAATCAAAATAAATAAAAAAAACAGGAGATTAGCAATTATCTGCTGTCAAAGGGGGATCTAAGAATTTCATCAGTGCGGGTTGGTTGATGGCATATGTCATGGAAGTTTTTTTTAGGACGTGCTGGTTTCCTCACCCTGTTTTCTTTCACCGTTTTGAGAGCAGTGGAGATGAAATTAAATACACAGAATAACGTGCCAGCCTCTGTCCGAACTCACGACCTACAACTGGGGCCCAAGTCTGCTATTTTTATAAATTCGTCATTCCAACACGATCCCATTGTCATTGTGCTAAAAGTTCGTAATCTGTTAAATTCATAATGATCGATCATTGGTCGGTCAATGGTGTCGTAATAGAATTGTGTTATAATGGCATTGTCGTATTGCCATTATTATAAAACCCGTTAGTAGAAATGATTTTCCAAAAACGACTACTAAATTTGAACATTTATTCATGGCCAATTTCATTTATATATATTTTTATTACATGTTATTTATTAGTTTATTAGTGTTTAATTTGAGCAAAATACCGCCTAAGTCAGTCATTCATTTGTCATTATGTAGGAGATTACCAATAAATGCCATTTCTTTCAATGGAGTGTCAGTGGCTGACCATTGGAAAGTCATAATGACGCCATTATATTAGTAGATTACCAAACTGGTCAAAATCAACAATTATGAAATCAATGATAGATCATTTTGACACTATTGTAATAGCAGACTTGAGGCCCTGGTAAGTCGGTGCCGATAAGAGGGCTACCACTGCTCCCTAGAACCTCAGTATCTAACTCTGTCTTTGTTCATTCTTCCTTCCATATTCAGTCCACTCTTCTTTGGAATGCGCTTCCTCTTGAAATCAGGACGGCCACCAGTCAGTATGCATTTAAGCGGATATTGCAGAAGTATTTTCTTAACAAATAGCGTAGAGTCACCGCAACACCTCTCTCCCTTGAATTTGTATTTATATATATATTATAAGTATATACTATAGTAGATAAGTATGCATGTATGTGTATTATAAGTTTATCTTATTTACAATTCATTATGATATATTCCGTGTGGTGCCGGACGTAAAAGAATAGCACCATCCCATTTCTTCCCGTGGGTGTCGTAGAAGGCAACTAAGGGACTTACTAGAGAATGGGCAGCAGCGTTCTCTATGCATTTGACCACCATACTGCGATCGCCAACCCGCCTGCCAAGCGTAGCGATTATGGCAAATCCCCCCTTTTGGGGGAGGCTTATGTCCAGTTGTGGATATGATGATGATGATGATATATTTTATTTAAAAAAAAATCAGTGTTCCTCTCACTCAAAGCACCTACCATCTACTCTTTTCACCACCCTTGGTTGACTGGTACAGAATGCTTAAGGCATTAAGTCCGCCTTTGTACCTTTCTGTATGCTAGAAGCTTAAATAAATAAATCTAATATTTATTTGATTTGATCATAAATAAGTTTTTGAATAAATGCAAACGCAGAAATACTTAGCTGATTGCTACATAGCCAATGATTGCCAATTAGCAATAAATACGTAAGTAGATATCTAGCAGCGTAAGTTAACTACAAAAACTACAATACGCCTTCCTATTTTACACGTATTAATTATCTACGTAATTTGTGAAGTAGCAAAGTAGTTATCACAAGACTAAGGTACTAACTGCATATTTAGTGACAAAATTTCATAGCAGTATAGTGACAGGTTGTCACAACTGTGCATAATTAGTGACAAGTTGACACAACTACGTATAATAATTAGTGCCTTTGTGTCGTATTCCTGATTGTAGTGACAGTGTCATAACACGACTTAGGTAGCTACTTATGAAGAGCTATGGGGATCACTATAACGGGCTTCCACAATAATAAGTTGAGAACTTCACGTTAAGTAGCAGGTAGGTACTCTGGTACTTTCTTTTTGTAGGTAATTGGAATGTACCTCAAGGTGTACCGTGGAATTATCACTCAGGTCCATTTATATGGAGCAGTGGTGGCCCAGTGGTAATTGTTGCGACTTCCAACTTCTTGGTCGTAAGGTTCGAACCCTGACAGATGCTTTACTCTGTGTTATTATTTCATTACCATTGCTCTCAAAACGGAGAAGAAAACAGCATGTCTTAGAAGTAGAGAATACAATCCCGGAATCCCGGATCCCGGGATCTCGGGATCCCGGCCATATATCCTGACCCCGAAAATCCCGAGACTGTACTTGGCTAATCTCGGGATTTGCCACAAACAGGCCTAGTTTGCATTACGTAGTCCGTTGCGCTTTGACAATGACCTTGCCTAGAATATAATATTAATAGACCAGTCACTTTACTCTAGAGCTATTACAAAATGCCAAACAAATCAACCCTTAGATGCGCCTTACGGTACGTACTACACAGGTACAGCCCTAATAATATGTTTGTTGTAAAACTTAAAAAAAAATTAATAGGTACCTATCCAAACTAGGCTGAGACAATTCTTACATAACTATGTTTTTTTTTGTTTTTTTTTTTACTATAATTGTGATTTGTGTAGGTGGTGCAACAATATTAAAAAGCTTTTTTTAAGAAATTATTCAAGTTTCTTTTTCACTTCAGTTGAACTAGAAACCACATAGTACAATCTCGGGATAGTCTCGGGATCCCGGAATTATGCATCATAAATCCCGTAGTCCCGGGATTGAAAAATATGCCCGGAAAGGAATTCAACATTACAAATTAGGTGCTTTGATTTATATAGATAAAGTTAGATTTGATTATTGGAATATGAAACCCGATTTTTATTTAAATAACCTTTAAGATAGTTTGCTTTTGACAAATGAGGTTTACGTTATAAAAACCTCACTTTTCATAGATTTGGATTTGGTATTCAAACAATACCTAACTGTTGTGAAAAATGGTGAGATATAAAATTTGAACCTTATAAATACAGATGACCTTCTAATTAATTATTATTACTTTTTAGTGAGTGAGTGAATTTTAATCTCAACAGAGTTTTCGGAACAGACTATACAACCACTGCAGTTTCTTTCTAATATTTTTTCAAAAAACGAATGCCATTATTGTTTGACAGTTGGCACTCCTAACTTTGGTGTGACGTCAGCCGGCAGGGCCGCGGGCGCCTGATCTATCGCACCCCGGGGAGAGCACCATTGTTTTATAGTAACAACCACCATAGATTACCTAATAAAATACACATGTTCGCTTTGAAAACATTCATTAAGTATGGTTATGGTCAATTGGAACTGATATTAATAGTCCAAGCTTTTGACTGCCAATTATTTAGCATTCTACTAATTATGTGTGGAAAGTGATTGTAATTTTATTATTGTCACTGGTTTGAAAGTAGCAAAAACAACTCTTGGTATTTAAATATCAATTCTGAGAGTTACTGGCAGCTTTTTATATCGTTATGTCAACAATACACCTAAGGATAAAGATTTTGCATAGGTAAATAAAAATAAATTCTCTTCGAGTTGTTACACAGGAAAAATATAAAAATGGATGGTAGATGGAAAATAAATCAAACACTTACCTACACATACCTACATCAATTATCTTGAGCTTTTTAAAGAAAGTGAATGTAGGAATGCAGTTACATTATTTCTACAACTTATCTAAACATATTACCAAGCAAAGTTCCTTATGTAGAAAAATGCAATATTTCTTCTCTATAATGAGTAAGACCAAATAATAAGAATAATGTTTGGAAAAAGATAGTTTATCCCCCTAGAAGATGTAACTAATGTTTCTCTGAAAAGTAATAAACTTTCAGATAACAACTTAGTAGTAGGAACAGCCAAAGATTAGATTAAACTTTTCCTCTTACAGTAATTATTATGTTTGGCCAATGCAGCCAACAACAGATGATTAAAAGTCGAGCCATGGAATCAGTATGTACTACATTGAGTCGAGCACAGATATACAACAAAGTGACTCGGCTGAATTATTGCTCCCGCGGGAATCGCCACAGATAATGTAGGACCGAAGTTAGAAAGTTTGTACGCAAAAAATAGTGATGTTATGATACTCAGTAATATTTAGGTTTATTCGAGGGAATAAGGAAACTATGTAGGGAAACTGTTTTCAAATTTATGTTTCTTACTACAGTTATTTTACTTCTAACAGCAACAATCCACCAGCAACCTTATTCGAACGAGAAAAAAGATCACTGATATTGAATGACTTGTTACGGTCAGTAACGCAAAACCAACCTTATTGTACAAAAATTTAAAATCGCTGTGGTTTTGACGTAGTGTGACACAAATTCAGAGGTAAAATAAGTGTGAACGGGTTACACTCGTACAGAATCTTACAGATAGCTTTTAGTTCCTTTATCTTTTGTAGATGTTATAACATTCATGTTTGTAAAACTGTAAAAAACATACTACAAATTAACAATTAAGACATGGAAATTTAAAGATTTTCGATTATATGTATAACATTTCCAAAAAAAAATCACTGTGTGTAACAGAGTTTCAATTTGATAGTACCTACTGGTCCTGGACCACTAACAAATAAATTAAATTCAGAAAAACACCTTTCGTGTGAATAATTCCAGTAAACCAGTTCTCTATTAAGTGAATTATTCATTACATCATTGAGGCAGCTAGAATATAAAATAAGTGTTATCCAAAAATGTTTGCATAAATATACCTCCGGCATTTTGCCTCCATTTAAACAGTAACTTATACATAAACGATATGCTGATTAGGTGATGATTAATTTCGCAAAAAGAAGGAGTTTTTACAACAAAATATGTTTGAGCTCATTTTCTGCATAATAATTATGTTGGCAGTCAGGGTAGTTCGCACCACCTGTCAAGTTAGACATACCTTGCAGCCAAGCGTGTGTTGACGTCCATTCAGAATAATTACGTTTTTCCTTCGCACCCTTCGGTATTATTGTGATAATACTTGATATCTTGATAATTATAGTGTAGGATCAGGATTTATCGATAGATCCACACACCCTAATAAATTGGGGCGCATCACTAGTATCGATATGTTTGGAGGAGACGCGGGAAGTCACTAGGGAGTAATCCCCTAATAATTATTGCGGTGTATTGTAAGCTGTGCGTACAATAAATTGGCTGCTGCCGGCTTTTGGTGATGATGTAACTATAGGATCTCCTCAAAATACATTAGTCTTGTAAGTTAATACATTATGGTTATGTAGCCAGACCGCTTCTTGACTTGGGGCCAATAATTAAACCTTTTGAAGAGTTTATTTGACTGAAACTTTTGATTAATCGTCGCTGTAAGTAGCTCTAGTTGAAAACAGAGTTGCCAATTGGACATTGCAATACTAAGAAGCTTTTAGAATCAATTTTAAAATTGAAAAAGGGCATAAATTAAAAAAATAAGTAGGCAGTGTTCCCAACTAAATGCTACGGTAAAATAAAAATAAAAGAGTATTTAACAAAGCTCTGTAGTGTGAGAATATGAAAGACGTTTATTTGTTTTGATTTAAATAACAACAACTATTACCATGCTACATAAATTTTACTTAAATTACCGTAAATTACTTGTAGCATTTGAATCCGTGAAGTATTTATTTGATTACCAGCTGAGCTCGCGACAATGAACCATCAATTTGTACGTAGACCACAAACTATGAACGTTCGCCAATTGGTTTTCGTAAATCGGTAATAGTTACGGCGGTAAACGTGTGACAAAATGCTTTATTACCGCCACGAACATGAGTTACTGTACATCGTGAGTAACAACATCACTTACCTCGAACAATTTAGTACAGATCCAAAAATATTGGAACGTAAAGAATCTTTTTTACTGCTTATTGAAGTTGAATGTCTACACAAGACCTTAATGCATAACAAATTAAGTCGTAGCTGGGTGTCAAAGATGCTTAAATGATTCGATTACTATCACAAATCATAAAGAAACCCTTAATAAGCCCACAGATGACAGCAAACCGATAATTCAACAAGAAAATTCTTACCAAGCACATCTTTATCGCCGAGCAAAATGTGCCTCAATTGATCCAAGTCCGCGGCAATCAATATTGTTTTGGTAAAATATTAAAATTTTATTACACCTTATTTTCACGGGCATAAAATTGCTGTTGGAACGACTGTGTATAAAGTAGGTATAGTAGTATCAATTTATCATGTTTCAATCTCGAGAGCCGAGGTGGCTGCGGGCGATCTGATCCGGCAGGTAGATGCGCCACGAAATATTACACGTCGAGGATACGGTGAAAAATTGTTTCTATTCACAGTTTTATGTAAAAATATGTTTATGTAATGCTGATGTAATCAAAACTGGGTTTTTGTTGTGTACTACTTTGTTGGTCTAGGAGTGAGAGGAAATTGAAGTGGAAGTTGCTTGTTAGGCTATAGAAAGTTTTTATAACTTTATAGGGCTTATATCGAAAGTAAACTACCTCCCGCAGAATATCGGTTGGCCAATTGCACAGCAATAATGAAGAAATATTTTTCTTGCCTTTTAATAATAAAATAATGACAACAACTTTATTGCTAAAAATATATAACTTAAAGAGATTTTACATTTACCCCAAACTAGGCAAGTATCTTGGGAAACAAACATAAGACAGACATATTATAATTGTACAAGTCATCTTACTAATCGATGCAAACTATGTATGACCACAGTATTAAGGCTTCTACAAACAGGCGCGACGCGACACTTGTAGAACAATTTCCATGAAGTTTTCATAGAGATTGTTCTACGAGGGTCGTCTAGTTAGTCGGTCGGCTAGTCTGCACGAGCCTTTATACAACCATTAACGACCACATGTCTATAAACCGGAATTTCCATATCCACGTTGACCAATAATGTCAAAAGGAAGTAAGCAACAATACAACATAGTTGACTTGAGCCGTTCTTATTCTTAATGCGCCTTAATGTCCTTAAATGATATGTATATTGCTAATAATTTGAAAAGTCGTTTTAAATAATCCTCCATTATGCCAGTAGCTTGTAATTACAAGTGGTAGGAAAACACGGAGACGAGACAATTAGCTAAGGGCAAGGCTAGCACATTAATTGTGTTGTAGGCAAAACGGTAAATTGATGATTCGATAAATGTCATGGAAATTATAAAGTAATCGAGGAGAGGAGAGCCTGTTTATGGATCAATTCTTATGTTGCAGGGATTCTCACAACTTTTTGTACTTTAATATTGTAATAAAACATAAGCGGTGTCACTCGAGAAGTGTTTAAAATCATTACGCAATTAACAATATTTTCTATTTCATATCTTGATGGCTTGTTTAATGATCATGTTATTGCATGTACTTTGAATTTATCAAACCCATTAATTGGCAATAAAAGTTTGAAATACAACAATATAATCACGATGAACTAATGACATAGTAATAATTTCAGGTCATCAAATAAGTGTGGAATACCTACTTAGATATTATCTTCAAAGTGGCCAGTTCTTCCCAAACGCTAGGTTGAAGCGCGCGCGTACGACTCTTTTCTTTAACTTAACCTTTAAAAAAAAACAATGAAATTAAACAAAAAGTTTTTCTTTATGTTCCTAATTATTCTGTTTTTCCTTTGGTTTTTCAATTTCTCCTCACCAACACCTTAATTAAGCCTCAGATTTTTTTTAACTTAAAAATTCTCTTTTTGTTCTCTTTTTTATTGTACCTATTAGATTACACCAAGGAACTTGCTATTTCGACTTAACAGGTTGCTTCATAGCAACTGAGTATCTGTAACTCTACCAGTGAAGAGCACAATTATCCATTCAAGCATCCTTAGGTAGGTCTATATCTAAGTTCTCATCACATTTCCTTTCCCCAATTTCTTTTTATATTGAACGTGTTACAAACAACTAGAAAATCTCGATTAACCCTATTTGAGCAAGAAATCTTTCCTCACTTATCACTCAACCTAGACGTTTTGAAAAATGTCGTACTTCGCACTTGTACCGTGACATGCATAAATTCAATTAGTCGTTCCGAGCCGGTCGGTTCGCGGAACCCTGCGTTCAGCCAGCTTCGCTAATGAAGCCACTTTTCGTATCCAATGTCTTCATCCACTGCCACAGGGATGTACTGAAGAGTTAAAATGTATATTTTTCATAATGAAAACTGTGAAAAAAATTGCAATACTTTTTTCACGAAGGTAAATCATTTTTCTAAAAGATCGTCGGTTGTGCTCTTTAATTTAAACTTTCCGTGAATGGATACGGCACGCAAATGACAATTTTAAGAGGTTTTATTTTTTGCAATGCTTAATTCCTAAAACCCACCAAATCTTTGCCTTTTTCTTTTTTTAAATCCCTGACTAGGTATTTTCTGTTAAAATACGGAACCATTTCCCAACAAAAATTCACACAAGATCTTAAAACATCGACTTCTATTTCATAAGTAGGCACCATCCCTCCACCTTGTTACCTCGTCCCGGCAGTTAGTCCCAAGTCCGCCTCTGCGGCCTGTCCACGAGGCATGTAACCGCCTATTTCACTCAAAATTATAACTTTATTATTGCCGGTGATTTCGGAAATTAATTTCTCGGGATCGAAGTCAAATTACAGTGAGAGGAGAGGGTACCCCACCGGCAATGTAGCAATGAAGAGATCTCGACATGATCCCGCATACTTATTTAACGAAATATCAGTAAAATAGCAATACGTTTTGGAGACTTTTAAAGTGAAATTACTACAGAACTTAATAAAGAAGTGGCTATTGTTAAGGTCCGGGATTTACTCGCTCTGTAGGTAAAACACGGACACGAAAAGTAAAATACGGACCTACAGTAGGTAGTAGTTGTTTGATCTCTGACAATCGTTACGGGTTGTCAGAAGCCCGAAAGTCTGACAACCAGTATTAGCAAGGGGTATCGTATGACCCAGTATCTGGGCTGTGGAGACCAGATAGGCAGTCGCTCAATGTAAAATACTTGTATCCAGCTGCCTCTGTTTAGACTGGAAAGCAACCCCAAGATTGTAGGAAAAAGGCTAGGTAGATTGAGTCGGTAGACCAGTTTTCCAAGAGACGAAATTACCGCGTAATGCGGTTAATTTCACGTGCTTATTTACCCCACTAACAATTAGCAATAACAACTCATTACCGATCAGAACCCACCATTACCACCGATGCTCTTATATTTGTTTTAAAACGAAACAACCAAGACATGCCATTAATATCTGTACCATTACACCTTAAATCAGAGTAACCTCCAATTTCACGATCACAATGCAATAACTTCGGCCATATTCGGCGTTACTTCGGCCCCGAAACAGCTATACGAACACGATTAACCAATTACCAACTTCCAATTTTGAATTACACTTTCACGAAAAACGAGAAAATGGCCGCGACTATTTTAATTCGTTTCTCGAAAATGATTCGCTGGCTAGTGTGAAGTGTAGGAAGGAATTATCGGCTTGTGTGTTATCTGTGCGTTGATTATGTTGTTACAACGGGACCTTATTACCGGCGAAATTTCCAAGTTTTACACCCAAGTCCGCCCCTCGATCGACGATTGATTCTCGGAATAATGAAATTATAAAGCAATGCATCCAATATTTTGATTGCGCGCGCAATCTTTATTACGCGCCTGCCTCTGCATTCAACGACTTTTTGCTGGTTATTTTATGATATAATTCGTTTTAGTTTACCACTTTTATTAATTCTTAACGATAACTTTGTCTATAGTTGTGGCTATAAAAATGAAGCTTGACTGTTAAAGTTATTACTTATCACTAGATGGAATGAAGATTCATGGAATGTTGTCATAAGATTAGAAAAGTAGATAGTATAAGGACAGGTACTTAAATTTAGTGCCATATACATACTAATCTAGAAGAAAAACCCTGAACTTACTTAACCTTTCATAATAAGGTCCTATCCACGAAATGCCCGAATCAACAATATCCAATAAAACATGTCCCCAAATATTACAGTCAATGCAAAAGCTCGATGGAAGCAATCAAGCGAACCATAGATAAAGATAAAAATCTCTGCGAATATAAGTCATAAATTATCTGTATTACAAGGAGGTCTGCTTCCATAGAGTATCAATTCCCCTTTACTGTTTCCGTAATAGAAATATAAAAGGCATCACAAATAAAATCGCATTTATTGAATAGAAACATTTAATTTGGTCTGCGATGTCGTGCGGCGATAGTCTCTCTATGAATAAAATAAAAATATTGTCTTTGAGAAGAGCTCTAGTTTTGTTTATGTCGTCGTCATTTTGCTTTAAGCTAGGATTGTGGGCTTTTGCTGTTATTAGTATTGCCTATAAGGCATTTTCTATTAAGTCGTATTTTTGTTTCAATTTTGGCATCGATTTATCTTTGCACAGTATTTCTAAGCGTGTCTTTCACCTAGTGATATGATAACTCAACATTTCACTCAAATTCTGCCCATGCGACAGCTGACAATGAAAAATCAAATAAATCATTCGTTTGCCGTCGTAACGAAACAACAGAATGTAGAAGAATTATTAACTGAACGAATTTATAAACCGCGCTATACAGCCCTCAAATAGATACTTAGTAAGTCCCCCCCGAGCCCCTCCCTTGTGACATTAAAACATTGAGCAGACTAAATTAAAGCGCGCCAAAACTGTTGTCTGCGGGCCCAAGGCGGTCGTTTGTTTTAATACAATAACCGACACCGTCTCCTTCACTCCTCTCATTAGGACCATGCTTCTGTCTCGCTCTCACGCGCGTAATTTAGCCTTTTCTCTTAAGGCGACAACGTAACGTATCGGCAGTCTGACAAGTAAAAACAACTAAATTAGTCTAACGGCAAGTGATTTCGGGATTAATTGAAAACATTATGTTCTTGTCAAGGTGCGTTGCAAATAAAATTATAAAGACTGCTATTACAACACTTTCGACGTACATTCCATGTGATTTATTATCTTGTGTTTTTTACTGTTTTTTGCTGGATCAGATTGAAATTATTCATGTTCATTACTCAATTAAGGTAAAAACCTCTTTTACCATATTATCAAAGTAACAAAACAACGATACATTCAACGCACAACAGAAGCGCGTTCCTCTTAATCACTTCTAATTTATTTAGCCCCTCGGAGGACCGAGCGAGTAATTTATAGCTGTCCCTTTCCAACCCGTGGCGGCGGTTGTGCAGCCGTCCTGCTCTCCCGGGACCATTTTTAATTAAAATCACCGGGAGAAAATTAGAAATTATATTCTATTTTCAAAAACTTGCTCTGACGCTTTGTAGGAGATTATCTCTTTTTTATGAGCCCCCGGTCGCGGCTTTTGTTTAACTGCAGAGGAATTGGCTGAATGAACTTTGTTCCGACCACGAAGGATTTTACGATTATGTCTTGTTCATTTCAATCCTGCTTCTCTGATGATTGGAAATGTTTCAAGTTTGCTCGTTATGCTTTAACGATGATGGGACTGAGCTCTTTCCAGTGTCATATGAGTTTAAGACTATAGCACTTCTGTTTAATTGTAATGCTGTAACCGTTGGGACAGACGTTCAAATTCAATTTAATTCTTACAAGCGCTTCCATCTTTAGTAACATTTATTGTCGCTGTTGCCATGAGACAGCTGCATGTACGATCGAAGGTAATTGATACGTTTATCTCTTCATGTCCGGACTCAATGGGAACTGGTATTCTTGTCTTTCCTTATAAGAAACTATAGGATTTCGTTTTGTATCTCCAAGAAATCCATGTGTCTGACATGAATCTAAGAACTTACATAAAGTTAGGACAGCCATTGTGTAGTTAAATTGATGACTAGATCTGAGAATGCGGTGCCTTTATCTGTCTTAATCACTTTATTTTCTCCGAAGCGTCTGAGGGCAGCGGCGTGGCTAGCCTGGAGTGGTAGTGGATTAAAGTTGGGTTCTCATTTACGATTTTGGCTCTATGGTAGCATGCCACCTTTCATGATAACCGAAAAGACCAATATCAAGTTTTTGAGATTCAAAACAAACGGCTTCACTTTTCGGTGATGCCTTTTCTTTTTTTTTACTTTCTTGGTTTTACTCCTTCCATGATACAAGCCTAATTATAATTAAAGTCGTAAAAAAACCAAGCCTTCTAAAGACCACCACTTAAACAACCCTGAGCCCATAGTAATCCTTAACAAATAGTCTCCCTCTAGCCTAAATTAAATCAAATTCATAAATGAACAAAACCCAGTCAGTATTTGGGGAGACCTTGAATTAATAATCAGCAACAAAAAAATCTAAAGACAACCTGTCCATTACTCTTCTATAACCAGCTTTGTTCTTACGCAGGCGGCGTATGCGACGATGACGGTGACAGCGGCAAGCGAAGACGGTCGCGGACGAACTTCAACTCCTGGCAACTTGAGGAGCTGGAGCGAGCATTCCTGGCTTCACATTACCCTGATGTGTTCATGAGAGAAGCTTTGGCTATGAGACTGGACCTTAAGGAGAGCAGAGTTGCTGTAAGTACAATAAAGGTATTTTCTTGTTAAGAATATAAATTATTGGCTTATGCACATCATTCGTAGACAGGTAGGCAGGCGTTTCATGTAAGATACTGGTGTAAAGCTGCATCCGGTTATACTGGGACTCGATCCCAACATAGGTGGGGAAAATGCAAGGCAGATGATATATTTAGAATTTAGGACAATGCGAATTCAACTAACCCGAATGATATAGTAGAAAAGTTCTTCAAACTGTATTAAGCGATCTCTTACTAGAATCTAAATTAGGCAGGGTGTTAAGCATCCTAGGCCATAAACTTCTTTGTATCCCAAAAAGCAACTTTAATACCAAAAGAACAAAACCAAAAGTTGAAGTATTCCTGAGAACGTACACAGCCAAGGCAAAAACTCCTTAACCGGGGTGGGTCTCTTAACAACTACACCAGGGAGCTTTAAATATACTACGCAGGAAGCATATATATTAAAAGTATACACAATCGTACGACACATTTCACGATGAGTATTAGCTACGGTGTTAAAACTGCGCACAATCCTTTGTAGTTGACGCTTGTCGACTATACGTGAGTGTATATTTAGCTCGCGAGGAAAAGCAACGGTTTCACACCTAACATCTTAATCCATCATGGTTGGAGCATTTGTTACCATGGCGAATGAGCTTAATTTTATTACGCACCGAATCTGGTTTAGTATGGAGTGAAGCTTCTGATTTGTTAGATCTAAGTACTGGCCGGAAATTGGGGGATTGAGACGTTTTCTTGCTAATAAGCATGAGTCAAGACGGCTTCGGTATGCTAGGTAAGCGATTCCATTACGAAAATCTGTCTATTCTATTCTATTTTTTAGTATGGCAAGCCGATGTCAGTATTTGACGTTACTGTGTCAAAAAGGGATTCGTATTTGGACAGCCGGTAAAGTTCACCATTCACCGCTTTCCTAAGAAACCAAAGCTTATGAAGATAATTCAACATGTAACAATCAAAACATATTCAACATACCTACTCGTATGTTTTAAGATTTCATTTCTCAAAAGCTCCTCTCATGAAGCAAAAACTGGTATATTTCTGTTCCACACTGATGAAAGTTAAATGATGTTTAAACGTCAAAATGTATAGTTAATCAGACGCTAATCATTACTTAACTTTAAGCAACGTTTATAAATAAGGGGTCCAATGTATAACACGTTTTCTTTTCCAAATACGGCTAAAGTTAACGCAAAAATAATCGTGTCATCAAAATAAACCAAAACATTACGGAGAAACCGATCTCATTTTGAGGAAAATACACGAGCAAACACGACGTACGGTACATAAGGGTAAAAAGCTGAAGGTTTCCGTTCAATATAAATGAGGGACGATTTCCCTTATTTTCCCCAAACCTTCGGAGGCTAAGCGGCCGCCGGGGACCGCGCGGTTGGTCGCTTTTTATATAAGCTTTAGGATCCGAAATAATGTTCGACTTGAGATAATACAGTTTTGAATGGATGCCGTTTTGTGGCCAACCCTTGGCCGTCTACGAATTGATGGCATTCTGTTTGGGCTTTTACCTCTGAACGGAAAAGTAATGCTTTTACCCTTTCTTATTAACTTTTAGTAATACGTCTTCCATTTTGTTTTTGTCTTCGTCTTCCATAATTATTTCTGTATTTTATTATCCTGGTTTATATTATTTATCTATTTTACTTATGACCTGATAAAAGTGACCCCGAGATTATCACTTAGAAATACTCTTTTAATATTTCATGCCTGATTATTTTCAAAAAATAATAATACCTACAACATAAACATTGAGCAGATAAAGCTCGTAAATATTTTATTTGTATTATTACAAACTACGCCAACAAAATATTTCGCTTAAACAATGTATAAGTAAATCTATTTCTATAATCAGTACTAACGTCGATTGTATCCTACACTTATCGCGGCGGATCTCGTTCTGAGAGACAGACTATCCCGCACCACTCCTAATAGTTGGTATAAATCAAAAGATTGCAATCTTGCCGGCACCCCTGGGACGCGAGCGAGACGGCACGATTGAATAGCATAGATTTAAATGGGCGGGTCAGATAAGGATGGCTGCAGATCGCGCCGCTCCGACCTCGTCCGCGTTGCCGCTCCTAGGGACGTCACAATTCGATTACAGCTCAATAAAGTTAAAGTGACTTGTTTGCGTCTGTAAAGTGGATTTTTTCCTCTTCTTTGATTTCTCTATTTTATTTCGTTCGTTCAACTTCCCGGTTGCGTTTCAGATCGTAGTATCGCAATATTGACATCGATTTATAGGCTTGAATGGTACCTTTTATATGGAAGTAAAATAATTGAGTGTTATGAATGTGTTTTCTTTTAAAAGTAATTGAATGAACATGAATGTCAGTGTGTTATAGGGTGACGCTAGACTTTAAATTAGAAGCGTTTTGAAAACGAACGCATGTGGAAAATATTGGAACATTATTCAACTAAGTATTAAATAAAGCTTTGGGGGGTTTTGAGAGACGGAAAATGTAATCATAGCCCTACATAACGTAAGAGTTTTGCGAAAGACGTTAAAAGCCCATTCTTTACCGAAACTGGCATATTCTAATCTAATTTCATCCCTGCCTGACGTAAACTTGCGAAAACGGCTGACTCGCTCCGCCGTAAGCGCGGAAGTATCGACTTCATTTTAAAATTCATAGCATAAAATTTACATTTATATGCCAATTTCATTCCCTAACAGGGCGTCGGCGGTCGCACGCACACATCAGTATTCCACACACATCCGGCGCTGGCTGGGTACACCCCAAAAGTAAAAAAAAATAGAAAATCTTCTTACATTCTCTGCTCGGTTGCGAAGAAAAAAGAATGGCGCGAGGTTTAAATATGGAACACTAAATGGAACGCTTAGGCGACAAAATGCGGATAGAATATAAAATTTAAGGAGTGTGGTGTGTCCCTGTTGCTCCCCTGCGAGGCGTGTCGCCTCATCCCTTTCGGCGCTCGTCGCTATCAAACACGAGCCGACTTTACCGCCGCAGGCTTAGCGGTAAAAGATAGACATGAGACCTCTACAGGGTTGCTCCCAAGGCGGTGAATTATCGTGCATGAATAATTTTCTCACTGGCAAACAAGATTTGCTTCGTATTAAATTGCCTTAATGTAATTACTGTTCCTAATGAAATGCTGTGCTTCACATACGGACAACAGTATAATTTAAACATTAAACATGTTTAAAACGGAGTTGTCATTTGCGTTCATTCATTAATTTGTGTGCCGACCCTTCAATGGAAATGATCTGTACGTACTTGGTGCTGCATAAAATATGATAGGTTCTTGAACGCTTGGGTTGAAAAAAATATGGCATGAATTTAACCAACCGTGACAAACGATAATCTGCTGGTTTACATTAACTGATATATCTTAAATAATCATAACACATGAAGTGATATTTTTTTAACAAAAGATAATTCAATTAATATGAATCGAAAGAACCCAGATCGTAAACGACACACAACCCTATTAGAAAACGCTTAGCTGGCAATTCGGGACGACGTTGCGAAATTTATATCCGTCTCAGTCACACATACACTTCGATATCAATTTGTGTGCTGAAAGGAAAGAGACAGCGCGATACACTGAAATACAGCGGTGAAACCTTACAGTTTGTTTTCATGGGATTGTTTACCAGGTTGTTTACAAATCTGTTTGTACCAGGATTACTATGCTTGGAAACAAACTGTTTTTTTTTATACACAACACTCTTTTCAGTATTCTCTAGAATGTTGTAGGTAAGAAAACAATAAGGGAAGCTTGTGGAAAGAATATGCAATATTACAAGTCTGTATTAATTATGACCCAATACAGTATTGTGCCTAAATCTGCCCAACATTTAAATATAAACACTCTCTAATGAGCCAACCACATTAATGCTCCCGCAGGCTGGCGCTACCTGATTCTGGTAGAACAAATTTCAATAAGTTTTCATAAATTTGGATGGTCTCCCATCCACGGACGGACCTCAGCAATCATTGTTATGCCTGGAACACCAACCCATGCAGCTATTATCATTTAGCCACCTAATTATTGGAGCTAAATTATTGTATAAAATGTGAAATTGTCTAGATATTTCTTACAGTTATATCGATAGCCTGTAAAACACAAAAGCTCGTTTAATAATGAAAACGTGTCTTTGTTACGTACCTAAAATATTTTCTTTATTAAAATTTAATAGAAGGTGACTATTGGCTATAAAATTTTTACTGCGTACTATAAATTTTATATAAAGACACAATAATATTATTAATAGTGCCGTTACCTTAACAAAGCAATAGTTATTGATTAAAATTTATACGAAGAACACGGAAGAAACGTAGAAGGTAGTATTCGTAAATTGTAATGTTAGTACAAAAAAAAAACTGCGCTTACAAATTTTTGGCGATATTATAGAATTCACTTAGTGGTGAAAAATGCGTCCTTTCGTCTATAAAAGATTTTAATCACAACTTTGTTTAAATATAACTAAGTAAAGTTGTTAGTAAAAGGGGCTTATAGCATAGCCATAACAGTCGCACTGGTCGATCGATCAGGTTAAGCTACGCTTGCCGCGGTTGTTCCGTGGATGGGTGACCAGCTTTAAATACCACGTTAAGCCGTTGATTCCGGCTCCCATTCGTAGACCTTTGACGGCGTTACGGATAGTTAGAAGGCCGCAAGTCTGACAATTAGTCTTACCAAGGGGTAACTTTCGTGTTACCCAGTAACTGGGTTGTGGAGGTCAGATAGGCAGTCGCTCCATGTAAAATATTGGTAGGTGAGTGCTGCTGCTGCATCCGGTTAGACTAGAGGCTGACCCCGACGTAAATGAGAAAAACTAGACAGATGATGGAGTTGTAAGTGTAAGTACAGGGTAAATTATCTGGGGGTGTAAAGGTTACTAGGGTAAAAGCCGGATAGTTGCCACACTTTTTAACATCACTCCATAACTCTCCGTACAAAAAGCAAAATACTTTATTTATAAAACTGGCCAATACTTTGTTTTTTTATCTACCTACTTTGTGAAAAGTAAAAAACATTATCTTTAATATTTCCAGAGTATCAACGATTTTTGCAGACCTCTATATATTGGGACATCTATCCCACATAGGGGATAGTTGCCTAGTACATACAAATTACGTTTAGGATAGATGTCCCGCCTAGAAACAGGACATCTATCCCGCAAAAACTTAGAGTGCATTTTGCCTTCCCATGCAATTGCACAGACACATGTGACTCGGTCAACTTAGTGGTAGTTGGAGAGCCTTTCGATAGATTAATAAAATAGCATGTGATTCATCCGCGAAACCAGAGTAGGTAATTACAATCGGGGCAACTATACCCCTGGGGCAACTATACCGCTGGGGCAACTATACCCCTGGGGCAACTATCCTGGTTTTACCGTATAGACGCTTTTAACTTTACGATAGGAATGATTTTACTTCGGAACCTACCGATGAAAGCTATGCCCATCATTTCTCAAAAACATCTCAGTAAAACCTAACTTCAATGACACAAACAAAACCAGGAAAAATAAACAGTTTCACCCCGACAAGGGGATGACAGCATTGAAACAAGTCAATTCTTTATTTACAAGTGCGAGTGAGCACCCCTCCCTTGAGCCGAATGTGTAAATAAGGCACTCATTTTTCTTATCTTATTCGTATGAAATGTCTTATCATTACAAAGGTTTTTTTTTTCTGATATAGGTACGTCCTTCGTTAGATAGGAATGAAAATACCACAAGCAGTCAAACAAGCCAAGTAGACCTTGTTGACTGTAGATTTGTAGGTACATATACCATTTTCTATTTTATTAAGTACCTGTTACTTTTCGACAGGCCTGCACTGTCCTCTCATACCTATTAACACTGTAATTTGAAAACATTGTTCAAGCCAATTATTTCAAAAAAGGGACCGGGGAGTTCATTGCCGGCACTTCTCCATAGGAAACGACCAAATTGGAACCGTGAAAACTAGCTTCTGACGTTTCATAAGAGCCCATATAGTTTTATGTGAAATAAAATAGTATCTAATACCTTTAAACGAGCAATTCTTGTATATATCTATGCTAATATTATAAAGAGGAAAGATTTGATTGTTTGCTTGTTTGCATTGAATAGGCTCCGAAACTACTGAACCGATTTGAAAAATTCTTTCGCCGTTGGGAAGCTACACTATCCCCGGGTGACAGGCTATATTTTATCCCCGTATTCCCACGGGAACGGGTATTATAATATAATACCTGAAAATACAATACGGGTTGTGATTTGTTATATCATCATTATAAAAATAATAATTAAACAAATGGTCAAATGGTACTAAAGTCTATGGTTATGCTTTGACAGTAAAAAAATGGCCAAAACGACTCCAGTTTTACTAAAAATCATAAAAGCTCTTAAATGTTACATTTAAGAGCTTTTGCAGTTAAGTTAAAGTTTCGAGCCTTCTAAATTAACCTATCAAGCTGAAAACACGTGAAAATGTACTTTAGAAACATGTTTAAAGTAAATAAGTAACCAATCGCAATCTCAGCCCCACAAAGTGCGTAGGGGCGTAGGAGACAACTTCGCCCCTCAGAGGATGACAAGTCAATGTATCGACACAAACGTCTTACTTACACCCCGAGTAGGGGAAGATGGGCTATTGTCCCGGTGACGTCACTTAATAAATTGTCTTTAGGAATTTCTATATCACAATTTTTAGGAAATGTTTATGATCGTGGTGTTATGCCGCCTACTTATTTCCATTTTGCAATGGAATATTCGTCTCAGGAGCAAACATTCTAAGTTCTTTATCAACGAATGAGAGATGGGCCACGAGAAACACTGTTCCTATGCAATGTGTTAAACTTAAGATCAGTAGAATTATTGGTTATATTAAAATTAAAAATCAAAATCAGAAGTTATTAATTCAAACTGGGCTGAAAATCAGCACTTTTTGAACGTCAACATTACATAAGACAGTCCCCCAAAACGCCCGCCATTCACCACTTTCTAGTGCTTCAGCTGGGAAGAAGAAGTAGCGCAACAACCGCAGCAGCAAAGTAAACTTTAAAACATCAGTGTCCTCCTGAATAATTGTTTAATATGCAATGAGTGCATGTGATTAGCGTAGACACCTTTTAATTGTCATCAAAACAATGGGGCAATCAAATTACTAATGACGCGGACGCCATCATTGCATTCCTTCATTTACCTTATAACTTTGGGCTACTATAATTATATTATTGTCTATTTTGGGGGGTCTGGCGCTGTACGATGAGATACAGGACTTATTCTAGTTCGGTTACAGGTGCTAATATGTTATATTCTCCCAAGTACTAGCCCAAAAATATATATAATCCATTGTAGGTACGATTTTCGGTGAAATAAATTAATAAAAAATTAAAACATATATATATAATTACAAAATTATTTAAACTGGTATTCCCATAAACTATGGAATAATTCGTTCAAATCAAATCAAATCAAAATATGTTATTTCATATAAACCTGCAAGGGCACTTATGAAACGTCAGAAGCTAGGTGCACGGTTCCAATTTGTCGCTTCCTATGGAGAAGAGCCGGCAAGAAACTCCACGGTTACTCTTTTAAAATTAATTGGGTTTTACAATATTTTCAAATTACAGTGATATTAGGTATGGGAGGACAGTGCAGGCCTGTCAATAAGTACCAGGTACTTAGAGGAATGAAAATAAAGATAGAAAATCGTCTATAAATCTAGTCTGTAAGGCCTACAACGTTCTCACATTATAATAATGGTTCGGTATACATAACAAAACCTGGAAAAAGATTCCTGAAAGGATTTAGGGTAAGTCTTGAACAGCAGTGCGACAGTGAAATAATAAAAAATAAATAATAATAACTACTACTACACATTTGTGAAGAGAAAATAAATCTACTAATTATTATACACTAGCTTTTGCCAGTGGCTTCGCCCGCGTGGAGCTCGAAGTAGTATACATTTAAACCTTCCTCTTGAATCACTCTGTCTATTGATGAAAACCGCATTAAAACCCGTTGCGTAGTTTAAAAGATCTAAAGCATACAGACACGAAAAACGACTTTGTTTTATACTATTTACAGATATACAGAACAATTAAAAATCCCAAAACTCAATAAAAGTTAATACCATAAATTACTCATGTAGTACAATCAATAGCTATCAATCGCTACACATAACTCTTACAAATACAAAAATACAAACAAATCAGAGGTCCCTCCCTCTTCACCCCCGTATTAATGACACTCCCCGTCGAGGGGGTGTAAGGGGAGGTTATACGTGGCTCATTAGCAGAGGGAACTACCCAGAGGGTCATTACGACCGACCAACTAATCAATGTGCTTCGATTAGATGGTACAAACTTAGGGTTAATTAAAAGTGTGATTTCGCTGTTATCTTTTAATTTTTTTGTGATTATTTTTGCTTTGAATTTAAGGTACGACTTTTTTCATTGTTAAAATGACAATTAATTTTGATATTCTTTCTATTATTGCCAGTTCCAGTCTTATTAAACAGGCCTCTTTACAGGCCACTGAAACAATTCATTCCTGAAATACTATTCGTAGGGACATGAGATCACTATGTTCACAAACACATATTCCACATAAAATACAAAGGCTCAACGATGTTCGAAAGTTGTATGTAAGTAAAAAATCTACTTGATTCTAATCTTAATACTTATCCATTGTATTTCCGAAAAATGTTTGTTATTGGAAGGAATTATAACCTCGTCTGAATCATCTAAGTGGCGCAATACTCAATCTTTTTTCGTCATAAAATCTAATTGGCGTGAACAAAGGTAATCGATTTTTCAGTCATAAGTAAATAATTGCAGCTTATATAAGTAAATAGTATTAAATAGAAAACGGTGTATCGATTTACTTAATAATTAATTTCCAACGGATGGCCATTCTTTTATAAATCAAACTTTGTACATAAATGATTTGAATTGAGATGCCGCATTCAACTCTATCAAAACTAATTAGAAAGAATTATAACAATGGTTTCGTATAAAGAATGAATTCTATCAGGAATTTTACAACACGTGTAAGTACTCTACATGCGTACCTGAAGTATTTGGTTTTCCTCACTGTAAATAATATTGGTATTTTGGGAAATTGTCTCTCCTCATGCAGAAAAGAGACAATTCACAAGAAGGGACCAGTTTTAATCACCATAATAGCAAACCGCGTAATGGCCAAACCAGAGGGTCAATTCCCGTATTTTTAAGAACGTTCAAAGCCTGATCTCAGTCGGAATCAACATTTTTTACATTATTTATATATAAACGTTGCTTAAAGTTAACTTATAATTAACAACTGATTAAACACACATTTTTGAAGTTTATTCATCTCTTAGATTTAATCAACGTTTATGAATATATCCCTAATTGTTGTTGAGATGAGATTCTGGATTTCAAACGTTTTTAATCAGTTACCGGAATTGGTCTTCAGATTTCCCCACAATATTTTCTTTTACCGAGATCCAGGGGTGTCCAAGAATCACTTCAAGTTCTTATTCACCAGATTACCACTATTGGTCACAACAATAATTCAGGACCGAACTGGTCATACACTCATGGATACTCTTCTTCAGGTAGGTACAACCCCAATTCACTTTAAATTAACTACAGTATCTATAAAATCTCACACAGATAATTTCCACTAAGTGAGAATTAACTTTTCACCCAATTTTATGGACGAGTTTTAATATCGTTCATATTTATCTTCTTAATTATACCCGACGCTGGAAGGCGTTATGTTATAATTTTATTGAATAAATCCAAATGAATCCGGCAGAGGGCGCAGGCGTATTATGCCCGTTTCGCAATAAAAAGCGATGGTCTGCTCGTAAACTGACCCGCGCCGTGCCCGGGCGAAACAACCTTATGTTTTTCCTTTTTATTCAATCGGTTTAAAGGATATATATGTTGGTATTATTTAGAGCACACGTTTTTGGAAATGAACGTCATTTCCAAAAACGTGTGCTCTGTGTTCTGTATTCCTAATTTTGGTTATGAGGAAAATAACTCGCAAAAATCGAATCAAGATTCTAAAAGTGAAATCATAATATCAGCGTTCCAATAGAGAGAACATTAGATTCAGATCCAATAACTCATAACCCGTAGATCGTAATCAATTGTCTAATAAGATTTCATCTTCATAATCTGCACTTGTGTTGGGCGTCCTTACGTCACGCCATTTAACATGACGAAATTGCTTACCGGTGGTCTGACCACGAATGAGCGTCCCATTGACCTCACATTAAAGTAATTTTACAGCTACAATTAAATTCTATACCTATTACGAGACGTTTTAGTACCCTCAGTTTGCCATTGAAGGGACCTTTTGACAATATATATGAGTCTCCGAGGCAGGTACTCATCAATTTCGTTTACGCACTTAAAACAGTTAATCGTACGTCTGTGAAGACGCTAAACACAAGTTATGAATATTCACTATCATATTAAAGGCTATATTATAATTGATATGAGGAAAGACTAATGAAAAGTAAGGAATGTGTTTGTGAGACGTTAATTCATGTGCAAAAGTACGATACTAAAGTAGAAAGACATAAAACTTTGACGAAAGTGTTCAAAATAATAAGAGAGGAGGAAACTAGGAGAGATGATCACGGAGTCATAAAAGTTAGATATGCCTAATATAGCACACACACATTATCTTGATGAAATTTAAATAAAAAATAAAACTTTTAAAATAAATAATAAAAAATCTTGGCGTAAGATTTTTTTTACCTTTATAGTGCCTCCATAAGTGACAACTCGTAGTTGTCAGATCAGGTACCAACTTTGCTAACTGATGACTAAAAATAAATGACCGATGTAGCACTTAGATTAGACTCGATTAGATGTTGTAAAGTCTCAGTGCTATATCAGTTAAGTGTTTATTTTAAATACAAAATAAGCTGCGATAAGCAAATCATATTACTGTAATGAACACCAAATCGCTTACTTACTAAATTAAAGAAAAATTTACACAGGTATTCAGAATAAGTAAATAAGTATGTTTTTAAGTTAAAGAAAGAAATTTACACTCAAATCATGAGTTTTCCTTGTGATATACAGAATTACTGTTGTAAAATATGTTGGATATTTAGACAGCTATAGGTAAACGTATTGATTGAAGACACTGCTTCGGCAGTTGGGCTTTTGCTGGTAAGTATGGTATCGCGGAAGCACAAGTATACGGCTTGTAGTCTCGCAAAGTAGTACAAAAACACTCCTCATAGTAATTTGCTCGACCATACGATCAACAATATTTATGGTTATTGATCGAAAGCCTCAAACTCAACTAAAACGCTCCATCAAAACCTACATACAATGTTTCGCACATCTCAACAGATATCCGATACACAGCGCGTCAAATGCGCGCGCACGCCTGCCCGGCATTACGATGCAAATGCTCCGGCGCATTGAAATTTAACGTCTCAATTCTTGGCGGGTCGCGGGCACTTTACATGCCTTTGTGCGGCGAGATAACTCTCCTAACCTTTTTAGATGCCGGTTAAGTATTTAATATCAGGTTAATGCTGCTTAAGATGCTGTTAACCTGTAACCCAGTTGTGTGGAAGAAACCGAAGTTGAAAGCTTAGATTATTTATGAAATTGTACTGTGAGTGCGGTGGTGGCCCAGATTGAATCCATGCAGTCAAGCACATATTTTGGCTAAGAGGGTGATAGCAAACAGCAATAATGTTACCTGTTCCTCAAATAAGTAATGATGACAAGGATGGTTTTGTATTTGGAAACATAAATTCCAGAATCAAAAGTCATTTATTCAAACTGGGCTGAGAGGCTTTTTAATGTTAAAATTACATGAGACAGTCCCCCAAAACGAACGCCCTCTACCACTTTCTAGTACTTTAGCTGGGTAGAAGAAGTGGCACAACAAACTCCCCAACAGCACAGCTATCTGTTCAATTTGAAGAACTTGATTCTGTACAATAGTAAGCAATTAACATTATAAAACATGAAATTAAACTATTTGCCATAATTGTGTCAGCACTTACTAAACAAACTTAGTGTTATTTCATCACCATCAGACCATTCAAGACCATTTCAGACACCGATCCACATGGTCTTCACATGATCTGACCAAGATTATGTCTGGACTTTAAAAGAGACTGTGACCTCTGAGTTTCTTTCAGCCTTTCTTCTCAGAGTAGTCAGATAGGAAACGCCGACCTCATCTTGTTTAAAAAAATATGATTGACGTGTAAAAGTGTTTGTACAAACCTACTCACAGAAATAAAATCATTTATCATTTATCACTGCTATCAAAACGGTGAAGGAAAATATCGTGAGGAAACCGGCATGTCCTAGAACCAAAAATTCGAAGACACCTTATCCATCTGACATCAGACGTGGTGGATTATAGCCCACTCCGTCTCACAGAAAGGAGGCCTGTGTACCAGCAGTACTAGTGAGTTAATGAGTCTTACAAAACTGGAATGATTAGAAAATTATGACTTTAACCTTATAATGTAGGACGACTAACTGTAAATGAAAAATGAAAACTCGGAAGCAACTTTATTTATTTATTTATTTATTTATTTAACCATTTATGTACACACATATATAAACAGACAAGAAGATTAGAACAGAAAAATAGGTACAGAGGTGATGCTTATTTCTAAAGAAATCTCTTCCAGCATACCTGCGATAGGAGAGAAGATAAAGAAATGTAGACAGCGTGTGAAAGGGTAAATAAGAAAATAAACTACATTGATTTACGATCAAAACAATAATACACTAAACAAATTAAACAACTAATATGGGAATATACTTACATACATAATTACAAACATACATACATACATATTTCTAAAATAAATATCACTAAAATATTAATAATAATAATGTAAATAAAATAATATATACACAACTATGACGATGTGGACAGATAGTGTTCACTGTGTGTGTGTGTTAACTTTGATATTAACGGAAATCTAAGTAATTCACAACATTTTCGAATTACAAGCTAGAAACGGATTTGTGACCTAAAAACAACTTTGAAACTTGCTTCATGTTGCAAAACAAAAAAATTACAGATATCGATAATCGTGATCGTGTCACGATCGTGCAAAACGGACGGATGGATTAACGGAATCACTTTTTTCAAGCGATCCTTTCGGCGCATTGAAATCTTACTGATATTCAACCTTCAGGCTGAACTGTACCTATTCGTGAAAATGAGTTTTTTTACAAGCTCGTCAATCGTGTAAAGTCGTGACATTTATACCGTCTCAATCGTGAAAGTCACCTGTTAAATATATACCTTTTTGTGTCCGTTATTCTATAAATCACCAATTCTTTCCTTCTTAGTTTAACGTGCCTAGTAAATGGGTATAAGCTTTGCTCCTTATTACTATCATCATATGAGGTCGGCTTCCTATCTAACCAGATGCAGCTCCAGGGGTGCGGGTTGTTCGAAAGAGATACCGCGGCCCCTGGCACACAGGCAACTGAGGGAACACGGGTGGGTTTTAGTCAGTAAAAGTCTGACACGCCCTCCCGCTCTGCCCAGATCGAGAGAAGTTATTTGATATCCCACCCAAAAAACCCAGCTACAGCTGAGCACCAGTATTTTACATTGAGTGACTGCCTATCAGACCTCCAAAATTCAGTTACTGGGTAACATGATACAAGGGGTATCATGTAAAAAATCCTGGGTCGTCCCAAAAATATGCTTTCTTCGCCCAAAATATAATTTTAATTAATTAATTCCCGCTTTGTCTTATTTTATATTCCTTCTGTGGCCCATATTCCTTTTTGTATCTAACAAACTTACTTTTTTGTACAATCGGCAAAAAAAGGTTAGTATTAATATTAAATATTCAACATCAATCAACAATTTAAAACAACCACTCCTCTCTCTGCCCTCTCTTCTAAACATATGTTAGGTGTAGGTACTCTTACCAAGTTATGACAACCTGGTACTTCGAAGATATAAAGCTTTGTCTAACTGACACACAGACATTAGATGTGCTCTTACCGAGTTATGACAACCTGGTACTTCGAAGCCATAAAGCGCTTTCTAGCTAACACATACCTATGTTAGGTGAGCTCCTACCGAGTTAAGACAACCTGTTACTTCGGTGGCATTAAGCGTTTGCTAGCTGAACACAAAAAGCATGAGAAAATGTTTTAATAATTATTCTGCTATTCGGTTCAGCGCCGGCGACAAATTCAAAATCATAAAAATCGGTTCAGCTGGTCCTGAGTTATACATGGTGTAACTAACCCGACTTTATTTTATTCGTTGTATAGATATACGTATATGTATTGTATATACACATATACATACATATATAGATGACAGATCTGATTGTTCTGTATATTTAAACTGTAGTAATGATAAGATGATTGATACCGAAATGTTTGGAATTGTTTTATTATTGAATTATTGTTTAAAAAAATCAAATAAATACATCATATTTTTTTGTTGACTGTACCATTAAAGTACTTGTAATTTGGGACAAACTAAGATATTTTTAGAATGTGAGATCAAATAAGATTTTTTTGAAATGTGGGACAAAACTTCAGGACGAACGAAGAATAAATCGATATTAGGTACTTATCTGGTTGTGATACAAAGTTAACCACATCGAAATAAGTATCTAATGGGTGTCAATGCTGTGCCGGAATGCTGGTCAATGCTGAGCTTTTCTTGGCTTAAAAACCATGAGATGTTCACTAATGACAGCACTACAAGAGTTTCAAGCTAAACAAATCTTCAGTCCTAATCACTTCCGTTTACTTCGTCACACAGGTATGGTTCCAGAACCGCAGAGCGAAGTGGCGCAAAAAAGAACATACGAAGAAGGGACCAGGTCGACCAGCACACAACGCACACCCGCAGTCTTGTTCAGGAGAGCCCATTCCACCCCACGAGCTTAGGGCTAGGGAGAGGTGAGATATGTGCAAAACGTAGTTTTACTTCCACTAAGGTTGACAGCACAGGCCTATGTCCAACAGTGGACATGTTTTGGCTAAGAGAGTGATAGCAAATAGCAATAATCTTGGATATTAAGTTACCTGTTCCTCGAATAAGTAATGATGAAGGATCTACATTTTGACAAGGATGGTTTTGTATTTGGAAGCATAAATTCCAGAATAAAAAGTAATTTATTCAAACTGGGCTGAGAGCCAGACCTTTTTAATGTTACAATTACATGAGACAGTCCCCCAAAAACGAACGCCCTCTACCACTTTCTAGTACTTTAGCTGGGTAGAAGAAGTGGCGCAACAAACTCCCCAACAGCACAGCTGTCTGTTCAGTTTGAAGAACTTAATTCTGTATAAAATAGTAAGCAATTAACATTACAAAACATGAAATTAAACTATTTGCCACAATTGTGTCAGCACTTCCTAAACAAACTTAGTGTTATTTCACCACCACTGCTCTCAAAACGGTGAAGGAAAACATCGTGAGGAAACATGGCATAGGCGTGTCCTAGAACCAAAAATACGAAGACATGCGACATCTACCCGCATTGGGCCCACGTGGTGGATTGCGGCTCACTCCCTCGCACTGAGGGCCCGTGGCCCAGCCCTCTGCATTGAGAACAGGCTTATAGGCTAATTATGCTATGCTTATAATGTCCCATAATTATATTCATGACCTCAAGATTGTGCACACAAAACCTCACAAAACCGTGACACTTGATATCAATTCTGATATTTTTAGATCCACCGTCACCATCTTAAAAGTGTTTTAAATCTTTTTTCCTATCTTGCATTGACTTTATAACAAACTCCCGAACGCTTTTTACGACTTAAAAATAAAGTGATTATGTTTTAATGTAGTGCAAATTTGATTAATTAACTGATGTAATTTGTATAAAGGTTTTGTTTTATTTTGTGATTAATATAATCGTGTTTTATCGTCTGTGTTCAAGTAAATTAAAGAGAACATAAAAAGATAAACAAATTAAAAATATGCAGAGGTTACAGTTTGACGCACGGGGTCATGTGCAGTTCTGTGGCTGATGTCATCGGCAATGCGGTATTTAATAATTACTCTGATTCTGAAATTATTATGAAACATTTTTATAAAAGTCATTTTCTCTGCCAAGAATTCAGCACAATATTCTGAAAACCCCGATGCAAATTTCCGCCGGTTATTAAAAAAAAATAGCTGTTTCATACATTTCGACTGCGTGGGTATTGCAGTTTTCTTTGAAACAGCAGGTTTTTTAATTTAATAACTGACGAAAATTTTCTGGAGGTGTAGAATCATCTGCTGAATTCATGGGTACAGTTAGTGCGTCGTTGCCATACCACCCTGTATACAAACAGGGCTGGAAACATCCAATTTCTACCTATGCCATAATTTTACAGGCAAAATTTAACGTCCTATATTCATTAAGTATTTTCTTAACTATTGAGCCTAATCCTTGGGTTATAGATTCTATACTAATTGGGCCCTATCGATTTTATCAACAGGGCGAGAAGAAGAAAGAAGTTGGCAAAAGCGTTGGAGAGACAAGCAAGGAAGCTGCGGGCTAAAGGCATCGCGGTAGACCTGGAGGCTTTGAAGGCAGAGTACCTAGCACAGCACAAGAACAGTGGCCTGTACTCCGACTCAGACGGTGACATCGAAGGGGAAGACAGCATGATCGACGTGGTAGGAGGAGACTCCTGCCACGACTCGGGTCCTGAAGACTTCTCGCTTTCGGGCCGACTTCGGGCACCTTCGGGTGCCGACGGCATGAACAACTCAGACAGTTCCACGTCTGACGGTCATTCCGGTCGGAACTTTAGCCCGATCCCTGAACCCCAGCCCTCCTTCTTCAAACACTTCGGCGGAGCGAGCACGAACTTCGAGAAGTTTGATTTCGATTCCGGCCGAGCTGTGTCCTTAGACCTGAGCGGCGGAGGCCACGCCACACAACAGGACTTGTCCAAAAACGGGGGAACAAGAAAACATAATCCATTCAGTATAGAGTCCTTACTCAACACGTGAAAGTGACTGTAACTTGTGACTATAGAGGCTCTCGGTTTGTTCGTGTCTACACCAGTGAAGTTAGTGCTGTGTCTGAGTGGCACAACAGCGAGTGTAACGTTGCGTAATTGAACATGGACATTATTCTTAGTACCTTAAGGTGGAAAATACTTCGGGACCTAATTTTTGCGAACGTTGGTACTGTTGTACTCAAACACTAGCCCTACAGGCATTTCAGAGATGTTCCTTTGCTTACAGTTAAACAATATTGTTATAATTTATCATTAGATTGTAATCAGCTTCAGTAAAGACTTGATGAGTACCATATAACTACATATCTCGTGTGAATACTAGATCTAGGCAATGTATTATATAGGTAGTAGTGTATATAGCAATATTCTATATTTATTTCTTTAACGGCTTCCCACAGACAGGAGCAACGCGACTCGAGTAGAACAATTTCTGTAAAAACTTCATGGAAATCAGCACTAGAGATGTGTCGTTCCTGTCTGCAGGAGTGTTAATGTTAATATATTTTCTTTTACAATCGGGGCAATAATTTTATATTGATTTTCGTTAATGATGTGGTATTTTATTATTTTTGCATTTTTCAAATTTTATTTGTTAACTTACCAAATGGTGAATGAATTGGATATAATGTCTGAAAAATAAAAACAATTTAATGTGAAAATGTCCAAAACAGCAAGAAATTGGGCTTAATTCTTAAACTTTAGCATTCACAGACAGTTTATTTTGCTGTTTATGTTCCATCCAGCTATAATAAGTAAATGAAACACTAACTTAGTTTGGTCCATTAGACAAAGCGGCGTACAATTAACTTAATAACGACGCCATTACTGTATAATTTCTTGACAGAAGCACTTTGTAACAATTAACGCGTTAAAGCGATCCGACCATCATACATGATACAAAAGTGAGTTTTCAAAATTATACAACTTTGACATAATTGCACCTGCCATCAATATTTTATGACAACACGCTACTGTGACCATGAATAGTTTAAATGTTACACCTTATAGTTTTTAATCATATTTATTCAAAATAAACAAAAATTTGAGCCTATCGAAATTCCATTTCACCATAAACAAAGGTCAGGATCCAAAATCGCCATATTGTTTTTATTCAAATTTATGGAAGAAGGCTTTGTTCATGAAAATGTGCAATAAATTATAGAGTGAAAATCCATTTTATTTTATTTTATAACTACAAATACACATTTTATTATACAATAAAACGTTGATCAACTTCTGGTACAACGGGCAAGAACTAGAACAATAGAGGCATAAAAACTAATTTAAAAAATCCATTTGCCAAATAAAGATGGCGGCGCAAATACAATTACTATTGGCGAAAGAAATACAATCTCTCGTCGTAAAATAACAACAATTAATGAACGTATAATGCGTAACGACCGATAAGAGAGCCAATTAGCAAAACAATATGGCTGCGCTCGCTTTATTGCCATTTTTACTTACTCCGCAGTGAGTTTAATAGGTACATAACAATGTGCAACCCGATTGGTCACGGAGTTATTGTCTCGAGCCGTTGGCACGTGAAATTATCCTACTTTGAAACTCTATAGAACATTTTTATGAATACCTCGTCGGTAAATCGGAAAGTGGCAAATAATTGGAAAACGACAGTTTTGCGACCATTGAAAAAACATCGATTTTAAATTGAATCACACACAAAATACTTGTAGTCCTGTATTTTTAACAGCTAACAAAGTTGCAGTTATAAAAACTAATTATTTTAGTAATTGATAAGCTAAATTACTGTTCAAGGAACAGAGCAATTTGTTCCAGCAATTTAGCAAAAGTAAAACACTGTTATCCGTTAAGAAGTGACATTCAAAACTTAAGTGTCGAGTAACCCCTTGATAAACTGACACCTATAAAAATGTTTTTGTACATTGTTATGGAAACATCAAGACAAATAAAGTTTATTACTTGTTATAATTGTCATTTGGTATGTTACAGCAATTGACATTTGACGTCGGCTCATTTTGTAGTCCGCTATAACCTACTGACCCCAATTTAAAATCACCATATCCTAATAATTCACATTTGATAAGCTTTTTACCCTCTGATAATAACAAAAAAAAACTCTTTGATCTCTTTTTTTTCTAAAGTTGCATCTACCAGTTACGAGGTTTAAGGGCTATTAATACATTCTGCAGTTTTCTAATTAAGGTTATATATGATTACTTAAATATTTATTATTTTGCCAGTGAATCGTAAATGGTACCTAATTCATAAGTTCAGACTTTTTGTCAATCACCTTTAACATTTAAGAAAATATTATTATACAGCGTGATTTAATTTTAATTAATTTATTCAGGGGTGACCAACTATGATTCTCAACCTGGACATTAATTTTAAGACCATACGATCTTCATAAGTTCTCATCGCCGCATCGTTTGTATTTTAATTTTGATTTATTGAAAGTAATGTGTAGTAATAAATATAAATGGTTACTAACTGTACATTTTTGTAGTCGGAAACAATATCTTAGGTACAAAATATATTGATTAAGTTTTAATTTATATTTATATAGACGAATGAAAGGAGGAAAACGGATATTTGTAAATTGACTATCACACTGTATGTAAGATGTAAAAAGGTATGTTACGTGAGTAATTTATTGAATCAAAATATAACACGATTAAACACACATTTCAGTGATTTATTTCTTTATTCGTGTCTAGACGCAGACGCAGACCCAGACACTCATTAGATGCGTTTAACAATTATAAAATAAACCCAACAGGCATCCTTAAAATGCCCGATAATTCACTTCTGTCGCTGTCATTTTCTTTTGTGAAGAAAACCAGACGTTAATAGAGTTATAGACCGCATTGCTAATACGTGTATTGTAATGCTCTGTTCTAGCAACAAGCGGCCCTCAGCCACAGTCGTAATTGAGCATATTGTCCGCGGTAACTATCAAAATAAGGGAAACAACATAATTCCAATAACAAATGAATTCTCGCAAACCATTAACCAGAGATTACATTCAGAACAAAATATTTAACGCGTCATTAACAAGGCGTTAAACAGCCATTTTGTAAAACACAAAGACGCCGAACGGCTCAGAATTTGAAGTCTAAAGCAACGATATAAACTATGTACTGTTTTACTACAAAGTGGTTAATGGTAAACACATAATTAAGCTTCTAAAACTTAATTTCTTCCTGGTGCAAAAAGGTCATAATGGTAATCAGATTTAATAACTAAGTAGAAAGAAAAATAAAATAATGCTTCTTGAGTTTTTCTTATTAGTAAGTAAACTTTTCCTTCTATTTCAGTAATTTTGCTGCTAATCTAGGCAAGAATTAGAGCAGTGGTGGCCCAGTGGTATCACCCCCGAGCTATCAGTCGTGGGTTCGAACCCAAGCAGGCATTAATTTGTGTAATTTATTCCATCACCACTACTCTCATAACGGCGAACAAAACAATGTGAGGAAACCGACATGTCCAGGAACCAAAAGTTCGAAGACATGACATGTGACATCTTCCGAACCTGCAGTCGGCCCGCGTGATAGATTACAGCCCACTCCCTCTCGAAGAGAGGTCTGTGTCCCAGCAGTGGGAACATTAAAGGCTGTTTAATCTAAGGCAGGAATAGCCCGTGCTGACACATAAGAAAGAAGATGTTGATTTATGCCATAACTGTCCAGCCGATCCGAGCTGTAATTAGTGTCAATCAGTGAGTTTGAAGTGAATGTCATTTCACCTAATGCTAACATTAGGTGGAATGATACTCACTTCAAACTCACTTCACCTTTTCAAAGTGAGATTTTTACAGAATACATCGACGTCTACGAAACCCTGATGTTTGTCCAAAAACACCAACCCTAATCATACAAGTTGACATGACATTTAACGAAAGATTAAATTGATTAAGCTTTTGGGAACCGAGGTTTATCTTTAAGTAAACGAAAAAAACAAACGAAAATTAATTCGTGTGTTTTTTTTTGTGCGATCATTCTTTGATTCCATGTGGTCAAAAAAAATAATTGGCAAATCCATGAGACCTCCACGCCGCCATGACGAATGGTTTCGCGTTAATAATTTTAAACGTGAACAAATTATTCACCAAATGTTCGCCGCCTCTGATATGCGACACCGTATAATTGCGGTCGCAAAATGAACCCTAATGTTTTAATTATTTTATTTTACAAACTTGTGTTTGCTCCTTTTTATGAAATCATTCCATATTGTCGATATTGTTTTACATTTCTTGGGGTAGGTATCCAATATTTCCGCAAATTTAGGGCCAGTCCAAATAAAAGTGTTATTAAATTTTATGCATAGAACATTAACCAGCTAGAACGTACCTTCTAACCGTACCTTTGGTAAAATTGACCGGAAACTCGGTGAGTCAGTCTTAGTGGCTAACATATCATCACGCCTGTCTTGCCTGAAAGGTTGGACAGAGGCGTTCCTACATCGCAGCAACAAGAGGTATCAAAGAGAGTACTCGCTCTGCGACACTCGCTTGTCGGGCAGAACACTCGCTGTCGCGCACTCGCAACTTTAGTTGTTAGCTCTCCTCGCTTCTCGTTACGGTCAGTTCTTACAGAACAGAACAATCCTAGTTCGAGCCTTCTCTGGCCGCAATTGAAACCTATAAAAACCGAGCTGCAAGCATGCGCGAGCCGACTGTATCGATATTCATACAATTTTATACTTTAGGTTACGGTAATACGATCCTATTTTCAATAGAGCCAATTCCACCTCCCGCGCCAACGAGGAAGCGACTAGCTAAGTATCCACGATTTTTAAGAAATTGATAAAAAAATTAAAGAGATTAATATAAGTTTTTACTTATTGTCTTTTTTTTGGCAATTGAGCCGATGTCGACTATTCTACCTACTGTTTCGATATTTATAAAATTTTATACTTTATGTTATGGTAATACGATCCTATTTCAATGGAGCCAGTAAATTGCTCGGAGTGTGTGAGTGACACAGAAAATGTGTCACCTGAACTGACGCTTAATCGCCGGCGGTGAAATAGTGCCTTAAACGTTCAACACGTAACCCTCTCAATCTCTGTGCTTTCAATATCGATCTGCAAAAATAATATTAATGTCATGTCAAATTGCAGATAAAAACATTGGCTAATTGTGATGCTCTTAATAGATAGGTTATCAGGCAGCTAACAAGCTGTCACTACAATATAATTACGGATTAGTAGATTATATAGATAATCATAACTAGCACGTGCTTCATCATCGATATGTCAGACCGTCAACGTCCACTGATCAACTTGAGATTGTAGAATTATGCTACAGGCGAAAATGGAAACATTGCTACGAGTAGGGATATTTAAGTGTAAACGCACTGCCAGTCAATCCCATCACACTTTTCAGTCTGGCAAATACTCAAGTATTTTGACTTACTTGTAAATAATCTGAAAAAAAATCCAACCAACATATAAAGATAAAAGATTTATATTATGGCTTGTTACCATTGTGGCGGCATCCACATCGCCACATGTGAACTACGCATCACAGTGACGTCACGTAAACTCCTGCATTGCACAAGCAAAGTTTACCGCGCAACTAACAGAAATAGAAATAATATTTTTTGCATAAAACATGGTATTTAAAGTTGTTTTAAGGTACATTGCAGAGCATACATATTTAGCTTATAATTATCATAGCATGCAAATATTGTTGGTTACATTTAAAATATTTCCCGTCGGTAAATTCTTTAATGCGGTAAAAGTTATTCGTTTTTAACCATTCATATAGGTTTTTTTTTAAACAATCTAATATCTAAAGTTTTTAAGTCCCTTGGATTTTTATTGTACACCCGAACACACATGGCTAAACATCTTTTATTATATTTAGCCAGTCTCGGTAAGTCACTTAACATAAGGCTGTGAATATCTCGCCGGTTTCGAGGATATTTAAATCCTCAGTCATTTTAAATAAGTCTTTATGCTACTTAACAAACATGCATACTTCATAAATATAGAGAGAGAGGGTAGCGGTAATAAACCAAGTTCTTTAAATATTGGCCTGCAAGATTCATCAGGTTGAAACCTATATATTGCACGAATACACTTTTTTTGCGCAACAAATACCCTATTTCTATCGGTACTATTACCCCACATGATGAACCCATATCGTATTAAAGGTTCGACATAAGCATGGTAGGTAGTAATAGCAGTTTTGATGTTTGTTATATTTATTTATTCTTTTAGATATGTCATCTACTGGTCCTTATACATTTAACACCGGTCGGATCGGAGGATCTTCCCTTTTCTATGGAGGCTGAGTGAACTTTTCTCATACCTTTAGTGGGAATGAGGAACAGGTGTAAAGTTCACTCACCATATTCACCAAAGTTAAACATTTTGCTCACCCCCTATAACATGGGACTTAACTGCTGAAATTAGAAATTTTGGTGTACTATGGGAACACCTCAGCTTACCATCGCGCCTTTTCGAAGGGTTGGGCCCTTCGAAAAGGCGCGATGTTAAGCTAAACATTTTGCTGATACCAGATTTTTTTGTTGGTGGAAAGGACGGTAGGCACTGCTGATGGTGCTCACGGCCTGGAATAAATTCCTATAACTTTCAGAAGACTGGTAGTAAATAACCAGTTAGTTTTTTTTCACATAGCCACTTATATTATGCTTTAAACTCACAAGTTCACAAGCATAGCTGTGCAGCAGCAAATCACAAACCTGTAGCTAGATTTTCCGGCAAATACTTTTCCAGGCAACAGTTAAACCTCGTTTACACGAAGTGAGACTCCTTGTGTAAACGAAGATTTAGCTTTTCAATGAAAACTATACAAAGTCCAATGATGTCAACAACACTCGAGTTTATTCGATTTACCTAAAGTTTGCTGCTTTTAATAGATGACAACCGTGAAACATTCGTGACAATAAAACGACAGGCTCTGGTACGGACAGCAAATATGATAAGTAGGTAGGTGTTCAGGGACTAATTAAAACCATGTTGTGGTTATTGGGTAGTCAAATTCTTTGACATCGAACTTGTGTAAAGAATTACTTAAACACAACAGGTAATAATAATGAATACATACCAAATTTGTTTATTGCATACAAAAGAAGAGCAGTGGGGGCCCAGTGGTAACAGCCGCGACTAATGAGTTGTAAATCGTAGGTTCGAACCCAGACAGGTTTAAATTACCACCACCACCGCCGCCGCCACGGCTCTCAAAACGGTGACGGAAAACATCGTGAGGACACCGGCATATCCAGGAACCAAAAATTAGAAGACATGTGACATCTACTAACGGTGGTAGTTTGCAGACCACTCCCTCTCGAAGAGAACAGGCCTGTGAACCAGCATTTGGTAACTTTATAGGCTGATTGAACTATGACAGGAATAGCCCGTGGTGACACGTAAAGAGAAGAAGTCGATTTATGCTCTATGCCTATCCAGCCGATCCGAGCTGTCATTAGTGTCAATCCCTAGCATCAGGTGGAATGACAGCTCACTTCGCCTTGAAGTTGAAAGCTTAGATTCTTTATGAAATTGTGCTGTGAGTGCGATGGTGACCAGTTCTAACCCAGGCAGGTACTTTACTTTGTATATTTAATTACATGAATATTGTTCTCGAAACGGTGAAGAAACACATCGTGAGGAAATCGGTGGCATGTCCTAGAACCAAAAACTCGAAGACATGTGACCTCTACCGAACCGCACTGGGCCCGCGTAGTGGATTACGGCCCACCCCCTCTCACAGAGAGAAGGCCTGTGTCCCAGCAGTGGGAATATTATAGAACGATGATGCAACACCAAACTCTTTTGTTCACTGTACATTTTTAATCACACTAATGTTAAAACAGGAAAGTTTTTGTTTATTTTGAGCGTTTTTGTCGCAAAAAAGTTATCAGATTGACAGGCTTCGTTTATGGATAGCTGATATCACTTTAGAGTATATTGTAGGGTGTAATTATCACATATCGTCATATGTTTTACCTTTATAATGTTTACTTGCAACGGTAATTTCAATATTGTTGATCGCATCGTTGTCGATGATTAAAAACTATTTTTATAGGCAGGTACTGGTCAATTGTGAGAAGTATTGCACAGCCGTAATTGCTAAAAAGCGTGTACCAGAAATGTGTGATCATATTTGAAACACTTCTTTCATAACAAGTATTTGGTTACTTTCACTGCCGTAAATAAAGTACAAAAATCTGCATGGCAACCAAAGTTATCCAAATACCAACAAACTGACCGTTAAGAGAGCAATCCTTCTTTTTTCTCTTTATTTGTTTAGGGGTTTATATTTTATTGTATTTTTATTTTATTTTCGGAAGGCTTACAAACTAATAACAATAGTTTATAACTAAATTGCTAATAACAAGCCCCCACAGTTAAATACAAATTATTACTCCTACATAGTCTAAGTTACATCGTATCTGTATATGTACTTAATAGCAAATAAATTATTTCAATTCTTTTTAATTGGTCCCTCAAAGTTTCTTTCAATCGTTTGTTTTCAAATAGCATTTGTATCTAAACCGATACGCCAACCACATCGTGCCTTTTAACATACATAACATTAACACTTATATTTAATACATCTGAACTAAACAACCAACATATTAGATAAAACACGGCAAATATATGTATTATGAAAGTCACAGATGAAGGACTGTTATTGAACGACATAACTTTTTGGCACCTTCTGACTTTGGTTGAGATAAAATTGGTTGAATTAATCAAGATAGCACCCTAAGGTCATATTATCATTTGAACCGCATAATAAAGACAAACAACATAGTAAACCACATATTTCATGCGTATGCGCAGCTAGTCAAAGATCAAGCACTTGACAAAATGTAACGTCAAATAATGACACAAATCTTGGAAATTGTACGTAAATTCTGAGAATCAAATTAGAGTTACGAATTGATAAGGGGCTTGTGGCAATCTTAAATGGCGATTAGGACTGGCCATACTTGTGTGCGCTTTTAATTTGAACTATTTCATAAAAAGTATCAGGGTAAGAGTAGGCTTTGCTTGGATTTCCATATTTATCGATGACTTAATACGGCACCATAGCTATGGATTCTTACCTACCTCTCTAACATGAGTTAGGAGTACTGAGATACAATCATGCCTGTATTGCCCGAAAGGTTAGACTGAAGAAAACATCTGCTTGCGGGTTTTAACCCTCGAAACAACGCGGGATTTTTCTTTCAACGCACTGCTCGAGTTCCATATTTATAAACACCTACTCCTGCTATTCAGGTGGAAATGCATAGATGACTCTGCCCTGGAGTGTAATTGTGATGCTGTTCCTCAAACGATGGGATACTATGAAGTATCTAGTAGTCTACACGTTACAGGAGCTGATGGACGCTACAGGTGCCGTCAAGCTCATAGCTAAATTCTGGGCCGACTGCATTACATTGCCATCGACACGCTAAGAAGAGAAGAACGCCTGCACACCTACACTATTGTAAATATGGCAAGTGTGTGTGAAGGGTGAAGAAGTTTGAAGAAATAAGTCCGAAGTTAGTAGTAGATGAAGATAGAAAGTAAAGTTTATTGCATAGACAAATGTAGACATATTTTGCCAAATGTAAATGTTTAATAAAGGACACTATCAAGACTGAAGTTTTCTTTCTGGGTCGTTCCTTGCAGTCAAAAATAGAGAGATCCATAGAAAGACAATAGATCATGGTCACTGTTGACATCTACGGGTTTGAATAAGGGTAAAAACCTCTAACACACTGAAAATGACACGAGTACGAAATATTCGTTCAGATTATGAGATTTATAAAGTTTATGATAAATTCATGTTATTGTTCTGTGCGTGTCCCTAAGCACATTGTTTACGCAATGATATCTTGTTACAAAAACGCTACAAAAAAACAGAAGAATTAAAATTACGTTCCAAGCTTAAATTAAGAAAAAACAAACCGCACTGACATTCTCGCTAATACGACAGAACAGTTACATTGCACAGATTAAAACTGATTACCGGCCAGTTACTTTCGGACTTTCACAGAGCAATCTATCTCACATGAGTAATGGATACAGCCAGCCATTCTCGACACTGCCCGCATCATCGTTAGCCATTTCTGTTATTATAACCCATTCGTATAACATATTACCCGCGGTGAGGATGGAGTGCGTAATAACCGGGTGTTTAGGTAAATTGCCGGGATTTTATATTAAGAGGCGCATTTGGCGCTCATTTGGTGTGATTTTCGCAATCTTGGTGTTAAAAAAATTGCTGCGTTTATGGGTTAAGTATTATTTGGAGGTATTTTCAATTTGAGGCTTTTAGTTGTGTTAATGATGTTATTTGGGGAAGGGAGAGGGCGTGTGGTCTTCTCTTAGGGGGTTATGTCAGTTAGGTAAGCAGAATCTACCTTCAGAACTATTCCCTACGTCATCCTGGCAGGGACGTTGTATCAACGATGAAGCAAAACAGCCTTCCTACAGCAAACAGGATGGATTTCAATGGAAGAATTATTTTCGTAGTTTCTACAAGATTTAAGGGAGACAGGTGGTATCGTCTTTATACGAATTAATGTATTATTTTACCATGAAAAAAAAATCGATTTGTAAAAAAAAACTCTAAGCAACTGGAAAAAGCAGTATGAAAATTAAGGCATATGACCAATGACCACACATAAATAAGTTTAACTTCGTTCCATAAATTTATTATTCTAATACATATTGATATTATAATTTACTGCACGTCATAATTTAAATTAATACTGCAAATTGGAAGAGTGATTTAAGAGATAAGACACATAATTCACATTCATATCTTGAACAGGCGAGTATAATTAATTTAACGACTGCTGGTTTACTAACCTCGATATTCTAATGTGAATTTAAGTAACAAAAAAGTTTAATATACGGAATTTCTTTTAAATAATTCCAAGTTCCAGAATGCGCTCACCACAACCAGTCTTATCTAGGGGTATTATATTACTCTTGTAACTGATTAGCGGAGATCGGATCGGTAGGCGCCCTATTTAAAATATTGGTATTCTGCTGCATCCGATTAGACTGGAAGCCCCAACATTGTTGAGAGAAAGGCTAGGCAGATCGATTGACTCCAGAACAGTCTGACAGACAGTTGTTGGTCATTATCATCTGCATCTGTACCTTTCATAGTCATATCTATACTAATATTATAAAGCTTAAGACTTTTTTGGAACGCGCTAATCTCAGGAACTACTGGTTCGAATTGAAATATTCTTTTAATGTTGGATAGCCCATTTATCGAGGAAGGCTATAGGTTATATAACACGCTAAGACCCTTAGGAGCCAAGCAAAGAGAAAATAGTCACGAATACGAAGTACTCGCACGGGTAGGAGATTCGAAGCGACGCGACGGGATGGGTCGGGGCGCAAGAAATTTGACGCGAATGAAGTCGCGAGCAGAAGCTAGTTGTTAGATAAATTGATCAAAACTTGAGACAGTAGTCAAAGGCGAGCCCAGCTATATATTAAAATAAATAAAATTAAAGTGTCTGTTTTCAATATCAAATTAATATGAAAGTATATACGGTATTTATAATAAAATAACATTTTTGATCGTCTGTCTGGCAGTTTGCTCCACCTAATAACCGAAACGGCTGGACCGATTTTGACAGGACTTTTACTGGCAGATAGCGGATGTTATAAGAAGTAACTTAAGTTACATTTATTTTAGAAAAAGAAGTAGTAAAGAGACAAATTGTTATTTTCCGACATACCCGCGAACGAAACTGCGGGCCAATTAATAATATTGATATAATAATTTATAGGAGGCTTTTCCCATTCAGGAAACCTATAAACGTTTTTTCTTCGTTCAAAAATCCAGATAAGTTTTCAAAAGCAGTGACTTCCATAATCTGAACCTGCCGTGATGAACACCAGAGATATTAAACTTGACCAATCATCACCTTTTTGCGAAAACCTGTTCAACAGTTTTATGATAAAACCTAACTTTGGTGGTTTAAAGATAGTGAATGAAATTCAACATAAACAGCTTCCAAGCTTCGTTTGAGCGCCAAGAGACCATATATCTACCAAGTATGTAATAATTAGGCTTAGCCCAACTTTAAACAAGCCATACTATCACTCATAACGTCAACTAAATGCGATGTATTCCAAATAAAACGTCTCGTTATTACTTCGTACATAGTTATTTACATTAATTTCAACCACAAATTATATGCGGCCACGAATTACATCTTCTATTATTCTTAATACACATACAGCCTAGTTGAGTTGTGGAGCGTAAAATAAACAAAAATTGTATCTTATTTGTTAATACGTCATATGCTATGTAAGTAAGTAATGCAGTAGTTTAAAGCTTCCGGCAGACTAATGGATATGCCTAAAATGTTGCATTAGCACATCTAAACGACTAGATTTTAGACATACGTACTTCTCATTATAATATGCAATAGTCACAACTTTCTTGCAGACTTCGATCAAATCAACAAACCCAATTTGAAGTTTCGCCACAAAACATTGTAAGGTGTAACACACTACGTAAGTACTTACCTTACGTAGCGCTACGCGTAGCAAGATGTGTACCCGGCACGTAGCATGCTACACGTAGCACTATGAGTACAGCTACGCAGCTTGCTACACGCTTCGTGTAGCACGCTACGCGCCAGTACACATGTTGCTACGCGTAGCGCTACGTAAGGTACGTACTTACGATACGAAGGGCCACGCGTAAGTTTAAGTTGAATGCCGCGTTTCGTACGTAGGGGATTTTGTTTATCAAACTCTCGCTTTATGGGGTGTTCGTTAAATTACCTACAAGGTTTTCTTGTGTTAATAGTTTTGTGAGGAAAGGTAGCAAAGTCTTTTATATATCGACGTCTCGCTTCTACGTATATATTATCGTTTCTGTATATCGTATTTACTAACTTACTATACACTATAAGACGCGTAGATTGAACGTAGAATACAACAAAGTCAACCTTCTCGCCCTTCCTTACACAGTGGTCAAAACCCCGCTGAGCACAGTGGTACAGCATTAACCACTAATTATAGTGTATGCAAATGAAGGCATTCATACCCAAATGATTCAATTCGGCCAGCTTTTCATTTAGCCTGCTTATCGCCAACATTAATCTTTTTACTAAGTCGGGGTAAGCAATTAATACGTCTGAGGGAAATTGTATTAATTGGTATACTTTTTTTGTTGGAATATTTTCGTGTGATTGTCATTGTTCACTAATGATGTTTATTAATGTCATGCCAGATTGTAATGGATTTTGGTATTTTTGGTATCGATTAATTCGACATCATATTTTATAGAAATCGACTAATTAGTAAATCGTCAGAAAAACTTCATCCTCTCTTAAATATAAGGCTAGAAACTTTTTCCCACCACTAACTTAACTTATCTCCTTATTCTTATAGTATAAGTAACTTATAAAAACCCAACTTATAAACCATCACCCTTACCTACGTCAGGTACTCATCATACACACGGCACTTATCACAAACTGTATTTTTATATAATTTTCTTTTTTTTTCTTTTTTCCAATCCTTGTTTTCAAAAGACCTTTGTTATGTATTAGTCTTGGAACAACCTACCCTCTCACTAGGAGTCAGGTGTTGGTAGCTGCGCTACAGTTTTAACTTTTGCAGCTATCATCGTTTAACATTGTTTGTCTTTGTATGTTTATGTTTTTTTTGTTCCCAATAAAACGATTATTATTTTTACTTATAAAAACCATGTCTCAAAATCGTATTCAAAATCTCTGAAGAGTGTCCGTCGAGTTTCTTGTCCATGTTTCTCCATAGAAACCTACTACGCTCTGGAATGGGCAAGTAGCTTTGATCTTTCTGACTGACATCTCAAATAAATAAAATTGAAATGTCTGATTGAAATATCATAATATACTGTTACACAAAGTATAAGCGGTTCTAATAACAAAAAAAAACAATTTTTAAAAATATATGTTAGTCTATCTGTCTGTTCCGGCTAATCTCCAAAGCGGGTAGACCGATTTTGACGGGACTTTCACTGGAAGATAGCTGGTGTTATAAGGGGTACTTAAGCTACTTTTATTTTAATTTTGTTTGTATCTTTTTTATTTCTCTATTTTAGTTTCGCGAATGTTTCCTACTCAAGGTCAAAAATATATTATTACTATCTTTAAGATCTAAGTTATACTCATACACTGTTTTTGGGGGGGGGGGGGGGGGCTAGTAATCTGTGTGACAGGTTTTCCTAGTAGGTACGGATACCAGTCTCCCACAAAGCATTTATTCAGATATTGTAATCTTCATATATTTAAGGCGCCTTCGTGGAAGATAAATAAATGTTAATTTATTATTAAATGATTTATTATTATTTTAGAAAAAAAAAGGATTAGGGTTCCGTTCAAAAAAAAAACATTCCGTGAAATCCAATATGCATGCAATATGTTGATTAAATACTTCCCTCTTACTAATAAACAGTGAATAAAGTTTTACCAGGAATAACAAAGGAATAACCTTACATTTTCATACGTTTAAACGTGGAATAACTTTATTCTGTGTTTATTAGTACGGGTTTGAGTTTACATTAAGCTATATTCAAATCGCAACTTCCCACGCAAAAATCTCCATCAGGAACATAAACTAAAACGTTCTGAATATTACAATAATTACCCAACGTCTCAATCGGGACACGAATAAGGGCAATTCCACACTGCGCTAATGATCGCCCGAAACGCAGATACAAATCGCGCGGCCGGCGACACGCGTTTCTAACGTAATCACTTAATTATTGGGCGACACCTCGATCTAGGGTTGATCGGAGAAAAAAGTATTATTTATTGTACTCAATTAGTTGTTTTGTTCTAATTTTGGTCTTAAATAAGTAAGCAGCTGACTCTTGATACTCATATATTCCGAGTAAAGTTATTGTTCCTTTAAATTTCTAGTGTAGTGTATTTAAAAAAAAACAATATTTAAGAAAAGTAGTTCGGGTGTATTCAGTAGTTTTATAAGTATTATTTTTAACGGCCAAACTTAATAAAGAAAAATGTGTTTACCTAATTAATAATCTATGCAAAACTATCCTAATTCGTAATGGTTGACTTTCTGAATTCTAGGTATTTCATCTTTAAACCGCACGATGTTATCAAGTTTGTTAACAACCCACTCGATCAAATTCGATTAATCTATTTAGTCACCCTATACAATACAAAGAACTTGATTCTGTGTTAATTTCTAATAATCATCAATAGAAGAAATTAACACTGAATCAAATTAGTATGAGAACACAATAACTATTTAGTTATTGTGTTGTTAGCAACAACATTAAGTTTGATGTCATTAATCTTATCATAATAATTATGTTAACATAAATGTTATATTGTTGATTATAAATGTTGCCAATTTAATTAGCGAATAAAATTACTTTCTCTAAATTACCGTCTCTTAGGTCTAGTGGTCGCATGCGCTACTGCTGAACATGAGGGCCTGGGTTCGACAAAGGTCCTACTCTCTAACTCCGTCAACGAAGATACGGGCCCGACCGAAAGTAGTTCAAAACTTCTTAGTGAATCCTACAGCCAATTAACTAACTTTTTTGGACGGACAAAACCAACATATCGGTAGTAGGGACGGGTGTCAAATTGTGTTGTCATTCATTGTTAGTTCGGGCTCCAAACTAATCTTCTGTCCGTAAATGATACGGTATTGGAAACTTCGACCGAAACGACGGACTTCGTGCTCAGGGAATAGGCCCCCAGGTTCTGGTTCTGGGCATCGAGTTATTGTGATCTCTCAGTAGCAGTCCGGTATCTAGATTTGTGGCCGTTTGATGGCAAGATAGGCATTACATGGGATGGCTTCGGGGAAACGGGGTGTAAAGTTATGTTATGTTAAAACTAATGTATTACAACTCATTCCTTAGATTATAAAGTTAAATTTAATATGCATGGAGGTAGCAACCCTAGCGTTGCGTCAACGCTAACCACACTACTTTTTATTATATCAATTTGTGCCCATTGAAGGCGCTGTTTTGGGCTAATTCCTTTATAATTGCAGGATCGCCCGTTCACCCGCGTGGACGAGCCCTTATCTGATCAGAGTTGAACATTAAGAGAAACTAAAAGTTATTTTTAATGACGCTTTTAGGCGTGATACAACAATTTGTATGTACTTATGTAATATTTATGAGTTTATTTCATGTGTATGTTTCTATTTTGTAGATTGTTCTGTTTTGTAGATCATTTGTGTAGGTACCTATTCTGGTAATGTATTCAATGGATACTAATATTTTCAGTGCACTACAAGTTCAAATGGGCTAGACGCAGAGCGAAAAGCAAGAAAAATGAAAAATAAAAAATAAAAGTGAATTCATTAGCATCGTCATTTCCGCCGAAAGACGTCCACTGCTGCACATAGGCCTCCCCCAAGCTCGGCCACGTCGACCGATTCTGTGCTTTCCGCATACAGCGGACTCCTGTGGCCCTCACAAGGTCATCCGTTCACTTTGTGGAAGAAGTGAATTATTTAAACATTATTTCTATCGACGTCTGAAATTCTGAAATAAATTCGCATTTCCACTTGTTCACATATTACAGGATCTCTTACAGTCACACCGAAATATAACATTATATATTATTTACAGCCACGCATAAATCGCAGAAAAAACATTCTACACTCCATTATTAGGTAAAAAAGTGATCTATGTACCTACCACACACATTAAACAAAACATAATATACGAAAAGTATAAAGGTTATTAAACTTATAACTCTAAGATCACATTAAGATTCAAATTCACAACTTACTACTTACTTATGTAAAACAGCAGAATAAAATCATACTTACTCAAAAAACGGTCATTCTAACATTCCTAATAGAAAATATAATTTCGTGACTCCAAGAAAAAAGTGTTTTACATGAAAAAACGGCATAACTTAATTATGTTTCAACAGGAAATTAAATGTGTACGGCGATAAAAATGTTTCAGAAATGAAAATGTCGGAGCAGGAAATTGTATTAATTTGTTATATGAGTTTCAGTGGTATAATGTCTGATACCAAGGTATATATGGGGGCTTGTGGCTAAGTATTAACAGCCGCACGACTCGATCGATCAGGTTAAGCTACGCTTACCGCGGTTGTTCCGTGGATGGGTGACCATCTTTACATACCAAGACCCCTCCGTGCCTCGGAAAGCACCTTAAGCCGTTGGCCCCGGCTGTCATTCGCGGATCTTTGACAGTCGTTACGGGTCGTCAGAAGCCCGAAAGTCTGACAACCAGTCTTATCAAGGGGTGTGGTATTACCCAGTAACTGGGTTGTAGAGGTCTGTTAGGCAGTCGCTCCATGTTAAACTACTGGTATTCAGCCACATCCGGTTAGACTAGAAGCCGACCCCAACATAGTTGGGAAGGACACAATTTCCACTGACTATTGCGTCATTGAAAGTTTTCATATCTGGCTTCTGTTCATATTTATGCCTACCACAAATCCAGTTTTACATTTGTAACTGAATCATTTACTTATCAAACAAAAAAAAAAAATAAGGATACTCAATATTTAAACAAAACTAAGTACTAAATTAAATGACTAACTATACTTACAAGGACACCTAGATTTAGAAGTACTCGTCCGCATCCGTAAACGTGACATTTGGAGTTTATTTTCTAAATCCTGTGCAGTTTCCTTTTCTGACTTTAGAAATTCACTGGAAGAAGGTAGTCTTACTTATATCCTAGTCTTAGTAATAATCTCTACTAATATTATAAATGTGAAAATTTGTATGTTTAGATGTTTGGATGTTTGTTACTCAATCACGCAAAAACGGCAAAACGGATTTGGATAAAATTTGGCAAACAGATAGTTTGTAACCTAGAAGAACACATGGAATACTTTTTATCCCAATAGTATGTTCCCGTGGTATAATTTACGACCTTCACGCAGGCGAAGCCGCTGGCAAAAGCTAGTAATTAATATTATAAATGTAAAAGTTTGTATGTTTGGATGTTCAGATGTTTGAATGTTTTTTACTCAATCACGCAAAAACGGCAGAACGGATTTGAATGAAATTTGGCACACAAATGGTTTATAACCTGGATTAACACATAGGATACTTTTTATCCTGGTAGTACTTTCCTGAGGGATAATTTTCGACGTGCGTCCGGGCGAAGCCTCTGGTAAAAGCTAGTCATATATAAAGTGTTCCACAGTAGGTAATTTACGATATATATTACCTATATAGCTTTATAGCAACCAACCCTTAACATAACCTACGGCCTACATTAAATATATTCACGTTCCCATAAACATAATGAGGTTATATTTCATGGGGCGCGTTTCCCATGAAATATAAAAGGGAAATGTTCCAAAATGATTAGTGTAGTTCCCCCGAGCTGTATCGGCCTACGATCACGGGCCTAACTTAACAAGAAGCAATTTTTCTCAATTTTCCATTCTTTTCTATAATACGAAGGTTTAGGGGTGGCCGTGAGGCATGGAATCCTGAGACAGAATTGTAAACGGTTAGTGTTTTTGACAATTAATTGTGTAACTTTGATTGTCTGTGGTCTTCTTGTTGTTAGTGTCGCTGGCATGGCAGTATTTCAAATGTTGTTGGGCCATAACTTTGCCACATCCACGGCGTCATCAGTGGCAGCAAGGAGGTGAATTTTGACTGCATGTTTTGGGGCACAGAGGGCAGGTTAGGAGGTGGAGCACGGTGTCCAGTGAAAGAAATGCTTAAAGTTCGATTTCACCGCAGTAATTGTTGGATGATTTGGTGGGTCATTTAACCGTATCCAAACAACCAGTGAGATCCGCAGGAAAAACATGGTAACCGACATACAACAAAAAATTGCCAAACAAACTTAAGTGCCAGTTGGCAAGCACATTGCAGCTAGTTGGCAGTATAGTTAGCCGATGGGGCCAAAGGGGTCTAGAGTGGCGATTTCGTAGTGGTAGACGTAGAATTGGAAAGCCTCCCACAAGGTGGACCAATGACCTTGTTAAAGCTGCAAAAATCTGCGGTCCTAAGTCCAGCAGTGTACGTCTTTCGGCCTAAATAATGATGATGACCATGATGAAACAACCAGAAATATGCGATAAGAATATAAGCAATGAGCTTAAAAATTGCCTTATTTTGAGCTATTACAAAAAAACCTTAAAGTAAACAACCTTTACTTTGATGTGGCATACGAACAACAGCCTTCTATTATGATGATGGGCTGTAAAAATAACTAAAGTAGCACAAGTTTTCCTAACAATTATCGAAATCGAATTCTAGAATACCTACTTGTATTTTTTGCTGTTTCTCTGTTATTATTTTAAGCAGAATGGAAAATATTTGTCTTCCTCCATTCCACAGCTCATAGTCACCCTAACCTGGCTGCACAGCACGCTAGACGGCGGTGGCATATAATGAAGTGATTACCTCACCTCCGAGCCGCCACGAAATCGTACCATTTTCACTTGCTGAACCAATAAACACAAGAAAAATACCATGAAAATATTGATATTTTTACTGCTTCATGCTTATATTTACTGTTCATAGTTTTCTTTGGCGTGCTTAGTGCTCATAATAATCTATGCGATAGGATTTAAAGATATCAATGATGGCGCCGTTTCTTGGGGAGTACAAAAAGTGGTCGTAGAAAGCTTTTTCCTCCTTGATTTTGGTATCAGCATCACTGACTGACACATCCGGGGTCCACCTATATCGGAAGGAAACTTAACTAGAGTTTTTACTTACATATATACATAATCTCACGCTCTCTTCTCGTGGGGGTAGGCAGCAACCACAGAACTGCTCGATTCTAACAGAGCATTTGTGTCTGAAATTGCCAATCCTTATTCTGTTGCTTGCCATGCTCGGAGACGATTAGATGCCTCTTTAGTTACTTATCCCAGTTTCCTAAAGTGATAAGATAATTTACATTTAACAGAAACGTGATTGTAACCCGAACCACGACTGTACACGAAACTCCTCATCGGTATTATATCATTAAGGAGCCCTTCATCAAATTAGGAGCCAGCGGCACAGACAACTGCACCGTCGTGATGGATCCGAGAATATTGTTGTCGTTTACAACAGCCGCAGTCACGCCTAGTGTGTAAACACTTTAAATTTGCATATTATTATTATGGCTGGAGATGAGTCTGTATTTAACTTTAAGTAATCACTTATTCCGTTCCGTGTGGTGCCGGAGGTAAAAGAATAGCACCATCCCATTTCTTCCCAGGGGAATCGTAGAAGGCGACTAAGGGACTTACTAGAAAATGGGCAGCAGCATTCTCTATGCATTTGACCACCATACTGCGATCGCCAACGCGCCTGCCAAGCGTGGCGATTATGGCAAATCTCTCCTTTTGGGGGAGGCTTATGTCCAGCAGTAGACGTCTTTCGGCTGATATGATGAATCACTCATTAGTTACTTAGTTACAACTAGCTTTTGCCAGCGGCATCGCCCGCGTGGAGGTCGGTGTATTATACATATAAACCTTCCTCTTGAATCACTCTATCTATTAAAAAAACCCGCATCAAAATCCGTTGCGTAGTTTTAAAGATTTAAGCATACATAGGGATATAGGGACAGAGAATGCGACTTTGTTTTGTACTATGTAGTGATGTTGTAAGTCAATACATATTTATTTTGATCTTACAGTTACATGTCATACAATGCACCTAGATTCTGACGTTTCATAAGTGCCCTTGCAGGTTTATGCGAAATAAAATATTTTGATTTTGAATATTGTACACTCTGTTACGAACGAAACGTAAACATAACAAAAATAATGATGTGACACTGCAACATTGACAAAATAATGGACTGCAAGATAATTGTTTAATATATATATAATAATAATAATATATAATTGGATAATTGTTGTCTTAAATACATGAAAGCTTGCTAACTGTTTTAAATTGAAATGGAAAAAAATTCACGAAGCTTTAGCGTAAACGACCCAACTGCACCATTTGTATGAGAAATCTGTAGCAAAACATTGCGCAGTCCCTTATTTTTAAGATCTTTGTTTTCACAATCATACGAGGGTCTATTCTAAAGAGTTTTGTCTCAGAACAATCTGAGTCGTAAAACAATGGGTTTCTTGTATACCAGGCAGCATCTAAACATTATTATGGAGTCGGTGAAGAATACTCAAAAATAAGGACGCCTCCACCACAAGCTAACGTCTTTATTATCATCAATACTAACATAATAGCCCAAAAACAATCCCGAACCTGTAACCAAATAATTGTATCTAACGACTGCCAACCATATAATCAAAAGCATATCAGCCGAAATCAATTTTTCATCGCCGAGGTCGATTTTAAAATTATCATACAAAGCGAAGTAGTTCGAACAACCAATATAGTAAGTCCCCTGGTTTCAACCAACTTAGCTTAAGCCAGAGGTCTGGATTTCTGGGCAGTTTGAAAGAGGTAGTTCGAATAACCAGTATACCAAGACACCCAGTTTCAACCAAAATGGTTGAGCCCAAGAGTCTGTGTTTCTGGACAGTTTATAAGCTGGTGAAGTATAATTAGATAACAAGTGCTATGGTCCAATAAAATTGATTTAGATACACGGAAAGTAATTGTGTTCGGTTGTATACATCGTGTGTACACCTACATGAGTAATTGTGGTCTTTGTGGCTTATTATTGTGTGTTTTTGTAATTATAAGTTGGTCTATTTGGCGTGATATGAATACTAAATCATATTAAGCTTTAGGAACTGTAATATTATAGTTTCGTAATAGCTGGCTTTCCAGATTTTGGTGCTTCATGGTTTTTATCGCTAAGTCATCAGTAGAGATGGGATATTCGGATGCATATTCACCTAAAGTTGAGAGGTTGGCTAAAATGGAATGCGCTTTTGTACCGTTTTTTTTTATTTAATGTAAAAAAAATGTTTTTAGTAACACACACCACCCCTATTCTTACAGACTTACACCCTAGGTACATAGGTATAGGTACCAAATTACCATCGGGGTTTATTTTTTAATAAATATGCGTCCGAATAGTTATGCAATCCTAATCATTTAGAAGTCGCTTCCATACTATACAACTGACTATTTATGCATTCCCGGTGTTGCTCGCATCCCTGGATTTTTGTCCAAAAAGTATTTTAAGAAGCCGCTTCCATATTTTCGGAACTAAAAATTAACTTTAGGTAAATATGCATCCGATTATCCGATCCCTAGCCATCAGTGTCTTCATTGCACAATGTAAACCCGAAAATCTTGTTTGGAATCTTCTCCTACAGGTACCGAAAACTTTTGACCGAAAAATTCCAATATTTAGATTTGTAGAAACAAATAGTGCAGATGTCAACAGCTTTCCAATCTCTTATGTTCTCTACATGATACGTAATTTCTATGCTACGATACGTGGTTTTTGGCTATAGTAGCCAAAAGCCACGTATTGTGTATTTTAGACATATTTGAGTATTTTTTACAAAACGCAGAATACAAAAAATAATACATTATTTTTTGTATTCTGCGTTTTGTAAAGGAAAAAACGAAACAATTGAAAGAAACACGTAAAACCATCAACGTGACAAGACAGAAAGAAAATACCAAAGTTAAAAACAACTCGAAACAAAGAAACACTTAGCTTACTTTTTATAATAAACACTATTTCCATTAATAATTTAGTTCTCAAAGCTAGTGTTTCGTGGCGGCGTGTTACCCAAGTGTCACTCCGTGAGCCACGCACGAGCACGAAGCCCTAGCACGTTGCGTGCAAGCGGTGTCGACCAATTTGCACGTCGCACGTCCAAGCTCAATTTACTTGTCAAACCGAGCCGCGCTATTATCGCTGAGTTGTGAAGCGAGTGCAGCGCTTTATGGAAAAGTGGCGGAGAAATATTGCTTTTTGAAAGGTTTATACGAAGCGGGAGAGAGATGGTAAAGGTTTCAATAGAAAGAAGGAGGAAATTGAGCTTGTGGTAGTCAGGGAATATGATTAAAATGCATTCAATAAGCACCCGAAGCGTTTAGTGTGCTAAAAGGCGGGCGTTTAAGCTCAAACGTTTACGTAACTTAGGCCATTTATCAGCGCTGCATATAGCGTTAACCGCTTGATTACATCAGACACGAAACATTATTAAGACATTCTCAGCCCTAACGCGCCGGCCCCGCTGCCTGCCCACCTCATTAGAAATTAATTTACGCTCAAAATAAGCTAAACAGTCAATATCATCGAAAGTTCGACTGTACGTGATAGCGCGAGAATGCAATCATCTCGACAAAAACTTCTGCTAACAGATTACGATCCAATTACGACACACTGAGTCAACATTCGAATCAAACTAAATACGTGATGCCGAGCCGTGGACGTCACCGTGGCACGACGCGACCGACCGAAGGTACAAGCGACCCACAATTTGCCCACCATCACATTCAATCACCTCCAACTAACGACCGGCCGCAAAAAACACACGACAGACTCTCAGGAAGTCGGACAACAATAAAAAAACAAATAAGTAACCCGAGCAAATTAAGTTATAACCTAAAACACGTATGAAGCCATCATCCCAACGGTGTAATCATATTAACGACTACAAAAGGAGCGGCAAAAAACACAAAAATTAGAGGATCGGGAAATGTGGGCCAAACAAAAACGTAACGCATCGCCTAATTATAGCTGTTGGACGAAAAAACAATTTTATGTTCGGCGGGCCGGCGCACACTGGCGCCTTTGTGATGTTTGATTATACCATGCCTGCTACTCACTTGAATATTATACTATGATAAAAATAACGTTACGATCGTGACCTAACCCGCAATTTCTACGTTTAAGTGTTGGCCCTACGCATTTTTTGGGCGTCAATTCAAACAATGTGGCAAAGCTTGAAGAAAGCTTTGCCACATTGTTCGAATACAAGTTTGAGGACGGAAAATTGTTCATTCCATTTCAGCAGAGACCTTTCAAAGCTCAAATCGGAATGCACATAATCCGGCCGCTGTTATCCTCAACAAAATTCAACCCGTGTCGACTGCTTCCCGGGCAAATCCTTTATTATTTCGACGTGTTTAATATTTTTATTTTGTTTCTTCAACGATTATTATTTATGAATTATTATTATTTGAGAATTTATTATTAGCTCGGAGAGCAAGCGCGGCCTTTTCAATTTGCCACAAGGTGCCGGGCGCTCAGGTATGCGCGCGCATTAATTTTGTACGTTTTTTCTTAATACCTTTTTGACATTTCTTCTGTTGCGTATCGCTAATTAAATTTCTGTTTAGTTCTCATAAGATACAAATTGATTCGGTCCGTAATTTAATTAAGTCTTTAATTTCCTCGGAGCGAGATTAACCGCTGTATTTATGTGTAATGACTTGCAAATGGTAATTGGAAAGTCTCGGACAGATGTTTATATTAATACTTGTGTATGGTCGTTTGGTTCTACTTTAGTTATTCATAACACTAATGAAGTAATCGACATTTATTCCGTTTGAGTTGAAAGTATTAACGAAGTGGTGGAGTAATAAAGATGGTGAGATGTAAAGATGCTTGGCTCAAGCCGCTATAACTCCGAGCCTGGCCATATTCTGACATTGATGTTGCCGAGTCAAAAGGTTTTATAGACTTGAGGTAAATAGGATGCGGGGTGGCCAGAGTTATGTAGGATTTAAAATTATAATTAGATTATTTTTGTCCTTCAATGTTTATGTTATTGCACGAACTTGTTGGAATTTAACGGGACGTATACATAACTTTACCAGAAGATGGAGATGTTCCTTTAAGGTGAATCTAGTCCACATTTTTCCCATACAAACTTCGGGAGTGTGTTACTCCACTGTTTGACAATGTACATCAAAAATTAAACATGGTATAGTTTTATCTCATTATTAATATTGTCTGTATGGAAAGAGAATACTAAAATAAAAAGCCATTAAAAAGTTAGGAGCCAACAAAGATTCGTCTTTATCTTATCTTATCGAAAAGTACAATAAACTTTATTGGTCATTGATTTATGCAGTGGTTTTTTTCATAAAACCTGATCTTCCGAAGGACTATTCTTAATTTTTTACGCGCGTGTTGTACTATAAATGATCCTGCATCTCACTCAATATTGTTGTATGTGTAGACTAGCTTCTAACTGCTCATCACTGATACTACCTCTGTCGGACGCGATGCCTGGTGAGACAGCGTGCTTTTTAGCCAGGCCCATCAATGAGTTCGAGCCCGCGACTAGGTTCCCCTTAATACTGAACAATATTGTCTGGACGAATCATCCTAGATGAGTACAATAATGACGGTCACCTAACTTCAGAATTATTGTTTCTTTTTAACTTTTAATAACCGTTATGTGAATAATCATCGTAAGGAAACCGACATAATTATTCTAGAACCAAAAATTCGAAGACATGTGGCATCCACCTATCCGCACTGGGCCCGCATCGTATGGTGGATTATGGCCCATTCCCTTTCACAGAGAGGATGCCTTTGTCCTAGCAGTGGGAGAATTAAAGGTTGAAATAAATAATAGTTTAAAAAAACTCAAAAACACGCTTTAAAAACCACACTAAAAAGCAGATTTTTTTTTTTCATTACCTATTTAATTGTCATCGGGCCTCGACAAGTCTATAAAGTTTAAATTAAATCTGACCGTTTGAAGTGGGCCAAAATCAAGTCCAAAGGAGTCGGTTACAAACAAACAAACATGCTTACAAACATACAGGTGAAGCTAATAAAAGCGTGTTAATAACGTAAATAAATCGTGGACAAATAACTTCAACGTCAACCACCACAAAAAAAAAAACTTAAATTTTTAACCACCTCTCAAAAAAAAAAACGAACACAGCAATTTAAAAATCAAAACAGTTTAACCCTCCGCTAGCGCAGCACGATAACATTAATATTACAAGGCTTATCATTTAATAAGAGTAGAGCCTACCGATTGTTCGTCCGTCCGTCCGGACGTATACGCGGCTATTTAATTTGTACGATAGCCGCCGCTACGGGCGAGGTGTGCGTTTGAGAAATTACCCCTCAGATACAGCACACATTGTTATTGCTTGTTATAAATTACGCAAGTTTATTGTGCCGATAAATACCCCCGCGGCAGTGGAGGGGTTAACGCCGTGATTTGTGTTGCCAGTGCTAAATACTATGCGGTTATTGGCGTGTTTTGATTGGTCATTGAAGCGAGTTTCGGCGTTAGATGGGGATGTAATAAGTCAATGATGATTTGATGGGGATGAAGATACTATCCCTTGCAAGTCCAGCTTTTCTCCGAGATGTATGAAAAAGCGTACAAGTTCAAGAATTTTCTTCAATGTCTTTCAACGTCTAGTAAGTGACGTATCTATTGTAGTCATTGTTCTTTGTTATATGTACGGTAACGGGTTTGGTTTCCGCAATTAGTCCTACAGTTGAATCATTGTGCGTGGGCCATGCCGGCCGTCGGTGGTTATTCCTCCCTCCAGAAGTTGATAAAAACTCCTGGTCTGTTGAGAACATCTGTGTTAGATCCGGGTGCCCCGAGGGTTTCTTTCCTAATCTGGGTAACGCCTGTGCATTCAAAAAACACATGCGCAACGGTTTCCTCAGTTTCCACGTAAACTTGTATTAATCGTGATTTCTTATAAACAAACAGTATTTAAATGAAATATTAAACGTGACAGATTTCAAATAATTGCTAAACTGATCCTTCGCTTTTTTCACTACATTACCAAATCTTATTTTCTAATTTAATAAGCCATTAATAACAGAAATCCCAAACAATATTCCCTCAGAAACCCGCGCTATACCGCGTCGCTATCGCGCATCTGCGCCAGCGCAACGGCGTGGCTGCGACGCCCCGCCATTTGTATTCCCGTGCACCGCGCAGATTGCACGCCTAAACTATATTATTTATTAACCGCGCTTCTTCCTGAGATGGATACGGACGAAAAAGGTTTTGAGGTGGGTATAAGATGTTATTGTAGTGTGGAAATTACTTCCTGGGTTAATGAATAAATCTTCCAAATCAAAGTCTGGATATGTAGAGAGGGCAACACTCGGGAACTTATATTACTGGTAATTTAATAAGTAGCAGCCCTATCAGTTCCATATACTTCGTCTTTTGGTGCCTCTCCAATTACTGAAGCATAAGCGTCATAGCAGAGCGACAGCGATAGATTCTTCAAATACCTAATTTTCAAAAGTCTCTCCGCCCGCATTTCTTCTTAATCAGCCAAGAAGTACCCACTGCTAAAAAACAGGCCTTCACTGGGTGAGAGGGAGTGGGCCATTATCCACCACGTGGGCCCAGCGCGGCCTTTTCCATGAGACCACCACCGCTCCATTACTGAAGGGTGGCCATATGCTCCAAATTTATGTCCTTGTCCTTTGCGACATGGAACAGGTCAACAGAGCTCCTGACGCCGCTTCCTTCGCGAATGTTACTTAGCTAAAAGTTTCCAGTTCTATCTAATAATACTGAAATCCTACTAGAAAAATCTATCCTTCTGATAATTGGTGGGGTCCGCAAGGGCCGATGCCTGCCAGGGGTGCGGGTTGTTTGAAAGACATACCGGGCCCCTGGCACACAGGCAACTAAGATTAACATGGGTGGGTTTTAGTCAGTAAAAGTCTGACACGCCCTCCTGTAAGTTATTTGATGATCTCCCCTAAAAAAAAAAAAAAATTTAACTCCAGCAATACTTTTGGCAAAAGTTAAGGATTTATTTGGAAAAACACAAGCTTAATATGGCTCAGCCACATCTGCTTAATTTTGAACTTATGCGTTCTATCAAGAGTCTTCTAAATCCTGCCCCTAATTTAACATTAACATAACTACTTCATTAGCATAAAAAAAGAAAAACACCTTAGGACTATGAACACAGAAAGATACACTTTGATTTGCCACAGACTAACATCATCATCTGCCTAGCCTTTTCCCAACTATGTTGGGGTCGGCTTCCAGTCTAACCGGATGCAGCTGAATACCAGTACCATAACATAATCCCAAAAAGTTCGGAAATAACCTCTATGACTCACAGTCTGACCAACACACCTAAATAAGTAATCGGTAATGCCAACCCAATTAACCAATTTACCCCCAGACAGAAGACAGCATAATTTGATGCCATCAAATAAGGATACCTCGAACATATTCAACACTTTCTTTCAGCCCATAAAAAGTAATGGTCAAATACCATGATGATGTATAAATTTCATTAAAAACCATTTTGTAAAATGATGCCCAGACGTGCGCGTGACTTGAAACTCAAAACGGCTTCAACTTGCAAATTATTTGGCCGGCCGGTTAAGTACGTAAGGTAAGTATGTATCAGTCAAATAATAATATGCATTAATACGTATTACGGGCGATAAAATTATAAGTCTTTATTGGCTGCTTGAGGTGACCAATTTCGAGTGTTGTCAGGGTCGGACTTCCGGCTCAATCATCCAGGTCAAACCGGAAATAACCATCTTATTTAGTGTTTTAAAAATCACTATTTAATAGTCTACAAAGAAATCCATAATCAATTATTGACAACATAAATTACACAATACTATTTTTATAACGGGACTTTGGAAGCAAACTCGAAAGTAAATGAGATTTTCTTTTGTGGGATATCAGCTCGACATCGTATAGGGTTATTTTCGGAAAAAAGTACAACCGAAATTTAAATTTTTCGAAAGACAGGGCCACTAAGTACGAGTAAGATAGGTAATTAAATTATGTCACCTCAAAACTCTTAAAACGGTGAAGAAAACATCGTGAGGAAAGTGGCATTTCAGAGAACCAAAAAATCGAAGACTGGTCTATGTCCCAGCTGTGGGAACATTATAGACTGATTTTATTATACACCAAGTAACCGCACTATTCACTTCAGTAGAGAAAACAAATTACTTACAATAAAGATGAAACACTGACCATTCATCTGATCTCCAACATTTCCTTATAATTTTCTTAGTACTCATTTCTTTTTAACTTCAAAACAAAAAGCTCAGAAACAGTTAATCGTGCCCGCGGCCGCTATCACACCCGCTGTTATTATTTTTCATTGTTACTGTTATTACCGGCAGTCCGCTTATTACGACGGCGTTACCACGCTTAACAAACTATTAAAGGTACTCTCTTAACGCCTTATTATTATGATAAATCCGAGCGATTGTCCGAGAATGCAAGCTTTTTTGAACAATGAAACTCCCGAAGAGAATGTTGTGGCGGATTTTGGAAATATAAGATGAGCTTTTGTAAGAAGATTTTAAATTGAAAAATTATATTTGATCCGGCTTATTTCTACTATCGTCGCTTTACCACCATTGTGTGAATAGATGTTCTATAGCGATCCTTCTTAATATTAAAAACTAGCTTCTGCCCGCAACTTCGTTCGCTCCAAATTTCTTGCTACCCGACCCACCCTGTCGCTCGCCTCGCCTGCCCGTGCGAGTACTTTGTATTCGTGACTTTTTCTCTTTGCTCGGCTCCTAAGGGTCTTAGCGTGATGTTATATATCGATAAATGGGCTATCCAACACTAAAACAATATTCCAATTCGAACCAGTAGTTCCTGAGATTAACGCGTTCAACCAAATAAACAAACACTTCAACTTTATAATATCACATTATTTTGCTGCGATGTTATTTTAAAACTGCGATATCTCCTAAGATATTCATTGAAATCGAATGATGTGAAGGGAAAATTAAATACTTGTGATGATGAATAACGTATTTATTTGGATAAGGATTAATATGATGTTTATAAAAACACCTTCGCAAATAATGCATTATTTTAGAACAAATTTGGTTAGCACAAAAAAGGTTATGGTGAGCCAACCTTAAAAGATAGACATATGCTGTCCCGGACTTTTTTTTAGAACTTTTAAAAGGGGAACAATTCTGTCATACATGATTTTTGCAAACCTTCAACCGTTTACGCAGCGCACGCAGCGGAAGCTCTGAAAAGGGAAAAAAACCCGATTTTGAAACATTATGCACAGCCTATTCCTTTCTCGATAAATGGGCTATCTAAGACTGAAATAATTTTTCAAATTGGACCAGGAGTTCCTGAGATTAGCGCGTTCAAGCAAACATACAAGCTCTTCAGGTTTATAATAATAATATAGATGTGAAAGTTTGGTGAAGATGTTTGGATGCTCAATCACGCGATAACAGTTGAAAGGATTTTGATGACCATTGGCACAGATGTTAATAACTTGGATTAACGCAAAGGATACTTTTCATCCCGGTAGTATCCTAAATCCAAATCCATAAACAAACATACAAACACATTTATAATATTAGTATTATAAATGTGTTTGTATGTTTAGATGCCTGTTACAATCATGCAAAAACGGCGGAACGGATTTGGATGAAATTTTAGCACACAGATAGTTTATAACCTTTTTTTTTTTGGTTACGGGGGGAAATCTTCATGGATGTCCTCCGCCCCGGGGAGGGCGGACTCTTACTGACTCAAACCACCGCGGTGTTCCGTCTCTCACTTGCACCGGGGACCACGGGAACTACTGTGACTTCCGCGATCCCCAGAGATAGTTTATAACCTGGGTTAACATACTGCATACTTTTTATGCCAGTAGTACGTTTCCGTGGGATAATTTCCGAACTACTCGCAAACGAAACCGCTGGCAAAAGCTAGTATAAACTAACTACGCCGAGAGGACGATTGTGTCACAGCAGTGGGGACATTATGGCTAATTATATGTATTGTAATAACTATAGACAATTATTTTACTGCACCATTTTATTATAAAAATGCTTCAACATCAACACGTCAAGTAAATCAGAACAATTACACAACAGAGCTGTATGCCTGTATCTATCTGGCTGTCAGCTTCTGATTCTGACACATCGCGATGTTACAACCCAATCTGTTAGTTCGTTGAAAAATAAATGATTATGTTCAAGCAGTTTTGTTTTTTTTTTCTGCCTACTAATCTTATTAGTTTCATAGCTCAGAAAAATACGAGCAACAAAGTTTTTGTATCAAACGGCTACCAAGTTTATTTTTTCTTAGATACGGTTAACTGCCGTTGAGTCATAATCCATTGGGCATATTCAGATATTTATACAGTTTTATTTGTAGCTTTGTAGTTTAGTATTACCGAGGCAAAAGAGAGGATTATCATTGACAATACGTACTCAGTGCCTCGGAAAGCACGTTAAGCCGTTGGCCCCGGCTGTCATTCGTAGATCTTTGACAGTCGTTACGGGTCGTCAGAAGCCCGAAAGTCTTACCAAGGGGTATCATATTACCCAGTAACTGGGTTTTGGAAGTCAGATAGGATGTCCATCCATATAAAAATACTGGTACTCAGCTGCATCCGGTTAGACTGGAAGCTGCTATTGAGCAATTGATTCTTTTTAAAGAAAAAACAACAACATAATTTAAACATGTTTTAATTGTATTGTAGGACTACCTATTTGTATTTATTTCTGCATCATGCCTCTCCAAATTCCCTGAAAAACAATGCAAAAGGCGGGTACCTACGTCTGCCCCTATATTTGCCCTTTTGCCTCAAAAAAAATGCTGACTCGAAAGACTGCACTGGAGCTGGATAAGGCAAGAATAATGGCATTCATTAATTAATACTGCGCATACGTGACCATTTGTTTCGGATCTCTCACTCTCTGACCGCCACATACTGGACGGTTCTATCCTGTACCTTTATTCGTTACTGAAACTTAAAAAAATGCAGAATTATAATTGTCAAGTTGCAACACTTCACAGTTTACTTCTTTGCAGCATACCATTCTGAATATGCAATGTATGTGTGGGTGTGTGTGTATTTTAATGTGCAGTTTTGTTTGAACTGAATAACCGTTTTTTCTTTGTTTTCGTTCTTCTTTCTATTATAGGTCTCTCCTGTTTTTTCCAAGGTATTAATGATGGCCCTTTGCCACAGGTCTTTACCTAAAAATAGTAAGAACTTATCTAAAACTCTAAAAAGGAAATCGTTCTTCTGGCGAAAAACTACCACCACACTTCGCGTTTTGCTTACCAGCGGCCCATACTTCAGACTAGTACAAGCAGCTCTCTGCTGCATATCAGTCTAAAGTAAGTGTAATAGAGAACATACAAGTTTATGACACATTTTCAACGTTTTCTCTATGGACAACACACATCGAGGTCCAAGTTTGCCTGCCAGGGTCGCGGATTTGCTCGAAAGAGTTACCGTGGCCCTGCCACAAACAACTGAAGGAACACGGGTGGGTTTTAGTTAACAAAAGTCTGACACGCCCTCTCACTCCGCTCAGACCGAGAAAAGTCATTTGATGATTTCGCATCCTAAAAAAAAGGGTGCTGCTTTCCAGGGTAAAAATACCATCAAATAATCATTAGTTCTCCACCATAAAATTGATTGAAGGTCTTTCTTCGAAAATTTTCTTTCTTTCCTGAAAATCCGGAATCCTTTTTCAAGATACCTTAAAAATCATGAGGTTGTAAGCGGAGTAAACCAGCATGGAACCATGGTCGATGGTATCGCGCGGGGTCACACAATAACACTTTGCAGCGGCAAATGAAACGCTTTTATGTAATTGGCCGATGTTGCCGGCGCACTGTGGGGTCACTGTGAAGTCTGTGGACAAAAATCTTTTGTGATTTCGATCACAAAAAATTCACACAACAAAAGAACAAAACAAATAATTTTTACACGTACATTATTCAAATGATTTAAAAAAAATATGTATATGTCTTGTTTTCTTCTGAATATTGGCTGGATTTTGCTAGTATACTGTGTAGCGAGCTCAATGCAACGCATAATAGTAGGTATGCGTAAAAAATATTATAATAAAGAAATTTTTTTTTTTTTATCTGCTCATGCGGGAGTTTTTGGCGGGATCGCGTTGGAACATGTCGCACGAATTTTCATTTTCATGGAATTTAGTGAAATAGCGAATTAAATTGTGTAATTTTGATAGTGAATTATTCAATTTAGTTACGTGTGAGTGCACAAGTGTAGTGAAAGTGAAAATAAGTGACTAACGTGGACTTTTCGTGTTCCCCCCAAAAACTCCTATTAGGTTGTTGTAAAGTTACTACCGCTTTACAATAACTTTGACTTGACTGACTAAAGACGACTATGAATGTTTTGTAACTTCGTGCCCGATATCGGGCCATTTACTTGTTCTAAAAGAAAAATTACTTGACACTGGCTAAATGCACAAACCGTGTGAAGCCAAAATTAAAAAAAAAAAAAAAAACTGCTCATGCGATAAATGAAACCGCTAGGTCCAATATTTTAACTTGTATCAGGAAAAAAGTTCTACTAATTTTATAAATGTGAAAGTTTGGATGTTTATTACTCACGCACTTAATCACGCAAATTTGGCTAAACGAATTTGGATTATTCGTACCTAGATAGTATAAAACCTGGATTACAAATATCCAATTCTTATCCCGGTAGTATGTTCCCGTGGGGTCATTTTCGACCTTCACACGGGCGAAGCCGCTGACAAAAGCTAGTATGAAATAAAGCCGATTACATTCACCACAGCCAAAAAATCACTAAGGCCAAAACTCATAATATTTTGTCCACGCCGCTCTCCGTAGCGCACTGTGCACCCAGTGAGGCGGGGCTCTTTTTTACGATTGCCATCGAGCGTGCTCGCACCGTCTTGTGTTCCCGACAATTATAATACGTCATTTTTTATAATAATTAGTATCGCCTTTATTAATTAAAAGTTCACCCGGTAACGCTCACGAAAAATAAATAAGTTCGTAATTTTATGCGCGCCTTCAGTTGTTTTGAAGTAAGAGTTCTATTGTGGTCGTAAGTCTGATTGGAGACGCAGGAACCAGTCAGGTCTTGCCACATATTGGGTTCCGAACTGTTATTTGTGTATCTTTGCCAATTGTTACCTAGGGCCTACTAGGGAGTAGGCCCTAGGTAACAATTGGCAAAGATACACAAATAACAGTTCGGTAAGTAATAGGGAATTGGAAACGCTCGTTACTTCAACCGAAATGATGGACTTCGTGCTTAGGGAAGCACGAAGTCCATCATTTCGGTCGAAGTAACGAGCGTTTCCAATTCCCTATTACTTACGTACAGAAGATTAATTTGGAGCCCGAACTAAGAATGAATAACAACACGATTTGACAACTGTCCCTCCTCCCGATATGTTTTTGCCCGTCCAAAAAAGTTAGTTTATTGGCTGTAGGATTCACTAAGAAGTTTCGAACTACTTTCGGACGGGCCCGTACCTTCGTTGAAGGACTTAGAGATTAGGCCCCCTGGTCTTTAGAAGCTCCACAGTCTGACAATCAGTTTTACCAAGGGGTATTTTGTCACTCAGTTACCGGGTTGTAGAAGTCAGATGTCTATCTGACTCCTACAACCCGGTCGTATCACTGAGTAGTCATCGGATGACTGTCTAGTCTTCCGATGTAAAATACTGGAAGGGCTAAGCACATGATGAGTTTAATATACTTATGCTACTGCAGAAAAATGGCCAGCTTATTTTTCGGAAGAATACCTTTTAAATTAGACATGACTCCGGAAATGAAACTACAGAACTTGTCACAATAAAATAAATTCAAATTTCTTGATTAAAATTCCAAACTAAACAAAGGATTCACAATTTTCGAAATAAATTCACGCGAACATACTTCTGACTAATGCATAATAACTAATAGAAGCCATGCAAACAAAACAGACTACAATGTGAACATAAAGTGCACTACGATGCGCCAACGCAGCGCACAACGCCACAGACGGACAGACAGACATAATTAAATTACACAGTATGACGACTACGAGTTAATTAACTGGCTACAGTAATTGAATATTAAATTTATTGCTTATTACGTTTTCTGTGTGAGTTTTGCTGTTAAATTTACACATGACCGAATAATTAATACGCGTTATGTGTGTTGTTAATTACTTTTCATTTTTGTTGCAAAAGGTGATAGATAAAGCCGTGGTAGCAAACTATATTTACGATGAAATAGATACAAAAAACCATTACAATTTACGTACACAAGGCTACACATCAAGCTATACATTTCCAGTTTACGCTGATCTCGCACTGTACGGAAATCCAGCTTATACTGGAAATTTATAGCTTGATGTGTAGCCGTGTGTACGTATCTTTCCCATAACGATTATGTTGGCAATAGGCAAATCGCATCACAGAAACTGAACGTGATCTGTCAATGTCATCATTGTTACGGAATATTGACATTGACAACTTATAGATGTGCCGGCATCCAAGGTTGATCTCGTTTAGCATAACCAGGCTGGTTATATAACATCCCTACTGCTCCAACACAGGCCTCGTTTCTTCGAGAGGGAGTAGGCCGTAATCCACCACGTGGGCCCAGTGCGTGTTGATACATGTCAAATGTCTTCGAATTTTTGGTTCTGGGACATGTAGGTTTCCTCACGATGTATTCCTCACTGTTTTGAAATTTTGGTGATGGAATTATTTACACAAAGTGCCTGCCGGGGTTCGAATCTGTGACCTACAACTTGTAAGTTGGGGCCGTTACCACCGTTACCCCCGAGTCTCCCTCGGCCTGTCCCGTTCAGTGTCATTGGTAAAATTCGACTGATAACTATTACGTTTTATTTAATTGCCAGTGCCGTAACGCAGATCCATTTTTATAGTCTATGGTCTAGTCTCGGCCTAGTCTTGACATTAACAGTCAATGGACAATATTGTTGAAACTTTTTCTATCTGAATACGGGGCTTTTAGCTAATTTGTATGGTCTATTTTAAGTATCTGTTTTTGTTATATTTTTTGTAATATGCGTTTTTTTTTGTGCAGAACAAACATTTTTCTTTCTTTTCTTTCTTTCTTTCTATTATAAACTATCAAACCCATCTACATCACATCAAACAAAACCTCTCTTTCTCATTGCAAAACATGTTCTTTCTTAGTTAATTTGTCAGCGTACAGAATGTACTGACATCATCCTAACTTATAGCTTGATGTCATGGGTCACCATCAACACCACACTTTCTCTATCACTATAAATAATGACATAATCAGAAACCTTTCGGCGCAGGCGCAATAAAAATCGTCCAGACGACACGTCATAATGTAATGACATAACGTTTGTATTAACCATTTTTGTATTAAGCCCATACGGGGAATAAGCATACAATTTTGGTGTCCCATTTATTCTGGTAGAATTTGTACGGCTTACTAGTCGACTCGCACGAATTAAATCGCCCGAATTGGGCGAATTGTCATATATGTAATAAAGTTAATGTAGCTTAACTTTTCGCTGTTCCCTTAACGTTTTATTCAAAACGTGCCAGTTTCCTAATACGAACTCCTGGAATTTTTGATTCACCTACAAATAGATTAACTTCGTGCGAGTCGCCTATTGAAAATACTAGCTTTTGCCAGCGGCTTCGCCCGCGCCAATTTAGACGAAACGATAACAAATTATACACGAAAACCTTCCTCATGAGTAACTCTATCTATTGGTGAAAACCGTATGCAAAACCGTTAAGTAATTTTTGAGTTTATCGCGAACAGACAGATAGACAGACGTGGCGGGGGACTTTGTTTTATAATATGTGGTGATTCTATTATTTTAAACTGACAATTCGCCCGAATCAGGCGAGTTAATCCGTACGAGTCGACTAATAAGCCATTTGTACGTGTAAAGTAGGTTCTCACTTCTCAATCCTGTTTGACGTTAGAAATTGGAAAGCAATTTACATGAAGATGGAAAATAAATTATTAATAGTAATACGGTGATAGCTGTTATAAATGAATGGATAATAAGTTGGTATAAATATGTATGTGTATACAGTTCCCACATAAAGTGTAATGTTTAAGAATGTTTTACTGAAATTGGGTACGTTAATAATCTTAATTGATGCAAATCAAGCGAGCGATCTTTAATTAATGCGGTGTTAAGTACATATTGGATGTTAATTATCGTTAATCAATGTAATTATTGTGTATAAGTTGATGTTTAAACTTTGTTTTTTCATCTGGATGTAATTTTAACCCTACTCCGGTCATCAGGAATTTATCATGACATTAATACTGCATCATCATCTGCCTAGCCATTTCTTAAGTTAGGGATGGCTTCCAGTCTAACCGGATGCAGCTCAGTACCAGTATTTTACATCGAGCTACTGCCTATCTGACCTTCGTTCGTGTTAACCTGTAAATGGGTCTAACAACCAGTCTTGGTTCCGTGTGGTGCCGGACGTAAAAGAATACCACCATCCGATTTCTTCCCGTGGGTGTCGTAGAAGGCGACTAAGGGACTTACTAGAGAATGGGCAGCAGCGTTCTCTATGAATTTTACCACCAAACTGCGAGCGCCAACCCGCCTGCCAAGCGTGGCGATTATGGCAAAACCCTCCAAAAATGACGAGCAGCCTGGGGCAGGCCTATGTCCAGCAGTGGAAGTCTTTCTGCTGAAATGATGAATGACGATGAACCAGTCTTGCAAAGGGGTATCGTATTACCCAGTTTGATTTTGAAGATCAGATTGGCGGTCACTCCATGTAACACACTGGTATTCACCTGTATCCGGTTAGACAGGAAGCTGACCCCAACATACTCGGAAAAAGGCTAGGCAGATTTTTAAACGACAACGTTTATAAATTCGCCAGAAATAATTTCGCGAGCCAAGTCCTTCTCGAATAAAAAAAAAAAAAAATCGAAAGTCATTTATTCAAATTAGGCTGAGAATCAGCACTTTTCGAATGTCAAAATTACATAAGACAGTCCCCCAATACGCCCGCCCTTCACCACTTCCTAGTGATTTAGCTGTGAAGAAGAAGTGGCGCAACAAACTCCCCAGCAGCACAGCTGTCTGTTTAGTTAGTTAGAGTTGATTCTATACATAGGTAGGCGGATTAATCAACATTACGAGACACAGAACTTAGAAAATTTGTCATATGTCAGCTGGCCATGCCAATATAACAACAAATAAAATGAAAACATAACTCAAGCACAAAAAATAAAAAGTAAACAAAGCATATACCAAAATAAAAGCCCCCTGGTTTAAAGACGTGATAGCTTACATATGCAATGCTGGATTATGAAATGAACAGATTCATTTGATTAATTAAGATAAGTGAAACCTAACAAGACTGTTGCACCCAGCTATTAATATACCAACTGGTTTTCGCACCAACTAGACATAACTAGACTGGTACTTACCTAGTTGCTCTCAAGACTTATCTAATCCGTCGTGGTCGCTTGTAATTATGCTCAATTACTGATTTAATAACTTAATAAAATTATTATAAAACAAGGTTTAATGGTTGCTAGTATGTTACATTACACCTATGAGTCATGATCTGGTAAAATGCTAAAGGGATTTTGATATAACTCAGTATTTTGATATCAGTTGTTTCCTTTCTTTGCAGTCGTTCCACTTTCAATTTAACCAAAAATCTTTACCAACTGAGTTGGGGTCAGCTTCTATTCTAACAAAATGCAGCTGAATAAGTACCAGAGGGACATAGAGCGCATGACTATCTGACCTCCGCAAACCAGTTACTGAGTAATACGTTATGCTTTGGTAAGACTGGTTGTCAGACTTTCGGGCTTCTGACGACCCATAAGGACTGTCAAAGATCCCCGAATGACAGCCGGGACCACCGGCTTAACGTGCTTTTGGAGTCAGTCAATTTAACCATTTTTTATTTCTTTCTGACGTTGGGAAATCATCAAATAACTTCTCCCGCTCTGCGTGGCGCTGGAGGGTGTGTGTGGTAGCTTTTACTGGCTAAAACACACTATTGTTCCTTCAGTTGCCTGTGTGCCAGCGACCACGGTATCTCTTTCGAACAACCGCACCCCTGGCAGGCATCGGCCTTTGCGGACCCCACCAGTTGATGCTGACAACTCTTTACCATAACCATCCTGCATGCCCTGTCACCTGTGATCTTTTCTAGTTTCCCCGAGGTGACGGGCACAGGTGTACCCAATGTACACCTACATTTCACCAATTATGTTTAAATCCCAAGTAATAGGGGGCGACCCTATTGCTAACAACCCGTCACAAAGCCAGTCTCCAGGCTGCTACTGAGAAATTCCAGAAAGAAAAACCCCATAACACGTTGGCCAACCTGGAAATCGAAACCAAGGCCTCATGCTCAGAAGTAGCGCTTGTAACCACCAGACCAACGAGGGATAGGTATTAAGTGCTTTTCCTTAACCCAAAAGAACTTTTTGCAATTTCTCTAAGATTAACACTTATAAAATAACAGACATACAAATAAATCCCTCTCAACCAGCTGACCTAGTAGAAACCATAACAAATCTTCCACTAATAATATAAATTTGACAAAGAAAGACGACGTTGAATCACAATATATTATAACGATCTTCGATAGCGAGCGGTGCCTTATTGATTCCAACAATTGAACCGATTAGCCGCTCGGAACGCCTTCGGACATCTTCGGAGACCTTCGTGTAGCTTCGGGCATAAATTAGAAGATAAAAATGTTTGGAGGAGGCGTGAAATCTTCTATACAGTGTATTGATATGGTAAGATTATTGTGGTCGATAGTCTGCTTGAGATATGAGCTGTGAAATGACCGTAGCTTTTGTTGATCCATGTTGCTTACATTGCCTTGTAGTTATTAAATGCTTTAGACGCTGTGGTACAGCTAGCCGCGCGTCAGTGGAAACAAAATCCATAGGTATACAGGATAAGTTTTTATCCAGTGCGCAAACTCTAACCATGAATTCAGCATATCATTCTAAACCCCCGGCGTAGAAATTTTTCGTCAGTTATACAAAAAAAAAATTGCTGTTTCATAGAAAAGTGCAATACCTACGCGGTCAAAATGTATGGAAGCTGAATTTATGGTTACAATTTGCGCACTGGATAAAAACTTACTCTGTATGCTGTCCTCTTACTCTATTGAAACTCGGTACTACGATAGGCATGGTCATCGTATTACCAGCGACGTGCGGTCGACTGTACTTAAAGATAGATTAAGTTATCCCACTAATATTTTAAATGTGAAAGTTTGTGAAGATTGTGTTTGGATGTTTGTTACTCAATCACGCAACAACGGCTGAACAGATTTGGATGAAATTTGGCAAACTGACAGTTGACAGACCTGGATTAACACATAGGATACTTTTTATCCCGGTATTACTTTCCCGCGGGATAATTTCCGACCTTCGAGCGGGCGAAACCGCTGGCAAAAGCTAGTAACCAATATTTTTTGTAATATTACTTTGTCAGTGGATGTACTACCTATAGGTAGGTACATCTCTGCCCAGCCCTTCGGGGAAACAAGGCGTGATGTTATATTATATCATTAGTTGATAACATCATCGTGAGGTAGATAGACGGAACACTCTTCTTTCCCTCCATCCCTTTCCCTTTTCGTGTCCCTCTTTCTACGTCTTTCCTTTCTGTGCCCCTTCTCTCGTCTCCCTTTTGTCGTCATCCCCATAATTTTCATGTTTGCTTTGCATTTCCTAGCGTTTTCGCTTATTCCAATTGAGCTTGCCCTTAGGACCTATAATTTCCACTGCAGTTTTACCATGGTAATTAGCGTCTAAAATCCTCAGCATATGGCTGAGCTGCGATCCCATACGAAGCTAATAATCCTATTGTGGCAGACGGCCATAACTGTAGCCGTAAACAACACCGTAAAACATAACTGAAGTAAGTGGCAGATGTTAGAAGGGGAAACAGTTTTCGATCGATACTCTTGTTTATTATTAATTAAAATATAACACGTAATCATTATCAGCTTATAATTAATAATAATAAGGTTCCGTGTGGTGCCGGACGTAAAAGAATATCACCATCCCATTTCTTCCCATGGGTGTCGTAGAAGGCGACTAAGGGACTTACTAGAGAATGGGCACCAGCGTTCTCTATGCATTTGACCACCATACTGCGATCGCCAACCCGCCTGCCAAGCGTAGCGATTATGGCAAATCCTCCCTTTTGGGGGAGGCTTATGTCCAACAGTGGACGTCTTTCGGCTGATATGATGATGATGTATGATGATGAATTCAATAATATAATTATGGGACATTAGAAGCATAGCATAATTAGCCTATAATGTTCTCAATGCAGAGTGGTGGGCCACAGGCCCTCAGTGAGAGGGACTCGGCCGAAATCCACCACGAGGGCCCAGTCAGCGGGTTGGTAGATGTCACATGTCTTCGATTTTTTTGGTTCTAGTACATGCCGGTTTCCGCACGATGTTTTCCTTCACCGTTTTGAGAGCAGTGGTGATGAAATAATTTACACAAAGTAAAGTGGCTGACTGGGTTCGAACCTACGACCCATCTCGTAAGTCACTCTCTTTATAAACATACTAGCTTCTGCCCGCGACTTCGTTCGCGTCAAATTTCTTGCTCCCCGACCCACCCCGTCGCTCACCTTGCCTGCCCGTGCGAGTACTTCGTGTTCGTGACTTTTTTTCTCTTTGCTCGGCTTCTTTTTAAATATAGTCTATAGCCTTCTTTGATAAATGGGCTATGCTATACAACACTAAAAGAATATTCCAATTCGAACCAGCTGTTCCTGAGATTAGCGCGTTCAACCAAACAAACAAACAAACTCTTCAGCTTTACAATATTATAATGTATAATATCTATAGTATTTTAGTATGGATAATATTTAGATAATATGTAGTATAGATAGATGATAAAAATATCCATCTTAAGGCTAAAATACATTTGCATTAGTAAAGTAGCCAATTAAGTTTCTTGACGTCTTCGTGACAATAGTCTCTGTAGCACTATGAAACATGAGCATGAGGCCTCAGGGGCTAGTGTAAATCTCGAGGTTTATTCGATTATTCGAGTCTTGTCAAACCACGCTAGGGTCGGCGCAATTCATTCATTAATTCTAGTTTTTTTTTTTTTTTTTTTTGATTTTGGCTTCACACGGTTTGTGCATTTAGCCAGTGTCAAGTAATTTTTCTTTTAGATCAAGTAAATGGCCCGATATCGGGCACGAAGTTACAAAACAGTCATAGTCGTCTTTAGTCAGTCAAGTCAAATCAAAGTTATTGTAAAGCGGTAGTAACTTTACAACAACCTAATAGGAGTTTTTGGGGGGAACACGAAAAGTCCACGTTAGTCACTTATTTTCACCTTCACTACACTTGTGCACTCACACGTAACTAAATTGAATAATTCACTATCAAAATTATACAATTTAATTCGCTATTTCACTAAATTCCATGAAAATGAAAATTCGTGCGACATGTTCCAACGCGATCCCGCCAAAAACTCTAATTCTAGTTATGTAACTAAATAAGTTCCCTGACATCTACGTGACAATTCACAATGAAAAACTGACTGACACTTTTAGACTGAGGTTTTGACACAAGACTTCGTACTTAACTAAACTCCTTCTTCCGCTTCTTTTCTTGTCTATGGCAAAAGTATTAATCTAATACCTTTAAACGAGCATTTATATATATAATCTGAACATCGGAAACGGCTCCAATGATTTCCATGAAATTTAGTATGCAGGGGGTTTCGGAGGCGATAAATCGATCTAGCTAAGTTTCATTTAGAAAACGTCAAACCAAAAAAAAATCCGAGCAAGGCTCGGTCGTTCAGATATTATTAGATTATGTACGATGAGTCGGGCCCAATAGGTGGCCATACCAATCGCGGCATCAGTGGCGTTTTTTTAGATCCTCATGAGTGTAACCCACTACATAACTAAAGCATATGTAAATAAGTAAAAAAGACGAACACTGTCCGAAATCAGGATTGCGCTACCACAAAACAAATGCTCAGAGATTTAACGACAATTTAAAATGACCACTAAAAAGATCTAACAGGTTCCTAACAAGTTGTTTCTATTAAGAAGAGTGTGATTAAAATAAAATAACGCAATAAAAAAACACTGATCTTTCATAATGAAACGTAAAAACTGTTTATAAAGAACAGAAAAAAACGTACAACACAGTTATCAAAATCTCAATCCGAATCAATAACAACAATAGCATTATTGCTGCATCAAATTATTATCTTTTAACTTGTCGACCATTCTTAACAAATCGTTAAACTTAGTTCATTATCTTAATTATTTTTACGTTCAATTCATTAATGCTGTATAACAATTTAGATTATCTTCTTGTATCGTGGACTCTTTAACACCTCTCTCGCGGCGCGCGGTGAGTCTCACAAAGCGCGCTCGTAAACCCAACATGGAGTGAATAAAAAAAACAACAAAAAAAAAACAAAAACAGCCCGAGAGTATAATAAAGAGAGTCAATTCGCTTTACGTCTCAAGGTGTGAAGCTGTCATGGACGAAATGATGACTCCATTATTAAGCGGCTAAATAATAATTCTCCAGAGTCCCGTTGCACCGACTTGATGTGTTAATAAGTTGTGTGCGTCGGTGTGTTTTGTGTGTGAGCTGATGTGTGTGTATGCGTGTTTGTGTGAGCACATGTGTGTATTTAATTAGGGTTGGTAGTTGTTTGTGGGCGTGCTACAGTTATGTTTTACTATTATTCGATTTTCTTTTGTTAGTTATTGATATGTTTTGAATATGGGTTATTTATGTCGGATCTAAAGGTGGATTGGATATAATTAAATGATTCAGCGTAATTAAAGATAAAAAGCTACGTTTTTGTTGATGCTCTTGTATTTTTTCTCTATGCCTAAGTGTAACCTAAAATGTACTCAGACATGTTCATGTACCTTATGTTTACCAGACTTTACAATTGTAGTCTGGAATAGTCTGTCTGTCCATCGTCATCTTAAACAGATCTGTTTGTGTTTTATTTAATCAACTAGAATCTAAGTACGTACTTGTTATGTTATAATTCACATACTTAATGTCAGTTCACGATTTAAGATGAAAAAAACTGGGTTTGTGCATATGACTATACAAACGATCGAGTCGTCGATGAATCGATGAAAACTTATATGATTCCGATTGGAGCAGGAGATTATCCGATTCAGCGTCACTGAGGTTGACGGTTCAAGGGTCTCATTTCTAAGTCCGTCAACGAAGATACAAGCCCGTCCGAAAGTAGTTGATCCGTCAAAACAAGTGTAAAATTCCATTTGTCGGTCGGGCAAAAACCATTCGCAAGTAGGGACAACAGCCAAATCGTATTGTCATTCATTCTTAGTTCGAGCCTTGAAGTAATTTTATAAGTGGCACGGTGTACGAAACTACGGACCTGGTGTATGGGAGCCCCTTGTTTCGTGGACTGTTCTGAAAAAGCGCTTAAAAAAGTTTTCACTACAAAAACCACACGTAAGTAACGTACTTAGCGATTACAAACATAAAAGATATGTATGTAATCAATAAACAACAGTTATTAACACATACCAAACCAGTTATAGTTACGTGTGATTAAATGTAAACTATTTAATTTGCGGCGACGACGGACGCTTGCACGCCTGCGCTCAAGTGAACCGTTATTATTTACGTTCTATATCTGATGCGACACGAATGTGTTACGTGCTACGTCTAACTGGTACGAGTGGTATAGTTTTACTTTACCCACAGAATATATACTCGAGCAGAATGAAAGCTTCCTAACCTAGCTCAAAATTCTTACATAGTTTTATAGGGCTGTCACTCGGGTAGTGCAAATAAAAAACCGGGCAAGTGCAAGTCGAGATTTGACAATGAAAACGGACAGACGGACGGACGGACAGAAACTGTGACTAAGGTGATCCATAAGTATTCGGTTTTCCAGTTTTTTCTTAAGGAAACGACGGCCTACACACATATATTTTAGTAGATACTTACCTAACACTTACCTACCGGTTTGTCTCTTAACACAGACATTGTTTGCTTAAAAGGAGGCTCCAAACACGAAACCCTATTTTGTAAACTAAAGCATAAATAAAAATATTTATTTACCTACAAACCTACTTAAACAAAAATACCTAACAAATAAGTTGGCGACGAACAATAATACGCCACTACAGGTAAAAACCATAAGAATAATAAATAATCATTCTTATGCGAAAACCTTCACGCCATCTTTATTATTTTGGATACTACCTACCTCGTTACTAAATACTTCTATAATAAGCATTAAAAATGTGAAGGTATAAGTAGATATAGTAATTTACTTGACAAGGTCCTTTGGACACACAAAATAAGAAATCTCCTTGGTTTTCCTCCCATTGTTTGTGCACACAGTACAACGGATTGGCATATTGAACAAAATTAAAAAAAAACTACTATAAACGTCCGTTACGTATCGCTGCCGCTAGCAGCCCTTAAGTTCGTCTACCTACGTACTGATCTAGTTCAAACCCGTTTGTACGCGAGCGGGCGCCAGTGCTCGCCCCCCGCGCCTTGTCGGTGACACGTCACACAAGGCTACACATCAAACTATAAATTTCCAGTATAAGCTGATCTCACATTGTATAGGATTTCCGTACAGTGCGAGATCAACGTAAACTGGAAATGTATAGCTTGATGTGTAGCCATGCGTGCCTACGCACGACGTTTGTATGAAGCTGTAGCCATGCGTGCCTACGCACGACGTTTGTATGAAGCTTTATTTCTGCTCGGGTATTTATTCTGTGGTTTTACTTGTCAAATGTTACAATAAAAGGCTTATTGTTACTTTTTTGTGGATCCGTATGTCCGAATGAAAAACGGAACCCTCATAGGATCACTTGTGGGTATGTCTGTCACAGCCAATTTGCAAGTTAAGTTTGAAATTTGGTACACACGTATAACGTTAATGAATGTATTTTGAATGTGGGAGTAACTTTTGGAAAGCAAAAAATTTAAAATAACTTTTGCAAAGTGTACCGTATGGCATATCAAATGAAAGGGCTTAACAGTGAGGGTAAAAAGCATTGAAGTTCTTTAACTTCAGAAGAAAATTTACCATTTCCCCTTATGAAGATAAATGATAAATTTTTCGAAAAAGCTGAGCTTAAAATATTGAAAAAACTTAAACATTACTTATGTATGAAATCATGTTGTGTTATGAAATTATTGTAAACATGTGCACACCAACTCCAACACCACCACCAACATCATGTTGTGTTATTGTTGTCAACTGACAAGGACGTACCCTTCAAAGCCCAAAAAAGGTGCATCAGGACTATGTTTAGATTACAGTCAATCGAAAGTTGTAAGCCCTACTTTAAAAAATATAAAATATTAACTCTCCCTTGCCTTTACATTTTAGACATTGTCATGTTTGTAAAATCAAATCGGCTCTTATTTCCACGTCAATCAGAAGTGGTCGATCGCAACCATAGTAGACGCGATGACAGTATTCTCTGTCTACATAGATCGAAAACAGCATTAATGCACAAGAGTGTTTTCTGTCTGGCCCCTAAAATTTTCAATAAACTCCCAAATAGTTGGAAGGAGCTTAATGTCCGTCAATTAAAAAATAAATTAAAGATACTGCTAGAAGGGAAAGCATACTACAGTATTCTAGAATTTCTTAATGACAACATCTAATACTGTGTAAGTAACCAATATTATCAATACATCTTTGACATAATCCGTACATACAGCAACATATTATTGCAATGATCATAATTTTATTTGACTGACTACTTGATTAATTGTTACGTAATTATGATGACGAAATTTAAATATTTGTACGCCACTAAGGCCAAACATGACTGATCTAAACTATAATGTAATTTAATAACTTGCATGCTCTGTATGTGTACTCATGTTTCCACAAATAAAGAATCTTGTATCTTGTATCTTGTATCTTGTATCTTGTAAAGGGTTTTTCCATGTTGTGTTGGAGTTTCCGAAAACGAATGTAGCTAAAATCGTGCTCCTAATAATTTGAGGCTCAAGAACGACATCAGTGTCCTTGCAGCTGCAGAAAATAGTGTGCTTATATAACTCCTGCAATTTGTGATGCCGAGGAATACCACAGATTCACGCACGAATATTTTTACACAAGAATCAAAACTAAGAATGATTGTACAAAATTCGCCTTCAGTTTGAATTTTTCAATCACTCGAACATTAGACATCAACGCTCATAAACGTGTCCAATGTAATTCAATATACAAAAAGTAGTAAACGGTTATATACTGTGTGATTTTTTAGTCACCGTCCAATATACTATCACCCTGAAAAATTTGGACGGTGACTAAAAAATCACCCAGTATTTATTATTATTTCCTTTATTTAATTGATCACATATAAATTTCATTTTTAAATATTAGAATATAAAATTATAAAAACATTTAAAAATACAAAAAATAGTAGCTCACCGGTATCGGGAACAGGGTCCAAGCTACCGGCGGTCAAGGTTCCAGAGAGAGGAACCTCCTAACAATTGCTGCCGTGTCCAGAAGTACCGCTTCCTGAATCAAGCCCTTGATCTAGTTGCCCCAACGAGACCCTCCTCAGGGTCCCAATTCTGTATGGGTATAATGATTCCCCGCGGAATCTGACCAAGTTCAAACTATGTCAATATCGTGTTTTGTAGAAACCAATGTAACGGTAAGGGATTGAAATATCATATTCTGTATGTTCCAAGACAATTAGCCGATATTTATTAGCAGATGTCGTGTGTGATCTACGAAATTGACTTGGTTTCGAAGTAAGGAATCGTTAAGTGGTCATAGTGAATTAGGGCTCAGGTGTTGGTCGAGACTCTTGGCTATCTTATTATTATTAGTAGCCTGTGATGTCCCCTGCAGGGCAAAGGCATATATCGATGCTTCCGACAACAAAGGTCGTAAACACCAAAATAGCACTTTTGGTAATCAACGAAAAACAAAAAATAATTTCGTTTTTGGCATATATCTTTTTAACTTTAAAAGTTGTAAAATTGTGTTCTATACAAGAAATACGTAAAATACGATGGTGTTTCATAATATATTATTCCTATTTATGTCAAAGCCTTATTTTAAAAGTTAGCTTGGACATACACCCCAGAAAATTCAAGAAGTTGGTATTTATGACCACTAACAAATCAATGGAGAACGATTTGTCTAACGGAAGTTAGAAGTATGCACCAGTTTTTAAATACAATAGTTCTGGGTTTGGTTTTAAAAACCATATACTGAAATAAAAATGAGTGTAAACACCACGATCTGATGCGATGGTATGTAACAAACATGGAAATATCTGAAGCAAATCAATGAATTTAAGACTGTAAGTTGAGTTTTCATTACTTGTAATAAAAACAATAAAATAAAACACAAATTGACATAATTAAAAAAGGTTTTTTATTCATTGACCGTCATCGTTTAATCAAAATAATGGTTAAGCAAGGCACTAATACAAATTCAAAGTAAAAAAATGTCTAAACCAATCACTTAAATTTCCATTAGAGGATCTTGTACATCAATCATCATTCATCATCATTGTTAGTGTCGCGGCTCGAAATTTTTATACCTTTAGGACCTGGCAGGTCCTAAAGGTATAAAAATACACTTAAGTAAGTATATTATAGGCATCGTCCCGTATAATTTAATCAAGCGTTTGTTACAAGATGCCTATAGTGTTCTACCTCCAACGGCGTACCTAACCAGCCAAACATAATTCAAAATGTTAAGTAATCATTTTGTTTCATTGATTTCAAGATGATTTTATAATCACGACATTTTTTTTAAACGTATTGATAATGAATTACAAAAAAATATAAGTAAATATTCTACCAAGCTTACTGCTCTCATAATTTTAATAAACAATGCCCATTTTCACCAACGCCCTTAAAAATTTAGGTAGTTCATCTTTCTAGATCTTGTTTGTTCGGAAAGCTTCTGTACTATGGTCTACCTAACTTTTAGTGTCGTTGGTGAAAATGGGAAAGTGTTATCAACAAGATAATAAAAAAGTAGATGCAAAACATAATACGACGACGAGTTATAGAAAATCAGGTCTTCAAATTTCTGATTAATAATCTTCTGTCATTGGATAGAAGATTATTAACCAGAAATTGGAAGACCTGATTTTCTGATAGAAGATAATCAATCAGAAATTTCATCTTCCTCGTCAGTCTCAGGAAGAGTATCAATGACATTATGAGACTGACAAGGAAGCTGTTTGTATTCGGCATGAAACCGTTTGTGTATTGTCCCCTGATCACACAATCTTTGCAGATCTTTGTATTTAGCTGCGGTAATTGGTAGTTTATCCGTATATAGCTGTTTTGGAGTCAACTGCTTTACTCAATTATATTGTAATTCTAACATTTCTTCTGTATTTTCTTTTGATTTATTCTTCCCTTTTCCCTTTCTTTTACGCTTGACATCTTCGAACAACTTGATTCGATGTGTAATTGCATCTTCTTTCATTGAATACTTGAGTTCTATTTGGTTTAAATTGGTCTTTCTGAAAGTTGCTGCTCTAATGTTTCTCCAATTAATATTCTTTAAGGTCCAATTCTCCAAGACCAAGTGACATTACGACAATTGTTTCTCAGCAGAGCTTACGTTTTAAAATTGATGAGGGTGTAATTACAATTAATTATGTATTCATGTTTTTACGACCGACAGCTGTTTGTACGTTGTATTATACGACCTGCACGGTTATTCGGTTCTAAGCAATATGAGTTATACATACCCTCTTTTCTAAACAATCTTGATTATACTAGTAAAAATTTTGGGTGTAAAAGTATTTTTTTAGGCGAATATTTTTTTCACATTTTTAGATCGACGCAGCGCCAAAAATTAAGTAGGGCTGCATTCTTAACTCATTTTCGCCAAAATGGCGTTTACGACATTTGTTGCCGGAAGCATCGATATGTTAAATATTTATTTAATAATAATTTATTTATTTATTTATATATGCTTTATTGTACACCAGAAGATACATGGCAAAAATAAAAAATAACACTAAAAACATAGAATAATTATTTTTTACTTAGCATCCGAAGTAATAATTTTAAATGATAAAGGTCTACTCTTCATTCAAAAAACAGCCCGGTGAAAGTAGAAACTTTATGCATACAATTATACAAGAAAATTAATTCATACACTCCATTCATAGAACAACGACATCTTTAATTGCGTTTTTACACGAAAACTATTCATAATGACCATTCGAAATAACTACCCACTTTATAATTAAATCCGAAAGAGTGCTTTTGAAAGGTAATTTTTGTAATTCCTACAATTATGGTACAATTTCTATCAGGGATCTATTTTTCTTTTTGGTTAATTAATGTGTGGTTGCTGGTTGCTGTGTTCATTGTTTTGTGCGCAGGCGCATCGGCGTGTGAACTGGGCGGGCAGGCCGGCTGACCAATCAGCGGTCTGCGCTTGAGTTCCGAGGCGCCCGGTGTGCGCACGCGATGATCTTGACAACACAAATAGATGCAGAAGACCCATGTTGTGTAGGACTAGCATAGACTAGATATAATGAACTGAAGTCAACTTCAGGCTTCTATTAGCGCTTTCTCACAAACGCCTGGACTACGTTTGACACCGGTCTGATTAAAATATTATGTGAGCAGATTTCATCTAGTTTTAAAAATAAATATATAGAAATAAGTATAATTTATCTACACTATCGACTTTTTTCGGACTTTTAAAGTAAATGAAACCCAAATGATAATTTCTGTAAGTAGGTTTGTACAAACACTTTTACACGTCAATAATATTTTAAAAACAAGATGCGGTCGGCGCTTCCTATCTGACTACTCTGAGAAAAAAGGCCGCCACAAACTCGAGGTGAGTCTCTTTTCAAATCCAGACATTATCTTGGTCAAATCTTAAGAAGACCACGTAGATTGGTGTCTGAAATAGTCTTTTGAGGAAAGAACCACACAGAGTGAGTGGAGCTGACTAGTCAGTGTACGCATTTGTCAATTGTAATAATTAGAACAGCAGGGTTGTTTTTGGGTCCCAATCCGTATTATTTAACCAAACATCCAATGAATCAGTAAAGTTGCCAAATCTCTCTCGAAATTATAAACTAATCTTAGAACCACCAGCCAGTAATAACTTTTCACAAAATGACAATTAAACCTTTTAGAAAAAAATACTCACTGGCCAAGAAGGAATCCTTTTTGGTAGTTACAGTGAGCCTTCTGCACACACTTGGCTACTATCAACCATTATTTTATTATGTGCAATTGTACATTTTACGGGTCCACTGTAATTGGATTTAAGTGAATTGCGAAAAAGTACAAAAACTTAATAAAGTAACTCGTAAACGCTATCATTTTATTAAAGGCTCTATTATTTTTACTCCTTGCCTGTTTTAAATAAACTTAAGCACTTTTAAGAAAAAAATGGAGTAGTTATGGATAGAAGGGTTATTTAATTCCGATAGCCAATGACAAGCCAATTCAAATCTTTTTGGCTATTTTGGTAAACGAATCTAAATTGTAGCATGAGATTTCGGGCTATTGATAAAACATTATTGTTCCTATGTTTTCCTTCGAAACGTATGCATGCCAGCATGCATTAACATTAACATAATCATGTTCCAACTGCTGGGACAGAGGCGTTGTCTCTGTGTGAGTAGGAGGGCTGTGATCCAGAAGGCACTACTGGGGGTTAGTAGATGGCACATGTCATCGAATTTTCATTCAAGGACATGCCGGTTTCCTCACGATGTTTTCCTCCACCGTTTTGTAAGCCGTGCTGATGAAATAACTTAGCCAAAACTGTTCTCCAGCATCTTCAACGCATGCATGCCAATAAGTATACCTACACAAGATTACATTGTCTACGACTACCATTCGTTCGTTGTTCGTGGTGCGCGTTCCGACTCACCATTTGATGACCTTCCTCAATGAAGAGTTTTGGCCGAAAGGTGTGCTGTATCGACGTTTCCGCGGCCAGCTACGCGACACCTCGCAGCGTAACACGACGCCGTCACTTCGTGTGCAGTAATTTTATAATTTGTTTAAAAATACGTATTAGTTTATAGTTATTGTTTTCTTTACATATAATATATGTATTGTGTTTTATAGGCCTTAGTTGCCTGAAATAAAGGACTAATAAATAATAAATAAATTACAAGGCCTCAGGAATAAAATCTCTTCCAACCAAAATGAACTTCGTACCTACTTCATCAAATTATAAATAAAAAGAAATACTTTAATTTTGTCTTTATTTCGGAAGAAACAAGCATCTTTCTAACCTCAAAATAAAGGAAAGCAAGACAACACCAGAATCCCAAATTCAACAACAATAGACTCACTGATGAGGAACCAAAAACTAAAAAATTCCAAGTTTAAAAGTTTAAAACTATTTCACTTACTGGAGCTGTCAGTTGCGTGCCTGCGGGTGTGAGATGGGACGAAGTGGAGGGGGTGTGTCGGCTCGCGCTTTGAACATGGAGGTGCTAATAACGAGGCGTCCTGCTGCGCAAGCGCCCCGCTGCGGCGGGAATGTGAGGGAGGTGATGCGGTTCATGTATCTTGTAACGTGGGTAGTTTTGGATTAAGTTGTTGTAAGTTGGGTGTGGGGCTAATACACCCACCCTTCTTTGTGATAATTTTACCAATACTTAAAATATTACAATTTAATTGTTACATTTCATTAAAATATACTATAATAATAAACCTACCATTCATTAACTTTGTTTCGTTAGTACGATTTTGGTTTATGTGTTTTTTTTTATATTTTTAGATGTCAAACTTAATGTAGGTACCTGGATTACAAGCAACTGATGTGATCTCCTATAATTGAAAGCGCACGCTGAATTTGTTCCTGCTTTGAACTTGCAAATTATTGTGTAGCCTCTGTTGGAGATCCAATAAATCAATATATTACGTTGATATTATTCGGAATTTAAATTAGGACAATGGAATTGACTTAGCATCTAACGAGGTGCTGAGTTATCCAAACAATCTGATTCCTTACGATTTATCTTATTCCTTGTGGTTTTGCATTTAGTCCTGGGTTCAGGTTTTAAATTTGGAATCATGGTGATCAATGATTTGATAGTAAACTCCAGCTGAGCAGGTATCGAGTAGGACAACCACCTTCAAGGATGACTTAACCGAAGTACTGTTAAGTCATCCGTGAAGGTGGTTGATGGCGGGAGGTTGAACAAGAGGGTACAAAATTGGGGTTTCTCTTCCAATCATCATATTACAAAATATTATTTAAATAATAATCGTGTCTACAGCCAACAACAGCCCACCTCACCCTACTCTAAGTAAGATATCTGGGCCGCCGGTCTCTATTAAGTATAATCACACGATAGAGCTGCGCTCGCGCCGCTCCAACTCTACACGAGCTTGATTAACGACTTCACTGGACTCTACGTAATGTTGTGACTACCCTACGTACCAAGTAATTAAGTACTTATTATATTTTGGAATTCTGTGGGGTTTGACGAGATTAAGTGTGTCTTGAGTATATAACGTTTTATATTGCTGAAAACTATTTTGTTGTTTTAGAGCTCAATCTTAAACTGAGTCTAGGCTCATCTCGTGAGGGAGAGGCAGTATATGCGCCCTCACGACCCCAGCCTTCTCAGGAGACGTCCTGAGCATCGGGAATCCCAGGCTGATTCCCGGCCACCGTAGGCGCCGGTAGCTCGCTGTCCGGTAAGGACCAAGCCCGGGTCGACGGGGCGTTGTGTTCCACGCGCGCCTTAAAGAGATGCCTGCCAGGCCCGCACTCATTCTCACAGAGAGCAGGCCTGTGTCCCAGCATTGGGAACGCTATAGGTAGATAATGGTACCTACACATCGCAAGGTACTTTCTTCCTGGAAAATTTATTAAATTAAACACGAACGGAGCCATGATGCACATTACTTTACCTAGATATAATATCTAATCTATCTATTTGATTGCAGTGAGAGGCGCAGGCGCAATTGCGCGGACGCACACTTTACACTTTCCACGGAAGAAGATTGATTAACGATCCTCAGATGAAGAAGCTTATTATGATATACGTAACTATAGGTACCATAAATCTAGTAAATATATAGTCATATAGGTAATAAGCTTCTTCAATAGAGTAACTGGATATCTACGGTCATCATCAGCCTTGCTTTTTTCCACGTATGTTAGGATTGGTTTCAAGTCTAACTGGATGCAGCTGAATACCAGTTTTATTTTGCCGACTGGCTATCTGACCTCCACAGCCCAGTTACTGTGTAACACGATACTCCTTGGTAAAAGTGGTTGTCAGATTTCTCTAACAACCAGTTTTACCAAGGTCTGGTTGGCTTCTGGCTAACCGTAGCGACTGTTAGAGATCCAAGAATGAAAGCTGCAACCAACGGCGAGCTACTGAGGGGTCTCTAAGAGTAATCGATGGTCACCCATCCTTAAACTGACCGCGGCAAGCATAGCTTAATCTTCAATCGACCCGTGCAGCTGCTATGATTTAGCAATGAGCCCCTCAGTGTCTTTTACAGGCCTTATGGACACGTTAAAAGCTTCTTTAATTTTTCATGTTTAATCTTCCTAAAATTAAGGTAAATCTCAGACTATTACGCACTGATTTCGACCATGCGATGGCCATTCTCAACCCATAAAGTGGATCTGAGTTATCCTGGGGAACGTACCAAAATACGATTGACGTATGTACACTATTCTAGAATTACTGTTGCCTTAGCTTTTTTCAGTCCGCTGCTGGGCCATAGGCCGATGAAAATAGAATGCAACGCGTGATTTCCATACCACTGTTTAGAAAATGTGGCATTAGACGGTTTTTTTTTGTATCCCTATGTCGCTACCCTGGAGTATTTTAGCTAGGCGTCAATATGTCCGAGTGTGTGTGAAAATAAAATATGTGTCTTGTTTTTGAAATCAGAAACGAATCGTGTGAAGAAACTAACAAATTAATTAAATTTTTCTTAAAACACATTTGCAAACATCTATGAATAATTATTTAAAATAACTCGTTGAAACCCGATTACAACAGTGTTGATTAAAATCACTATAATTAACAAATGAATATAAATTATAATCCAATCTAATATCTAGTACATAAAACACATACACATAAGTGGACGACGTATGTATACACACAGGCGTAATAAAATCGCGGCGGATTTTTTTCGCGCACTGGATTTTCAACGCACTGCTTAAGAGCTAAGAGTTGAAAATCGAACAGTAACACTTACTGTTCGTTTTTCGACGCGCTGAGATGCACTCTGTTGGATTCTCCACCCTCGGCTGTAATACCGACGGCTGAAAATCAATTAATTGTAATTGATTTTATTACCTCCGTATGAATATCGACTTACAAGTAAATAACTACTTAACTAACCAAACACATAAAAATGTAAATCTTTCTCACCTTGACTGATCAATTACATTCAATTCTATGATTATAGTAATCGCAACACTTACTAGACAAGATTATTAAATACCTAAATATTAAATACATAAATATTAAATACGTAAATGTTCAATCAATCAAGATCAAATGAATGCCAATTGGGACCAGTATGTAAACAGATTGGTGCCATGGCCCAGGTGATGAGGAAGTGGCATTGGGAATGATGGCCAGTTGGCCTCAAGTACATAGGGGCACAAAGAACGGTACATAGGCTGATATTTGCGAGCCAGGACCACCAGAAACACCTTCAATCTGATTTTTTTTTAAACAAGCACTCTCTATTAGAATTCGAACGGAAAATCCTACGCCGCATATACAATATGTAACAAAAACCCTGTTGTTCCTTTTAGGGACGTATACACTTACCTACAAGCACAACATTTACGAAGTTATAATTTAAAAAATAAGCATTGGCTGGTCGAGAGTTCAGTATCAAATAACAATTAAAATCGACATATACGAAAAAAATGTCTACAATATGTGATTTTACAAGTGTCCTTATTTCGCACAATAGACTACGAACTCGGCGGCTTTCTTTGATCTAATCAAAATCAGTTAAACTGTACAAATATTCATAATTAAATATTTATTTTAAATATTTTTGTTGAACAGTTTTTATAAATGACTTGCTTTATTACGTATACCGATTCTGAAAACGTGGGTAGAGGGAACAACAGGGTTTTTGTTACATATTGTATTAAGGCGATCCCGGTACAACTCTGAGTTCTACAAGATGTACGACGTTCCTAATGTTATAAAGTCCATTAAAATAGGATTTCAAGAATGGATGAGATCTGAGCACCCAAACCACCAGCACCGCCGTCATATTAAACCGGATGGCCGGAAAAGTCCAGGGCGGCCCAAGCTCAGACCACGATTTAAGAGCTGTCGGAGTGAAATAATGGAGAGAAATAGGTCTCATTGGACAAATATACCGAACGAGCGAAGGACCTCTCACAGCCTTAGATGATGATTCCATATCCGACCTCGGCTCTTTACACCGAATGTCTGGTGGTCCTCACTGTGAGACAGCTCTTTGTTCTGCGCAAACATCGCTCTGTGGTTTATAAACCGAATGTTGCTAAAAAACTTAGATTCTACGAGGTATGCTCAACTGGTGGATGTAGAACGGCCCTAGCTCATCGTCATTATGATGTTCTCTCTAACCATTTATATAATAAAATAAATAAACTGTGCACCGATGCTCCCATGTGCCTAAATGGATGTCAAACCCAGGTCACAAAGCGGCTTTTGACATTAAATTATGATAAGACTGACGATTTACAACGCATATCAATCGCTTATACTCGCTATAATTACGAATATATGACCTTATTAACTGCATTAGGTCAGTTAATAAGGACATATATTTGTAATTATATATATACACACTCTTCTTCTTAGCGTGGCGATAGCAATCTAAACTACAGTCAGCCCAGAATTTGGCTACGATTTTACAGACACTATAGACTAACATATACTCAAGTTTTCACCATATTTATTTCCCTCTCAATTACGTACACATACCCCATACATAGGTACTCTGTTAAACCACATAATAGTTGCATTTATTACAAAATAGTTATCTTAATAATAATATATTATGCTTCTCTTACAACTACTGATATACATATGTTCAATAAATAGGCGAGGACGCTGGCACCCTAAATACAAGTTAAATCTTAGATTGAATGCCAGAGTTCACCGAAAACACTCCCTTAGTTATAACGATGCAGTGTTTATATAAGTGTTTTTTTCTTAGGTACCATGGCCCCTAGGACACAGGGAACTGAAGGAACACGGGTTTTAGTCAGTAAAAGTCTGATACGCCCTCCCGTTCCGCCCAAAGCGGGAGAAGTTATTTGATGATTTCCCACCCTTAAAAAAAACCACGATCGCTCAGCCAAGAGCGACGCAAAGGAGAAGAAATCCGCTGAATCATCAAATAGAACAGTTTATTTATTTCACTAAATTACATATAATTATGCAGATAATACATAAACATCAGCCGTATATCAGGGAGCGCAATTTGCAAGAACTGAGTAACTAAAAGCGCTCGCAAATCGCAATTGTAGCAATCTATCGTAATTTATGCACACTTTTGTAATGTATGAAGTGGAGCACATACTTGTACAAGCTAAAGACTGTTTCAATCATTACCAGCTCCGAAACTACCATACTACTAATATATTATTTCGAAGTCACTTGTGTAATTAAACATTTATCATTTGTCACTTCCGCGAGATCTACGAAGACTTGTCACTTCGAAGTGGAGACTGGTTATCAAATCAAAAGTCATTTATTCAAATTAGGCTGAGAATCACCTCTTTTCAAACGTCAAAGTTACATAAGACAGTGATCCAAAACGCCCGCCCTTCATCACTTCCTAGTAGTGCTTTAGCTGGGAAGAAAAACAGCTGTCTGTTCAGTTAAATAAACTTGATTCTGTTCAATAGTAGGTATGCAATGTTTTCTTCAATTGTTTCTCCACAGGAACAAACGCATCTCCCATTTTCTTTCACGCTTCTCTTTCCTTTTTTGGGTGAATTCTCAAAATCTTTTTAGACTCCATAAACTTTCACCTTATTTACTTTTTACTTTATCTATGTGAATCTATTTCTTATATATCAATCTTTTTCTGTATTTCTAGAATAGTTCTTACCCAGTATAGTTTCTGTTTATCCTATCGATGTTACAATATTATTTTTTATTATTTTACTTATTATTTCACACCTTGGAGGTATGAAGTAGATAAACGTTTTAATGATACCTGAGAACAATTGACAAAATTTTATTATATTCTGTTATTATCCTCGACCTACCTCAGCGCCAATACCCGTGCAATAACAACAGTGCAATGTCAGGAAAAGACTGACCAAAAAGACAAAAAAAGACGAAAACAAAAGAAGTAGTCTTGATCCGTCAATGAAAACACCTAACTCATACAAAATCTCTTAACACACCAACAATAAGGCCGATAATAGCATTCTCTCCACACATAAAACGCCAAAAAAAAGTACAGCCGTCGCAAAAAACCGCGGACAAGAATGCAGCTCGACTCGAACATTGTAAAGCGAAATTGTTTTACTGACGACACGTCTAAAACACCCACAGTCGTTCGCCATTGATTGAGCCATCGCAGGCGCTATTTCAGCGGGTTTACGCACCTTACCAACTTAGCTTTAACATCGGAAAAGTTTACAGCAACTCTTAAAGCTTACAGAACAAGGTGGAAAGTTGTTTGCCGGTTTGTAAGAGTGTGTGCAAAAGGATGTTGGTATTCCTGAAGTATGTTGTCGTAACTCAGACGTACAGTCGGAAACTATTATTTGTTGCGGTTCCCTTACATTGTATTCGTGAGTTACATCTTACAGTTTTCCGTTTATGAAATGAGAAAGTTTTAGTATAGCACCCGCAATGTATCGCGGATTATGGAGATTACGTTTTTGTATTCTGACGCAATTAATTTATGTTTTGAGCTGTGTGCAGAAGGTAAGGCTCAGTTATAACAATCTTGACTGGCTAAATGGCTTACAAAAACACCTGCGAAGATAATTCTGAATACATTCTAAGAAAGATATTAAACTATATTTTAGTTGAACCAAATAAGAACTGAATTAAACAGCTACCGGATACTTTTCTGTTGCTACGCAAACCGTTTCCATAATTACACTGAGCATCTGTTTATTCACGAGTTATATTAAAAACGTGTTGATTTAAACACATATATCAGCAAAAAAATCGTCAATCAAACCGTCTTCCCTCATTTGCGGCAATAATTTCAAGTTTAATTTACTCACTGATTGAGCGATCGTATAAAACAACACGCCGATGAAGACATCAAATTGAAAACCATCAACAGTTACCGCTCGGTAATAATGTGGCTTTTATTACCTTGATATATTGCCTGTACAAATCGTGATTACGCTAGTGAAAATGTCGTTTCAACAAAACACTGTATTAAAAAAATGAATAATGACTTCTTTACCGACAACGTCATTATAACGCGCGGTCACCGGCTCGCGAGAGATTTCTATCTGACTGTACACATGACTAGCACACAACTAAAAACTGGCCTTATGTTTGAATGCATAAAGCTTATAATATCTTCCACATATGCTTCAAAGTTTTCATTGAAATTCAACATTTAAAATTCAGTTTTAAAGTTCAGTTTTGCATGGACGGCATCTACACGTAAATCGCGGTGAGCACACAGAATTTCCACTTGATTGTGGCATGGCGAATCGGATTGACAGGTAAGAAGGTTATTATTATCACATTTTACTTAGAGTACATGCATTTACATAAAATGCGGTGTAATTTGTAGAAATGTTTAGTATCGTTATAATGTAAAGTAGTGAAATAATTACTTTTTTGGTTACACAGTTCCGTATAATAAAATATGAATATTTTAATTTTAATTAAATTATGATTTAAGTTTGAGATAGTGAAAAAATGTTTGCTTACTTTTCTTAGTAGAATAAAATAAAACTACGTAACTCATTTGAGGATGTAAACCGCGACCATGTACATACCTGTAAAATTGTGTAAATAAAATGAAAATTCAGAAACTAGTGTCTGACTTCAGAAATGTTGAGGTCTCATGACACAGGGCGCCAGCCTATTTCCATCAACCGGGCACAAATCCAGATTGCGGACTGCTATTCAGAAATTGCAGATTGAAAAACCCAATAAAAATTTGCCAGAGCCTCCCCGGGTTTGGCAAGGACCAGGACCTGACCAGGGCCTTATGTTCGGCATAAGCTCGACTGTCAAAGATCTACGAACGACAGCCGGGACCAACGGCTTAACGTGATTTTCGAGGCCCGGAGGGGCCTTGGTACGTCATAAGATGGTCACCCATCCATAAACAAATCGCGACAAGCATAGGTTAATCTGATCGAGTAATAACAGATACACCGTTCGATACTCGTGCGACTGAAGTCCCTCTAGGCAGTAAAATATATACTTTCCGGAACAACAAGATGGCGGCCACAAAGCACAGAATGTATTGTTATACGCGGAACCCTAAAAGCAAATGAAATGACAATGTACAACATAGACATGTCACACGGCTAGCTGCAGTTGGAAATTACTTGTATCCACAATGTTACAACAATGTTATTGTTAACTTGTAAGTACTTACCTAGATACAAATTAACTTACGATGGAGGTAAAAGAGTGAAGTAAGGTTTAACTTTAGGTCGTCGTGTTTTTGTTGGAATAGACTATCATGTAGAGAACTGGTAAGTAGTAAGGCAGGCACTTCCAAGTTGTAGGTCGTGGGTTCGTACCCAGGCTGGCTTTACTTGGTGTGAATAGTTTCTTAACAGTGCTCTCAAAACAGCGAAAGAAAACATCGTGAGGAAACCGGCGTGTCCTAAAATCGAAAATTTGAAGACATGTGACTTATAACACCCAGGGCCTCAAGTCTGGTATTACAATAGTGTCAGAATGGTCTATCATTGATTTCATAATTGTTGATTTTGACAAGTTTAGTAATCTACTAACATAATGGCGTGATTATGACTTTCCAATGATCAGCCACCGACACTCCATTGAAAGAAATGGCATTTATTGGTAATCTCGTACATAATGACAAATGAATGACTGACTTAGGCGGTAATCTGCTAAAATTTAACACTAATAAACTAATATATAATAATAAGTAATATGTAAAAATATATATTTAAATGAAATCGGGCATGAATAAATGTTCAAATTTAGTAGTCGTTTTTGGAAAATCATTTCTACTAACGGGTTTTATAATAATGGCAATACGACAATGCCATTATGACACAATTCTATTACGACACCATTGACCGACCAATGATCGACCATTATGAATTTAGCAGATTACGAACTTTTAGCAAAATGACAATGGGATCGTGTTGGAATGACGAATTTATAAAAATAGCAGACTTGGGCCCCTGTACTGTGCCCGCGTGGTTGATTACGGCCCTCTCGAAGAAAGGGCGTCTGTGTCTCAGCAGTGGGAACATTAATGGCTAATTATGCTGACTATGTAGTAACAATTTTCTAGTGTTCACAATTGGATGAATTCATTGTAGGAAATTCAGATCCTTTTTTAAGCGGCTTCATAAAGAAGGTGGTTATCAATTCGACATGTTTATGTATTATTTTTTTATGTATGTTCGGGCATAACTCCGTCATATATAGACGGATTTGCAAAATTATTTTTTTTATACAAAAGGGGTTTATTTCGAAATGGTTCCATCTAAGTTTCATATAGATCTGATGATGAGTTTCGGAGACAGACAACGGAACTCTTCAAAAAATGACAGAAAATCAACCGCGATTGCTGCTATCGCATAAATATGAATTGTTTTGACCTCGAGGATGATGAAATTTCGAATTGGTGTGGGGGGGGGTAGCTACTATAACTAAAATGTGAAAAATAAAAACATTTTCCAAAAAAAAAAAACAACCGACTTCCGGAAAACACTACAAAGGGAAAAATAACTTTAATTTCGGAAGGCGGTGACTAAAAATTAAAAAACACACCCTAAGACACCGACTTCCGAAGTTAAAGTAATTTTTAAGTTAAGGTTTTAGGTTTAGGTTGTGGTTTACGTTTTATCGTGGCGCTGTTACACAGAGGCCGTGCTGTTGCTCGTGGCTAAACAATAACACCCACACGGGTCGATCAAAGGTAAGCTGACCAATGAAACGTAGTCGAATTTTCAGATTAATAATGCAAATCCAATCCAATCTAATTACTTACTCTGTCTTTCATTTTATTTTATTATGTAACCATTTTTTTTTATGTTGTTTCTCATTTTCATAATCAATTGTACACCTAGACTTAAGTTAGCAACTAAGCGGTAATCTGGCGTCTTCTGTTGTCAATGTTGTGTTTACTTGTAATTGGCATATACAGGGTTATTTGTAAAACACCGGTAACCTCTCAGGACTATATTACTAACATCATAAACAACAACTTTTGTTCTACGACTTTTTACAAAACATAATACATTTACCAAAAACAAACCTTAAATATTTCGTTGTCCTATGTAACACATTTCAACTCTGTATTTTGCTGTACCTACATACATTGCCACGCACTGTCCTCGTAGTAATACTTTTGGGTTAGTAACTCGCTACGCTACGGTTCCCGCCTTTTTACGCAAAAGCCAAATTATACCTACAATCGAACATTTGACATGGAAATAACCTTGATATTTCACGGTACCTATGCACTAAACACCGTAATGAAAACAAACTAACAATGACATCTCACATTTTCTGTAAAGTTACAACGGTATAGCACTTGATAAAAGTATTTTGTATACGTACGTTTGGGAATCGTATGGCGTATTGGCGACACGCTTCCGAAACATTGTCATCACACCTAGCTAGCATTCGCACCATTTCCATGTACTCGACATTGGAATATTGATACTCCATCATGTAAAGATAATTACGTATACGTCTGCACTGCCGAATTTCACTACAAGGACCCGTAATGACGCGACGCAAGCGCATCAAAGCAAACGAATGACTGAAGGCCGCCCGTAAATAGGTCAAGTTCAAGCGCCCCCGCCGCCCCCTGCCCCGCTCCCCTCGCTGTTGTCGGTACTACCTATCGCTTTCTTTTGCTTCGCATAGACTTCGTAACATTTAGAGCGTTGAATTTAAATATTTTTATTTTTGTATGTAAATCTGATGAATTAAAATATGATGAATTTTTAAAAGTCATAGAACAAAAGTTGTTGATTATGATGTTAGTAACGTAGTCCTGAGAGGTTACCGGTGTTTTACAAATAACCCTGTATATTAGAATATAACCGTATGATTTAATATTTGTATGTTTAAGTATGTGCTGTGGGTGAACCTTTAAGTAAATAAATAAATAATAAGCTATATCCATAACGTATCGAGACTCCTCCGTGCTTAGAAAAGCACGTTAAGCTGAGAAGATGGTTGAAGTTTTAGCAATATGTTCCGTGTTCTATGTTATGGGTTTGGTTTCCGCACTTAATCCTTCAAGTGGAGCCATGGCGGCCGTCGGTTGTTTATTCCAGCCAGCCCTCCTCCCTCCAGAAGTTGGCTATAACTCCTGGTCTGTTGAGAATATCCGTGTAACATTTGGGTGCCCCGAGGGTTTCTGTTCTAATCTGGGCTACGCCTGTGCATTCGAAAAGCACATGAGCAACGGTTTCCTCAGCCTCCATGCAAGCTCTGCACAGGGGGCTGTCCGTTGTGCCTATTGTGTAGAAGTGTTTGTTTAGCGGGCAGTGTCCCGCGATAGTTCCAGGCACCAGACGCAGATCCTTTCTGTCCAAGCGTAACAGACGTCTGGTCAGCCTGCCATCCAAAGATGGCCTGGCTTCCCTAGACTGCCTGCAGCCTGGTGTCAGAGTCCTTCGAAGAAAGAAGAGAAACATCCTTTCAGTGGTAGACAACTCTACAAAAATTAAGCCTGAACACAGAGAGAGAAGGAGAAAGAAAGGTTGAGGAGAGGGTGTCGAAGAGATGCAGACTTGCAAAGATTAGATCTAGATTTGTTTTTTTTTTATATCTGTATTGTTTTCACCTTCAAAACAAATGACAAGCATCTTTCTTCAAACCAGAGACGTTTATTACTAATTAGCTAATAACATCACAAAAAACTCAAAGCATGTCGATACTGACAAATGACGTCACAGCATCAGAAACAGCCAATCAATCACACAGCCTGTCCGGTAATGGGCACATTGTGTTGCCATACTGAAGGTGCTGACGGAAAAGCAATTGAAAACGGTATTGTTACTGCTAGTGACTGACTGGCTGGAATGTGTGCAACTTTTTAACTGGTACAGTGGGCTTGTGGACCACCTGACCATACGAAGAATGTTGTCATATTATTTTTAGGGTGACGCCGAAAATGAGGATGTTATATCAATGATATAACTGACTCAACTCAACGCAACTCAAAACATTTATTTCAAAAATAAACCAGTTACAAGCACTTTTGAATTGTCAAGTTCGGTGAGTTAGAAAGATGAAGCTATTTGCCCATTTCAAAGCGTAGTAGGTACCTATGGAGAAGAATGGGCAAGATTCTCCATGGACAGTGGACACTCATTTAAAATCATGATATTGTTACAAAAACATGGCTACATCTTTATGTTGAAATTATCAATGTGAGAACGATGTAAAAAGACGAGCACATTAAAAGCGTCCTTAATTAAAACAAAAATAAAATTACAATTCAGAAATTAAAATAAGCCGTGGGAGCTAAGAGATGACCAGTCCCTACTGGCGGCGCTCGTTCACGAACATGACGTATGGATCAGCACCATTCAGCTCAACCATTTTGAAGGGAACTTAATGATCAACACACACGCCACCACCAGCGAGACATTTGAGTGAGCATGACATACTCCCAGCTGCCGGGCACATTCAAGTGAATGAAAGACATACCCTACGTACTTACAGTACACAAGACGTACTTACAGTGGACTATAAGTCTGTGGTTACCAAACCAGTATAAGCGTAACCAGGCTTTAATGTTTCCACTGTTGGGACACAGGCCTCCTCTCTTCGAGAGGGAGTGGTCTGTAATCTACCACGCGGGCTCAGTGCGGGATAGTACCTAAAGTCTTGGAATTTTTGGTTCTAGCACATTCCTCACGTCCTCACGATGTTGTCCTTTACCATTTTGAGAGCATCGGTGAAATAATGTACACAAAGTAAAACCATTGTCTATAGTTCGACTTTTAATTGTATTCAGTAACGTGACAGTTCAAAAAAAAATGCTAAAACGAATAGTAAATCAGTTTTGAGGTAGTGAACGATTTTCCGCAAAGAACGAATGATAAAAAAAATAATGTAAATCAAACCATTTTTATCATTCGTTTTAAAACTTTAATAATTAATTTGCAAGATGTGGTATATAATTATTAATAATTTATTAATAAAAGTAATTTCCTTTTTTAATTTCTACTAATAGAAAGAAACGAAATAAATTACCTTACTACTTAAAACAAAATATATAACAGATTCTACAATTTTTAATAGTGCATATCATGTTTTTAAGACAAGTTACTAAATTTACAATTTAAAAAAATTGCATTGTAAGTACATTATTTCAAGTTCACTCAATTTCGTTCATTCTTACACCACCTCACTATCGTTTTTTTGTCAAAATCTGGTAACCCTTCAACTGTCAAGTTACTGAAACCTACAAACTCATAAGTTGGGGCCATTACCATTGCGACACCACTGATTGTTGTCGAAAGTTAAGTTGATTAACTTAACTATCTATAATATATGTATCATTTTCGATTGAAAAGTAACAAACTTAACGAGGAAAAATCAATTGACTACAAAAGTCACTGACGTTTTTGGTTCACTTGGGGACGACTTTGAGAAAGTTGTGAAAATCAAATTAAAAAATGTGAAAATTATTCATGCATCAGAAACACAGCTTCACATTTCGATTATCAAGAGTTTAGCCACCAGTGAAGAAAATCACGAAGTGTAAAATAAAAAAATACAGTAACCTAAATATAACCGAAGAACGCCGGTCACCTATCTTGATACACACCTCTGCCAAAAGGCATGCTACAGAACTGGACGGAATGATGTCTTCTATTGATGAGTTGTGCAAGCGCGTAGCCTAGATTTAGTATGTATGAGCTCCCGCCAGCCCCGCAGGCATCACACATTTGTCGATGTTTCCTTTTGTGACATTCCGACATACGTGCCCGGACTACAGACAGATACAGTAGCTGAATTCTAGAAATGTAGACTGGGAACGTAAGTAATCTTGAATGCCGTAGCCTTTGGCGATGCATAGAAAATTAATGTCGAAATTGACGAAGTGACAGAAATTAACAGTTTTGTGTTATAATCTATTTATTTATACCTACTAATAATAAAGCTGAAGAGTTTCTTTGTTTGAACGCGCTAATCTCAGGAACGACCTGTTGGATTTGATAGTCCTAATCCAGGTCAAAAAAAGAAAAGGAAGTTATATGTTATTAGAATCACGCTACGACCCTAAGGAGCCGAGCAAAAAGAAAAATGTCAGAAAGAACGCGAACTAACCCTTTGGACTCTGTCTGAAAAATTAAAGTTCTATTATTCTTTTCTATATACCGAAAAACAGCTGACATCTTACTTCGTATGATATCTAAATCAACAAGAACCTCAGACTATATTCAAGGCACTATAATTTTAAAGCAGCCCCCTGAACCAAAATAGAGACATCAGCAGACTCAAACCAAATCGGAGCGCACCAAACCGATCAGGTTTTGTTCGTTAAACCTTCACATATAATTAAGGAGGCGAGCTGGCTTCGCTAAAACACATAAATCATAATAATTTAATGCGGGCCGAGCCTTTCCCGCGCCGGCACCGACTCTACAACGTTTTTTCCTGAGTTACGACCGACCGCGCATCTGCGCTTCTTTCCACTCTAACCCGAAATGACTTCGGAATTGACAGCTTTATAAATATAAGAAAGGGCTCTCGTACGTACGTGCCATCGGTATGGAAACGCCTGTGAGTAATGACACACGGCCAGACGATAGTCTTTCAATTTTATGATTGCCTGGTCCCAAGCGGGTTGTTCTGAATGGCTAATTGAACGGTGTGAATAAAATATATACATAATAACAGCGTAAGTTGTTTGCCTCTAGTTTATTCGAATTTTATTAATATTTTGAAGGGTTATGGAAGTAAATTGACTTGGAACTTGAACGATTCTATTTGAACGCCAGGGGATATAAAATTATGTTTAAAAACTTCAAGTAATCTGATAGTTTTTACACCTTTACCCCTCTGGTCGACTCTTCGTGTAACCTGAGGGGTGATCTATTTTTTTAATACCACCGGTAATCAGCGTTGCCATACAACGTGGCAATGCCGCCAGCCTTTTTTGCCCAAGAGGCCTTTCCTGTTGACAACGATGCGAACGAATTTTTCGATGCCCTGTAATTCTTTTCTTTTTATTTACTTGGACGTATTATTATTTTAAAACTTAGCTTCTTACCAAATTAGGTAAATTTTTTAAGATAATAAGTAACAAATAACCTCAAGAAGAATTACCTCTTCACCTTGAACAAAGATTTTCGATTAATTTCCATCTTTGGTGTCACGCGGCCCAAAAAGGCAGTGCAGTATCTATTAATTTTGCCCAACAACCTTGTAAACAAAGTCCCGAAGCAGTAGCTTATTTTTTACGAGATATTGATTTATTACCTTCTTTAAATGTATTTGGCAAATTAATCACATAAAAAGGTGCGATTGATTTGAATGAATGAGCCACACCTGTGTGAGAATAACTTAAAATAGTTGTCAACTTAGAATTTTAGCGATTTCTTTACTCATTCATTCATTTCGTCATACGCACCACACCTTGGCTATTTATCAATGAAAAAGATTATTTGTAAACGCCGCGTTCTGCTTAATTTCGAAACCTGAACAAATATACTCGTTCAGCATTAAATGAGCAAAAAAAAACGAAGATGTCATTATTAAATCCTATTGTAACACCGCCATTGCTAGAAAACACATTCATCAAAATAGGAAAACGAAAAGATAATTTATAGCCGACACATCCCTAACCCGAGCTTGTAAATCTAAAAACAAATAAGAATACAATCAATAAGTGTTAAAATATGTTAATATGTTAATTCTGAAGGCATTAAATAACATATACTCTCATTCCAAGTGACATTGGACAAGTACGAAAGATTTACTGCCTATAAACGAATTCGGGCCGGCCGTTAGCCCACTCAAATTAATATTTATACATATAGAAATCTATTCAAATGGGATTTGATATATGTTTCTTGTAACAAATAATGCAGTTAACACTTCGCCTGTTTATTCTTTGGCAGCCTTCGATTGTGAAAGAAGAAATAAATTGTCATTGATTTTGATATTTAGAGCGATAGTATCAAAGTTGTATGCCATGCTTGCACACCAATACTGATGTAACTATGACGAAGACCGAATTATTTTACACACATTCATCAGCATTGCACACAAGACGCACTATCACACCACACACGCACTATCTCTTGTGTGCACTATCTCATGCACACAAGAGGTGACAACTACTGTCACTAATGTCATCTGTCCCGAGGAATGGCGGGAAACATCTGACATTGGCAGAATTGTCGACATCGGCACCATTGCCATGAACAAAAATAGAATAGAACAGAAAACTTGGGGCACCCAATCTATTCTGTTAAAATCTCTTAGGTGAACTTAGGTGAAGTGTGCTTGAAGTGAGTTGTCAAGAGTGTTAATCCGTAGCATCAGCAGGCTTAGCATGACGCTTTTTATTTCTGCGAAGAATAGACAGAGCTTTTTCAATACAAAGTGACATTTAGTTTTTCCATTTTTGACATCGCACCGTAGATATCCTTCTACAATCTGTAATTTTGTCTTTCGTTTCTAACGATGTTTGTCTAGGTCCTTTTATATGTAGACTATTTCAGAAGATTAAGTCATGATTCGTTTAGAACGCATAACTGTGATAATTAGAAGAAAAAACATAGCTATCTTCTCCTATTGTACATCATTTAGTTAATAGTCCTGTCTGTTCTTCCATCGACAAATCGGTGCTCGTGCTAAGCCTGCAGGTGGAATGACAGCTTGCATCAAGGTCACTTCACCTAAGTTTTCACGGTGAGATTTTTAACAGAATAGCTCTGTATGTCTGCACGGTAGCGCTTGGTGATTCAGTGAAATGACATAATCGACTTAAATACGAAATCAACAGGATACTACAAGCATCATCATCGGCAGCCATGTTCTACCCACTGCTGAGTACAGGCCTCCTCCCTTTTGTGCCATGCTTCCCTGGTCTGTGTAACTCACATATGTCTTCAAGCGATCTTCTATAGGTCCCTGGCTATTGGTCAGCCAACGCTTATTCTACAATTCCCCGGCAACCATAATGCATAGACGAAAATTTATAGGATTCAAGAAAACCCAATTTATATGATTTTTTCCCCAGCAAGCGTTATTTTTACACTTTTCTTTTTTCTTTCACTCTTAATTTAAATGGCCTTATTGCTGTTCTATCGGATACATAAAACCTTTCGATATATAAAACTTGGGTTTTCTCTTCCAATTAATTTTCTCCTAGGCTTTACAGGGTGCTTAATTGTTCCAAATAGGTCACACTATCAGGTCCTTGAAGAAAAACGTTAAATTACAAGTCACTCTGTATATAAACTGTGTAGTTATATAAATAAATATGATTTTTCCTCAAACTGTTTTCGCTACCATTAATGTTCTACAATAGTCTATGATATGAGCTACGTAGGTAAGTAGTAGATACTCTTTATTCATAACATTTGAAAAAACCTAATTTTGTTTTTAAAGTACAACCACAACTTTTAACAACGACCGATGTTTATTTATAATGTAAACAATTTCCTAAAAACTTAAAAAAAACATAAGAAAAACCTACAGAGGTGTCAAAAATATTAATCTCCATTCCGATAGGGGTACCCAATGATGTATATAATACGGCATCGGAGGTACCTACAAAATGAATTGTCATTCTGTTTCTTTTATGTGTAGCCGATATAAAAATGATCAGTAATTTTTCAAGAGTTTAAGCTGTCCACACCATTAGTTATTTTATATTTTTGGTTTTCGTGTTTTTACCGTTGTGACCCTATTAACACCTAGCTAATTTATTATTACGTATTATAAGTATGTACTTGGTTCAAATTACTAATAGTTTTTAAAGTACGATATGTTGAAATTTTGGGATTAACTTTTATCATGTCGGTTAAAACCTTTACCGTCTCAAATCAACATTAATCAATTAATAAATTGTTTTATTTAAGTAGAGACTCTTTTGAAGGTTAAGCTGGACTTGCCGCGGTCGGTTCGTAGATGGGTGACCATCCATTATATAAATATTGAGACCCTTTACGTCTCGGAAAGCACGTTAAACCGTTGGTCCCAGCTGTCATTCGTAGATCTTTGATAGAGAAGCCCAAAAGTCTTACCAAATGGTTAGTAGTGTTGGTGGTGTATTGGTGTTGGTGGTTGGTGTTGGTGTTGGTGTTGGTGTTGGTGTTGGTGATGGTGATCGATGGCCCTGTATGGGGCCCCGATCTGGGCGGCAGCATCGCTGTCCTGCGAAGGCCGCAGCGAGCGATGGCCGTCAGAGTCATAAGGGGGTATCGCACGGTCTTCTACGAGGCGGCTTGTGTACTGGCCGGATCCCCGCCCTGGGACCTTGAGGCGAAGGTACTCGCGTCACTGTATCGGTGGCGCGAGGACTCGAGGGCGCGGGGTGAATGGCTGACGCAGCGACATTTGGAGTTGCGTCGGTCACAGCTTCGCGCAGCCCTGGTGGCGGAATGGCGGGACAGGCTTTCACGCCCTACCGCCGGCCCCGCTACCATCGGGGCGGTCCGGCTGGTACTCGAGCGTTGGCTCGGGAGGAGGCACGGCTCCCTGTCGTTTCGGGTGACACAGGTGCTCTCGGGGCATGGTTGCTTCGGGAAGTACCTGTGTCGCATAAACAGGGAGCCGGACGCTCGGTGTCACCACTGCGTCGACTGTCGGGAGGACACGGCGTGGCACACGCTGGCAGAGTGTGCCGCTTGGGAGGAGCCGCGCCGTGCCCTCATCTCAGGAGTAGGCAGTGACCTGTCGCTGCCGGCCGTTGTCGACTCGATGGTCGGCAGCGAGGAGTCCTGGGACGCGGTGGTATCCTTCTGCGAAACAGTCATGTCGCAGAAGGAGGCTGCGGAGAGGGAGCGGGAGATTGCTTCCGCTAACCCGATCCGCAGCAGACGCACCGGGCGTCGGCGGAGGGCGGACAACGCCCTCTTCCAGCCCCCCTAAATGGGTCCAGGGGCGACAGATCCGGGGAAATCTGTCGCCCTCTACTGGTTAGGACCCGAGATGGCGGCGCGTAGTGTTCCACGCGCGCCTCTCTATGACGTAAGGGGGGAGTTTAACACCTCACTCGCCCCCTATCGCGAGGTGGCCCGCGGAGGCGGGCCGGCACTAGCCGGGGATCGCGGAAGTCACACTAGTTCCCGTGATCCCCGGTGCAAGTGAGAGACGGAACACCGGGGTGGTTTTAGTCAGTAAGAGTCTGACAGACCCCTCCGCCCTCCCCGGGGCGGAGGACATCCATGAGGATTTCCACCCGTAAACAAAAAAAAAAAAAAAAAAAAATGGTGTTGGTGTTGGTGTTGGTGTTGGTGTTGGTGTTGTTGGTGTTGGTGTTGGTGTTGGTGTTGGTGTTGGTGTTGGTGTTGGTGATGTTGGTGTTGGTGTTGGTGTTGGTGTTGGTGTTGGTGTTGGTGTTGGTGTTGGTGTTGGTGTTGGTGTTGGTGTTGGTGTTGGTGTTGGTGTTGGTGTTGATGTTGGTGTTGGTGTTGGTGTTGGTGTTGGTGATGATGTTGGTGTTGGTGTTGGTGTTGGTGTTGGTGTTGGTGTTGGTGTTGGTGTTGGTGTTGGTGTTGGTGTTGGTGTTGGTGTTGGTGTTGGTGTTGGTGGTGTTGGTGTTGGTGTTGGTGTTGGTGGTGTTGGTGTTGGTGGTGTTGGTGTTGGTGTTGGTGTTGGTGTTGGTGGTGTTGGTGGTGTTGGTGGTGGTGTAGGTATTGGTGTGTTGGTAGTGGTTTTGGTGAGCGAGAGCTTTTGTGAAAGCAGCTTGAAAAGCAGTCGCTCCATGTAAATACTGGTATTCAGATGCATCCGGTTAGACTGGAACCCAACTCCAACATTTTTGGGAAAAAGCCTAAGCAGATTGACTTAAAAATTCCTACCAATTGAGAAATAAACAGTGAGGTACGGCATTTTCAAATTAAACACAACCACGATGTAGTTGCTTGAGTTTTAGAGCCTTTAAGTGATAAATCAGTGTAACAAATTACATTTCCTGTCTTAAAATATTACCGCTTTAAATCATAACAGCGTTATATTTTTTGCAAAATATTACATCGCTCATAGTCACTTGGTTTTAATAAAAAACAGCAATAATAACCACAAATTGCCTTTTTGGTCTAGTGGTCGCAAGCATACTGCTGAGCGTGAGGTCCTAGGTTCGTCCTAGGTCCTAGGCTTCGATTCCCAGGTTGGGCAAAGTATTATCGGGTTTTTTTTATTTGGAATTTCTCCAGTAGCAGTCCGGAGTCTATTTATGGCCGGTAGATAGCAATAGGCTCACCCCAATGACAGCGCAATCATCATAATCTGCCTAGCCTTTTCCCAACTATGTTGGGGTCGGCTTCCAGTTTAACCGGATGCAGTTGAATACCAGTATTTTACATGGAGCGACTGCCTATCTAACCTCCACAACCCAATTACTGGGTAATACGATACTCCTTTTCGTTCCGTGTGGTCCTGGACGTAAAAGAATAGCACCATCCCATTTCTTCCCGTGGGCGTCGTAGAAGGCGACTAACGGACTTACTAGAAAATGGGTAGCAGCGTTCTCTATGCATTTGACCACCATACTGCGATCGCCAACCCGCCTGCCAAGCGTGGCGATTATGGAAAATCCCCCCCTTTTGGGGAGGCTTCTGCAGCAGTGCACGTCTTTCGGCTAATACCATCGCGATACCCCTTGGAAAGACTGGTTGACGACCCGTAACGACTGTCAAAGATCTACAAATGACAGCCGGGACCAACGGCTTAACGTGCTTTCCGAGGCACGGAGAGGGCTTGGTATGTTAAGATGGTCACCCATCCACGGCCCAACCGCGGCAAGCGTAGCTTAACGCGGATAACATAACTGGCGAAATGTAGGTGTAATATAGGTAAACCTCTGCCCTAGCCTTTGGAGTATACATCACCATCATCATTGCAGCTGATAGACTTAAATAAATACTTTTTCTTTCTCTTTCTTTCTTTCTAGACGTCCACTGTTGGACATAGGCTTCCTTCAAGCAAGCATGTGCTTCTCGCATCCAGCTGATTCCTGCGGCCTTCACCAGGTCATCGGTCCATCGGTTATTGGAGGCCTTCCAACGATAGCCAACGTCTTCCAGTACGCGGTCGCCACTCCAGGGCCCCAATTTTGTATCGTTATAATGATTCCCCGCGGAATCTTACTACGTTTCAAACTACGTCAGTATCGTTTTTTTTTTTAAACCAGTGTAACGGTAAGGAATCGTAATGTCATATTCTGTATGTTCCAAGACAATTTGTCTGCTAATATCGTATTAATAAATACGATATTAGCAGAATTCGTGTGTGATTAACATGGTTACGAGTAAGGAATCGTCAAGTGGTCATAGTGAATTCAGGCCCTGAACCTTTCGGCCCGATCGGTCATATATTCTGCGAGCAATGTGCCTTGCCTACTGCCACTTAAGTAATACGAGGAATCCGGTCATGATGCTATGCTATGCTATAAACGATTTCGACTGCATGCCCAATAAAGAAAAAACTGTGAGGAAACATCTTTTTTTCATCTCACCAACTTAATTTACAGTAAATCACTGAGTAATTTATTCAATTTTAATTAAATACGTGGTCATCTAAGCGTGGATGTCCATAACGAAGACAAATCGTTACGTGTTGGAGCTCATTAACGCGTCGCGTTAAAATTCATAATGAGAATATCGAATATTCAATTAATTAATAATGTTATCGATAGTTCGTTACACCTAGGGTTGCCAGATTTTGATGCCGGGAGTATACGGTAGGGTTTTAAGAAAACTCTCTCGTATTAAATGTCTCTGAGTATTAAAAGTAATGGTCATGCTAAACTTCGATTCTTATTCGATATTTTTTTTTTTTAGATAGATAAAGTCGCCGAGTATTTGGCTACCATTTTGGCACCTTCAGTAGCGTCTAATCAATTCCTCTAGCTTGCAGACAGCTGGGTGTTTGCGTAACGCACTAACAGTAGGAATGACTTTCATTTTGACAGTTCAACAAAATTCATTGCGTTATTTACGTTGTTTAACAGACAATTCTTTCGAACATATGAAGCAATGGATTAGCAATATCGTTCCAAATTATTCCGATTGTGATAGATAGTGTGTTACGTAATTAGGGTAACAGGGCTTACTGGACACGATATTTAGTGATCATTGTTTGTAGAACAGCATCTTCTGTAGTCATTTGGGAACCTGATAAACTGATATACCTACAATTATTTGTTAAAACAAATCTGAAAGCTGTCTGGAAAGCAGTCGCTCCATTTAAAATACTGGTACTGGAATCTAACTCCAACATATTTGGAAAAAAGGCTAGGTAGATCGACTTAAAAATACCTACCTGTTGAGAAATTAACAGTAAGGTACGACATTTTCAAATTATACACAACCACGATGTAATTGCTTGAGTGCTTTCCAGACCGCTTTCAGATTTGTTTTAACCAATGATTGTAGGTATATCAGTTTAACCTACAATCGTTTGTTAAAACAAAGGCAAAAAAAGCTTCACACAAATCAATAAGACTTTTTTTAGAAAATCATAGATTTTCTAACATTTATTTTATGTTTCTTTAAATTCCCATTTTCCGTCCTACATATTTTGTTTTATGTATTAGACCTTTTCAAGGGCTTTCAGAATCCTACATAACTTACATTTCCATACCAGCGTTACTTAGGCCAGCCCTACAAACACCCCGCGGATTTGATTCGTTCCACACTCCGAGTTATTTTAAATCTATGGTAATTCATACTAATCAAGCCTCTTTTGAGATCGTATATCTATCTAATTAAGAGGTCCCATCGGAAATTTAATTTACTTGGCATTCTATTGAAAACCAGAAAAATATTATTAATACCCAATCAATAAGTGGAGAAATATTTTAGAGTGTTAAAAATTAGTTATCTTCATGGCTGCGTATCGAAGGAATGTCAATGGTGTTGTGATATTAAATACATCGTCAATTTAGTTCTACTTTAGTACTTGTCGTAATATAAAGTATAGGAAACATAAATTATTAGTTTCCACTGGAGATAAATAAATTGAGCGAGCAACACTGGACTAATTAGAAACTTTATGTTGAATTCATTGAAATATTTTAATAGCTAAGCCTAGTTAAGGAGAGGTTCTATGCAGCAGCGTTTATTTATTTATGAGACAGTAGTTGACTTACAACTAGGGTAGATTCAGAATTGAGATTTAGTTTTCAAAGCATTTTTTCACGTTATATTTTTTTATAACGTGTGAGGAACAAGTGTTTTATGAAAAAGTGAAAAATAGTTTATTACACTGGCCTTCAAAACCTAGTACCACACTTTTGAAATTGCAAGTTCTCCCAAGCTATAGAAGTAACAGTATTGACATAAAAACTTTTTATAGCTCTCAACATCTTTCTTTGAAATTATGGTTTATTATATACATTAGTAACATTTTTAACTAAAAAAAAGATCAAAACAGATATTTTTAACTTACTGGCTTAAAACTTAAACAACATAATTAAGTTTTACGCCTTATTTACATTTAAATAACCCCTATTGCCTCTTCGGGTTCTGATTACAGCTTCAAGCCAGTCACTCTTATATGTAACAAAAGCGACTATGAAGTTTTTAGCTTATAGCATAGTGTCTATAGGAATAGTACCAACATAGTCGGTAATAACTGTTTGTCTTATTTCGCTATAATATTGTTTCAGAGGTGATTTTTGGGAATATTCGCCCATTATTCTATTAGGGCCTGTTTTAGGGCCCTGAGGGTGATAGGAGCAGGTTTGCGGATTCTGACCAGCCTCCCGAGCTTACCCCAGACGTGCTCGATTGGGTTGAGATCACGACTACGTGATGGCCAAGCCTTACCAACCAGTGATTGTTTTATTGAACCGATTCTTACCTGTTATCCTAACACCAATAAAATCACGCAATCACAATTCAAACACAACAACCCGAAAATAATATACCATAAGCAATATTTTTCGATTTCCCAAACCTGCAATTATTGATTCACACACTATTATTAGCTCCAGAAACAATTTTCGAAAAATCGCAGCGATGAGTCGAACCTCTAAATAGGCGCAAGCAAGGAATGCGTGAAACAAAGATGGCTGACTACAGACACGCGAACAAGCAATAAAGCAAATTCTAATCTATTCGTAAACGACTATAAAAACATAAAAAATGTCGTGCTAGCTCCTGTGACAGATCTTATCTTAATTACACGAGATGGGCCCGCTTTTAATAGAATTGCTTAGTGACTTTGAATTAAGCATTTGTCAGAAACTTTTGACTTGTGGCTGGGAAAACTACATTTCAAAGTTCAATTGTTTTATTCATAACTTGTAGCCTATTGACGTCCTTATTTTAAAGGAATATTTGTGGGTACTCCCAACAAAAGCTCGCACTGAAAGCTTCCCTGAAGTCTTCTGGAGTTAAGTAGTCATCAAAATCCAAACTCAAAGCATTTACTTCAAACTAGCTTTTGCCAGCGGCGTCGCCCGCGTGTATGTCGAAAATTATTCCACGGGAACAAACCTGAATAAAAAGTATCCAATGTGTGTGTGTGTGTGTGTGTGTGTGTGTGTGTGTGTGTGTGTGTGAGGGTGTGTGTGTGTGTGTGTGTGTGTGTGTGTGTGTGTGTGTGAGGGTGTGTGTGTATAAACTATGTTAGTGCCAAATTTCATTCAAATCCGTTCAGCAGTTTTAGCGTGATTGAGTACCAAACATATAAGCTTTCACATCTATACTATATATATATTATACATATATTATATATTTATATAAAATATTATAAAGCTGAAGAGTTTTTTTGTTTGTTTGGATGAACACGCTAATCTCAGGAACTACTGGTTCGAATTGAAATATTCTTTGAGTGTTGTATAGTCCGTTTATCGAGGAAGGCTATAGGCTATATAAACATCACACTAAGACCCTTAGGAGCCGAGCAAAGAGAAAAATGTCACGAATACGAAGTACTCGCGGGGGCCAAGCGATTCGAAGCACTGGGGTGGGTCGGGGGACCAAGAAATTTGTCGCGAACGAAGTCTCGAGCAGAAGCTAGTTTATAATATAAGTAGGATAAACCAATTACAGGCAATGTTAAATTCTCAAGGAGTCGGTCAGTCAGAAAGATAAGCTAGTTGCTCATTCCTTAGCGTAGTAGGTTCCTATGGAGAAGATTACAAACATATTGCGAAAGACCTACATCAAAACAAGTTTGTCAGTAAAATAAATAATAAGTTTGAAAAACTAAAAATCACGCTTTTAAAACCAAACTAAAAAGTAGAAAATAATTTAATTCTAATATAAAACGTGGGGTGCTTGATATTAATTGCTTATAAAAATACCTCAAAAAGCACCCCACGCTTTTTAATAGAATTAAATTATTTTCTACTTTTTTTAATAAAAGTTTTTACTATTTATTTTCTATTTTTTTTTTTTTTTGTAATTATTGAATTTTCATCAGACCTCGATGAGTGTACAAAGTTTAATGAAATCTGACCGTTTGAAGTGGGGCAAAATCAAGTCCAAAGGAGTCGGTCACAAACAAACAAACATGCTTACAAACATACAGGTGAAGCTAAAAAAGCGTGTCAAAAAGCCTTAATTTCATAAAGACTTGAGAGTCGTTTCAGTCGTTTCGAGAAGTCATTTCATGAAGACAAAACGATTGAATAGCATTCCAATGATTACTAAAAGCTCACCGATTTTATAAAATACCAGCTTTCGCCAGCGGCTTCGCCCGGGTTGAGGTTAGAAATTATCCCACAGGAATGTACTACCGGGATGAAAAGTATTATATTTAGTTAATCCAGGTTTTAAACTACCTGTTTGCCAAATTTCATCGAAATCCGATCGGCCGTTTTTGCGTGATTGACATGCAAATTTTCACATTTATAATTTTAAAAAGAAGAAGTAGGATCAAATAAAACACGAAATATGTATACCTATCGTCACTTTTCTCCATTTATAGCACAGTTTGCACAGTGTAGCATTTGTTTCACTGCACTGCAGTCAACAGCTCTGTATTGTTCATTTTTGCATTCTTTCTTTTTTGTCCTATAGGTACACATCCAAGGCTTTTCACAGTCATGGTTTATGGGTTTATACGAATGCCGTATGACATGAACATCGATGGTGATGGACGATTGTGAACAAGATCTCATGCTGCTGAAACCTTAAGTTGTGCAGCCTTGTTGTATTATGCAGATAAGTCACCAACATCTACCCTTTTCTCTTTCTGTGTTGGGGTCAGCTTCCAGTTTAACTGGATGCAGCTGAGTACCTACCAGTATTTTACATGGAGTCTGACCTCGACCACACCCCAGTTGCTGAGTAATACGATACCTCTTGGTCAGACTGGTTGTCAGGCTTTCATGCTTCTGACGACCTGTAACGACGGTCAGATATCTACGAATGATAGCCGGGACCAACGGCTTAATGTGCTTTCCGAGGCACGGAGGGGTCTTGGTATGTAAACATGGTCACCCATCCACGGACCAACAGCGGCAAGCGTAGCTTAACCTAATCGATCGACCCGTACAGCTAAATGATAAATGATTTTATTTCTGTAAGTAGGTTTTTACGGTGTTTTACACGTCAAGCTGTTATTACTTGTTCATTTTTTTTTTTTATAAATTGTTTCATTTATCTAGAGCGATAAACATGACCGAAAAGGTCTGGGTAAAAAGCGTAGGTACTTATTACCCCTTTGCTTTAATCATTGGGATTCTATCATAAAAAAATATTCAACTGAAATAAATTAACTTGGATCGAAACTAAAAACGTTCAACTGAAACATTTTCAAAGAAGCGAAGAAATTATAGATTGTAATGTCGTTGACTTTGAATTTATCTTCGAACAACTTACCGAATTGAATAGTTCTAAGACGGGGCAACTATTCTGTAATTTAATAACCAGCCAGCTACGGCCTTTCTAGCCATTAATTTCATTTTAACAACACCTTAAAATCGATCTAAATTGAAAAAGGTTTCATTTCAAAAGGGGTTTTAACGTTTTAAGTAAACTCAGCGTAACCTCATAAAAAGTATAATTCCATTGAAGATCACAGGTCGGGTCGTTAAATTTTAAATATTCCTAATACCCTTTAACGGTAGCTTTTCTTGTTTGACACGAATAAAATAATATTAATGGCCGTATCAGGATCTGGCCGGTGCCTCGTCATAAGCGGAGCGGCGCAGGCGCGTTAATACGATCTAGAATGAAATAATTTCCTCACTAATCCTAAAAATATATCGACCGTAAATAATCATTCGAATTGCCGCCTGTCCAAACCCTATTACAGTGATGTGGCTGATGTCGATATTCGATATCGATGTCATTTTAAAGATGAAATTATGAAATGTAAGTATGTTATTTCCGAAGTATGTTGTGTGATAGATATGTTCAACCTACTTTGTTAATGACTGTGTCAAATTGTGAGACTGTATTCATCTTTGTAATGCATCTTGGTGCATCTTGTTATAACTTGTGACTCACACCTGATCTCAGTTAAGTAGTTCAATAAATCAATTTAGTGATCCCAAAAATGAAATAATGAAAAACAGTGATTGACTCTTCTTCTACCTGTCCGTGTCTCATGATACCTGGCGTTCCAGTCAGTCAGTCAATCAGTCCATCAGTAATCAATATTTGTATTACATTGTTTTCAGTTCTGTTATCGTTTTTAAACTGAAGAACTTTATAATGAAATAATAAGCTTCAGAAGCTGTTCATTTTACCACGGTTTTTATAACCAACTCAGCTATTCACTCTTTGAGTATTGTACACAGAGTTTACAGTTGTAAAGCTGCCAGTCTTTAGTGTATTGTACACAATTTTTTTTACAGTTATAATGCTGTCAGTTCATCGATATATCGTTACTGGTACCACGGCACACATACGCCACATCCCTAAAAGGTACCGCGACCATCCAAGTGAGACGTTTGTATAGATTATAACATATTTTCTGCTATTAATGTATTACATGTTATTAAAATATATCTACCTTTTTTACGCGTAAACGGGTCACTTTCTCATTGGTTAACTGTACTAGGTTCTACAACCTTTTGAACTTAATCCTGTTTGGAAAATTTCAAATTAGAATATTAAGGACCAAGATTTGTGTGTCGGTCTGTTTTTTTAGATTATTCTCTTCTGTCTGTCTCGTTGGTCTTGTGGTCCCAAGCGCTATTTCTGAACAGAAGGTCCTGGGTTTGATTCCCGGATTCAAAAGGGTTCGGGTTTTTCCATCTTATTTGATTTTCTCAGTAGCAGCCTGTATTCTGGATTTGAGCCCTGTTTGTGGTAGTAGACAGTCTCTACCCTTGTTTCATAAGATTTAAATATAATTGAAAAATGCAGATGCTCTGCCTAACCAGGCAGAGCTGCATAGTCAAGACATCTGCATTTTTCAATTATATGAATGGTTATTCGGGGAATACAGGTGCGAATATGTTATGTCGTGTTCATTATACTCCCTCTTTTTCAACCCGTATCCACTCAATGCTGAGTGCAGGTCACCTCCGTTGCACGCCACTTTACCCGGTCTTTGGGCTCCCGCATCCAATACTTGCTTGCTGCCTTGTTCCTCTTGGCTCGTTCTCTGGTCACGCTCGTGTTTGGAAGGTTTGGGTCCTCATTCTCCATCGTCTGCCCAGCCTTTTCCCTGTGTTATGTTAAGGTCCACTTTCAGTTTAACTGGATGCAGCTGAATACCAGTATTTTACATGGAGCGATTGCCTATCTGACCTCCACAACCTAGTTAGTGGGTATCAACACTCTTTCGAGCTTCTCATGACCCGGAATTACTGTCAAAGATCCACGACAACCGAGGCTTAGCGTGATTTCCGAGGTACGGAGTGGTCTTTGTATGTATAGATGGTCACCCATCCACGGGCCAAACGCGGCAAGCGAAACCGATCGGCCCGTGTGCTGTTATTACTGCGCCATAAGCCCTTCTTCCCTTGGGCACGCCACAATTGCGGCGGTAAGTCCCCTCTTTGAGAAGTGGCTTGAGAGGCGGCATGGCGTCCTCACCTTCCGCCTGACATAGGTCCTCAACGGACACGGCTGTTTTGGGAGGTTCCTGTTTCGGATAAGGCGGGAGGAAACGCCCGGGTGTTTCCATTGCGAAGAACGCCCTGAGGACACGGTGGAGCATACGGTGGAGGTCTGCCCGGCTTGGGCGGAGCACCGCCGTGTCCTCATGGAGGCGATCGGCGGCAGCGATCTCTCGCGTCCGGCCCTAGTCCAGGCCATGGTACGGAGCAAGAGTGCATGGCTAGCAGTCGCTTCCTTCAGCGAAGCAGTGATGCTCGCAAAGAGGGAGGCGGTGCAGGTAAGGGTGAGCCAGTACATGCGCCCTCACGGCCGTAGCCTTTGCAGGAGACGCCCTGGGCGTCGGAAATCCCAGGCTGATTCCCGGCCACCGTAGGAGCAGGCTTGCGGACGGCGAGTAACGGGTAGCTCGCTGTCCGGTAAGGACCAAGCCTGGGTCGACGGCCGCGTTGTGTACCACGCGCGCCTCAAAAAGATGTCAGCACCAACTGATAGGGCCCGCAAGGGCCGATGCCTGCCAGGGGTGCGGGTTGTTCGAAAGAGATACCGCGGCCCCTGACGCAACTGAGAGAACACGGGTGGGTTTTAGTCAGTAAAAGTCTGACACGCCGTCTCGCTTCACCCAGAGCGGAAGAAGTTATTTGATGATTTCCCACCCAAAAAAAAAACGCCCTTCTTCCCTGCCCTTGTTCCGTGTGGTGCCGGACGTAAAAAAATAGCACCATCCCATTTCTTCCCATGGGTGTCGTAGAAGGTGACTAAGGGACTTTCTAGAGAATGGGCAGCAGCGTTCTCTATGCATTTGACCACCATACTGCAATCGCCAACCCGCCTGCCAAGCGTGGCGATTATGGCAAATCCCCTCCTTTTGGGGGAGGCTTATGTTCAGCAGTGAACGTCTTTCGGCTGATATGATGATGATGATGGTAAAGCTCTTTTTTACTTATCTGATTACTTGAACTTAAATCTAGTGCAGTAGCTGACATTTTACCTAATCCATTTCAGGATAGAAGATTACTGAGACTAATCATTTGATTGGGGTCTTTGGGTTCACTGCCCAACAATAAAATTCCTCAAACGATCTAGGACCGGAAATTCGTTCATACCTGTTTGGTGAGTAAAGACTTTGCCTACCGCAGTCTTACACTTTGCATAAAGCCCCTTTGATCATTTTTGGTCAGCATTACCTGCCCGACTACCTAGACCTGTTACGGGGAGACCCTTTATAGTCTACCCAGAGATGTGCCCTAGCAGACGTTGCACAGAGAGGGTTCCGGATTGGTCTTTTGAGCGGTAACAAAACCCCTTCCATATATATGTTGATATATATGAGATAGTGACCACCGGGGTGATTTTATTGAGTTAATAATCCCGTACTCTCCGGGCCCCTTATGAAGGTTTCCACCCGAAAACAAAAACAAAAAAAGTCCTGTTACGTCAATAGGGAATATATATTTACTGGCGGCGTAAATGATCGAATATTTAAAAAAAAAACATACATGCATATTCCCGATGATGGTGGCACTTAAATGGAACAACTCTACATTAACACATTAGACTCTCCTAGGATGAGGCTGTCATAAATGGGTATCCTGTGGCGGCATGTATAACGCCACATGCGAACTACGTATCAAAGACCTGCCGTCATCACGTCACACAAATCCTGCATCGCGCAATCAGAGCTAACCGCGCGACTGGTATTAGAACATCCCGACATCAACCGTCGGGCAGTTGCCTACCAGACGCAACACCCGTCTGGTGGGAGGATCCTCCCTTTTCCATAGAGTATGAGTGAACTTTACACCCTGGTCCTGATACCTCTATAACCCTACCTTTATTATGCCGCAATATTGAACTGCCTCATCGGTGTAGTAATCGCAACTGCTAAGTATTAGGTACTGTATTCGGTTTCCAAGTCAGGCAAAGTTTTGTTGGATTTGTTCCATTAGGAATTTCTCAGTCCCGGAGTCTTGATTTGTGCCCGGTTGCTGGCAATAGACTCGCCCTCTATTACATGGAACTTAAACACAACTGGCGAAATGTAGGCGTAATATAGATACACCTCTGTCCAGCCCTTCGGAGAACACATTATCATCACTATTTCAGCCGGAAGACTTCCACGGCTGTATATTTTGCCCCCTATTAAAATCAAAATCACAATCAAGTCATTTATTCAAATTAGGCTGAGAATCAGCAATTTTCGAACGTCAAAATACATAAGACAGTCACCCCAAAACGCCCACCCTTCACCACTTCCTAGTGCTTTAGCTGGGAAGAAGAAGTGGCGGAACAAACTCCCCAGCAGTACAGCTGTCTGTTTAGTCGGATAGACTTGATTCTATACATACATAGGCAAAGTACTAAACATTACGAGACTCAGAACATTAATTAAATAATTAGTCATATGTCACTTGCCATGCCAGTATATTATTATTATAATTACATACAAACATAACTACAGAAATTTATTGAAATGCCTTCTACTGATTTCAGCACGTTTTGGTTACTGATAGCTCAAACTTGGTTCCAAAAGGAATAAGGCAAAAGCCCCACCACCGGAGAACCAGGGACATATACTAGTATACAAACGAATGATCTCATTCTAATTTAATGGATACAAAATTAAGGAGATCATGATTAACGAGTTTGTTTATCAGCTAATATTTCCAATAAACAAATATTTAACGGGTTTACTCTGAATACTTATAAGGATAATCCCTTAGTGTAGTCTAATTGGAAATCTTTAAATAAAGTGTCAAAGATATTCACAGTTAACATACTTTTCTGTATTTTTTTCCTAAAAATATATAAATAAGTATTGGTTCATAATAAATTATATCATTTGTCTTGTATTAACGGCATTCTAACAAGGATATAATATTTCGTATTACGTAGACACTTATTAAACATTCAGTATTCATGAATTTTCCAATTTCTAACGTTTATGAAATCGTTTCAGACATTTTAGAAATTACCGTAACAAACTCAATTCGAAACTTTCTCTGTTTATAATAATGTTTGTGTAGATCCTCTTCATAACAATCGAATATTTCATGTTCTTGAACAACTCCACACAAATGTTCGCCAGAATCACAATAGGGAATGTGTGTTGTATTTTACAAACAGCCAAACACGCCCTATTCTATTCTACGAGCGGTTAATTGAGCAATATAATTTGACACCTCACGGCGTAGTGAATAGCCAATTATTAATATGGGCCCTTGATTAATTGTGATATCAGCATTTAATTTTCGTGTTAACAGTGTGGCTCGGGCGCGCGGCACTGCGCCATTGTGAGCCGCACGCCTTTGTGTGCCGTGACGTTTCAATTTTGAATAAATTAAATTTCGAACGCTTCATTTTTTCCGAGCCTTTTTGGCTTTACGAACGAAATGAGCTTGCGGCCAGTGTTATAATTTATTGTCGCTTTTGTACTGAGAATAGAATTTTGTTGTTTATGCTATCGTTTGTCTTGTTACCTTTTTGTCGTTATTAATTACGTTTCCCTATCCTATTGCTTTCAGGATAAATCTAATTTTTAAATTACCTACGTAAGGAAACTCATGCTATTAATCAAAATGACAATTCGGCGAAGATAAAGGTAAAAATACATACCTGATCGTCTGTTCATCCCCATACTCATTAGCATACATTTATTATTAATGACAGCTATATTTATGCTATGTTTGCACTTTTTGCAAAGTCTAGCCTCAAGCAGGTACCTTTTCTTAACTAAAAATATTACTACCTACCTAACAACGAAATTGAAACTGATGTATCGAACCATTCATCAAAGCTTATAAAAGCAAACGTTATTTTTTATATAAATCGTAAAAAATCGACACAATAAAAGAGTCGCCATTAAAAATTGGTTTCAGTTAGCTACTGGCCAATGAGCTGATCCAATTATCGCGTTTATGGCGGCAATTTGGAAGATGGCCGTGCTCGTTCCAAATTTGAAAATTCGAAGCTGGCGTTCGAACCAATGAGTTTTATCCTAATTTTATTATGCGGCTCTTACGATTAAACTATAACGTTATGTCGGCAGCACGGGAAATAGATTTTTAATTTATCGTTTTATAACGCAAGTATATAAATAATGTAAACACCTTTTATTAACTACTTTAAATTTTGATAGCCGAGGCGATATGGCTTGATTAATTTGTGTTTTTATTGATTGTGAGACGTGTATTAATCTTGTAAGACCTGATGTTCTTCCTGTGTAAAAAATAGTTAGATACTGCTGCTATGGTCTTATTGCAAAAAAACAATGTAATTTTTATGTAAATGTTTACCATTTTATAAAAAGGCGTAAATTAAAATTCTACTGTATTACGGTATTTTATTCAGCAGCTTCGCTTCACCTATGTCGTTTCCTGATAATTGCCTGCTGATCGTAAAACATGCTTTTTTTTGGTGTCTCGGAAAAACCACACGCCATATCACAAGGTATTTAAGTAGGAAGCTCCAAAGGCTTACTTTGGCATAACAGTTCTTCTTATGGTGGACTTTTCTACTAGGGGTGTTATTGTTTTCAAACACAAACTCAATAGTTCTGCACCCACGATCCCTGTCCATTTTCTTTAAGCACTAGGTTACTACGAGCAGCTTTAAATTTGCCAGTTACGTATTTTCTCTGATCATTAACTGACTTCAAAGAAGGAGAAAGTTCTCAATTAGTTTTCAACTTCTTTTTTAATGTTTGTTACGTCAGACCTCCGTCAGAATTTCCTGTCAAGCAAGCAAAGTTATAATATAAAAAATAAACTGAATACAAAGATAAACTGTCTTCCAAAGTTAAGATAATTTTCACTTTGTAGTTTTTTTTTTTAAGTTTCACATGGAATGCCAGAGCATGTCAAAGCAAATCTGTTTCTGGCCATGGTCTTACTATCCTGCAAAGAATTACACATAACCTTCTCATCGTCCTGCCAGGGGTGCGGGTTGTTCGAAAGAGATACCGCAGCCCCTGGCACTCAGGCAACTGAGGGAACACGGGTGGGTGGGTTTTAGACAGTAAAAGTCTGACACGAAGAGCGGGAGAAGTTATTTGATAATTTCCCAGACTAAAAAAAAAATCTCATCGTCACCTGCCCAGCCTTTTTGAAACAATCTTGGGATCGGCGTCCTGTCTCACCGGTTTCAGCTAAATACGTTAATTTTACATGGAGCAATTATCTATGTGACCTTGTTGAGGTCACATAGAATATTGCTCCATGTAAAATAACCCAGTTACTGGGTAACACGACACGATACCCTTTGTTGTAATGGTTGTTAGACTTTCTGGCTTCTGAGTTCCCGTAACGCCTGCCAAAGATTTACATATGACAGCAATGGGGCCAACAGCTTAACGTGCTTTTCGAGACACGGAGGAGTCTCGATATCTTATGGATGGTCACTAATCCACGGACTGACCTCGGCAAGCGACCTGTGCATAAGCAGCCTATAGTGTTCCCACTGCTGGGACACTGGCCTCCTCCCAGTGAGAGGGAGTGGGCCATAATCCACGAAGCGGACCCAGTGCGGGTTAGTGGATGTCACATGTCTTGAAATTGTTGGTTCTAGCACATGCCGGTTTCCTGGCGCTGTTTTTCTTCACCGCTTTGTGTTGCAGTGGTGATGAAATTAAATGTTGCAGGTTCGAACACACGACCTACAACTCATAAGTGGGAGTCGGAACTGCTAGGCCACCACTGCTCGACCTGTGCGGCTATTCTTATGTAGCCAGGAGCTCCGTTCTGTCCATGACTTCATGACTATACCATAGTTTCTTATATCAAAAAACCTCACCCACCTACTCCATATTCTTTGCTCCTAAAAACCCAAGTACCGTCAACAACACTTTCATCGGCGCTGCAAATGTGTTTATAATCACTGGCCGCGCGCCGCCGGTAATTGCGCAAGCGCAGCCTCCGCGGACACCTGCTAGATTGAGATGTTTGTCGTCTACGTCATTATGTCCTTACGTGAGCTGATGAGGGGCTAATGGAAAGAAAGAGGTGTTAATTGATAAATAATTGTGGGTTTATGTGTACATGTGGAGGATTGGCAAGCTTTTTGTTGAACTAAGTGTACCTACAAGTCAGGAAAATGGGGTTATGCCGTGCTACAGCCACTTCATACAATTGTTAAAGAATTGACTGCTGACAATTGCTGATGACATTTGTGATTTGAATTTACGGTCATTCTAATTGATAGTCATGCTCATGCCTAAAAAATAGTATCCCTGCCTTTATTTACTTTACAATCTGGAAGACTGAATGTAGTGGCGCTATCCAGTTGTAGACTCCGATAGACTGATTTAAGGTGAATCTAGTCTAAATTTTTGCCATAAAAACTTCGGGAGTGCATTACTCCACTGTTCGACAGTTAAAAGTGGTATGGTTTTGTCCCATTATTAATATTGTCTGTACGGAAACAGAATACTAAAATATAAAACCATTAAAAAGTTAGGACCCAACAAAGATTCGTTTTTCTTGCTAATTTAACCTAACTTTGGGCGTGTTTAAGTAATAAAAGAAGTGTAAAATCTGAAAACCAACTTGGTACCGACAAAGCTCAAATTTCTAAAAGTTCAATACATTTTATTGGTCATTAATTTGTGCAGTGGTTTTTTCATAAAACCCAATTTTCCGAAGGACAGTTCTTAATTTTTTACGCGCCTGTTGTACTATAAATGATCCTGCATCTCACTCAATAATGTTGTGCGTGTAGACTAGCTTCTAACTGCTCATCACTGATACTACCTCTGTCGGACATGATGGCTGGTGAGACAGCGTGCTTTTAGCCAGACCCATCAGTGAGTTCGAGTCCGCGGCTAGGTTCCCCTTAATTGATCGGGAAAGATACATTGAGGGAAATCTGATAATCTCCAGGACAGTTGAAGTTGAAAATCCATGATAGTGAATTTTCCACCCGAATAAAACGTAGTTAACAAGGCCCACATTCCTAGTAATGAAGGTCACCCCACCCTCTCAACACGCTAGGAATACCCTATCATATTTCAGTGAGTCCAGAATATTCTTTTTGTTGTACCTATATTGGAGAGGTACTTAAACTTCATTTTATATTCTTGCTAAATTGAGATCAAACTTTTACAACTTCAAGCACATAATTGACACATCACTGTCAATTGCAATTGACAATCAAAAGACCGAAACTTGGAGTCACAACAACCAAATCAATTTAGTTCACGCGAACAGATCATTAAAGTTGAATTAAAGCTATTTGTGTAACTCGTTCACCGTGAGAACCGCTCTCGACTCACTCGTTCATTCGTTCACTCGTTCACGATCTGCTAATAGGGTGTGCAAGAAATCATCATCACTAGGATAAGTGACCGATTAGTTCTAATGAAGGTATTTAATGAGTTAAAAGTGCTATAAATTCTACAAATTACCTTATAAAATAGCGTGTTGTAAGAATTACGTGGATGTAGTCGTGTGATTCCCGTACGAATGAATCATTTGAAGAATTATATGTACCTAAGTGGTTCAGCTATGTTTTGAAGTTAAAAGAATAAAAAACATGAGGTAATGCTGCTGACGGCTTTCATGTCTGTCAGCATTTTGGTTTGGACATATTTCCTATTAAGAATGTTGACTACCAACAAAGTTTTTTTGAACCATGAATCGCCAAAAAATGCATTTCATTCGCCCACAAGCTTTTCGTCTGTGGCAATGTCTAATTTGTGGCAATGTGGGGAAAATTCTTGCAAACAGCACGGGTGTTCCTCAATAAACGGTAAAAATGGATTACCAACTCTTTCAGAAGGGTCTAGAATACACGTTACAATTACTTCAGTAAATAAAATCTCGAAATGGCATGGCGAATTGGTAAAGTGGTGTGCAATGGAGGAAACCTACACTCATCATTAGGTGGATACGATGGTTGAAGAAGAAAAAAAGTAAATAATAATCAGCTTAAAGACTAGGTATGTTAAGGGAGTGCTAAAAGTGAAAACTTATATGAATGAGCCGAGTATACCTAAACAATTCAGCGCCACCGACCAACTCAAGCCGGCTATACCCGAATCAGCGTCACCGACCAACTGGAGCCAAGTTTACCCGATTCAGTGCCAAGGACCCGTGACGGTTCAGGAGACCTACTCTCTAAGTCCATCGACGAAGATACGGGCCTATCCGAAACTATTTCGAAACTTCGGACTTTACCCTACAACCGATTAATTCATTTTTTCGGACGGGATAAAACACACCAGGAGTAGAGTTGTCATTCATTCTTATGTCGGGGCCGAAACTAATCTTACGTCCGTAGGTGATCCAGAATAGGAGTAGCCCGGAACTTCGGCCCAACGTCGGATTTCGTGCTTAGAGAATAGTTGTCCTGTTTCATTCAGTGTTCAAAAAGAGCGCAAAGTGCGCCTACGGGACTTTTCACATCAAAATTGTCTCCGGATCAGGACAAGTCTCCAAATCCCCACAACTCATACCCACACGATATTCTTCCAAGTAATCGAGTTCCCATATTAATTCTCAGTTTGTGTCACTCTGCCCTGACAGTTGTAATGTACGACGATTTGTCGCAGCGCGCGCCATTACAGAACCATTGTGAGATGACAAGTGATATTGACGAGTTTTTGTCGCGCATTGTCTTGCGTTTTAATTTGTGTATCTTCTTCTACGTAGCTCTCTTAGTATTGACTGTCTAGACAATGCTTAGTCTGAATAAACCGAAGATAGTAATGTTATTTTTGTTTGTTGGTATAGTGACCAACGAGGCTGTCAATAACATAATAAAATCAAAAAGTCTTTTACTCAAACTAGGCTGAGATTTAGCACTTTTTGAACGTCAAAATTACCTAGGAAAGTCCTCCAAAACGCCCGCCCATCGCTCATAGTGCTTTATCTTTAACCATTCAAAACACTAAGAAACCGATATTATTATATATTATATATTATATCGGTACCACCCACTAAAAACTAATAACGATCCGTTCAGTACAGTAGCCGGTCATAGACAATACGTTCATAAACAAATCCTTTCACATCAATAACTACACACAACGGGCGTTAACAACTGAAAACAATACTTCCTTTGTGGTGCGTGAGCGCATAGAAGCCCAGACTTGTTTATTGGCGTCCCTTTCTCACGCTGAACGTGTTAATAGTGCTATCTCTCTTACAGTGACATGTTAATATAGTCTTTGAAGGCAGCGCCCCGCCCACGCCGTAGACGTTTTAAAGTTACAGACACTTTAAGAGGGCCCTATTATGGTTGGTACGCAATTTCGCTTTGCTTACGAGTTTATTTCGTATGCCAGATGAGATTTGAAGACTTTCAGAATAATATTCATGGTTATTTGACTGTTTAAAATCAAAGGCGTGAAGATTATTGTCTGGAGAGAATATGATGGCCGGGCCGAGTATTAGGATGTAATATGGATAATCTCGGTCTTGATGCTTTTATGTTGATTTAATCTACCTATTTATGCTGTTTAAGACCTGTAGTATAAAATATGCTGAGTTACCTAAGTAATAAAAATAGCCAAAAAATTCAGCACAGAAACTCTAAAAATAACAAATAAAAATTCCAATCAAAGCCTCGTTTACACGACCTACTTGTGCAAGTAGAGTAACTATGTAAATACCTAACGCGTTCCAATGAAATAAGTTTATAATCTATTTGCCATCAATCACTCGGATAGTATGTAAAAACGCGATAATACCTCGTACTTTATTAATGTAATCATGTGGTACATTTCTATTAGACATTAATCTGGCAAGGCGTCTGCTCGTTGGGCCTAACTATGTTTTAATTACGGACTACGGGCGAAACGGCTGAATGTTAATAATAATTACAGGGATCGCGCCGACCGTGCTTCGTTTAGATCGTGTGGCCATGTGAGCTAGTGGTTTGGCAAGTCGAGTAAGCGTAAAGCGAAGACCTCGTCCAACTCTTGTTTAATGTAACTTTAGTTATAATGGAATTAGAGGTATTCAGACAGAATTGACTAATCGAAACATTACAATGGCTTTATTATCAAATCAAATCAAAATATTTTATTTCACATAAACCTGCAAGGGCACTTATGAAACGTCAGAAGCTAGGTGCACGGTTCCAATTTGTCGCTTCCTATGGAGAAGAGCCGGCAAGAAACTCCACGGTTACTCTTTTAAAAATAATTGGGTTTTACAATGTTTTCAAATTACAGTGATAATAGGTATGGGAGGACAGTGCAGGCCTGTCAATAAGTACCAAGTACTTAGAGGAATGAAAATAAAGAATAGAAAATCGTCTATAAATCTAGTCTGTAAGGCCTACAATGTTTTCCCATTCACAATATGTAAAAGAATCTACATTAGTAAGATCAACCTATTTAAACAAAGTGACATGATTTTCATGAGAATCACTAATAAATAGGTGATATTTGAAGCGATGTATAATATAAAAATGACGAGAATATGTCAGAAAGTGTAAAAAATAAAAATATTAAAAATTAACATTGTAATTTGGAAGCAGTTAACAGACTCTCACAAAGTTATGCTGTTAATGAGGTACCAAGGAAGCCACATGTGCAGAAGGAATTAATGCCAAACTTCCCTGTCTTCAACGTAGTCTTTTATCTTATAATATGCTTTTTTGATAAGGACACGTTTGATGTGAGTTTTAAACTTTCCATCGCTAAGTTCTGTAACCGACTTTGGCAACTTGTTATAGAAGCGGATACTGTTTATTAGAAATGACTTGCTAGTTTTAGTTAATTTAAATTTTGGTTATATATGTATACATTCAATTCACACTCACCATGCGCCAAGTCAAAATAAAATAGAATAATAGGTGTTCGTACTTAATGATCTAAATCGTTTAGACATCATACCGGCTACTTAGTTTTAGATAAATATTCGATTTTTTAATCACAAAATACAGTACAGCCTGGTTGGTCTATTGGTTGTAAGCGCTACTGCTGACCATGAGGTCCTGGGTTCGATGCCCAGGTCGGGCAACGTTATTAGGTTTTTATTTCTGCAATTTCTCAGTAGCAGCCCGGATTCTGGATTTTACCCAATCGATACCAATAGGGTCGCCCCTATTACGCGGGACTTAAACATAACTGAAAATAGGTACGCCTCTCCTCAACCCTTCGGGGAAGATGGGCGTGATGCAATGAAAATGAAGTACCTATCACTTCTTCCAAAAGGTACCTACTGCTGTAGTGAGGTATATTGTAATATTGAAACAGTAAAACTAACGACCTTAGTTGTAAACATAACTCTACCACAGCCATGCTTACGGTGGAGATCTGCCCGGCTTGGGCGGAGCACCACCGTGTCCTCATGGAGGCGATCGGCGGTGGCGATCTCTCGCGTCCGGCCCTGGTCCAGGCCATGGTACGGAGCGAGAGTGCATGGGTAGCCGTCACCTCCTCCTGCGAAGCAGTAATGCTCGCGGCAGTACATGCGCTCTCACGGCCTTAGTCGTCGTAGGAGACGCCCTGGGCGTCGGGAATCCCAGGCTGAATCCCAGCCACCGTAGGCGCGGGCTTGCGGACAGCGATTAATGGGTAGCTCTTAAGGACCAACCCCGGGTCGACGGCGCGTTGTGTTCCACGCTCGCCTCAAAGAAATGTCAGCACTAACTGATGGGGTCCGCAAGGGCCGATGCCTGGCAGGGGTGCGGGTTGTTCGAAAGAGATACCTTGGCCCCTGGCACACAGACAACTGAAGGAATACGAGTGGATTTTAGTCAGTAAAAGTCTGACACGCACTCCCGCTCCTCCCAGAACGGGAGAAGTTATTTGATGATATCCTATCCTCAAAAATAAAATAAAAACCACTGCCATGCTAGTGGAACATTAAAACGCAGCACGTCAGGGGCGTATTGACGCCTCGCCGTACAACTTACGATTCCTGGTTGAGCTGTAATCGTAATTAGTGAGGAAATTAGCCCCGGAGTGATGTTCGAACCTCTTTAATTACTCATTAAACGTGAGACGCAACACGTTAGATTATAAACTAATTAACGCTTAGCATTCGTTCGAATAATTGCGAGACGCATCCGATATGATTGTTTTAGGTAAATGGAGAAAATGGATGATGGAGTAGTGTACATGGTGGCAGACGCGTAATATGTAACCATGAATTCAGCATAATATTGTAGCGTAGAATTTGTTTATCAGGGATCGAAAACATATCTGCTGTAATACGGTGAAAGGCATTTTTTTTTAATTCGACGAAAAATTACCCTGCATTGAAATTTTCGTCGTTCTGAATAATCCATTGTGACAGATTGTACGTCGATGTCTCTGTCACCCTGTATATCTATGCATGTTTCTGTGTGTGTTTCTCGGGAAGTATATATAACATTTCATAGATATTAGAAGAAAGGCAATAAACTATAAACATATCTGCAGGCTTAGCACGAGAACCGTAGAGAAGCGTTTTGTCGACGGAAGAATAGACAAAAATGACGTTTCCATGTAAACAGTTGACAGTATTTTTCCCCCATATTTTTTAATTACTTTATCTTTATATTTTGTATCTGGGTTCATACCTTATTTTTTTTTCTCAAGATAGTATGAAATGCTTTTTTTTCTTAGCTTTGTTAGCTATTGTATTTATTTTTTTTTTTTTTTTTTTTTGCGTTGACATCCAAACACCGTGTCTTTGTATTACGGGAGGACACTGGCTCCTGCAACACAGTTATATAACTAGCGCAGGAGTCAGGGAAATCTAACTTCGTGTACCTACTTGTTTGCCAATAAATACATTTTGTATTTTGTATTTTTGTATTAGTTTTGTACCGAGAAATGTAGACAAGCGTTTTATATTCTACGGTAGAGTAGAAATAGAAAGCGTCACGCTAAGCCTGCAGCAGGCTTGTCTACGGTACTCGTGCTAAGCCTGCTGGTATAATAAATGTATAGAGACGCTGATAGATACACAATGAAATGGCTACTATTAAATACCTATTAAGACAGACCGTAGGTTTTTAATAACCTAACAGTCACTGCTTTTTAGTGTCGTTGTAACGACACTAAAAAGCAGTGACTGTTAGGTTATAGCTTTATACCTACCCAACACTGAGTTGATACTGAAAACCTTGTAATCATCCCTCCTATTTAATGAATTTTCAGGTAGGCTGGTACTTTACTACAATTGATATAAGTACAAAAATCCCAAGATACACAGTCAATCAGCGCAGCGTCTCAAAAACGTCCGCATAAATAGGGCGCAATGTGCGCAGGTGTCAATGGTATCAATTATTGATGGGTCGTTGACGGTTTTTCCGTTAACGTTGATTTACGTTTATCAACTAGTTAATCAACTAGTTAAATTCGTCAACTATTGTCGACTTGTAACGTTAACCGTTCATTCATTAAACGGTTTTATTCAACGCTGCGACGTTTAACGATTCTTATATTGGTACAATTTTCTTAAAAGAAATATTTCAAAAATCAACTCTTGTGGACGTTACTTAGAGTTCAAATACTACGACATGACCGTCGCTCGGAATCTATGATGGTATTTTCAACGTAAGTTTTTTGCTCAGTTCGTTAGGTACGTTTGCAAATTTAGTTTAGTTGATTCTTAAACGTTATTCATAAACGTCGTTGACAAATTCAACTAGTTGATTCATAAACAGTTAACGTTAATACGTTGACAGGAGATCAACGGTTGATTCAACTGGTTCGTTGATTCAACGCCCATCCCTAGTATCAATCATCTTTCAGTCAATCTTTTTGGACATTACTTTGTAAAAACCACTTTAAGTCATGCGTGAAAGGTTAAATTTGCAAAAAAATGTGTTTTATCATAACTATAACCACTGACGTATAATTGGGGACAGTTTAGGGTGTTACTTTTGTTCCAGACTGTGCATCTTGGGTTTTTTGTATATCAATGTTTACTACGTACTTACTCAGGTTTTTCATACCACATAGCTAATCTTTTATTTCAGCTACCGATACTCAACGTAATAAATGGACATTATTTTGTGTGGAAAATTTTACAAAACAATTTATTATTCCTCCGGCATTGTAAATTGTAAGTTAACAACCGACACCTACTTGATCTGCGTGGGCGCACCGATTTGTTATTTATTTATGATTTAACACCTATGGCTCGACTACCTAAAGACATAGGTGCCTGCCCACAATGGAATTATTGTTCAAATATTATGTAGGTAGTACTGTTTAAGTATACAGGATAAGTTTTTTATCCAGTGCGCAAACTGTAACCGTTCAGCATATCATTCTAGACCCCCTAGCGCAGAAATTTTACGTCGGTTTTACAAAGAAAAGCAGCTGTTTTATAGAAAAGTGCAATACCTACGTGGCCAAAATGTATGGAACAGATGATTTATTTTTTGTATTACCGACGAAAAATTTCTGGGCTGGGGCGTCTAGAATGATATGCTGAATTCATGGTTACAGTTTGCGCACTGAATAAAAACTTATCTATAGGACCAATATAGGATTATCCGTGTGGTTCCGGACGTAAAAGAATAGCACCATCCCATTTCTTCCCGTGGGTGTCGTAGGTAAGCGACTAAGGGACTTACTAGAGAATGGGCAGCAGCGTTCTCTATGCATTTTTTCCACCATACTGCGATGCCTGCTGCCGCTGCGGCGATTATGGCAAAACCCCCCTTTTGGGGGACGCCTAGGTCCAGCAGTGGACGTCTTATGACTGAAATGATGATGATATTGTATATAGGATAGGAAATATATCAAATATGAAACTTTCAGTAACATAAATGCATATACTGGGCGGTTGAGGTATTCTTGAATAAAGGATTAGATAAAAGCATCAACCAGAGCTTTCTAAAGGTTCTTTGTTGAAGAGCATGCTTTATTCTTCCGTGGATACAGGGCATCCTAATGTGAAATGTCAGTTTTTTTCTCGCATGTTAACTCCACAGCAATCTCTTCTTTCATGCATGATGTATAACAGTTTAACGTAGATTCTTGTTCGTGTCAACACCTACCTCCTCCACCATACAAACTAACATAATAATATGACGCTTCACTCCTCACACCGAGGCATGCGCGCACGCACCTGAAGACGTGTAAATTATCTCATTGCCTTCGACATTTCTAACCACACCCAGCATCGAGCGAAAATACAGTTAAACGAGTAAACGCTACATAATAAACTACTACGGACGCCTATGAATTATCAAATAACTCAAAATGCACAACAGGCGGCAATCTGAGGGTCTCACGACCGCGTCAAAGTGTGATATTAACGTTATTTACGACGGCTAACTATACCGGATAGCGCCCCACTAGTAAACTAATAACACCTAGACTATATCAATAAAAGCTATTAGCATCGATCAGAGTAAGTATCTGTCCCAGAGTATTACCTCAAATTGAGTTAAACGCCCCGCCCGGCGGTAATAACAGCTCGTGGCTGCCGCGAGCCGGCAATCCGACGGTCAGACGGACGGCCGGTGCCGGACCGGGAGCGACGCGGGGAATTGCTGGCAGATACGCGCCGGAATAACGCGATAATGACGTCCAAATGCGATATGTCCGACCCATCGCTGTCGAGTATGGAAAGTTTTCACTTTAATGTGTTTCTGTGCGTTTTCCAGTTGATGGCTTCGATTTAGAGTTGGAGGTTGTATTTTAATTTCCTGGTAATTTTATTGAATGGGATGCTAGGTATAATGTAGATGATAATATTAAAGTTGAAAGCAGTGGAATATTACCCACAGAGGATGTCAAAGTTTTCTCAGGTTCTTATGAAGATCTGCATGCTTCACATTATGGTTAGTAACGGAACATGGCCTCCGCAAGATCACACCCGCTTGTAGCGCAGTTCTAATAAAGAAAGTCTACTTCAAAACTAAGAGAAGACCCTTTAATGTGGTGGAGAAATCTCTCGATGTTTCAAGTTTTTGCACCCCTGCCATCGCCACAGTAGGTAACAAGCCTCATAACCGATTTCTGGGAACTATAATTTGCCACGAATACGTTTTTAATACCAATTCTTCTTCTTCGTCGTCGTTCCCTCAGTGCTGAGGAACGCGACCACTCGGTAGATGCTGCCTCCAAGCCTCCAACAGTCTTCTTGATCACGTCTGACCATCTTGCCGGTGCTCTGACTTGAGCGCGTTCTGCTTCCACCCGGCCCAGTATCATACTTACCTAAAAGCCTTTCCAAACCAGGCTTCGGTGAATGCATAATATTTCCTAGAAAGCAGAGGGAACGCTCCTGGCGTACCTATTTCCTATTACTTAATAAATCAGTTGCGGTTTGGACTGAACTAAACTTTTCTATTAGAACGTTGATACATAGACAATTCATCGTAATCATCGTTTCAGCCAAAAAACGCCCACTGCTGGACATAGGCCTCCCTCAAAAGGAGGGTTTTGCCATAATCGCCACGCTTGGCAGGCGGGTTGACGATCGCAGTATTGTGGTAAAATGCATAGAGAACGCTGCTGCTCATTCTCTAGGAAGTCCCTTAGTCGCCTTCTACGACACCCACGGCAAGAATTGGGATGGTGCTATTCTGTTACGTCCGGCACGACACGGAACCACACCATAGACAATTAGACACAGACAATATTACAGGTTAACTAGAAAGTATACAACACTATTTATTGAAAAACTCGACCATCGATTAGATCTTCTTTGTTTTTCCACCTCCGTTTCCGTCTCCATTTGAGGTCAAGATTTTCACCTCCGCCTCAGCTAAGATATACTTCCTATCACTCTTCAAATCACCATAACTTTTTGAATAATCATTTAAATTTCCATTTTCTTTCGATTTATTCCAAAAATAAACTAGGTACAGTGAGAACTTGGCACGATGTAATTAATAAAATACAAACATTCCATCTTAACGAAGTAGACGGAATATCATCAAAAATATATATTTAAAACCCGACGTTTGTAGATCTGTAGACCTCCTAGAAAATAAAAGAACCGTCCTATTCTAGTTAAAATATCACTAACATACATCAATTACAACTACGCTAATACTTTCCATTCAAGTTTGGCCCAGAGGAACTTTGCCTGAAAAACTTTTAACGGTCAGGACGATTCTCTATGGGTGTTTTGAAATTTAGCGCAGACATCTTCGTTCTCCGTCCCTCCCAGGTCAGAAACACCCCCTGTAACTCTATCTCTTTCACTCTAATTGGTTGCTTGAGCCTCTGAATCCAATTAGTGGTGAACGGAGCGGGGTGCACTGAATTTATTATGTGGACCTTGTTTAGTTTGTTGGTCTTTTTAATTGAAACGTAGTGCGTAACCCGCCCGCTGCCCGATTAATGAATACGACTAAGTTAAAAGTTTTCTTTTGCACTACACAACCTTACTTTTTGGTGGATCCGTAACAATAAAATGTTGGTTTTTTTTTTTTTTGATTGGAAGGCCTGAACAAGATGGACCGATGACCATGTGAGGGCCGCCGCAGGAGTCCGCTGGATGCTTGAAGCACAGAACCGGTTGAAGCGGCGGAGCTTGGAGGAGGCCTATGTCCAGCAGTGGACGTCTTTCGGCGGAAATGATGATGACGATGATGACGAAGTATAAAATAAGTAGGTAAGGTGAAATACGGTTTGTCGATTTTTAAAAGGGAAGTTATTACAGTACAAAATTATTTGGGTACCGTACAGTCTCTTTTTAAGACCCGACGTATGAAGAGGAGGTGTTAAACTGTGACGGCTATGCCGTTCTGTGTGTATCTGTGGAATCATAGCTGCAAAATAGGTGGTCCGATTTCAATGGGCTTTTTATCTGTTTCGAGAAAATCGGTTCACCTATTTTCAACATAGTCAGCTTTTACTAATCTCCTTAGCGTTTCGAGGGCAAATCAAAAATTTCAGAAAGTTCAAATAGGTATTATGTTTGGCCAAAATTCAGACACGAACTCCGGTCGCTGACGCAGTCATGAGATCGGCAAGTGCACAGGTGACATCTAAGACATGCGGCGCAAGACGAAAGGTGGCCCATTGTCTGCCGCGAAATGCCGCTTGAGATACGAGTCGTCCAGCCATGGTGATTCTCTTCTCTCCGGCCGACTTCAGTTCGGAGTCTATTTAAGGATTTAAAATTCAGTCACAGCGTGCCCAGGTGGAAGGCTCTTAGATGTCAGGAGCTTAAGCAGCTCCCGCCAGAGATCACATCTGGCTGTGAAGGCGACGCCATTAGTTGGACTCGGGGATCTCAACCACACAATGGTAATTTATTTAACTTTAACTCGTCCAGTCGACTTGAAATTTGGATAAGTAATAATATTGTGGTATCCTTGACCTTGGCCGCAGCCTTCAGCCAAGATAGTCTACAGTATAACCAACCCCTCAACAACAGACATGCAAGTTACAGCAGACATATCGTTTCGGGGCTCGTTAGTTTGGTCTATACAACGTGTAACGGAAAGGGTATATACATACCAAGGGCACGGCTTCTTTGGATGATATCAAGCGATATTGGAAGGGTTTTTAATCCTATCTCTACATGTCCAGAAGTTACGAGAATTTTTAATACATTGATACCAGGACAAATTGAAACAAACACATCACTCGGAAGAGATTTATCGTGATATTGGCATGTAACGTGGAATGTTATTGACCTACGTAGTGCAGTGACACGTTTGTAATGATTTAAATTTAAGAAACATGTGAAATCGAAAATTTGGTATTAATTCTTAGAGCGTTTTATTATGAGCTGAAACTATGTATAGTGATTCTATACCAGCTGTTAGCTTTAGTGCTTAAGGCTAGCAATAGTGTTTCTGTTACTCCCTGTATAGGTAGTTTTTTTATCTCTTTCGAACAACCCGCACCCCTGGCAGTATCTATGAGTAGTTGGTAGACACACGGTGAAAATGATATGATGATGCATACAAGTAAGTGGTTGTCAGAGGATGCCAAGTTTATGAATCATACAAGCATGTGCAGTACGCGACGCGATGGTCGCATCGCGTCGCGACACTCGTAGAACAATTTCTTTTTTGTTCGAAATTGTTCTACAAGTGTCGCGGCGCGCCTGTTTGTAGAAGCCTTGTTAAACCTACAATAAAATTGTTGTTTTACGGTTTAAAAAAATTGGTACAATACCTTACCATGAAATTTTTCGATCAAGAGTTTTAATTTGTAATTTATTAACTTGTTGAAACATTGATACAAACAATAGTCTACTATCGCCATCTACTAGAGAATAGACGTACAACAATTTCACAATGTGAGCGCCATCTAGTATCGAATAGATAAATTCTCCGATTATCCACTAGATGTCACTACTGTTGAGGATGATACAATACAACCAAAAAACAATTTTATCACGCAAATTTTCCGTAACAGTAAACAATCTTGGCCATTGTTAGTTTATTTGTGTCAACAGAGACAGTTTTTTAGGAAAAAAACACGAACACAAATGAATGAACGATACATCTGTTGTGGTAGCTAGTAGGTAGCCTTTCGCATAATAAATTCTCTATTTCTCTATGGTCAGCTAGTTTTCCCATACTCTATGGTGTAGACCTAGTGGAGTGGTGAGTCGTTGCCGAATTTCTGACGGACAATACGCACCAATTTTCCCGATGACGAAAATGGTTGCAGAAACCAGTCTTCGTTGCTACTGGTTTGAAGACGGCTTAAGATACGGGACGAAACTTGGCATTGAATTGCGTCGTGCGAAAAAGTTGCAGTTTCACAACTATCAACGATTCGACAACGGTATGCTTGCACGGGATTGACCGTCACATCACGAACGTGCACATTGATTGGGACAATTTTTTTGACAAAAAGTTCACTTTTTATTAGGACTGTCTTGTAAACGAACTTGGAACGATAACGACAACAACACAGAGTGTGATAGATAGTTGAATCATTGCGTTTCCGACTGTATTTTCTTAGTCGTAAAATAAAAAATTGCACCAAGTAATTCGAAGACTGGTTTGTGCGACGGTTACTCATGATGAGTCATGATTGTTTGATTGAACCAGAACACAAAACGTTCTTTGTAGACGGTTCGTCGTCGTCGCCGCGTTGCAAGTCCACGGCCCACCCCTAATTTTGTTTGTCTGTGACCGTGTCTGGATAATAATGCACTCTGTGGACCGAGACCAGAGTCGGAGACAGGCAGAGGCAGTATATTTTTATTTTTGCGTGGATAAAACGTTTAAAAGCTGCGTTGTTGTTTTTATTGCAGAACGCAAAACTAAATATTGTACAGACTCAAATTAAACATCTAGTATAGTATACTTCTGCAAGCTTTAGCGCTATATTGTTGGGTAAAAGCCAAAATGTGAGTACTTTCGTATTGCCTTTCCAAAGGATAATTCGCTTTTCATTATCATTATTTCAATTCATAATTTAATGCACTTTCTAGGAGTTTCGTAGACCTTGCAACGCTGACTATGCATCGGCAAAACGAACTTGGATCCAGATTGTATATATTTTGGGACAAGTGTGATCGCGCGATTGAGAACATAAAAAGAATGAAAATTAAGGTAAGTCACAATTTAGTACAGTTTTTGTGGGTTTTGCTATTGTAAGCACAATAAAAAGTGGATAATTTGTCTGGGGATAAAGGAATAATAGAGCAGTTAGCGTATTACGTTTTTTCTCTTTTAGCAGTTAGTTAACTTTAGATAATTTAGCTACATTTTCTTTATTTTCATTAGTGGAAATGTCGTCGAAAACGATATTATTACTTTGCAAGTATAATTTGGGTCAGTGGGTATTCTTAGGGGCGGTTGTTTGTCACAAAACAAAAATATTGGGTAGACAGCTACATACCTACTAACCACTCTTTTCTTAAATGTTTGTAATAAAACATTTCGAGTTTACAATGCTTGTTTGTGTTTTAGTCATATGAGTAGTACAATCAGTGAACCAGATAGAAGCTAACAATAGGATGCGTATTGGAATAAATAATAACATAGGTAACATTCATGGAGAATATTTCCTAAACCCATTTTTTGTCATTATTTTCTCCTAAAAAAGTAATATCCACAAGTACTAATATAATGTAGTTGTTGCCAATAATTCTATTTTAGTTAATGAGACAGTATGGTATTTCCAAAGCACTTTCAAAAGAAAAAGAAAACACTTCTATACATTCTACACATTATTCTGCCTCTCGTTAATGTGCAATAGACATTTTTATCATTTTTTTTACTGCCTTTGTTACAGACTCAAGGCTTTGTCCGGGAGCTCAACTGTGACCCGTCTGAGCTCAAGGATCGGTTCCTTACAGTCATGAAACAGCTTGACGAATACATGTACCTTATAACTGACTTCAACCTGGCTATGTCCGCATTTGGTATGTTTTTCTTATGAAAATGATTGATTTTCTTCTTCAAATGAAGACAACAGACTCAAATGAAGTCATTCTAAATTGAACTCAAAATATTAGCTCTTGCAAAAAACTCAATAGTCAGCTTAAAACGAAACATATTTTTGTATCTTTATACTGGAGGTGTTAGGTTTTCATTTATGTTTGTTTTATTACATTTCATTCTTAGTACAATAGTTATTTTCATCCATGTAGCATACGTATGCATTATGCATGTGACTACAATCATAATACATTCATTAAGTGTGTATTAAAGTTGAACACTACCATTTCCATTACAGACGAAGGTGCTTACCTAGAATACACTCCCGTACAAGATACATACTCAATACCATTGACGCCATTACCGCCTCCGGTCCCATTGAACCTCATTGACGTATTGAGCGAGCCAGCCCCCTCAACGTCCACAGCATGCCAAAATAATTGCCCTCCAGAGAAACCGAAGAGAGTAAAAACTCGGAAACCTGAGCAGACTTTGATAGTATTTTCTAGTACATCATCATCAGAGGAAACCGTGCCTCAGGCACAGAGTGAGGTTGTTGCCAAGGCGGTGCAGTGTGAATTGGAAGCGGGATTGAACAATGTTACGATTGAAGGTATGATGCCATTTCCTCATAATATGAAACTTGATGGCAGTACAAAAAAAATGCAATTAATTTCTGTTGTAAATTGTATGCAAAACTAGAGTGTCACTATTAGTAAGTTGAGTTAAACTTTTGATATATGTAGAATTATGGATATTGTAACTGCTCTCGATGTCTCCCAGAGCGTAAACGTATCTAGAGCAGCACGGTATTAGAATCAATTGATGTTATTTATAAACCTTGTGCCTGATAGGATTTTATCAGCTAAACTGATGAACTTCTATAGAAATTTTCATCCCTTAAGGTATACCCCATCAGAGGATGAATTTTAAAAATCCTTAATGCCAGGTTTGTTATGAAAGGAACTCTTGATTGCTCCAGATCAAAATGTGATACTTCTAAACCAGTGGAAAGTTTCCGGCTGTGCATTGTTGATGAATTTAAGATTTTCATTAAGTTTTATACGAAAAAAAGAAACTCCATACTGTTGTTATGCCAATGCTATCTCTAACGATCCACAGAATATTATTCTGTTTCAACAAATGTTCTCATTGTTCTATTTTTGTTTTTTTTTTTGTTTTACCAAACCATAGTTTTCCAGCAGGCGAGATTGTGGTCTCGAGTTGCCAGCTCTTCTTATTTTTCCACAGAAAAAAATTTATGGAATAACATCATTTGTCTCTCCGTATGAAAGTTGCCTTCCATCAGTAATTTAATGGCAAATTACTATTTTTTATTCAGATGCGCCAGTAACTTGTGAGGCCGGCAACTTGCCAGCACAACTGATGCTGGAAACTGACACGACGTACAGAGCTGCTCTCATGCACATCGACGGCGCCTTTTTCTGGGTGATTACTGAAAACTACGATGACGCTCATGAGTGAGTAATAAGCCTATCTGTGCTATACGCACGTCCGTGGTCCGGAGCTAGCGTATAGAAATCAACTAGCCATGGGCGTTGAATCAACGAACCAGTTGAATCAAATCAAATCAAAATATTTTATTTCACATAAACCTGCAAGGGCACTTATGAAACGTCAGAAGCTAGGTGCACGGTTCCAATTTGTCGCTTCCTATGGAGAAGAGCCGGAAAGAAACTCCACGGTTACTCTTTTAAAATCAACCGTTGATCTCTTGTCAACGTATTAACGTTAACTGTTTATGAATCAACTAGTTGAATTTGTCAACGACGTTTATGAATGTAACTCGTTTAATAATTAACTAAACTAAATTTGCAAACGTACCTAATGAACTGAGCATAAAACTTACGTTGAAAATACCATCATAGATTCCGAACGACGGTCAATGTCGTAGAGTTTGAAGTATAAGTAACGTACACAAGAACTGATTTTTGAAATATTTATTTTAAGAATCATATTATTAAAAGAAACGTTGAACGTCGCAGCGTTGAATAAAACCGTTCAATGAATGAACGGTTAACGTTACAAGTCGACAATAGTTGCACGTTAACTCGTTGACGAATTTAACTAGTTGATAAACGAAAATCAACGTTAACGGAAAAACCTTCAACGACCCATCACTAAAATCAACTATTACGTTTAGAAGCGCACGGTACTTCCGTACGAGGGCTGGCCATGGAGACGGACATACAGAGCACGAACGCGCCTGTACGTCCGTATCAAGAAGCGCTAGGGATCTAATCAACGCGTTTAGGGCTGTGCGGTCGCAAAACAAACCGGACTTTGTGTGTACTGCTGTTTCTAAAAATATAAGTATTTATTGTAAACAACACGGTAAATATCGACGCGGAGCGTGTCATAACAGAAGACCGAGGTCAACTATAATAATGGGATCTTCGTGATAATTTATATAAAAATCGAGCCGCTAAAGTAAAGACTTACGTACAGTCGATAGTAGATGTTTTTTGGGGTTAATTTTATAAACACGCGCCATTAAAAAAAAACATGGCGCTATAAACCGCGCCATAAAAAAAAAGAAACAAAATGGCGCCGGTAGCCATGCTCGCTAACATTAAAGACAGGAAAAATGTTCGAATGAAAGAGCATGGAAACGTCCTTTGCGAGCGAAACCGCTAAAATGGATAAAGGCTGATCCGCCATTTACGCGCGAGTTATACAATATGTAACAAAAACCCTGTTGTTCCTTTTAGGGACGTATACACTCACCTACAAGCACAACATTGATGAAGTTACAATTTAAAATAAATTAAGCATTGGCCAGTTGAGAGTTCATTATCAAATAACTATTAAAATCGACACATTCAAAAAATGTTTACAGTATCTGACTTTACAAGTATCTTTATTTCGCATAATAGCCTACGAGCTCGGCGGCTTTCTTTGATCTGATAGAAGATGCCGCTAAAAACCTACGGGCGCTCGCGCCGCGGCGCGCGGCGGCGTGGCGGCGTTTCGGTACCACGTGCCTTACACCCCCTTTACCCCGCCACCCGCCGCCCTGCGAATCACTTCCTTAGTCTCCCGCGCAGCTTACTTCCGAGCGGATGTGATTGTTGACCTACGTAGTGAGTGACTTGTGTTTTGTTTACGTTGACCAAGACTATTCATACGTAGAATATTTTAATATGTTGATGTGTCTAGGGAAATGTGACTGCAATTATGCAGAAGCACGCAGACTCTACCAAGAACGTTTTACGAGTAAACTCGTAAAACGTTACATTACCATTCCAACGTTTGCACATACGTACGTTCAATACCGGCAGTGTGCGCGGACAAGACCAACATCGACCTGACGCAGGCAGACCGAGGACTTGAAACAGTGACATCGTGGAGCAAGTCTTGGACGCTCAGTGCGACACGAACTCGGAGTAAACCATATGCGCGTTTGGAGAGTTCTCAAAGAAGATGACCAGCACCCTTTTCAGTATCGTCGCGTCCAATCACTACTTCCCTCCGACTATGAGTCAAGACTAGAATACAGTAGACAGGTGCCACTCGACAAGATCGAACAAGATAGTGATTTCTTGAATTGGATACTGTTCACCAACGAATGCTCATTTGATAGAACAGGTGGTTTTAATTCGCACAATGAGCACGTGTGTTCGATCACAGTTATGTGACAGACGCGGCGACTTTGTTTTTGTGTAGTGTTTGTGTTTGTTTGATGTAGTGAAGTGTCAAATGTAGTTTTAAAAATTATCAACTGTTCATAAAAATACCGTGTAAACCAACATTTTCAAAGATTCATTCGTTAAAGTGATAAACAACAGCTGGAAAGGTCACGAACTTGTGTAGAAAAATAGGTAGATAAGCGGCGGCGCGGTGCAAGCGGCCGCCGCGGCACGATCATAGAGAGCGGCGCGTGGCGGGAACGTTGTACCTATTTCTGATTTCGCTTCATGCAGTATTGCAGAGGTAAGACATCAGTCAAACATTACAAATATTCACAATTAAATATTTATTTTAATATTTTTTTTTTTACAGTTTTTATAAATGACTTGCATTATTACGTATGTATACCGATTCTGAAAACGTGGGTAGAAGGAACAACAGGGTTTTTGTTACATATTGTATATATTATTTTACCATTCCAGCTCGAAAATGTATACAACCATCATAATCTATTTCTTAACACTTCCGTATTCTGGTCTTTTCTAGTCTGATGGTAGCAATGACACAATTCTACAACGAAAATCACGTGATCATTACCAAGGAGGAGGTGAAGTCGCTCACTTGCTGCGCGTTCTACGACGACGACAGTGAATGTTACTACAGGGGACTGTTCCTTAAACTTATCGAAGTATGTGTACAATAACAATTATTTATTTGGGTACTTTAAAAATACCTACTAATTTGATTAAATATTTGGTTATAATTTTGCGGATGTTCCGTGATTTGGTGGCCATCTTTCCGTGCCTTGAAAAACATTCCCGGCTGTCATTTGTGGATCTTTTCGCAGTCGTTACGGGTCGTCAGAAGCCCGAAATTCTGACAACCAGTCTTATCATGCGTTATCATATTACCCAGTTACTGGTTTGTGGAACTCAATGAAGTACCAGTCGCTTCAAAAGGCTTGGCAGATGATGATGTTTTTGTTCATTAATCTTAATTAACTTAATTATATTAAGTCTTGGGGGCCTGGTGACCTGTTACAAGTATTTTATGCCTTTTTCAGGCACCAATCTCGCACAAATGTTAAGCCTAAATTTTAGATTAAGCACTTTCTGTCCACAACAACATATGTGATGAGAAATTAAATAAATTATTATTATTAAATACTATTTAAAATATTTCTGGGTATCTGAGAGCCTAATAAATCAACTGTTTAGTCGGTTGACCTGAGGAGCAAATCCCGTATTTTTTTAAACCTGTCATTTACCTACATTGTTGAGATGAGATTGCAACTTGAATTTAAAACGATTTTCAAAATGCTTCGTTAAGTGAACATAAACTTTCTTTTAGGCGCTTCCTCACTGGGAGTATTTGCCAGTATTAGGTATATAACCTTTACCCGCGACCTAGCCGTGTTCAATCAATGCAGCTGAATACCAGTATAGTACATAGAGCGACTGCCTATCTGACCTCCACAACCCAGTTCTTAACTAGGCAGTACGATACCTACCCCATTGGTAAGACTGGTTATCAGACTGGTCATTCAGATGTGCCTCACCCGTAAGGGGTGGCAATATGGTAACGCAGATAATGAATAGACTTTCGGGCTTCTGACTCCGTAACGACTGTCAAAGATGTAAAAATAACAGCCGGAACCAACAGCTTAATGTGGAGTCTTGATATGTTATGAATGGTCACCCATCCACGAACCGACCGCGGGACGTGTAGCTTAATCATCAATTGACCCTTGCGCCGTGTTACTTCTACCTAATTAATTAAGTGTAATAACCACTACCATTACTTACTGGTTTAACCTTTTGACCGCCACCGTCGGGTATAGCCGACAAATGAAAACGTGCCCAACACGCCACCGTTGGCTAATGCCGACAAGAAAACGACATTTTAGGGTTAAATAAAATAATGATGTTACGAGTAATATTTTATTTAAAAAATAAGGGATGCAAAACCAATGATTCATTGGTTATCGATAAAAATCTCTCAACCTAGCAGTTGATGGCCTGCCCAGTCTACTGGCAAAACCCTAGCCGTTACAGTGGACTTTTGGATGGTTACAGTACAGGCGATTTCCCAGTGACTGAGTGCCTGTAGATCAGACTTATCGCTTCTAATAATATGTTATGTCATCCCCAGGAGGACAGTGAAGTAGCAGAGATATTCGCGGTTGACACGGGCGAGATAAGATGCGTGCCTCTCGAATGGGTGCAGCAGTTGTGCCCGCGCTTCTGTACCAAGCCACCCTACGCGCGCTGCTGCCATCTAGCCGGGGTAAGTAGTAACTAATGTTACCAAGAGCGCAGCCTATAGCGCTGAGGCTATAGTAGCTAAAAATGTTTTCGAAATATTTGCCGAACCCTCAAAAGCGGAGATAAATAGTTGGCATGAATTATTCACCTGTTGTAACAGCCGCGACTTACGAGTTGACAGATAGGCGATTTACTTTGTGTAAATTAATTCATCACGACTGGTTTCAAGTCTGTGAAAGAAAATGTGAGGAAACCGGTATGCATGTCCTAGAACCAAAAATTCGAAGACATGTGATATCGACCAACCCGCACTGCGCCCATGTGGTGGATTACGGCCAACTCCCTCTCACAGAGGCCTGTGTCCCAGCAGTGGGATCATTATAGGCTGATTACGATCATTTTATTGATATACGGCCATAACCTTGAACGCATTGAGCATAATGTTTATGGGCAGTGACAGATGAGATAACTTTCTTGCAATGATAATGGCTAGAGCAGTAACTCTTTGATGTTATTTTCTTGCGTTTCCCTCCCACAAAGGCCCTGCATTGTATTAGACTCACATAAAATTCTAATAATATAATGTTTGGACTTTAAAAAAGACCGTGACCTCGTGAGTTTTTTTTTCGGCATTTCTTCTCAGGGGTCAGTCAACTAGAAAATTTCGTCATCTAGTTTTTAAAATATTAACGTGTAAAATTCTACTTTCCGCTTTTTTGGTGAAAAAATTAGTTATGCAAAGTAATGGAAATAATTTCCGCTATCATTATTCAAAAACAGACTCCAAAGTTTTTTAACGCATCATCATATCAGCCGTAAGGCTTCCACTGCTGGACATAAGCCTCCCCCAAAAGGGAGGATTTGCCATAATCGCCACGCTTGGCAGGCGAGTTGGCGATCGCAGTATGGTGGTCAAATGCATAGAGAACGCTGCTGCCCGTTCCGTTTTTAACGCATAAAGTATTTATATACAAAAAATACAAGATACACAATCGGCGTCTCAAAAACGTCCGCATAAATAGGGCTAGCGTTTTTTTTTTTTTTTGAGGTTGGGATATCATCAAATAACTTCTACCTGTTACAGATTGCCTCGTTTGACACTTTATTATTTAAATTTAAAGGATCATTAAAATCGAGTTCAATGTTGCTTTTTGCAACAAGATAATGGAAGATTAGTATTTAATGACGGTTTTAAAAGTAAAAGTTCGCTTCAGCTACTGGCTGTTACTTACTTAATATTTTACCAAACCCTATACAGTTAACAAATCCTATTCAGTTCACACTTGTTTGCAGGTGGACCTGGCAAGCTACCGCAACAAGAACTTAATGAAGAAACAAGAAGAGTTCATGTGGAAATACGTCGGCAAGCAGTACGAAATAATGGTCGATGACAAGTCGGTATTATACAAAATATTTGAACTTTTATTTTTAGCTCACTGCCATGAATATTCCAAAGAAATACTCTCACTCATCGCTTTTACCAACCAAACTATTTTGACTCCTACCAAAATTTAAAACATTTTTTTTTTCAATATCTACCACCATCTTTCAAATTCATTGGTCATTGTACTCATCATTATGAACAACTTTTACTATGGGCCCAAACCTGAAATCGCGAAAATAAAATCAGCTGTTCCTTACATTTTGACGAGTTATGCGAACATAAATATAGTTATTTTTTGTACCGAGTTAAAATGATGACAATTCTGTCTTAAATATAATACTTAATAATAATAATAAAAAGTTTTTATTTCTCACTACAAGCCAAAAAATACAAACAATATTTACAGACAAGAAATAGCTAACGATTTTTGGTTGTGGTTCACTGGTGCCTGTGGTAAGTAATAATACCTGATGTGTGTGTGTGAGTGTGTGTGCGCGTGTGCGTGTGCGTGTGCATGTGCGTGTGTGTGCGTGAGTGAGTATTAGTGGATGAGTCTGATTAGACTAATACGTCAAAGAGAGCTTCTGTGGCAGTATAGGTTTGGCTTTGTAACCAGGCTTTTAGAGCGATTTTAAAATTATGTTTGTTCGATGGGTGCAAGGAAAATAAAAAATCTATGACTAAAAATAGTTTTAAGAGGAGCAGCCAAACGCAACCATACATACGGTTACGGCGAATGTTTTGCTGAGAATAGTTGGAAATAGCGTGTTGTTTAATAGCAGTGGCCAGTACAAACAATTACCTAACCGTAAGGACCTGACAAAACTCATAAAGCTTGACAGTGGGATAAAGTCTTGGCTTGAAACAGCACACCTTAAGAACCGCTCTCTGGGCACGTTCGATATGAATATAGTGGGATTCGGCCGCCCCGCCCCAGGACGAGATACAATTATCGAAAATTGATTGACTAAAAAGCCTGATTTATGTCATTTTCATGACTCTATCTGCTGATTTGCGTAATTGTTTAAAAATGTACATTAGTTTGCGCACTCTATTTGATAGGTGTATAATGTACTCTTTGAATGACAGGTTGCAGTCAATCACAATGCCAAGATGCTTTATCGACGTGAATCGTTTTATGTTACAGTGCTCATGGGTGGGCGCACTATCGTCGCTAAATACATGCGTTGTTATTTAACCGTATAATTTGGAAGCGCCCCCGATTGAACCCGAACACACGAACCTCCGCCGGCTCTATAGTGGGTCCCATTAGAACCAAGAATGACGACGTCCCTAAATTGATTATGTAAATATATCATAAGCTACCCATTATTAAATCTTGTAAATGTGCGTTAATTAAGAGATTTGGATTAGAAAAATCGCATATGTTAAATCTTTCATATTTAGCGCGCAAGTTCATTAATTTACCTTTATAAAATCCAAGTCTGTAAATGCGATAGTCGCCATTTTGATGACGGTGGTGGTCGAGGCTAAATAAAACACAAACATTTTGGATTCCGGACATCCAAACTCCACCACAGGAGCAGTCAAATAATACATCATTTAATTATTTGACGAATTCAAACATTAAATACGGTAATGGTTTCTAAGTTTTTTTTTAATTCGAAGTCGAATTTTCGCTTTAAACGTGCGTGTTTACTTTTTACAAATACTACACGCACACATGTTGTAGATACGATTTTAAATGTAACAATTATTATTTAAAATATTATAAACGACTAGAAACTGGCTAAGTCTTAATAATAATATATATACTTTTCTAAAGAAATTTTAATCGTTTTTCAGACGGTATTGAAACCGAGTCAACAGACGGGACTTACTGGTAGGTTCCACGCCGCATTGATTCTATATTTGAATTTAAATTCGCGCTCGTCGTTAAAAATTATTGTAATTTATTGCGGGGATTATTTTTGAATAGTTTCTGTAATGTAATGGTCTGTCTATTGGGCATTCTGTAGCAATACAGTATACCCAGTATATATTTTTTGGGTAAGCTTGGCAAAGTTTTGGTTGGGAGTGGTGACAAATTAATTCTATAAATTGGGTTTTCCGCAAACACTTTCACATGTCAATATTTTTATTTGTATATAAGCTTGGTTGTTTTTGTTTCTATTACTTTATTTGAGTGCCCCATTAACAGGTTTTTTCCGGCTTTAATGAATAAATGTAGAGTGTAAACTCGGAGTTAGGTAATTACCATTTTAACTCTTTTTACGCGTTGCGCCACTAAAAAGTAGCACCGGGTTAGTTAATCAAACATCAGCATTTTTTGAGTTGGAAGCATAGAAATATAAAAAACACGTGGAGTGGCAAGAGGGCGTGTCTGTGTCCGCGCGTCATGCTCATAATGCTCATTTCTTAGGCAAGTGGCCGTCTCCACAAACTAGTGCGCTTTCGACCGTAATCGTGTCATGTCGTGTTGTACTTTGCTTTCCTGCAAAAACCGAAGCCAAAACAAAAGCTTTGAAGAATCACTTACCATATGTTAGAACAAGTATTTTACTATATTTGTCTTAAAAACATTTTTCTTGGTTTTACTACGTTATTTTGTTTTCAAGTATCACAGTGGCTGTATTATTTTTACAGTACATTACTCCTTACCCACTACCTAAGTATGTTGCTAAGTGGACTTGACATGCAATGTAAAAATCACATAGTAGTGCGGATGATCGCGTGGTACAGGCGCTGCATCTTGCGGCGAATTAGTGATTTGCTTGTAGAGATCGTAGGCTATCGACAACAATGTCGATAACCCAATTAATTATAGTTTATTCTTCAATTTGCCAACCTTTTTAACCCAGTTTGAAGACCTGAAGAGATGACAACCTAAAAGCCCATTATATTATTGTAATAATATGTATCATAATTGACACCCTCACAGCAAGCCCTTTCACATGGTAGTTTCCAAAACTGTTTTTTTTTATTTGCCTCATTTTTTTTTTTCATTCAGACCTACGAAACCTAAAACACCCCCCTATCCACACTGTACATACACGTACAAAAAATATCATAAGTACATAATTATTCATTTAAAAAATAAAATCTTTCATGAAAAATATACCAAATAGTTTTTATTCAGTTTCTACTAATTTATTTTTTCTAAATCGATTTTGTTGTGAGTATCGATTAGGCTGATTGCAACTTTTGAATCAATTTGCTAACATTATGTAAACTCTTACTATTACAGACACTCAGTAACGTGCAGTCCATAAAGACAGAAAGACACTGCCTACCTAAATCAAATAAATATTTAAAACTAATATTATTTTATCAATAAACAAAAAATCTTTATTCATAAATCAGCGCCACTTGTCGAGCGTCGGTCGAATCATTAGTATCATCGATACAAAACCCGTTCGTTCATACAATTTCATGCAACTGCGCATTGCAATGCACTAGCGGTGCTGAGTGCCTCGGGAGAGACACGAACTATTCGCGGCTTAATGTTTATATGTGTGCTCTCGTGGTCATGCAGATTTATAGGGAGTGCGTTGCTATACATACGTGGCACACAATGTCACAATTTACGCACACAACCGTATTGGCTTTTGACACGACGAATTAGGAAACTTACCTAAGTTTTCGGAACAAAGTTGGCTATGCGACTATTTTTTAAAGTATCATTGTTTCATTGAATTGGCGCTACATACTCTACTATTACTTTTTTGTCGTATTATTTTTATGTTCCGATTTCCGACGCCAATGTTTGTTTTGGTTGTGAGCTATGGATAGCATGTATTTAAGATTTAAACGTTGATAATAGTGTGAAAAATAGATAATATTCACTGTGAAAGTTGTTCAGGTGGAGTGTGTATAGCGAAAAGAAAAAACTATGCATTTTCCGTATTACATTTCGGTTAAAATTAAAAAACCAGTGATCGTGAAAAGTAGTTGTACACTGGATTTGCAATTAATACAAACTAAAGATTTAGCCACTCGTAAATTCAATACACAACAATATGATTAATTTAATTGCCTCACAGGTTGCATGCTGTGTAGGTACAGCAATCGGTTATTCTGTTTTTGTTTTTTGCCTTTTTTTATTTCTGCCTACTTCTGTCTAAAAACTCTGTGCACGCTACTGCAGACAATGAAATAAAAGAGACTGTTATTCAGTAAATTAATGGTTTCTGATCTGTCTCAATATTCCCTAATTTCTTAAAACATAATTTAAACGTACTGGAATTTCTGTTCTGAACTTTCGGTCTGTGAGAAGACCAACAGGTGTCACTGAATTCGGCGCGCATATAGGAAGGTTAATAAATAGTTTACTATGTCTTCATTTATTAACAACTAAAAACGAATTATGTAATAAAAATAACAAAATTATTTTTTACGTACCTTGTTTTAGGTTATTATTAAATTACTACATTATGTTATTTACGTACATTGTGGTCCTTTAAGGTTTTAATGTTACATAAGAAATAAAAAATAAATTGTTGGGTTTGCGGTTTAAAGAAATGAATATGCTCACAATGTTAAAAGAAAATTCAATTACTTCTTTATTAATTAACAAAAGTTATTTTGTAAACTTTAAAAAATAAAAAACAACTCTTATTTTTACAGTACCTCGGAGTCTTTAGGCGTATACGTCATTTTACCTTCGGGCGAGACGCTCAATGAAGTCATGGTGCAGGAAGGACTAGCTCTACCAAGTAAGATAAAATAATTAGCTCAGATATAATTAAATAACATAACACACAACATAGAGGTGTACCCATGTACACCAACATTTTGTCAGTTATGTTTAGGGACGAGCCTATAGCCATCAGCCGGGTACAAATCTAGAGTTCTGGCTGCTACTGAGATATTCTAGATAGATGTGATTTTTAGATGGATTTAATTAAAATAGTGGTCGCTCAGTGTTCGAAACTCGACCATAATTCATTTAACTAAAAATAAATTATTGAAATAAAAATATTAGCATTCTGCAGTCCTCAATGTCGACTTAACTGTGCCAAATGTTATACTCCTCCTTCCGCGTAATTTTCGTAAAACGGGTTACAAACTTTTTGCTTCACGTATTAATATACATATGATGGGTACAAAAGCGCCCTACAGTTTCAGGACGTAGGATACGCTCTGTTATGCCCTCAGCAACCTAAAACAATAGCAAGTACCCAAAATCAATGTGTAGTGCGCGCCTCGCGTTGGAACATATTCCCAATCCACCCGCATCATAATTTTGTAAAATTGTGTGAATAAACCTTTATCTTGACCGTAATTTAAGTCTCGCCCTCAGCAGATAAACCATTGGCGGAAAAAAAACATTCTCCTGAACCAGATCATTCTCCTGAACCACATCATTCTCCTGAACCACATCATTCTCCTGAACCAGATCATTCTCCCGAACCAGATCCTTCTCCTGAACCAGATTCAAGCTCAAAGCAGGCCGACTTCGGGATAACTGACTGCCCAGAATATGAAGACCCTGTTGAGGCTGTTACGGTAATTATTAAAAATAAAAGCCCTGGCGGCTGAGAGTATGTCATACTCACTCCAATGTCCTGCAGGTGGTGGCGTGTGTGTTGGATCATTAAGTTCCCTTCAAAATGATTCAGTTTAATGGTGCTGATATATACGTCATGTTCGTGAACAGGCGCCGTCAGTAGGGACTGATCATCTCTTAGCTGCCACGGCTTATTTTAATTTCGGTATTGTTTTTTTACGGACGCTTTTAATGAGCACCTCTTTTTATCGTTCTCGCATGTATAATTTCAAAATTATAAACCATTTGTTGGTAACAATATTTTGATTTAAATGAGTATCCGTGTAGTTTGTTGCCAGTTCTTCTCTTTTATAATGGGCAACTATCTTCTTCATTCCGGCTGACCGACCCCTGACCATTCAAAAGAGAATTGGTTTTTTTAAATAAATTCTTTGAGTTTGGGTTGCAATCATAATACATAATTCAACTAGCCTATTGTTTACGACTACATCATTTTAAGGAGAATAAACTTATCTAAGTCTAAAATTTCTTAGTTTTATCTCAAAGTTTATTCTAAACGCATGTGAAATAAACATTACAACAAGAAAAATGAAAAACCTAGATACGATACGATATTTTATAATCATGGAACGAATATCGATAAATGGAACAATACATAATTTAATGTGTTTTTTGCAGGGCTACAAAAATCGAGACGAAATTGATATCTGCAAACATTATAAAGGCGGGCCAAAGAAAACGTGCTTTAAAGGAAGCCGGTGTACCAAAAAGCATGTTCTCATGCATCCAGGTCAGTTTGAAAATGTATCTAATAACTAGCTTCTAATACTACCGACATAGCCCGAAGAATTGCCAAACTTAAGTGGCAGTGGGCAGGGCACATTGCTCGCAGAACAGATGGCCGATGGGGCTGAAAGGTTCTGGAGTGGCGACCGCGTACCGGAAGACGTAGAGTGGGAAGGCCTCCCACAAGGTGGACCGATGACCTTGTGAAGGCCGCGGGAATCCGCTGGATGTGGGAAGCACAAGACCGGTCGAAGTGGAGGAGCCTGGGGGAGGCCTATGTCCAGCAGTGGACGTCTTTCGGCTGAAATGATGATGATGAACTAGCTTCGCCCGCGTGGACGTCGGTGTATTAAGGCTCGTGCAGACTAGCGCGGCGACGCGACAGCGCGACGCGGCACTCGTAGAACAATTTCTATGAAAACTTAATGGAAATTGTTCTACAAGTGTCGCGTCGCGGCTGTTTGAAGAAGCCTTTATACATATAAACCTTACTCTTGAATCACTCTGTCCATTGATGACAACCGCATTAAAATCCGTTTCGAAGATTAAAAGATCTAAGCTTATAGACGCCAGGAGCGACTTTGTTTTATACTAAGTAAAGATAATTTTATTTGGTAGTACAACATGAATAATGTAAATCTAGTCTATTCATATTATAAACTAGCTTTTTGCCTGCGGCTTCGCCCGCATTGATGTCGGTAATTATCCGCGGGCATGTACTACCGGAATTAAAAGTAATCTGTATTATCTTTAAAAAAAAATCCCAATCCGATCCGATCAGCCGCGTTTGCGTCAGTCCGAACAAAATATATATTTTTTAATACGTCCTCCTCGTTCATCTGGTAGAAATTACTTTATTTTTTTTCAAATATATTCAATATTAAATGTACAGTTTTGATTTTGTTACTATTTTATATATTACAACATAATTAACGCCAGACTTCATGCACCGCAAGAGTATTGACTTAAAAGCATAATACAATGACGAAAACTTATATTTTTTTAAGTTTACTGTTGAAAAAATGAGTGTTGACCCTAACATTATTTTATACATTTAAAATTGAGTCTTATTTTTCTTGAATTGAGATTGAATTTTCTTTGGCTCAATCGGCATAGGTGGGGCAAAATGGTTTTTTTTATGTGGCTGTCTGTGTCACTGCGTTATTCTTAACTACGCAATGGATAATGATACGTTTTTCACCGTTATTTAGATAATTTATTCGGGAACGTTTATGTGTGTAGTACATTACTATTAAACTTACATAATTATAATACAGAAAACTTGATGTTTTCTCGGGTCGTAAACACCGTACGAAGAAGGGCTGATTCGCTAGTTGCTCTGTTACTAATAAATATGTTCTTTACAGACGGCTGGACATTAGATCGTGTACCCGTGATGGGCAAATGCAAGTCGCTGCCGCTACCAGCCCCCGACACGTGGCACAGAGTGCAGGTTACCTTCGTCTGTCACTATGACAGAGTCTACGTTCAACTGCTGTCGGAGAATGAGCAAGGTGAGAGTTATTTATTCAACGGGGGAATGACTATTTCATAAAAAAATAAATTCAATGGGATAAAATGAACTGAGGGTTGTATTAATGATTTTAATTCGGTAAATAAATACTTATTACGAACCACAAAAGCTGCTACAAAGTGTAAAATTATTTTAGTTTCGAATGTGGGTGGCAGTCTGAGAATATACTAAAACCAAAGGTTTGTTTCCGAAACTAGGTTTTATTTAACTTACAATGTTCGTTTGTAAGTTGTTTTGTTCTTGACTGTATATGATTTGGTTACAAACATCAATACAAATGTGCAATGTTATGTTGCGACAGAGCCTGAGATACCCAGCTTCGGTGTGGTACTGCCACCGACGACGCTGGCAGCCTTGGTTCGAGACATGAACAGCCGCGCTGCACAAGTCGCGTGTAAACCACTTACGGTAACTATCAATATCTCACCATCATCTGCCTAGCCTTTTCCAACTATGTTGGGGTTCGCTTCCAGTCTAACCAGTTGCAGCTACAGCCCTAGTCGCCGCAGGAGACGCCCTGGGCGTCGGGAATCCCAGGCTGATTCCCGGCCACCGTAGGCACGGGCTTGCGGACGGCGAGTAATGGGTCGCTCGCTGTCCGTTAAGGACCAAGCCCGGGTCGACGGCGCGTTGTTCCGCAAGGATCGATGCATGCCAAAAAAAAAAAAGTTGCAGCTGAATACTAGCATTTTACATGGTGGATGGCCTATCTGACCTCTACAACCCAGTTGCTGGGTTCTACGGTACCCCTTGGTAAGACTTGTTGTCAGACTTTCGACGACCCGTAACGACTGTCAAAGATCCACAAATGACAGCCAGGACCAACGGCTTAACGCGCTTTCCGAGGTACGGAGGGTACTTGGTATGTAAAGATGGTCACCCATCCATGAATCAACCACGGCAAGCGCAGCTTAACCTGATCGATCGACCCGTTCGGATTATATTACTTAGCCACAAGCCCCCAACTATCAATATCAATGCTAATGTTACAAGTGGTAACAGGTATGAGCATGTATGTAGGGGTAATCTTCAGAACTGCTGATCCGATTGCGAAAATTCTTTCTCTAATGGGAGCTTCAGTATTGCCGAGGGTCCATAGGATATATTTTGTTTTAGTTAAAACAAAAAGTTACACGCCGAAGAAATCGCGGGCAGAAGCTAAATAGCTTAAACGATATGGTGATGTGCGCTTAAAGTTCGCTGTCATTGCACCTGATGCTATAGCCTGACCGTTGCCGCTGTACCGCGCCTTAGGTTTGCGCGTCGAGGCGGGGAACGGGACGCTGTGAGTGTTAACGAATGAGTCGCTTGCACTGACGTATGAGCGTCTTGCACTGACGTATGAGCGGCTTGCACCGACGTATGAGCGGCTTGCACCGACGTATGAACGGTTTGCACTGACGGATGAGCGGGTTGCACTGACGAGTGAGTGGCTTGCATTGCCGAGTGAGTGGCTTGCACTGCCGAGTGAGCGGGTTGCACTGACGGGTGAGTGGCTTGCACTGCCGAGCGAGCGGGTTGCACTGACGAGTGAGTGGCTTGCACTGCGGAGTGAGTGGCTTGCACTGCCGAGTGAGCGGGTTGCACTGACGAGTGGCTTGCACTGCCGAGTGAGCGGCTTGCACTGAAGAGTGAGTGGCTTGCACTGCTAAGTGAGCGGCTTGTACTGCCGAGTGAGCGAGTTGCACTGACGAGTGAGTGGCTTGCACTACCGAAAGAGCGGGTTGCACTGACGAGTGAGCGGCTTGTACTGCCGAGTGAGCGAGTTGCACTGACGAGTGAGTGGCTTGCACTACCGAAAGAGCGGGTTGCACTGCCGAGTGAGCGGGTTGCACTGCCGAGTGAGCGGGTTGTACTGCCGAGTGTGCGGGTTGCACTGCCGAGTGAGCGGCTTGCACTGCCGAGTGAGCGGGTTGCACTGCCGAGTGAGCGGGTTGCACTGACGAGTGAGTGGCTTGCACTGCGGAGTGAGTGGCTTGCACTGCCGAGTGAGCGGGTTGCACTGACGAGTGGCTTGCACTGCCGAGTGAGCGGCTTGCACTGAAGAGTGAGTGGCTTGCACTGCTAAGTGAGCGGCTTGTACTGCCGAGTGAGCGAGTTGCACTGACGAGTGAGTGGCTTGCACTACCGAAAGAGCGGGTTGCACTGACGAGTGAGTGGCTTGCACTGCCGAGTGAGCGGGTTGCACTGACGAGTGAGTGGCTTGCACTGCCGAGTGAGCGGCTTGCACTGCCGAGTGAGCGGGTTGCACTGCCGAGTGAGCGGGTTGTACTGCCGAGTGTGCGGGTTGCACTGCCGAGTGAGCGGCTTGCACTGCCGAGTGAGCGGGTTGCACTGCCGAGTGAGCGGGTTGTACTGCCGAGTGTGCGGGTTGCACTGCCGAGTGAGCGGCTTGCACTGCCGAGTGAGCGGCTTGCACTGCCGAGTGAGTGGCTTGCACTGCTCCCCTGTCGCGCCGCGCGCATACATAAGGCGCGGTACAGCGGTATCGGTCAGGCTATAGTGATTGACACTATTGACGCTCACTTCACCTCAGTTCTCAGCGTGAGATTTTTCAGAATAGATCGGCTGATACTGTAAATGTTTTCGCGACGAAGTATTCTTTGCTACCATAATACAATAGTACTGCTAGTTTGACTGTCTTGTAAATAACAGGAAATGTAATCACTGAATGAGCTGCAAACACACTATAAATAATAATCAGAATTATTGTGAATGATATTGCTAATCCATTGCGTCATATGTTCGACAAAATTGTCTGCTCTACAACGTAAATAACGCAATGAATGTTGTTGAACTAGCGAAATTAAAGGCATTCGTACTGATAATTTGTTACGCAATTCCCCCGCTGGTTTCCTATTAAGGATTGATCTTTGATTACAGCATCCAACCAATACCTTCGAGAAGAACACCATTACATACCGAGATCCTCTGTGCCTCGGAAAGCAGGTTAAGCCGATAATCCCGGCTGGTAGTCGTAGATCTTTTGACAGTCATTACGGGTAATCAGAAACCCAAAAGTCTGAAAACTCGTCTTACCAAGGGGTATTGTGTTATCCAGTAACTGTTGTGGAGATCAGATTGGCGACTACCTATTTCCGGACTGTATTTTCCATGTATAATACTGGTTTATACTACTATAATACTGCATTCGATTAGACTGAAGGCTGACCCCAACATAGTTGGGAAAAGCTAGGCACATTGATATTTTGTTCTCATGTTCTGTACTTCCTTCTCTCTTGCTCTAATCGTTTAATCGTTCGTAAAAACTAATCGTTTTGCGCACCAATGGTAACATTTTTTAATTCCAAACTGGGCAAAAAAATAGTTTCGTAAGCTAATTTTAGGGGGCGTCCATTAATTACGTGAAGTGTTTAGAGGGGGAGGGTGTCGTGGAGAATCTCACCCAATCTCACATGAGGGAGAGGGGGGTCTCGGTAAATATCACGTAATTTATATTTTTTTCCGTAAAGAAACATTGTAAAATTGCGAGAAAACTGTGTTTATTAAATTAAGTAAAACATATTTTCCGCCAATATGGCTAAATAGTACAAAATCATATTTATCGCGGTTATGCGAACGACACAAAGTAGCACAGTAGCTCCTCGATTGTTAAACCACCATTGGCCAGCCAAGCCAGCCAAAACGCAATGCATAAATCCATCGCAAATAAGCACAGATTAAAGTTTTTACACAAAAAATACGCACTTTGAAATATCTCACGTGATATTATGGAGAAGAAGGGAGGATTGAGCCAAATCTCACCGACATCTCAACAGAGTGGGGGTAAGAGTTGAAAAATCGCCAATAATGCCTCACGTAATTAATGGACACCCCCTTACCCGTGAGAGCTACTTCCAAATAGGGTCTACTATGCGAAGGTATTCGCTTCATTATTGGTAAATATACAAGACTTCATTTTAACCTACAACTGTCCGAAAATATAGGAATCGGCCCTAAGTTATTAACATCTAGTTTATTTATTTGTTTGTCAGATAACTCCAGCGCCAGGCGAGCTGGTGGCTGCGCTGTACCCGCCCGATAACCACTGGTACCGCGCGAGAGTGCTCTCCCTCACGAGGGCTGACCAGACTGTCGAGGTAACGGCAATATTTTAAAACAGGATAAAATTGTAACCAGTGTAACCATGAATTGTGATGATTTTACGCCCCTCAGCGTAGAAAGTTTTTATCGGTTAAAAAAGAAATAGACAGAAAAAGACAGCAGATTCTTCTGCCATATTTTCTTCTGTCTTTCTCTCCTTGCCATATTTGATCAAAATCCGTTATGTGGTTTGGGCATAAAAAGGTAACGTACAAGCAGACAGTTACTTCCGAATTTATAATATTAGTATGCGTGAAGTTTTTTGTGTAAACTTCACAGACGTCGCTAATAATTTAATTTGACCTTGAAGATGTTTTAACCAGGTGTTGTACGTAGACTACGGCACAGTGCTGTGGGTGAAGGAAGACCAGCTGCGCTCCCTAGAGCCCCGCCAGGTGGCGCTGCCCATGCAGGCCACGCGCTGCGTGCTGGCCGGCGTGCGCGCGCGCTCGCACCAGAGCCAGCAGTGGGCGCAGGCCAAGAAGGTGCTCAGCGACTTGGTGCAGAACAAGACGCTTGATATGCATGTCATGTAAGTCTATTGCCACAGACGAACCACTCGTACTTACCGTGGTTTATCGCCCATATATTTGTTTCCGTATGGTGCCGGACGTAAACGAATAGCACCATCCCATTTCTTCAAATCCCCCCTTTTGGGGGAGGCTTATGTCCAGCAGTGGACGTCTTTATGAAACGACGGACGATATGAAAATGATGATATTTGATGGAACTTAGAATTGGCTAAGGGCCAGTTTTTTGATCCGTAGTCAAACCGTATAACCATTTGTTAGATTAACCATAGACAACTGATCAACTAATGGTTAAAGGGCTATCACATCATTCAATATCTATTTTAACTAATGTCAAACTTAACCATTGGATAAACCTAACAACCATTGGCATCATATTGCCAATGTTATAAGAACCCGTTTCCTAAAAATAGCTATGGTTTTATAACGAAGCGTCTTTTTGACTGTGTAAATGTCAAACCTTTGAATAAATTGTATTAAAATCAAATAAAATATCACGAGATTGAAATAAAGCTATTTTCTCTCCAAGTACATTATTAATATTCTTAAGTTTTCGCCTCGGTCGCCAAACATCTTCAAAATGTCACGAAACATGCAAAAATCAAACAAGTAACAAAATACCTTTGCACAAAGCAGTTGCAGCAGTAACACATTTAAATGTACAAAACAGATGTTGTGTTTGAGTTAACCATCCGCCATATTGTTTAACCCTCCAACATTGGATGGTTAAATATTTCAACTAATAGTTAGTTATATGACCATTGGTTCAACTAACAATTGATCAAAAAACACATTTTGCTGAAATTTAACCATTACTTACAATTTTTACCAAAAAACCGGCCCTTAATGTATTACAATATAGGTACAGGGTCAAATTAATTTAGTTGGCAATACTTTACCCACGTGTTTGGGTATCGATTTCGAAAATTAATGTAACAAAAAAAGAATTGTGACATGTACAAACGCCAGCATATCAAGTTACCCCAATCTGTCAAATTTCTGTGATAAGTTTTCAACCCTAATACAAAACAATAAGGTTCATATTCAATTGGGAAAATTTGACAGTTTGGGATAGCTTGATATGCTAGCGTCTGTACATTAAGGGAACCAAACGACTGATAGGTTTATGGTTTCTGTAAATTCGTAAAAATGTCTAAGTTCCACGAAAAATTACAATAACAGCTGATTGATATATACAGTGGTGGTCATTTAATTAAAAACACTTATTTAAAGGGAAGTTTTTTTTTTCGACTAATAAGTATAACTAATTGCATGTAATTTTTTTGTATTCCTCTCGGTATCGCAAAACTTTTCCATACTAGCGGTACATTCGTTGATACATATAATCGGCTAGAAAATAAATAGAAACTCAAACTCAAAGCATTTATTTCAATTAAACCATTTACAGACACTTTTGAATTGTCACAAAGTCGATCAGTTGGAAAGTTGAAGCTAGTTGCCCATTGCAAAACGTAGATCTCTATGGAGAAGAACGGGCCAGAAACTCCACGGACACTCTTTTGAAATCAAGTTGAATATTACAAAATCTACAGATAAACTATACATTACATCTGAACCTAGTATTACTACTTACTGGCTGCTCACATAATTAAGAACGCTGAATAGTTAATGTTTTTATTCAAATTTGAATAGAGACCTTTCTGTGGCTCTGTGGTTGTAGGTCACTATTCGTATAATGTTGGCGCCATTTAGTGCTGTAAAAGTCTTAAGGAGGCGCAGTAAGCCAGAAAAAATCAAGTTTCACCTTCACCTCGTCGCCTGCTCTGCCCCTCTTTTCAGACACGACGAAATCAAAACACAATTCCTTTCCGCCAGCAGAAACTTTTTGCCCGGCAAAAAGAAAAATATTTTAATGAAATTCTTCATTAGGTATAATCATATTTCCTTTGCATATACTATGCACTAATCTCGAATTTAGAATCTTGGCTTACTACCATTTTTTGGGACTAGAAACTCAAAAGGGACGTGACAAAGTTCAAATTCAAGTACATAACCTAATTTATTTAGGACCATATTACTTCACACGTTGAATTTTTTTTTTTTTAATGTTGATTTTAAACATCATTCGTGCATCGTCATTTGACATGTGTGTCAAGCAAATATTTCCTTTTTATAGAGGAAGTACATACTGTTTGCTTTATTGCTACAAGGATCTTTTGGCGTCTGAACGACATTGACTGGGGGGCGTTGTTGGTAAACATTTGTGAAATTGTCACATAAATTGTATTGGAAAAACAAGATGGTGCGTTAGTTTCAATTTAAGCCGCGCGCCGTAAGATTCCTGTACCGTTGAAGTATGAACCTCCCTATCAAAAACATTTGCAAATAAAAACATGCCGATGATGATTTTGTATAAGGGAAAAGCAGAATTGTCAGCTTCGCCAATAAAATAACTGATATCCAAATAGGTGCCAAGTTATTTGGATCTTAAAGAAAGTCAAGTTTGACAGTTCCTTGTTTTAATTAATTAAACTTTGTGTACAATAACAGTACGAAGACGGACTTAATGCCTGAGGCGTTCTCAGCCAATAACTTTTTTGTCGACGAAGCCGAAAATGCTAAACAATGTGACTCGTAACTTCTTTTACTCATTCATGCATACATAAACTCACGCGCCGTTCCGTTGCTGTCTATAATAAAGTTTATTTTTAGTTTTCTAGTTCTTTTTTAGTATCTTTTTTACCTTTCAACTTAATTTTGTTTTTTTTTTTTGCTATATGCAAAAGCAAATGTTTCGTGTAAGGTAAAAAACTGGGGTACTTCACTAAACTTCACACTCTGTACCCTTGGATAGTTGGGTCCGCGCGTAAACAAATTCCGATCCTTACTTAATAACAATAAGATCTCAAATTGGCTGGTGGCCTATGTTGTAAATTATTGCCGCGAGAAAATTGACCGAAATTCTGAGCAAAAGTGCTAGTTGCTTTACAGTACTTAGTACTTTCATGTATACCAATCAAAAATCTGTCAAGTTAAATGTATGTCATCTTGAGTTCATAAACATCAACAACACCATTTGTGTTATAGTTTATACTTTGTGGCCGTCGAGTAGAAAGTTTGTTGTCAGTGTGGTTTTGACAGTTTGGGAACAAATATTCTTCTGAAATAGTCTACATTTATAAGGACCCAGACAAAGATCGTTAGAAACGAAAGCCAAAATGACAGATTGTAGAAGGATATCTACGGTGCGATGTCAAAAATGGAGAAACGAAATGTCACTTTGTATTGAAAAAGCTCTGTCTATTCTTCGTAGAAATAGAAAGCGTCATGCTAAGCCTGCTGTTTCGCGAGCAATGTGCCCTGCTCACTGCCACTTAAGTTTGGCAATTCTTCGAGCTATGTTGGTGACCTTCGTTCTCCTGCGGATCTCTTAATTCCTGATTAGATCACGTTGGGAGACTCCAAGCAAAGCATTTTTAGCCTTCTAATAAGGCCCATTGTGAGCGACCACGTTTCAGTACCATGCTACTACTAAAATGCATGTTGTCTTATTTCCAGCGCCCGAGACTACGACGAGATAGCCGTGGAACTGTTCAACGAAGAAGGTCACAACATAGCCGAGCTGCTGGCGGTCGCCAACATGGTGGAACTGACTGACTACCAAATCGTCGATGACTCAGCCGTCACCAAGAAGATTGTCGTGCCCTAGACACGTACTTAGGTATAAGAATAATTTTTATTTTGACGTAGCTATGGCATAAGCAGTATATAAATATAGCAAGTTCGTTCATGCAAAACACGGAGTTTGGAAGAGACTGTCACTCTTATAAGAGTTTCGAAGAAGATGTATATTAACTTTACGCTATGAATTATTAAAACAACATATGTAAATAAAGAGGTTAGACTTTACTTTGGTGTAAATGAAGGGTTTCATACTAATTTGGACTTTATTCTTCAAAAGTTAATGTTCATATTTGTATGAAAGGCTTGCTGACATTCTCTTAAACGAATATGAACATTATTTGCACAAGACTATAGTTTATATTCGTATGAAACGCTTACATAGTAAAGTCAAAGTACAATCAGTGTATCTTGCCGTTAGAAGAGCTCAGCTTTGTTCGCTTATAATTGTGTAACAGTCCCTTTTTAAAACCCCATGTGTGACATTAACGCCTAAGTACTTTAAGTGTAAAACAAATTTTAGTACTGCCCGGTTTCTAAAACCATAGTCAAGTCACTAATTTGTAAATGTTAAGGTGGAAACACCAAAAGTTTGCAATTTCAAACAAAACGTCTATCATCTTTTTAGGATAGTACCTCACAGATTTGAGTGGACATGTGCAGGCAGTGCAAGCATTAGTCAGAATTATTTATTGACTCTATACACTGTCTACGCTATCTTCCGATAGTTTCTTTCAGGCTATATAGTAGGAACCAAAGAGTTCGGCCTTATAAAATAAGTTAGATCCATGACACGTCTCTTGAATATGCACGTGACTTCATTGTTCTTCTAGATAACGAGTATCTTATCTGGCATAATGATTATTTTATACAATAAAATCTCATGAATATGTGCCTAAAGCTACCGTTTCTTACAAGAACGGAGACATTATGACACACGACCATTATGAAAATGATGCCAGCGTAGTTTGTCTTTACGATGTCAAAAAACGCTCTCTAGGGCACACCAACTCACTTTCATAAATAACGTTTAACTGACGTTATTCGTCGGTAAATTACAGACGCTATAAAGCGGCTACCGCTCAAGTTCAAGAAACACGTAGTGTTACTCACAAAGCTATATTCAGATTTACCAAGACTCCTTTTTGAGATTTCTAGCTTGTAATAATGTGACAGGCCTAAGTCTTTCTCTTTTGGCTAAAATTCACTTTATATTATCAATGTTACTCAATATTAAATTGAAGCACAAATTAGAAAAAAAAATGTAAGGATAAGCTTTTTATAAAAAACCTCGATGATTTTGTTTCGATAGTTTGTTTTTTACTACTTTTCTTATGTAATTAAGAAGTTTCTAAGCATTAGTGTATATTTGTGATTTATATTCGTCGCAGAATACCTGGGAAAATCGTTTTTCTTTTTTGAGATCGGATTATTGAAAACTAAGAATGATTTTCGAATAAACGAGCTAATATTAATAGACAAAAACAGCCTATTTAGGGCGATAGGAAACTTGTTTCCTAATTGGTTAGTCAGAACATGTCTCGAATGTAGAGCTGTTAACCAATCATGCGCATGCGGCAGTGTAAAACGTCCATATTAGCCAATCAGCGTTCATATTCATCATCGTTATTCGCGTTTCGCGGTTAACCTAAGATAAGCTAACGTATTACCAAAAATCCTGATATTAACTATTTACTAGGACGACAATCTTTCATAGTTTCCGTTAATCCGGTTCTTCACAAAATCCTAGGATTTCGAAAAAAAAAAATCCCTTTTCTTCTGCGACTTATACCAAGTAGTTTACGTTAAAATGGAATGATCATAAACGCATTCTTTCTCGTGAATTTAATAAGAAATGCAGGGTGGCAGGGAGGGACATCGACGCGCAAAGTATTATATATATATATATAAAGTAAGAATTCAGCACCCCTAGCAAATAAATTTGTCAACCGTTATCAAAATCAGGTAAAATGTCCATTTTCTTTAAAACAGCTGATTATATTTTACTACAATATCATAATTTTGAAAAGTAACTTTTCAAAAAACCCATTTTTGAAAAGTGTCCTAATTAGATTTAAAGTGCTAATAAACCACTAAAAAACACAACATTTTTTTATTTATTCGATTAGTGCCGTAAAAATGTATTTAAATTTTACTTTTTCAAATTTCGTGCGTGACGAAAACGCTGGACGCAGTGGACGTCATAAGGCTCTGTTGGTACCTGGTTGGTACGCTGTATAGACAAATGCGCTGATATTTTATATGATAATTGTTTATACCTAATTGAAAAAATGAGTTATTATTTTACTTATCGTTGGTTTGCTGTTCCTGAATGAAAAATATTATTTAAATAAAAAATACTGTGGTTACCAAAATGGTAAAAGTACAGAGTTGTTCAATTCACACGCCGTATTACTATTACGTAATAACATGGCGACTACTATTTCATGGTGTTGAAAAACAGATTAAAAAAACTGAAATGTTTGAATTGAATTTTAAAATTTATTTTGTTATTTCATGAACACATTGTCCGACTGCATTTTGCCTAAGCTAACTCAATAATCTATTTTTAGATTTTATCTCGTATAGAGTAAAATACCGTATTAAACCTCCGTTAAAATGTATGGCACAGCAATTTTGTTTTTTTTTAATAACCGGTAAAAAAAATATTTAATAACAGGTTTCGCGTCGATGTCCCTGCCACTCTGTATAGTGTGCGTCTATGTAGAATTGAAAGCATTATTATTTGTAATAAATAAAACTCATCATTCCGTTGCAAGCCTTTTCTAAAAAGTAAGTGTTTATTTTAGTTCTAAGGAGTTTGTGGATTCAGTTTCGATGGAATTGTGGTGCGATTGTTATTAAATGAGAAGTGAGGTGATAATACTGACGAATACTATAATTATGTGCTTGTGTTAAACACGACATACATAGTAAATAGGTAGTAAAGAAGTATATAGATAGTTCAATCCATGAAGACGCGCCCCACTTTTTGACACTTGCACTGAAAGCGGTCAAAAACAAAGGAAAGAGGCACAGAGGGGCGCGTCATCGTAGATTGAACGATCTGTACTGGGTCAAATAAAGTTAGCTAGCGCAACTTCGCAGACTTGATTTCGATATCTAAACATGATAAAAAGGGAAAAGTTTTTGATGAGTTTAGTGTAGTTGCTGGAAGAATGAATTTAGAAAAAAAAAATCCATGGTGCATATAGATACCAATACCCCATCATCACGTTTACGACTGCGGAAATTCGCGAGCTAATTTAATTTGATTTTCTCGACGTATTTTTTTTACTTGTTTTATTTCGTTAGCTAGCTAGCTCTTGTCAAAGCAAGTATATGCTCGAATATTAATCGAAGATGTTTAGATATTTACTTCTGCTATACATTAAAATTTGTGTATAAAATTGAGCATTTGTGATATGGCCTGTTTGGGCACATGAAAAGACGCGGGGACTGTTTGTTGATATAGAATAAAGAAGCTGAACAAAAAAGGCTTATATGTATTGCTTTAATTATGAGCTATGCTTTTAGTTCTTTAGCGAAATTATTTGAAATCTTTCAATTCAAATTAGTTAATGTTGTCTAACCTAACCAAAAGAGTTTTCTTTCACAAGGTTTGGCTGCTTACTGTGCATCAACTCTGTCTAATTTCAGCAACAATGCTTTACAATCAAATTCTTTAATTAACATACAATTAATTTATCATCTTAAAAAAATGTAGATTAGTGTATAATAGCAAATAATGCTTTAGTGCACACCAAAATTGTAACACAGTCATTTACAAAATCATTCATTTTATGGGGAAAAATCAACGAATTGTTACTATTCGTGGTGATTGCATTGCGTTGCTCAATGTGAACCCATCTTGAGCTTTTAAATTTAAAGTAGATAAAAAAATACTTTAATTTTTTGATTAATCAATTAAATTATGTTTTGTGATGATCAAAATATAGGTAGTTATATGATAAACTCACGCCTCCTCATGGGGGTAAGCAGTAACTAAAGAAAGCCACCTACTAAGATCCTTACATAGTCCTAATGCTTCATTTATGTTTATACACATGTATAAGCGAAAGCGTGTCGTAAACCCAGCGTGCATGATGCCAGTATTATAAATGATGCAGTGTGGTGTATAACCAGATGGTCATACAGGCACGCACCATTATATACTACGCACCATTTAATACGTACTCCAGTCATTTACTATGTATTTAATGCCCCAACTTATTTAATATTATTTGTGATAGAATTTAAATTTTAGTTTTTAATACATGTTAGTTGATTTTTGAGCAGATTCCTATTTTAGTGATAATTTTTTTAAGTTTGTAACAAGCTCAAGTTGGAAATAACTGTTGTATGATTTGAAATAAAGTTTTTTGGAATAACAGCACGTTTTTTTTTAGCTATAAGTGAAATAGACAACTGAAATATTTTATACCCCTTTCAAACTCAGCAAGGTTGTAAGAAAAATGCAGAATATTAATAAGAGTTTTATTTCAACGGATCGACGCAAAAGAACCACTCCATAGCCCCTGCGTTAAGGCACTTCACTCCGCATATTATTTTCTAATACAAATGAAATAGTATAGACATCCAGTGAAGCAAACACACTCACCACAGTGAGATAAACAGAACCAAAACCAAAACAGTGCCAAAACCAGACCGAAACAGATTCAGATTGAGATTCTAGATACTTGTATAGGGCATATAGTCAAGGCGATTTTGACTTCATTCGCCCAGGCAAGGCAAAGCTAAAAATCGCATTTCAGCCCATGCTTCCAAAATTCATATGTATATCAGAATTCTCCTAAACTACCTCAAATATAGCCCTCTATTTTGTTCTTGCCTGACGACTCTTCAAAATCCAACCCTGGTGATAATATACTCTTGGTATGGTCTTGCTCTCTGTATTTTAAACCAGAGATCACAATCCCACAGGGGGCTCCTTCAAAACTTGAATATATGAAACAGATTGATAAACATTACCATTTGGTATACAGTCATAATGATATACTACCTAATTCTTACAAGACTAGAAATTAATATCAATAGGTACATGAAATACTTAGTTATTATAGTTAATATTGTATGATTATAATTATAAAAACCATTGAACACTCCAGGCGAAAACGATTGTAAAACTACGAGTACCTACATGAATATTTATGATCTAAAGTTAGTTTTATGAAGAATTTTATGTCATGGAAAACCTGATCATTCTGACTAGAAAACTAATTAAGTACTGGGAGAAAAAATTCTTCCATTGTAGTTTGGAATTGTCAACTGCCAATATTGTTTTTCATTATGGTTGAAGTACAAAGTTGATTCATAGTAATGTTTTTATTTTTAGAGCAGCCAGAAAATACCTGGATAATTTCTTATAATAATATATTAGTGGTTATAAATACAGAATGAATGACTAGACACCTTATTGCTAGCTGCCCAAGCTACATGTACAGCAAACCAGCATTACATATTTTGGCAAATTGAAACCGTATATATCAGCAGAATATATTGTAAAGCAAGATGATTATATGGTTATAATGTAACTTTAAACATCATTAATAAACAGTTTAGGTAACTCTGACTCTAGACGAATTACCCTTACTAAGGAGGTAAGGCTCCAGTTATCATAGGGATTAGAACTCTTTGGTGTATACTCAGGAGCCACAAAGGTACTGTAGTATGATATTAGTTCATGGGACTGATCTCCATCCAAGTCTGCTATCATCAACGACTTCTCCTGGTATTCTAAGTCAGGCTGGCAGAGTGGCAGTGGTGTCTTGCTTTCTATGGGTCCTCGTACACATATCTGCACAATATCCGTCTGACTAATGTTCACATTGTGGGTCTGCAGTTTGTCAAACAGCACCAGAACTATCCTCTCAGAAATGTCATGAACTGTAAAGTTAGTATACTTAATGAAAGCCGATATTGAAGCAACATCTATACTGGAACGATAGAACATGTCGTTGATGTTCTTTGGACTCTGATTCTGAACATTGTATCTGACTTCGTCAATTTTAAGTGCACCCTTTGCCAGGTGTGCACTGTTCCACTGTCATAATTTTAACACAAACCCTCGTATGGAGTTTGCAAAAGCAAAAGAGCTGGGCTTCATAGCATAAACATTGTTGGCAGTGTACTCCCAGCTGACATTAGTTGTTCCATTTCTTTCCAACATCAGTTTCAGATAGACTCTGCAAGAATTTGGGCATTCTCCTGAATTTTCCACTTTCAATTTTCCTGGACCATTTGTGAATGTTTCTATAGTGTTCCCAATGTTCTTTTTCATGCTTACATTGATTCTTTTTAAGACTGTTGGTGGAGGCTGGTTATGATTGATAGGTAGATCCTTTTTCAGCATTTTCTTCAATACTGTAAATGATATGAGTCTCACAGCTTCAGTTGTGCCATTCTTACAAATGTATGTGACTGTGTCCATCTCGGGTAGAAGTTTTACAGACAAACAATCATCTATGGGAATTGGTTCTGCCATAATAACCCCTGTTGCACCAGATATCATCAGTAAAGAGTTGTGATTTGTGCTGGGATACACCGTGGCAACAGTCAGCAAATCATTAACTTTATCATCATTCATATCTTTCACCATAACAGGGAAGTCTATAGCCACTACTTTGTTCAGGTCCTTGCCTTGCTTGTGTATGTGCCAGTAATATGTTCCCGATACAGAGTCTAAGGCAGCCAGTAGTCCCTCAGTACCTGACACAATGCAGTCCTTCTGTTTATCCCTGTTCACATCAAGCAAGTGACAGTTAATATCAGTTGGTATTCTACTCTCTCTGGTGAACCAGCCAACCTTGCCAGAATTGCCCACAATGAGCACTACACCATTCACATTATCACTGCTGCTCTTAGGTTCTAGCCGCATGTGATTGCCCCGGTATATGAATATCAAGTTCTTTGTGTTCGGTATAGCGCCGTCGACAACTTGCACGGCTCCTGATAGTTCCATGTCGTTGTAAGGCAGTTCCCAGCTGGTCGTCCTATCTTGCCATTCGTTAGCGGCACAGCTGCCGACTTCAGAACAAGGTATACCCCACAGAAATATCACCACGGTGAATATGCACATCAGTATCGAGGCGATGAATGCACAACGGCGCGAGAAAGACATCTTCGTAGATATATCAGATTGCAGGAAGCTTACGTTATCCATTGTGCTTTCCACCGTGTTAACGTTAGTATTGAACTCGTCCATGTCACTTATACTGTAGTTTTTCGACGACTGTAAGCCACTGTTGAAGTCCAGGTTGTTACAACTGTCTGTAGCTTTGATATGCATAGCATTTTCGAGCTTGTCATCCTCGGACTCTGAGTCGGAGAGATTTTGTTTCAGCGGTGCATAAAACCCGCCATTCCCATTAGCCGACATGACGTAGGTCCAAAATTATTTCATTTCACATTGTATTTCTTCAAATTAATAACTTTTCACGATTAGTTACGAATACACAACTCCAATCAATAAACAATAACCCAAAACCACTTTTACGTTTCGTTTCAATTGACATTTATCCCCATTATGCGTGAGGCGTATTTATCGTAACAGATACTAGAGACCAATATAACGTATCTGTTACTTAAAATAACAGACCCTTAAAGACTGTTACCACGGCTGTCACTGTTATTTAAATAAATCAGTCTCCACTCTCCACACAGTAATAAACTGTTACCATGGCTGTTACTTTCATACACACTCACGCACGCAAAGGAAGGAAAATATCAAGGTTATCAATGTCTCTCTCTTCCTCATTAATGAATGACCCTTGCTAAAAAGAGAAACATCAAACACCTATTATTTACTTCGAAATATGTTCTCACTCTTACTAAAGCGCTTAAACTACCTTAACTGTTACTGCCCAGTAACCATTATAAAGAAAAAAAAATATTGATTACATTTTTCTTTATGGCAATTTGTCGAATGCCTTTATTATCTTTAGTTTGGCGGAATTCATCGCAAAATATTCCAGGTTTACACGATTTTCTTGATAACCCAACGAACATAAAATCAATTTTATTGAGAGTAATTTGCCAGGTTTGTTTTGTATTATTGAAATAAAATATATTTTAATTCTCTATTACATATTTTGGAATTAGATACAACCAAAACACAGTTACCGTGTACGGACGCCTTTTATCTACATTGTCTTTGGTTTGACGTTTGACGGGATTGGTCGCAAAATGTTCCGTGTATGTACGACTTTATCCTTACAGTAATAAAGATGATGTTCAATTGAAAGTAATTTGGCTGATTTTTTGTTAACGTTTTTTAAATTTTAAACATTTGACATTTTTATTCTGCTTTCTTTCTTACGAAAGGTGAACTGGTGAATTGTAATTTTTTCGAAAATATTTGTCAGTATTTACAGCGTATTAGTGTTTATATTCGATTTATGTCTAAGTATAGTTTTTAGTTTAGGTTATTCGTCATATAGTTAACTAGTTAGTTCGTTTAGTATAAGTTGTAGGTTGTAGCAGTTATATAGGTATTTTTTAAAATTTGGTAGTTAGTTTTGAATAGTAAAACGTTTGAAAAACAATGGCTAATGTAAATAGAGGAGTTAGTGTTGTGTGGGACCATTTCGTGGATATAGGTGGTCACTACGTGACCTGCAATTTATGTAAAGCGGAATTGTCAATCAAAAACAATCAATTTGCCTAGCCTTTAAAACTGTATTGGGGTCGGCTACCAGACTAACTGGAATTAACCGGATGTCAAAAGAAATATAAATAAATGTGATTCTATAATTTCTCATTACCTCGTCATTCTTTCCTAGTCAATACTTCGGAAACGATTTTCGACTTACAATAAAACGAATTCATTAAGATATTCAATTGAGATTTTAATACGTATTTATCGTCCGTTCAAAAATAACAAGCTGTTATTTACAGATATTTGGATCTGTTATTTTTGAGTAACAGTAACAGTGATAACAGATATCGTGTTTAACCTGTTATATAAAACCCATCTCTAATCCTTGCCTTGCAGCTAGATATTTGCAAAAAATTGCTAGATTGTCCGATATTTTTTTGCCCATACAAGTTGCTAGTAGTAGCTAAATGCTATTATTTTTATTACTATCGTGGTTTGGATAGAAAGCGATCAAATCAAATCAAATCAAAATATTTTATTTCACATAAACCTGCAAGGGCACTTATGAAACGTCAGAAGCTAGGTGCACAGTTCCAATTTGTCGCTTCCTGTGGAGAAGAGCCGGCAAGAAACTCCACGGTTACTCTTTTAAAAATAATTGGATTTTATAATGTTTTCAAATTACAGTGATATTAGATAGGGGAGGACAGTGCAGGCCTGTCAATAAGTACCAGGTACTTAGAGGAATGAAAATATAGAATAGAAACTGTAGGCCTACAACGTTCTCTCATTCACAATATGTAAAAGAATCTATATAAGTAAAATCAACCTATTTAAACCAAGTGATATGATTTCCATGAGAATCACTAATAAATACTCGTTAATACAAGTGTTGTATAATGTCAAATAATGACGAGAATATGTCAGAAAGTGTAAAAAATAAAATTAACATTGTAATTTGGAAGCAGATAATAGACGCTCATGGTGCTAATGAGTTACCAGGGAAGCCACATGTGCAGAAGGAATTAATGCCAAACTTCCTTGTTTTCAACGTAGTCTTTTATCTTATAATATGCTTTTTTGATAAGGACACGTTTGATGTGAGTTTTAAACTTTCCATCGCTAAGTTCTGTAACCGATTTTGGCAACTTGTTATAGAAGCGGATAAGTACTGTTTATTAGAAATGACTTACTAGTTTTAGTTAATCTAAATTTTGGAATCACAATTTCATCTTTACTACGTGTATTTAGATTATGGAAGTCGCATCTTTTTTTGAAAAGACCTAAATTTTTGCGAACATACAAGATATTTTCTAGGATATAAAGAGAAGGCAGAGTTAGTTTGTCAACGTCGTTGAATTTGTTTCTAATAGACTCGCGAGGCCCCATTTTATAGATTGCGCGGATTGCCCTCTTTTGTAGAATGAAAACTGAATCTACGTCAGCTGCCGACCCCCACAGCAGAACGCCATAAGACATAATACTATGAAAATAAGCAAAGTATACTAACCTAGCTGTGGCTACATCAGTCAACTGCCTTATTTTTCTTATTGCGTAAGCAGCTGAGCTTAATCTACTTGAAAGAGCTCTAATGTGGGCACCACATTGCAATTTTGAATCTAAAGTAATTCCTAGAAATACAGTTTCCGAAATAGCATCTAGTTTCTTGCCATCAAGTTTTAAATTTAGCCCTACTTGGGGTACATTTGGTAATGAGAACTTAAGACATTTAGTTTTGTTCGCATTGAGTAAAAAAAATTTTCGCATTGAGCAAAGTTAAAAAGTCATATTTTTTATTATTCAAATATAAACTTGCAATAATGTTTTTTATTCAATGCAGAAAAAGCTGAAGAGGATGATGTCAATGGCTGCGGTTCCATATTTTCTTTTGATGTGCATTTTTCAGCGGTAACACTTTTTAAAGAAATAACGAATCCGGATACGCTACATAATAGTTCCGTTGTTAAAGTTTAAATTTAGGGCAAGATATCTATTTGATGAAACCACGGATTTATCATTCTACACGAACTCTAAAATTTACCACGTTTAGTTTTTCTTTCTAAAATCTACAAAACCTCGAAAGTATTTAGGTACCTACGTCATGCGAAAAGTTGCTAGAAAAAATAGGCTAAAAAATCTAGCTAAAAGTCTGATTAAAATGTAGCTGCCCGACACCGAAAAATTGCTAGAACTAGCTATAAAGTTGCTAAGTTGGCAACGTTGTGCCTTGTTCGTGTTGCCTTGTCCCGGTCCGTCACATGAGTTACCAAATGCTCCGTTCCGTTCTTTGGGCAAGCAATCAAAGAGGACGCGTTTTATTAAGAGGCAGGATAGCCCGCGAAAGTCAAAAAGTCTTGCGTTTTTTGAAAGGGTCAGTGTGACTCCGTGACTGGGATTACGCCTAATACGCACTGCGAATAAAATTTCGTGCGATTTTCGTAATTTCGCTGCAGTTCCCGGCTAAGACGACCGTCTAACATGACCAACAGAAGAACTTATTGTAATTAGATATTAAATTCCCCGAGATTCAAAACCAAGATCGCTTATTAGTGATAAGACTGTCTAATTGTAATTTGTTTATATTGTCCGTCTTTCTTACATATTTTTACTAAGTATAATAAAAGATAAGTATTAAAATAATTATAATTCGTTCAAATAATCGTTTCGTTAATCAGTAATCACTTCACAAATAATATAAGCCTTATTTTTGTTTCCCGAGCCACGTAGAGTTGTAGTCAATAGCTGACTGTAGCTCGAAATTGGGATGGCTCGTCTGGGGAGGTACCCAGCTTTTACAGAATACCAAAGTGAAGTACCAACATTATGTTGCTGCGCTTCAAATGATGTGTGAGGGAACCGGAAGCCCAAGATTTGGGGTGGGAATCGATTGGCAACGCATCAGCAATAAACCTGGAGTTGTGTATGTCTATGGGTGGCGGTGACCCACATCTTCGTTTGCTCACTTGATGGTAAAAAAAACTTAGCGCCTCGATGGCGTGTCGAATAGTGGAAAATTAATCATAAACTCGAAAACCACAATTCCAGGCGCCATCTCAATTAAAAAATCAGAGTTATTTAGTGAAAACTTATCTTTATATGTACTTTAGACTCTTACTATTACTACTTTTAACTTTTTTGTCTGTAAACTATAGAACATAACACTTGCAAGAATAAAACAATATTTGCTGCACATTGATTTTGACACCTAGGCAGGGTCCCACTGATCATGTCCTTTGTCCCACACGGGAAGTCTCCTGTGCATCAGCGTGATCTATTGCTCTATGTCAATCTCATCATTTTCTGGGAACTGCTGTGCGGCCGTCGATCGGGCACAAGACGAAGCACGCGACATCTTGTCGCGCCTGCCAATAGCACCAGTATATAATAATGTACTCTGTGAGCACGACTGAGCTAAACTCGCGAATTTTAATTCGCAGTGTGAACATAGCCATAACTACTTCATACTGTACAAAATATTCGCACGGAAACAATCCGCACCGCATCGCGTTCAATTTGCATCTAAACACAGATTTTTTTCCGCGCGATTTTTTTCCACCGGTGCGGCTGCTCCCATTATGATTCAGCGTGTTACAGAATTGCGATAAAAAAATCGCGGTGCGGACAGGGCCATAGTGGTTAATTGGTTTCGCGCGATTTGAGTTTTCTTTGAAACCGTTCTGTTCACAATATCGAAAACTTAAAATATTGCGCTATTTACAAATACGACTTCCACCGTGGCATCAGTGCTACAGAAACAGCTCGATGTGTATGGGGAAGCTACTCTAAAAGAAAACACGGGACGTTTTTGGTTCTAAAGTTTTCGTGCTGAAAATTGTGGAAGCGGATCCATCACAAACGAGTCCGTTACGTGACTTCGAAATATGTCACGCCACCATAAGACGACCCACTGACAGAATAATGCAGCATTGAAAGTTCGCAATAACGAATAATATAATGACGAACGAATATCGTTACAACCATGGGCGCCGCGGTTGCTATTGTTGATCGAAGGCGCCCCGTGAAATAAAAAAATTATCTTAACATTTTCGAGCTCGCTCTTGCATTCTGCAATCTCTATTCTTTTAAAGAATTAGCCAACAAAGTTTTGTTAAAGTATTTATTATTTAAATTACATTACAATGTTTATATATTTTAGTGCTATTTATTTTAGAAGTACGTTTGTTTAAATATGTAAGTATTTTAGTGTAATTTTTTTATTTTATTTTTCCCTTCTACTATTACACACGTTGTCTACATCTCTTTTTATCTTCTCTCATAGCACAGGTGTGCTAGTGCTGGAAGAGATTTCTGTAGAAATAAGAATTACCTTTGTACCTACGTATTTTTGTGTTCCTCTCTTCTTGTCTGTTTATATGTATGTGCATAAATGGTTATATAAATAAAGTTTCGAACTCTTATTTCCGAAAATCCAATTGATCCTAGGGGGGGTTGGGCACGCCACGATTGCGGCGGTAAGTCCCCTCTTTGAGGAGTGGCTTGAGAGACAGCACGGCATCCTTACCTTCCGCCTGACGCACTCACGGACACGGTTATTTCGGGAGGTTCCTGTTTCGGATAAGGCGGGAGGAAACACCCCGTTGTTTCCACTGCGAAGATCAAGCCCGGGTCGACGGCACGTTGTGTTCCACGCGCGCCTCAAAGAGATGTCAGCACCAACTGGTGGGGTCCATGGTGCAAGGGCTGATGACTGCCAAGGGTGCGGGTTTTTCGAAAGAGATACCGTCGCCCCTGGCACACAGGCAACTGAGGGAACACGGGTGGGTTTTAGTCAGTAAAAGTCTGACACGCCCTCCTGCTCTACCCAGAGCGGGAGAAGTTATTTGATGATTTCCCAGCCTCAAAAAAAAAGAATCCTAGGCTGGGTGCTAATATTATCGAACTTGCTTCCCACGCTATTCATCATCCTACTCTATCTTAAGTCTTAGGTATGCTTCTTTAAAGTATAAATCGACAGTCTCCTTTTCTGTATGCATGGTTAAAATGAAACCTATCCCATTCAAGGCCAGATGGAAAAATAAATCAGGTGGCTTTGCTCGCTTTTGAATAGGTACTACATTCATAACAGATTGTGAAGTGTCTTCAGTACTTACTACGTTTGACAGTGGAATATAGTATTTTCATGTAAGTAACTGTTTTCATGTTTACTTCCACCATGCTGGGGAGTTTGTTCCGCCACTTCTTCTTCCCAGCTAAAGCACTAGGAAGTGGTGAAGGGTGGGCGTTTTGGGGGACTGTCTCATGTACTTTGACGTTCGAAAAGTGCTGATTCTCAGCCTAATTTGAATAAATGACTTTTGATTTTGATTTTGATTTTGATGTTCCACCGTCCACCTTCATAGTGACATAGCGTCCTGTCGTATTTCCATCCTCCAATCCACCGCACTGTGCGACCTATCACAAAAATTGCTTATGTCGACATTGTATGAATGGACAAATAATAAACTAACATATTCGAGGTGAAGTGCAAACATGATCGAGGTCGCTTCGTGGAGCTGAAAACGTACCTATCTGTACCTCTGAAAATAAACTTGCTAGCGCCCATGGTTACAACGAAAACATTTGGTAGCGAAGCACGGAACAACGAATTCACGTTACATGTGTATGTAATCATTAAAATCATCAATAGGTACTAAGTAACTTTAAGTTCATAATCCCATTCAATAAATAGCTTTTTAATGAAATATTCAATGTTGTATTTATGATTTTTCAACATACAACTGACCTTGCCGAAATTGCAAAAAAAAGGTAGGAAAAATTGAAACGAATCGATAGCTTCATACTTAGCTCGTGCCCGATGTGAAAAATAAATAGTTTTTTTTCCTGGGCTATTTTAATTAGTGTCGGTCCACCTGGTAGGAGCCTTTCCAACGCTACGTGTTACGGTGCGCAGTAGCCACTCTAAAACCTTTCGGCCCCATCGGCATCGGCCATCTGAGGCCATAGTGTGAGTTTCATTTGACCATCTCGTGACGTTTGATCGAGATGGTTAAGTGAAATTCACACTAGGGCCTCTGTTCCGCGAGCAACGTGCCTTGCTCACTGCCATTTAAGTTAGGCAATTCTTCGTGCTATGTCGGTTGCCTCTGCATTGCCCTTTGGGTGACTTTTAGTCTTCTAATGAAGGCCATTGTGAGCGACCACGTTTCAATGCCTGAAGTCATCACTGGTAACACGCACTGGCCAAAGGCTGTCGTGTTGAGACACTGGTATGTTAGATAATAACGATACTTCTTAGACCATCTGAGGACGAAATTACAATTTTCTTACTTTTTTGCAATTTTTCAGGCAGTAAAAAATAAGTTTTTTACTGCCTGAAAAAAAAGGTACCTTAGCACATCCTAATAAAACACTTGGTATCGTGGCTAAGTAATAGCAGCCGCACGGGTCGATCCGTCAGGTTAAACGCTTGCCGGGTTTGGTCTATGGATGGGTAATCATCTTTATATACCGAGACTCCCCCGTGCCTTGGAAAGCACGTTAGGCTGTTGGTCCCGGCTGTCATTCGTGGATCTTTGACAGTCGTCAGAATCCCGAAAACCTGACAAACAGGCTTACCAGTAACTGGGTTGTGGAATTCAGATAGGTAGTCACTGCATGTAAAATACTGGTATTCAGCTGCATCCGGTTAGACCTGGAAGCCTTTTTTTTATTACGGAGGGAAGTCCTCATGGATGTCCTCCGCCCCGGGGAGGGCGGAGGGGTATGTCACTCTTACTGACTCAAAACAACCCCGGTGTTCCGTCTCTCACTTGCACCGGGGATCATGGGAATTAGTGTGACTTCCGCGATCCCCGGCTAGTGCCGGCCCGCCTCTGCGGGCCACCTCGCGATAGGGAGGGGGGGGGGCAACATAGTTGAGGAAGGCTAAGCAGATTGATTGATAGTTTATCCTGAGGCCCATATTGAGCAAACGATGCTCACAGAAAGGTTTGTTTAAAAATGAAATGCAAAGCTATACGCAGAATGTATATTTTGTATTGTATATAAATAATTTGCAGTTCTTTCAATACATTAGTCTACAAACATTTAAACACAAGTATTCTCTATTATGTCACACTTATTTAATTGGTGCATTCCCCTTTAAAAATGGTACAAAAATAACTCAGTTTCAAAGAAGACAATTGTCAATTGGTTATATTAAACATGGAGACAACAGACAAGTAAAAATTAAAAGTTATTTTATCATTTTCAGGCTCATTACGTTATTTTAATAATGCGTGTTTATGTATTAAAATATATTCATAGTGTGAAGCCTAAATTTACTCTAATTGAGATTATTCAAGGTACATACATGATCTATCCTATTAGAACGATGGTCCCTACGTACAATCCCCTTAGTGGTAAATACGCGATTTGCATGTTTTGTTTTCGTGACCTTCAGGCCAGCCTATACTATCGTTTAGTTTAACAAATATAATTCTAAGATAGCAAAATGCACTTTAAATCTATCATGACATTACATTAAGTAGAACATGATATACACGTGTTTGAAACTTTGAAGCGCTCTCCTGTAAAATTTGTCATTCGTAGTTAGAGGATTATACGTAGGGACCGTCGAGATATTAGTGAACGTCACTAGCCGAACTTTCCACCGCACGCTAAATTACTTGAGTGCGCGAAACTTAATAAAAACAAATCCACACTTTATTAGCTTTATCGTTTTTCCATTTATTCCACAATTTAGTTTTACCTGAATGTTACTAAGTTTCACGCAAACAATGCATATTATGATACACCAAACCATTACATGGCGACTATATACTTATATTTTCTCATTACTTATTAAAATAAAGAAATAAATAGAAAAACAAAACAAGAATTATGTACATGTTCAGCCTCAAAAATACTTCCATTCGAATTAAATATGACAAAGTAAATTCTCAATATGGTCCATTAATGTTTTGATGGCAGTCTGTTTCAAAACTAGGCTTTATGTGTGTGCCAAGACTGCGGCCTGAAGAGATACGTGTCTATACACCAAACATGGATAGGAACAAGAAAAAAATTAATATAATGTAAGGTTGATGAGTAATTCTAACTTAACCAAGAATAAATAAATAAAAATATAGCTCTATTAAATAGTGTGATGACTTCTTAAGACGATGGACAAGAGTAGGCATTAGTGAACAATTTGCTACAATAATAATATCAGCAGGGGATCGTTAGTCGATGCACACTGTCACGACGGTGTGGCATACGATGGAGATACGTACATTTAACAGAACAGTATACAGGCAATTATTACACAAACAATATTTGAAGTTCAAGGAATCAGTCTTGCGTTATTTTTCTCGAAACATCTTTATATACAGACACAGAATAATTGGCTTAGTAAAAATAATCTGCATAAACATTTCACTAAATACCATAGTTGAGTCCCATTATCAAATACTTAAAAATAATATAATTAACATTTTTAATTTAACTATTCATAAATTATTTTGTTAGTCGGTATTTAAAGGATCCGGCCCTTTCTAGCATCCTGTACTAGACATTACAATGCATATTAATTTGTACAAATAATATAGTAATATTATGATAATGCAAACACGAAGTCCTTAGGAAACTAGCAGCTCAGTTCATCGACCCGTCCACCACCCAATCATAGGAATCAAACTACAATCAGTTGGAGCGATGATCGCTCTCAATCATTTCCGTAATAACTAATATCTTCACTAGGCATCGCTCAGATTGGACTAAATAAATTACTAAGATTAAACATTTCAAGAGTTAGATCGAGTAAGGATATTCTCCGAGATAGTCTATTAATGTGGAAGGTAATGGAAGCAGCCTGTGTTTGGGGGCGCTCCATAGTTTTGGCGTAAGGGGGTTGGAGTCTAGAGCCCTGTGGACGGCGAGGCGGGCCGAGTGGAGGAGGGATGGCGGGTCCTTGCGCAGCGGGGTCTTGAGCATGACAGGCGAGTGTGGGCAGCCCTCGCGGTCTACCCATACAGTGCCGGCCGCACCGCGCTCGCCCACTTGCGTGTAGTGCTGGACCAGCTCCACCACGCATCTGAAGCGCGGCATGTACCTCGCCAGCGGCCTGTCACAGTCTAACCTGCAAACAAAACAACAATTAGCAACTCATTGTAAAGGTCAAAAACATTACCTAACAATTGAATTTCAATCTGCATACACATAATCAATTTTACGTGAGACTGTCTATCAAGAAATCGTTAGTTGAGACACGAATTTAAAATGAAGACGGAAAAAGTAAGCAAGATTCTAATTGTAATCGTCACAGTTAGCAGAACTAATTATCAAAAAAGTTCCAATAAAAAATGACACAATAAAATTAAGGAAAAACGCTTGAGCTGAGTCAACAGTAGCATCGCAACTGAATTACTGTGAACTTGTGACGTAACGATACAGTAGTCAGGCAGAGTAATGGAATAATGGACTTGAGATCACACATGTTTTTTTTTTGGGTGGAAAATCATCAAATAACTTCTCGTGCTCTGGGTAGAGCGGGAGGGCGTGTCAGACTTTTACTGGCTAAAAACCCACCCGTGTTCCTTCATTTTCCTGTGTGCCACGGGCCACGGTATCTCATTCGAACAACCCGCACCCCTGGCAGAAGATCACCCTTTGCGTTAATATTTCGTAAGTTATCATCCATTTAATTATAAGTTCTGGATACGCCGATTTAAATGACGTGTTTAGGTAAATTGTTCAAGAACATTGACTCTCCAATTTTCCGAATTCATTAGCTACCTACTTAGCATAAAAATTCGCTGTTTTAAATGTCAATTAAACTTGTTTTGCAATTATGAACCTAGACTCCTTTGCTTTTACTTCACCTTTCATTAACATGAACAAACTTTTATGATTATTTAATTTTTGTCAATATGAAATGAACCTATTTCCCATAACTCTAAAGTCCACATTTGTTTACAATTCTACATTGTTATAACAGATATCCCTACTATCACAAATGTTACTTATTTAACAAAAAGGTTGGCTTACCTGAAGAAACCTTGTTCGTAGTGTAGCCTGACAGAGGTGGGCCCTCGCTCAGTCTGTACTGACAGTGAGAATATAAAGTTCCTATCGCCAGAGTCCCGGATCACGAACGCACCTATGCTCGCGTCTTTTAGTACTGTTCGGGCGCCCTGTAAAAAAGAAAGAACTTTATAAATTACGTGGAGTAATTTACAATACATATATAGGTACGTTACACAAACATGATATGAAACAAACAAACAGTAAATCTTTCTCTAGCTAAGTATGAAAAACGAATTTAACAATAAAACACTAGATAAAGACCTATTATTCCCATTCACAAGTCATTGACCAATATTTTACATTGATTATGATTTCAAAGGTCGCTGAACTTCAACCTAGTGCTATGATGACTATCGTATATTTGTAAAATACTAAGAAAAAGAACAAAGAAGGATTTGATTAATAAATCTACACAAGATGACTTAATAAACATGAATAGTTTATTTAATTGAGGAAAATATCACTGACAAATACCTATGCTAATTTATTATTACATTGTATTAAATCTGGCTGTCAATCAACTAGCAATCATAGAATACCGTAAATGTCCGAGTCATTATCTGTCATAAATTATTTTTAAGGAAAACTGAATTATGAACTAACCATATTAATGATAAGAAAATCTTCTTAAAGTTTTCCCTGTAGGAAACTTGTTAAGGAAGGATAGACTTTGATTTTGACGTATTTCAATTTTAGAATTAAATGACTTGCATAATAATAATTGGCAAAGGAAATAGACTGATTGAATTTTAGTTGACATTTTCATAATGATACCAAGAGATGGCGCTAGCATGCAGAAAAAATACACACCAGCCAATCCAAACTGCCGTAGTACCAGCCTGACAGCCTTAATGCTCTCAGGGTGTCTGCTAGCCGTCTCAGCTCATCGTTGTATGGTGAGGGTATGAGAGGTGACAGCGGCGTTGTGAGCGGTGAATGTGGCAAGTACGTTGGCTGGACCGTGAAGGGGGGTGGCGTGTGGGGGGAGGAGTGGCACTTTCCCGCACTCGGAGCCACGCAAACCCGTAGCTCGTGCCTGCAGTTGGGGCAGCATGCTACTCCTGTTGACCAACTACTCAGCGGCACCGCCACTTCCACACAGGCATCTGGAAAGATGAAAAGTCATGGTTAGAATAGTGAATATTTTACACCTTTAACATCAGTGGGAAGGTGTTTTCTTACACTTTTATAAGTTTTCTGGACATTACTAGTAACCAGATTTGACAAGTGGTTACAACTTTTTCAATTAAAGATCTCTTCCATTTCACTATGACGTGTATGCATCAGTGCATTACTGATGTCATAACATGCGTTTTATCTTCCAATTAAAGGCTAAAGATTATATAGCCTTTAATTAGAACTACATTCATAAAGGTGAATGGACATGATTGCCATCTGGTGCTGATTACAGACAATGAAACTGATATGGGCAACATGGTTTTACATGTTGAAGATATTAAATTCTATGGAACTTCATAATTCATATAGATATCATGATTAACAGTGGAAATCAATATAATTTTTGTTGATTAATGTAATTTGTTTTTTATTTGTGTATCGAATATTCATTTTACTGCTTTGTAGATTTAGTTTTGGAAAGGAATGACAAAATTAGAACAATAAAATTATAATCATTTCAATATCTTAAGATCTAGAACTGGTAATTATTTAGAATTATTAACTCCTTACCTATCAAGGTTGATTTAAATTTATAAATTATGGAATTAAATTCTGGTCAGTTCTTAATTCCAAGCTTAATTTATACATTTGATTATCAGTCAACATTTATAAATAGCATACAGATGATTGGTGGAGGTTTTGATAATAAAATGTTATAGATGTTTAACATCACAGTATGTACCTTTTTTGATAATAACTGAAGTGTTTTAAAATCAGAATAGAATATCACATTTTTCATTAGGTAAATACATATTTTTTCTCTGAACCTCTCTGCTGTTATCACTGGCCACACAAACATATTTGCTCTCTTATCACACTATTTTTAGATACATTATGCTGATAAGGAGGCTGTGTGTGAATTGTGCTAATCAAACACTGTAAGAACCACATGCAAATATTCTAAAACACAATACACCAAATAACTTGTGACACTTCACTATATTTTTGGTGTGATAGTTTTTTTTGTATTATTTTTTTTGTCATTACCTTTGCTATAAAAAAAAATTGACGTTTAGTCTTTATATTAGTAATATTGCAGGATTGCAGGCTAATTTAGGCGTATTTCTTGTACATTTTCTGATAACGTAACAAAATAGCTTTTTGATCTGTAAACACTGCCTAGACTATTGCCGTAGCAATTTACCGCTAAAACCAAACCAAACAACTTACTTTGAGGAGATAACCTCGCTGCTAATGTCATGTTTAAAGGACAAATTGTTGTTTCTCGCCTTTCAATAAAGCCCATTTGTTCCAAGAACGACGGCTGAGTGTGTTCCTCCCACTTGTGCGGAGGCCACGATTCACTCAAAGTTACACATTCATAGAGCAACACTTAACCACGTCCGCATTCAATATGTCAGCACAATTTAAAACAACCGTCTTACAACGTATGTCTGATACTTTTGAATCTTATTGAAAAACTTTTCCGAAATATTATTAACACTTTTACAAACTGTTTCAATGCACTGAAACGCTTGATACTTTAAATGTCACTGTCACAATTTACTGTCATCCACTCACAACAAAAACTAGAGTAGTCCCTGTTGATACAACAAGTGATTGTAACGTTTTTTTAAACTATGTGCATCGCAGTGAAACGCTAAAAGCGTAATGAATTTGAAGTGCGGTGTGAGGTGCGACCGTCGCGCAATCCGACTCAACTGAACTGACGCGACGCCAGCGCACAGCGCTCTGCGCTTCTCTGTAGACGATAGAACAGATGGAGGGGATTGGCGGACGAGGCTGAGCAAAGCAACAGACAGTGATACGAAACTCGAACGTTCACTGCCTTCTGAGAATTCATTCACCGATAATAATCACTAGTTATCTAGTTATTTGCTATATACATTGTGTTGTACTCATTAATATAATATGTAGCTAGGCAATTCTACGTAAAACTATTTCTCTTTAATGATAACAAATTATGTACTATGAAGCCTTGTTGTTAGACAATAGACGCATTTACAAGTAAATTTTTGTAGGTAGGCATAATTTGTCTAAAATGAAATAAAAAAAATAATTAAAGTCACTTGACACTAAAAGGCAAGCTTAATATAATATTTGACAAGTACCTATTTCCAACTATTAGTTATGGAGGTCCATAATTGATTAACAGCAACAAAAAAATAAAATCTTGACTTAAATACGATTCCTAGTTACGCGTGACCCGGTTACCGGATCGAATTAACTATGGTGATGCGTGCAGCTCTAGTTACGTTCTTTTATTTTGAGTAAATAATTATTTGTTTCAAAATGTAACCAGTGATGGTGTCATTGTTTTTCGATCAGATGAATAAAACAATGAATTTGTATAGTAGGGCAGCTTCTTATGTTCAAGTTTTGTTACAAAGTTGTGTGAGTAACAATTTTGATTCGCAAGTATCATAAATACTATATCAAATAGCTTTCTAAACTATCAAAGTTTGAACTGTGGAAAATTTTCGGAATAAATTGAGAATCAGGTAAGTTCGATTGGTTATCATTATTTTTGTCGCTAATCATTAAAACATTTACAGCGATTTTCCAAGGTCTTTGGTAGAGAACAATGTTGTGAAAGTAACCAGATGGGTAGGCTATAACTTCGGTTGGCTATTAAAATACGGGTCTTTTAACGCTCAAAACAACTAAATAGAGGTTGTAGTCGGGGTGAGTCAGTTTAGAGTAAAAGGGTTTTGTTATTGGCATAAACTTTAATGAAACTCAAAAAAATATAACTAACACATCATTACGACACAAGAGTAGAATTCCAATGCCGCCATACTTATCATATCGTTCAACGCCAACTCCCTTCTACCAACCTAACATTAGCCAATCAGTGGCCAGTATTCGCGCCGGCTACGCTATTATAGGTCGGCGCGAGGCGCATGCGCGAAGGTGCGTTCCAAAACGCATTATGGTAAATATCGTGCTGGCAACTTGCCTCGACCAATGCGTTCAGGGAGACGTTTAGTTACATCCGCTATACACTCCCCCTCGGGTTCGTGAAGGCGTCCTCGCTCAGGAACCCGCTCACTGACGGCAGAAACAGGCTGAATATGACGAGGGCGGCCTCGGTTACGCTTCGGCAGAACTGGATGAAGAGGCGCATCGTCTCTACTAACAAAAGGCGTAAGTTGGGACGCGTGGAACCTGCCTAGGATCTCGTTGGGTTCACTAACATGCGATACAAGGTAAGTAGTTGGACTAACTTTTTTAACCACTGTATAGGGACCGTCTCTCTTTGGTACAAACTTAGCTGATAATCCTTTAACAGCGTTACTCAAAACATGCGACTTTACCAAAACTTGATCACCAACATCAAATTCCTCGGGTTTACGACCCTTATCTGCGTAATCTTTACGTCTGTCCTGTTCCTTCTCTACTTTATCCCTAATAGAAACTAAAGAATCTACGAACCTCTTAAGGTAGGGCGTTATTTGGGGAACAAAGTTATCTTTTTCCAGGACGGCCTTGATATCGAAATGTGCGTCAACGGGTGAACGGAGCTCTCTTGCTAAGGTGAGAAAAGCCGGAGAAACACCGGTTGTTTGGCATAATGCCGAGTTCATTGCGAACCGAACAGAAGGTAAGTGGTTAGGCCACGAAGAATGTTGTGTGTCCACCAATTGGGCTAGCTGCACCTTAAGATCTCTATTTTTCCGCTCGGCCGGGTTTGCCTCAGGGTGATATAAAGGTAACAAGTCCTGTTTAATTCCCAATATATATGTACATTGTTGCATGACAGAAGACACAAATTGTACGCCATTGTCGGATATTATGCGGCGAGGTAAGCCATATCTTAGAAAATACTCCTCTATCAATGTACAAGCACAGACTACTGAGGTGGCGTCTACAAGAGCAAAAAGCTCGACCCACCGAGTAGCTGTATCTTCTACAAGCAAAATGTACTTCTCCCCCTTCTCTCCAGGAGGAAGCGGTCCAAAAAAGTCGATTGCCAAAACCTCTCCCCTTTGATTTAACACTGGGGTCTGTAAAAGTCCTGAAGGCTTCATGTTTGACGACTTGTAGCGTTGGCACGTCGCACAAGACTTAATAAAATCGGCGACAAACCGTCTCATGCCAGGGAAGAAAAATCGCTGTGAAAACTTATGCAAAGTCCGATCAATACCTTGATGGCCAGCAATGGGAGCGTCATGGCATTCCCGCAAGACCTCAAGACGTAAACTCGCAGGAAGTACGAGCTGTGCTTCCTCAACATCGACATCAGGGTTGTACCTGTAAAGGACTCCTTGCTGCATGAAGTATCCTCGTTTGGACCAGCGTTTTTCTTCTACTGCATCGTTATTTTCGAGACCAGTAATTATTTTTTTTATTTCAAGGTCTTCTAACTGAGCAAGTCGGAGATCAGCAGGACTTCTAGTGGGTAAATCAACGACGACGGAACAAATACCGCACTGATCTTTACAGTTTTCCTTGCAGGCAGGACGACTTAGTGTGTCAGCGACCACGTTGGCCTTGCCCGGAGTGTACTCGAACTGAATATTAAACTCCTGTAACTTCAGTGCCCACCGAACTAATCTACCTGATGGCGACTTCAAGCTCAATAACCATTTAAGAGGTTGGTGGTCGCTACCTACAATAATTTGTTGACCTTCAATATATCCTCTAAATCGATCGACTGACCATACTACCGCAAGAGCTTCCCTCTCGGTAGTGCTGTAATTACGCTCGGCAGGGCTCAGAAGGCGGCTTGCATATTCAATAGGGCGTTCGTCCTTGCCTTCACCCTGTAACAATACTGCACCGAGAGCGTAAATGCTTGCGTCTGTACGTAAGATAAACGGTTTACTATAATCAGCTTGGACAAGTATGGGCGCAGACGTTAAGCGATTTTTAAGCTCCTGAAACGCCTGAGTTTGCTTAGGGCCCCATACCCAAGTCTGATTCTTTTTTAACAGGCGAGTAAGGGGTTCAGCTACCTCTGAAAAGTTCAAAATGAACTTTCTGAACCACGAACAGGTCTGAAGAAACGTTCTGAGGTGACGCAGCGAACTAGGTGCTTTCATGTCCGCCACAGCGCGAACTTTGTCATGATCAGGCGAAACCCCATCCTGAGTGATGACATGACCCAAGTATTTCACTTCTTCGCGCGCAAAAACACACTTTTCGCGATTGGCGCGAAGATTGAACATGCGCAACCTCTCAAAAACTGCACGTAAGTCAGCGACGTGTTGATCGAAACCTTCTGATATCACGAGTAAATCATCTTGGTAAGCTAATAAAGTGACATTCTTAAGTGAGGCGCCAGAGCGTAGCTTGTCTATAAGCCGTTGAAAGGTGGACGGAGCGTTTTTCAACCCAAACGGCATCCTTTTAAATCGGTATGTACCAAAAGGAGTCAAAAAGGCCGTTTTATCTCTGTCGCACTCCCTGACTGACACATTCCAAAATCCACTTCTCATATCTAAGGTACTCATTATGCAATTGCGCTTGGTAGACTGCACTAACTCGTCTATAAGCGGCATCGGGTATACGTCGGTTTTTGTTACCGCGTTAAGTTTGCGATAATCTACACAGAAACGAATTTGGCCGTTCTTTTTAGGCACTAACAATGCTGGAGAGCCCCATGCCGATTCGCACTCTTCTATGATGTCGTCAGCTAACATCTTTTCTATTTCCACCTGCATAATCTTTTTTTTTGCAGGAGTGAGCCTATACGGAGGAACCGCGATAGGTGCGTGATCGTCGGTGTCAATGACATGTTCTGCGAAGGTCGTCGGTTCACCTTTTAACTCAAATACGTCCTTATTTTCAGAAAGGAATTGAGCAAGAACGTGACGCTGCTCATCGCTAAGATGTGACGCTTCCCCATCCCTAAGTATACTATTAATAGGCACACTCTCAACGTGGTGTGCTTTTTCAAAGAGAAGATCGAACTGCTCAACACTGTCAGCAAAGTGCCATTTGGCATTACCGAAATCAACACTAATATTAAACTGTATTAAAAAATCTATACCTAAAAGGCTTTCATTATTGTCCGAATCAGGAAAAATTAAAAAATTTACGAGCCTGGTTCTACCTTCAAGAGTCACATTAACCTCGGTAGTAAGTACATTCATTAACTTACTGCTACCATCTGCTAGTTTTACATTTTCCCTACGAGAGGACATAGGATGATCTTTGGCCTTCAGGAGAGCGTATAGCGTATGGCCAGCAACGCAGCTTTTAGCTGCCGAATCTGCCAAAGCAGTACCGTTTTCACCTAAAATACTAATCTTTAGAACGGGCCGAAGATAAGATCGAACATTACTACGATTACCGAAAGAAGTTTGCGAATCACTGGTAATTCCGCACAAATGTTGACAACCGTTAGCGTTTTTAAGATCGATTACATTTTTAGAAACAAATTGAGAACCCCCTGTGTCCTCGGCAAAATGTTCACAATTACTTGCAATATCAGAAATATATTGAGCGTCTCTGGTAATGTTACAAAATGGCTTATAATCACTGGAAACAGGAATAAAATCGCGAGCGCAAGATTTTGATCCGACGGAATTACCAGAAAAAGATTGACAACCATTAAACATTACCGACCGCGACGTACTATTGTTAACCTGTAACGGTGACGCGTACTCCCCCTGATCGCAAGTACTAGTAGTACAAACACACACTTTTGGATTACTACATAAACATACGATAGGTTTCTTAATAATATTATGATCAAAACACGAACAACGATTATTAACACCAACATAACTAATATCGAAATTATCATTTAAAGACACAGAAAGAGGATTATCGTTATCAGAGACGCAAGAAATCCTTTGTGATCTAAAATTATTATTCTTAAAACTACTACACGGTAAAACACAATTTTTACAAGAAACTTCAACATTTAAAAATTTAGGTACACTATTATTGGAACAGTTAGTACCTACAACGACAGCATTAGAATTAGGAACACAAGTAACACAACTATATTTAATAACAGAATCCCCTGCGAGATGCGCAGGGTTACCTCTAGTTTCGTGATAAGACTTGCACTGGTCGACGCTAGGGAGCGCGGTCGCGCTCGCACCGGCAAACATCACGCTACCTCGCGGCGGCGGCGGCGGCGGTGGCGGCGGGGTGGGCGCTTGCGGTGACGGCGCGTTCACGTATCGTTTGTCGCCATGCACGTGCACAGGGCGCGTGCGATGCGACCCGGTGCGACCAGTCGGCACACGAGATTCACGCGCCGAAGACAACGAGTAGAATGATGAATGTTCCTTATTTTTCACATTATTAGCGTTACACTTTGAGCACTTCGACTTAATGACATTCGCGGTACCACAACCGTAACATTTTATGTCTTTCACGTCCTCATTCTTTAAGTTATTTTTGTTACTCTTCACTAATTTTTCGCACATATCTTTTGTGTGACCATTACGTTTGCAGTAAACACAAAACGACTTCACATTCCCTGCCTTTTTCGTTGAGTCACCCGTGTGACTACCGGCGGTGGCAGAGGAGGAGCGGGGAACAGAACTCGAAGAGGCAGTACGCGCAGGCTCGATGGCGGCGGCGCGTGATCCTACTTCGCGATCAGGCGACGACTTTTGCGATAGGCGGTCATGTTGTGACTCGTTTAGCGAGTCTTCTACAGCTCGCGCCTTTTTCAGCAACTCGTCGAATGTTGAAACTGCAGCTCTGTCGATACGCTTGCGGATGCGGCGGTCCAGCAATCCAAAGGTCATATCTAACTCGACACGTTCGCATAAGTCTTCATGTGGAAGCTTGGCAAACAAGGCTCGGACTTTAGCAATGAATAAATCCGTATTTTCTTTGCCTTGTACTAGGGAGAACAACTCTAGGTATATCCGAAAAGGCGGGCGACGATCACCATATGCACTTTGGAGTCTAGTTATAGCTTCATCCCATGTCTTTGTAGTGCCCTTGACGCCCTGCCACCATGTTCCTGCTGAAGAAGTGAGCAGCATCGACATACCTAAGAGAGCGTTCGCGTCGCTTATGTTTAGGCATGACTTGTAAACTTCGATGGCATCGATAAAGTTTTCCACGGATTCCTCAGGATTACCGCTGAACTTGGATGAGCATTTCGAAAAGTTTGCTGTTGACTTCACAAGAGCCTCGGCGGCGTCCGATGGTCGCGGCGTCGACGAACGGAATTCGTGAAGGACTTGATTGAAAAATTCTGCTTGCGACTGGTTGATAGATGTTAACAAGGTCGCAAGGAAGTCTTGTGTCATAGTTATATTATTGGAACGCTCAGATTCTTCCGAATTTGATTCCTTGCGAGTCCGCGGCATTTTGCAAAACACAAGTACCTACGTAAAGTTTTCACTTGACGAACTTTTTGCAAAACTAACGAGAAAGTTTGATCCACATAACAAAAACCACTGAAACACACGTTGGGTGCCAAGATGTAGTCGGGGTGAGTCAGTTTAGAGTAAAAGGGTTTTGTTATTGGCATAAACTTTAATGAAACTCAAAAAAATATAACTAACACATCATTACGACACAAGAGTAGAATTCCAATGCCGCCATACTTATCATATCGTTCAACGCCAACTCCCTTCTACCAACCTAACATTAGCCAATCAGTGGCCAGTATTCGCGCCGGCTACGCTATTATAGGTCGGCGCGAGGCGCATGCGCGAAGGTGCGTTCCAAAACGCATTATGGTAAATATCGTGCTGGCAACTTGCCTCGACCAATGCGTTCAGGGAGACGTTTAGTTACATCCGCTATAAGGTAAACTTAGTTAGGTATGTTTGATAATGAAGCAGACAACTTGTTAAAAAAAAGATATTCTTGATCCTAAAAAAAGCGTAGTTTTATGATTGACAGTGTTTTTCGGTACCTAAGCTTAATATTTTGGTAACCTTTTTGTGGCGTTTATTAGCGTTATTACTAAGAATATTATGTGAGTCTACCCACGCAACGGCACATCATGAATTCATGACTGACCATGTCAATGGTTAAAGCTGTCTTTGGTAACTGTTTATGCCTACCTATAAGCAATTATGTTTTATCTTTCACAAGACCCCATAAAGAACATTCATTCGTTAGGCTGGTATTGTCCTCGCGCCATAGGTAGGGTAAACATACCGGTTATCGGCCGTTTAAGCGGCTTGTTGACTTTAGAGTTGATTTCTATCATAATGCTGTACTCCAAGATTTTTCAAAAAATTAATATTTTATCCTACAATAGTGTAGTTTCATAAAACCTAACGATTATAGACGTATCAGTGATACATAATTAATAAAAAATATATATTCGTAAAAATAGCAAATATACCGGCTATCGGCCTTTTCACTCAGTTATCGTCCACTAGTGCACTAGTTATCGGCCACCTAATTCACGGTAGAAAAACGACTCTTATTCAGTAGCTCATAGGGTTTATAATAGTATGAAAGTAAAACAATGAATAAATTCTCAAAAAGCGGTATATTTTTACTCTTTTGTACGACTTATAGCTACTTTTGGCTTTAGCATCATTAAAAAATCTCTTAACACAATCATATAAAAATAAAATTAAAAAAACATGAAATTTCATGAAAATTCGCCCACTCAATTATCCAATTAATGATTTTTATTTCTCCATCAAAACCAAATATAGGATCTGGGCCAATTTTTCTCCTTAAATCAGCAACACGTCTGGAAAGCCTGTCCTGTATAGTGAACTCCGTCCTACCGGCTCGCTTTCCTGATGCCGCGAATATTGCCGCATATATCTGAAAGAGCGCTTGTCAGTGCTTCTTCACTATATGCAATCCTTCGGGAAAGCTCTTCATTTTTTTTTTCCTTTACTGACAGGTGCCATCTGAAAAAGAAGCACAATTCCAACACCAAGCACATCAACCAAAAATTTATCCATTATCACATATAACACATATTAAGCTTCTTCGACTCCGCGGTTAAAAAGTAGCCTGTGTATTAATTCAGAGTAAGGCTATGCCAAATTTCATTCAAACCCATGTAGCCGTTTCAGCATAAAGGAATAACAAACATGAAATCAGAAATAGATTTACTTTTTACTAATTATCGGGCGTTCTTTTTTCGAAAGGCCGGAATCAGGTCTAATTTTTAAAAAATTTCGGCCGTCTTTATTTTAAACGGCCGGAGACAGGGTATATTTTTACCAGTTATCGGCCGCTAAACTTTTGGTATTTTTGAGGGTCATATCTTTGAAAATATGAGGTATACTGGCGGCCGGAATCTAGTTGTAAATTTACAAAATTCTAGCTGTTTACAAATATAATGGAATCTATGTTGGTGAATTTAAGGTTTCTCCATTAAAGGCAAAGTGAAATGACATGAATAAACCGGTTATGCGACCACCCGGTCGGAAAGTAGATTTTGAAATTAATCGTTAACGTATTGTCCGACCACCAAAAATATCACAAATTATGAAAAGTTAGATGAGTTTGGGCATTTGAATATTGAAATTAAACATGCTAAATACACACAAACCAAATCAGTGAAAAATAAACCAACAGTAACACTTAAAAACTTACCTTAGAAAATCAATCCACCTGCTATTTTTTTCGCTAATTTTGACAAGTGTCCACACACCAAATTTTGAAATGGCGACTGAGGGCTCAGTTCGCAAATTTCGCGGTCATGCCGTTGGATTATGAACCGTGAAGTTTGTCCGGATCGAATGGCGCAAAATTTGAAAGGGGCGGCCTATAACGCTGTCTATAAGGACAAATAACGTGCGAAGTGGCCGAAAAGGGGTAGTGGCCGGTTAACTGGTATGTTTACCCTACTGTTGTGTGAGTTAATCGCATCGAATTCTCGTTTATTATCCTGACGTCAATTCAGTGTTCAATTTTTAGAGTTGCTACGTGGTTCAATTATTAATGGGCATGGAACGTAATAGTTTAACTTACCTACTTATATCTAGCATGTTGGTAGCTACCTGCTAGGTAGGTACTTGTAATTCCGTAATCGACTCTCACTCGTTTGGTTGAAGCAGTAATGATTTGTCGTAAAATACCGAGGACGTAAAATAACGAGGAGAAACAGATTTCAGAAATCGATATACCTACCTACCTTATATCGATTTCTGAAATCTGTTTTCCGCTATACCTACTCGGTTTATTTTCGTGTTTTACAGAATAGAATCGTTTACTTACGTGATAAGTAGGTAGGTACCTACATACTTTTTACTGTAAACTTTTGAACACCGAAGTACCTACCTATTTTGGGCGTAACTACCAAATATTCCTATTGCGCGGTGGAGAAACTTAATAAGACCGCAATTTGAGGTATTGTTGTGTGTTTGGCTAGTTTCCATTAGCGAACTCTATCGCGTATACTTAGGTAGCTGGTCGCTATGGAAAGTCTTTTGTGTCCTGTTAGTTGAATGGCTTTACCTTTTACAGAAACTCACGATGTCGGTTTCTGCGAATGTTACCCATATATTGCGATGTTTATGTACCTATTAGGAATGTAAATCCTAGACTCCCATTTGGCTGACGTTCCAACCAACCTACTAGTTGGTAGAATTTGGATTGAATTGTTCGATAGCCGTTAAATAATATACTTAATAGATGCTTGGTGAGAGCCTAATGTTCTCCAAACGTAAAGAAATGGAATTTGGACACTTCCTGTTCTGCCTTTAGAGACACATTTCTATGGAAGTTTGGACCTTTTGTAGATACGGCTTTATTTATGTACAACACAACCTACTACACAACCTACCTGCAGTACGAATTAAATAAATTTAAAACCAATGACAAATGGTAAAAGCAGCTTCCGTTTCGATAAAATGATTAGATAAAACGATCAGTCATCGGCTGGCTTATTCGTCTAGCTTGCTCTTGTGTTTCATTCAACGTGAGAAATGATTCATATAGCAACTTAACCTACATCTGACTGATTAGGAGACATAATTATATCAACGATTGAATCAGTCGTTTTCAATGTCTTTTTTTATTTTAGTACATTTAATAGGATCACTGGGATACCTTCTCTTTGAATAAGATTCGTGTTTATCATCATGTTATGACAAAGTAAACTCAAAAAATCCGAAATTCAAAATACAAGAAGAACCTTGCCGATTTACGGTAATTCGAGATTGTAGTTACCTACTTCCTGAAATCATACAAGGGTCTGAGTTCGTTAAGGTAAATAAGGTCAGGCCATTCTGCCGTTTTCATTTCCTTGCTATAAACAATGCTAATTTGATAGACGAATAATATTCTGGGATGAAAAACTCTAACAACGACCGGTACAGTATTACAGTCTAAAACGACTAAGCATTATCATATATTAGGTATATCTTGTTGATATCAATAGACAGTGACTCGCTTTCACTTACAACGTGAACGTGGTTACCTACTAGATAGTAATTTAATGAAAGTTCGCAATCGCGCATCGCAGCAAAAGCACAGTTTAGGTATACCAAATTCGATCCCCAGTACTTTAAGAAAAGGGTACGTCCAACAATGCATGTTCGTTACAATTAACATCTCTTCAACGTTTCGACGGGGTGTAGCAATAAAAAGCGTTGCGAGAATAAAGGCATGGCCGCGCGCAGGTGTTCGATTCGCATTCGAGCGTGCCATAGAGAGCGAGTTCCTCGTAGTGCGATTATATTCGGCGTTCTCGGAATCCCTTACCTGCGTCTGCGCAGCTTTCACAACCATCTGCCGGCTGTCATTGGCGCGAACGCGCACTCGCAGCGCAGCTGCCACCCATTGAATAACCATAAGCCCCCCAATTTATAAAGATGATTTATTTTATACAGTTTGGCGCAATTAGACGGCTTTTAGTTGTTCCCGTGGGATTAACGACTTTATGTAGTGGATGCAGATGGTAACGGCTGTGTTCTACTCGCTATTATTATTCTAAATAATTGTTCGGAACGCGGGTAGCATTATTTTGTTACGTGTTTTCCCTTACTTAATCGTGAATTAATCGCATGCCAAATGTAGCCTCTATTGGATTTTAAAATGAGATGCCTCACACTAGGTTCATTTGTTACAGATCAAATCCATACATAAGTAATTCATATTTTATGCTACGCATCAAATACGCTCAATTTACTGCTTTATTTTTAATATCACAATTCAAAGCTTACCGTTAGAAAAGATTTCTACAAAGATGACTTACCGACATTTCAGATTGAAAAGCCGAACCAAGTGTATTTATTTAGGGAGGTCATGCCGTTTCGTAGAACTTGGTTGGCACACTCCGATTTCAATTTCACAGTGAATACCGTTGTTCTCGGTACTTCTTTATTAGACGCGAAGAGTTGGTCTGAATAAACATTCGCAGAATTCATACCGATAATGCCCAATCGCTCATGTGCGGTACCGGTTAACTTTGCGAAGGATGCGTTCATATGTACTACCCAGTTAAAGATAACGGTATTATTGCTCAATGAAGTATAGACACAGATTACGTATATCCAGAATTCCAGATAGAGATAGGTTTTAAAAAAAGGAGCTGTTCCGCCGCCTTCGTTATTGATAGAAAGTTTTGGATATTATTGAGCTGCTTTCGCAGAAATGCGGCCTATTCAGGGCCAGGCAGGCCCGACTTCCGGGAAATTTCGGCATGTCTGTGCTACAATCAGCATTCCAAATTACGAGTCCCGAGAAATCCAAAACTACGCTTGTGAACGTCTTCATAGAATATGTTATAAAGTGTTTACCACATACCTGGATAAAACCAAGCATTTATCCAACCAACGAGCAATGTGGTGAAGAGGGGTTTTTTTTTGGGTGGGAAATCATCAAATAACTTCTCCCGCTCTGGGTGGAGCAGGAGGGCGTCTCCTGCGAAGGTTACGGCCGTGAGGGCGTATATACTGCCTCTTCCTCACGTGCGCCGCTTCCCTCTTTGCGAGCATCACTGCTTCGCTGAAGGAAGCGACGGCTACCCATGCAACTCTCGCTCCGTACCATGGCCTGGATCAGGGCCGGACGCGATAAATCGCCGCCGCCGATCGCCTCCACAAGGACACGCCGGGCAGACCTCCACCGTATGCTCCACCGTATCCTCGGGGCGATCTTAGCAATGGAAACACCCGGGTGTTTCCTCCCGCCTTATCCGAAACAGGAACCTCCCGAAAAAACCGTGTCCGGTGAGGACCTGCGTCAGACGGAAGGTGAGGACGCCGTGCCGCCTCTCAAGCCACTCCACAAAGAGGGGACATACCGCCGCAATCGTGGCGTGCCCAATGTGGTGAAAAGGGTTAGGTGCCTAAACATTTAAAATACTTCCTACACAGAGAAGGATTGAGCGTTGATCACGACTCTTGCTCAATGAGGGGACTTCGGTTCTTACAGCCTGTACTCGTCGGTCGTCAATCCCTGACGTGTAAGATTAATTTAGAAAGCATTTAGATATGAAATCGAAAGGTCACTTTGGTTCGAACCAACCTCGACCCGTAATGCGATAGCCTTCAGGCCATGGCCATCACGATGAAATTATTTATGAACATGGTCGCTGACCGTTAATTACTTCGCTTTACGTAGAACAGTATTATATATTTTTGTATTATCTGAACATCTTTTTTGACGTCCACTTAACTACTTTTAATTTATTCACCTTATCTCAACCTACATATGTCACATTACTCACTGATAACTTTAACAGCCTATAAGTTTCCATTTATAGGTGACCCACTAGTCGAGTAGTAATCAGCGATACTAAATAACAATAAAAATGCAAATAGCCACTATTACGAAAGAAATAACGAATCTATTTTGATGTGGAATTTTAAAACGTGGCGCTTGTGCCAACTCAGTAATACGCTTAATTTTATGGTTGTTTAGCCATGTAATTGTTATATTTCTAGGAACAGAAAACGATCTATGTGTATGGGTTCTAGTTAACTATAATACTCGCTGATATTATTCAATGTTCGCTCAGCCGCGGCATTTCCAAATAAATATTAGAAATTCCCATTGTATTCGTTTTTCAGTAATGCCTAGACGTAATTGAGTACGTTTCTCTAAGCTTGTTTTCTATTACAATAAGTATCTGAAACATTTTTGGTAAAAGCTTCAAGTACCCTCATTTAAAGTTTGGAAATTGCTGCTTGTTATAAGTGAAGCTAAAATGTTTTTCTAATTTGTTATGTACTTACTAACTTGTTAATTAAGAATAAGAATCCTTAGTAATAATGAAGAACATAAACTACATTATAATTGTTAGAAATATAATAAAATATAGCTTTGAGAAATTCACGCTTTGTAAATGCAGACAATCTTTGCAGAAAATCTTTACATTAAAGGGTTACGTATTCAGCGTCGAGCTATTGTATGGGTTCATATGGGTTCGCGCCATAATAAGTTGTTCTAGGAAAAACATGTCGTAAACATCACTACTAGTTATTGTATAAACGTCGCAAATAAACAAACAAAGCGAGGTTTTCATGGAAATCTTATAATTTATTTACTATAATAAGTAAGTTATTTATTATGCCAAGTTTAAATGAGTTTTATATTAGGAAGTCTACTAATATGAGACCTTGAACGATGACTCCTCCTGTCTTAATTATTTGAATGTAACTGTCTTTACTCAGATATTCTTTTTTCTATCTCTCTTCTTTCGATCTCTTTTTGCTACATTTATAACAACCTACGGTGTTAAGAGCGGTACTTTACAAAAGATAATTGTCGGTTATACATTAGTAATTCCAATGAGAGACTTAATAATACGTATTTGCTATCGTGCTTAACTGTTAGACCATACAGTTATGTAATTAACTAGAAATAACGGCACAATGTTGTTATTATTCATATGACTACAGACACATTTATCTCGTGTGGAAAGTAAAAGTATCATTTGAATAGTCATATTTTTTATAGTGTCGAGATATGTGTATCGTTTAAATAAGTTTTATTTGTAGTTTTATCCATTCCATTTTAAGGCAGGTGAGACGCAAGAGCGCGACGTGACTCTAGTAGAGCAATTTCTATGAAAACTTCATGGAAATCGTTCTACCAGAATCGCGTCGCACGTCGCGCCTTTAAGCCGCCAATAATCCAATAAATCAGCGTTCAAGTTAACCGATTTTCTTAACTGAATATCTAAAAAGTAAGAAAAAAAAGTTTGTAAATGAAGCGTCCTGTGGAATATTGTTGAAAATTACTTATCGAGGCTTAATTTGGTCCCCAAAATCCAGGTCGTATTTTGTATTTACTGGATAAAAAATGTAGTATAAGTAGATATTTAATATTCATAAATTATATTGCTCTAACAAAATAATGTTTTATAATGAAGTGTTTGACTTTGAAGTATCGAGCGCGGTATTAACGTTTCTTCTAAGAACTCGGTGGTAATGAAAACCTTCGTGGAAAAGCGCCTATTACGTCGAAAACTTGGAAAGTTCACATTGAAATTCCTTCTCGATATTCGAAGTATTAGAATTAATTATAAGTCAATGTTAGTCTTTACATGGTCTCCGAGAAGTTGCTCTCCGTATATAACTCTCTTTTATTTGTGCGCCATTCATCGAAGCCGGTCCTTATACTCTTTTGTCAAAGGACTTTCAATACTTTGTCTCCTGGAACCCACTCCTTTACTTTACTTTGTATTGTTACTAAGAGGTTTTCTTGAAATTCTCCGCCGTGTGACGACATCTTTCTTAGAACCCCTGTCTACAATATCTATGTATATAGATATGTAGGTGTCTTTGTACGTTTGCATGTGTGAAGCAATATAATAATAATTTTCTTTATCTGCTATTACGTTGAAAAAGCAATGATTAATATTACGCTTAAGTCAGATGATTCATTTGGACGATGCCCCCTAGTCGGAAACTATATATTATGCCTTAAGTGACACTGATAATTTAACGCTACAACTGGCTACAGGTATTGGACGAATATTTAAATATTCTTTAAAAAATACTTATTGTTATGTCTTGTTTTGAAGTTCTTGATTGCAGTCTTAAGGTTATTGAGTTACGTTATAATGTGAGTCAGTAGGTTCCTAAGCGTTGCACAGTAATCCTGATATCTCGTGACCGTGAGAGCCTTAAGTTTCTCTGGAATGTTAAGTAGCCCACGTCCATTTAGGAGAATCGAGCTATTGAGAATATTGCAGACAAAACAATATCAGTTCTTTTAAAATTATGATGCGTAACGGCATTTAAGTATGCAGGGGTGATGCCTACGCATGTATGTATGCACCTACGGGATTTTAAGTTAACACAAGTCACTGTTAATCCTTATATTGCAATGCAACATGAATACAAAATAAGTTACCTACTAGCTAATGTATGAAGATATAATAACGTTGTTGAGAATAGGCAAAAGTTTCAGTCACTCGGAAAGAGTAAGTACCTAAGGCATTGGGTATGACTGTTACAGACTACCAAGTATTCCAGTTCAGCACATCAGCAGTCAGCACCCTAATTGCGTAACGCACGATCAATCATAATCTGAGGCCTTAGTGTGAGTTTCATTTAACCATCTCGATCAAACGCAGTGAGCGCGTTCGGCGCTCCGATTGGCCCTGGATTGGTGAAGGACCAATCAGGAGCCCTAGTGTGAGTTTCATTTAACCATCTCGATCAAACGCAGTGAGCGCGTTCGGCGCTCCGATTGGCCCTGGATTGGTGAAGGACCAATCAGGAGCCCTAGTGTGAGTTTCATTTAACCATCTCGATCAAACGCAGTGAGCGCGTTCGGTGCTCCGATTGGCCTTGGATTGGTGAAGGACCAATCAGGAGCCCTAGTGTGAGTTTCATTTAATCATCTCGATCAAACGCAGTGAGCGCGTTCGGCGTTCCGATTTGCCCTGGATTGATGACTGACCAATCGGACCACCAAACGCGCTCACTGCGTTTGATCGAGATGGTTAAATGAAACTCAGACTAGGGCTTCTGAAAAGATTGCTAATCCATTGCTTCATATGTTTGAAAAATGAATCAGCTCAACAACGTAAATAACGCAATGAATATTGTTGAACTGTCAAAATTAAACAGATTATGATTGATTGTGTGTTACGCAATTAGGGTGCAGGCCATGAATACATAATTGTACGTTCAGGCTCAAAGTTTGCATCGTTTATTATTTAGCACTGAGGGCTTTTGTAATTATTAATTTTGCGTTGATTTTAAAATATATAGGGAAGCTATGTAGGTATTATTTTATAATATTGTAGGTATCACAATGATTATTCACTTCTTTAGAAGTCGCTTTTGAGGTAGATGACGGTAATGGAAACTAGAGTAGACTAATGGATTCTTACTCCGAGAATAATCATGGTTTCGGAAAATTGGAGTTGCACAAAATAAGGAACTCTACGATTGAAATCACAAACAATTGTGTTTAAACTAGAGATGGGCCGACTATGAGTTTGGCTTTAAATATTATGTGTTCAACTCTTTCCATACGTCTTTGTATCAACAATTAGTAATCCTACTAAAATTATAAATGTGAAAGTTTGTATGTTTGTTACTCGATCACGCAAAAACGGTCCAACCGATTTGGATAAAATTTGGCACACAGATAGTTTATAACCTGGATGAACACATGCGATACTTTTATCCCGGTAGTACGTTCCCGTGGGATAATTTCCGACCTATACGCGGGCGAAGGCGCCTCTAAAAGCAAGTATATAACATAAAATATAAACATTATATAGTAGACACTATATTATTATATAGTAGACACTATATTATTATATAGTAGACACTATATTTCTACTCCCTGCTTATAGAAGCGTAGCATTCTTGATTCACGAGAACGAACATGATTTCATTCATCGTCATGTTCATCATTCATCATAATTTTCAACAGCTCATCAAGTGACATTCCCGGCCAATTGTGGTTACTACCTATTTATTGTGTCAACCCTCTGTGACGTATGTGTACATTGTGTATAGAAACTTCATGCGCCGTCGCAGGCGTGCATGTCAATGTCAAACGTAAATAAAAACGTGACTGGACGCTTGTAGGAAATTTGTAACGCTATCAGTCTGACACACATTAATAAATTTAATTAAATCATGAATGAATGAAGTTGTGGTGATAGTACTGACGTCGAAGATAAAGGGTTACTATTTGAAATGTTGGTTTCGATTCGTAATATTGCCATTTGGTCATAAATGATTTCTGCTGCTGGATGTTCTAAAGATAGCGAGCAAAACGTTGCGCAGCTTTCGATTCTGGAATATTACTGCAATCTGGAAATAGTTCGTTTGCAATAAACGACAATGGACGGTTGGATAGTTGGATACCGACCGACACACTTTTACTTTGGCCTCATATTTTACAAGTTATTTACCGGAACTCTACCGCTTTGCATAACAAAAGAAAGAACCGTGATTAATTACAAAGAACACATCTGTAATACATTAGAAATACGAGATAATAAATAATCTGGGGCTTACGGAAAACTCGATGTCGGTTTTTTCGTAACGGATTGTTAATTGGGTATTCATAGGAAATACTGGAAGTATGAGAAATTCTTTTTCGTAGACGGATATCATGAACTCATGAGACGAACTTGGAATGTGTAAAAATAAAATATTGTCACAGTGCGATGAAGTGACAAAGAATGGTGTGAAACTAACTTCCTGTCGACATCGTGCATAACGTGCATTGGGACCGCTAATTGTGTTCGCAGTGAGTTCTCTTTTTTAAATTCCTTAATTTTGCCAGCAATCAAATGTTTGTATCTGCAGGATTCTGAACTGTCATGAACATTTACGTCGTACGTCATATGTTTCAGTGTTTCCCAATTTACGAAGAGGAGTTAGTTAAAAAATAGAAAATATCGTTGGCAATTTGGTAACAATACTAGGAACGGGCGTGTCAGAACGTTAAAATTTTCGTCAGTTCTCTAGAAATAACCTAGCCCTCGACAATACAGGTAAAACTGAGTCATCGCGGGGGTAAGGTTGGCGCGCGAGTGTTCTTCATTTTATTTATACTTCGACCTTGTAATATAAAGTATAAATACTTTCTCAGAACACGATGGAATCATGCAGAGGCATGTTTATATGTAATTATTTTAATTCGTACAGACTGAAACACGGTGACGCGACGCGACAAGAACAGCAGACAAGATTTACTATAAATAAACACTTGTCTACAATTTTATTGAGTAGTGTCTGCAAATTAAGTCTAACGTGAAAGTGATAGTAATTAAAAATGTATTTAAATGAAAAACATTATACAGGATGTAATTTTAATCACCGTTAACCTCATAAGGGTCATTTTACTCATCGTTATGAACAACTTTTACTATGGGCCCAAACCTGAAATCGCGAAAAGAAAATCAGCTGTTCGTTACATTTTGACGAGTTATGCAAACATAAATGTAGGGAACAGCTGATTTTATTTTCGCGATTTCAGGTTTGGGCCCATAGTAAAAGTTTTTCATAATGATGAGTACAATGACCCCTTATAAGGTTAACGGTGATTAAAATTACACCTTGTATACTGTCGAAGCATTTCTTTTTAATTTCTAATGATCTGTAACGTAGCGTCTAGCTTATATTCAACTTGTATCAACCATAATTTCGATTGCTGCTGTAAGAGAAATAATAGATTGAAAAAAACTATAAATTCTTCCTTGATAATTGGATCTCGACTCTTGAGATCTTCAAGTAGAAACAATCAAGATGCAATTATCGAATACAAACAAGATCTTCGAGTGTTTAGTTATTTTCTTCTGTTTCTTCGATTTAATTGGTTTTGCACATTTCTTAGAACATATGCCTATCTATTAACTAACGAATAAATTAAACAAGACCATTTATCTACTTTTCTGTAAAATTAATTTTCATTTCGTGTATCGTCTTCAAGCGCCAGAGTAGAAAAAAAAATCTACAATCTTGAAATTCTTCTCAAACACGCTAAAAATAACGTGATATAAACTAGCTCTGTTTGAAATTATTCAAATCTATGTAGGTAGAATCTTAGCTTTCTTGAATAGGTTTACATTCCGTCATCAATTCATCATACATAGTCATTAAATACCACCGAGGCGAGAACTGGTCAGTAATAAATATCAAAATGCCTTTGTGCGACACATTTCAAGTTTCATGCAAAGTACTTACATTAACTTTCTTATCTTTGAAAGAAATATTATAACTAGCTAGAAGATCTTGTTCCCGGCTCCGGTGCCTAGGTAAGAGACTTACAAACGTTATTTACTGCTAATTGCTCTGTAAAATGACCGCTTTTAGTTTATATTTCAATAGCCGTAACGGTAACACGTACGGTTATGTCTGTTATTTATTACCCTCATATTTCTCTATTCCTCTATTATTATTGAAATTAAAGCTGTCGGGGTTTTACGACGTTGGAACCTGCTTCACATGGAAATTATATTGGAGAGCTAACAGTGTTTCAATATAATTACAAAGCTATAATAGTCATTATTAAAATTAGGTAATAATAAAATAAAGTCTAGAAAGGAGACCGTCTTTGCTATTAATTGTATTTAACTAACGTGGGTCGTTATTTAAATACAATTAGTATCAAAGACCCTGCTTCGCAAGGTTACTACAACTTGACAAAAAAAACGAGATTTCTTTAAAATATGCATGTAAGATTAATATCGTTTTATTCACATACATCTTCTGGAATTCATTCTCTAAATGCTAGTGAAAGCCTTAGCAAAATCCGTTGCAAAGCTTAGAAGAACAACGCGGTCCCACGGATGGACACGAGAAACGACTTTGACATATACTATGTAGGTATGTGTATTATTTATTCATATCGAGACAATCGAGCGTAATTAACAGAAGTCAATTCATTGTTCCTTTCAATTAACAAGTGTTTTCAATATTGATCACCGTACCTGTCTTTAATTTGTTCAAGATATAGTATGTATAGTGTTTAGAAGAAGCATTGTAACAAGATAACAATAAGCTTATCGGATAAATATCGGATAATATATAAATATCGTGAAGTGTTCAGAAAAATACCATTCCTTGGCAAAACATTATTTCCGTCGCCTTTGTACGCGAGCATTTTCCAACGCTTCAGTTTTTGGCAAAAAGAAACTCTTGGCGGTCAGAAACAATGTTCTTCTGCTCCGTGCTCATTGTTCCAGCCATGTTATATTGTTCAGTTGTAATTTTGTGAATGATTGTTGTACCATTAACACGGGAAGTACTTAATTAAACTTTTGTAAAGAGGTTTTATTCAGCTGATCCTTATGTATCTGGATTCTTCATGTCTTGAATAATATAGTAAAAACCTGTAGCTCGTTCTGTTCACACACGAAATTCTCGGAAGCTTCTGGCGGCTATAAATAACGCTGCAACATTATATACCATATTTTTGGTAACAGCTGATATTGAAAACGTACGGTTTGAAGTGCGCCCTGACGAGAGACATATGGGCGTTCATCTTTAACATTTTAGTGCGATAAACAACATTGGCCATAAAGATTGATGTGTGAAATGAAAAGTAGGACGAGAGCATAAGAATAAGTAGAAAAAAGAAAACTTTTTGTCGTGGAAAAGGGTTTGAAATGACAAAACATATTTAGTGCACGATAAGGGAATTCTTTGAGCGCTCCTGGCCTTTGACATTGAGAGAAGAGACCGGCGGCGCGGCGGCGGCGCCAACCAGCGTACGGGCGGCAGCTGATCTCCAGATCTCACGGCTCCGTCGGCCAACACTCGAGGAATTCCTTAATGACCCTATGTAGAAAGTCAGCTCACGATCCGAGATAAACGTGAAACGTGCATCAAGATTTTTTTTTTCATGGTCTTTAGTGTTTGCGAGCTCCAAAATGATTTTATTGGCCTCAATCTCGCAATTGATGGCGCGCTATAAAAGCTCTAATGCATCACTGACGTTCGTCCGACATCACATAAAAGACTTTGGCAATAACCATTCGTATTCAATGTAAGAGTTTAGCTGAGCAACCTTCGCGTGTTCCGAGAACTTCGCCGACCGGTCGGTTCGACGCTGCGCCGCGGTTCCCGGAACGTCGACCCGTGGTAGTTTCGATTTTTAAAATAGATGCGTTCCGTTATACGAGATCCTATATAGGAGCTCCGATTTATGGGCAGTCAATTAGACGTTGTGTAATCTGTAAATGAGAGTGTCTATTTTTATCCCGAGCCCAGACCCGTTTCCGAGTGAAAGGGATTTCCTACTGTGAACTTGTAAAACCGGTTTAGGCGTTACGAACTTTCCTCCTTTGACGTTTCATTTCGTTTAAACTGAACTTCGATTTTGTGACTTGAATTCTGATGGAAATAGATATAGTCGTGATTGATTGATTATGATTATACATACATACGCTGACATCTTGTAAAACTACGTTTACAAGTTTTGTCCATACTGTTTATTTATGAACATAATACGTATCAACATACGTATTATGTTGCTTGTAGGTACACCTACGTAGTATGTTGCCGTGGCTTTACCCTGTAATGCATGTATATGTATAACGATGAACTGAATAGAAGTAGCCTTAGAGGTGACCTAATCGTTTGCCTTCACCTTGTTTACAGAAGTTTATCGACATTTCTGTTGCTACCAGCGCAAAGTTAATCAGTGCTCCATGCTTCATTCAGATAAAATTTGAAAATAAAGAGCTACGATTGGACCTAAAATCACTTTAAGTAAATTTAATAGAGGAAAAAACTGATGTAAGTTTTTTATTTTTGCATGAATTTCTCCGCAGTTTTGAAAAACCAACACAAGGACGAACGAATCCATCTCAAAGGCGAAACAGAAAATTAAATCCCTCTCTACGATATATTCAACATAGTACTTTAAATACGCACAATATAGAGGCTGATTTTGTGTGGCCGAGGTACAGATCAAAGCAGTATTTCAATCAGTTCGTTAGACGAAACTGTCGAGCGGGTTCGCAGTAGTCCGCCATTGAAATTTAAACTAACCGCTCTTCTGGGAAAGCCGTGCAACCGACTTTATATTTTTACTTCGTTTTGCTTTAGTCAGTTCAGTCCTAGCCCAACAAAACATGAGATGCCCACGGTGCAAAGCAAATTGGATACGGAGTTCTTGCATCCTGGCGGTCCAAAAAAGAACACGATTATATTTAATGCTCTAGTTTCTCTTGCTATCATAATGATATCTTTCTTTTCGCGAAAGAAATATTAAAAGTGTGGTTTTGCCAACCGTGCAATGACGTTGTCCACGCATCATTTTTATGCTTATAAGTTTTCTGATTAATTATCATAGTAGGATCTTGCGCTACGCAGGTGCTTATTTTATTAAAGTATATTGTTTTTCATTCATAAAATTATACGTTTGCCTATGTTGGCTTTTGGAACCGCCTTGCATCACGGAAAGTTTGGAAACATCCATGTTTTTTGTGAGCAGTTCCATGATGCAAGACAGCTTGCGCAATTAAAGTTTCTAGTGGATTCTTTGATACGTTCTTGATTATCATGTACTATGAATGAATAAGTAGTTTCTTGGAAGCGCATCAATAACTTTGAAGTTTCCTAAGAGCCCGAGGTCAGAGGCGAACACAGCATACAATTTAATAGCCGTGCATAATGTTTTGCATGGCGTTGTCGGTCCTTCGGCGAACAATAACCCGTATACAATTTTCAAAATGAGACAATGCAAAAAACAAATAAAAAATGAAGTCAAAATGCTGGCGATTTCTCATAACAACCCTTGGGTCGGAGGCTTCCAAGGATTAATTACGAGTTCCGAGTAGGCCCGCCACCGGGCCATTCGATTCTCGGTAAACTCGAATCGAAAAAGGAGCAAAAACGGACGCCGCGCGTTCTGAGAACACGCATACCTGCGCCCGCGCAGCCATCCCACCTTGTTCCGTCCGCCCGCCGATTCGAGAGAACTCACATTTTCCTAGTAGTTACTCTCCCAAGTAAAACAACATTTTCTCTTTTTCATATCATGTAAACTGTAGCAAGCTACACCCAATCTATTGACGTAAGCGGACGAGTAATGTTTACAAATTTGTTTAAGAGCACTTGGTCATAAGACGAATACATAGCTACCTACTGAAAAAGTACATACCTTACTGTTTTCAGTACCTACTAGTTTTGGCGCATAACTTTTGTTCTACAACAAACTATTTAAATTGCATGTTGTGTACCTTTTTCATGCAATTTCCAAGCACTGATGACGCTAGCATTACGATCGCAGTTATCATATTTCAGAAATCAGATTTAAGTACGGCATTAAATATTGATAAGTTCTGGGAAACTAACAATGTACGAGTTCGACGGTTGGTTCAAGAAAACGTATTCGTAACTAGAAGCGAGCGTATCCACGGAAATTACATATGCAAATACGAAAGCAGGTATGTACCTACATTAACATTTTTTTTTGTTTCGTATACCTAACTTCCTTCTTATAACTGCCAGTGTTGTCTGTCTAATTTCAGAGAAAATGACAAGCAAAGACTATTGAAGACTATTGTTGATAACTTTTCGGGTGTAAGCGATGATCGAGGGAGCCATAATATTTTTTGCTTTCACGCAAAGTTAGCCAAGACTTGGAAAGAACGACTATTTATTATTATAAAGTTTCATGTTGATAACCGACAGTATTAAGCCAGTTTTAATTGGGCGAAATTAAATTTCGTCTTTTTGCATCGCGATAAGAAGCGTTTCTTAGTTCCCAAGTTAATAGGAAAAGCGTTTCGTTTTTCTTACCGACGCGACGTTAATGGATTTCAACGGCAAAATGTTAACATTTGCTTCGAATCCGGTACATTAGCTAAGAGTTTAGGTGCTGGTAGACTTAGTTGTATTAAAGGGTTATCTTACTGAGTTTTTTTAGATTATCGTAAATTCTTAGACGGGTCTGATTTTCAAGTGATTGATTTATCTAGGCTTGGTATGCCATTGTTCATTAACACAGTCATTATTATTACTGAAATAGTTGATGAACAAAAATTTGTTATTGTAAACATACGAGAAACAACTCCTCTACAAACAATAACAGTGGTTACAAAAATTGTATCGAACATAATGTTTTAATGAGCGCAGTCATTTGCATACATTACATATTAATATGTAGATAGCAAGCAACGAAACGTGGAATAAAATAATGAATTAATTTACATACTTTTACTTGAAGGATAGAAGATAAAACTAGAGTGGTATTATCCAAATGAAGTTGTCTTATTTTTAGACCTGCTGAGAAAAACATGTCCATCAGTAAATAATAAAGTGAATTTAATCATTTGTCGCCTTTAATTTCAAAACCAATATTTTCGTCGTTTTAGAAAAAAATCGTGTTTTAGTTTTGTAAAGTTTGTCTATTTTGGCGCCCAACATGGTAGTGTCATTATTCCCATTATCGATACAACCTATGGAATAAGTCGTTTCTTTCTAACTGTATTTTTCTTTGCTTTTCGTCCTGGATTGCTAGACTGGGGTTTCGTTTTAAATATTCTATTTAGTTAGCTGTATTTTAAGGGTTGGGGTCTATATTGTCGCCCAGCATGGTAGTGAGATATTAGCTTCCCCATTATCGATACAACTAAGGAATACAAGTTCTTCTTTGCACTTAAATCTGGATTACGCAGTTGAACTACATTTTTGATCATACATTCTTATCCGGTAAAGACACGATCCACTAGAATGCTCTCAAAAGATCTCATGGCTCCGGTGTACACTGTCAAATATCGGGTTAACCACAACTTCTCTATTTCGTACACTTAATGCGATTAGTTAGTGCGAAGTTGCCCTTTGAACTTTTTTGACGCAGGGCTGTGCGTCTTCGGATGTTGTTGTTTAATCGTTATTGTTGTAAGTTAATAACAACAATTACGATTAAAACATCATCAGTCTACGTCAATCATCCAAAACAGTATCGTAATCAAATATTTTTCCATGAGTCTCAATCAATGACAATTGAAGCGTTTCTACAAGGTTTCTACGAATCATATCATCGTCATAGTACATTAACCGGTAACAATAGACTCGGCTCCTTTTAGCTCTAAAATAGCAACAAAAAAAATACATTGTCTCCTTTTGAGGATAAACAAAGGCCGCGACGATTCCCTGTAAACGATTTAACAGCATGATGTTCCCGGTAAAGCGTGGACAATGGGATTGTTAACAATAACATTGATTTTAACTAAGTGCTGTCAACAATCTTGGGACTGGCGAGGTCGTTACCAAGTGGGTGAGTGGTGAAGTGATATGTGCGTGTGGCAATAGGCATACTACGTACAACACTACCTTCATGGAAAGTATCCAGCGTAAACAAACTGACGGGTGCCAATCTAGCCTTCTATGTTTCACGGTTTTACTCCTAATGAGTTTGTTAGAAGGCAATTAGCAAATTCGGTTACGAAAAAACATAAATTCCAAGAAATAATTTAAGCTGCCTTCGTGTTAATGCTGATTGATAGTTAATTGGTGCTGTCAGAATAAATCGTGAACTTGTATTGCATAAAAAACCTGGAAACTATTTAGTTGGCGTTTCGGATCTTAGATAAGTTGCATGGAATATTACGTATTGTAATTATGCAAAATCTGAAATAACTCCTTTAAACAATTTATGACTTGATTGTCCATTCTAAGGAAACGTTATATCGTAGCGTGCTAGCACGATAATTGTTTTCAAATGAAGCGATTCGCCGCCTGGCGAGGTGTCATTAACACAGTCAGCACGCTTGTGCATAAACATCATTTTATTTATATCATTTCCTACTGCATAGCGTTACGTGGATATTACATCGCTGTAATTAAGATAGACTGAATTCCTAACCTAGTTGCAGACCATTTCTGTAGGAGAAGAAATTCGGGTAGCTTGATTTTCTTACCCAATACAGGAATAAGGGTATATGTAACAAACTGCTACATTTTGAATATTTAGTAACTAGAAATACAGAAAACACCTAGGGAGTTTAAATTTAATACTTTATATAAAGACTATTTTGACGACATTATTATTTCTGCAATAGAAAGAAAAGAAAGAAAGAAAAAACGTTTATTTGCAGTAAACATGACGCAAAAAAACAGGAACACACTAAAAAATTAATAAAAAAGGAATAGAGATAAAGTTTCATTAAAGAAACAAAGACAGCACAAACAAAATGATCATTTGTTTTTAAACGGCAAAGGATAACGTCATTCATTAATATAATCCACGCTTTTATCATTGAGAACGCATTGACCCCGAGGCCTATGTGATAATGATAACAGCTGGCGCCGTTTCATATTTTGTGTGGTCTGTACATGTGTTTTGCAGTCTTAAACGAATTTACTTTCTCGATGACGTATTGTTTCTGAATAGCATTGAAGCCAAATGATTATTTTGTTAGTTAATATGTAGAACCCCTTGGTTCACCACTTTCGAAGTTCTCACCTGGTAGTTTTACCACCATTGGAGGTGCTCGTGGTTGGTTGGGATCCAATGTAAACGCCTTAGGTACAACAAACACGGAAACACAAAGGCCCACTTATAATTACTTATATTTCCTCAAATCCACTTTATGGCCGTTTCGTTTCTCAGTAAAACTCTTTATAAGCAGTTTCGTAGAAACCGACTGCACTGGAGAAATTAATTTGCAGAAATCGACGTCGCCGATGGCAGTCCAACCGCGTGCCTCGACAGAAACGCTTTCTAAGTACGCCGCACATTCAATTTCACTCAACGGTCGGTGTTTATCACAGATAACGATATCGCGGCGGGAGGTGAAAGTTCGGCGAGGTGCGTCGCCTCGGCGTGACAATCCTCTTTCGTGTACAAAAGCGTACTGAGCCGACTGAGCGAGCGGCGGAGCCGGCACGCGGCGCGCACCGGAGCGAGTGAGGTAAACACGCGTGGCGGGCGGAGCGCGGCTCGGCGCTGCGGGGGGACCGGCGGCATGTGAATGTGCGACCGAGACCGAGCGGGCTCGCTTCGAACGTACTTGCCGACGAGCTACTACTTCTCAGAACTACCAACCTTGGCACTTCCACGAAATAACTCAAGGCATTGTCACTAATTTATAAAACTTATGGTCTTCCGTCCCAGGCTTGAGAGCCGGCACCGGCTGGCTCCGCTGTGAAAGCTCGTGACTGTAACGTTAAGACGTGCACCAGGTACTGTTGACCCCAATGACCGGCGCACGACGTTAAATTAGGTAACTTGTAGTATCTATCTATCCATCAATCAAAGTGCGAGCTCGGCCCCCTGCCTCCACCAGACATGGTGGTAATAAACGTTGGAAAGTTCATTGACTTCTTGGTCTATTTTTTGTCGACAAACACACCCGTACACCTACTCCAGTATAAATACAGGTAGATTTTGAATGAATTGAAGTGTTATCAACCTCTTTGGAAACTGTTACAATAGTATCGTTCACTATCGAAGACAATAGGAATATTTTTTACAACAGAAAAGTATTACTTAGAAACGTTAGAAACTTAACTTGGAGATGATAGTAAAGACGCGGATTAAAATTTTCCACTGACCCAGTTTAAGGCATTTACATACTGAGTTGAGAATGGTGCATCAGCGCGTATCCCTTTGAGCGTAATTATTATGCTCAAAGGGATACGCGATATTACTGAACAAATTATTAATAAACCAATGAAACGATGTTTTCAACCGAAAGGGCTGGCAGACCCTTGATGAAGCAGAAACTGAAACATTGGGAAATCCATTGAAAATTGAATTGATTGTTTGAACCACGTATCGTTCGTTGGGTTTGCATTCCAACTTCCAAATAACGGTATCTGCAATTCTGCGGATGCCAATATATATCAATATGCCAAAAACTACGTACCTATCTATGTGATGCAATACAACATAAATCATTGTAAGTATTGCTTGTAGTGAGAAATAAAATACCAGTTCCATGTAAATGGAATGCTATTTTATTTATTTATTTACTCTAAATATGCTAGAATGCTTTCTATATGCGCGACTCTACTATTTTACAAACATTGACGAAATACTTTCAAGAAGTTAACATTCACACTTTTTACAGGCCTATAGTGTCACATGATTTATTTGTATGAATAACGACATCTGTTACATCTGCTGCTATTTCTGTTTGGAGATCTATAAATATGATGACCACGAAATGTATAATAAAGTTATTGTGATGTTAGTAGTAACAATGGGTGATTTCGTCTCCCGAGTAGGGCAAGTAATCAATAATGCTGGAGATAATCGAGTATTCCACGAAAGGCAATGCGTGTGACATGCGCCACACTTCTACGAACGAGTGGTCTTCACGGTATGTATAGACGGCGACAAAACTGTTCATTCTGTGCATTGAAATATAGTTTGCAAAAAGCGGCTCATTAATCGCTTCGCAAGATGCACTTTATTGCATGTACATGCAGTGACGTTTTTCTTAATTTTATTGCTATAAATTTATTTTTTAAGTTGTTTCGTCTATAAATAAATTGTCTTCGTGAGAGTTGCCCATAGATTTTTTTTATTTGCCGATTCGTCCGATTCGGGTAAATTCGACTAATAAGCCCAAAAATCTAAATTTTAAAAATCTTCAAATGAACGCTCATCAAATAAATCCAAACTAACTTACAATCAAATACGATTTGCGAGTAACCAAAAGTTTTCTCAATCTAAGTACCTACCAACTATAGGTAGGTAATAGGTAAAAAAGGCTGTTGTTCGCAACTCCACGTCAAAGCGCGTATTTTGCGTACGGGTGGGAGAATCAGTTATTCGATCCACCCCAGCTCCTCGAGAAAGGCCAGCAACACCAGGTAACCCAGTTGGGTTACCTAAGTATTTTGCCTGCTGTCTCGCGTATTTTATAAAAAGTGTTGCAGGTCGGTAAAAGGGAAATTTGCATTATGAATTTGTACGTAATGGAAGCAGCTTGTAGCTTTAACTCAAAACAATGCAATTTCGTTAAAGGTTGAAACAAATTGGTATAACATTTCAATTTTATTGATGGTACGATGAAATCGGTCCAATAACGTAAATTGAGCCGCTATTTTTCTGTTGATTGCATAACTCATTCATCGTTATTACGTTGGGATGACATGTGAATGACCTACATTATTAATTAAACTTTTGTTGTTGAATGTCCGTCGTGGACAGATGTCGTGCACGTGTGCTTGTGTGCGTGCACAGAACGTCGCCATATTTCGTCAATAATGGCTCGGATGAAATTAAGAGCCTTTGGTGTTTGGTGCTTAATGTCCCTTTCAAATTTGGCGCCAAGCTTTATTTATGTTTCATTCGGACATGTTCAAAAGTCGGAACTTGTCACGATTTGAACATGAACCCCGAATTTTGTCGCAGCTTGGGAGAGGCCAGAAGGAAGATCAAGACCTGAAGTAAAGTGTAAAGCAGTTTTCTTCAGCATGAGTTGGTTGTTTGAAACGTATTAAAAATACCTGGCCAGTAGAGAGTAATGCTACGTTCTATTTTGACGTTTTCTCAAACCCTAAACTTTTCTTTATTTAACTCTAACGTCAATTGATAATAAAAACGATTCGGCAATTAGTTCCTGTGCAGTCTCAATCGATTCTGCGTTTATTTAAAGCTTTTTCCTTAAAGCAAGTTTAATATTTTACTAAAAATATCTTAGAACTGTACGGGAGTAAGCTCTCCTTTGATCTTTGTGGGGCCGAAACTACAGCTAGGAATTTCTTCATGGAATCATTTTTCCTTATATCTCGGTGTTGTTTAATTAATCACGAGATTCGTTCACGGGATGCTCTAAAAGCTGGAAAAAGGTGTAAAAAGTTTGACTCTTTTGTAGGAACTGTAATGCACGAGTAGGTAATAATGACCCTACATTGAACTACCCTCTGATTGTTCTATTAGAAGTTGTAAATTAAATCGATTCTCGCAAAAAATGGAAGGAAACCGTCTTTACAGTGATCAATATAGCTTTCCCCTTTTCCCTCCGAACTTCGATACTGTCCCAAAGTACCCTCGTATTTACAAACCAATAACAATCATTATACTGGATAAGTTTTTATCCAGTGCGCAAACTGTAACCATGAATTCAGCATATCTTTTTAGACCCCCTAGCACAGAAATTTTACGTCGGTTTTACAAAAAAAAAACAGCTGTTTCATTGAAAAGTGCAATACCTACGCGGTCAAAATGTATGGAACAGCTGATTTCATGCTTAATTCATGGTGACAGTTTGCGCACTGGATAAAAACGTACCCTGTATTATCTGCTACTTAATTAAAATAATGATACAAGTTAAATTGTTCCTAACCAAAATTGTGGGATTAATAAACAAGATATGAAAACTCCGTTCCATGGAAAATGTGATGGCGGTATTCTCGTTTAGGGTGGGTATTTTTTAACTGAATTAATTATGTGCCTTGAATAAGTATAACCTTACAATCCCGATGTAATTCTTTTAAATTTAGTATAGATATTCGTATAAAATAACGGTATCCTTATTAGCTAAAAAAACTTACAAGACTTTTTAGGGAGGCGGCAAATTTGGCTCATTTTTTTGCCTTAAGAAAAAGAAGACATATATGCGGAGAAAAGAAGTCTCAAAAATGTAGCAAAATTCCAATATTTTAGTACCTACCTACTATACATACAGTAGGTATACCGAATATTCCAAAGTCTGTATATGAAATAATTACTAACCGCTGTGTAAAGTAGAGTAATTGTGAATATGATTTTTTAAATATTCCTAACCAAAAGAGTTAGTAGGGGCGGCAAAAATTTAATAGCCTACTGGCGGCAAATGTGTAAATCCGCCACTTAACCTAACGTACTTTGATAAGATACCTATTATGAGATTAATTTAACTACCTTTCAGTAGGTACAGATATTAGGATTAATCATGAAACTATTGCTCTCATCAGTTACGACATAAGCGCGCTCTTCGTATGATAATTAAAAGATTAAAACCAACCTACACTAGAAAAAGTCTTTAATAAATTGACTACCCACTTATATCTTGGCAAATTGATGAATTCTTAGAAACGTTATATTGCTTTATAAGTAGGCAGTCTGCATTTAGTTTAAGTATTATTTGCGTCTAAATGTAGCATTTAATAATTTGTTTAGAAGCCAACACGTGTCGTGTATCCTTACAAAAACATCTGCATGAGTCACATTGATATATCTAGCTAGACCATTCAAACAAATATGTTTACCTAGTACACCATTATAATACATAAAAACATTTTTATGGTATGTATAAAGGCTGTCTTATCATAGACAGCAATTTGAAACAAACCACGTTCGAACGGGAACGTGAGATATGAAAAGCATTTCGAAGAATATTTTCAGAGTGAATTTCCCAAATGAAACAAATCGTCAAAATGCGCAGTTAGTTCACTTTCAACACGTTAATGGCAGAACGATAGCGGGAAAACCATGTTTTTGTTTACACAGCGGCCAATCCGCTAATTTTATCTTGACGATCGCTCGGAAGAAAGACGAAAGTATACATTTTACACGGCCGACGGATTTTTCTCAGAAACTCTGTGTCGGCAACAACCTAACCGGGTTTAAGACTTCTAGTTATCTACAGCATCTGTCAAACTTGTCTAGTTTATTGCTAACTTTAACGTGGCTAGTCTATTCTTAGGTAAACATTTAAATAATAAATATCCAAGGTTGATACTGTGACCCTGATTTTGATCCCCGGTGGAGTGTTTCCGTGAGGAAAATCTGTAAGACTATACTTACTAAGACTGTATCTATAAACAACTCAGAAGTGCACAGCCCTTTAAAAAACTGGCTATTATATGTTATTTTAGTATGTGTATATACATTTTTCCTGTTTAGTTAGTAATTATGTAACTTATTAGTAATGCCATATCTGAAGATAAATACAAAATAATGGAAAAACAGGATAGAAATAGATAAGTACTAAATTATACTCCAGTCGTTTTCCTGTTGTTTTGGTTGTAAAACAATAGCATGTCAGCCCCTTATCTTCGTGGAAGTCGTAAAAGTAGTGAGAGAAAGGAAAATTCAGTTTAAAACGCGGCGGTGCGCGGCCACGATAAGCTAGCAATCTACTTAGAACGTGCCTTCCATGTAGATGTGGGTGCGTCTTTATTTTTCTTCCTCCGTTGTTGTGTTGTAACGTATTTCACTGTGCGAGCACAGCGGGGCAATTGCATAACACACTAAGAGTAAGAATGGCTTTGACATTTTGTCAGTTCAACAACATTCATTGTGTTATTTACATTGTTGAGCTGACAAAATTTTTCGGACATGTAAAGCAATGGATTAGCAATAACCTTCAAAACGATTCACATTCTGGTTGATAATGTGTTACAGTCTTAGACAGTAAGGGTGCTGGTTAATAGTATCAGCTTGGCTAGCAGTACTCATCAAGCAATCCATTCCTAGAGACAATGCCCTTAAATATCCTTAATTGAATACCTCCACAACCCAGTTACTGGGTAACGAAATACCTCTTGGTAAAACTGGTTGTCAGACTTTTGGGTTTTTCGACGACCCGTAACGACTTAAAGACCCACAAATGACAGCCGGGACCAATGGCGTATTAACGGCACTCGGAAAGCATTCCGAGACGAGACACGGAGAAGTCGCGGTCTGTAAAGATAACTCATAAATGGTCTATCTAAACATATCGGAGGCTTAAATCCGTCCTTGAACCATAACCTAATAAGTAATAATACAAATTTACGTATATCTGTGTATTTCCCTGGTCTGCATGAACGATAGTATACGTAACTCGTGATTGGAAAGACCCAGCATCACGGAGCCCTGCGGTGGTGAATCCCGGTTGCTTAACACTTGTTTTTTTTACCATACGTGCGGATTGTCTGCCTAGTTAATACGAACTCGGGGAATTCGGACTTTATAGCGATAGCACGTGTCGCTTGGCACATAGCCAACCACCGAGTTATGTAATATTTTAGGAAAAACGCACCCGCGTACACGGTAGAATGGTTCCGTGCACTGTACTGTGAAATGGCGCCCAATTTGCATATTGTTGCATTATGTTTGCTCTATTTTCTTAAGGACTGAGAAGAACTATAGTAGTAGTACCACTTCAGCTAATTGGTACTTAAACGTTCACGTGAGATGACTAGTAGAAATAAGAATTGAAATATCTTGAAGACTTAAGTGCAATCAATTACCAACTGTTCACATTTGCAAATTTCTCTACAACACTGAAATTTTCCGTTTGATAACCCAATTCTGGGTTAAGTTCGCCTCTGTGTACATAGGTGAGCCGTCCTTGTGAGATTATAATAATTCTTCTGAAATTTTAGGTGTAAAAATAAGAATAAGCGGCCGGGTGCTGAAAATAAACCAAAGATATCTATTGCCTTTAAAGTAAAATATTAAAAACAAAAGATTAAAGCCTATGCGCAATTAAAGCTAATCTTTCCACATAAATCTACGGGACACTTTAGCCATTTGATTGCTTCGTGGTTTCGCGAAAAAGCCGTTATCACAATACGACGAAGTTGTAGATACTGAAGTGTTATGTTATAACGCATTGTTTGGTTAGTATACTTAATTTGGCGCCGGCGCGATATCGATAAGCGATATCACCTCCGTGAAAAGTCATTATCTTTGAGTAATCATAATTAATCTGATGATTTGAGTCACACGATTCGTAATGTGTCATGGATCCCCCCGGTAAATAGTGACTAGGTTTGCTGTCTAAATACTCAAATGTACTATAAAACAATTAATGATGCAAGCAGTCCACAATATAAATAATCGTTTATGTAATGAATAACGAGGCCAAATGAAAAGCGTGAAAATAGTACTAGTTTTCCTAAAAAACAAAGTTTAAAAACTAAAACCTGACTACTGACAAACACGCTCTAAAAAGTATGTTTGACCTAAAGCTTAAGATCGCTTAGTACATACTATTAAAATGTATTCGTTTAGATGGCATACACCACGGCTTTCAAATGTGAATATTATCTTGTTTCATCACGTGATATAACCAGCGGACGATCATGATGCTGTAGTGTAGAAGTTATTAGTGTCAGATGAACATACATACATACTACATCATCATCATCATCATCATCATTTCAGCCGAAAGACGTCCACTGCTGGACATAGGCCTCCCCCAGGCTCCTCCACTTTGACCGGTATTGTGCTTCCCACATCCAGCGGATTTTGTGGGGGTTTTGCCATAATCGCCACGCTTGGCAGGCGGGTTGGCGCTCGCAGTATGGTGGTCAAATGCATAGAGAACGCTGCTGCTCATTCTCTGGTAAGTCCCTTAGTCGCCTTCTGCGACACCCACGGGAAGAAATGGGATAGTGCTATTCTTTTTACGTCCGGCACCTCACGGAACACGTACATACATACCGGTCAACAAACACTCCTTTTTGCTTTGCCGTAGTTGGGTTAAAACTAACTGAAAGAAGAGGAAAAATAGGTGACGAAATACTTTGGCCCTATTAATGAATCGATGGACGTGAAATGTAGGTATAACCTAGTTTCATTGTAGGTAGGCATGTAAGACCGGAACGTATGAAATGTTAAGCGGTGCCCTGAAATACCAACAAGGGTCTCGGTAGGCCTGGTAGCCTTGTGGATTATCGTGCTTTTAGCGCATGTCAAATTAGGCAAAATAATTCCAACATCACAAGCTAGATAGATATATTATGCTTTATTGTACGTCCAAATTTAATACTTACAGCGGATTTACATAAGATAATATAACATAAATTATCACCACGTGTATTCCCCGAAAGGTTAGCCAGAGGGGATGAGCCTATTGTCGACAACGAGCCACAAATCTATAAGCATTAATATTCAGAGTACAAAGACTGTCTATATAAATGGAATACCTTTTACTTTTCACACAAGCACAGAAAATAAGTTAAAATTGGGGTTTTATTTAAACATAACAAAGACCCCTTATTCAAGCAGTTTACAATCTAGAATCACGCTCAATACTTGTAACTAAGGCCGGCCATACACGGACTGCTCGAGCTGTTAGCCAGTGATCAACATACACGAACCGCTCTTGCAGTCAGAGTCAACAGCTTGAAGCTGCCATTGCTAACTGCTGAACAAGTCACAAAGAAGAGTCACAAATGAAGAGCGCAGGCGGAGAGACTGCGCGAGAGCAGTCGACAGCTCGAGTGTATGCCTATATGCGACTACTAAACCGCACGATGAAATTTCACCGCGCTGCCGAACGCCCGAAGCAGTCGCGACTGCTCGAGCGGTTCCGTGTATGTCTACGTAAATGACTAGGTTGCTATGCAGTCGCAGCTTGAAGCAGTCGATACTGGCTGCTTCAAGCTATCCGTCTAAGGCCGGCCTAATACAATTCTCAAAAGCCAGTCGAGCACTGTTATTGTTTCTCGTTATTTACATTTATGTAAATAGCCCGAGATTAGATAATGTTCTTTAACTAATTACATCGTAACATGCATAGTACAATAGAATACGATGTTATCGCTTCGATGAATTTCGAAATCAATAAATACCTTCGCTACTGCTAGCAGGAAAAGATAAATTGTTTTTTATTTTACCGGGGAAACAGTAGTCCTTATCGTGGACATGTAATCTGATTTAGCGATTGGATAGCCCTACGTTGTCTTTTTACTTATAATAATTAGGATTAGTTTAGTTACTCATGTTAGAGACGCTGGAGCGGAAAAACCCGTTACATTTTCGTCAGAATTCATTTGGTCGTATAGCGTTCGGAAAAAAATGTCTCCTCAACAAACGTAAAAAACGCAATGAATGTGATTGAATTGTTGAAATGGAAGCCATTCCTTCTGTTAGTGTGCTACGCAATTTCCCAGGTTAAATTTTGGAATATTTTCGGCGCTGGCGGAAAATGACATGATTCAAATTAGATACACACATACATTCATAAACTCACGCCTTCTTCTCAAACGTTCATACATCTGGTTATACACGCAATCTGGTCGCGAGTACTACGCACCTGACTTATATTAATTACGTAATTGGCATGTCCTCTTAGGCCGTCCCCTCTCGGCATTTTCACTTACATAAATGCCTTGTAAATTCCAATGCGTTATTCCGCTCGCTCGGATTATGTGTGTAAGTGTACCCACGGAATAGAAAAAACAGTTTTTCTATTCCGTGAGTGTACCCTTTTTCTCGTCGTATTTTTTTTGTGTCTGCTCGAGCCAGGTTAGACAGTCAGCAATGTTGTCAGCGGGAGTCCCCTTGCGGAGTATTGCGTGTTTCGTCATAGTGAGTAAGGCACCGAGGGGATTATTTACGCGATAGATTCAGAAAGGTTAAAGTTCTATATATATAAAGTCTATATATCCTGCGCTGTTTTTATTTGATCATCGATGTTCGCAATTAATTTTCATTGTCGACATTATGAAATCCAATATTTGTAGCTTTTCAATTAACATTCGTGAATAGGACGTGTTGTTATTTATGCTTATGTAATTAAAACTTTATGCGAGTCAGGTAGGTATACTGTAATTAACGATTTTTTTTAAATGAACCCTTGGCGTTAATTAGTTGGGTAAAAGGACAGACTATTAATCAACTGTTTCTGTATTCAGCATGTCACCAGCATGTGTGTCTGTTTCAGAGAAAAAATCATTTAATGTGCTTTCTTTGATATGTCTTTCATAACAATTTTACCTACCCTAAGCTTTTACACCTTTTTTCCCGTTAGTTAAGTATTTTGAAAAGTGTCAAAGAGTGGAAGGGGACTCTAACAAAGGTCATAGAAACATGTTTTATAGTTAACTCACTGGCATTTGTAGTAATGTGACGTACCCGACATGAATTACGATCAAGCCGTAATGTAATTTAATACAATAAAACCTTTTTATTAGGACTCCGTACAAAAGGCAGGAAAACCTTTGGCAGTAAGTATTTACTTTATATTTCATTCCCACTGTTGAGCGAAGGAGGCCTCTTCATCACTCTTTCCACTTCTTACAACTCTTTACTGTTGTAGTTGAATCTCTCATCAGCTCATCTGGACGATTATCTTATTAATTTAGCAATCATTTGGATATGGAATTTCTCAGTAGCAGCTCAGAATCTGGATCTGGTGTCCGGTTGATGGCAATCGGCGCGCCGCCTATTACATGGGACTTAAACACAACTGGTGATATATGGTTGTAGGTAATTTAGGTGCGCCTCTCCCTAACACTACGGGGAATACCGGAATGATGGATGATTGGTATGTCATTTAGGTCCAGGTGACAACCAGCGTCAGAAACTAGTTGTCTGGCAATTTTGCTGAACTGGGCCTTTTTGACGCTGTCGTAACGTAAGGCACACTTTCCTACTGATTCATTACATCGCATTTTAGTCTTTTAAAAGTTTTTAGTCTTTTTAAACATTAATTTTTTAACACCTTATATATATTAGTGGATGGTATAGAATGCCTAAATTGCTATTACCTAATATAACACTGTACTACGTTCTACCAGTTCTTCGCAATATTTGGTAGTTAGTAAACAATTTTCAGTTCATATGAGGAAAAAGAAATTGCGTTTCAATATAATATTATCGGGTAAAAATGAATACATGTATTACCTACATTTAGAATTCTGCGTAGTGGCACTTTTAATTACCTTCATTAAAATTTCCAATGAATTTTGTGTTATTATAACAATTTATTGTTACAAAACTTCCATTTAATGGTAACGATCTCTCTGAAATGGATATTTGTTACCTATTTGTTGTTTAAATTATAAATTTGGTTTGGGTAGCTAGGTACCTAACGTAAAAACGAATCGTGATTTAGTATCCTACCTTTATTTCGGCAGTTTTGAATCAATCCTTTAGAAATGTATTATTTACTAGCTGTACTACTGACTACGCGGGCGAAGTCGCTGGCAATGCCACCGATTTCGCCCGCGTTGTGGTCGGAAATTATCTCACGGGAATGTATTACTAGGATAGAAAGTATCCGGGATAAAACATCCAAACAGACAAACTTGCTCATTTATAATATTAGTAGGATAGGTAGGATTGTGGATCTTAGGAACCTAGGAATACGACACCTCTCCCACTTGACTCCTATAAACTTTAGCCTGTTTATAAAACTATACAACTTGTTAGTTACCATCATTATAAACAATGAAACAGTCGACGAATGAATGGCGGCGGCTGTAGTAGAATTCAATAATTTATTTCATTAATTCATAGTAGACATTGATCGAATATAAATAGACCTGAGACAACAAGTTAATTGTGAGACCCAGTTGTTCGGCTGTCCAGTTTATTAATTAAAATATTTCATGTTATTTATACATGTATATTTTATGGAGTTTTTTTTTGTAAGTTTGTTAATACATGATCTCTGAAACTACCAATGGGATTTGAAAAAATCTTTTTATTTTTTTATCCCAATTTGTGAGGAAGGTTATAGGCTATTTAACATAACGCTATCGAGTCGTAAGGAGTCGTAGTCGTAAGGAGTCGAGCAAAAATAAAAAAGCAAGAAAGAACGCTCAGAGACGGAGGAAACGAAGTAATATCGTAAGCAAAAAGAAGAAATAGCGCGGGTGAGTGATGCGACGCGATGTGTCAGGGTACCTACGAAATTTCACGCAGACGAAGTCGCGGGCAGAATCTAGTATTTAAATGAATGCTGGTTTGTTTATCTCATGGTGTTATTAAGTCTTATAAAATTTTGCAAAGTGCAATAAGTTTTATTCTGCCATCTGGATTTTCGCAGGAATTGAACTGCAGTTCACGAAGCCCTCAGAATAGCACCTTTGCGAAACGAGCACTGGAGTCCCACTGATAGTGAGTGGACATGAAGAGGGAAGTGAGGCTTTGACTTGCCTTGGGTCGCGTTGGTCGACTGATGGGAACAAAGTGGACCTTCTCGCGCAACTATCTCAACCTTACTTGTGTAGTTGTTTGCTTGTTTGCGTGTCCGCTTTCTAGGAGTTTCTAGCTTAGTTGCTTTTTACACGCTTTATATTAGCTTCACTTGTATGTTTGGTTGTTTGTATGTTTGTATGTAACCGACTCCTTTGGACGCTATTTTGACCCACTTCAAACAGTCAGATTTCATTGAAACTTTGTAGACTTATCGAGGACCAATGACAATTCAAAAATTAAAAAAAAAAACAGAAAAAAAAACTTCAATCACGCTTTCAAGCAAGCAGAACTAAAAAATTGTAAATAAATAATAGTTTAAAAAACACGCTTTAAAAACCAAACTAAAAGATTAGAAAATAATTTAATTCTATTAAAAAGCGTGGGGTACGTGCTTGATATTAATTGATTATAAAAATACCTCAAAAAGCACCCCCACGCTTTTTAATAGAATTAAACTATTTTCAATTTTTTTAGTTTGGTTTTTAAAGCGTGTTTTTTAGTTTTTTAAACTATTATTTATTTACTATTATTTTAAATAAAACCACTCTAACAAATTGTAACTAACAAATAACTTTGGATCTCGTCTAGAATACTTATAAGATTTAATTTTATTCGCCAAAAATGTAACTAGAGATTAATCTGCATAGCTTTTTCCCATATTATTTCGGGGTCGGCTTCCAGTCTAACCAGATGCAACTGAATACCTGCCCACTTACTGGGTAACATTTATAGTTACCCCTTGGTAAGACAGGTTGTCAGAATTTTTGGGCTTCTGACTACAATGACCCCCTGCACCAACGGATTAACGTGCTTTTCGAGTCACGATGAGGTCTTCATAAGCAATGGATTGTTATCCGTCGACGGACCAACCGCGGCAAGCACAGCTTAAGCTTTGATCGACCCGTTTTTGTTTTTGGGTGGGAACTCATTAAATAACTTCTCCAGCTCTGGTTGGAGCAGGAGGGCGTGTCAGACTTTTACTGACTAAAACCCACCCGTGTTCCCTCAGTTGCCTGTGTGCCAGGGGCCGCGGTATCTCTTTCGAACAATCCGCACCCCTGGCAGGTTGATCGACCCGTGCGGCTGCTATTATTTTTCCAAGAGCCAAACCTTATAGTAGATATATTTTGACTACTAGTAATTAAAACGTGACAAATACCACTATAAACGAGAAGGTAATACGGTTATTTAAAACAGCACATTTTAATTGCACTGTCATTATAATAATATTGTAAAATGATTGCCTCATTTGTCTAGTGGTCGCAAGCCTACTGCTGAGCATGGGGTCCTGGGTTCTATTCTCAGGTCGGGTACAGTGTTATTGAGTTTTTCTTTCTGGAATATCTCACTAGCAGCCCGGAGTCTGGATTTCTGCCCGGTTGATGGCAATAGGCTCGCCCCTATTACATGGGACTTCAAAATAACTATCGAAATGTGGGTGTACCTACTATTGGTACACCTCTACCCAACACTTCGGGGAAACAAGGCGAGAAAAAAGTTGTTGTACCTGTTGTTGTAGGTAATTTTTTCGGTAATCACGTTATGGCACAAATTACATATGTACGCGGAAATTAGGAACTTACCTTTGATATGAATGGGAAGTGCCCCACTTCCCAGAAGGACGAAGCAGTTATAAAGTATTTGTAGCTCGTGGGAGTAAAGAGTAAATATTTTCATCATAGAACAGGAAAATTAAACTAGTTTAGATAACAGCTTTATTAAAAGTTTTCCTACAACGTTCGCGTTCAAGCCTCGGGTTGTTGTTTTGATAAGCTTTTTATTCATTTGCTTCGTACGTATGTTTTTTTAAATGATGAATGAGAAAAGTGCTGCTCATCGCTTAATGATATCCTAATTTCAGCCTGGTATCACCCAAGTCTTTAAGTCTAGGGCAAACCTGCCTTTTCTTCTGCGATACTTCCCGGTTTACTAGAATTAACACAAATGCGTTATGATTGTAAGGAATGGATCTACTACCCTAAGCACGAAATCCGTAGTTTCGGCCGAATTTACGAGCGTTTCCATCTCCGTATCATCTACGGACATAAGATTAGTTCCGGGCCCGACCTAAGAATGAATGACACCACGATTTGACAGTTTGTCCCTACGCCCGATATGCGGGATAATTGCCGTAGCACACTAACAGTAGGAATGGCTTTAATTTTGACATTTCAACAAATGTCATTGTGTTATTTATATATTAACTGGCTGTGCCCGCGACTTCGTCCGCGTGGATTTTTCTAAAATAAAAGTAGCCTAAGTTACTCCTTATTACATCAGCTACCTGCCAGTGGAAGTCCCGTCAAAAACGGTCCAGCCATTTCAGAGATTAGCGAGAACAAACAGACAGACCGACAGACAGACAAAAATTGTAAAAAATGTTATTTTATACCGTATATATATTCTTAAGCATGTAGCAAAAAACGGTTATTTTAATATTACAAACAGACACTCCAATTTTATTTATATGTATAGATGTTATAGATTGCCTGCCTTTGCCCTGCAGTGGGGCATTACAGGCTGATTATTATTTTTATTTACGTTGTTGAACAGACTAATTTTTCGAACACGCAATTAGGGTGCAGATGTAGGGTTAATTTCGAAGTTTCAAACTCACACGGGCCCTTGTCTTCGTTGACGGATTTAGAGAGTAGGCCCCCAGATAGTAATGCAATATCCATTAGGAACTATCTTACTGAATTTCACGGGAATTTACATCGCACTTTAGTGTAACTACTGTCGACTGATGGACTATATCTGTGGTTAAACCTATTTCAACCAATAGAGAACTGAAAAGTTAAAAACTGCTAGCTGCTAGCAGTAGAAAAAATATTTGAGCTAGATGTTAGCATAAGTTGATACAACTCAATATTGGGCAGAATAAAAAATATAAATAACAGTAAGTTATGCAATATATATACATACTTTGACCTTGAATAAATAAAAAAGTATACTCACTAGAGGTTTCAGGCAAATAGGTACATCTAAATATGATAGTTATGATACCTACTTGTATAGAGGATAAAATAACAGGTTCAAAAATGTGTTATCAACGGATTTTTTGTAGCGCAGCGAAGCCGGTTTATAACGCTATTATTTCGCATTCATTGTTTTTTTAGAGCACTTCTGCGATAAACCAACCTCAATGACCTTGATTTCCATTTCGGTACGAATTTTAGTGTCTATACCAAAGAACCACCGACTACTCCATGCTTGTCCCGACTACTCCAGCTTTGTACTACATTTGTAGTTTGTAATACCTGCAAACAATTTTATGCTTCGTGTATCTACTAAATTAGATGTAATAACAAGGTAAGCAATGTAGGCTCGTAATGCATTTATAGGAAACCCATCGTTTCTATGAAAGCATTATTCATTTTTTTTTCCGTTTCAGCTAATTTTCCGATGTTTTACCTCGACTGCTTCGAACCGCGGGGTACGGCCGTATCATAATCACATTAATTGTATACGCTGAAGTGTTTTTACCGAATTTCTGAGAATTGGTGTAATTTGTCTCTTGCCATGTTCCGTGTCCCCAATGAGGGCCTATTACATGCCGATTAAAATAGCATTAACGAAATTACCGGCGCGCGACAGGCAGCTGCGCTGCGTTTGCGCAACTCTTGTATGATGCGTGTAATACGTTATAGCATCGGTCTTCGGTAGTTTTCTAATGATTCAATAGTTACTTAGAACTATTTGTTTGTCTGTTGTGGGGGCACGTGCACTTCCTGTTATTGCAATATTTCATCGTGTATCCTCGTTTATTGCGACGAGACTAAGGAAATATGTAAATGCAATAATGCATATTCTTATCCTTACATAGTATAAAACGAAGTCGCTTTTCGTCTCTGTAAGCTTAAATCTTTTAAACTACGCAACGGATTTTAACGTGGTTTTCATCAATAGACATAGTTCACATTCAAGAGGAAGTTTTATATGTGTAATACATCGACCTCCACGCGGGCGAATCCGCTGGCAGAAGTTAATTTTATGAAAAGTATAATACTTACTATTGCATAAGTAGGTAAATTAACTTAAACTTATGAGTTTTTGTTACAATTTCGAAACACATACTCTCTTTAAGTTCATTAAACCGGCAACACAAGAGAATAACAGTGAAACAGCAGTGAAAAACAGTACATGAATATCCTACGAAAAAAGACCCAGAAAATAGGTTAACACTGTAATTTTATAGCGTTACAAGCAACACTTAGCGAAGATTTTCTTTGAAAGTATCAATAACTTCGGAGTGCAGGGGCGGGGTCGTAACGCCTGAGTAACCAAGGGGCTAGGCGGGGCAGGCAACCGGCACTGACCTGACGTTCTACCTGACTGGATTGCACCCTTCTGTTTACCTAATGTCTAGCTAGTTTTGCTATCGCAGTTGGTTTTTTAACAGTTGATACAATAGCTCTGCTGTGAATTTTTTAAGAAGTTCTTTCTCAGTAGGCGTAGGCAGAATTTGAGTCCGGTAAGTCACAATAGACCAATAGACTAATTATGAGACTAATGCCTGTCATAATTGGAAAACTTTTTTGGAATAAAAGCTAAAAGTGTCATTTTGTGGTACTACGGAGGTAATTGTCAGTGAAGCAAATGAAAAAATAAAATGGCAATTTAATTTATTAAATCATTGATTCAATATTAGTAGTAATTTCGGTCCATCAATTGGCGTTGCATGATAAATGATTTTATTTATGTAAGTAGGTTTCTACAAACCTTTTACACTTCAAAAACGAATGTTTTTCTTTTGCCATAAACTCTTGTCTATGAGAGACATACAAGTTTTTCAAATAGGTAAATTATTGATTCTTCTTCGAATAATAGTTTTCGCTATTTATCGAGTTCATCACGATCACTATATAATTCAATAGCCGGTATTTTTAACCCCCGACGCAAAAACGACGGGGTGTTATAAGTTTGACGTGTCTGTCTGTGTGTGTGTATGTCTGTGGCATCGTAGCTCCCGAACGGATGGACCGATTTTGATTTAGTGTTTTTGTTTGAAAGGTGAATTCGTCGGGAGTGTTCTTAGACATGTTTTATCAAAATCGATTCAGCCGCCTGAAGATTATCAGCTCTTTTCTGGTTGATGTAGGGATTTGAGCATCTTCCACGGGTCTCATCAAGTCGAAATTTGGTATTACTTCAATGATATTAGACGAACAAAGTAACCTTGAACTGATGCTGGAGTAACACCTGGAATTTCCAGGATACTCAAGTAACTCATCAACAAACAGCAGAAGTATCGTGTTTGGGCTCATTGAAAAGGTCTCAATGAGCCCAATGGATATGGATAAATGGTGATCAGGACGAGGAATGAGAATAAATTAATAACAAACTTCAACTTGTGGGAAACAAACGCAACGCTGCGCAGATTTAAGCGATACATTAAGTTTAAAAAGTTAGGAAATAAAAGTTATATTTAAAATTTAAAAAACCCCAACAAAAACTTTAAAAAGTAAAAAAAGTATATTTATTGGCCGTTTCAGTTGTAGGTAGTATTTTGATCAAGGCATTGTCAAGTCGGTACGGTCATTGAAAACGCCAAACAGAGGAGGCCTAGCATTTTCATTAGCCGTCCCCCGACTTGGCAATGCCTTGATCAAAATACTACCTACAACTTAAACAGCCAATAATTTTTTTTTTTTTACTTTTCAGAGTTTTTGTTTGGGTCGGGGGTTTTTTCAATTTTAAATTTAAGTTTTTATAGTTATTTTCGCAGCTTTTCAGTCATCATTTGTATTCACCATTCAACGTACAAAACTGGATTGTTAAAAAAATATTCCGTCCCAACTTCCAATAAACCCAGTGACATGAAACTGATCAATGAGTATCGCCTTTGTCGATTCTATATTGGAAATCTAACTAAACCCTAATTTATCTAACTAAATTCTCGCACCTATATTAAATTAACTGAATCCCGGGCTGCGCTTCGTGCTACAAATTTAATTTCACGAAGCACACACAAACAGGATACCCCGTTATAACCTAATTGATTTTCCAATACCTTACCATTTGTCGCTTAAAACTGTTTTGCAAGCACATGGGCTTTACTTCCTTTTTTCAAGACCCTACCATTTTGATTCAATTTCCTTAGGAAGGAAACGCAGTCTAATAATGAAGAGGAATCAATAATTCTCTCGTCTTCAGTAAGTTCTCAAGTTTTTTTTTTTGTTAGTAGGTACGTAAAAACATAAAATTTTGTAACACGATTTGTTTAGTACGGAAGTAAATGTAGGTAGGTACTATGTTGTACCTACTTACGTACTTTTCCCCAGTCCATTCTTAGATGGAGTCATATTTCTACCAAGAATTCTGTTCGTCACGCCATCGCCATGGCGAAGAGCGGATTCCATAATTAATTCCACTAATATTAATATAGGAGAAAATTGTTTCTTTACTTCAGTGTTCTAGGAAATCCTTGTACTAAATACTTCTGAAATTTAAAGAAAAAATAATAGATCTTTTCTTGAAATCACATCGACATAGTTACAAAAGAGTGTCGTGTTTACACAATAAACAGGTATTTTCATGAGAAAAAAAAAATGAAACACTGAATTTCGTAATGTCAGTATGTTTATCCGAGAAATTCTTGGGAATCACTTAACCGGCCGTACTGTTTGATCTGGTAGCGTTCCAATTGGGTCACAGCAGAGCTGACTACTTCCATGCTGCATAGTTACATACTCGTTATTGCAGAGTGTCTGTAAGCTGTTGTTGTAATCAAATATAAGTAATAAGTATAGATTTGTAATGCTAACAAATATGGCTTTACGGAATTTTAAATCATTAAAATCATTAACACAACCTTCCAAGTTCTATTAATCGCATTGAATAACTTTTATGAAACAGTCACGCGGGCTATATTAGCGCATCCTCGTTAATTATTTCCCTTCACATTTCTACTAACAGCGATGTGTGAAAATAGCTAATGAGCTTTTCAGGATTTCCAGCAAATAAAAAGTTATTGTAAATGTTCCGTACCACAAGGCAAAAAACGCCGAAAACAACACGATTCTTGTGTGGAGGGCACTTTAATTTTTAGCATTGATTTTATTTTTATGATTTGTTGTTATAGCCGCAACAGAAAATTCAACTGTTGACCTATTACGGATCATGAAATACAGCCCGCTGACAGACAGACGGACGGACAACAGAGGCTTAGTAATAGGGTCCCTTTGGTTACCCTTACGGTACGGAACCCTAAAATGAACGTTTTATGACAATTATTTCCGCTTCTTTTGATGCTCAACGAACTAGGTAAAGAAAATATCGCCAGCTGTAGAAAAAAACGCTACGCAAAGTGGACAAGTGGTGTGATCCATCAACGTCGACGTGTGAGTGACACTATGTATATTGAAGCAGGTGTTGAGAAGTAGGTTGATAATATTTTTTTTTGTATTTTATATTAATTTTATTAAAATATATTTCAGTATCTATAGGGCTTTAAACTAACTAACTAATTAAACAAATAAATACAAAAACACAAGGAGACTTAGGAGTCAAAGTATTCGTCCGCATCGCTGTCATCAGGAAACGTGCCCAGAAGACTGGCAGCATTGCCACGTTGAATGGCAATGCTAATTCTTTGGCCAAAGAATGACCCAGCCCTCTGGTCACGTGAAGTGTCGACCAGCCGGCGAGAAATTTCCTTAAAAAGGAGACGTGCAGTCGGGCCCCATGACCCGAGCGTTTCGACCCCAAACGGAGCAAAAATGTAATTACCAATAAGGTTACAGTATTTACGCCGCTTGAGGGTCTCAGCAGCCGCAGCAGCGGCACCAGCACAGCCCGCCGTGCTAGGAACATGAGATGGCGCAAGGGTGTCGACACAGGTTGCATCCCACACTAGAGGTCTACCCATCTTCCAAGGCAATAACGTCATAATGCCCTTGTAGGTAAACTTTTCTTCTTATTTATTTAGCGTAAGTCGTTTTAGCTTTAAAAAAAAGCTGTCGGTGGAATTATAACTCACTCCGAGTGTATTTGTATATGTTTCAGCTATTGAAATCGAATAAAAGTATTATTTATTATTTAAATAGCACAGAGCGAATTTCTGACATGTGCGTTCCGTTTTTTTGAAAAAAATAAATAAAAAATAAAAATAAATAAATTAAAATCAATAACTTACAAGTTTTTATATTGTTACGTCATCCAGCGACACGTACAGAAAAGAGACCAAAAATATAGTTACATGATCTTTTATAATATTTCAAATGACAGCTGTGTACCCTTACCACCTATCATCATCATCATTATCATCATATCAGCGGAAAGCCGTCCACTGCTGGACATAGGCCTCCTCGAAAAGGGGGCTTTGCCATAGTCGCCACGCTTGGTAGGCGGGTTGGCGATCGCAGTATGGTGGTAAAATGCATAAAGAACGCTGCAGCCCATTCTCTGGTAAGTCCCTTAGTCGCCTTCTACGACACCCACGGAAGAAATGGAATGGTGCTATTCTTTTACGTCCGGCACCACACGGAACACCACCTATGCAACATGAATATTGCGACGATAAAATGAACTGAACGAATAATACAAAACAAATACTTAAAAAAAAAACATTATTACGATGCCTTTACAAAAATATAATTGATATGTTAATTAATCTCACAGTATATTCTTAACACAATAATTTACTGGAACTTACAAAGTCAATTAATTAGTATTTAAACTTAGGTACAAAAAATAGGTAATGTGACAAGAACATAAATTGGTCAGTGTGGCCCTAAAGAAACTTCTTTATAATTAAACTATAAATGCGATAACACTATGTTCCAATTCAGTATTCAAATTCAGTAAATGGTCTCGGAAATATCTATTCTTCTAAATGGATCCCAAGTTGAATAGTCTTATTGTGTATCGTTCAAGAAATTCCTCTCTAGTTAATTACAAGGACCTACTGTTAGACAGTGGTGTATTGTTTATGCTGTGACAGTCAACAACTAATAAACCCCGCTTTCCGTTTGTAACCAGAGACAATTTGAAGTTTGCTCTGTATTGTAACAACAATAACTAACCACTCTAAATAATTGATTAATTTTACGTTTTGTTTTTGGTGAAACAAGTTGAATGATCAATGGTAATGGAGGAAAAGTATTTAGTTCGAACAACCGAAGTCTTTGTAGGTACGTAAAACGAAACAATTGCCGCATTTTATTGTTGTTGTTCCAGATTGCTCCACTTAATTGATCCAGATTGATCCATTAGTGTTGCCGAACAATAATTGCTCAAAAAATTATCCGTGTAAGAGCACGTATACGCAGTGCGTTGAAGAGCTAGGGCGCGAAAAATTCCCGCCGCGATATTATTGCGTCCGTGTGAAAGTCGACTTACTGAAAATACGCTGCGACGACTCTCAAAATTATCATGTAGGTACGAAACGCTTTATTTGCTGTGATAATAATGAATAAGCGTCTACTGTGGTACCTACAATAATATGGTATTATTAATCGTTAAAGGTTACCGAGTCAATTCAGATAAACTGAATGTGGGGCGTCCCTAGACTTCTAAAGACGGAATAATCTGGGAAAACCCCACCAAATGAATGAATTTTGCTAACACTACCTAATGTGGCATACATTGTTTAAATACACTGATGGCATTTATGGAACACGGAACTTTATTACATATCAAATTAAGGAAAATGTTATTCATGAACTCGCTAGCGTGATATATAGGGAAGTACTGAATGAATGAGTTAGTTGGGTAAATACTGCTGACTTACCATTGTAGTTAGAGAAAAACCAAGGATAACCATAGCATATTATAACATATGCAATTTCTCGGGAGCTGAACTCGACCAGATATTTCAGCAGACATAAGTATATTGAAAAATTCCGTTCGGAGTTACTGACGACTTTTTATAAGTCGATTGGCACGAAACGGGACGGAGACGAGACGGCAATAAAGTAATAAAATTAGTTCGATTTTCTCTTCCTATCTAGCCAGAAAAATATTTTTTAACCGACTTCCAAAAGGAGGTTATCAATTCTACACGTTTATCTAAATATTTTTTTAGGTTGTTCGGGCATAACTCCGTCATATACCACGGATTTGCAAAATTCTTTTTTTTTTGTTGGAAAGGTGTTTATTCCGAAATGGTCCTATTTAAATTTCATATATCTATATGAAATTCCCCATCATATGTATGATGATGCGTTTCGGAGACAGACAACGGAACTCTTAAAAAAATGGTAGCAAATCAACCGCGATTGCTGCTATCGCATAAATATGCATTGTTTTGACCCCAAGGATGATAAAATTTCGAATTGGTGTGAGGTAGGTGCTGTAACTACAAAGTGAAAAATAAAAACTTAAAAAAAATAACCGACTTCCGAAAAAACACTACAAAGTGAAAAATAACTTTAATTTCGGAAGTCGGTGACTTTGAATATATATTTAAATTTTTTGGCACCGCCATTCGTTTTTTTTTTCTTAACTGTATTGCATAAAATACAAAACGTGCCACTTGCCAAATACTTGTTATTGGAGTTGTCAATTCGCCCACAGAAAATTTTATATTATTTAAAAGTGTCGATTCGCCCGTCTCGGGCAAGTACCTAAATTCGTACGAATCCAACATTAAGCTTTAAGTTGCTCTTACACGGGCAATTTTCTGAGCAATTATTGCTCGGCAATACTAAATCAATTAATTGGAGCAATCTGGAGCAACAACAATAAATTGCGGATATTTTTCAGGAATATTGCTTGATTGCTCCATATGTTTTACAACTGTTTTCTCAATGTAAGCGCACCTTTACTGACGTGGGGAACGTAAATGAATCTAGTTCTGCCATTCGCCAGATTTCGACGATCGATAATGGAGAGTAACTGCGTGGATGGTTTGCGTTAGTTTCATGTCATCGTGTGATGAATGCAGTGATATTCGTACGTTGTTTTCGGGTGACCACTGAAAATCAGCGCTGTGCTGTCCCATCCCATCCCATAGCATAGCATCATGCTGAGTGGAAGCCTTCTTGTCACAGTCACGGCGTGCAGCTGCCGATTATTTATCTTCTTTATGCCTATGTATAAATATCTGTGTGTGTACCATGTTTTTTTTTTAATGTTAAGTATGTCATCTTTTATATGAACGTGTTTCTGTGACAAATAAATCTATTTAACTTTCTTTTCTTTCTTTCTGATATTTCGCGCACTGGATTTTCAACTCTCGGTATTAAACTGAGCATTGAGAATCCAACTGAGTGCATCTCAGCGCGTCGAATACCGAACAGTGTGTTGTACTGTTCAATTTTGAACTCTCGGAATTAAGCAGTGAGTTGAAGATCCCGTAGTGGGCGGAAAAATTCCGTCGCAATTTCATTACGCCCCGTCCGCGTCCGTGTGTATGGAAAGTACGTCCAAAATTACATAATGTTTTTGTTTTATAATCTATATTTTTAATTAACATAGTAACAAGCGGACTTTAGTTTTAATAATGATCTTTGGTACATTCGTTTTAAACTACGTTAACTCGTAATTGACTAGGAACAATGTAAAAATATGTAAATAATTTAAATTAATCTCAGCCTCTAAGAAAATTCATTTTGTCCTTAAAGTACGGACAAAATGACATGTACAGACGCCAGTACATCAAGCTACCCCAATCTGTCAAATTTCTTTGAAAGATTTTCAACTTTACTATTTAAGCATAAGTTTCATGTTCAATTGGGAAAATTTGACAGTTTGCAGATAATAATCACGAAAATTATGAAGTAGGTAGGTACATATTTCACAGACGAAGTTTTTGGTCTTCTTGGGTACATCCGAACATGATTTATGTGCACAAACAGAACAATTGTTGTACTGTAGTCAGCACACGTCGGGCTGGGGACGGAAAAAGAGGTCGTTATATGCACGCGCAGTCATCATGACGCAACTGGAAATCTACATTTCTCTCTCTTCTACATTTGAGGCCTCAACGTAAGGAGTTTTCTGTATTTGTCTTCACCTTTTTATGACTGCTTTTAAGGATCATTTTCGTAGTCTGAGCCATCATCGAAAAATTCATATCGAAAAAAGATATGTCGTTTTGCCCCGAATAAGTAATTATGCCATTTTGCCCCACAGATTATTAAATCATAAACTACTTAAGTCATAATTTTTATAAACACGAGATTTATAAACTAATACTTATAAACAATGCAGTGTAATGCCTACCTTGCCTACGTACCGTTTCAATCGATGTCAAAAGATGTAATAAAAACCACGTAAAACTGACCAAAACCTAGATGAAATCCATCAAAACAAAAAAGTTTACTCGCACAAAATGCGTTTCGTACCAGTTACACCGTTCTGACCAAGGCAACGGCGCTAAAAACTTAACAGGTATGCGACCATGGCCGGCGTCACGTAATGATAAGACAACTGCAGCATTGTAGCCTGCCAATTTCGAAAAAAACCCGGTGTGTCATTTCTCATTTGTCCGTATATGTCATTTTGGCCACAATTCCCTTATCTACATCGACTTAGTTTGGGCAGGATGCCGAAGCAAATTGTGTTTCCGGAATGGAATTATCCGATAAAATACAGGCCATAATAAAATAATTGAGGTGTTTGCTTCTTATCAGATTTAAAAAAAAAATACTTTCGTTTACCTACCTCAAATTACTGCTTTTGGGTTTCGAGACGGAGTTAGGTAATGAGAATTTGATAGTGCCGGGTCAGATGCTTATCTCGTCAAATTCTTGAGCTACCGGATACTGCTAACCTAACAAGTTTATTTATAACGAAATGTTTCGGGAAAGAGATATTTACACAGTCTTATATTAACTTTGTTTTCAAGGTGTTTATCAAATTACTAGGTAAGATTTCTGTTTTTACGTTTGCCACTGTATACATTTCTATTTTACATTAGAGAGTCGGCACTTTTCGAACGTCAAAATTACAAAAGACAAGTCCCCAACACGCCCTTCACCACTTGAAGAAGTGTGGCAACAAACTCCCCAGCAGCATAGCTGTCTGTTCAGTTAGATAAATTAGATTCTATAATGATCCGAACGAAATTCGTTTACACCCTACGATAATTTACATGAAGTAGGTACCTCGTGATGATGTGTGATGAGGTACCTCTACTAAGTGCTTCATTTACTTGCTATACAAATTACCAGCAGGCTTAGCATGCCGCTTTCTATTTCTACTCTACTGTAGAATAGAAATCGTTTGTCTACATTTCTCGGTGAAAAATTGTCAACTGTCTATATGGAAACGTCATTTTTGTCTACTCTTCCGAAGGCAAAACGCTTGTCTACGGTTATCGTGCTAAGCCTGTAGAGAGGTGCAATACTATCTAGTTCACTATACCTACAAAGGTTTTGAAAGCAGTGGTTACGAAATAATTTAGACAAAATTCAGTGCCTGCTTTGGCTGAAATCTATGACCTACAACTCGTAAGACACAGCCATTACCTGGACCACTGCTCTAAAGGAACCAAGAATTAGAAGACATGTCACCGCTGCCAACCCGCACTGGGCCCGCGTGGTGAATTATGGCCCGCTCCCTCTCACCAAGAGGAGGCCTGTGTCCCAGCAGTGGGACTTTTACGCTGATTATGATTTATACACAGGTACTATTTTTGTTAACCTTTTGCCGAATTGTCGAGAGGTATAAAGGAATAATTTTAACAAAATTTGAATCCATCAAAACGGAAACAAGGTCAGAATTTTCTTTTGCTCTGGGAAAACCTTATAAAAGGATAAAAGCCTTTCTTGGTATCGTACCTCAGTCGTAGAAAGAAAATAAAGTAAAATAAATAAATAATTTATGCCTAGATGTGCCCTTGTGGAATGATTTTGATATAGACTTGTGACTTGTGTTGTTCTACAAGAGATCTAATATAGCCGTAAAAACATAAAGGGTTTGTGGCTAAGTAATTTCAGCGGGTCGATCGATCAGGTTAAGCTACGCTTGTCGCGGTTGGTCCGTAGATGGGTGACCATCTTTTCATACAAAGCCCCTTCCGTGCCTCGAAAAGTATGTTAAGCCGTTGGTCCCGGCTGTCATTCGTAGATTTTTCACAGTCCTAACGGGTTGTCAGAAGTCCTAAAGTCTGACAACCAGTCTTACGAAGGGGTATCGTTAACTATCGTATTACCCAGTAACTGGGTTGTGGAGGACAGATAGGCAGTCGCTCCATGTAAAATACTGATATTCAGCTGCACTCGGTTAGATCGCCCTGAGGACACGGTGGAGCATACGGTGGAGGTCTGCCCGGCTTGGGCGAAGCACCGCCGTGTCCTTGTGGAGGCGATTGGCGGCAGCGATTTCTCGCGGCCGGCCCTGGTCCAAACCACATGGTACGGAGCATGAGTAGCCGTTACCTCCTTTTAATGCTCGCGAAGAGGGAGGCGGCGCACGTGAGCACGGACCTAGTCCCCGCAGAAGACGCCCGGGGCGTCGGGAATCCCAGGCTGATTCCCGGCCACCGTAAGCGCGGCCTGCGGATGGCGAGTAATGAGTAGCTCGCTGACCGGTAAGGACCAATCCCGAATCGACGGCGGGATGTGTTCCACGCGCGCCTCAAAGAGACGTCAGCATCAACTGATGGGGTCCGCAAGGGCCGATGCCTGCCAGGGTGCTTACTCTGGAATATAATTCCAATAGATCGACATTGGTCAAACGTCAGTTGGTTGAGTTAAGCGTCAGGGATTGGCTAGACTCAGTGAGTCCAGCCAATCCCTGACGTTTGACTGACAATTCCAATGTCGATCTATCGGAATTATGTTCGAGAGTAAGCACCCAGGGGTGCGGGTTATTCGAAAGCGAAACCGTGGTCCCTGGCACACAGGCAACTGAAGGAACACGGGTGGGTTTTGGTCAGTAAAAGTCTGAGACGCTCTCCTGCTCCACCCAGAGCTGGAGAAGTTATTTGATGATTTCCCACCCTCAAAAAAAACACCAACATTGTTGGGAAAAGGCTAGCCATAGATGATGACGAGTGATCGGATAATCGGGCGCTATTATACCAAACTAAACTTCACTTTTGTTCCCACGAAAGAATAATACGGACATGCCTTTCAGAATCCCGGATCCCGAAATCGTTTGAAGTTCTTGAGATTGCATCTACTCTTATGTAGAGTCTAATGTTTTTGTGTTGCTTGCTTGGAAATATCAATAGTTAAAATACGAATGGGAACTTTTTTAGCAGTCAAAAATATAAATATATTAAAAATTAAAATATTTTTTAGTCTTCTGTTCGTATAAAATACAATAAATTAGTCGATTCGATCACTAATCTGTGAGATAGATAAATCAATTTCCGCTACTTGACCACATTGTGCACATTATTTTTTTTTCTTGATATTCCATTTGTTTTGAATAAAATAAAGATACTAAATCAAAATAACCACGGCTATAATTTCAATAAGTTTCAATCCCGGGAACCCGGGAGTACTTATTTATTAAGAAAGGAATGTTCATTTTATTCTTTCGTGGGAAGAAGTTTAGGTATATAAGCGCCCGATTATCCGATCACTGATGATGAGTTGTAAAAACATGAGCAACAAGAAACAACAGCAAAACTTAAAAAAATGAAGTATCCCCTAGCAAAATGTTCTATGCCGCCACGATTCCAAAAACATTCCGCCGATAATCCCTGGTATGCAGACGTATTTATTTCATACTTTAACACAAAAATAACACTGAAATAATCCAACATTCCTATCATACAAGAACATTAGCCGTACTTCTTTATACAATGAATAATGTACGCTTTGTTACCTAAGTGTGACTAATGAGGGACTGGTGCACCCACTGGAACCAAGGATTTAAGCGCCAACGGATAAACGGTCACCGGCAATTCGTCGGGAGTACGAAACTAACTTAAGTAGTTAACCGGTTGAGTGAATTAACTCTTTTTCTTACCATCAGTGTTCTGAGTAGCGCGGTAATGAAGGGTCTAATTACCAACAGTTCGCAGTAAGACTGGCGGCCTCTCTGAGGTACGACTGGTAATTGCTGCCCGTTCGAACGTGCCGTGTTTCGGGGAATCTGCGCCGCTTGTACAATACACGCTAAAAATTGCAATTACAAGGTAGTGACACTAAACTATTTGCAGAAAATGGAATAATTAAGTCTTTAGCCTGGAGACCGTGAACATTCCGATGGATGGAGCTGTGCAAATGGATTTTTTTTGTAGTGATAGATAGTTATACATAACATCGCGCCTTGTAAACCCCGATGGATTGGGCAGTGGTGTACATCCACATTTCGCCAGTGATGTTTAAGTCCCATGTAATAGAGGAAAAGCTTATTGCCATCAACCGGTCACAAATTCACACTCTGGGCTTGTACTGAAAAATTCCCAAAATTTCCAAAACAAAAATTCAAAAACCCTATAACGGTTTGCCCGGCCTGGTAATCGAACCCAGGGCCTCATGCTCAGCATTAGCGCTTGGTACCACTAGACCAACGAAGCAGTCATGTTGTGTCTTGTCGTGATTTCATTGATTTAGTTTGGAAACGTGTTTTATTTTAATACAGAATTACAATATCCACTGTGGCAGCACTGTCAAAGTATCACCAAGAAATGTAAAAGGCTTTTGGCGTGTGTTTTCATTATGAAAACTCAGGCAATTGAACGTGATATTTGTACTTTGGCAACACTTAGAGATAGCTAGGCTATGATGTCGTTGTTTCTGGGTGGGGCACAAAAAATTATTTTATGTGGTAAAATGTAGTGAGAGGTTGTCGTTATTGGATGGTGGAAGTGAACACAGTTGTGCAATTAAAAAGTACAAACGCTTCTTCAAACAGGCGCGACGCGACAGCTCAACGCGACTGTTGTAGAACAATTTCCATGAGTTCGACGAGTGTCGAGTCGCGCTGTTTGCAGAAGCTTTAAGCAAGATAAGAGTATTTTCTTTATAGTCGCGATAGTTATGTTAGTTCTTATTGTGGTTTTTTTACAAGTTGGGAGTGTGTTGCGTGACATGCTTCTCTTGGGACATAAGTACGTAATCGACTTAGCAACGACCCGGTGTTAATAAATAGTAGCACTCGGCTACGTTTCGCGGTTTGAGTAGATAATGATGACTGACCGGTTTTCTTTCGTGTCGCCGAAATCCCCACTACGTCATCGTCTCTAGTTTTTATTGGCAAAGCCAGGAATGGAAACAAACCTTTAATTACTCCTAAGGCGGATGTAATGTTTCTTTTTTGTATGTGATATGCTGGGGAGTTTTTTGCGCCACTTCTTCTTCCCAGCTAAAGCACTAGGAAATGGTGAAGGGCGGGCGTTTTGGGGGACTGTCTTATGTAATTTTGACGTTCAAAAAGTGCTGACTCTCAGCCTCGTTTGAATATATGACATTTTGATTTTATGCAACTGCCACGGTCTAAGTTAAGTGCAGGAACAACGCGTTAGCTTTCAGGGCATGAGTGAACAAGGCATCTTCTGAGCACGCTCGTTCCATCGTAGACCTTATCCATCGTTTTCCATCAGGCGAGTTTTAGGTCAAGAGTTGGCCAATATGGCTCTTTGTTATTGCAGACAACGGCAAATTAACCTTGTACATATCTCTTTCGTTTGTAAAAAAGGAAGCCGAAAGTCATTCATCGAAATTGAGCTTCATATTTTGAACTAGATCATACTTGAATCAATAGGTACCTTGAAAATACTTCTTCTTCTTCGTGTCGATGATTCCAATTAAGCTCAGACAAGCTTCGACCAGAATTCTGCCACTTCGACAGCGTTATCGTTGGCCTGGAGTTACTGCAAAGAGAGCACGATGAGAGGTAGGGCATAGGTTGCGATGTGGCTCCACAGTCGCACTGCATCTCATCGGAGTACCCCCACCTGACCAAGTTGTACCGGCAGTGGCTCACCTGGCTTCTTAGTCGATTAAGAGATTTCCAGGTGGGCCATGGCAGTTGGTGGCCCGCTGGAAGCTTTTCTGCAGGCTCAATATAGTTAGCCGGAGCGAGATGTTTGAGAAGCCACAGTTTCAATCGCGCCGCACTCGAGCTACCGTCAGATAGTGGGATGGTCGACTTGAGGAAGCTGTTACGGCGCTTCAGTGTGCTCCTCGGCTTCTGAAAACCTTTATATGAAAATCATATTTCTTGCTAGTGCCCGTAATCCTTCTTTATATAACCCTGAAAGCCCCGTTTGTATTCGAAATACCCATTTATTCCGGACCTACTATTTAGTTTGAGGTAATAGCGAACGGTTCCGCTCTGAAAGAGGACCATGTAAGTTATGACAAGAAAAGCCTCTGGTATCTCCCCTTTGTAACTTTTGGTAAAGCTTTATTTTATTTTAAACTAGCTTTTGCCAGCGGCTTCGCTCGCGTGGAGGTCGAAAATTATCCCACGGGAACGTAGTACCGGGATAAAAAGTATCCAATAGTTTAATCCAGGTTATAAACTATCTGTATCCCAAATCCGTTTTTGCGTGATTGTAGGAATAGGTAATATTAGTAGGATAGGAATTAAATTAAATCGCTATTTTCTAAATAAAAGATTGTATTGAATCAGTAGTGTGAATCAGGTCTTGAGAGGGGTTGGCATCAATATCAATGGCGACTACATCACTCACCTTTGCTTTGCTGACGAAATAGTTGTCATGGCTGAGACTATGGAGGACCTAGTACAATGCTCGATGACCTCAGTAGAGCTTCCGAAAGAGTGGGTCTCAAAATAAACATGGACAAAACGAAGGTAATGTCGAATGCCCATGTAACACCCACTCTCATGAACATCGGAGACTCTACATAGCATATAGCCTTCTCCATCCACTGGAAGTTGTCTACAACTTCGAGTGGATGGAGAGGGCTATATGCTCGGAGTTTCCCTACGTGATCGAATCAGGAATGAAGAGATCCGCAGGAAAACCAAGGCAACCGACATATCCCGAAGAATTGCTAAACTTAAGTGGCAGTGGGCAGGGCACATTGCTTGCAGGACAGATGGCCGATGGGGCCAGAAGGTTCTAGAGTGGCGACCGCGTACAGGAAGACGTAGAGTGGGAAGGCCTCCCGCAGGGTGGACCGATGACATTGTGAAGGCTGCAGGAATCCGCTGGATGCGGGAAGCATAGAACCGGTAGAAGTGGAGGAGCTTGGGAGAGGCCTATGTCCAGCAGTGGACGTATTTCGGCTGAAATGATGACGATTGAATAGAGGGGCATGTGGCTAAGTATTAACAGTCGCTCGAGTCTATCAATGAGGTTTTTTTTTTTTTTTTTTCTTGGTGGGAAATCATCAAATAACTTCTCCCGCTCTGGGTGGAGCGGGAGGGCGTGTCAGACTTTTACTGACTAAAACCTACCCGTGTTCCCTCAGTTGCTTGCGTGTCAGGGGCCGCGGTATCTCTTTCGAACGGTATCTAATCTAACGTGTTGCGTCTCACGTTTAATGAGTAATTAAAGAGCTTCGAACATCAACCAGTCTTACTAAGGGGTATCATATGTATATGGGTATTACGCAGTAACTCGGTTGTGGAGGTCAGATAGTCAGTAGCTCAATATAAAATACTGGTATTCAGTTGCATCCGGTTAGGAAGGAAGCCGACCTCAATAAAGTTGGAAAAAGGCTAGGCAGATAATGCCTGAATCGGTAGTAGAAACAGGGTGAGCTGCTATTTCTTGTGTGATTAAAAGAAAACCAGTGTGAACCAGTCGTGTCAGAATGGTGAAGCAGGTAATCGATCGAAATAAATATTCGATATTTCGTCCATCGTATTTTTAACCGACTTGAAGAAAAGATAAACTTGTTATTAAAATAATTCGATATTTTTTTTTTTAAGTTTGTTTGTTATCTCATGACTCCGTAATTTATAAACAGCTTTGAAAAACATTTTGTTTGAAAGGGTATACTTATAGAGTGGTCTCTTAAAAGTTTGGCCAAGTTCTGATTACTGTTTTTAAGTTATTTAAGAGCATTCTCCCCACGCGGGCTGGCAACGGCGCATTTATGGTGGTTTTTCGTGATTATTTCATTAAATCCAAACAAAAGTAAACATTTTTTTCAGCCATGCACTAGATTGTTGGTATTTATAATAAATGCGTTGTTTCTAGTCCGCGTGGAATGAATGCTCTTAATAATACGTATTTTTTCACATGTGTACTTTGATGATTTTCTTATATCTTCCTTTCACTGTCATTTACTTAGAAAGTAAAGGTTTACGAATTTGTGTGGGTACGTAGTACGTACCACACCTAAAAAATAAAACTAAAAAGATTCTTAAAAAAAAAACAAATCAAACAACTTTAACTTAATTACTTTAATTCCGGAAGTTGGTGGCAAAACTTAATGAAACCGGAGACTACCGAAATTAAAATAAACGTTTTTTCCCAAAATGATTCGTGAAGTCCTTGAAATGATTATGGCCAAAGAGATGTAAATTCTGAATAACTATATTTTTGATATTATTGTGTCGAAAACTTGATCGCCGTAGTCGTACCTCTCGCATTTGGTATCTTTTCCGTATAAAAAAATTAAAACATTGATGGCGTCTATGGTGTCTCTTTTCGTCCCAAGTAGTTTGCTGTAGGGTAGGACATCAACCTATGACCGTTGTGGTTGACGTGCTCTTAAGTGGAGACCGAGATTCGGCGAACCGCCCTCGGGCTAGTTGGAGCGACTATCTCCGCACAGTGTCTGGTAGCAGCAGGACGAGAGTTGCCGAGAATTGAGATGTATGGCTCATAGGAGAGGCCTATGAGCAGTGGTGGCCTCATTGACGACTGAGTTCGAATCCAGGCAAGCACTTTGCTTTGTGCATTCAGTTTAATCACCACTGCTCTAAAAACGGTAGAGGAAAATATCGTGAGGGAACCCGCATGTCCTACAACTAAAACTTAGAAGCCATGTGACTTCAACCAACCCGCACTGGGCCTGCGTAGTGGATTATGGCGCAATTTGCTCCCACATCGAGATGGCTAGTCTCCCAGCAGTGGGAACATTATAGGTTGATTGTGGTGATGATGATTATGTCCAGCAGTGGACTGCTGTGGGCTCTGCTGATGATGGTGAGGGTAGGATATTAGCAAATGCGTGCTGTGGAGCCCAATACCCCGGTGTATATATTTCCCGTCTCCACTGCACCACCGACGCGGAAGACATCGTGAAATACGTGCGCCAAAGGTTGAATTACGCGCGTGCAGCTGCTGGAGTCGCATCGCAACGTCAACTTTAAGGCGTTTGTGGTGCGCATACCAACATGTTACCTGAATCTGTTGGTGGAAGAAAGCTTTTGACCACAGGATGTGGTATTCCGCCGCTTTCGCGGACAAGTGCCACCGGAACGCACAAAGACTTGTGCAAATAAGTGATACTAACACAGTTTTAAGTTTTATTTACTAACACAAAATTGTTATTATAATATCGAGGGGTGAAAGGCTATTTGTTTTAAGCGACATTTTGGACGATATTAAGTTATATATATGTAGCGAATTTCGCTGAGTCCGAATATGTATATAACTCAACTGGCTTCTGCCCGCGACTTCGTTCGCTTCAAATTTCTTGCTCCCCGACCCACCCCGTCGCTCGCCTCGCCTGCCCGTGCGAATCTTCATTGCTCCGCTCTCCTTTTGGTCTTAGCGTGATGATATATAGCCTATAGCCTTCCTCGATAAATGGGCTATCTAACACTGAAAGAATTTTTCAAATCGGACCAGTAGCTCCTGACTAACAATCAAACAAACTCTTCAGCTTTATTAATAGTATAGAACTATAGATAGAGATATACGAGGGTCATTCAATAAATACTTAGCCTACAAAAAGTAAACGAAAATTTTGGAAAAGTGGGAATTTATTTTTCAACATAGTCTCCTTTTAGTTCGATACACTTAGCCCAGCGATGCTCCAACTTTTTTAATCCGTCCGAAAAATAGTTTTTGTGAAACTCTGCAAAATAGGCCTCCGTGGCGGCGATGACCTCCTCATTCGATCCATATCTATTCCCGGCGAGTGATTTTTCAGATTAGGAAACAGAAAGAAGTCACAAGGGGCCAAATCTGGAGAATACGGTGGATGGGGCAGCAATTCGTAGCGTAATTCGACCAATTTGGCCATGGCAACGGCAGACGTGTGAAACGGTGCGTTGTCGTGGTGAAACAGCACTTTTTTCTTCGCCAGATGGGGTCGTTTTTTCTTTAATTCGGCGTCGAATCGGCCCAATAAATCGGCATAGTAAAGCCCTGTAATTGTTTTACCCTAATCGATGTAGATCACACCTTGTGAATCCCAGAAAACGGTGGCCATAACTTTTCCGGCCGATTTTACAGTTTTCGCCTTCTTTGGAGCACGTTCCCCGGTCTGGATCCATTGTTTTGATTGCTCCTTGGTCTCTGGTGTGTACCAGTGGATCCAGGTTTCATCGACGGTCACAAAACGACGCAAAAACTCCGCTGGATTCCGCTTAAACAGCGCCAAACACGTCTCCGATGTGGTCTCACGGTTGCGCTTGTTTTCTGGTGTGAGTAAACGCGGCACCCATCGCGCCGACAGCTTTCTCATGCCGAGTTCCTCGTGAAGAATATGATGCACTGTTCCTTCTGAAATGCCTACAGTCTCAGCTAGCTCCCGAACCTTCAATCGGCGATCTGCCAATACGAGATCATGGATTTTTTTAATGTTTTCCTCCGTAGCAGCTGTTTTCGGTGCACCTGGACGTGGTTCATCAAAAACCGACGTACGGCCACGTGCAAACTCGTTGAACCAATTCTTGACGGTGGCCATCGATGGAGAAGAGTCACCGTACACAGCATCCAAGCGCTCTTTGATTTCGATGCGCGTTTTCCCTTCCAAAAATAGGAATCGAATCACCGAACGATATTGCTCTTTTTCCATTTTTGTAAAACCGATCGACACGTTCGCTTCCATAAGTTGTCAAATTAAAACAACTGAAGGTATTGGAATGAAAATTTGAAAAAAGAATTAAAAAAGAATGTGCTACACTGTGGTAAAACTCTTTTGAAACTACAGCGCCCTCTGGCGATGAGGCTAGGTACTTATTGAATGCACCTCGTAGATATCGTCCAAAATGTCGCTCTAAACAAATATCCTTTCACCCCTCGATATGTATATTTAAGGTGAACCTAGTCCACATTTTTCCCATACAAACTTCGGGAGTGTATTACTCCACTGTTCGACAATGTACATCAAAAATTAAATATGGTATGGTTTTGTCTCATTATCAATATTGTGTGTATGGAAACAGAATACTAAAATAAAAAGCCATTAAAAAGTTAGGAGCCGACAAAGATTAGTTTTTCTTGCTAGTTTAACCTAACTTTGGGCGTGTTTAAGTGATAAAAGAAGTGTAAAATCTCAAAAACCAAGTCGGTACCGACAAAGATCAGATATCGAAAAGTTCAATAAACTTTATTGGTCATTGATTTATGCAGTGGTTTTTTCATAAAACCCGATCTTCTGAAGGACTTTTCTTAATTTTTACCCGCCTGTGTATCCTACATCCCACTCAATAACGTTGTGCGTGTAAACTAGCGTCTAATAGCTCATCACTGATACTACCTCTGTCGGACACGATGCCTGGTGAGACAGCGTGGTTTTTAGCCAGGCTCACCAGTGAGTTCAAGCCCGCGACTAGGTTCCCCTTAAGGTATTTATCTATAAGTCTTTGTAACCTGAAAATAAATGGTTTATTATTATTAGATAACCGGTACAGCACGATTTCAAATGCCATTTTGTTAGCATAGTTATGTACCTGACGAAAGTCTCTACTTTCTGTTGTTATGTAAGGCATATTGTATGTAAAATACAGTAATGTCTTTTTTATGGTGTAAGCAGAAACACTTTGATTCGAGGGACAATAATTGTGGTTTGGCGAACGTTTGGCATGATTCCATATTGAACGGACAATGCTAAAGTTCTAAGAAATATTGCCCGTATTGTATTGCATTGGAATTTTATTGTTATTTGGCACTAGAGTCTATTTACTCAATATTTAGTTATACCAGGAATTAGAATCTTATCTACGTACATAACTCTAGGAATGGAAATTCCTTGAAAATTGTATCTACAGAAATTGATTATATGTAAGACGTCTAAACCTACAACGTCCTGTTGACGTCACGTCCTATATGTTTCTTTCTTTAATAAGAGCGTCTAAAAAGGCCGTTTTGGCAGAACCATAATAGGATAACATCGTAAAATGGTCACAAACTGACAATTCATAATATTATCTGCGTAGACTGTTGTTATTTTCCTTTCAACTGGGAACACGTGGCTTGTATAATTAAATTCTGGAACGTGTAAAATTATAATTTTTCTTTTTTTGTATTTTTGTCTTGCAAAATATTTTAAACTTTTTATGTAAATCTGTTTCCTCAATTATAATCAAACGTTAATTTTGATGGAATTCTTCAAATTATAATTTATAGTCAGGTAGGTACCAGCTACCACTTTTTATATATGAAAGATTTTTTTCCTTCCTCTAATTATATGTGTGGAATTCACAGAGTCGCAGTTATCTATACAAATTATAATAGAATATAATTAGCGACACACCCCTGCTTCACACGGTTATTAGTGTTATTCTTATTACCTACGACTTGACAAAACAGTTCTTTAAAATCCTATTTACATTTAATATGTATTATAATACTAACACACAATCTTTCCGTAAGTAATAAATTCTCTAAATTACACTGAAGAACAACGTAAATGTCCATTGCTTATTTTGGAAGCACAACGCAGTCACACAAAACAGTTTTTTTAGTTTTTCGTCTGATATGTATAGATAATCAGGTAAGTCTGACAACCCAGTAGTTACTGGGTAATATGAAACCCCTTGGTTAGACTGGTTGTCAGATAGGCAGTCGCTCCATGTAAAATACTGGTATTCAACTGCATCCGGTTGAACTGGAAGCCGACCCCAACGTAGTTGGGAAAACGCTAGGCAGATGAACTCCGACTCACCGCGAACTATGCGACACCGGTTCCGACTCACTGGAACCACAACTGGCACTGGCAAGCATTACAATATGCACCGACTTCGCCCACTATCGACCTCCGGTCTCCGGAGGTGAGCGATGTGGCGGCCATCTACAATGCCACATACGAAACTTCAAATCAACAAACTAGAGAAACACAAAAAGTGAAGTGGCGGCATCTACAATGCCATATGCGAACTACACTAGACTTGACGTCACACCATAGCTACATTGCGCAAGCAGAGTTTACCGCGCGATCCACATATATACAACATCCCGACATCAACCGTCGGGCAGTAGCCCACCAGACAACACCCGTCTGGTCGGAGTATCCTCCGTTTTCAATAGAGCATGAGTGAACTTTATACCCTGTTCCTCATACCTTTAACCTTTTAACTTTTAGAGGATCAGTTATATCCTATTAATCACTATCAAATTGCTCGATTGGCTCGTTTCTACAGCACAAACATAGCCTGAATTTCCGAACTGCAAAATGCCCTATAACATTACACTGTGTAAATAATTGAATATACTAATCGAGCTGTTTCTACATCAGTCAAATGACGGATTTTATAGACTGCAGAGGCTGTTAATTCGCTAACAATGAATTCCCCTGACTATACCTACATGGATCTACCGTCAAAATAACGATCTTTTTCTTAAATGTTATCTACTACGGTAACTTTTAAAATCTTTTTCTACGGCATACCTACCTTGATTCGTATCTCATTATATCTTCAAGAAAATTCTAAGAAAACATGATTGCTTTTGGAACTTTATGAGAAACGAAGTGAACAGAAAACTTATAGGTATCTCGATGGTTACATGAATATAAAAGACTAGGTATTGCCCGCGACTTCATACGTGTGATATTTCTTGTTTTATCATAAAATCCGCCCAGGGTATATGTTTTTTTTCTTCACTTAGCGGTTTTTCTGACTTTTCTCATTTTTCTCAGCTCCTAAGCGTTGTGGCGTGAGGCTCAATAAACTGCGCGGGCTTGCGGACGGCGAGTAATGGGTAGCTCACTGTCCGGTAAGGACCAAGCCCGGGTCGACGGCGCGTTGTGTTCCACGCACGCCTCAAAGAAATGTCAGCACTAACTGGTGGGGTCCGCAAGGGCCGATGCCTGCCAGGAGTGCGGGTTGTTCGAAAGAGATACCGCGGCCCTTGGCACACAGGCATCTGAAGGAACACGAGTTGATTTTAGTCAGTAAAAGTCTGACACGCTCTCCCGCTCTGGGTGGAGCGGGAGAGCGTGTCAGACTTTTTCTGTTCAGTCAGTTATTTGATGATTTCCTACCCTCATTTAACAAAAAAAAACCACTGCCTTGCTAGTGGAACATTCAAACGCAGCACGTCAAGGGCGTATTGACGCCTTGCCGTACAACTTACGATTCCTGGTTGAGCTGTAATCGTAATTAGTGAGGAAATTAGCCCCGGAGTGATGTTCGAACCTCTTTAATTACTCATTAAACGTGAGACGCAACACGTTAGATTAGATACCTTTCGAAAGAGATACCGCGGCCCCTGACACGCAGGCAACTGAGGGAACACGGGTGGGTTATGGTCAGTAAAAGTCTGACACGCCCTCCCGCTCCACACAGAGCGGGAGAACTTATTTGATGATTTCCCAAACTAAAAAAAAAAGGCTCAATAACCTATAAACCTTTCTCAATAATTGGGCTAAAAAATGCAAAAATATTTTTTCAATCCGACAGGTAGTTCTCGGGATTGGCGCGTTCAAACAAACAAACAGACTCTTCAGATTTATTATTAGTAATAGAAAATGTAGATAGACATACGGTTTTTTGTAGGTACCACAAATGTATGGATGATAAATCTGTAAGTGTATTGGACATCTTATGTCACGTCTTTTGTGTATTTATTTGATGTCTCAACAAAGGAAAGTGCCTAAACGTGGGGGTGGCTAAACGCCCTACAACAGAAAGAAAGGTGACCTATTCAGGGATTACGTCAATAGAATGAACAGATATCTAAAATATCTAATACTTTTATATTTTCTGCGTAGTATGTGGATTATGGATATGGATTTTATCGCGCACTGAATTTTCAACTCTGTGTGTTGAACCCAGCATTGATAATCCAACAGAGTGCAACCTACAAAAAAACATAGTGTCGAAAAAACATACCTCGACTTTCAATCTTAGATTCGCTTACAGGGCTCGAAGCGGAAAGCCTTCGTAATCAAATAAGTTAGGGGTTGAACCGGCACCGTATGCCGTTAGACTCGATAATCACGGCCAAGGGCACAAGCCCTGAAAGGCCCCTTTTAGGGTTGTTGGAACTTGGGAACCAAGTGTAACCTTGAACTTTGTGCTTTAGAAGACTTGATAGTTGACATATTTATTTATTTAATAACTATGGATGACTTGAGGGGCTTGTGGCTAAGTAATAACAGCCGCACAGGTCGATCGATCAGGTTAAGCTAAGGTTAAACATTGCGATGAAGATGTGTGGGAGAAAATTCCGCTGCGATATTTTTACGTCCGTGTGAACGTGTACTTACCTAACATACCTAATATGTATAATGTTATACATATTCCCCTTATTTATAAAAGTTGCTTTAAGTTAAGTAATGATTAGCATCTGTTTAACCATACATTTTTGATGATAACACCTCTTAACTATAAGCAGCGTTTATAAATATGGGGGATTATGTATTACATATTTCTGTAATATGCGGTCCGTCCTTGGTTGGGTGACGATCACTTACATACTGAGACGGGAGCTCCACTGGTCCCAGCTGTCGTTCGTAGACTTACGCTTACGGGTAATTAGAAGTCCGCAAATCTTTTCCGTGTGGTGCCGGACGTAAAAGCATAGCACCATCCTATTTCTTTCCGTGGGTGTCGTAGAAGGCGACTAAGGGACTACTAGAGAATAGGCAGCAGCGTTCTCTATGCATTTTACCACCATACTGCGATTGCCAACCCGCCTGCCAAGCGTGGCGATTATGGCAAAACCCCCCTTTTGGGGGAGGCCTATGTCCAGCAGTGGACGCCTTTCGTCTGAAATGATGGTGATGAAATCTGAGAAGCAGTCTTACCAAGGAATATCGTGTTACTCAGTAACTGGGTTATGAAGGACCAGTAGGCAGTTGCTCCATGTAAAATACAGGTATTCAGCCGTATCGATTAGACTGGAAGTCGCCCCGATATAGTTTGGAAAAAGCAGGCAGTTGGTGATGTATAAACCTTTTGCATGACATGATTGAACACACAATCTCTCTCCATTTGTCTGAGATGAGTTCTTGAATAAAACCCGTTAAGCACTTTTTGAGATTAGTGCTTTCAATCTGAGGCGATGACTTGCTGACTTCACGCCTCGTAGTATGTAGTTGTTCCAAACAGCCTACCTAATTGTGTTGCACACATAAAATAACAATTTTATCGATCCATCCGAGAGCCTTACTCCTGGGCACGCGTTACTGTGGCCGACTTGGAAATCTCTAAATAGACTTCGAATCCAAGTCGGCCGGAGCAAAGATAATGTCCACAAATGGGGGTGTACGGACGGCTTACCTCTCATATGCGTATGCGGTACCGCCCCACAGACATTGTCTCGCCTACCATCGTGCGCCGCATCTGTCGCCTGTGAATTTGATGATCTTATGACTGCGTCAGTGCGCTGAGTTCACGCAGCCGAATTTTGAACCAAAGATGTTTGTTTGAACGTTTTGTCATCGAAACGATAAGAATAAACAGACTTGCAATGCCTTTCTTTTTGATATCCATTGCTTTATAGGTTTGCACAGCTGGCCTGCTCAGCAACGTTAATAAAATAACGCAATGAACGTAGGTGAACTGTCAAAATTGTATGTGTGATACGCAACTACCCCGCAGTTCAAACACCGATCTCCGCAGCGGTCATTAAGGATGTCCTAAACATTCTAATGTTTCAAAATAATTAATCACAACGATAATACTTACTTAGTCATTTTTCCGTGAACTGTGACTTGCACTTATACGCTTTTGATAAACTGGCACCAATCTACCTACACTCATCTATCAAAATTAAAAGATCAAGATCCATATCAATAATATTTGAATTTAAGTCAATAAACTAGGTTATTATAATTAATGTTGTCTCTGAAAAACACTGTGACATTTATAAAAGTAAATTGCTTTCGTTCATTTAAATTGCTTTTTAAATCGAATTGTGATTCATGATGTGCGGAGCAAAATTAATTTAATACCAACCTTGTATATGGTCTTAATCTTTTCTTTTTTGGGTTTGGCGCACTATCATCTATTCTTCCTTATATTATCGATTCACCATTACGACATCATACTCTTTTTGGGCATATCATCGTTCACATAATCCAACCGCGCCGCTTCTATGACTTTTGGACACATTTTCCTCACGGCATGAGGAAAGACGGATACCGTCTTAAGCCACAGTTTCATACGGCTTCGGCTTCGGCTTCGGGGTCCGTCTTACTCAATCAACTCAGCCTATCGCTGTCCACTGCTATATATAGGCCTCTCCCAGGTCGCGCCACAACACCCTATCCTCCGCCTTCCGCATCCAGTTTGATCAGCCTTTTAAGGTCCGCGGTCCATCTAGCTGGGGTCCCGCACTACGCTTCCCAGAATCCTTAGCCCTTAAGCATCGATCTCCACTCCAGTTTTGTGTGCTCCACCAGCCATCGATCCTTCGACAAACATGGCCGGCCCACTTCAGCTTGCCTACTCTGCAGTTTTAAGGCTTCTTCGAACCAGCGCGACCCTTAAACCAATTTCTACGAAAATTTTATGGATATTGTTCTACAAGAGTCGTGTCGCGCCACAAAATCAAAGTTGAAATCAAAATACTTTATTTCACATAAACCTGCAAGGGCACTTATGAACCGTCAGAAGCTAGGTGCACGGTTCCAATTTGTCGCTTGCTATGGAGAAGAGCTTGCAAGAATCTCCACGGTTACTCTTTTAAAAATAATGGACTTTTACAATGTTTTCAAATTACAGTGATAATAGGTATGGGAGAACAGTGCAGGCCTGTCAATAAATACCAGGTACTTAGAGGAGTGAAATTAAAGAATAGAAAATGGTCTATAAATCTGTAGATTTATAGACGACGTCTGTAATGCCTACAACGTTTTCTCATTCACAATAAGTAAAAGACTCGCCTGTTGAGCCTGTTTCAAGAAGCCTTTAGGAGAGCGCTAAATCCATACCGACGTCATTCATTTTCTTAAATAACGAATGTAGTTATGAGTAATCGACTGTGTCAGATTCAGTGTTGTGACGTCATATATTTGATTTGCATATTTTACCTGCCAACAATACCTAAAACATTAAGATACGGTTGCTTCTACGTCATTGCATCAGGAGGAAGGATAGACGGCGCGGCGTGCTTGCAAAATGACGACATCATTGGTCCACATTACATACTTAGGTACAATAAAAACTTATGATGTAATCAGTTGTGTAATATCTGTTATGAAATATTCGATAAAAGACTGAAATGTTTCCGACTTCTGAAAATCATTGAGATTCGAACAAGAATGAACGAAATTAGAAGCTAGGTTTGATAGTTGTGAGGCTGCAGCCGAGGTCAGTCAACCTCGGCTGCAGAAACCCTTCATCCAAGTATGTGAATAATGTAGGTAAATGAGGAAATAGTAGAGAAAAAGTTGAAAACCATTGTGACAACCTTTTACTGATCAAATTAAACAATATTACAGATCGCGGCCCGTAAGGTGAACCAAAATTCAATTTTATTTCAATTTACCTGTCGCGATCTGTAACTTATTTTCAAACTTCAGTACACATTACATCAATGACTGTGCTAGAAGTTGAACTCATTATTTTTCCGTGCGAGGCAACGAGTGCAGGCGGTCCTACCTTAGGTTGTTTGGTCTGATTTTGGTTCAACTTACGTGCCGCGGTCTATACCTAGTAACATTTGTATTTAGGGATAGCTAGTCAAGATCTATATTAAACACAGGATTACCTAGTTCAGGCACGTAGTAAGTCTTAGGAATATAATTTACATTTAAGCAAAACTGTACGTATTCTTAAGCCTTGTAATCTTTGAATAAATATTATTATTAATTATATTTTGTGCTAAAACGAAAGACGCCATAAAAGAGAAAATTTATAATCATCAGAATACATAAGTATTTATGTTTAACCAATCCTTAAAATATTTAAATTCATCCACTTAATCTTGATGTATTATTATTTCTCGGAACGAAGACAAACTAAATAACATACTTACCAGTATCTCGTGACGTAATTGAGTACATAATGAATATCTGTTTTTATGTCCAAATTGGACGTCTAATCGAAACTCGTCCGTCCATTAACATGATGATATTGTTTCTGAGAAGTGTCAATATATTGGCATAATACTTGGTATTACTGGTATATGTATAAAATATACGTACTATAATAATATCTTATCGTAATAGCATGTTCTTGGAATGCTCCATTCAATCTTGTTCTCTTTATTTACTCCGATAATGAATTCCGAGGAACGCCAAATCTCTATTTTACGACTGTTGATTATATTTTTAATTATGCTTAACAAACTGTAGATTAATTTAATTGCCTTCGCGTTAAGATTGGTTTTTTTTCGAATACGATTTAATATTTATAGATCTATGTTCTGTTCAAAGTTGTTCTCTGATTTGAATTTGGTTTGCCTTTTTTCATCCTCAATTCCCTTATAAAATGCCCTTTATAAAATTAAAGTTCAAAGAGAAAAAATGCTTTCCTTAAATTCCAACGTCAAACGGTTTTATGGGCTGTTTTCTATTTCTTTTAAGGATAATTACCCACCCAATTCTTCAGTACATACGATGAGTACCTATAAAAGCAAGTACAATGGTGCAAATTGGCTCCCAACCGTCCCTTACCCGCAGAAGTGCCAGCCCGCGCTGAAGCTGAGCAAGTAGATTTAAAATCCCCATGATTTAATAATAAGAAAATTGTTTGATCCAGCCTGTCCCCACTTGCTGCCCCCCCTAACAGTGACTCCCTGAGCCGAGGCTCGTACCCCGCAGGGGGTGCCCTCAGTGCGCAGTCGCTATAGGTATAAGTATAGTTTTATAAGCCCTGGCTGGAGGCTCTTAGCCTAAAAACTAAAAGTCACCGCAGGAAAGCCCGGTTAAGCAGTCACGGCCTCTCAAGGTCAAAGTGCGAGATGCCATACCCAAAAAAAAAAAAAAGCAAATTGGCTTTGCAATAGTTATTGTTGACAGTTTGAGCTATCGTGCTTTTCAACACGGCGTAGTACCTATCGTAGAATCAATTAGTGAAGCTTAGTGCGTAGATTACGAACGGTATTGGCATACTCTCGTGCCTTCGTAATACAGTGAAGCCTACGAATATACCTGTGTCGAAGGTGAGGCCCGTGCCGCGCTCCAGCAATGTCAGATTATGTTCGGGCCAGAATGAGAAAATGCTCTAGGATTATGTACGTATAATACCTACCAGCTGCAGGTATTATACCTACACTAGCAGTGCGCACGGCTTTGCCCGCGTGAACGGGAACGTGCTACTAGGACAAAAGTTTGGGTACACCCTCTTTGGTTTGGTTACTCCTTACAACATTAGCTATCTGCCAGTGAAAGTGCTGTCAACGTTGGTCGTTGAACTAGTAAATTATAGTATGTATATGTTCTATGTTGTATGTTATTGGGTTTGGTTTCCGCACTTAGTCCGTTAAGTGGACCATTGTGCGTGAGCCATGGCGGCCATCGGTGGTTATTCCAGCTAGCCCACCTCCCTCCAGAAGTTAGCTATTTCTCCTGGTCTATTGAGAACATCCGTGTAAAATTTGGGCGCTCCGAGGGTTTCTGTTCTAGTCTGGGCTACGCCTGTGCATTCGAAAAGCACATGCGCCGTTGCGCATGTGCTGAAACCGTTGTTTCTTCAGCCTCCATGCAGGCCCTGCACAGGGGGCTGTCCGTTATGCCTATTGTGTGGAAGTGTTTGTTTAGTGAGCAGTGTCCCGTGATGGTCCCAGTCACCAGACGCAGATCCTTTCTGTCCAGGCGTAACAGACGTCTGGTTAGCCTGCCATTTAAAAACGGCATTGCTTCCCTAGACTGCCTGCAGCCTGGTGTCGAGGTCCACCAGCTCTCCGCTTGTGTGTGGGTGTGGTCCTGAAGCCACCTGCGTATCTGGTTGAATGGGATGGGCATGATGGGCTCGGGTCCATAGGCCGGCGCGCTGGATGCCCTTCTGGCCAGTTCGTCAGCAGCATCGTTACCTAGTGATCCGCTGTGTCCTTTTATCCATTGCAGTGTCACAGTGTTGCGGTTAGAAACTGTTATTCGTTCTAATGCATTGTGACATTCTAGTATTAAGCTCGATGTTATGTATTTTTTTCCTAGGGATTGGAGTACTGAAGCACTGTCGGAGAGTATACGTATGTGGGTGTCTGTGACTCTCCTGGCTTCTATCGCGTATGCAGCTTGTATAATGCCCACACATTCCGCCTGGTAGACTGTGTTGAACATTCCCAGCGGGCTGGATATGTTTATGTTAAGATCGTGTGAGAAAACTCCGACTCCGGTTCCGGAGTCAGTCTTTGATCCATCTGTGTAGACTCTTAGCTCTTCCGAGCCTGAGTGATCGTTCTGTTCTTCGGTGAGTTCCACGTGGTAGTGCTTTTGGAAGAAGTGCAGTTTCGGGGTTTTATCGCAAGGTGATGCCAGCATTTGTTGTCGTTTGATCGCATCTTCCTTAATGCGTGTGTGTTTGACTCTAGAATCTCTGCCTAGGGTTCCTGCTATGTTGAGCCTGAAAGCGGCCAGGGCCGCCTCCTCTCGTACGATGAGGTGTAGTGGGGGCAGTCCCAGCATTGCCTGCAGGGCAGCGGTGGGTGTAGTTCTCATGCAGCTGGTGATTGCTAAACAGGCATACCGCTGCAGTTTCTCGAGGTCTTTTTGGGCTGTGCTCAAGTCCGTCCTGGGCCACCAGACTATTGAGCCGTATGTGATAATTGGCCGAATAACTGTGGTGTATAGCCAGTACATGACTTTGGGGCTAATCCCCCAGTAGTATAGTATAGTATAGTATGTATATTATATTAATATAGCATGGAAGACTATCATTATATCCGTTCAAGGTCCGGCCGTTCAAGGTCCGGCCGTTCAAGAGTAGGTACCAATTATGTGCCTATTTGAAATAAATGTTTTGACTTTGTGTATACTTAAGTATTGTATTTACAAAATCAGAGGTGTATGTATTCTTAAAGCGAAAGTGAAAATTTTTCTTTTGTTACGTGTTTGGCAATTCGCAGTTCAGTATTTGGTTTTAGATTAATAAAGAGCTAGACGCGCCAGTAACTAATATGTAAGTAGGTATTTACCGAAGTATACAATAATTAAAATAATGAACATAATTCTTAAAGCTCTCTTAATGTTTGGGAAATAGTCGAAACCGTATTGTGGATGTTACGCCTCTCACCGTGGGTGAGTTTAATTTTACCTATATAAGGTGTATCTATTCATACACGAAATATCTGAAGGGGTCATTGTACTCATCATTATGAACAACTTTTACTACCGGACCAAACCTGAAATCGCGAAAAAATATCAGCTGTTCCCTACATTTTGACGAGATATGCTTACATAAATGTAGGGAACAGCTGATATTTTTTTTCGCGATTTCAGGTTTGGTCCCATAGTAAAAGTTGTTCATAATGATGAGTACAATGACCCTTTCAGATATTTCGTCTATGAATAGATACACCTTATATAGGCTGTTTTGCAGGCGACTGTGGGAAATAATTTCTCATTCACCGAAATAATGTTCTCTAAATTGCAACAAATTTTGAAGTTTAATACCTACATGTTTTTAAACAAAGGATTTCAGAACACTCCCTTTGATTGCAAATGTACGTACTAATGTACGGACTTCTGAAAAGACCAAAAAATGGGTAAACTCATGAAAACTCTTGAAACATCGTAAACAAGCGCGCCAGCCCATTCGTTTCCACGCTATACCGATCAGGAATTCAATTGGACTGTACTTATAGGTAGATATTGATCCATTTACTCGAAACTTCGGGTAAGTATAATTAAGAGCGGATCCAGAATGTATATTTGGGAGGGACTCAAGGCAGTAAGAAGTGCTCTCCATAGTATTGTTTTATTTATTATTGACTTCATTCTATTGTGTTTGGGTGGCTTATAGCTAACAATACACAAGTAATAGTGAGGTAATTCACGACAAGTCATTTTCAAGCGTCCACAGATAGCAACAGAGAATTGTTGTACGAGTTATAAATCATGTGCCTATAAACTGCACAATTAAATATGTAAGTGATTAACTAAGCTCAACACTAACGAAATGAACTAACTATTACCTACATTAAGTAAATACGTGCACAACCGCTATTTGGATTCATCAGAAACTACTGATTTTAGATAAAATGGTGCTAATAGACGCCAAGCAGCTTGCAAAAAAATCGATTGAGGGGTGTTCGTTTTTAACCGACTTCCAAAAGGAAGAGGTTCTCAATTCGTCGGAACCTTTTTTTTTAATGTATGTTCCCCGATTACTCGAAGATGGCTGGACCGATTTGGATATTTTTTTTTTTGTTTGAAAGGTTATACTTCCCAGGTGGTCCCATGATCATCAAGTCAGGATCTGATGATGAGATCCTGGAGAAATAGAGAGAACTATTCAAATTTTATAGGCACACTTGAAGCAATTTGTGTAGTTTTTGGAAAAATACTTTCTCGGCGTGAACCACGTTTCACACCACAGGTTTCAATTTGGTGAAGATCTGATGAAGAACTTTGGAGATAGGCAACGGAACTCCTCAATAAATGATATCAAATGGACTGGGATTGCTGAAATCTCATGTCTGTCTATTGTTTACACTAGTTAATAACATAACATCACGCCGGTACGCTGTGAAGGGGTAAGCACATGTGAACCACTAAAAAGTGAAAAATAAAAAAAACTTTTTAAAAAAAAACTTTTTTCAAAAAAATAAACAACCGACTTCCAAAACAACATTACAAAGTGAAAAATAACTTTAATTTCGGAAGGCGGTGACAAAACAATAAAATATATATCCAAAGTCACCGACTTCCGAAATTAAAGTTAAGTAACTTATTTTTCATTTTGTAGTGTTTTTTTTTGGAAGTGAAAGAACCGTGAAAAGAAACAACCGTGTTTACAATTCTGTTAAATGCTTTGACTGAGCGAATCATAAAGGAATGACTTTGTATACTATATTACTTTAGATTCATTCTTTTACAATGACTTTAGAAAACCTACAAAAACGCACATGCGTACTCCTGTGCCCCTCATCGTGGATCCAGCTGCTTATAATCTCCCACCAAAACAAAATGCAGGCAGCATGGTTTTAATTTCCATTTTCCATTTCGAGTCTTCAAGAATGTAGGCCTATGTGACAATCATGCGGAAACATGAAAAGGATTCCTTTAATATTTATGTATTCGAATGTAAATAACTTTCATATGAAAATTCGTATGAATTTCATGAATCTATCGGAACGAGTAATTATTTCGTCGGCCTATACAGGATAAAATTTTATCCAGTGCGCAAACTGTAACCATGAATTCAGCATATCATTATAGACCTCCAACGCAGAAATTTTTCATCGGTTATACAAAAAGAAAACAGCTGTTTCATAGAAAAGTGCAATACCTACGCAGTCAAAATGAATGGAACAGCTGATTTCTCCTATTCCGAAGTGTAAAATGAATCATACTGATTTACTCATTTAATGCCGAATCTTCCGGTCCATATTCGGCAGGAGGTAGCAATTAAAAGATGAGTCGATGAGCCAACCACAATTAACAATAGGAATATTTGTCAAACATTGTATTGTTACGTCAACTTTGACGAAGAGTGCAATACCTACGCGGTCAAAATGTATGGAAACATTTTGACCGCGTAGATATTGCACCTTTCTATGAACTTTTCACCCGATTCGCACGAATTTACTCGTCCGAATCGGGTGAATCGAATACAGGATGCTCCCATAATTACAAACATTGTAGGTACAAGTAAGAATACGATTTTCCAAAAATTGAGCAAGTTTAAGTCGGTGAGTAATCACAGAATGTAAATTAAGGGTGGGTGCTCCCAAGCCTGACCTTCCGGGGAATGCAGGCATGACATTACATAAGTAGGTATGTTACGAAGCGAGCTAACCTTTCACATTTAAATACTACGCTGATAACATTCCGAATACCTATTAAACCTTTCGACCGACAGAGCGTAAACACATCGGCGTCCCTCCTACCGTTTCCATGCCAAGCCGTAAATTCAAAATTTTATCGAAAACCAATTAATCATTGCTTTTCGTCCCCTATTTTTTAAAATAAAATATTACTCGTAACATCATTCTTTTATTTAATTTGACCCTAAAATGTGGCGGACAAAAGGTTACGTAACAGCTTAATTACGTAATCTGACATTTAAAATTAAACAATTTTATCTTAGTTTGAAAATAAATAAATAAAGTCTTATGTTTTGTAATAATTATAGCGTTTCTCGGAAACTTGTATCGTACGTACGGCTGATAAATGCATTGAATGACAGTGACAAATAATATGCATGCACTATTAGCATGTTTATGTTGTCCCAAGAGATAACTAGCTGTTTTGCGCAGCTATGTAAGTATATCTATACCTACATAAGATAAATTGGAGTCGCTTTTCGTATCTGCCTGTGTGGCCGCGTTGTTGTGCCGATTTTGATGCGGTTTTCACTCATAATCATCTGCCTAGCCCTTTCCCAACTATGTTGGGGTCAACTTCCAGTCTAACCGCATGCAGCTGAGTACCGGTATTTTACATGGAGCGACTGCCTATCTAACCTCCACGACCCAGTTACCACGTAATAAGATGCCCCTTGGTAAGAATGGTTGTCAGACTTTCGGGCTTCTGACGACCCGTAACGACTGTCAAAACTCCACGAATGACAGCCGGGACCAACTGTTACTCCAGGTTAAAATCTATCTATCTGTCAAATTTCATTCGAATGAAAGTGTGACAAACATCCATACTCACAAACTTTCACATTTTGTTAAACGTGGCTTTCCCTTCATTTGTTGAACTTTTCATCATAAATCAAGGATTTTGGAAAGATATAGTGGAGACATTTAAAATCATTAACAAACTGGACCTGGAAAACTATAGGTAGTTCATAGAAATATTCGTTCCGGACGTGAATCACCTGCAGGCCTAGACAAAACACATTTCTGTTAGTGTTCACGCCAAACGCTACGCCAAAATGTATGGGAATGACATTACCTGCAGAAAGGACACGACGTAATCTTTCCGCAGACAATGTCATTCCCGTACATTTTGGCGTGACCGCTAACAGAAATGTGTTTTGTCTCAGGGCTCTGGGACCCGAAACAGAAGGTACGCAAACCGTTCTCCATAACGGAAAAACATATATCTTCTGATTAATTTCGGCAAACTGTATCTTACTTGCGTTACACACTAACAATCACAATCTGACGGATGATCAGAATCAACGGATATTCCTTATCCTTAACCGCTGCCGCAATTTTATTGCGTCGGTGTGGACGTCGATTTACCTACTATAATTACGTAGACATCTACATAAAAACACAGCTTCTTTGATCTTTGTTTGATAAAATACAATGAATTCGAATACAAATATAAATAAATTGCGTAGGAACCAATTTCCTCTGCCGGATGTGACACGTTTGTTTTTTCAATTTCCTGCTGCCTTCATATCCGTTGATCTGAGTGTTTTTCCAGGAACTGGCGTTGCTATGGATACGGGTACTGAAGCATTTAATAAGCTACCAGTGTTACTACCCTCTGCTTTTGGATTTCCCCTATTGTGTTCGGTATCGATTATTTAAAAGTAGGCACCTTAAGAAGAATCTAGTCGTGGGCTCGAACTCACTGGTGGACCTGGCTAAAAAGCACGCTGTGTCACCAGGCTTCGTGTCCGACAGAGGTAGTATCAGTGATGAGCAGTTAGACGCTAGTCTACACGCACAACTTTATTGAGTGAGATGCAGGGTCATTTATAGTAAACGAAGCGGTAAAAAATTTAAAGTCCTTCAGAAGATCGAGTTTTATGAAAAAACCACTACATAAATCAATGACCAATAATGTTTATTGAGCATTGTCGGGACCGATTTGGTTTTGGCGATTTTACACTTCTTTTATATAATACGTAAAGACGCCCAAAATTAGGTTAAATTGAGGAACGTTGAGGAATTTAAAACTGACAAATTGTGAATCGATCGACCTTAAACTCGGAGAAAAGATCTGCCTTCTATCCTTCCAGCAAAGCTTATTGTTGTAAAACTCTCATCAAGTATGCAGACTAATAATATTATTAATCAAATTCTAAACATTCTTTATGTTAAATTAAAAAAATTAAGCAATTATAAAAATAAATGAATAATAATAATTAAATAAGTTAAATATAAATCTAATTTAGAAATAAACTTAAGACATTACTGATTCAGAAGTGTTATTATAGTATTGACGAAATTTGTAAGGAAGATGAAGTAATTATTGGTAAATTATTAATTTTAGAATGTATGGCAATCATTTCTGTATATTGTATATTACTGCAATATTTATGTATCCTGTTGTAATGTCTATTTTTTGGTTGAGTGTAATCATGATAGTACCTAATATTACGATCATGGTGTATTCCTATATTTCGACACAAATGTATTTTTGTTTATGAAATAAATGAAATGAAATGAAATATCGATTAATTATTTCTTTCTTTCTACATTTTTTATTACTAACCAATAAGTGAACATAGAACAAAGGTCGGACAAGAATCCGTCCGATTTCACTGGAAGTGGAAGCCGACCACAAAATAGCTGGGAAAAAGTTAGGCAGCTAATGATGAAATGAATATAAAAAAGTATATAACATCGATGTCATCGATTATTACTAGTCAAATCAAATCGATTTCCCAATAAAGGTAAAAAGACTGATGACACTAAAACTCGTATTCCAAAACGCACCGTTTTCGTTTTGATATTTCTTAAGATCGTACATTTCAATCGTAGTTTTTCTTTTTATTCCATAAATAAACATACGAATAGGGCATCGAGAACCGGCCCTATATTAGGAACCGGTTCTTTCGGTTCTAAACTCACTACGGAACCGGGTACCCAGTTTTTTCGGTTCTTTCGGTTTTTTGATAAATTTTAGTTGATAAGCCATACTATCTAAACGAATAAAGTAGAATGGATCTTAATAAAATACACTTTATTGGAACTCACATTATTTATAATTTTTGTAGTTATACTCAAAATTACAAAATCGTTTATCTTAAGTATTATTTAGCAATAATCAGTTGTTTAAAATCACAGTATTTTCGTAGTTGTTTATAATTCACAACAGAGATCAAAAAGTATCTTTGAAATAATTGAAATTAAAACTCCAAATCAATTTAACAATCTTATAAGCTAGAAATAGGAACTCGCCCAGTTCAATATCACATAAAAATTACATAAAAAGTCACACAGTACAGTATCCATCAAATGATTAAACAAATAAAATTAAAATCAACTCAAAATAAATCAACTAGCTCGGTAAGCTAACAACAACTTGCGTGCACTCTACAATTGTACTCATAAAAGTAGTAAATAAATGATTTAAAAAAACGATAAAATTAAATTAATGATTATATTGAGCATCATTGGGTTTTTTTTTATTTGCTAAATAAAAGAAACGTAAAAAAATAAGTGCGTCTAAGGTTTTGTCGGTTAACGACGAACTGAGTCTATTGCAGACTATACCGGCGGAAGAAAACATTCGTTCTGGCTCCACACAGTGGGTGGAATGGATTGTAAATGGTGGTAAGCCAGCGATAGGTACCGTCCTTGCTGTCTCTGACCACCATTCGCGAACAGAGCCATTTCTACCCTTAGTATTTAGGTCATTTGATGTCGATTCAGGAGCAGAAGCAATAGCAATAACTTGACTTATTTCCTTATTAAGTTCCTCTCCATTTGTTAAAGCAGATACTTGTAAATCATCGTGTCTCCTGAAATCAGGCATACCCACAAGAGGTACACTTTTTTTTGTACGTTGAATGAGGTTTACGATTTCCCGCAGCATCTCATCACTCGTCGGCCGTAAAAAGACTGTTTTATCTTAATTTTCAATATCTTCTCCGGGTTGGTCAAATATTGCAATATTGCTGCTTGGACTATTCGTCGTTTTGCAGATTGTTTACGCAATACAGCCACCATTCTATTGCTCAGATGAGTGTTCATTTCAAGCAATATTTTTATTGCAAATTTGAAGGAAATATCAGGTGTTACAATTGCAATTGCAATATTGCATCACGGTGACATACCGTCTCCACGACAGTTTTTATAATATCCAATATATTAATTAAAGAATTTTTATCACTTTTCGTACATTCAATATGAGCTGATGATATCTAAAAGATTGTGGTGGCAAAGATTCTAGAGGCGATTCGTTATTGTATGATATGATAATAACTTGATATTTAGCATAAAGAGATGTATTTCTAAATTTATTTTAAGAAAGAACCGAAAGAATCGAAACGACCGGTTCTCCGATTTACAGAACCGGTTCTTTCAGGGACCCTCAGAACCGGGAATTCCCGGTTCTTTTGGAACCGGGAAAACCGGTTCCGATGCCCTACATACGAATGATTGTTTTTCCTTTTTCTAAAAAATCCCCTAAATTTAGGGGAAAATAGCCTGAGGTGAGAACCCCGTAAGCCACCTCTTGTTTCTTGTAGGTGGTGGGTTGTAAGCGAGTTATAAGAATAGTCAAATTAATCTAGAAATATCTAGATAGTTAATCTTTATCATTATATTATCTCTGTGTCTGTCTGTCTACATATAGGTATACATTTTATTAAAAATTAAAGTCGCTTTTCGTGTCTGTCTGTGTTCCACATTGTTCGTCTAAATAAACTACGAAATGGTTTTGATGCTGTTTTCACTATCATTTAGAAAATTTATTCAGGTAGGCTTGTCTGTATAGGTAATTCATTAATATTTTTTTATTTAATGATTAAATCTCCTTTTGTCAAGTCGTCAAACCCGTGTCGCTAGTTCATAAATAACTTGCGTAATCACTCCTAAAATATGGGAGGAAATAGAAAAGACTAGAGCTGTAAATAGCCCACAAAAATAGTACCTACCTACTGTGACTGGAAATTAGATACTACTAGCTGACCCAGCAAACGTTGTTTTGCCTTATAAATTATTTAGGGGTGGACTACCCCTAACATTTAGGGGGATGAAAAATAGATGTTGGCCGATTCTCATAGATACCGGATAAGCACAAAAATTTCATCAAAATCGGTCAAGCCGTTTCGGAGGAGTATGGCAACGAAAACTGTGACACGAGAATTTTATATATTAGAAGATAAGGCTTATTACCAGGAGCTCCAAATCTATTGTTCTCCAAACAATTTCTCTCCATACATTGATTCTCAGCTAGGTAGATCGATACACGACTGGTATCATATCAAGTTGTAATTACGTAAATAAAATACGAAGGACGAACGAAAAACAATTTTCTGGCGTAGCTTTCTACCTCCGCGCTTTGGGAATTCTATTTGGAATGGGTAGGTAGGTACAACCCACGTAATCCCAAATCGAATTCCTTGTGTAGGTACAGACCTTTTACTGTGCCCTCAGGGGACAGGGTCTGTTAATAAACCTCTAATAATGTTTTGTTTTGTGATGATTTTCCGTAATTTCTATGCCTTGAAGAAAATTTATTGAAAGTTTCTAACCTTTTGACCGCCACAGTCATGTATAGATGACAAACCAAATAGTAACGGTGGGTACTATTTGGTGGCGTGGTGACGCCTCGGTCACGACTACATGACAGACTTATACCGATACGTAAATAAAGCCGCTTGGCGCCGAGGGCACGTTTTTGCTTTTATGACGTGGCGGTCAAAAGGCTAACCAGCATCCAAAAATGTAGTCATTTTAGCCGACTTCCAAAAAGGAAGAGGTTCTATGTTCGACTGTATGTATTGTTTTTTTTATGTATGTTCACCGATTTCTCTCCCATTTGTGAACCGATTCTTAAAATTCTTTTTTTATTTGAAATAGTATACTCCTTAGGCGGTCCCATTGGCACCAAGTCAGGATCTGATGATGGAATCCCAGGGAAATCGAGAGCAACCGTCAAATGTTTGTAGGTATTAACAATGTATTTCATATATTTTCTAAAGCTATTGAGACATTTGCGTACGGTCATCATCATCTCATGATGCTGAGCTGATGAAGCAAGGTACAACCTTCTTTTTTATGTATGTTCGGTCATAACTTCGTCATATAGACGGATTTTCAAAATTCTTTTTTTGTTCGTAAAGGGTTTATTCCGAAATGGTCCCATTTATATTTCATATAGGTCTGATGATGAGTTTCGGAGACAGACCACGGAACTCTTCAAAAAATGACAGCATATCAATCGCGATTGCTGCTATCGCATAAATATGCATTGTTTTGACCCCAAGGATGATGAAATTTCGAATTGGTAGGTACTATAACTAAAAATGACCGAACATACATAAAAAAGAAGGTTGTACCTTGCTTCATCAGCTCAGCATCATGAGATGATGATGACCGTACGCAAATGTCTCAATAGCTTTAGAAAATATATGAAATACATTGTTAATACCTACAAACATTTGACGGTTGCTCTCGATTTCCCTGGGATTCCATCATCAGATCCTGACTTGGTGCCAATGGGACCGCCTAAGGAGTATACTATTTCAAATAAAAAAAGAATTTTAAGAATCGGTTCACAAATGGGAGAGAAATCGGTGAACATACATAAAAAAAACAATACATACAGTCGAACATAGAACCTCTTCCTTTTTGGAAGTCGGCTAAAATGACTACATTTTTGGATGCTGGTTAGCCTTTTGACCGCCACGTCATAAAAGCAAAAACGTGCCCCCGGCGCCAAGCGGCTTTATTTACGTATCGGTATAAGTCTGTCATGTAGTCGTGACCGAGGCGTCACCACGCCACCAAATAGTACCCACCGTTACTATTTGGTTTGTCATCTATACATGACTGTGGCGGTCAAAACTTTTCCAAAAAAAGAAACAACCGACTTCCGGAAAAACAATACAAAGTGAAAAATAACTATAATTTCGGAAGGCGGTGACAAAAAATTAAAATACATATCCAAAGTCACCGACCTCCGAAATTAAAGTAATTTTTCACTTTGTAGTGTTTTTCCGGAAGTCGGTTGTTTTTTTTTTGTTTTTTGGAAAAAGTTTTTTAGATGCTACGATAAAGTTATTTAATCGGGAGTAAAGTTCATTCTTCTATGGAACTACTTTTGGACGGGCCCGTATTTTCGTTGACTGACTTCCAGAGTAGTTCGATAGTCAGTTATTGTATTTTGAACCTTTTTCCAACCGAGATAAACTGAATTGACAAGTTACACTCGGGATTAAGGTCAATTTTGTGTATGTAGAGAACAATTAAATTGTCTTGTTACTTATAAAGTACGAAATTCAAAATTTAGTACTACTATAGATACCAAAATCTTATTTTGTAATACCTAAGGCCGTTTATTCTTCCACTTGTGTATCACTGAAATGTATTTAAAAAAAAATCGGTTATGGAACAAAATGCCTGAATGACTAATATCCTTTGCCCCAAATGCTTACATTTTTCTTCGAAGTTGTTCACATATTTCAACTTTATTTATTTCTTAGCAGGAGCCAACGTATTGATTGAGTCAGACATACGAATTTTCAGAATTCATTAGCATAATGTTCAGTGCTATGCTAGAGTGCGGTTAGGCTCTTAAGGAAATTGAATGACTTTCTTTTTGGACATTACAACAGCGTCTACGGCTTCGTCCCCGTGAAATTTCTTGTTTTAACATTTAAAAAATACACCGTGATAAATGATAAATGATAAATGATAGTATTTCTGTAAGTAGGTTTGTACAAACACTTTTACACGTCAATCATATTTTTTTAAACTAGATGAGGTCGGCGTTTCCTATCTGACTACTCTGAGAAGAAAGGCCGAAACAAACTCAGAGGTCACAGTCTCTTTTAAAGTCCAGACATAATTTTGGTCAGATCATGTGAAGACCATGTGGATCGGTGTCTGAAATGGTCTTTTGAAGAAAGAACCACACAGATTGAGTGGACCTGTCCATTCAGTGCACGCATTTGTCAGTAATCATACAGCTCAACTCAGAACTTGAGGAGCTCAACGATTTGACGAACAATACCAAAGACAGGACATTTGGGTAGGCCGCATAAAATACTCAAACTGCCAGATTAATATTAAAACTAGCTGAGAAAGAGATGAAACACAAAACAGAAAACACAAAAATAAACAAATCGTGAAATTTTAATGGTTGTTTTCCCACAGCGAAATGGTTTTGTCCTGGTAATACAATTATTTTATAAACTAATAAAATATTAGAAACAAAAAATGGCTGATTAACCATTGTGAAAAATCACCACGTGCGAGAGTTTATTTTGCTTTGAACATTTATGCATCGCTGTTCCCTTTGTCGGAGGTGCGTGCGATTCGAGTAGTACCTACAAGTTACCTCTAGTGTTACTATTGAGTAGTGTTTTATCGAGTTGATGATTTTTGTTCTGATTATTTTAAAACAAAAAAATCATTTTTTTTTTTTTTACTTTTACTGTATGCTTTTGCCTATGGGAAGTTGTTCTGCCGCGGGAAAACAACCATTTAAATTTCACGGTGTATAACAAACGGCAATGCTTTAGCTTCCCATTAGTGAAACAATTTTCGGAATCGCATCAATAGCTCCGAAGACTACCGGCTGAATGACGTCACTGAAACGTGGTGTGTTTTCCTAGAGATAATTTTCAAGACAGCCGGCCGTTAAGTGGCCGTCACCGCTCTTAGATTCTAGGAAACCGTAGCTTTAGTGGACGTAATAAAGTCGAGGTGGGATTTTTTCACGCGCTAAGGGACTACTCACATTTATTCAGCTCTGTTCAGCTTTTGTCCATAGAAAATAGCGATTTTGTATGAGATGGGTGCGCATCGGTTCAGCCGCGGAAAGCTGAACGGACTCTATACAAAATCGTTGTTTTCTATGGACAAAAGCTGAACAGCACCGTAATTGCGTAACACATAATAAATCATAATCTGTTTAATTTTGACAGTTCAACAATATTCATTGCGCTATTTACGTTGTTTAGCATACACATTTTCCTTACATATGAAGCAATGGATTGGCAATCTGTTTCAAAATGATTCAGATTATGATTGATCGTGCGTTACACAATTAGGGTGCAGAGCTGAATAAGTGTGAGTAGTCCCTAAACCTTAAACGCACTGCTTGGCGCCGAGAGTAGAAAATCCAGCGAGCGATAAAATGCCGCCGCGATTTTTAACCAACATCAAAAAGGAGATGGTTATCAATTAGACAAGTTTATAAATATATTTTTTTTATGTACAGACGCCAGCACAATCAAGCTGCCCCGATCTGTCAAATTTGTTTGATAGATTTTCAACTTTATAACGTAAGCGTATGGTTCATGTTCAATGGGGAAAATTTTACAGTTTGGGGTAGCTTGATGTGCTGGCGTCTGTATGTTCGGGCATAACTCCGACATATATAAATTATTTTTTGTTCGAAAGGGGTTTATTCCGAAATGGTCCCATTTAAATTTCATATAGATCTGATGATGAGTTTCGGAGACAGACAACAAAGGGGAATTCTCGTAATTTTAAAAACGTTCACAGTCTGATCTCAGTGTCAATCTGTCAAAAATAACTCGATACATTTATAACATTTGGTTGTCGCTGAGATGAGACTGCGACTAGATTTTGGACGTTTTTAATTACGAGAATTGCCCTTCAGTACTCTTCAAAAAATTACAGCATTGCTGCTATCGCATAAATATGCATTATTTTGATTTGATTGACTTTGAGAATACACCAAGGATGATGAAATTTTGCATTGGTGTGGGGTAGGTACCATAACTGAAAAGTGAAAAATAAAAACATTTTCCAAAGACACCGACTTACGAAATTAAAGTAATTTTTCACTTTGTAATATTTTTTGGAAGTCGGTTGGTTTTTCTTATTTGGAAAAAGTTTTTATACATTTAAGTACGTCCGTATTTCTGCACCCTAATTGCGTAACAGAATCTGTATAATTTTTAAGGATATTGCTAATTCGTATGTTCGAAAAAAAAATCGGCTCACCATCATAAATAACACAATGAAAGTTATTGAACTGCCAAAATGAAAGCCATCACTACTGTAGTGTTTTACACAATTACTCCACTGTTAAGTTTCGCGTCGCGTGTTGAAGGAAGCCGATAGGTACTTGCTACTTGAAAATCATCATTATCATACACTCATTATTCGCTGTAATTGATAACAAATGCATTGATTAAACAGTTGTTTAATGCATTGATGTCTAGGAAAACAAGATAAACGGTTATTAAGAAAAACCCGTGAAGTGGCTTTGCACTAAGTAGTTTTATCTCAAGTAAAGGCAGGGAAATTAATTGTTTGTAAACTGACTATCAACTTAAATTTCCCGTATATTAAAATCATAACCGTAATTCTTTGACAATTGTGTGAAATAGCTATAACACCGCAAATTGACGTAGTCTGCGAGGTAGGTAGCCTCTATAATATTACCATTCAGTGGATCAAAGGACAAAGCGATTCGCTAGGCAACGATGCAGCCGATGAACTTAGCAGGAGGGGGTCGAGCATGGCACCAGTGGGACCAGAATCCATTGCGCCACTCCCCTTCAGGTATCTACGCACTTTGGTAAGGAAACGTACCAGGGATCAACATCACAAAATATGGTTGGACCTAAGTGAGTGCAGGCAGGCTAAGGAAGCACTTCCTGCGTTCTATGCTCCACGAAACAGGTTTTCCGTTTAACTAAACCACAGCTGCGTACAGTTACAGTAACTCGCCATGGGTCATTTAACAAACATCTCTTTGTCATAGGAGTAACAGACAGTCCGCTGTGCAGAGCCTGCTTGGAGGACGAGACAGCGGCTCATGTGCTGTTAAACTGCCCGGTGGTTGTTAATTACAGGGCAAAATACTTCGGTAACTCGGGTACCTTACGTGAGATTGTCCGCAACACCAACGCGTTGCTGGCATTTCTCGAGGAGCTGGGGTTGATCGAATAACTGATTCTCTCACCTGTACACAAAATACGCGCTTTAACGTGGAGTTGCCGACAACAGCCCGTTTTACCAATTACCTATTAGACATAGGCCAAATCACCGCCACTTCGACCGGTTTTGTGCTTCTCGCATCCAGCGGATTCTTGTGGTCTTTTCGCAAGTGTTATCAGCAGAAAGTTATTGCTATACTTATTACATCACGCTCGGAATACGGACCCACCACCGCATGGTTCTGCCCACCTCATGGCTTGTTGACTGAATCGTGGAAACACACTTCCTCGCACCTGGTATTTGCGTTAGTTCCTATCTATACTGACATGCTTTATCGCGCACAGCAGACTGAATGGCGATAGCAGTTTGTTGTTACAGGAAACTAGCCTTTGCTCGCAGTTTCGCCCGCGTGGATATCGGAAAATATTCCTCGGGAACGTACTACCAGCCTATCTATTCTGTACACAATCTCACCGTGAAAAATTAGGTGAAGTGAGCTTGTAGTGAGCTGTCAATAGTGTCAATCCCCGGCATCAAGTGGAATGATAGCTCACGTCAAGCTCACTTCACCTTCGTTTTCACGGTGATCTTTGTACAGAATAGACCGGCTAGATTTAAAGTAAGTACAGTCACCAAAAGAGATAAGTAACCAAGGTTCTCGGATATAGTTGGAAGGTTGTAAGAAACCGACCGATGTTTTAGAATGAAATTTAATTTTATGAACTGTTTATTTTCAGTTTTCTGTTAACTTAGTTAAATTTTATTTGCAAACATCAATCGGTTTTTGGCTAAACATCAATTATATCCGACGACCCTGGTTACTATTATGTCTTGATGTTTACGCGACGCGCGCCAGAAGCTCTCAATCGCCATGAATTTGTCCGACATCTTCAACATTGTTACGCATATTTACATGAAACCTTAAATGGTACGATATACCTAAACCATGGTCCAGTGGTCGCTCACAATGGGCCTCATAAGGAGGCTTAAAGTCACCCAAAGGGCAATGGAGAGGGCTATGCTTGGAGTTTCCCTACGTAATCGAATCAGGAATGAAGAGATCCGTAAGAGAACCAAGGTAACCGACATAGCCCAAAGAATTGCCAAACTTATGTGGTAGTGGGCGTGGCACATTGCTCGCAGACAGATGGTCGATGGGGACGGAAGGTTCTGGAGTGGCGACCGCGTACCGGAAGACGTAAAGTTGGAAGGCCACAAGGTGGACCGATGACCTTGTGAGGACCGCAGGGATGCGGGAAGCAAAGAACCGGTCGAAGTGGCGGAGCTTGCGGAAGGCCTATGTCCAGCAATGGACGTCTTTCGGCTAAAATGATGATGATGATGACCTAAAGCATCCTCATGAATTACTCCGTCCATTTGCGAAAACAGTATGAAAATCCATTCGGTTTTTGTTTGAGTTTATCGCGTTCAGACAGACAGACAGACAGACGGGGCGGGGCAACTTTATGTAGAATACTATTAGAAAGAGGTGCCAAAAAGTTAGGGTTAGTCTTTCTTTGAACAACACAGACATCTCGAGATTAAATAAGTACTTTTCTATTCGAATAATTCTAAAGAAACTAACAATGCGTTACTTTACCTGAAAAATGCTGACAGGTAACATACCTAGAACTGAGTCACATTTTTTGTAAAATAGTGGAATAGGCACAGAATAAATAAAACAAATTCAAAGTAATTTTCTTCTAAAACATACAAAGAAAATATTCGAAACCAATTTTATGTTTTCGCAAAAGAAACTCGGTACATGGTATGAGAAACCTAATCTGTACATATCTCTACAAATAAATGAAATTGAAGTGTTTGTTTGTAATGTCAAAATAACAGCTTTTACTAAAAGCTTAAAAAAGTTGTTATGGTTGTCAAATGTAAAATGTCTTTTTGTTCCGGGACTTTCACTGGTAGATAGATGATGTTATAAGTAACAGAAGCTAGGCCGGTAGCACGTTCACGTGGGAGAATTTCTGACACCCACGCGGATGCAGCCCCCGCGGTTGCACCTACGTGGTGCAGCCGTGCACAGCTAGTGTTAAAACATAGTAACGAAATCAAAACGGCACATTGAATACTTATTTTATTTAAAAAGCGTGGGGTGCTTTTTGAGGTATTTTTACTATCAATTAATATCCAGCACCCCACGCTTTTTAATAGAATTAAACTGTTTTTTCATTTTTTTTAGTTTGGTTTTTAAAGCGTGTTTTTTAGTATCTCAAACTATTATTTATTTTCTATTTTTTAGTTTTGCTAACTACAAAAGCGTGTTTTTTTTTTAAATATTTATTTAAAATGATTGAATTGTCATCGGTCCTCGATAAGTCTACAAAGTTTAAATGAAATCTGACCGTTTGAAGTGGGTCAATATCAAGTCCAAAGGAGTCAGACAAACAAACAAACATGCTTACAAACATACAGGTGAAGCTAATAAAAGCGTGTTAAAAAAAACTAATAGCTACGTAGAGGTTGAAGAAGGGTACAAGTCTGATGCCGAAAATATAATATATACCTACTTTTGAGACTTTTTTGTCGGTTTGTCTAAATGTATGTTCCCCATGGACGGACAAACGGATTTGAATGAAATTCAGCACGCAGAAAAGTTATTAATTAGATTAACACATAGGGTAATTTTAATCCTGGTAGTACGTCCTCGTGTGATATTTTCCGACAATCAACCGGGCGTCGCCGCGCAAAAAACTAGTACCTTATTAAATGAGAAAATTAATATGTAATGTAGCTACACAGATTTACCTTGAATATCCTCCGTAAGGTAGCGAGTGAGTTTCCAGCTAACATGACTGGTTCTGGCGTCATTAGACGTTAGAAGGCTTCAAGGCATATTAAAACCTCCGATTCTGCGAAATTTGATTACGAATCCGCGCCATTGTTGGTTCAGAGTATTTTATTGTTTGAAGATGACTGTGTAAGGTTGAAAGGGTTTGGTTTTTTTTCTTGGGAACGTATTAAGGCTAATTTAATCATGATTACGTAATAAGTGCGCAACACCCTATCAATTACAATATAAATCACTTTGAAAGATATTGCTAATCCATTGCTTCAAATGTTTGAACAATATTGTCTGCATAGCAACTAAAATAACGCAATGCATGTTGCTGAACTGTCAAAATCCATTCCTACTGTAGTGTGTTACGCAATTATGCCGCAGATCGGGCAAAGTGTTATTGGCTTCAGTTATCTACACTATAATAATAATAATCTTTACAGCTATACATCTATACATTTAAATAAAATTGGAGTGTCTGTTTGTAATATTAAAATAACCGGTTTTTGCTACATGGATATGAATATATATACGGGCACATATAAAAAAATAACATATTTTACAATGTTCGTCTGTCTGTCTGTTTGTTCCCGCTAATCTCTGAAATAGCTGGACCGTTTTCGACGGGACTTTCACTGGCAGATAGCTGATGTAATAAGGAGTAACTTAGGCTACTTTTATTTTAGAATTTTTATTTGTTTTTATTGATATATGAATAATAGTAAAATAACTATTCCGCGCGGACGAAGTCGCGGGCACAGCTAGTTTGGAATATATCAGTAGCAGTCCGGAGTCTGGATTTGTGCCCGGTTGATCGCAATAGGCACGCCCCCTATCACATGGGACTTAAATATAACTGGCGAAATGGGAGTACTGGTTTACCTTCGCCCAACTTTTCGGAAAAATAAAGCGTGATCTTACTAAGTAGATAGTACGTAAGGCAAATAGTATTACCATTATGTCGTATTTTCCAAAATTACTTATGTTCACGGAAAGGAAGATATATTTTATGTAAGCGCCAACTGTACATTACCTACGTCATTGTATATCTAATACTTTTAAACAAGCAATTCTTGTATATCCTTCCTAATATTTTCCATAAAATATTATAAATGCGAAAGTAACTCTGTCTGTCTATCTGTCGCGCTTTCACGCCAATACTACTCAACCGATCGTCATGAAATTTGGCAGAAATGGGATATGGAAAAGGACATAGGCTACTTTTTTACGCGATAACCGATATCCACGCGGGCGGAGCCGCGGGCAAAAGCTAGTATGTATATATAGCGATTTAAACCGCTAAAACGATCACAGAGACAGAGTTACTTGCGCATTTATAATATTAAGTAGTAGTTGCAGGGCTTAGCATAACGCTTTCTATTTCTACGAAGAATTGACACATCTTCTTCTATACAAAAGTGACATTTTGTTTCTCCATCTTTGACATCGAACCTTAGAAATCATTCTACAATCTGTCATTTTGTCTTTCGTTTCTAACGGTCTTTGTCTAGGTCCTTTTTTAAGTAGACTATTTCAGATGAAAGTTTTCTATCCCAAACTGTCAAAGTCACATCGACGACTGACAGTTGTGACAGTGACAGAAAACTTCCTACTGTCAACACGGAACGTAATTTTTGTCTACTCATCCGACGACAAAACGGTGCTCGAGCTAAGCCTGCTGGAACTACTAAAGACTTTGTACTTTGACTTTGAGGAGTTTGAGGCCAGTATCATTCGCTCGAGAGTTAAGCCTTCGAGGCTCGTATTCAATCTTATTTAGCTACGGACTCGTATTTCAGTTATACTCGACTCGAATTCATGATTGCAAACGGAATGCTAGGTCATGGCATCGGAAACGTATTAGAATGGTTCCCAGTTCCCCACCATTGTTTTAGACCGAAGTGCCTATTTCGGAATCACGTGGGAATTGCTATGCGTTATTCAAATATATCAATGTTGTTGTTGTTGCTGTTTTTTTTTTTCTGGGTGGGAAATCATCAAATGACTTCTCCCGCTCTGGGTGGAGCAGGAGGGCGTGTCAGACTTTTACTGACTAAAACCCACCCGTGTTCAGTTGCCTGTGTGCCAGGCGCCGCGGTATCTCTTGCGAACAACCCGCACCCCTGACAGGATGCTATACATGCTTGATAAATATTATCGTACCTACTCTGATTTTCCTGAGTTCTTTATAGACTCAAATTAAATTAGCTAGCGACACTTCACAAGTGTGATGGGTATCGAAATCAACATCCACACGGTATGAAAAATTGCAATGTATTGTGAAAATTGTCTATACAATGCCACTTTTCAATGTCACTTTTTACCACTTTCAGGACAAAATATTTAAGTTAGACAAATTTTAGAGAAAATGTGCAATTGACTTTGGCTTCGCAGAACTCAGGTTCATAAACTTAAAACATCATAAATAAACTTCAGTTCAAAATCAATCCATTTCCAGAAAAAAAAGCAAGAATCTTAAAAAGAATGGGCAATAAACAATCTTTTAAAACAACCTTCATCTTGCAGTATAATACCTACTCGATAAAAAAGTAGCTCATGTGAGATAATAATTGAAACGATCTTTCATGTTGTGTATTAAAACTTATGGAAATAAGTATTTTAACTGTAAAATGACGTCTGTGAAATCAATTAAATCAGCGAAATAGCCAAAATTTAATATATGGCCTCTTAAAAAGCAATGTTCCGTGTGGTGCCGGACGTAAAGAATAGCACCATCCCATTTATTCCCGTGGGTGTCGTAGAAGGCGACTAAGGGACTTACTAGAGAATGGGCAGCAGCGTTCTCTATGAATTTGACCACCATACTGCGATCGCCAACCCGCCTGCCAAGCGTGGCGATTATGGCAAACCCCTCGCCACCCCCCCCCCCATTTTTTTGGGGCAGGTCTGTGTCCAGCAGTGGACGTCTATCGACTGAAATGATGATGAAAAAGCAATGTATTAGCAATAACATCCTTCAATATTATTTAGATTGTGATTGAAAATGTGTTACACAATTAGGTTGCTGGGATGCGTACGCTGGTTACTTAATTATATGGTCATTCGTTAATTCGCATCTCATGTAGTAGGTAGGTCTAAATACTCAATTCGTATAAAGTTTTAGAACATAAACAATTCAACGTTTATTGAAAATAATCCTATTTCAAAATAAATACATGATTCTAAGAGCTAGCGAAATAAGTAACAAAAATCTTGAACGTGGTAAAAAAACCAATGATTATTGAGTACCTAAAAAAACTAAGTATCTACTACTTATACTTATGAAATATTACGCAAATGATATGTATATAGGGCATACCTACATGGATACAAGTCGAGTGTATCTAGCACAAGCGATTCTAACGTACGATAACAGATATCAATACTAGGAAGTGAACAGAAAAAGTTATTCTGAGTATTATCACATAAAAACACGTTTTATTATCAGGCCAGAGGCTCTCAAAGTTCTACGGTCAGTTTTTTATTCGAATAAATATTCTTTCAAAAGGATTTTCAACGATTCGGTTCGTCATAATTATTATCTATAGAAATAAAAAACGTTTCCAACCGATAATGTATTTTTGTCGAAAACTAAAAAGAAGCTTCGGTTTTAGTCTTATTTTCGGCCGAAAACGAAACTCGTTCCGTCGAAAAACGTCGTTAGACATTATAGAATATTAATATTTCCGCTCTATACTGAAGTCTTGTTTGCCTTTCTTTACACCTAGGTAGAGCAAAAGCAAATATAGCAAAGAGGTTTATATAAAGCAAATAGGCTTTAAAATAAATAAAATACGATAATTTCAATAGGTACAACATTTCGCGAATTGTGTGTTATATTAATTGTCTAGCTGACCTTCGTACTTCGTACCGCCATATTTTATTTCTCCAGTCTGCAACTGGTAAAATCAAATCAGTTGGTCGATTGTTTCGTCAAAGATCTGTCAAAGTCTTCTGTCACATTCCGTCAATCACTTTTTGTATCAGATTGTAAAAATTAATTCTGATCAAATCTATATATTTTTTATACATTTTCTTATATAAAAACCCCGTGTCCCAACAACAATAAACACAAAAAAAGAATCATCCAATTTTGTGCAGTCGTTCGGAAGTTATGCGCGTACATACATTTCGGCTATTCATTATTATATATATTGACTAGCTTTTGCCAACGGCTTCGCCCGTGTGGTCGGTGTATTATACATATAAACCTTCCTCTTTAATCACTCTATCTACTAAAAAAACCCGCATCAAAATCCGTTGCGTAGTTTTAAAGATTTAAGCATACATAGGGATATAGGGACAGAGAAAGCGACTTTGTTTTATACTATGTAGTGATGATTAAACGTAATAAATAAATAAATTTTTGGAGCTTGGCTTGGCCGAAGCTTCGACTGGTTTACGACCGAAAACTAAAATATGGCTGAATCATGATTTTTGTCCGAAAACTTAATACCTAAATAGCGAGAAATACCAACCTACACATACCCGGGTACGTACACAAATCTTCCATTGCCATAGTATCGATCACATAGTACATCATCCCAACGATATTGAATCTTCCTGGAATTTGCGAGAGCTCGTAACTATAGCTTCCAGTATAATCGCAGTAAGTCTGGCACTTCCAGTGATGCTGTTCAATCAAACGCGTCTCTGTATCAGTTTTCGGAATTCGTTAATTAAACAACATCAGCATCGCGGAATGGAACGCGTGCGTAGATGAGTTCAGAGAAAAGCTCTTATAATTTTGGAGTCTCGTTAGCAAAATTATACGGTATAATAATTATAAGATTGGTATCTGAATGCTACTAAGAAGAATATTTTTTAATTATACCTCTCTTAGTCTATTCTTTTTCATTTTGGATTTCTTAACAATTCTCATTGTACCTACACCATTTTAATTTTTGCTGTGTGGCAGTGGGTAGGGCTCAATGCTCGCAGAACAGATGGCCGATGTGGCCGAAAGGTTCTGGAGCTGCGCTCGCGTACCAGATGACGTAGAGCTGGAAGGCCTCCCAATAGGTGGAGCGATGACCTTGTGAAGGCCGCAGGAATCAGCTAGATGCGGGGCGGGGAGCACAGAACCGTTCGAAGTGGCGGAGCTTTGGGAAGGCCTATGTCCAGCTGCCAGATGATAATGATAAATTTGTTGTGTAATTCCAATATAATAATAAAAGTGTATCTATAGATCGTGATATGTCTGTTTTTTTTTTAATTATTTATTTTTATAATAAATAATTAAAAAGTAAAGTATTTACAATTATATTATTAATATCATGTCTCGCCGAATGATTAACAATAAGCAACGTGGTTTTTCAAAGGAAGTCTGCTGACTCCAATAATTTCAGCGCCCCTCTGTCTCGTTCGTAACGTCGACGACACTTTGAGAGCCACAGCTCCAGATGGATAAAATCGGTCTGATAGTGCTCTCAGAATTCCTGTCAAGGTTACTCCGGTTGACATTGACAGTTTATTAACCGCTTCTTCACAGAACTCTGTTTTGTAGATAAAAGTCTGGTAAAAGACACTTCTCGGGAAGTTTACAAGCACACCGGTATTAGAGTTTTCAATTTTATTAATATCGAACGTTTTTCGACGAAGTGCAAATTTACTTCGTTTTATTTAACACTAGCGGCTACGCCCGCGTGGGTTTAAAAAATTATCCTACGGGAATGTACAACCGGGATAAAGAATATCATAAGTGTCAGTGCAGGTCAAAATCTATCTGTGTGCCAAATTTTATCCAAATCCGTCATGGCGTTTATGCGTGATTGAGCAACATCCATCCAAACTTTTACATTTATACTTAACTAGCTTTTGCCAGCGGCTTCGCCCGCGTGGAGGTCGGTGTATTATACATATAAACCTTCCTCTTGAATCACTCTATCTATTAAAAAAACCCGCATCAAAATCCGTTGCGTAGTTTTAAAGATTTAAGCATACATAGGGATATAGGGACAGAGAAAGCGACTTTGTTGTATACTATGTTGCAGTGATAGTGATTTTAGTAGGATAGTAGGATTTGTTGTAATGTTACATCAGTCTTGCGCATGCTATTTCGCGTTTACTGCGAGCTAGTTTTATTTACGATAGAACGTGTACAGTTGTACATATCTATGATTTCGTAGAATACGCGAATCTAATCACAGCAGTTTGTGGTGAAGCCAATTTACGCGAACATTATTATATTGCTATACAAAACATTCCGCGGAATCCAATTAAACAGCGACGGATTCTAACATTTCTGTCGTATTTTTATTATTTCACGAAGCGACGCGCGCTTTACTTGTGGTAACTTGGTGTACGAACACACTGTGAATGTGTGCGTTAAGGCGAGTAGCGTCAGCACAATACACACACTTTTCCGACTTTGCCATTTTCTTGGAGAGTATCGAGAGCTCAATTTTTTACAGCATGTTATCATGTTTGCCGGCGAGCGCTACTACCAACTTAATGGCAGTTACTTGACTATTTAGTAATAGCGCAAGGTACTATCCGTCTTGACCAGTTCACAATTTGACGGTTTCACTTCGATAGACTGTAATCTACTGAAAAATAATGCGTTAAATTGTAAGCAATATGTACGGTTCTACTGCCAGGGATGCGGGTTGTTCGAAAGAGATATCGCGGCCCCTGGTACACAGGGAACTGAGGGAACACGGGTGGGTTTTAGTTAGTAAAAGTCTGACACGCCCTCCTGCTCCACCCGGAGCGGGAGAAAGTTATTTGATGATTTCCCAGCCAAAAAAAAACGGTTTACAATCTCGCGAGATACATTATAATCTAACGGTAGGTATTTACAATTTTACGAGGACACATACCTACATAATTATCGAACATATGAAGCAATGGATTAGCAATACCCTTCAAAAGGATTCAAAATTATTCAGATTTTAATTGATAGTGTGTTACCAATTAGGGTACAGTTAATTAAAGACCAACGAACGTTCAATGGCACCAATTTCTGAAGCATAAGTAGGTACTTATCGTCGTATAGTGATCAATACGTTTGTCGTCGCAAATATTGAAGCAGAGGCAGCCTATACAGTCCTATTCATCTTTTAGAATCGTTTCATGATAAATCGACTTCAGATTCTTTTTATTTGATTGGTTTACAAAATAACGATCAGTTTTCTCTTGGAAAAAAACAACGGACTTCCGGAAAAACACTATAAAGTAACAACCTTCTTCTTTTTGAAGTCGGTTAAAAAGACGATTAAGGGACTGCTCACACTTATTCAGCTCTGTTCAGCTTTAGGCAACAACGATTTTGTATAGAGTCCGTTCAGCTTTCCGAGGCTGAACGGATGCGTATCTACGCATCTCATACAAAAATACAAAGTCGTTGTTTTCTATGGACAAAAGCTGAACAGAGCTGAATAAGTGTGAGTACTTAGTCCCTAAGTCTTGTTCTATAGGCATCATATTTAAAATAAAATCAAAGAGAACCAGGCATTTTAATCAAAATGGAAAGAATATTGTATTACGAATTCAATGGCGAATAAAAGAGGTATAATTACATTCCGAACGCTGAAAGGGAAGACCTCCAAGTGCATTATTGTATGCGAGAATACGTAGTTAATATGTATCCTTTTTCTTCTTCTTACTCGTGTATAGGGTTGTCAGGTCTTAAAAGGGAAAAGCCGGACAGACCAGCCAGTTTAGCCGAACATTTGGGTTAAAAGGCCGGACAATCTTAATTTTTTAGTCATAGTATAACACGACAATTTAAAAAAAGTTAATATGTCTTTTTATCATTTATCATAAATTCTTCTAAAATTCTAAAAAATTAAACAACAATAAAATTGAATGAACCAGTCTTCTTTATTATGCGCTACAAGGTGACGTGGGCAGAGCGGAAACCAACACAAGTTTTTTTTTAATGGTCAAAACGCTTAATAAAAGCCGGTCAGGCCAGACACCGTCTAATTTGGCTGGACGAACAATCAAAAAGCCTGACTGTGTCCGGCTTTATCTGGAAGCCTGGCAACGCTACTCGTGTAGGTAGAGGGGCTCGTGGCTAAGTAATTACAGCCGCACGGGCTGATCCATCAGATTAAGCTAGGCTTGCCGGGGTTGGTCTATGGATGGGTGACCATCTTTACATACCGAGACTCATTCGTGTCTCGGAGAGCACATTAAGCCGTTGGTCCCGGCTGTCATTCGTGGATCTTTGACAGTCGTTACAGGTCGTCAGAAGCCCGAAAGTCTGACAACCAGTCTTACCAAGGGGCATCGTGTTACCCAGTAACCAGTGGCGGATTTACCAGCAGGCTGAGTAGGCTGGAGCTTAGGGCGGCAAATTTTAAAGAGGCGGCAAATTTGGCTCATTTTTTTTCTTAAGAAAAAAAAACATACCTACGCAGAGAAAAGAAGTCTCAAAAATTTAACAAGATTCCAATATTTTAGTACCTACCTACTATACATACAGTAGGTATACCGAATATTCCGATGACTGTTTATGAAAAATTACTAAACGCTGTGTAAAGTAGAGTAATTGTGAATATGATATATCTCGTATCTCACTCTCTCATTTTAGGCTCATATTACTTGCTTATTTTTTGTATTACCCAGTTTTGTTAACTTTAGTTTGTTTTGATTTTGTTTTATATTTATTGTTATTTAGTTTAATTAATTTATAAAGTCCTGTTCAGTGCAACTTTGTAATATAGTTCTTAATTTGTATTTCTTTTTTTGTAAGTTACAACTTATACCAGTGTATACAAATGTTGGTGAACCAAATAAATAAATAAATAAAATAAATAAATGTATTTTTTTATTATCCAATAGCGTTTCAATATTACAATTCAAAAGAGTTAGTAGGGGCGGGCGGCAAACATGTAATAGCCTACTGGCGGCAAATGTCCACCGCCACTGCCGATAACTGTGTTGTGGAGGTCAGATCGGCAGTCGCCCCATGTAAAATAATGGTATTCAGCTGCATCCGATTAGACTGGTAGCCGACCCCTACATAGTTGGGAACAGGCACCTAGGCAGATTAATTTGGGTGTGTAACGATCGGGCTGTATGTCGCGTCTAAGCGCGTGGGAGCCTTAAAGAGGTACTGTACGCAGTGCGGGCACTATTGAATGTTATTGTGGTAATGATATTGTATAATGTGCACAATAGTGACGAAAGGTTTCCGTTATGGCGGAACACTTATAAAATGACAGTTGATCCGAAATAAACTGAAATGTCTTTCATTAGATTGGTAGCGGTATTTTCTAATCAGTAGCGGTAGAGGACCAATACTGATTAGAAAATATATAGGTACTACGTCCCGTACCGGTACCAATAGTCCAGGTACCGGTATCAACTAGGCCAATGGTACCATTCCCAAAACTATCGGTAAGTATTTCAAACCCTGATCACATGAGTGAAGCCGCGAGAACATTATTATAGTCGTAAATACGGCTGTGTTTCCATTTATAGGGTATGTTCCCCGAATTATCCGGATCCAAACTATATCAGGTGCGGGAACCCGTGGCCCGGGCCCCCCGGGAACATTTCGAAATCTACCCGATCCGATTAATTGGATATGTGCCCGATGGCAATACATCTCTATAGGCTTATCCTAATTGAGCAAACCAGAGTTGTTACAAGACAATTAACAATTGACTACCAACTTAACCAACTGAATAATTTTCGAATTTAATTTAGTTTAATTAGACTTAGGTACGATACCTTCATATTATTTTGTTCAATATTCAGTTTTGTTACCTTATGTGTGAATTTTGTATTTAATTTTTTATGCTTGTATTATGTTAGTGCAATGTGACAAAATCTATTACTTACTTCAATTTTATTTTATAATTTAATCTCATGTCTAATATTTTAATAATTTCAAAATGTAATCCAATCGTTAACGATTCGATTACGAAGATTCGTCATTACCTAATGTTACTTACTATCTTTGTAAATATGTCGTTGATGTGCCTTGCATACTAAATAAATAAACTTAAAATGTCCATTATTTTATCTAAATCATACCCGTCATACTTTGACAGTTGTATGAAATGACACAGCAAAAATTTATTTTTAATAAATGGTCGCTATGCACTAGCTACCCTTTACGGGGGCCTAATATTAAGTGTGCAAATCACCCCCTGCCATTTTATGCGTGAAATATTTATTTAAAACATTGGTCAGGCAGGAGCCATAGCCCTACACCATAGGTTCTTTTTTTTATTCAATCAAATAATAAGGTTAACATAAAATTAATAGTAACATAAACACCGTGACATTTTAGTCGTCTTACAAAAGGTGGTGGTCCACTCAATGTATCCGTCATAAAATACCTCTAGGCGCGATGAAAAAATTGTTACCATTAATTAAGATAATAGGTACAAAGATGAATAAATAATGCTTTAGAATTATGAAACACCCTGTTAATAATGTTTACGTACCAAAGGGTAGAAGACAACTAGACATTACGTTCCATAATTCATTCCATCTCCATATCAGGGTGTTTCAAACTACGTCATGCGTCTTAGTGAATGTTCATTGGATACATGAAGTGGGCTGCCGTTGTAAGATAACTAAAATGTCACGGTGTATAGCTACACTTAACTTATGCTAGTCAGCCACTCAAACCCATAGTTGAATGATTATTTCTGTTTGCATATCCTGCAATAGTTCTGCACCAACGGGGTCTGTCCTTGGGTGCACTTACACAGTGCATACAGGGATAATCGTTGGTTGATGCCTTATTCCATTTAACATTTTTAAGGGGCCTTTGTGAGATGGCTTCGGCCGCTCGTATGCCTTCCAAAGGGATCCCAGGGTCGCTAGCTATGTAAACATGTAATCAATAATAATAATCAATTGGATAACAATTATTTTCCCTGACTATCATAATCGTAATCATTTATTTAACATAATTATAATAAAATCCAATTTGTTAGTAATTACACATCTTAAACACTAGCGTTAGTACAAACATTTGCTAAATTTTGGTAAAAATTACTAATAATGTCAAAATAATCAATAATAGTGTCAAAATCATTCATAATAATGTCAAAAAACAAAAATGATAATGTTAAAACTATCATAAATAATGTCAAAATCATCTATACTAATAATAAAGCTGAAGAGTTTGTTTGTTTGTTTGCTTGTAAAACAACGAAATGTACACATGAATGCAATAAATAGATTTGATTTGATTTGATTTGATTTGAACGCGCTAATCTCAGAAACTACTGGTCCGAATTGGAACATTCTTTTAGTGTTGGATAGCCCATTTATCGAGGATGGCTATAGGCTATATAACATCACGCTAAGATCCTTAGGAGCTGAGCAAAAAGAAAATATCACGAATACGAGATACTCGCACGGGCAGGCGAGGCGAGCGACGGGGTGAGTCGGGGAGCAAGAAATTTGACGCGAACGAAATCGCGGGCAGAAGCTAGTTAGTAATAAAATAATCCAAATACAAAATAATCAAAAATGCAATAGGAACAAGGAACACATTATTTCAAGGCACGGTTTGAAGGAAATACTTGAGTCCTGGTCCAGTGCCTGAGTATTAGACCATCCGCCATGTTGGCCACGGTGATCAAGAGGCTTTTGGGGCTGCCACGCAACCGCCGCAATAGGGAGGCGACACGCTTTCGCATGATTGCGTGAAAGTCGTCTATACGTGCCTCTGCGAACATCCCTGATGCGTTCCAGTGTCGTGGTAACCCCAACAGCGCCCTGTAAGCGCTGGACTCGTAAGCCGCTGTAAGCCCTCTGCGTAAGTCGACCCATAGACTGCAGGTGTAAAATTATTGGCAGTATGTCCTAAACAGAGTAGTTTTCACAGCTCTCAAGTACTTTGCAAACCTACGGATCAACATTTGATTTTTGATTGCTTCTGCCTATACCTACAGTGCCACAAACTTACATGTTCGTTCAGTGGTCATTCTCAGAAATGACGTAGTGATGTCGTCATTTTCGTATGAATCTTTCTTAACAAGGCAAAGGTGACATTCTTGTAGCATCCGTTTCCTGAACAGATCAGTTCGAGGCATTGTAGGATATCCAATTACAACATTCTAGAAATGTGCGAAATTGTTAAAAAGTCCCAACACTTTTACAATACTAGAGTAAATATACGGCCGAGATACTTTATAACGTCATGAAAATGGTGTCTCCTTGTTTCGCAGACAGAAATTTCATTGAATTTCGTTTCCCAGAAAAATTTTCATATAATATTTGGTCCTTGTATTTTTATTTCGAATATTATTGTTTCCAAGACTATTTACTTGAATGGATCATATTTCACAGAAACACAACTCAATGAATTTTTAATCACTTTTTTTGTTTAACAAATTTCTCAAACAGTAGAATTTTGTTTTTTCGGTGTATTTTTCCATGGTATTTTATTATGTTAGTGACAGAAACGAATCGCTGCAAAACCGACTCTACGTAGTGTTGGCTGCCCTACCCCTAGAGTGTAATTTAAATCCGCGTAGACGCGGAGGGGCGAGGTGGCCCCCGAGCTGAGGCAGGCGCGGTCCTAGAGGTCATGACCCCCCCCCCCAAAGCCGTAAACGTAAACCTTAAAAAGTAATTTTTGGAAAATATTATAAAATTTGTTATTCATATGTAGGTAGTCTTTGTCTTTGTGGTTTTAATGCTCGCCGCCGTGGCTGAGGCTGGCCCCGACCGTCCCTTGCTCGTTGAAGTGCCAGCCTGCGCCGCAGCTGAGCCTGTAGAGTTAAATTCCCCGATTGATAATAATAATGAAAATGTTTTGATCCAGCCTGTCCCACTTGCTTTACCTATAGGTTTTCGGTCGAAAACCTATATGGTAGTTCCCGTTGACCTAGAATCACGAAATTTGGTTAATAGCAAGGTCTTATGGCACAAGTAAAGGGAAAATTCCGAAAAATAAAAAACGTTGAAAATTAAGGTACATTTTGGTACTTACAAGTTTTCGCGAAAATCTAAATTTTCCCATATCTTTTTTGTTATGGCGGTATAATGATAGGTACAGAACCCTCAGCGCACGAGTTCGACTCGCACTTTACCGGATTTTTTTGGTTTGACGTTTTCTAGAAATAAAACCTAGCAAGATCGATTTATCGCCCCCGAAACCCCCTGCATAGTAAATTTCATGAAAATCGTTGGAGCCGTTTCCGAGATTCAGATTATATATAAAATATATATACAAGAATTGCTCGTTTAAAATACCTTTAATATGCAATTATAATATCAATGAGTATCTTAATGATATTTTTTTTATTACAACTACAATTTGTGTCCTTATTTTATTGTAACATTTTTATACGTTTATATACCTTAATTATTATATTTATAGGTAGTAGTTTTAATAATAGGTAGTAATTTAAATTGTCAATATGTATGTGACTGAAGATTTAAAATGAGCTGATTTGTTTTTTATACTTAACCGATGAGAAAAAACTGCACACTATACGGGATCTAGATCATGTGCTGAATTTATGGTAACAGTTTGCGCATCGATGTCCTCGCCACACTGTATAAAAAAAAGGGATCAAAGGTCACCGTGAAAGATATCATAATAAAATGGCGGCAGGTCACGGGAACAATCTGTGACTCCCACATTCCCCTAAAACTTAAGGGGAAGATATATAAAACCATGGTAAGACCTGGCGTCTTGTATGGGTCAGAATGTTGGTCTCCAAAAGGGATGAATGAAAGGCAATTGCAGCTGAGATGAGAATGTTAAGAGGGATGTGTGGTGTTACACGGATGGATAGAATAAGAAATGAGTACTTAAGAGAAAGCCTGAAAGTGGCACCGATAACTGAAAAGTTGTGTGGAAATCGGTTGCCATGGTAGGTAGGGGCATGTGATACGGAGGAATGAGGAAAACGTCGTGAAGAAAGTTTTGAGTATGAATGTCGAAGAGTAGGGGGAGACCAAAGAAACGATGGATGGACTGTGTGAATGATGATATGGTTAGAATGGGTGTGACTACGGAGATGACGACTAATAGAGAAGTGTAGAAGAAAAACACATGTTGCACCGACCCTAAATAAATTGGGAAAAGGGCAGGAGGATGATGATTGAGGGTAGGCAAAAGATACTTGGCGTCCATCTCAAATTTGCAACCTATTTGTGTATTATGTTTAAGGAATAATATGGCTTTACCTTCGTGTTCGTCTGACTTTATTGTGAACCAGCTGTGCCCGAGGCTTCCCCCACCTGTATGTGGCATATTATACCACGGGAACGTGTTATTGGGACAAAAAGTAGCTCATATTACTCCTTATAACTTCAGTTATGATGGATGGATTAGCTGGAACAAACAGGCAAACTTTTTTTTAATTATTTCTTTTTGTTACAAGTCCCGTATAAACTTTCACATGCATTCAGTAAAAAGCTGATATTTTGAAATTACTAACAGCCACTTACTTCAATTTGATTTATTTGTGTAGATTGAAAATGCGCTTAGCCCATGTTCCCACCGACGTAATAAAATCGCGCTCGCGGCAGGATGTTATCGCGCACTGGATTTTCAACTCTCGGCGTTGAACCGAGCAATCCGAGCATTGAGGAAAAATGGGAGTGATAAGAAAATTCGAATAACGTTATTGCAGCGCACGCTATTTCGAAAATCGTTACGAGTGGTACGCCAGTTTGAAAACACATCGAGTCGAAAACTGCTATATTGAATGATGCTGTCGCGAACTCGCTAATCGCGCAACTTTCTTAATTTTTTCTTTCATAAGAACCTTCTCCTGATTTCTCTTCTCTTCTCTTTTTTCCTTCATTTTTATATAATAGATATATATATCTAGATTTAAAAGACTGTCCATGGAGTTTTTTGCGCGTCCTTACTCCTTCTCCATAGGTACCTGTTGCGCTTTGGAATGGGCAACTAGCTTCACTTTTTTAAGACTCCGCTGTTCGTCCGTCTGTCTGTCTGTCCGTCTGTCACCAGGCTGTATTTCATGAACCGTGATAGTTACACAGTTGAAATTTTCACAGATGATGTATTTCTGTTGCCGCTATAACAACAGAATAAAATAAATATTGAAGGGTCTCCCATGTTAAAAAGTATTATTTTTTGCTCGTTTTTGCTCGATATTGATATTACGTTATATATTATGTCTGGGGACGTGCCAAAGAGCTGGTATACGCCACGGAGGTTCCGACTAGGGAGGTACTACTTCAACGCATTGGACTTCGTACAACAACTGTGGAAATACGAAATAGATGTCGGGCCTGCATTCGCAATAGGTTAACAATTTGAGCAAAATATGTAAATAAATATTAAATAAATGTTAAAAATGCATTTTTTTTTATTTCTAGTATACCTCGTACGCCCCCCCCCCCCTCCCAAAGAGAGATACGAGACAGATTTTACCTTAAAAGAGGCAGTGATGTCACGACTAAAATAATGACGGATTGAGGCCATCAGCGGCAGTTCGTCGTTTGTTCAAACTAGTTTACGCTATGCAAGAAAGAGATAGAAGATAGATTTTACTTCACGAGAGTGAGAAAACAAATGTTACCTGTTTTTCAAGTAACAATTACGCAAAAAGACTATTTTTCTTTAGAATTTGGAATTTAGTATTTTGTGACTCGATTCACAATTCTAGCGAGTTCACAAAGTTGTAAAAAGATTTTTATGGCATGTGGCACATCACTAGCAAGAGGATAGACTAGATAATTTTTGAGGGAGTTGGAAGATCCTGGTCGCTTTTGGGTTTTTTTATAGCCATGTAAATAGCTGTAACATGGACAGCTTTAATTGAAGTCCGAAATTTTGCAAGTAAATAAAAAAAGAACTAGATGGCTAATGTCATTAATTTTAAATTGAAAAGTACTGTAATACAATACACATCTAAATAAAATTAAAATTCAGAGTCTACGACTTATGCTTTTTTTAAATTTGTACGTGAATGTAAAATTTGGGTAATTTTTTTAATAAAACAATAGAAAAACGATGAAAAAATCCACAGGGCATGAGGAGTGTTTTGGGGTCTGAAAGGATGGCAGATGACACCATTTCAATTTGGCACTCGATGCACCAAACACCCTGTATACCTAGATTTTTTTTTTTTAAATGCTTTGAATTTGAATATACGCACCTAGGTATATGTCCTACCTTGGTATATAACTGCTATATATAGATATACCACCTAAATTAATTTGTTCCACACTGTATAGACAAACAGCCAATAGACGCAGCAAATTGGCGTACCGTACCACGCTGTAATTCAGCATCGGTGTAACGGGCGCCCTTTGTAACGTGGCTCAGTGGTGAACCGTCAGCATTGTATACGTAACGTTCACGCAAGTTCCCAACATACATTGTGCATTTACTCATGCACGAAAACGGGCACTGAGCACAGTACAAACACTACTGCATGCCGCACCGGATCAATGAAAAAAATTATATTCAATTCGAAGTTTGTATTTTTTGCTTTTTGTATGCACAGGCGAAATTGATAACGAAGGCCATTTTTTGCAGCAGCCAATTCAATATGCTCGTTGGAAGTGCGAAATTAAATAAGCATGTATTTGTGACGTGTATTAATTTTAGAAACGTAAAAGTAATTTGGTACAGGGGCCCTAGTGTGAGTTTTATTTAACAATCTCGATCAAACGCTTCCATCGCGTTCGGCGCTCCGATTGGTCCGTCGCCAATTCAGGGCCAATAGGAGCGCTAAACGCGCTCGATGTGTTTTTTTTTTTACGTTCGATACGTTTGATCGAGATGGTAAAATTAAACTCAAACTAACCTCAGTAGAGGAAAGGTTTGCTTGGTATCTAAACCATATTTAAGCGATAACAGCAATCGCGGTTTGTTTGCTGTCATTTTTTGAAGAGTTCCGTTGCCTGTCTCCGAAACGCATCATCAGGGGCTCAAGTCTGCTATTTTTATAAATTCGTCATTCCAACACGATCCCATTGTCAATTTGCTAAAAGTTCGTAATCTGCTAAATTCATAATGATCGATCATTGGTCGGTCAATGGTGTCGTAATAGAATTGTGTCATAATGACATTGTCGTATTGCCATTATTATAAAACCCGTTAGTAGAATTGATTTTCCAAAAACGACTACTAAATTTGAACATTTATTCATGCCCCATTTCATTTAAATATATATTTTTACATATTACTTAATATTATATAATAGTTTATTAGTGTTAAATTATAGCAGATTACCGCCAAAGTCAGTCATTGATTTGTCATTATGTACGAGATTACCAATAAACGCCATTTCTTTCAATGGAGTGTCAGTGGCTAATCATTGGAAAGTCATAAAGACGCCATTATGTTAGTAGATTACCAAACTTGTCAAAATCAACAATTATGAAATCAGTGATAGACCATTCTGATACTATTGTAATAGTAGACTTGAGGCCCAGATCTATATGAAATTTTTATGGGACCATTTCGGAATAAACCCTTTTCGAACAAAGAAAGAATTTTGCATATCCGTCTATATATGACGGAGTTATACCCGAACATTTATAAAAAAAGCAAGCAGTAGCACTTGCGACCACTAGACCAACGAGGCACTCAGACCAACGAGGCAGTCACATGTTTAAAAAATTGGTTATATAACTGACAGGTTTTTTTTTCTGAACCTGTCCGGCCCTGATCCAGGCCATGGTACGGAGCGAGAGTGCATGGGTAGCCGTCACCTCCTTCTGTGCAGCAGTAATGTTCGCAAGAGGGAGGCGGCGCACGTGAGGGAGAGGCAGTTTATGCGCCTTCGCGGCTTTAGCCTCCGTAGGAGAAGCCCTGAGCGTCGGGAATCCCAGGCTGATTCCCGGCCACCATAGGCGCGAGCTTGCGGACGGCGAGTAATGGGGTAGCTCACTGGCCGGTAAGTACCAAGCCCGGGTCGACGGCGCGTTCTGTTCCACGCGCGCCTCAAAGAGATGGCAGCGCCAACTGATGGGGCAAGGGCCGATGCCTGCCAGGGGTGCGGGTTGTTTGAAAGAGATACCATGGCCCCTGGCAGACAGGCAACTTTAGTCAGTAAAAGTCTGACACACGCTCCGGCTCCGCGCAGAGTGGGAGAAGTTATTTGATAATTTCCCAACCAAACAAAAAGCGTGGCGATTATGGCAAACGCCCCCATTTTATTGGAGACGCCTATGTCTAGCAGTGGACGTCTACCGGCTGAACTGATGATGATGATGTAATATGGTGTACTATAGGTGCACTTCTGCCAAACTCTTCGGGGAAACAAGACGTGATGTGATGATACTTTACTGCAATAAAACTTTTACCAACGATTATTTTCACGAAATATTGGCCACCTCATTCGTGTGGTTTGAGGAACAACTTTTGCCTTATTAAGGGCTGATTTTTCAATACAGATAACTTTTATCTGAGGAATAATTATTGCGATTTGACAACTTTTGTATAGAAAATGTCAAGCTGTCAGAGGGGGCAATTCTCGTCGTTTTAAAAACTTTCAGTCTGATTCCAGTCTCAATCTGTCCAAAATACCTTTTTGACAAATTTTTTATATTTGCTTGTCACCGAGATGACACTGCGACTAGATTTTGAACGTTTTAAATTAAGATAATTGGCCTTCAGATTTATTCTTCAGATAAAAGTTTTTTGACTATTGAAAAATCAGGCTTAAGTACTTACTATTAACTGTCCATGTTCCAACACGATAAAAGCAGAGCCACAGAAAATCACAACACAGAATAAATCACATAAAACAAATGCGTTCATAAAACCACTCACACAAATCGCTTCCACGATCAAATATAACGATATTCCATGTAAATCATCAGCCTCTATGCTACTACTGAATCAATTATACTAATTGCGAACCAGTCTGTGTTGAACGCTCATCAAAGAGATTGTATTTAATGGCTTTTCAATTCGATTGAAAGCATTAATCTACCTAGGGAGCTGTAAATACCTTACAGATAGGGAGGGCTATGTAGGTATTTGGTTTGTGTAACCCGATAATAAAAGGTTTGGAGAGAAATTGGAAGCTACGAAAAGATGCTTACGAACAAAGGCACTTTATTTAACTTTAATATACTTACGGCTTTGCCAGCGTGGAGGTCGAAAATAATCCCACGGGAACGTAATACCGGGATAAAAAGTATTAGGATATCTTTTATCTCGGTAGTACGTTCCCGTATTAATCCAGGTTATAAACTATCTGTGTATGGCGTAGGTACCAAATTTCATGGGAATTTGCTTGTCTGTTTTTGCATGACTGAGTAACAAACATCAAAACAAAAAGTAAGTATACTTTCAAGTTTATACGCTTATCATCTGCCTAGCCTTTTCCGAACTATGTTGGGGTCGGCTTCCAGTCTAACCGGAAGCAGCTGAATACCAGTATTTTACATTGAGCGACTGTCTATCTGACCTCCACAACCCAATTACTGGGTAACACTTAGCCCTTGGAAAGACTGGTTGTCAGAATTTAGGGCTTCTGACGATCCGTAACGACTGTCAAAGATTTACGAATGACATCCGGGATCAACGGCTTGACGTGCTTTTCGAGGCACAGGGGTCTTGGTATGTAAAGATGGTCACCCAACCACGGACCAACCGCGCCAAGCGTAGCTTAACCTGATCGATCGACCCGTGCGGCTGTTATTACTTAGCCACAAGCCCCTCTTTCACTTTTATACATTACTAGCTCTGCCCTGCTAATTGTAAATACAGTACTTGCAAAAAAGCGGTTTCGAGAAAAACGCGGAAATCTAAAAGTAAAATTTTCATGCTAGTACTGTGAATCTCGTTATCAAAAAAACATACTTCCAGTACTCAAATATTTTTATTTTTCCCAAATAGGTTTGTCCCTTAGGATGCAATTTCTGCAAAAAAGTGAAAACCCATAAGTGTCGTTTAAGTACTGCAGATACAATTAGCAGGGCAGAGCTGACCCGACAGACGTCCTGTCTTAAGTATGAATATTGAATTCGCATTGGTATAATATTAGAAAAGTTAATATTGTCGTTCTAATGCTACGTGCAACTTTCTTATTTTTTTATTTCATAAGAACCTTCTCCTGACAATAAGAAGCAGAACAAAAAAGTATTAGCAAAATTGGTCCAGCCGTTCACGTGTGATGCTGTGACCAAGGGAAATACGGATTTATTTTTATATAATTAGATTAATATTAATACTAATTACTAACATACTATAACTATATAAATATATTCATATTATTATATGTCGTAGGACATAAGCCTCGGTAGAATTTCCGTTGGCTCGTTGGTTCGATCCCAGCTCGCAGAGTTGAAACCTTAATAAAATTGATGGCCGCACGAATTCGAGGTGCAAAATATCATCCATCAAACTCAGCCCAAATTCAATATTAATATGAAAATTTAACAATCTCGATCAAACGCCTCCATCGCGTTCGGCGCTCCGATTAGTCCGTCACCAATTTAGGGCCAATCGGAGCGCTAAACGCGCTCGATGCGTTTTAATTTTAATTTTTTTACGTTCGATACGTTTGATCGAGATGGTAAAATTAAACTCAAACTAACCTCAGTAGACGAAAGGTTTGCTTGGTATCAATGCATATTTATGCGATAGCAGCAATCGCGGTTTGTTTGCTGTCATTTTTTGAAGAGTTCCGTTGCCTGTCTCTGAAACGCATCATTAGATCTATATGAAATTTTTATGGGACCATTTCGGAATAAACCCTTTTCGAACAAAGAAAGAATTTTGCATATCCGTCTATATATGACGGAGTTATACCCGAACATTTATAAAAATAATATTATAAACATGTCGAATTGATAACCTCCTTCATTTTTAAGTCGGTTGAAAAAGGATTTACAGGTGTTTCAATACATAGCATCACGACTTGTATCCCCGAAGGGTTCGGCAGAGGTGTACCTATAGTCCACCTACATTTTGCCATTTATGTTAAATTGCCATGTAATAGGACGCCAATTGCCATCAACCGGGCAGGAATCCAAACTCCCGGCTGCTCCTGAGAAATTCCAGATAGAGAAACCCAATTACACTTCGCCCGGCCTGGGAATCGAACCCAGGACCTCAAGCACAGCAGTAGCACTTGCGACCACTAGACCAACGAGGCACTCAGACCAACGAGGCAGTCACATGTTTAAAAAATTGGTTATATAACTGACAGGTTTTTTTTTTCTGAACCCACCCAATATATGCCAGTCATGTAATAGAGTACGTGGTGCCGGAGGACGTAAGGAATAGCACTATCCCATTTCATCCAGTGGGTGTCGCAGAAGGCGACTAAGGGACTTACTAAAGAATGGGCAGCAGCGTTCTCTATGCATTTTACCACCATACTGTGATCTCCAACTCGCTTGCAAGCGTAGCGATTATTCGGGAGGTTCCTGTTTCGCATAAAGCGGGAAGAAACGCCCGGGTGTTTCCACTGCGACGATCGCCCTGAGGACACGGTGGAGCATACAGTGGAGGTCTGCCGGCTTGGGCAGGGCACCGCCGTCTCTCGCGTCCGGCCCTGATCCAGGCCATGGTACGGAGCGAGAGTGCATGGGTAGCCGTCACCTCCTTCTGCGCAGCAGTAATGTTCGGAAGAGGGAGGCGGCGCACGTGAGGGAGAGGCAGTATATGCGCCTTCACGGCCCTAGCCTCCTCCTCCTCAGGGCTTCTCCTAGTAGGGGAAGCCCTGAGCGTCGGGAATCCCAGGCTGATTCCCGGCCACCATAGGCGCGAGCTTGCGGACGGCGAGTAATGGGTAGCTCACTGTCCGGTAAGGACCAAGCCCGGGTCGACGGCGCGTTCTGTTCCACGCGCGCCTCAAAGAGATGGCAGCACCAACTGATGGGGCCCGCAAGGGCCGATGCCTGCCAGGGGTGCGGGTTGTTTGAAAGATATACCATGGCCCCTGGCACACAGGCAACTTAAGGAACACGGGTGGGTTTTAGTCAGTAAAAGTCTGACACACGCTCCCGCTCCGTGCAGAGTGGTAGAAGTTATTTGATGATTTCCCAACCAAAAAAAAAGCGTGGCGATTATGGCAAACGCTCCCATTTTATTGGAGATGCCTATGTCTAGCAGTGGACGTCTACCGGCTGAACTGATGATGATGATCTAATATGGTGTACTATAAGGTACACTTCTGCCAAACTCTTCGGGGAAACAAGACGTGATGTGATGATACTTTACTGCAATAAAATTTTTACGAGCGACTATTTTCACGAAATATTGGCAACTTCATTCTTGTGGTTTGGGGAACAAACGGTTGACCTATTAAGGGCTGATTTTTCAATACTGATAACTTTTATCTGAGGAATAAATATTGCGGTTTGACAACTTTTGTATAGAAAATGTCAAACTGTCAGAGGGGGCAATTCTCGTCATTTTAAAAACTATCAGTCTGATTTTCCGTCCAAAATACCTTTTTGACAAATTTTTGACATTTGCTTGTCACCGAGATGACACTGCGACTAGATTTTGAACGTTTTAAATTAAGATAATTGGCCTTCAGATTTATTCTTCAGATAAAAGTTTTTTGACTATTGAAAATTCAGGCCTAAGTACTATTAACTGTCCAGATTCCAACACGATGTATTATAAAAGCTGAGCCACAGAAAATCACAACACAGAATACATCACATAAAACAAATGCGTTCATAAAACCACTCACACAAATCGCTTCCACGATCAAATATAACGATATTCCATGTAAATCATCAGCCTCTATGCTACTACTGAATCAATTATACTAATTGCGAACCAGTCTGTGTTGAACGCTCATCAAAGAGATTGTATTTAATGGCTTTTCAATTCGATTGAAAGCATTAATCTACCTAGGGAGCTGTAAATACCTTACAGATAGGGAGGGCTATGGAGGTATTTGGTTTGTGTAACCCGATAAAAAAAGAGAAATTGGAAGCTACGAAAAGATGCTTACGAACAAAGGCACTTTATTTAACTTTAATATACTTACGGCTTTGCCAGCGTGGAGGTCGAAAATAATCCCACGGAAACGTAATACCGGGATAAAAAGTATTAGGATACTTTTTGTCCTGGTAGTACGTTCCCGTATTAATCCAGGTTATAAACTATCTGTGTATGGCGTAGGTACCAAATTTCATGGGAATTTGCTTGTCTGTTTTTGCATGACTGAGTAACAAACATCAAAACAAAAAGTAAGTATACTTTCAAGTTTATACGCTTATCATCTGCCTAGCCTTTTCCGAACTATGTTGGGGTCGGCTTCCAGTCTAACCGGAAGCAGCTGAATACCAGTATTTTACATTGAGCGACTGTCTATCTGACCTCCACAACCCAATTACTGGGTAACACTATAGCCCTTGGGAAGACTGGTTGTCAGAATTTAGGGCTTCTGACGATCCGTAACGACTGTCAAAGATTTACGAATGACATCCGGGATCAACGGCTTGACGTGCTTTTCTAGGCACAGGGGTCTTGGTATGTAAAGATGGTCACCCAACCACGGACCAACTGCGCCAAGCGTAGCTTAACCTGATCGATCGACCCGTGCGGCTGTTTTTACTTAGCCACAAGCCCCTCTTTCACTTTTATACATTACTAGCTGACCCGACAGACGTCCTGTCTTAAGTATGAATATTGAGAGGTATAATATTAGAAAAGTTAATATTGTCGTTCTAATGCTACGTGCAACTTTCTTTATTTTTTATTTCATAAGAACCTTCTCCTGACAATAAGAAGCACAACAAAAAAAGAATTACCAAAATTGGTCCAGCGCAACAAAAAAAGAATTACCAAAATTGGTCCAGCCGTTCACGTGTGATGCCGTGTCCAAGGGAAATACGGATTTATTTTTATAAATTTAGATTAATATTAATACTAATTACTAACATACTATAACTATATAAATATATTCATATTATTATATGTCGTAGGATATAAGCCTCGGTAGAATTTCCGTTGGCTCGTTGGTTAGATCCCAGCTCGCAGAGTTGAAACTTTAATAAAATTGATGGCACGAATTCGAGGTGCAAAATATCATCCATCAAACTCAGCCCAAATTCAATATTAATATGAAAATGTTCGCAAGATGGATAGCCTGTTTGACTCTGGTTTCCAATACCAGATAGGTTTTGCTTACCAGTTGGAACCGAAAATGGAAAATGAGGAAGCATGGGCAACAGCACACTCTTGTAGTAATAGATAAAGCGGTCAACAGTTGCATTCGCCAAGCATCATTTATGTAGGTACTTATATTGTCCAATTGTCCATACTAAAATTATGAATTCGAAAGTAGCTCTGTATGTAACCTTTCGTAACAGATTTCAATGAAATTTGACACATATGTACCTAAGTAGTAGTACTCGTGACCTGGGCTAGGATATAGGATACTTTTTGTCCCGGTATTACGTTCTCGTGGAATACCCGGTTTAGTCCCATCTCGGATTCTCGGCACCCAAGAATGTATTTATCGTTTGGCCCTTAACAGTCATTGGACTGCGCAGTGCTCAATTCTCGAAAGATTAAATCTAAAAATTATCAGATGAAATCGAGGTGGGGAAACAAGACCGGAAATCAGTACTAAGCCATTAAATATGATTTGCGACCGCGATCATATTGTGTTCAACATACAGCCTGGAAATTGCAAAAAACGCAAGAAGAACTGAATTTCGCGGGCTAAGAACATCATCGTTGAACAAATTCTTCATGGTTGATAGAGTTAAATTATACTAAGAAAATAGATTTAGATTTCGTCCACTATGGGCGAGCACCTATAAAACGGATCTTATTCAATTACTTATTCAAATATTGACGGTTGATAAGAAACGAATGCGTCGATTTAACATTTAACTTCTTTTCTTGAGAGCATCAATACAAACAGTATTAGGTACAAATAAAAATAGAATTCACTTAACTGTAATGTGATAAATTATACACAGAAAACATGATATAAAGAAATATTAAACGTTAAAACTCTTGGGATTTCCAATCATTTGTGATACGCAGAAATGAACGCTATTCATTTTTAGAACGAAATATATTATATTTTGTTTCGACGAAACCTTTTCAGAGCCTTTTTGATTGGCCAATCAAATTCGCAGAATGGGTAGCCGTTGCGAAGCTTTAGCATCCGGTCTGGATATGACAGTCATGTCCAAGAAACCGGTTCCATACTGGACCTTTCCCGCGGTTTTGTTTACTGAGAAATGTGTTTTAATACACAATGATTGAAAATACATTTCAACGGTTTAGTTAGATCGTGCGAAGTGATTAATATGTCTGGTATAAATTCCCGACCCACGCATTTATGTGTTTCTTTCTGGTATTTTTTATTTTTTGTTACATGTCAAATATTTGCGTAGGGTTTGTTGCTAAGTAATAACAGGCACGCGGATCGATCAATCAGGTTAAGCTGCGCTTGGTTCGTGGATGGGTGACCGTATTTACATACCAAGACGTCCGTGCTTACGTGGACTTGGGCAGATGTTGCCTTATTGCGTGTAGGTTGAGTACCCACATTCTACCAGTTCTGTTCTACCTAATTTTATACTGCCTTTAGTCCCTGAGTGAAGACGACTCATGAGGAGAAGGCAGGTATTTGGAATCAAACCCTACTTCCTACACGAAAGATTGTATGTTTAGATGTTTGGATGTTTGGATGTTTCTTACTCACACACGCAAAAACAGCTGAACGGAATATGATGACATTTAGCACACAGATAGATCACAGCTCCCTTCGCATTCAATATAATAATGCGTTCCCGGTGCTGATGGGGCTGTTCCAATTCTGCAGCGCATCAAAATCAAAATCAAAATATTTTATTTCACATAAACCTGCAAGGGCACTTATGAAACGTCAGAAGCTAGGTGCACGGTTCCAATTTGTCGCTTCCTATGGAGAAGAGCCGGAAAGAAACTCCACGGTTACTCTTTTAAAAATAATTGGATTTTATAATGTTTTCAAATTACAGTGATATTAGGTATGGGAGGACAGTGCAGGCCTGTCAATAAGTACCAGGTACTTAGAGGAATGAAAATAAGAATAGAAACTGTAGGCCTACAACGTTCTCTCATTCACAATATGTAAAAGAATCTACCTAAGTAAAATCAACCTATTTAAACCAAGTGATATGATTTCCATGAGAATCACTAATAAATACTCGATATTATAAGGGTTGTATAATGTCAAATAATCAGGGATGTAGTAAAATTTTTGGTAAAGTTAATACTCAAGCAGTTGCTAAGGCATTTTAATTTAAATTGCCTCCTTCATGATGAACAATATGGCTTTACAAAAGGTCGTTCAACTATAGACGCGGGTGTTGCTCTGCTGAAACACATATTTAACGCATGGGAGAACTCACAAAATGCTATAGGAGTTTTCTGTGATCTTGAGCTCAGCTGAAGCTCGGGTGAATTGCTTCTACGCTACGATGCGAGAAAGATGTTCTTTCCTGGTGCGCCGGGTGCGGGCTATCCCCAGCATTATACTGCGGTGTATCGCGAGCAGACTGGACTGCTTGTGTGTGAATCGCTGCTGCAAACTCTCCACCTCGGTGTTGAGCTTGTAGCAGGGATTCGCATTGTAACTATATGGAAATGTACGTTAAGTGTGTAGGTAACGTTTACTAACATAGGGTTAAGAGATATTGTTACTAACACATTTTAGTCATTTGTTACTCGTTTTCTCTAAATATAAATAAATAAATATAACATAGGATATTTTATAATCCCCGCAGTAGGTACGTTCCCGTGGGATAATTTTCGACCACCACGCGGGCGAAGCCGCTGGCAAAACCTTGTCAGATAATGTAAATTCTCATAACCACTTATGTACTAACTGCTTTATGTTATTTTATTACGGACAAACCGACGCCGATATATTTTATATCGTTGATTATAATTTTATTACTAACAACGGAAGAAAAAAATTGTTATGGTCAGTTAAGAGTCCGCCGCCGCGATCGTTATAATATAATGTTTTTTGCATGTACCTAATTATTTCGATAATTAACTTGATTTTTTGTTCATCCTCTTACAGTTATAATATAGTTGATGATAATCCTACTAAGATTATAAATTTGAAACTTTGTGAGTATGGATGTATGGATGTTTGTTACTCTTTCACACAAAAACGGCTGAACGGATTTGGATGAAATTTGGCACACAGGTAGTTTGTAACCTGGAATAACAAATAGGATACTTTTTATCCCGGTACTACGTTCCCGTGGGACAGTTTACGACCTCCACGCGGGCAAAGCGGCTAGCAATAGCTAGTTTGAAATAATAAAAGAAGGCATTCAAAAGCTGGTATTCGGTTAGTCGAAGTCCACACAAACGTAATAATATCACGGCGGGACTTTATCGCTCACTGGATTTTTTACTCTCGGTGTTGAAACGAGCGTTGAGATTCCAACAGAGTGTATCCCATCTCAGCGGGTCGAGAAGACACAGTGTTCCATTTCAGACAAATCGATATGTCTGTCTTTTACCTTTTCAAGAATTGGCCTAGCCTGTGTTATAAATATTCTATTCTACACCGTGAAATTTTAGTCGTCTTACAAAGGTGGTCCACTCAATGAATCCGCCATAAAATACGTCTAGACGCGATTAAAACATTGTTACAATTAATTAAGACAATAGGTAGGGTAGACCGGGGACAATAGTACCATTTTCGAAACATCGGTTGATTACACAAATTTAACTGTCGCTTTTTGTTTCAAATATTATTATTTTACAGCCTTGGTTTATTATCTACTGAAAAGAATATCTAAAGTTGGCCTAGATTGAACAAACTTTGGTCAAAATAGTCTTTGAATGAAATGATGGCTGGTGCTACAAATGACCCCATTTAAGGGTTAATTTTACCAAAACTTCATAGGGTAATAAAACGCGAATAAAGGTATTAATCACATTTTCTCAGTGATTTATTTGAAGTCTTATAGGTTTATAACCATTCTTAAAAATTAGGAACAAAAATATTGTGAGATCAGTGTTTTAAATCAATACAAATGTAAAGAATAACATTAACATAACAATTCTTCACTTCGAACAAAAATAAAATAAGTTTTAATTAAGAAATGATCAACTTTGGTTCACATCTTGCATATTTGCTATTATCTAGCTTTATAACAATTATAAAATAGAAGTTATCAACAAAAATATGTTAGTATGGAGGTACAATTGACCCCTGGTACAATTGACCCTCATAGAATATTAGTTACCTACTGATAAAAAAATATTAGATTCGCAATTGTGACAAACATAAATTGACTCCTGAGGTGTACTTTCCTCGTGTGCCCATAATCTGCATTGAGCGCAATGGATTCACATTTCGTTAGGGCGGCTGGCACTATAAGGCTCCATACATACAACACAAAACCATTCTTCTTCTTCTTCACTGCTTTCAGAGTCATTTTTTGCTGCAGTTTTCTTTTTCCGGCTGGAACCCCATTTTATCCGTTAAGATTTTCCCGGGTCGATTCTTTTTAATTTGTTTAGCTTTCTTTCTTTTTTCAGCTTCCTCCGCTTCTTTTTGTATAGCATCTTTTTCCGGGGTATCGGTGTTTATAGCCGTTTGTCGTTTTTTTCTTCCGCGGTTGGTGGTTTTACGTGGCGGCGGCTTTGACAGAGGGCGAACTACTTCAGGAGAGAAAATGAAGGGTTTAGTTAGTTTAGATGTAGACGGTTTGGGGTTGAGTACAGGTGTTGAATGGGAAGTAATATTTGTTACTTCACGGAATGGTGTACCAAATTTTAATCCTATTTATTTTTTACTCTGTTATACCACGTTAGACCACGGGGTTATTTCTACCATGGGGTGAATTGTAAGGGTACCATTGACCCCGGCAATGTTGGTATAATTGCACCAATGTAACTAATTTAGAGAAAACATCTAATAGTCACATAATTATAAACTTATAGTTTCCATTTTTATCATAAACCAAAAGTTTTATATCCGTCTAAACTGGCAACAACAATTACTTGTCGAAAAGACTCTGGTAGTACAAGTTACAGCCACTAATATTTTACGTGAAAACTTACCGCGGCTTGCCGAAAATCAAAAATTCTCGATTAACACATCCGTTTCACAGCGCGCGCGCCGGCGATTCAGGGGCGCCTCGGGGGTCAAGTAGCGCGTGTTCTGACGCACTCACACATGCAAAATTGAGCTCAGTAGTAGAAATATCGATGATGGTACTATTAACCCGTATTACTACTGTTCCGGGTCTACCCTACAAAGGAAAATAAATAATGCTTTAGAATTATGAAACACCCTCCCTGTTAAAAATGTTTACGTATCAAACGGTAGGAGATATCTACCTACCTACCATAACATCCCATCATTAATTCCATCTCCATAACAGGGTGTTTCAAACTACGTCATGCGTCTTAGTGAATGATATTTTCATTTTTTTTATTATGTATATGTATATGTTTAAAAATGTCATTTTTTTTAATAAATGATTAGTAGTCATTGGATACATGAAGTGGGCTGCCGTTGTAAGACGACTAAAATGTCACGGTGTATAATATTAAGCGTCCTGCAAACAGGCGCGACGCAACTCACGTAAAACAATTTCTATGAAAACTTCATGGAAATTGGTCTACAACTGTTGCGCCGCGCCTGTCTAAAGAAGAAGCCTTTAGAAAGAATGTACATGGATTAAGAACAGCGTGATAAATCCTAACAACATAGTGTCAAAATCGTACTCAGTACCTACAAGGCACAACGCCGTGCCGTGTGAACGTAATCACAGACAACACTTGCAAATAACTAGGAAGAGGACATGATTATTATATTTATGACCACACTCATACCTTTATATCCGCCATCGAGTATCGACACGGCAGACCAACATGACATAATACTATGTTGCATTAATAATTCATTATTATCCAGCCGTCTGTCGGCGTCGTCGTAAAACGTAACTATTGTTATTATGAATGAAATACACCTTTTTTTATTTATAAGTTATTGGTGTCGTATGTTGTCGCCATTGTTATGAATAATTTCGATCAGCACCTTAATTGCGTTATATAAGGTGTATCTATTCATACACGAAATATCTGAAGGGGTCATTGTACTCATCATTATGAACAACTTTTACTATGGGCCCAAACCTGAAATCGGCTATCAGCTGATATCAGCTGTTCCCTACATTTTGACGAGTTAAGCGAACATAAATGTAGGGAACAGCTGACATTTTTTTTCGCGATTTCAGGTTTGGTCCCATAGTAAAAGTTGTTCATAATGATGAGTACAATGACCCTTTCAGATATTTCGTGTATGAATAGATACACCTTATATATACATAATGAATCAGAATCGGAATATTTTTTTAAGGATTTTGCTAATTCGGGCTTTTTTTTGTGGCTAAGTTATAACCGCCGCATGGGTTGATTGATCAGGTTAAGCTACACTTACGGCGGTTTCTCCATGGATGGGTGACCATGTTTACAATCCAATGACAGTCGTTACGGATCGTCAGAAGCCTGAAAGTCTGGCAACCAGTCTTACCAAAGGATTTCGTACTAAGCAGTTACTGGGTTGTGGAAGTCAGATAGGCAGTCGCTCCATGTAAAATGCTGGTATTCAGCCGCATCCGGTTAGACTGGAAGCTGACCCCAACATAGTTGGGAAAAAGCTAGGCAGATGATGATATGTTCCAAAAAATTGTCTGCTTAAAACGTACTTAAAAAACGCAATGAATATTGTTGGACTATCAATATGAAAGCCTTTTATTTTATATGGTAAACCGGGGTTACTTTAATCAATATTGAACTTTGAAGGTTCATATCTCTTAAATTTGTGGTTATAAAAACATACAAAAAATGTCCAATAATCGTGTTTTTTTTTACAACTCTCGATTCCTGTACGAGAAAAATATTGCTTTATGTTGAGAAAAAAAAAAACTGACTGATCTCAGTTATACGTAGGATGTAAGGTTACTTCGATACCCCTCTATTTTATTCCGTAATTACAAAGTACCTAACCCCAATATTATAATATTGCCAATGGAATTAAAAAAAAAAAAAAAAATCTGCCAACAGGAAAAATAATTAAAATTGTTAGTGAATTCCCAGCGTGTCCTCAGGCAAGGATTTAATAGTTCTTCAGTATTGCTAACCTAGAAAAAAAAATTACCATATTGCGTTTCGTTTTACGCAATTAGCGATTTTATATGAAATGGAAGTTTTGATCAGTCATCCAGCGAATCAAAGTAACCCAACCAACTTTGATTCGCTTTACTGTAAATTCGCGGTACTGTAAATGTGTTACACAATTGAAGACTTTATTTCAAAAACCACCTTTGCCAAAAATTCCGTGTTATGTTAGTTACGCCATCTTGTAGAGGAATTTGTAAGCTTTCTGATTATGTTTTATATTTCTTTTTTTTTTTGCGTGGGAAATCATCAAATAACTTCTCCCGCTCTAGGTGGAGCGGGAGGGCGTGTCAGACTTTTACTGACTAAAACCCTCAGTCGCCTGTGTGCCAGGGGCGGCGGTATCTCTTTCGAACAACCCGCACCCCTGGCAGGCATCGGCCCTTGCGAGCCCCATCGGTTGCTGCTGACATCTCTTTGAGGCGCGCGTGGAACACAACGCGCCGTGAACCCGGTCTTGGTCCTTACCGGACAGCGAGCTACCCATTACTCGCCGTCCGATGTTTTATATTTAAAATTGAAGAAATGTTTTATATTTCTTCAAAAACAAGTTTGATCACGAGAAATTTGCTTTTATTCGTTGTACCGATTTTTTTAAACAACCTTTGTCAACGTGGTTTTCGCAAAAAGCAGTTATGTCACTGACATCGGTTGATTATGAAAAAAAAAAACAATTGTGATGATAATGACGATGATGATGATGATGTAGGTAAGTGCTGATGTTGATAACTCTGATAACAGTAGTGGTGAGGAATAAGTGTCAGTGATTTTGTTATTCATATGAATCAGCAATAAATACATAATAAAATTTCCTTGTGTTTTAATTTTCAATATTTCCTTCAAGAACCACCTATGTCCCATTTTAACTTCCAGTTTTCCATCAAAAGTAACCTTTATCACTACCTTCTCAAGTTTATCTCAAGATATTTTAAAGGATTTTAAAGGTCTCTTCTTTCCTGCACACAGCGGGTGCGGCGCGACGGGACGGGACGGCGACGCGACGCTGAGCAGTTGTAATGTACTAGATGTTACGGACGAAGCCACACAGAGCTGTCCCGCTCCCGCTTCGCTTCGCCGTTCCGTCCCGCCGCGCCGCGCCCGCTGTGTGCATTGACCTTAAATATTTCAATAAGTCCGAAATATATAAATAGTAAGTATAATATAAAGTAAAATATGAAGATCTGAAGAAGTTTTTTTACTTCACTGTAAATTATTTAGACTATGGTGGTTTTATAAACAATGTCTTCAATTACCGCACGGTATCCTTACCGCGAGTAGGTATGGGATATAGGAAATGAGTAACGTTTTTTTAGGTGGTTTTCTTTGAAATTTCCAGCCTTTATGGCAAGTTATTTGGAGTCTACGTTGGTTGACGCAGTATTTTTCTTCGAATCCCTAACCTTACATCTCTACCACCTGTGATATCATTTTCAGTAAACCTATATTTTAAATGTGGTTAGCGCAGTAGGTATTTCTTCTCAGAATTCTGAGACTTGTAACGATTCCAAGATTATTCATTGGAGTAATCATTACAACTCTCCATGATTTCATGAAATAGAACATCTATAATATAATATCTATAATGTACAAAGTCATTAGTAATCGGCATTCAATAGGGTAACTTGAACTTAGAGAGTTGTATTTTTTGTGTTGTGATTTTGATGAATAAGTATAATTTTGTAAATACATATTTGTAACGATCACAGCCCTACAACGTAATACTGACCCGAAAATTGCAGAAAAACATAATTCGAATTTCACGGGCTACACTTACATGGGCACTACTATTTCCGAATAGTTGTCGCTATAATATTGTCGATTGTGGCACGAGAAAAGAGCCCATATGCTAATTTGCAGCGTTAATGCTCCTACCATAGAAAATATCTATGGCTCATACTCATTATGGAGGCCCGTAGATTCCTATTTAAGGGATCACTCGGGATTGCGGCTTATTACTCAATTCGCACGAATTTATTCGCCCAAATCGGCTGAATCGACATTTCAAATAATATAATTTTCTATAAGCGACTTCCATGTAATTTATTTATTTGTGGGCGATTAGACAAGTCCAGAAATACGTACAATTGGAACATTTTCAATTTTAAACAATACAGTTTTAAAAAAAGTCACTGCGTGCACATGCAAATAAAGTGCATAACTTTGACGAGTAAATTCGTGCGAGCCGACAGATAAGTCGGGGTTGCTAATGGATTGGTGGTCGGCTCATTGGGATGCTTTTACCAAGACCAACACTTTCAACATAAGAGGATTGGCGTATTAATACTTCCCATTTGCAACTAATGTTAATACAACTTACATAGATACAAAATAATGCTAGAAATGTTTTGCTTAAAGTTATGGATTACACCATATCCTTAAGTGCCTGATCTATGCGAAGAGGTGTTTCGGTCTTGGTACGGCTAAGTACGTGTCTACCAATAGTGTTTTATGAGTCATTTAGCCTTAATATTCTAGATAGAAAAAAGCCAACTATGTCAGCGGGAGGGTCCTACTTCAGCAGTGGTATGGTATGCTGCTAAAAAGGACCTCCACCTTTTCTACCAAGAATATTCAGGTAAAATGTATCCTTCGTAGAAATAAAACTACATTACGGATCTAGCAATGAATAAAATACTATAATTATCACGTAGTTATAATATTTACGACTGTAAAAACATATGTAAGTATATGCAAATTATAACACATGTGTTTGTAACATTATAGCCCATAATTATAATATAATATAACTGCATTATATCTCTAGTGGTATAATCGCCTTCCGCGAATTTTCAGGTACATGACTAGATTACATCAGACCATCATCATCTCCCCCCCAGTGGGGTTCCCGCATTGTCGTTGCGGGGGGGCTCAGTAACCGTGGTCACCCTCCCACGGTGAAGCGAAGAGGAACCCCAAGGTGGGGCCGCTCGTCAGGGCTTGTATCTCCAAGCCGACGACGTAGCGGCCAAAAAGTAGGTTGCGGTGAGGTGCATCGCAGCTGAGACGGGCCGCGATGTCGAATGGTGGGCATCGCGGCTGAGAGTTACAGGCTGCGGCGGAGGAGGAGTGCCGGTACTTCTGAGTAGCGCTCTTCCCTTCCGTGGCCTGGACGGGGCCGCCACCGTTTGATGGCGGACGCGGTGGGGCCGCAGGGGAAGAGGAGTGTCGGTATAGCGTTGGCCGCTCTCCCTATCCCCTGCGGCCGAAAAGTGGTAGGCGGCGGGGCCACTGCTGACCCGTCGCAGGGAGACGTCAGCAGCAGCTGGTGGGGCTCGCAAGGGCCGATGCCTGCCAGGGGTGCGGGTTGTTCGAAAGAGATACCGCGGCCCCTGGCACACGGGCAGCTGAGAGAACATGGGTGGGTTCTAGTCAGTAAAAGTCTGACACGCCCTCCTGCTCCACCCAGAGCAGGAGAAGTCATTTGATGATTTCCCACCCACAAAAAAAAAAAAAACCATCATCATCTGCCTAACGTTTTCCGAACTATGTCGGGTCGGAATACCATAGTATTGTACAAGGAGCGACTGCTTCTCCGACCTCCACAACCCAGTTACTGGGTAATACAAATTACGATACCCCTTAGACTGGTTGTCAGGTCAGAATTTCGTGCTTCTGACGATCCGTAACGACTGTCAAAGATACACGAATGACAGAAGGAAGCGCGGGTTTCCGTCCTTTCCGAGGCACGGCGCGGTCTTGGCACTGATGATCACCCATCCACAGACCAACCGCAGCAAGCGAATTTCGGGCTTCGCAGCAGCCAACCAATCTACTAACGACTGGCAAAGGAGGGTGTCACTAGATTACATCAGATATGGTTAGGTAAGTAGGTACTTAGTCAAGTATATCATGCAAAGCCTCATTTACATGATGTGTAATAATACTATGCTAGATTGAACATAAAATACCAATGAAATCTCCGGGAAGTGCTGTTTAATGCGGACATTGAAAGAAAAAAATATTAATGCATTTTTTATCATTATGGTGGTTAGTGCTAAAACAGTTTTTAATTATAAATGAGGGGTTATAAGCTGTAGGGGCAGCAACATGAATTGGTTGTTCTGTAGGATACAAGTTCCAGTACATAGAGTCCTCAACTAACCAAAATTGCTCTCTATCTATAATATAATATTTCATGAAACTGATCAGTCGTAATATTTTTTTTATATAAAAAAAAGCTTTGATCGTCCACTGTCACAAGAAACAACCGTGTGTGCCAAATTTCAGCCCGATAGCTTTAGTTAAAGTGGGTGAAATATTGATTGCAAAATTCCACGACACACAAGTGAAGTTAAAATAAAAGCTTTAAAATAAAATAGGTTGACTTAGAATCATGGCGAGGAGCAAACTCTCATACCACTGCTCTAACGACACCATTCCTGACTCTCTTCATAATTTGGCTGCTGAGAACAAAACTACAAACGTAGTAAACAGGAAAGTTTTATAAATGTGGCAGTTATTTTACTTAGTTGTGGTGTGTTTGTACACATAACATAATAACACGCCTTGTTTCCCGGAAGAGTTGTCAGAGCTCGTATACCTATAAGTACACCCACATTTTGTCAGTTAAATGGTTAAGTCCCATGTAATAGAGGGCGAGCTTATAGCCATCATTTGGGCACATATCCAGACCACGGGCTGCTCTTGAAGAAGTCCAGAGAGAAAAACCCGATAACACTTTGCACCACTTGGGAATCGACCTCAGGACCTCACGCTGTACAGCCGATCTAATCTATAGACAATCTCACCGTGAAAACTTAGGTGAAGTGAGCTTGTATTGAGCTGTCAATAGTGTCAATCGCCGGCATCAAGTGGAATTATTAGCTCAAGTCAAGCTCACTTCACCTTAGTTTTCATGGTGATATTTGTACAGAATAGACCGGCTGTAGCGCTTGTGACCAACTACACCTACGAGGCTGTTAGGTGGTATGTTTGTGTACCTTAATTAATTGTGGTGGACGCTATGTGTCGGCCATTGCTCTCCTATAGGTAGCTTTAGTGTCTTCTGTTGAGTGTTGTTGTGGTAATTACCCAAGTACGTACTCACCTAATCCCTACATTATTACGAATTGAACTCAAAACAGAAACTTTCAGGAATCGCTAAAAATATATGAAATGGCAATCCAATGCGTCACACAGCATAACGTCAGACGTCACTGAAATTTTTGCTGAAAACCTGCAACGGAATGCCAAAGAAACGTAGGTAATACCTACCTTACCGTACGTACATACACGTGTGAGTCACTTTATTTCTTTAGGTTTGTTATTCTTTTTTTGTATTTACGTATAATTTAAATGTGCTTTTTGTGTGTTGTGCTGTCTTTTGTGTCACACAGCATAACGTCAGACGTCACAGAAGCTATTACTGACAAACTGCAACGGAATGCCAAAACAAAACGTAGGTAATACGTTTTCAACGTACAGACGTCAGAACATCAAGCTTGGGCACGCCACGATAGCGGCAGTAAGTCCCCTCTTTGAGGAGTGGATTGAGAGGCGCCAGGGCGTCCTCACCTTCCACCTGACGTAGGTGCTCATCGGACACGGTTGTTTCGGGAGGTTCCTGTTTCGTATTAGGCGGGAGGAATCGCCCGGGTGTTTCCACTGCGTAGATCGCCTTGAGGACGCGTAGGAGCATACGGTGGAGGTATGCCTGGCTTGGGCGGAGCATCGCCGTTTCCTCGTGGAGGCGATCGGCGGCGGCGATCTCTCGCGTCGGCCCTGGTCCAGGCCATGGTACGGAGCGAGAGTGCATGGGTAGCCGTCACCTCCTTGAAGCAGTAATGCCCGCGAAGAGGGAGGTGGTCGCACGTGAAGGAGACGCCCTGGGCGTCGGGAATTCCAGACTGATTCCCGGCCACCGTAGGCGCGGGCTTGCGGACGGCGAGTAATGGGTAGCTCGCTGTCCGGTAAGGACCAAGCCCGGTTCGGCGGCGCATTGTGTTCCACGCGCGCCTCAAAGAGATGTCAGCACCAACTGATGGGGTCCGGAAGTGCCGATGCCTGCCAGGGGTGCCGGTTGTTCGAAAAAGATACCGCGGCCCCTGGCACACAGGCAACTGAGGGAACACACAAAATGTGACAAAATGTGGGTGTACTTATAGGTATACGGGTGGGTTTTAGTCAGCAAAAGTCTGACACTTCCTTCCGCTCCACCCAGAGCGGGAGAAGTTATTTGATGATTTCCCACCCAAAAAAAAAAATCACTTCAAGTCACCCTAATCTGTCAATTTTTTTGTATTTTCAACTGTATCACATAAACATAAGGTTCATGTTCAATTGGGCAAATTTGACAGTTTGGGATAGTGTTGGGTAGGACACGACATGAAAAAGAGTTTGTAAGAGTAGCCTCTTTTTTGTACTGAGCCGGTACAATGTCCTACTTCAAATGAGGCGAGGCCAATGAGGATTGGAACTTGGGCGACGCGCACTGAAGCTCTGTGATACGTTTGAAGTTACCAGTACAAATGTGACATTTGTACTGGTAGCTTCAAACAGTACAATGACAGTCTGAACTCTAATTGAAGACTTATTATTATCAAGTATCGCAAAGTAATATGAAACGATTATCATAGTAAATATTGTTTATAATTAAGTAAATAATTATGAAACATAATTGAAAAAAAATAATAAAAAGGTAATTAATAAAATTACAATGTAAAAGTAATATTTGCGCGACTTGTTGCCACTGAGCCGGTTCCTTCTTTTTGTAAGGACCTGGTTCGCTTTGCTAGAAGTACGCTCCGAAGGCACAGAAGTCACAACAATACAAAGCCGTTTAAAATTAAATAGTTTTAAAAATAAAGCATCAAATAAAAAGCTTTTACACTGATCACGACTATATACTGTCGCTTTATTATGCGCCGCACGGTATGTAGTCATGTCAATCTCAACATATTTCCCTTTCGCCCGAGACTCGAAACGCAGTCATGTAATGTTCAGTGTAGAATGACGTAATTTGTAGCATGCGTCTCGCTCCGTCTCTGTCCTCATCCTACAGTTTGACGGAGATGGAGAGTAAGTAATGCGACCTCGCGACTGCCGCGACATAAAATTTGAAGTAGTACAATAAAAAATGCCGAGCCGCTCTTACATTTTGACGTCATGTACGGGACAAATGTACCGCCTCTTGTATGTCCTACTCAACACTAGTTTGGGATAGCTTGATGTGCTGGCATCCGGACATACATATGTGAGTCAATATATTTCCTTAGGTTTTTTTTTTGCATATACGTTTTGTGCTTTCTGCTGCTTGCTATAAATACGTTATGCTGTTATTTGTGTGCATTGACTAAATGTTTTGTCTGTCTATCTACATAGTCAACCTTTTAACTAACACACTATCAATCACAATCTCCATCATTTGAAGGACAATGCTAATCCATTGCTACATATATTCCCCCCTATTTATAAACGTGATCAGCGACTGTTTAACGATTTTTTTTTTGAGGTTGGGAAATCATCAAATAACTTCTCCCGCTCTGGGTAAAGCAGGCGGGCGTGTCAGAGTTTTTACTGAATAAAACCCACCCGTGTTCTTTCAGTTGCCTGTGTGCCAGGGGCCGCGGTATCTCTTTCGAACAACCCGCACCCCTGGCAAATCATACCTTTGTGACGTTTAAACATCTCATAACTTTAAGCAACGATTCTGAATAAGAGGCATTATGTTCGAAAAAATCGTCTGCTCAACAACGTATATAGCACAATGAATGTACTTGAACTGTCAAATTGAGAGCCATTCTTACTGCACACCAGTGGCGAAAGCACCATTTAACACGATTCCACCCTGCCTCCCTTCGGAGATTCGCATCGGCAACTCTACCGCTATAAAAAAAGGCACGCCAATAGTGGTCAAAAAATATAGTTACACTACGGGTATTTAATTCACCATAACGTTCAAACAACAAATACTGTTATTTTTAGCTTCGTATTACAACAACAAAAAATGTTCTAAATTAATCCGGCACCAAAACGCCATAATCGAGAACTGAAAATTCAGAGAACAGCGATCCGGTAATTATGTCACTTTAGGTAACGTGCCACCGCTTGATATGGACGAGAGCAAGCCGCTGTATAACGGGTTATGACAGAGACATATATAGAAAAATACGTCAGCGAGAATAAGAATATTGCACATTTTATTTGGATAACAACTGTTCAGTTTTATTGAATTTAATTCTTTACATTCCTATATTAATTTTAGAATGTAAAGAATTTTAAATAAGTATTCTTTATTGAAAAGTCAGTAAGTTAATGCCTCTTTTGCTTCGGCTTCCCTCTTAGAAAAATTGACACCTCGCCGCTGCTGCACACACTAGTGTCACGTAATTCCCCACTGGTCATACACGCACGCCGGTTGTGAGTAATAACCACCTGACCTTTTTGAAGATATCACCCATAAGGTCACTAGGTTGTATGTCCTTCTAGGCCATCCCCTCCCAGCGATTCCACTCACTTTTCCTTTTTGTAAGTCGTCTGTAAAAATACTCTTTCCAATTTTGTCACATCATCTTCTTTAGTATATAGGTATACGTCATACCTTTTCAAGTGGATAACATTATTATAATAACAAAATTCCTTGTCGACTTACCAGAATTAATTTTATACCATCCTATAGCGTTTCAGAGAAACGTAAAATCGACTGCATTTATTTACTTTTTTTTGTTTCACTTTGAATTTACTTACGACATACCGAGACAGATAATAATAATTAAAAAAACATGCTCGCCTTTTTGTGGACTCACTTTTATTAATTGTTTTTCGACGTTTTCGTCCGAGTTTTTACAAAATTAATGTAAGTATAATTGCTTTTACTTGGAATCGTATCACGGACTCACGGACAATGTTTTATTCGTGGTTTTATTATGAAAAAAATTGTGTCCGTTTGTGGAAAAAGTATTTACCTATGTTAAATATTCAAGTTATTCGTTTTTGTTACTGTTATTATATTAGGTACGTTTTATCAAAGGATGGAGGAGGTCAGGATAGGAGATAAGCAGTCGCTCCATGTAAAATACTGGTATTCAGCTGCATCGGGTTAGACTGGAAGCTGACCCAGGCATACCTAGTTGGGAGAAGGTTAGGCAGATTGATTGGCGATGTAATCTGGAACAAAAATATTTGCACTTCAGAAATTTCAATATCCAAAAGTCATTTGATCAGCGTCATCATTCAGCTCGGAATCACCCGACACCCACAGCTAGTTTATAGGATGTTATTTTTAAGGCTTCTTCAAACAGCCGCGACGCGACAGCGCGACGCGACACTTGTAGAACAATTTCCATTAAGTTTTCATAGAAATTGTTCTACGAGTGTCGCGACGCGACCGTCGCGTCGCGCTAGTCTGCACGAGCCTTTATACTTCTGCCATTTCCCGTGTCATAAACAGAAATCGGATATCCGGATGTATATTTACCTAAAGTAAATTTTTGGTTATGAAAGTATGGAAGCGGCTTTTAGAAACATATCTTTATGCCAGGAGCACCGGGAATGCATAACTAGTCAGGTGTATAGTATGGAAGCGACTTCTAAGTTATTATTAGCATTGCAAAACTATTCAGATACATATTTATTTAGAATTAATGTTTAAGCCGCGATGCAAATATATGTATGTAGGGTGTAAGGAGGTGGTGTGTGTTAGTGAAAAAAAAAAACATAAATTAAATAAAGATTATTTTGATACAAAAGCGCGTTCCATATTAGCCAACATCGCAACTTTAGGTAAATATGCATCCGAATATCCGATCTCTAGTCATAAAGCACTGGTTGAAAATAATTACATTAACATAACATAACATTGCACCTTGTTTCCCCGAAAGGTTGGACAAAGGTGTACCTACGAGGTGCATTCAATAAGTACCTAGCCTCATCGCCAGAGGGCGCTGTAGTTTCAAAAGAGTTTTACCACAGTGTAGCACATTCTTTTTTAATTCTTTTTTCAAATTTTCATTCCAATCCCTTCATTTGTTTTAATTTGACAACTTATGGAAGCGAACGTGTCGATCGGTTTTACAAAAATGGAAAAAGAGCAATATCGTTCGGTGATTCGATTCCTATTTTTGGAAGGGAAAACGCGCATCGAAATCAAAGAGCGCTTGGATGCTGTGTACGGTGACTCTTCTCCATCGATGGCCACCGTCAAGAATTGGTTCAACGAGTTTGCACGTGGCCGTACGTCGGTTTTTGATGAACCACGTCCAGGTGCACCGAAAACAGCTGCTACGGAGGAAAACATTAAAAAAATCCATGATCTCGTATTGGCAGATCGCCGATTGAAGGTTCGGGAGCTAGCTGAGACTGTAGGCATTTCAGAAGGAACAGTGCATCACATTCTTCACGAGGAACTCGGCATGAGAAAGCTGTCGGCGCGATGGGTGCCGCGTTTACTCACACCAGAAAACAAGCGCAACCGTGAGACCACATCGGAGACGTGTTTGGCGCTGTTTAAGCGGAATCCAGCGGAGTTTTTGCGTCGTTTTGTGACCGTCGATGAAACCTGGATCCACTGGTACACACCAGAGACCAAGGAGCAATCAAAACAATGGATCCAGACCGGGGAACGTGCTCCAAAGAAGGCGAAAACTGTAAAATCGGCCGGAAAAGTTATGGCCACCGTTTTCTGGGATTCACAAGGTGTGATCTACATCGATTACCTCGAGAAGGGTAAAACAATTACAGGGCTTTACTATGCCGATTTATTGGGCCGATTCGACGCCGAATTAAAGAAAAAACGACCCCATCTGGCGAAGAAAAATGTGCTGTTTCACCACGACAACGCACCGGTTCACACGTCTGCCGTTGCCATGGCCAAATTGGTCGAATTACGCTACGAATTGCTGCCCCATCCACCGTATTCTCCAGATTTGGCCCCTTGTGACTTCTTTCTGTTTCCTAATCTGAAAAAATCACTCGCCGGGAATAGATATGGATCGAATGAGGAGGTCATCGCCGCCACGGAGGCCTATTTTGCAGAGTTTGACAAAAACTATTTTTCGGACGGATTAAAAAAGTTGGAGCATCGCTGGGCTAAGTGTATCGAACTAAAAGGAGACTATGTTGAAAAATAAATTCCCACTTTTCCAAAATTTTCGTTTACTTTTTTTAGGCTAAGTATTTATTGAATGACCCTCGTATATACTCAGATTTTTTAATTTGCTACACAAAAAGGTCGATTATAGCTGTCATTTTAGTCTAGCAAATTAAAAATCTGTGTTTAGTACACCCACATATCGCAATTTATTAGATAGGTATTTATTGGCCCAATATGAAGGACGTTTCGTACATTGACGTAATATGTACTAACGTACTTAGTACATATTACCTCAATGGTTTCGTATTAGTTTAAAGACTGAATAGTTTTTCTTATAGACAGAATATCTTCTAAGAATGTCCACTACATTCTTAGAAGATATTCTGTCTAAAGAAATTGTTATATCAACAGAATTATCTGTTGATCTAACAATTTCTTTAGACAGAATATCTTCTAAGAATGTAGTGGACATTCTTAGAAGATATTCTGTCTATAAGAAAAACTATTCAGTCTTTAAACTAATACGAAACCATTGAGGTAATATGTACTAAGACGAGACTTCACCCATTAGGGTGAAGTCTCGTCTGTCTGATACACAATATTTATGTAATAAACCTTCATTGTACCTAACCAAAAGTAATATTTTCCAAGAATGTTTTTATTAGTTCTTCTGTTCATAACTAAAGGTGCTCTTACACGGGCAATTTTTTGAGCAATTATTGCTCGGCAACACTAAAGGATAAATCTGGATCAATTAAGTGGAGCAATCTGGAGCAACAACAATAAATTGGCGACGTGTTTCGGCAATATTGCTTCTAATTGCTCCATATATTTCATGAGTTGCTAAATATCCAATCGGTTTGGAATTGTTTAGTCAATTTTCTTGCGAGAAGTACCGGCCGGCGGCGGAGGCAGCGGGGGAGGCGCATTGCCTAGTTTTCTAAGTTGCTCCATATTGCTCCATATTGTGTGGCCGTATCTCTGGCAACAGATTGCTACATGTTGCCATTTCCCTTAATTGCTGGGTGTAGTCGTGAGTTCGTGACGTCGTTTTTGACGAGAATTGCCCAAGATGGAGTAATTTTAGTTGCTCGTGTAAGCGCACCTTAAGTAAGTACTTACGTGTTCCAGTCTCTTATTATTAATATTACGATATAGGTACATACATACATAAACGTCACGCCTTCTTCCAAATCTGTTTCGTTTTGAAACAGATGGCTAATCCATTGCTTCATATGTTCGTGGTGTTTGCTCAACAACGTAAATAACGCAATGAATGTTGTTGAACTGTCAAAATAAAACCGATTATGATTAATCGTATATTACGCAATTAGGGTACTGGATTAGTGACGGACCAATCGGAGCGCCGAACGCGGTCGATGTAGTTGGTCAAGATGAATGAATGAATGATGAAGAAACTCATACTAGGGCCACTGGTCATACACGGACGCTCGTTGCGAGTACTGCTCACCTTTCTGAAGAACATCACCAATAAGGTCACTATACGTAGGTAAGTTATCCTCGGGCGTCCCTTTCCACTCACATCTGCCTTGTAAATGCCTTCTGTGGGCCTAGTGTGAGTTTCTTTTAACCATTTCGATCTAACGAATCGAGCGCGTTCGGCGCTCCGATTGGTCCTACACCCTCTAGGGCCAATCGTAACGCCGAACGCGTTCGATGCGTTTGATCGAGATGGTTAAACAAAACTCACACTAGGGCCAATATTCGCCGTCCTTCAATCGTCTCAATGTAACCATACCATACCATACTCTTTTTAATTTAAAAAAAATATGTTTGTGATGGTGATCATTACTCAGTTACTCACCCACCGGGTTAGATAAATGTCGCGACAAATTGATTCTTCAAAGAAATAGATAATAAGATTGGTAAGGAGAACAGCTCATCATTAGTCATTTCTTAAGAAATTCGTAACACAATAGAGCTCATTATAAATCTATTTACCAACTCACAGTTAATTTCCATTCAAAACTATAATAATATATTTTGTGAACAATCATTGTTACAGAACCGATTTTAATAATGATAGGTACTCATAGGTACTATGAGGCTGTGGCTAAGTAATATTAGCCGCACGGGTCGATCGATCAGGTTAAGCTACGCTTGCCGCGGTTGGTCCGTGGATGGCGTGCCTCGGAAAACACGTTATACCGTTGGTTCCGGCTGTCATTTGTGGATCTTTGACAGTCGTTACGGGTCGTCAGAAGCCCGAAAGTCTGGCAACCAGTCTTACCAAGGGGTTTCGTATTATTTATTTATTTATTTACATTCACATAAACCAGCATGGGCACTTATGAAACGTCAGAAGCTAAGTGCACTGTTCCAATTTCTCGCTTCTTAAGGAGAAGAGCCGGCAAGAAACTCCACGGTTACTTTTTTTAAATACCTAAATGTTTTCAAATTACAATGATAATAGGTATGGGAGGACAATGCAGGCCTGTCAATAAGTACCGGGTACTTAGAGGAATGAAAATAAAGAATACATAATCGTCTACAAACATACAGTCTACAACGTTCTCTCATTCACAATATGTAAAAGAATCTACATAAATAAAACCGGTCAGACTGGAAGCCGACCCCACTAGGCAGATGAATAATAGGTAGGTACTTATATTTTGTGAACAATCATTGTTACAGAAGCGAATTTAATAATGATAGGTACTTAGATACTATAAAATTCGAGCTAAAGCCAGAATTAACACGGATGGATTTAAGTAATTTAACTTTCCTACATCAATTCCATAGAAGACGATCCAGTCAGAATTCGCGGTAAAAATTATAATCATTTCGAGATCCAACCACGGGAATAAAAACCTTAAGATGTGGTTCTAAAGTTGAAAATCAATTGAATTAAAGAAGTTGATGTAATATTTCATAGGAATGGTTATTGTACCTATTCTATCTACCTACCTGTAATGACGAAGTATTTCTCACACGAGTCATTAAGGCCGCAGGTGTCATGTTAGACTGTCTGTCTGTAAACCGGATGAAGACAAGATCTTGACAAATATCTAGGTATTAAATCATTTAGGTACAAATAAAGCTATACCAAACTGTCAAATTTTCCCAATTGAACATGAACCTTGTGCTTTTGTTATAAAGTTGATAATCGATCACAGTTTGGGGATGCTTGTCGTGCTGGCCTCTGTACAATGTCTGCAATAAAACATGATAATATCTATCAAATCGTTTACAATGTCGAGGTGATAATTGCATAGATCAATCATAAATTTGATATAGAGAATGATCTAGGTAAAATTTCTATCTATGCGGTAGCAAAAACTATGCAAAAACTATTAATTCCCAGAAGTTGCAAAATTAGGTACCTACTTACTTATGTAGTGACGAGCATTAGCTAATGCGTAGAATTCAAAAGCAATTTTCTCGCTAAAAATAAATATTATAAGTTTGAGAAAAGACCTTTTTATTATTAACACGCTTTTATTAGTTTCTACTGTATGTTTGTTTGTAAGCATGTTTGTAACTGATTCCTTTGAACTTGACTTTGACCCACTTCAAACGGTCAGATTTCATTTAAACTTTGTAGACTTATCGAGGACCGATGACAATACAATAATTAAAAAAAATAACTGAAAAATCACGCTTTTGTAGTTAGCAGAACTAAAAAATAGAAACTACTAAAATAATAGATAAAAAAATCTAAAAAACACGCTTTAAAACCAAACTAAAAAAAGTAGAAAATAATTTCTTAAAAGCGTGGCGATATAAATTGATTATAAAAATACCTATAAAAGCACAAACTCATAAACTATCCGTGTCAAAAATTTCATCCAAATCCGTTTTTGCGTGATTTTGTTACGAACATCCAAACATCTTAACATACTTCCTCATTTAATCGGTCCCTTATTACTGAGGATCGTGGTCACTTTGACCCCTTTATGCGGATAATCTGACTCCATCGACTCCGGTCTGAAGTTGCCATCACCATCTGCTGACATTTGCTGGAGGACGTAGCTTCTTTTATTTGGTTAAGGGCGCTGTCACATTTTTTCTCGAATTTGAGCGTTTGACTCGAGATTTGGTGAGTGATTATGGATTAAATATAAACAAAAAAAAAATTAAAAAAATATGTCCTACAAAATTTCATTATTTGTCTAGGGAGCGCTCTAAAAAAATATTTCAATTTGTTTACATAAGTCAGTAAAAACCTTGTCTCGGCAAAGGATGTTTCATAAAATTTTACTTTCGGGCATCTTTTGATGCTTTGTTACATGGAACATATAATAGTTTAGTAATTTATAAAAATGTCTATGGTAGGACTGTACCTTGTTATTTGGAATGCTCAAGTCAATTTTTTATGTTTCATACAGTAATACACCAAAAATAATTCCGTAAAACAGAGAGTTTATGATAATTTTTCGTCTGAAATTACATTTTTTATCTATGTATGTTTAATCGAAATTCAATCAAAAAGTAAGGTAATAACTAAGGGTACTATGTCAGCTTACTTGAAAAAAAAAAAAATCAGTAAATTTTAAAGCAAAATAATATTTTTAAACAATTTTTGTATACAATGCTATAAATCAATATAAATCTCGAGACGCGCGAGTCCCCAACCGTCCCTTGCCCGCAGAAGTGCCAGCCCGCGCCGAAGCTGAGCAAGTAGCGTTAAAATCCCCATGATTAATAATAAAGAAATTATTGATCCAGCCTGTCCCCACTTGCTGCCCTCCCTGAAAGTGACTCCCTGAGCCGAGGCTCGTACCCCGCAGGGGGTGCCCTCAGTGCGCAGTTGCTGTAGGTTTAATTTTTAGTTTGTAAGCCCTGGCTGGAGGCTCTTAGCCTAAAAACTAATAGTCCCCACAGGAAAGCCCGGTTAAGTAGTTACGGCCTCTCAAGGTCAACTACGAGATGCCCTTATCAAAAAAAAAAAAAAGACGTGCGAGCCTTAGCTTTAGTCCGCGCCGAGCGCTTCCTGAGGGAGGGTGTATCGCTCGCTGTTGCCGCTTTGTGCGGTACGTAGTCTCGCCAATTTGCCAAGAATATAGCGTGACCAACACTTCTTAATACAAGTTATAATTTTTTTTGTTACACATAGAACGAGTCAAGACCTTTATCTCAACTTTGCTGTCAAATGAATTTACAAATAGAGAAGTGTGGCCTATTTATAAGTACCTACAGAGCATTCCTTTTTAGGAGCTACACCTGATGGAGAATTTGAAGACGGTGTTGTTGAAATTAAGTGCCCCATATCTGCTTTTGAGGTGGATCCTGATACTGCCATTTTAGAAAAGAAGTTGAAATGCTTCATAATCCATAACAATGGCGAAGTCATTTTTAGTAAAAATCGCGATTACTTAGTATTATCAAATACAAGGCCAACTACACATTGCAAATAAAAATGTTTGCTTATTTGCAGTGTGGACTAGTACTGGATACCCACTAAAATTTTTAAATATTAAATTTATAAAGACGATGATTTCTGGAACCAGAAAATGTTGCCAAAGTTACTTAAGTTTTATGAGGAGTGTGTTCTTCCCGAAATCATAGATTTGAGGAAAGCAAGGTGTATGCCACTTCGGAAAATATTATTTTAACTTATTTTTACAATTATTATACTTTATTTCCTCAGTCTGGGTTTTTTACACCCGTTGTGCCCATCTATAAAATTATATACTATCTCGAACGATACACATTTAAGGATTGCATCACTTTAAAATCGCGGTGAATTCTTTAAATGTGTACATTTCATATAAATTTATTTGGTACCGCTATAAAACAATTACATTAAAAATAAAGGGCATACAACCCCCATACAAGAAACGTAATTGTTTCGGTGTATAATATTACCGTGGTACTTTCTTTAGTTACGGACTAAAGTTAGTACCACGGACACCTCGGAAGTCCGACTCGCACTTGGCTGCTTTTTTAACTCATCGTATACATTTCATACTACTATTATCGAAACTGATTACAACTGTTGAAGCAATATCACAATGCATTTATTTCTATAAATAAGTACCACGAAATAAAATTCAAGTACTTTTTGTGCAACACTACTCACTAAATTAGCCGTTCTAGGTGATAACTTCCATCAGTACAAACAAAATTTCACGAACTATAATAATAGTAATTTAATTTATTTCAAATTCAAAGTGGCAAAAGGTCATGTTGGTTTGTTCCTGGCGTCCGGCGTATAACGGTTTGCATGTGTGCGTAGCGTGCTTCACTAGACGCACACGCGCACATTGGCTGCCGCGCGCCGCCGTCAGGCTGAAGACTCTAAGGAGTTAGTGAGCAACTTGAGCACAAACGTCTTTAAAGTTACAAGCCTTGTTTAACTTGATTTAAGCTGCACTTAAACTGTGCCGGCGTGCTTGTCTGTAACTTTAGGTATCAGGTACCTAGATTAATGTTTTTAACTTCTTGCCTTGCGCTACCCAATAACCATTTAGGCGTCAATTAGAGCTTGTTTTAGAACTTAACGGGATATAAAGGGGCTAGAGCAGCAGAACTTACAACTTTTGGTGACAAAAGAGCATAGACAAGCAAAATATTTCACTTAGAGCTATACCACAGAGTTACAAGGGCGATAACAGGCTAAATTTAAAGGTTATAGACATACAGCAGCAATTTTTAACACTACAATACGGGTAAAGCATCTTCTGTTTTAAGTGAATCTTACAACTATAAGATCTAAATAAGCTAACTAATCTAAGTAAGGATTGACTACAACCCCCCAAAGTGTTATGCAAGCGATAATTAACTCCCGCCAAGAACCAAAAGTTTCAAGAACCAAACTTACTAGCGTTGTTGAGTGGACAAATTTTTCGAAATTTGTTACAAATAGTAGATTATTCTAGTTCTATATAGCTTCGATATTAAATGGCGGAAACGGATTTTTATTTATCGAGGGAAATTTAAGTACAGTACTCATGGGTAAAGTTGCAATGGAAAGAAAAGATGCCACAGTTCACTGTCACAATTCTTGTACAAAATAAGGCTATTACGTAATCCCTTATAGCTCCACATATTCTTGAAATTTAATGAAACGTAAGCACTTCAAGTAAAATAAGTATCTCTCCTCAGAGTGAGGCAATATTAACATGACTTCACATAATGTTGGAATACATTTTCAGGAATATTAACATACTTATTATAAATTCAAATGTTAGTAGAACACACTCAAAACATTCGGTATTTATTCAGTACTAGCTTTTGCCAGCGGCTTCGCCCGCGTGGAGGTCGGTCTATTATACATATAAACCTTCCTCTTGAATCACTCTATCTATTAAAAAAACCCGCATCAAAATCCGTTGCGTAGTTTTAAAGATTTAAGCATACATAGGGATATAGGGACAGAGAAAGCGACTTTGTTTTATACTATGTAGTGATAAAGTCGAGTAGCAAAATTCTTAGTTGAGCGGGTTTGAAAGACCACCAAAATGGCATGTGCTTCATCGTATTTGAGTTTTTATGTACCGAAATTGCAATAGGTTAGGTACCTAATTTTTTTTGAGTTTCATGATTCTTCCCATGTGGGATGGCAGCAGTGGCGAAGGGTTCTTTTAAGGGAGTGGTAAGACGGAGCTAAAAAAGAAATCAATTGTTGCGATCCTTTTTATACTGATTACCTATGCTACCTTCATCGGAGTCATCGGTACCAAACAATTCTTCCTTAAGCTCTGACTCGTTAATCAGACAAGGATTATAATAAATACTAGTGGTCTGGTCACCCCAGTGGTCGAATTTCGACCAAAATTCATTTAAAACTAGAAATACATTATTTCAATAATATATTTTATTTATTTATATAAATTTTTATAAAATAATGCAGTAGCATTATTATATAAAAATTTTAGCTTTCTGAACTCCGTGTCCATTAAACTTTAACCGTGCCTTTCATACGGCTGGAACCCTTAATTAAGGGCAAGTTCGGTTAAGCAACCGACAACCACATACATAGGTTGACCTGCGAGATGTCATTCCTCATCAAAAAAAAATGGTCACAATACACAGTGAAGCATTGGAGCATCCTTTGCTTGTCGGCTAGGGTTATTTATTAGTCGACTCGCACTTATATCGCCCGAACTATATTATTTTTATATTATTTTAAAAGTGACAATTCGTCCAGAATTGTCACTTTTAAAATAATATAAAATTTCCGTAGGCAATAACTTTATTACATAAAATACAAAACGTGCTAGCTGCTAACACGTATTTCTAGAATTGTCCATTCGCCCACAAATAAATTAACTTCGTGCGAATAAGAGAAAATATGGCTTGGATAGTACAGTGTTACCATTCCAACAACTTCGCGACTGTGTTGCAAATGTACAATATTCCTGGTACCTATGCGAGGACCTGGTATCTCGTTAAAAAGTTTCAAACGATCAAAGTTGGATTCGCAGTATTTTTGGTTCTATTTCCGATGGCTTTTCAGATAAAAAACTTGTATTTAAAAATACAATATTAAAAAAACTTGCTACAGGCTTTGTTAGTGTTACAAATTGCTTCAAATCTGTGTAAATACAACATTTAGGCATTCGTACACAATCACGTGTATAAAACACGTGTTTGAACAATAAAAAAAAATGTATTTGTTTATTCATTTATTCGTTTTAACACGTGATCTAGCTGCAACACGTGATTAAGTAAAGTATTGCCAGCTAATGAAATGTTACCCCGTAAATAGGTATTTCTATGACCTAAGTACTAAATTATGATGTTCTAGCGAGGCATTACAACCTGCATGCACGCGCTACTTTGAATAAAAGGTAGTAACACATAAAATGTATTCAACCTTCGTAGCAGCCGTTGACTGTATGATGTAACTCCGCTGCCCGTCCATTCACTAAACTTTATGAATGTAGGTACGTCGCGATAACATCTCTGTTCTTGTTTCTCTAGAATTCAACAAAATTATCATGTGGAGGCTGAGATCACGTTGTTAAGATGTGTTTAGATGACACTGGCTATATTACTGTTGTCATTTCTATGGGAAGTCGTGTATTTTTTTAATGCTCCAGTCCCTACCACCTTGTTAAATCCTGAATAGAGTTCGCCGAAAACCAGCACAAGCCTTGAAAATATTTTAGAGCCAGTTGCATTATCAGTTTGCCAGCTGCTTATTTGAACTGAAACAGAGACTAGTAAAAAAAAATGACACATAGCAACATCACGCCTTGTTTCCCCGAAGTGTTGGGCAGAATCGAGGAAACTTACATCTGACTAATTTGAAAACAAAACCCGTGCACACAGTGACCACTTCTGTTAGCAAGCGTTACTATAGCGGCTGAACGCTGCAAGCAATAATAGTTCTTACGGTGTATAGATTAGGAGGAGGAGGAAGGGGTTTAGGAGGCGGATGGAGGGGCTTGTGGCTAAGTAACAATAGCTGCACGGGTCGATTGATCAGGTTAAGCTACGCTTGCCGCGGTTGGTCCGTGGATGGGTGACCATCTTTACATACCAAGACCCCTCCGTGCCTCGGAAAGCACGTTAAGCCGTTGGTCCCGGCTGTCATTTGTGGATCTTTGACAGTCGTTACGGGTCGTCTGAAGCCCGAAAGTCTGACAACCAGTCTTACCAAGGGGTATCGTGTTACCCAGTTACTGGGTTGTGGAGGTCAGATAGGCAGTCGCTCCATGTAAAATACTGGTATTCAGCTGCATCCGGTTAGACTGGAAGCCGACCCCAACATGGTTGGGAAAAAGGCTAGGCAGATGATGATGATGACGGTGTATAGATTAGTTAGTTTCTTCGATCCGTCAACTGACATCTTTACTTTCCATAAGCAACTTTACCAATGAATGAGATGTATTCAAATATCTCTCGATTACTATACCGAAGGTCCCTACGTACATAAAGACATGTAATTTTTTTTATTTTTTTTATTGCACAAATGGGTTTAGATTTTCCTTAAGCACACACCTGTATATTTATATTTTTTTAATATTACGTATTTAACGTCATTTACAAATCGTATACGAGAAAAAAGAAAATATGTATAAATACCATTATAAAGTTCCTAAAGCTAATAAAACATTATAGAAAAACAAAATTTATAATTGTACATATAATTATTTCTAGAGCAGTTTGAACATAAATAATGCTTTCCTGTAAACCTCGGTTTTTGACATGTCTCTATGTACGTAGGGACCGTCGATACATTTGTTACAAATAGTAGATTATCGTACTCCTGTATCGCTTCGATATTAAATGACGGCAACAGATTTTGAGTTAGAGAGAGAAATTTAGGTACAGTACTCATAGGTAAAGTTGCTATGGAAAGTAAAGATGCCACAGTCGACCGTATCTACCTATAGTGCACCCACATATTAACAATATTATTTTATTCGGTCGGTATTACTTATTTAACAAACCCTTCTCTTGTTTTTCCGGTCTTTTGAACGCAAAAAGTCAGGAAATATTATTATTTTCAGTTATGCCGTAGTGTAAACCAGACATTACACAGATTTTGAATACATTTGGAAAGTAAGTATTTCCAGTAAAACTTGTATAACTGGCCTAAAATATAAAACAGGTATAGTTATATTACCCGGTAAATATATCTTTATGTTTTGAAATAAACGGTTATAAGTGTTACAAATCTCATTCAAAAGCTTGTTTTTTGTTTATCTAGAGCAGGGATGGCGACCGTCTAAACGTCTACGAGCCATTTTTCCTAAAAAAATATTTATTATAGAATTGGCGTACCAACAAATTATCTTGACTTACTACTAGAAAAAGGCTAAATACTTTCACAATAATAGGTACTAACTCTTTATTAGCAAACAGAAATATACTTGTACTATTATGCAGTAATCAACATCACACCAAATTATTTAAAAATTGAGAAAAAACAAATTAGTGCACCTTCTGGTGGCTGGTATTAGGTTCATATATTACTTTTAGCAGAATGCAAGCTGAACTGGAATCATGCGACATAGGTACGGTTTCTGAAAGTAACAACTCAGGCATAAGAAGATGAAATTATCACGCTCAGATTTCTATGTTTGTTACTGTGACTTAGGCTGCCGTGCCCAAATTATTTTGTTGCGTGCCACCAAAGGCACGCGTGCCATTGGTTCGCCATCCCTGATCTAGAGGATAGGTAGGTACCTCATGTTGAGGAGCTCGTGGCTAGATAGGTAGGTACCTCATGTTGAGGAGCTCGTGGCTAATTAATAAAAGCCGCTTTACGCCTTAATCAATTATTTATTTTATTTTGACCAGTGCGTGTTGCCCGTGATGACCTATGGCACTGAAACGTGTTCGCTCACAATGGGCCTTATGGGGGAGGCCTATGTCCAGCAGTGGACGTCTTGCGGCTTAAACGATGATGATGATGAGAATGGAATTTCGGCTATATCTCGGTGGAGACAAGATATCGACGCGGGAGATATTAAAGTGGACAATTGTGTGTATACAGGATAAGTTTTTATCCAGTGCGCAAACTGTAACCATGAGTTCCGCATATCATTCTAGATCCCCAGCGCAGAAATTTTTCGTCGGTTATTACCAACGAAAAATTTCAAAAAAAAAATCGAAAAAAAATCAGCTGTTCCATACTTTTTACTGCGTAGGTACCTATTGCACTTTTCTATGAAACAGTTGAGTTTTTTTTAGTGAAAAAGACGTAAAATTTCTGTGCTCGGGCTAGGGGTCTAGAATGATATGCTGAATTCAAGGTTACACGGTTACGGTTTGCGCACTGGATAAAAACTTATCCTGTATATGTGTGTACACAGATAAACTCTCTTTTCCCTCAGCCCGATGCGACCGGAGTGAGATCAGGGGGTGTAAAAAAAAGGCCACTTTGGCAGAATCATAAAATAAATGATTAAAAATAAGATGAATTGTATGATATGAATTGTACGCAGTTAATATTATGAATTGTCAGTTTCTGGCCATTTTACGATTTTTTATATGATTCATAATTATGATCCTTTTATGAAAATGCCAAAGTGGCCTTTTGGCGCAGGACCACGTGCCTTCCGAGGCACGGGGAGATCACGCCCCCAACTTTCAAACTCCAGCCTTACTATAACCGTTGGTCACTTTGGCACCCCCCCCCCCCCAAAGCCCATGGCTGTGAAGAAAACCAACCTATAATGGCTTCGTGACGGTGCAAAGGAGGAAACGCCGACAGAGTAGCTGTAAGAACCGCTGCGGCAGGGCTCCTACGGAGCTCAACGAAAAACTGCGTGCTGCGAAACTGAATACTTCGGTGTACATATTTCCCGTCTCCACTACACCACCGACGCGGAAGACATCGTAAAGTACGTACGCGAAAGGCTGAATTACGAGCGTGCAGCTACTGGAGTCGCATCGCAACGTCAACTTTAAGGCGTTTGTGGTGCGCATACCAACATGTTACCTGCATCTGGTGATGGAAGAAAGCTTTTGACCACAGGATGTGGTATTCTGCCGCCTTCGCGGACAAGTGCCACCGGAACGCACAAAGACTTAGTGCAAATAAGTGATACTAACGTAGTTTTAAGTTTTATTTACTAACACAAATTGTTATATAAAATGTATGTTTCGGTTCCTTAACCGAAACAAATTAAAAAAAACCATTTATTTTCAGGTTACAAAGACCCTTAGATAAATACCTTTATTTATCTAAGGGTCTTTGTAACCTGAAAATAAATGGTTTTTTTTAATTTTATTTTTTATGACATAACGCCTTATTCCTCGGAGGGAGAAGCAGAGTGGGTGGTAGCTGGGTTATGATAAGTGTACAGGACAAAATTCGATTTAATTGATCAATGACGTCCCTCGTCTTGGTTTCCTGGTTATTACTGACTGTGATGTATATTAAATTTCAAGGAAAACATTGTGTGGATAAATAAGGAAATAATATTCTAGACTTCATCTGATTCAGGAAGAACAGTTATTCTGTGTGACACATTAATTACGACATAGGTACAGTCACGAGCAAAAATACCTTACCTACACTTTTTTTGGTTTGGAAATCATCAAACAACTTCTCCCGCTCTGGGCGGAGCGGGAGTTACACAATATTAAAAAGCGATTTTTAACCGACTTCAAAGAGGAGGAGGATGTTTTATGTTTGTTCCGCGATATCTCCGTCAACTGTCGATGGATTTTGAAAATTATTATTTTAATGGATGGGGTATGCTTCAGGGGTGGTCCCATATTAATATATAGATATTTTGCGGTGTTACGCACATATTATTCTCAAAGTTATACTAATAATATGAATCACGTCTATTTTAAATGGTGCAATCGTTATTTCACGAGAAACGCGCTTTTTGACGTTTATGTATTTATGCTCGAGACTGTACACACGGCTCCACATCAAAAAATACATTTTCACTATATGCTTATCTCGCATTGTATAGTTTCCGTAGAAGTAGTGAGAGATCACCGTTAACTAGAAATGTATAACTTGATGTGTAGCCGTGTGTACATAATTACATACCAACCTACCTACCTACCTTTACCTACTATAGATAAAGATATAAGTATGTACCTATAGATGGCATAGACACATACCCATATTTTTATTGTGCTCATACTAACCTAACCTAAATAATTAACTAAATGCCTAAGTTCTTATGATTTTCTAATCGATATTTCAGTATAAATTACTTTAACATACTATCGAGGAAACTAACATCTAAGTATACACCAACTAACATCTATATACCGTAAGGACTATTATTGCTTGCAGCGCTCAGTCGCTACAGTAACGCTTGCTAACAGATGTGGTCATTGTGTGCACGGGATTTTGTTTTCAAATTGGTCAGATGTAAGTTTCCTCGATATACTATTTCGTTGGAAATATTACGCTAACCCGTTGGTCACGGGTGTTTCGCATTCGTGGATCTTTGACAGTCCTGTTACGGGTCGTCAGAAGCCCGAATGTCTGAAAACTTTAAAAAATCAAAATCAAAAGTCATTTATTCAAACTAGGCTGAGAATCAGCACTTTTCGAATGTCAAAATTACATAAGACAGTCCCCCAAAACGCCCGCCCTTCACCACTTCCTAGTGCTTTAGCTGGGAAGAAGAAGTGGCGCAACAAACTCCCCAGCAGCACAACTGTCTGTTCCTACTTCCAACTAGTTTTACTAAAACCTATCGTATCACCCAGTACCTGGATTGAGAAGGTCAGATAGGCAGTCGCTTGTAAAATACTTACTTATTGTTTAAGTACAAAGAAAATTGCTTTCATCAAAAGCTAAAAGGATTTAGGTATTGCTCTAAATTAGGTACTTTCATTAACTAATTAATTCTTGCAAAACGACGCGACGGATACTTCCAAGCTTCCAAGAATTTCTAAACGAGTAAATTTACACAGGAAATCAGAATAATCAAACGGTTTTTACTGCAATGAATGACCTTTAGCCTTGGAAGGAAAATCCCAAGGTCATACAACAGGAGAGCGCTATCCTAAATACCTGCGACATCCACACACCACATTTACACACTACAAAACCTGCACACACACAAATTCACGGTTTATTAGTCCGATTCACACAAAACAGTAGAATTAAAAAACACTTTAAAATGGTCAATTTGCCCGTTTCGGGGGAGTAAATTCATGCGAATCGACTGATAAACCGAATTCACTACAACAGGCTTTTTCGTACCATTTTTTTTTTAATGTTGTTTCTAGTCGTCTTTATATTATTTCTCCTATGTTTATCTTTTTGTATACGTTTTGAATAGTCTTTCCTCCCAGGAGAGAAGAGGGCAGTGGGTCTTGTACGCCTTTTTTCCGATACGATACCGATACGCTTATTGATTTCAAAAATGAAGGTAAAATAAATAAAACAAGTCAGATTATTTTTTAATTAATATAAAAATAACAAATAACAGGACAAACGAAATAAAACCGTTTATAACTGTAGACAGGTTGAGATTAGTTAGATAATAGTTTATTTAGCATAGTTAGTTCATGCCTCGTTTGCAACGAAACAGACGAGACAACACCCGCGTTTACATTACAATTTTAAAGCGCGAAATTTGAAAAGTATCATTGAATAGGCCATAAAAATATCGCCGATGCCGATATAACGGCAAACTTCGAGTATCGCCGAAATATCGGCATCGGTATCGGTATCGGATGCATCCCTACTTGTAACTGCTGGACAGTTTGTTGCGACACTTCTTCTTCCCTGCCTTGTAATTTTGACGCTCAAAAAGTGCTGACTCTTAGCCTAGGTTGAATAGGATTTTTATTTTTGTAACACAAGTTAACCACTTAGCACAAGTGTCAGGGACTTCACACAAATAGTAACCTTAGCCTGGTGCCCTTAGCGTGGAGTCGCTTAGTTTCTTTGGCTGGAGGCCTAAATTCATTGAAACACCCACAGGCAAGCCTGGTTAAGCAGCCGATTACCTCCTTGGTTGAATAGCGAGATGCCATTCCTAGAAAGAAAAAGGTTAAATTTAATATTTAAAAAACCCCCGACCGAAACAAAAACCTTTAAAAAGTAAAAAAACATATTTATTGGCCTTTTAAGTTGTAGGTAATATATTTCACGTCATCAAAGCATTATCACGTCGAGGGACGGCTAATGAAAATGTTATCCTTTCTACAATAGCATAGTTACCTACATTCACTACTAGCTGTGCCCGCAACTTCGTCCGCGCGGAATAGTTTGTTTACTATTTTTTATATATCAATAAAAAATCTAAAATAAAAGTAGCCTAAGTTACTTCTTATTACATCAGCTACCTGCCAGTGAAAGTCCCGTCCAAAACGGTCCAGACATTTCAGAGATTAGCGGGAACAAACAGACAGACAGACACAAATTGTAAAAAATATTATTTTGGTATATGTACCGGATATATTTTCATATGCATGTAGCAAAAACCGGTTATTTTAATATTACAAACAGACACTCCAATTTTATTTATATGTATAGATGTATAGATTGCTGGGCATCGTCGTTTTGGTGTTTTCATTGACCGTCCCACGAAGCGCGACGCGCGACGTGACAATGCGTTGAACAAAATATTACCTATAACTTATTTTTTCAATTTTTTAAAACTTTCGTTTTCTGCTTTTTAAACTTATTATAGTAATAGTAAACACGCTACGATCGACACATGTAGAGTTTAAATCTGCGCAGCTTTGCGTATATTTCTCACAGTGAGGTTTGTTACTAATTTATTCTTATTCCTCGTCCTGATCACCATTTATTTATCTATAACCTATTCATTGAGACGTTTTTAATGAGCCCAAACACGATGCTTGGGTATCCTGGAAATTCCAGGTGATGCTGCAGCATCAGTTCAAGGTACTGCTACTGGTTACTTTGTTCATCTAATATCATTTAAGTAATAGAACACTAAATTTCGACTCGATCAGACCCGTGGAAGATGCTCAAATCCCTTCATCAACCAGAAAAGAGCTGATAATCTTCAAACGGCTGAACCGATTTTGATTAAACTGTCTGAGAACCACCGCTAAAAAACCTTCTTTAAAAAAAAAAAACCGCAACCAAATCGGTTCACCCATTTAAGCTACGGTGCCACAGACAGACACATAGACACATAGCGGTCAAATTTAAATAACACACGTCTTTTTGAAGTGTACTACGGTGTAACTACGTTTTCATTTAAATAAAATACCTTGCATTGTTTACATAATATGTTACGTCATAAAACGCTTAAGAGATTCAAAGGTGACCATAATATTGTTTTGTGAAATAACCGTGATTCAACATTTATGATACTATTATGGAGCGAGGTTTTGCATCTAAAGCAGTTCGCGGAATCAACAATGTTTTCTTATATTATGTTGCATTAGAACTTATTATTAGTAGGTAATGAATTAATGATTCAAGATTTTTAGGAAAATTACAAATGGGAAATATTTAACTTGTCTTCTAAAACCTTATTGCGCCTCTTTTCAAGTTTCTGGCCCATCACTTTGTTTAGGTATTAGGTAAGCCGACGTTCACACGAACGTAATAAAATCCAGGCGGCATGTTTTCATGCGCTGGATTTTGGAACTTGGGCTTAGGGTATACTGACCAAACGTTAGGTAAGGTTGGAACTAGAACCAACCACGCAGGAGTCTCAGTAACTAGGCTAGGGCCCCAAATCTGTATCGTTATAATGATTCCCCGCGGAATCTTACTACGTTCAAACTAAGTCAATATCGTTTGTTTTTTAAATCGAAATGTCATTCGGTATGTTCCAAGACAATTTGTCGATATTATTAATACGATATTAGAAGAATTCGTGTGTGATTGAAGTGGTTACGAGTAAGGAATCGTTAAGTGGCCATAGTGAATTCAGGCCTAGGGCACTCCGACCAAATGGGTTAGGTAAAGTTAGGTTCGCGGCCGGCTACGTCCAAGTTGGTCGTAGTTAACTGACTATTTAGTATTAAAGGACCCAAAAAAGGTTTTTTTTGAGGTTCATAAAAAAGAGGCGCAATCATTATATTACACTGTAGCTTTTACCAGCGGCTTCGCCCGCGTTAACCAATTTAAACAAAACCTTAACAAATTATACACCTAAACTTTCCTCATGAATCGCTCAGTTTATTGGTGAAAAGCGCATGAAAATCCGTTCAGTACTTTTTGAGTTTATCGCGAACAGACATACAGACAGACAGACACGGCGGGGACTTTGTTTTATAAAATGTTAGCAGGGGCGCAGCCTCCATACAACCCGATTCCTATCGGCTTCCCTTTGGAAGAAACTCTCTTCTTAGTGTCTACTATTGCCACATGTTTGTGTATCAAATCACATTCACAAATATTACAGATATTTCATACTAGCTTAAAACATCATATAAGATTACAAAACATTTAAAAAAATGCTATTTTTATGTCTTAACCAAGAATTCCGACCATGGCTGCCGTTAAATTTAGAAAAAGGAAAGGAATGACTGAACTTTGATGTTATCTAGAGTTTATGAGAACTGAATTTTTTTTTCTTCGGCTTCCCTCTAATAAAAATTGTAGCTTCGCCACTGTATGTGATAGTGATAACATAACATCACGCCTGTAATCCACAAAGGGTTAGGCAGAGGTGCACGTATAGTACACACACATTTTGCGAGTTATCTTTTGAGTCCCATGTAATACGGAGCCTTTTGCCATCAACCGGGAATAAATCCAGACTCCGGGCTGCTACTGAGAATTTCCAGATGGAAAAACTCAATAACACTTTGTGCTACCCGGGAATCGAACCTAGAACCTCATGCTCAGCACATTATTTAAGAGTGTTCAATAATATTTTTAGCAAAGCAAACTGGGAATTATTTGAGGTTTTATAAAACATACCATTACTAATTGAGGCTTTGTACCTAATGTTTCTAATGACTGGTGTTTTGTTTGTGGAAATTACATTAAGTATTCCTCTGAAATTTGAATTCAGCGGCCATAATGACACACGAGTGGTGTTTTTCTCCAGAGTAATGTGTGTGAATAGAAACAAATTGCCACGTTTACACTCTACTTGTCAGACTATTTCAAGCCTGAATAAATTCTAGCAAATTTTTCCACTAAAAAACTTAAGGTGCTTGAGTTTTAGTAGGTAGATACTGTAAAGGTTGCGTTACAAAGGCGACCTTATGCTGTACAGGTCGGCGATAAAATGACTTAAGTCACATTGGAACGGAAGCTAATTTAGAAGGAGAATAGAAGAAAAAATAGTACCTAGGCAAGAGATCGCGATGACAAGCCAAAGGAAGAAGTTCTGCCAGGGGTGCGGGTGTTCGAAAGAGATACCGTGGCCCCTAGCACACAGGCAACTGAGGGAACACGGGTGGGCTTTAGTCAGTAAACTCGGGTGGAGTTTACTGAGCGGGAGAAGTGATTTGATGATTTCGCACCCTCAAAAAAAAGGAAGAAGTTAAAAATAAGATTTTGTAGAATGCTTTAGGAACTGCAGGCTTAGCATGACGCTTTCTATTTCTACGAAGAATAGACAGTGCTTTTTCTATACAAAGTGACATTTCGTTTCTCCATTTTTGACATCGCACTGTAGATATCCTTCTACAATCTGTTATTTTATCTTTCGTTTCTAACGATCTTTGTGTAGGTCCTTTTATATGTACTTAGACTATTTCAGAAGAAATATTTCTTCCCAAACTGTCAAAATCACACTGACAACAAACTTTCTACTCGACGGCCACAAAGTATAAACCATTATCTAGAAAATCATGATTCGTTTAGAACGCATAACTGTGATAATAGAAAAACATAGCTCTCTTCTCCTATTGTACATCATTTAGTTAATAGTCATGTTTATTCTTCGGTCGGCAAATCGGTGCTCGTGCTAAGCCTGCTGCACAAACTTGTTTTATTTATAGAGCCCGGTACAGTGAGACCATAAAGGCTCCTTATTGTTTTGGTATTTCGTATTAATTCAGACCACCACTCTAATTGCGTAGGTAATATTGATCAGAATTTGAATCAGTTTGAAAGTTATTGCTAATCCATTCTTTTATAATTATGTTCGAAAAAATTGTCTTACCAACGTATACAACGCCATGAATGTTGGCTTTGCTACATTTTTTGTATTCATAAACGTTCTGTAACTAATATGTCATTTATAAATCAAAATGTTGCCATTATAATGGTTTTGTACAACAAATTGTCCAACACATCGAATCGTCAAACGAGAATGTCTGTCTAAACATCGAATGATTTTGACCATAGACATTATTACGTACTGGGATCTATAAATTTAATTGTCTACAGTTTCGACTCTTCTGATGCGTTGACGTCATTAGATAGATTCATTTATTTGCCTGAAATTTGTATTTTACAGATTTTATAACACAAAGAACAAATAATTTGAAATTGTAACTGTCAACTGATTGCTTGAAAATTTACATTTGTTGACATACAATATTTGTACGTCAAAGTTTATTTTCTTTGAAATTAGCTGTTATAAAGAGTCGGACAATTTTTCCTTTACACACTGTTAAAGTAGGGTTCTGGCTTCTATACCATTATAGTAGCTATAATGCGTTTATGAATAACACTTTTTGACAACCAGATTTAAGTAAGGTTTTAGATGTTTGATAACTTTTTATGAATAAGACCAATAGTATTTAATTTCCCAAGTCTTAGTTCGGCACTCACTTCTGGGTATTTGTCTGGGAAATCTAATAAGCATGGGTCATCTAAGGTACCAAAGGTTTTTTGTCTTAAGGCCCTGGTAACTTTAAATATTGTCGTTTCGAGCGATAATAGTTCTTATTGCAATCAGTTACGGGTTAAAATTCGAATAACAAATGACCAAGCGTATGTCGTAAAAATGCAAATAAAATTGTATAAAATTAGATATTATCTATTCAATAATAAATAATCGATCACTGGATGCAGTTTGGCATTTGGAATTTTATGGTATATTTTTAATTATGTTGATAAGTGTTATTGAAGCGATAAACTGATTTTAAAGAAAATTACGAGGTGAATTTGATGATTTTTTTGATGCATTAAAGTATGTTTAATTATGTTTTGAGTTCCATCACTGTATGCAAAATGAACTTGAATATATCATATATTTTTTTGCTTTTAAAATTATTTACGGTTAAAGAGATACACAGCTTTAAAAAAATCACCTTTTTGAGCGCAGAAATCTCCGCCTTAAATCGTTAAACTTATGTAAAACTTCGCAAGGTTTCCTTGAAGTAAAGTTTGGGTAAAGTAGTTGGTAGCTAGGAAGATAGATGGAACGTGATCATTTATTATGGAGACTTAATTAACTAAAGCAAAAACACTAAAAGATGTAGATATTTATTTTCAATTAATTCCATTAAACAATTTCAGTAAAGGCTAAAGACGCGAAGGACGCGAATCGTCGGAAATGCCTAAATAAACGTAGGGTAAATGCCCCAAACATCGGCCCCCCCAATCTTCGGCAGACTGCACATTTTGAACTTGTATTCATTTAAAAGGTAACTATGTGGCAATTTTGCCACTCGAATTGCATCCTTAGTTCATACTTTATACGTACAAACCGTTACTATCCTTTTACGTCACTCGCTCTTCGCACACTGAGCGTCAGCAGCGATGCCGACGCTGAAGCGGCAATTCTTAGCTAAAGTAGCTTACTTGCTCTGAATAACCACGCTTCGGGGACTGATATTACAACGGTAAGACATTCACACGAGACAGGCACACGGGCAGCTGAGAGAACATGGGTGGGTTTTAGTCAGTAAAAGTCTGACACGCCCTCCTGCTCCACCCAGGGCGGGAGAAGTCATTTGATGATTTCCCACCCACAAAAAAAAAAAATACGTTCTTTTTTTTTGCTTTAAGCTTTGATATCAATAAAATGTTAGTCTTATTATATTTTGAGATAGTTTTTTTAATGTTTTGCGGAAAAATAGGGGGCCGCCAATAGAATACCAGTTTCAGCTTAAAACCGGATTCTCGACCGGGGCCGACTTAAAGTAAGTGCAGTCTGTTTTATAAACTGTAATTCTACTAATTACTTTGGCATAATAGGAGAATTTGCAAAGCTTATAAATAAATCAATCTATTTTACGTTTAATCGCCAAACACCGGCCGGGGTGATATTAATTGAATCTCGAGAAATAAGGTACACGAAACAGGGGCCGCCATTAGAAATATTAAAGATCGTTATGTCGGCCAGCCGCGAATTCGAACGTCACTATACAGGCTGATTACTTTTGTATTTTTTCACTGATTGTGAGGGTAGTCAGTTTTATTATATTTATCCAACTTATTTTTTCAAAATTGAATATGTATTACTTATTGTAATTTATGAATAGGTAGTATAAAGAGGTTAAGTTTTGATGTATGAGTTAATATTAATTATAAAATCGAATTAAATTAATTATAAAATAATATATAATTTTACAATATTGAAAACATATTTATGATAGCTAAAATAATATCAATAATATTGTTCATTGTCTTATTTTAAAACACCCTATAACCGGCCGACATTTGGGAGAAACGCGTCCGACCATGGGCCGTAAACGGCCGACTTTAGGGTTTTTTCGTTCTCGATGCATTTAAACCTTAATACTTTTTGGTTTTAGTAGAAAAGTCAATCCTATGCCTATAAACATAAAATAGATTTATCAACCTGTCTAAAACCGCAGCATAAGGTCGATTTCGTTGCGAACTGATGGAGCCAGAGCGATCCAAACTTAGAAAATCCGTAAGGGGGCCGACGTTTAGCGTATTTACCCTATATGTAGGTAGCTCGAGCAATGTATGTAAAGTACCAACTGATCCCCACAATTCGCTGTAGCCAATTGAGGAAATTTGTAATCATGTCTTGTTGGCGATCGGAGCGAGGGTATAGATTGAAGAGGGTATTATCTACTTGACTAGGTCCATCATTCCACTGGTTCAATTGCAAACGAAGTAGGTTACCGTACTTACGATACGGTGAGAGTTGAGGCTAAAACCACTTAAGTACTGTGGATTTCACCAATGAAACTGAACACGATCAAGCTTTTATGTAGGCCGCTTTCAACAGCTATCAGTGTATTGACACTGACAAAAAAAAAACTAACATATGAGTCGATTGGTATCAAAATTAGTCAAATCCATTTATTTTACATACATTTTGACCAATTTTGATACCAATCGACTCATATCAGTGTCAGTTTTTTATTTTTTATATCGAAGTATCATGCTGTAATAGGAGCCGTTTTTGCCTCGCACAGGACTTCCATTTTTTTTTAAATTGTTTTCATGATTTTTTAAGAGTTAATTTTCTTTTTTGTTTGTATCTCTTGTGCGTGTCTCGAATAAAATAATTTTCTTTCATTCAATAATCCATAACAATTTCGACGCGTTAAAGTGATTCCAATATCCAATATTTATACAGGGTAAATTTTTATCCAGTGCGCAAACTGCAAAGTTCTTCCAACATAACAGACAGCTGTGCTGCTGGGGAGTTTGTTGCGCCACTTGTTCTTCCCAGCTAAAGCACTAGGAAGTGGTGAAGGGCGGGCGTTTTGCGGGACTGTCTTATGTAATTTTGACGTTCAAAAAGTGCTGACTCTCAGCCTAGTTTGTTTAATTGACTTTTGATTTTGATTTTGTAACCATGAATTCAGCATATCATTCTAGACCGTAGCGTAGAGATTTTTCGTCGGTTACACAAAAAAATCTACTGTCCCACAGAAAATTGCAATACCTACGCGGTCAAAATGTATGGAACAGCTTATTTATTTTTGTAAACCGACGAATAAAATGCTGAATTAATGGTTACAGTTTACGCACTGGTTAAAAATTTATCCTGTAGAATAAACAATTTAATTTCCAAAAACATGCTCATCCCCCTTACACGTATAGGTAAACATGATACTTTACACATAACTGGGCCTCAAGTCTGCTATTACAATAGTGTCAGAATGGTCTATCATTGATTTCATAATTGTTGATTTTGACAAGTTTGGTAATCTACTAACATAATGGCGTCATTATGACTTTCCAATGATCAGCCACTGACACTCCATTGAAAGAAATGGCATTTATTGGTAATCTCGTACATAATGACAAATTAATGACTGATATATGCGGTAATCTGCTAAAATTTTACACTAATAAACTAATAAATAATGTGTATAAATATATATAAATGAAATTGGGCATGAATAAATGTTAAAATTTAGTAGTCGTTTTTTGGAAATTCATTTCTACTAACGGGTTTTATGATTATGGCAATACAACAATGCCATTATAACACAATTCTATTACGAGACCATTGATCGACCAATGATCGACCATTATGAATTTAGCAGATTATGAACTTTTAGCAACATGACAATGGGATCTTGTCGGAATGACGAATTTATAAAAATAGCAGACTTGGGCCCCTGGTGAAATGTGGGTGTACTATAAAGTACACCTCTGCCTAAACCTTTGGGGATTACAGTCGTGATATTATATTACAAATTGGTCCCATTAACAGTCCCATATGACCGTTTCTTACAAGGAAGGAAACTAGCACAAAATAAATTAAACGTTTCTACAAAAGTAATTTTAGAATAGCGTCATAGGAAATTCTGAGCTACATACCCAGTTCACTTTTACACAGGAAAAAAACAATTAAGTAGTTTGTAATGTATCTTTAATTATTAACCGCAAAGGGAAAAAGGCTAGTAATACCACTGAGAAGAAAATCTATCTTGTTGTTATGACGTCACTGGTACAGTTAGAGTCTCAAATAAATCTCACTCCATTTATTTCAATTCAACCATTTACAGGTACTTTTGAACAGTCAAAAAGTCGATCACTAGGTCGGAAAGTTGAAACTAGTTGCCCATCCCAAACTGTAGATCTCTGTGGAGAAGAACGGGCAAGAAACTCCTAGGAGAAACTCAAAAACTCAAACTCAAAGCATTTATTTCAAATAAACCAATTACAGGCACTTTTGAATTTTATTGTCAAGGTCGGTGAGTTAGAATGATGAAGCTAGTTGCCCATTCCAAAGCGTTATTGCGATTATTTTAAATCAAGATGTTACAAAATCCTGGGTACATAATTCTTGTTGCTTCTACAGGATACAATTTTAACCAGTGCGCAAACTGTAACCATGAATTCAGCATATCATTCTAGACCCCCTAGCGTAGAAATTTTTCCTCAGTTATACAAAAAAGAACATACAGCTGTTCCATACAATTTGTCCGCGTAGGTATCTGCCAGGGGTGCGGGTTGTTCGAAAGAGATACCGCGGTCCCTGGCACACAGGCAACTGAGGGAACACGGGTGGGTTTTAGTCAGTAAAAGTCTGACACGCCCTCCCGCTTCACCCAGACCGGGAGAAGTTATTTGATGATTTCCCAAAAAAAACCGCATAGGCACATTTCTATGAAACAGCTTTTTTCTTTTCTGTTTTTGTTTTTGTATAACCGACGAAAAATTTCTTCGCTAGGGGGTCTAGAATGTATTCTGAATCCATGGTTACAGTTTGCGCACTGGTCAAAAATTTAACATGTTTATGTGAGAACAATGTAAAGAAATGAAGAAACAATTCTAAATATAAGATTTAAAATAAGCCTTAAAATAAGTTAGGAGATGACCAGTCTCAACCGACGGCGCCCGTTCACGAACTTGACGCGTGGATCAGCTCAACCTTTTTGTAAGGAAATGAATGATCCAACACACGCGCCACCATCAGTGAGACATTTAAGTGCCAGTCTTGTAACAATCCACAAGTTCCTTCAAGCTAGCCCAAAATCACACTACAGCAGCCAAGTTGGTGTAGCTGAAGCTGCTGAGGCGACAAAGATGTCGCCGTTCAATGGCTAGTGCGAGTGATGTTGCTACAGCTCCTAAAATATGCGTGTGGCTAGCTACAGGGAGTCAAAATACACGGCGGTTACCGGAGGTCACGATGTGGTCAACTGCTTACGTCTAATTACCGGCATCTGAATAATTTTGAAGGATTATTGTCAATCCATTGGTTCATATATTTAAAAAATGTGTCTGCTTACCAACGTAAATAAAGCAATGGATGTTGTTGAACTGACAAAATGAAAACCATTTTTAACCGACGAAAAAACGGAGGAGGTTCTCAAGTGAACGCGTATAAATTTTTTATGTATGACCACGCAAAACTTTTTATAGGGTAGTCCGATTTTGATAAAAAAAAATTAAATTGAAGTATTATATAATATTTAATTAAGTATTTATTTATTTTGTGTAAATTGTTAGTTATTTAATACATAATAGAGGCTACTTACTTTTGTCAGCGGCCTCGCCTGCGTAGAGGTTCAAAATTATCCCACGGAAACGTACTACCGGGATGAAAAGTATCCTATGTGTTAATCCAGGTTATTAATCTATTGGTGTGCCAAATTTCATCCAAATCCATTCAGCCGTTGTCGCGTGATTGAGTAACAAACATCCAAACATACAAAGTTTCACATTTATAATATTAGTAACTAGGACATAGTACGATTAAACTTTATTTCTATTATTAAGGTCCTGTGAGTTTGTTCGTGGCACGTGTGACGCACTTAAGTACGTAGGTACAGTCATCATGAATCTAAAGCGGCTAACAAAAGCGTGGGTTTCTCTCATCGCCCAACTACCGTAATTGGGAAACCGAAGTTCGTATTTATAAGGATATTATACGTAATAGTTCTGTGTGGGGTTTCGTTACTCTCGACTTGGCTTTCATTTTAAGTCGGTGAATATTGCGTCACAGAGATCTTTGATTTGCGTAAGTGAATGGAACTGATGGAAGCTGTGAGTGACTATCTAAAAATAAATTCTATACACATCCAAGTGTTCCTTTTTAGCAGGAAAACAGTTTGGTTTTTCTTTTTCAGTTGGAAACTTTTAATAAGCAGAGATGCTTAAAAATTAGGAGCCTGTGGCTTAGTAGTAATAGCCACTCGGTCCGTGGTCCATGGATGGGTGACCATCTTTACATACCAAGACCCCTCCGTGCCTCGGAAAGCACATTAAGCCGTTGGTACCGACTGGCATTTATGGATCTTTGATAGTCGTTACGGGTCGTCAGAAGCCCGACAATCAGTCTTCTCAAGAGGTACTTCCTCTCGTATTACCAATTAAATGGGTTGTGGAAGTCAGACAGACAGTCGCTTCATGTTAAACACCGACATTCAGCTGCATCGGACTGGAAGTCGATCAACGTAGTTGATAAAGGCTAGGCAGATGATGAATCTCTTAAAAATGGTAGCACCAAAATTGTAAAGTTATTATTGAGATAGCATTGCATTCAGTGCTCATGGCTTCTCTGTATGGGAAGAGGGCTTTAACCTGCCGTGGGAAAATAATTATCATCATCGTCATAATTTTAGCCGAAAGACGTCCACAGCGAGGCATACGCCTCCCCCAAGCACCGCCACTTCGACCGTTTCCGTGCTTATCACTTTTTTTTTTTTTTTTTTGTGTGGGAAATCATCAAATAACTTCTCCCGCTCTGGGTGGAGCGGAGGGCGTGTCAGACTTTTACTGACTAAAACCCACCCGTGTTCCCTCAGTTGCCTGTGTGCCAGGGGCGGCGGTATCTCTTTCGAACAACCCGCACCCCTGGCAGGCATCGGCCCTTGCGGGCCCCATCTGTTGCTGCTGACATCTCTTTGAGGCGCGCGTGGAACACAACGCGCCGTCGACCCGGGCTTGGTCCTTACCGGAAAGCGAGCTACCCATTACTCGCCGTCCGCAAGCCCGTGCCTACGGTGGCCGGGAATCAGCCTGGGATTCCCGACGCCCAGGGCGTCTCCTGCGAATGCCACGGCTGTGAGGGCGCATGTACTGCATCTCCCTCACGTGCGCCACCTCCCTCTTTGCGAGCATAACTGCCTCGCTTAAGGAGGCGACTGCCAGCCATGCCCTCTCGCTCCGTACCATGGCCTGGACCAGAGTCGGACGCGAGAGATCGCCGCCGCCGATCACCTCCACGAGGACACGGTGGTGCTCCGCCCAAGCCGGGCAGACCTCCACCGTATGCTCCATCCTCTGGGCGATCTTCGCAATGGAAACACCCGGGCGTTTCCTCCCGCCCTATCCGAAACAGGAACCTCCCGAAACAGCCATGTCCGGTGAGGACCTGTGTCAGGCGGAAGGTGAGGACGCCATGCCGCCTCTCAAGCAACTCCTCAAAGAGAGGACTTACCGCCGCAATCGTGGCGTGCCCAGTGCTTATCACTTCCAGTCGATTCCTTCGGCCTTCACCAGGGCCTCATGTCTGCTATTACAATAGTGTCAGAATGGTCTATCATTGATTTCATAATTGTTGATTTTGACAAGTTTGGTAATCTACTAACATAATGGCGTCATTATGACTTTCCAATGATCAGCCACCGACACTCCATTGAAAGAAATGGCATTTATTGGTAATCTCGTACATAATGACAAATGAATGACTGACTTAGGCGGTAATCTGCTAAAATTTAACACTAATAAACTAATATATAATAATAAGTAATATGTAAAAATATATATTTAAATGAAATCGGGCATGAATAAATGTTCAAATTTAGTAGTTTTTGGAAAATCAATTCTACTAACGGGTTTTATAATAATGGCAATACGACAATGCCATTATGACACAATTCTATTACGACACCATTGACCGACCAATGATCGATCATTATGAATTTAGCAGATTACGAACTTTTAGCAAAATGACAAAGGGATCGTGTTGGAATGACGAATTTATAAAAATAGCAGACTTGGGCCCCTGGTCATCGGTCCACCTTGTGCGAGGCCTTCCAACTCTATATCTTCCAGTACTCGGTCGCCACTCCAGAAGCTTTCGGCCCCATCGACCATCTGTTCTGCGAGCAATGTGCCCTGCCCAATGACACTTTAGTTTGTCAATTCTTCGGAACTATTATGTCGGTAACCTTGGTTCTCCTACACGATCGAATCAGATAGCCCTCTCCATTGTCCTTTGGATGACTTTCAGCCTTCTTATGAGACCCCTTGTCTACGTTTTGGACAATAATAGGCCGGTATTATTATTATCTTGGAGTGGATTGTATATTTCGATCGGGCCTCAACAAAATGTTAGCCAATTACAATAGGTAAACAGCTTCGCAAAAATCCATTGAAAACCAGTCTTAAAGGATTTAACGGAACGCCATCCTATGACACATCCTAAAAAAATCTTTATAATTATTTCTGATGCGTCAACCAACTTAACAACATGACGCAATATCGCATAACCGGATTTTTTTTATCTTTAACGTTTATTATCTCACAGCTATTTTAAATATGACTAAAAGGGAAAATGATAATTTTAAGTGTCACAATAAAGATAGCACTTGTTTGAAGCTACTGGTTTGTTTGTTTTTCCCTCTGTGCCGTTTCTCCCGGCTATCATTCGTAGTTCTTTGACTATCGTTACGGGTAGTCAGAAGCTCAAAAGTCTGACAACCACTCTTGCCAAGGGATATCGCGATACCCAGTAACTGAGTTGTGGAGGTTAGATATGCAGTCGCTCCAAGTGAAATACTGGTATTCTTTGTATCCGGATAGACTGGAACCGTCCGGGAAATCTTTCCATTAGCAACTTTAGCAATGAGAATTGAATTAAAATATCTCTCAATTACTAAAAATTTGTTAAAATTAGTAGATTATTCTACTTCTGTATCGTTTTTGGTTATTCAGAAAAAATTATGTACAGTTCTCATTGGTAAAGTTGACTGTATCAGAAGAATAACGGTCGTCTATTTGATTTAAAGTGACAAAAAATATTCGGTGTGTGATCCATTTGTGAACAGCTTTTGTTAGGACTCCTAGGATAACATTGATTGATATCCGATTTGTTGTGAATAGCTATGCTGATGGAACTACTGGATAGCACTGTCTGGGTATCAAACCTAGAAAGGACAATACCTGTAATCCACTTACGAAGTGTACCCTATAATAGGGACCCTATTATACACCCACATTTCACCAGTTTTGTTAACATACACATACACATATGGCTAGTTAGCCATAATGTTCCCACTACTGGGACATATGCCTCGGGGCGCCCACTGCATGTAGGTACTAGAAAATGCCGGTTTCCTCACGATGTTTTCTTTCTCCGTTTTGAGAGTCTATTTTAAGTCCCATGAAATACCATGCGAGCCTATTGCAGACAAGGCAGCCCAAAATTCAATATGTATGACGAATAGGGAAAATGATAAAGGTCGTGTCACAATCACAACAAAGATAGCATATAGGTATATTGTGCTAATGTGGTGTAATAATGCTTCCGGCCGCACAGGCGTCAGGTATCGCGGTCGAAAACACGGCAAATTACGGTCCCTCCTGTACCTACTTATATTTGCAGCTAAAATGGCATAATGGCGCATAATGGCGCAACGTGACTCTAGATTAACGATTGCGGTGTTGGTTTTACTGTATACGAATATTCGGCTAAAAGTTTACCGAACCGAATATTCGACAGCACGCGTTGGTGGCGTTGGCCACCAACTGACGCCGCTAGCCCGAGCGGTCCGAATCCGGACTAATGGCCCACTTGTACTTATTATTGTGCTACTTCATATTAGGTATGCTTATCGACTTTTTTAATAAATTGCTATTATGATTCGGTAGAATGTACGGAATTTTGCCGAATTTCGGCCCAGCCGAATATGAATGTTCGGTAACCTGCCGAATATGCCGAATACCAAAAATAAAACTAATATTCGGATCATCCCTACTGAATTTGTATTACTGTCGAAATCAAAGTGATTGGTATTCACTTTACGATAAGGTTCCTGTTGGCCGTTGGGTTGTTTCCACTCAGAGGTAAAATAACTCTTAAAGGAATTTAGGTAGCACCGTTGCCATCCATCCCATTCAATGCCATCTAACATTTTGACATGATCCCGCGTGCATATACACTATTTTTTTACAAGCTGTGCTCACAAGACCAATTAAGGGTCAGGATAAAGAGAAAAAAAATTCAGGCCGCGCAGGCGAAGCGAGTTCCAAAATTTTAACATCGAACCTGATATAGGTTAGGTACGAAGGAATTTGTGGCCTAACTTCGAAACCGGAACAAACGACTATTTGACCGGGACACTAGGACAGCGATCCCTACTGGGACATGTCCCGGTTTACCGGGACGTATAATAGCCCTATACTAAAGTCGCGCTGTCGCGTTACGCCCGGGTCTGCTACAACCTTCAAGTGGTGGTGGGACCGGGGGGCGTTTAGTAGGCAAGAAATAAATTGTGTAAGAAAATATTTGCGAAAAAAACAATTTAAACAAAAACCAATTTCGCTTGTTCTGAAAACTCAGTTGTATAACGAGAGAGTGCCGCGAAACTGTAGGAATTTCATTTAAAATTTTAACACACGAATAAATAACTTTCAAAATGAAAACTACTACAGTGACTGGTCATATTGAAGGTTCTGTACAACGTGCACGAACGTTATACAGAATTTTTTATACAAAAATTAATTAAGCGGAATCTAGTCGCGGGGTCGAACTCACTGGTGGGCCTGGATAAAAAGCACGCTGTCTCACCAGGCATCGTGTCCGACAGAGGTAGTATCAGTGATGAGCAGTTCGATGCTAGTCTACACGCATAACATTATTGAGTGAGATGCAGGATCATTTATAATAAGACAGGCGCGTAAAAAATTAAGAAAAGTTCTTCGGAAGATCGGGTTTTATGAAAAGACCACTGCGTAAATAAATGACCAAAAAATTTTTTTTCGATAATTGAGCTTTGTCGGTACCGACTTGGTTTTGAAGATTTTATACTTCTTTTATTTACTTACATACGACCAAAGTTAGGTTAAATTAGCAAGAAAAACTAATCTTTGTTGACTCCTAACTTTCTAGTGGCTTTTTTATTTTAGTATTCTGTTTCCGTACAGACAATATTAATAATGATACAAAACCATACCATGTTTAATTTTTGATGTACATTGTCGAACATTGGAGTAATAAATACACTCCCGAAGTTTGTATGAAAAAAATGTCGACAAGATTCACCTTAAATACGAGTATTCGTTTTCGTATAAGATGTTAAAAGTGCATAATCGGCAAAATCCGATATATTACCGACTACGCAATTATAATAATTATATACTAAAACTTTATGGATTTATTAGATACCTACTCCTAACATGTACTATTTTTGAAAAATGCGTAATTAATCGTACAATTTTGCCTCGGCCTCGGCCCCGGCACATCGTGTCCTCGGCTTCGGCCCCGTTACATCGTATCCTCGTCCTCAGCCCCCGACCCACCGCGTCGCGTCGCATCACATCGCCTGCACGCGCTATTACTTTCTTTTCGCTTAGCGATATTTCTGTTTTTTTTTTCTCTTTTGGCTTGGCTCATAAGTGACGTAACGTGATGTTAAATAGCCTATAACGTTCCTTAAGAATTGGGCTATCAAATCCAAAGAGACTTTAAAAATCGGATTATAACAAAATAAAAATAAAAAAATGGTAGTTCCAGATATTAGCGCGTTGCGTTATGTATACGTTTGCCCCACTATTTTGTGAAAATGTCAACTATCACCCACTTAACGTCACTTAGATTTTCGTAGGCAGCAGACAGACACTCGCTAAAGTAAACCTTCAACTAGGGAGCCCTATAAAGTAGATAATTCTACTAAATGGGTAGGTACCTACTGGCTCGCTTTTACAGTTAATATTTGCCTCGTAAATTTTCTAAAACTATTTTTCAACATTTACATAAAGTTATGAAATGATGTTCAAATTGAGGTTTTAACTGCAATATGAACTTTTATTAAAATATTATCTGCGGGAAATATTCATAATATTATATACTACTAAAATAAATAAGCTTAGAGTGGAGATATAAAGACTAGTAGTAGTCCTTATGTAGCGTAGGCGGCCGATAGATGTTAGAACGCTTTTATAAGCTTCCCAAGAGGTGCCAAGCGATGCATGAAGATACTGCCTTCTGAAAATACAATCTATTTTGGTTATATTTCCCTTGAACTGACACGATTATATGGATAACATTAATATAAAAAGAAAGGCTATGTGGAACATAAATGGAAATACCAAGACCTCCTTTTTCCCAATAAACTAAGCTTTACTTAAACTTTACGTAAGCTTTACTTACAATTTTGTAGCTGAGTAAGTCTAAGCATAGTTTTGAATCGAGTATAATGCCGAGATCGCGAATTTAATTGAATTTATTGAGAGACACGTGACATAGGGTGTACGCGTAGCTAACAATACTTATGCTTATTTTTGGTGAAGTTAAGGTAATTGCATTTAGGTATGCTTAGTTTAAGTTTGTTCCTATGACAGAAGTCTGTTAGTCTGTCCAGGTCTTGCTGTAATAGAACGCATTCGTTAATGGTTTTGATAGTTTTGTGGATCTTCAGATCATCCGCATACAACAAAAACTTTGTGTTGTGAAGGCAATAACTTATGTCATTGACAAATATGTTGAATAATAACGGCCCAAGTATAGAGCCTTGTGGGACACCGGATGTGACTTCAATAGCTTTCGATCTGTATCCGTTGATTACCACACTTTGGCTGCGGTTTGAAATATATGAAGAAAACCAACGCAGTAAGTTGCCTCGAATCCCGTTGAAGGCGAACTTATTTCTTTTCTATTAGTTTATAATAAGTAATTAGTAATTTACTAATTACTTATACATAATAGAAAATAAATATTTGATGTAAGAAATGTTTAATAAAAGTTGTTTTTCACACAAAATATCTGTAGTTTAAATTTGATTTTATAACAATTTCAATGATGCGGGACCCCCGTGATCCCGCGCGAGATTGAGCAATCCCGCATATCAATCCCACGGGATTGAATGAGCTGCGGGATTGCAATCCGTAACTGTAGGACAATATGCCCTAAAACATGAAGCCAAGGTGAACTCTGAGTTGCCACCGATAACGCCGTGGAAGAAGCAAAGTTTTGGACTAGCAAAATTTATAAACTATCGTGCCAGCGAGACGGAGAAGAATAGAGATGAGGAAATCAATGGAACAGGAAAACAAATAGTATTCTAAGAACTGCTACTTTGTACCGTCTACGTGATGACTACTAAAATTAACGTCATTGTAGAAGATGACGACATTAAACTGACGAAATCCCCTGAATATGACCAAGTAGGACAAACAAATAAGGAAATACAAGCAAACACAACTTTCTAAAGATGAAACACGCAGATATGGAAATGCTCTTAACAATTCTGGCGAGATTGAAATATACATTAAGCTTGATAAATTATTTACTGATGTTCTCGGTAACCTTCGTGCACATTATAAATGTCGAGGAATACGCGCCGGCCGCAAGCCAGCTGTACGCGTAGATTGCACTCGGCAAATACCGCCCGTGGTGCTGTAATGGGGGTGACGAGTAGTGGCCGAAGGATTTTTATAGGTCACAATTCGAATGATTCTATTAAAATTCTCATAAATATATCAGGAGTGGTGTAGTTGTTGATAAGGAATTGATAAATCGACGCTCTATGAACTATTCAGGAAAATCTCATAGCTTTACCATTTTGTATTATGACCAACAAAAATCAAGACCATAAACTCTGTGTGACGCGCAAAATTTAACGTGTAAAATATCATAATGTGTCAGATAAAGTCATTTCAATAAACCATACAATTGGTCGCCACTATCTTTAACCACACAGATTTCATTCCACGAAGAGGAACGAGTAAAGAGGAAACAATACGAGTACGTGGCACGTTGCCTTTTCTCTGCGCGCTCGCTATAGAAAGCCTGCGCCTGCGTCGATGCGCGTGTTCGCGGAACAACGCTGGCCGTACAATGCCGACCCAGCTGCGCCTTCCTGGTACAACTCACACCCGACATCCACGACAAACGTGGGCTACAGAATATCCACTAACATGATTTCAAAGATTTTGAAGAAGAAAGATGGATAAAAATGGATAAAAAAGATGAAAGAAAAGGTGGTCGTAGCAAGGCGATTTGCTGAAGCATTATCTAAAGCCAGTCTCATCATTATTATTAAAAAATCCTGTTCTATTAAGGTGAAATGATTTTAAATTTAGTACAGTCCGATCTATGAATCCAATATGATATTGAGGTTCCAGTTAGTAAAAGTTAGCTGACCGATATGACACGCCTGTATGTCCGATGTAGACAAGTCATATGTGAAAAATAGTAACTGCATATTGTCTAAATGTCATCCAATCCATAGCCGAACAAGCCACATATCTGATAGGATTCACCATCGCCAAAAATTACAAAGTTCCATACCAACTTTCATCCTTTATTTTAACCCCTTTAGTCGACGAATTTCACGAGCTTGTGGCTAAGCAAGAACAGCTGCATGGGTCGATCGATCAGGTTAAGCTACACTTGCCGCAGTTGGTCCGTGGATCATCTTTACATATCAAAAGTCTTCTGTCTATCGGAAAGCACGTCAAGCCGTTGGTCCCGACCGTCATTCGTAGAACTTTGACAGTCGTTACGGGTCGCCAGAAACTCGAGATCCTGACAACCAATCTTACCTAGGGGTATCGTATTGTAAACGTTCCATGTAAAATACTGGTATTCAACTGCATCCGGTTTGACTGGAAGACGGCCCCTACATAGTTGGGAAACGGCTAGGCAGATAATGTTAGTGGACGAATTTTCAAAAATCCTTTCTTATGGTGCTTAACTACGTTTTACGACCCAGTAGTTCCGGCTGTGCGTCATAAGTCATTGATTGAAGATTATAATTTATGAATAATATTTTAAAAAACCTAAAAAAAAATACGCTTTAAAAACCAAACTAAAAAGTAGAAAATAATGTAATTCTATTAAAAAGCGTGGGGGCTTTTTGAGGTATTTTTATAATCAATTAATATCAAGCACCCCACGCTTTTTAATAGAATTAAATTATTTTCTCATTTTTAGTTTGGTTTTTAAAGTGTGTTTTTTTTTAGTTTTTTTAAACTATTATTTATTTTCTATTTTTTAGTTTTGCTAACTACAAAAGCGTGTTTTATTCTATTTTTTTTTAAAATTATTGAATGGTCATAAGTCCTCGATAAGTCTACAAAGTTTAAATGAAATCTGACCGTTTAAAGTGGGTCAAAATAGCGTCCAAAGGAGTCGCTTACATAGAAACAAACATACAAGTGAAGCTAATATAAAGCGTATAAATAGAGAGACTGTATAAACATCGTGTCATTATGAAAGAAATTTTTATTCACAAAATCAAAATCAAAAGTCATTTCTTCAAATTAGGCTGAGAATCAGCACTTTTCGAACGTCAAAATACAAAAGACAATCCCCCAAAACGCCCGCCCTTCACCACTTCCTAGTGCTTTAGCTGGGAAGAAGTGGCGCAATAAACTCCCCAGCAGCACAGCTGTCTGTTTAGTCGGATAGACTTGATTCTATACATACATAGGCAAAGTAATAAAGATTATGAGACACCGAACATTAATTAAATCATTAGTCATCATGTCAGCTAGCCATGCCAATATACCTACAAATAAAATGAAAACTGTCGAGGTCGCTAGCTAACCACATAACGCATAAAACTACTCATCATAAAAAACAAAGACATAAGTAAGTTTTTATCACAACATCGTAAAAAGTTAATTTCATCTTATTTAGTTGTCAATCGTGCGCCTTCTGCATTTCTTATCGAGCCCAACAGCTATGTATATTTGTTTTTACACCACAATACGATGAAGACGTTAACTTGAATATTCTATATTTCCATTTACCTCAACAAAAATGTGATAACATGCATCGGTTAACGATTTCCAGACATTATAATGTAATGGTCTCACGATCGCTGGCCATTACTTGATTACGCTCGCAAACGGGAGTTCTAGGCAAAGCTTTTTGTTTGGACTGAGAAGGGAATATAGGGAAGTTAGAAGTCCCTGAACTCAATTACTTTATTGTCGTAAACGCAAAGATAATGACGTTTATAGACGTTATCACCATCATCATCATCATTTCAGCCGGAAGACGTCCACTGCTGAATATAGGCCACCTCGAATTTGGGGGGCTTGCCATAATCGCTACGCCCGCGCTTGGCAGGCGGGTTGGCGATCGCAGTATGGTGGTAAAATGCATACAGAACGCTGCTGCTCATTCTCTAGTAAATCCTTTAGTCGCCTCCTACGACAAGGGAAGAGATGGGATGGTGCTATTCTTTACGTCCGACACCACACGGAACAATAGACGGTATATGACAAGGATAATTACAAGCTTTAACGTTCAAGGTCCCTCCCTACATATCTGCGGGGTAATTGGTAATCACACTAGCAGTAGGAATTGCTTTAATTCTGGCAGTTCAACAACAGTCAGTGCTTCAATATCTGCCCTGTGTTTGCTACAGCCTTATTATGTCCCGGGCACGGCCCTAATATTTGTGGACATACCTTAATGATTACACCCAATCAGTAGAGTGGAATCATATAAGACAAGCTTAGGAATACCGTTTTTACACTCTTCAAATTTGGGCTTCTTCTTTGTAACGCAATCTGCTCATTTGGAATCTTCGAAATAATTTTCTCATTTATATATTTTCTAAAATACTAATATGTTACATTGAGAAGCCATTTCAGCAATCCGGCTTACGCAACTCTGTGAAATCAAGGATCTTTGGGGAATCGAATCTTTTAAACAAGCGCGCTCGTAATTATAGGAACAAGATGGTCTAATTCTAACGAAAGAATCATCACGAAATGATGTAGCAATCAACAACTCGACAACAGCCAAATATTCAAAGAAAACAAGTCGTGTTATGACGATTTCAGTTGAATTGACTGTTCAAAACATATCGGTTACGAGAATCGAGTCGTGCCGGTCCATAAAAATCGTTTTGTTATTGCGCACCAAGCTGCGCTGACGCAGTACGATACCCTGGCCATTAACTGTCAAATATGGAGTTCATAGGTGTCCATACAATTGGAAGGCGACATACATTACTTCATTAAGAAACGTGCCCCGACTTCATAAACGCGTTTTCCTTTGTTACTTTTTAATTAGCTATTGTCCCGACGACGACGCCGACATCATGTTTGTCCCGCATTCGAATGCTCAGATGAATTTCAAGGGCGCAGAAGCCGTAAATAAAATGGAGATGTATATGAGATGCCTGTAAACACAAATAGAGTTTCTTGGAAATTCAATTAACTGTTTTATTTTGATCGCTAACTCGCGTCTCGCGCCGGCGCCGGCCAATGCGACGCAATTAGATCCGTGTGTTAGTATTTTGCGTAATTTTTTCTGTACGCTGTGTGAATCATTGTTATAAGCATGTGACAACTCGTTACACGTAGGCGCGAGTTATATTAGGGCCTGTGACGTCGTGCTGCGCGTCACGGCGTCACGATTTCCTGCATTGTATCAACAAGTAGCAAATTCATTCTGAAACATTTTCTTTATTTATGTTTCTGTTTACGTAGACTTTTCTACAAATTATCTACAAGGTATCTGCGAAACTATTTTCGAATAATTAGTAAATTGTATCTTATCAACGTGAATAAATTCTTCTGATACTTATTTAGTCTTTATTGCTCGGTATTTGAGTAGTACTTCAAAGTGATTTTTTCCTAGTACTTATCGGATCTTCTTTCATTAATTTCTTCTTATCGAGACAAAGGTCTGAGTGCCTCCTGACTGTTACAGACATTTTTAACCGACTTCCAAAAGGAGGAGGTTCTCAATTCGTCGGAACCTTTTTTTTTATGTATGTTCCCCGATTACTCGAAGATGGCTGGACCGAGTTGGATAATTTTTTTTTTGTTTGAGAAAGGGTATACTTCCCAGGTGGTCCCATGATCATCAAGTCAGGATCTGATGATGGGATGCTGGAGAAATAGAGAGAACTCTTCAAATTTTATAGGCACACTTGAAGCAATTTGTGTAGTTTTTGGAAGAGTACTTTCTCGGAGTGGTTCCATTTTAATTTGGTGAAGATCTGATGAAGAACTTCGGAGATAGGCAACGGAACTCCTCAATAAATGATAGCAAATGGACAGGGATTGCTGAAATCTCATGTCTGTCAATTGTTTACACCAGTTAATAACATAACATCACGCCGGTACGCTGTGAAGGGGTAAGCACATGTGAACCACTAAAAAGTGAAAAATTAAAATCTTTTTTCAAAAAAATAAACAGCCGACTTCCAAAAAAACACTAAAAAGTGAAAAATAACTTTAATTTCGGAAGGCGGTGACAAAAAATTAAAATACATATCCAAAGTCACCGACTTCCGAAATTAAAGTTATTTTTCACTTTTTAGTGTTTTTTTGGAAGTCGGTTGTTTATTTTTTTAATGAGACGTCTCTAAAACTAGAAAGAGGACAAGGACAAGCCTACAATAATTAATTGATTCTGTCCAATAGGAAAATGTCTAAAAAGGGGCTTGCCTGAAATGAAGTCAAGTATAGTAGATCGTAATTCGCATAATCGCAAGCACTACTGTAGGCTTAGCACGAGAACCGCAGAGAAGTGTTTTGTCGTCGGAAGAGTAGCCAAAAATGACGTTTCCGTTTAGACAGTTTTGTACTGAGAAATGTAGACAAGCGATTTCTATTCTACGGTAGAGTAGAAATAGAAAGCGTCAGGCTAAGCCTGCTGCTGAGCATAAGGTCCTAGATTCGATTCCCAGGTCAGGCAAAGTGCCATTTGGTTTTTCTATCTGGAATTTCTCAGTAGCAACCTGGAGTCTGGATTTGTGCCCGGTTGATGGCAATAAGCTCGTCTCATAAAATATAGAAGTGGAGGATAATCCCCAAATAATCCCCCACATTTCGCCAATTAAGCATAACTGGCGAAATGTGGGGGATTACAGGTCAAGGTTCCGGCACAGGTTCCGTGTGGTGCCGGACGTTAAAGAATAGCACCATCCCATCTCTTCCCGTGGGTGTCGTAGAAGGCGACTAAGGGACTTACTAGAGAATGGGCAGCAGCGTTCTCTATGCATTTCACCAGCATACTGCGATCGCCAACCCGCCTGCCAAGCGTGGCGATTATGACAAATCCCCCCTTTTGGGGATGGCCTATGTCCAGCAGTGGACGTCTTTCGGCTGATATGATGATGATGACAGGTTAAGGCAGCGATGTTATGTTATACCTAGAATAACCTGAATTTAAAAATATTATAGTACTAACGTTTGCCAGCGGCTCCGCCCGCGTGGAGGTCGAAAATTATCCCACGGGAACCGGGATAAAAAGTATCCTGTGTTAATCCAGGTTACAATCTGTGTGCCAAATTTCATCCAAATCCGTTCAGCCATTTTAGCGTGATTGAGTAACAAACATCCAAACTTTCACATTTATAATATTACTAGCTGACCCGGCAAACGTTGTTTTGACTTATAAATTATTTAAGGTAAACAACCCTTGTCACTTAGGGGTATGGAAAATAGATAGTAGCCGATACTCAGACCTACTGAATACGCATATAAAATTTGGTAAAAATCGGTAAAGCCGTTTCGGAGGAGTACGGTAACTAACATTGTGACATGGAAATTTTATATATTAGACTAGCTGTACCCGCGACTTCGTCCGCGCGGAATAGTGATTTTTTATTATTTTTTTATATATATTATACAATGTGTAACGGAAAGGGTATATACATACCAAGGGCACGGCTTCTTTGGATGATATCAAACGATATTGGAAGGGTTTTTAAATCCTATCTCTACATGTTAGGAATTTATGAGAAGTTTAAGTACTTTGATACCAGAAACCGAACTTTTCGAATTGAAATAAACACATCACTCGGAAGAGATTTATCGTGATATTGGCAAGTAACGTGGAAATTTATTGACCTACGTAGTGCGGTGACACGTTTGTTATGTTTTGAATTTAAGAAACATGGGATCAATTCTTAGAGTACTTTATTTTCTTTTTTTTTTCTTTATTCTATACCAGCAAAAGAGCCATTGCCATAAGGACAAGCTGCATTGCTTTTCCATTTGCTTAAGGATAGCAATAGGGTTTCTGTTACACCCAGTATATATTAATAAAAATAAATCCAATTTCTAAAATAAAAGCCTAAGTTACTCCTTATTACATCAGCTATCTGCCAGTGAAAGTCCCGTCAAAATCGGTCCAGCCGTTTCAGAGATTAGCCGGAACAAACAGACAGACAGACAAAAATTGTAAAAAAAAAATATTTTGGTATAATATGTACCATGTTTACATCCATATGCATGTAGTAAAAAGCGGTTATTATAATATTACAAACAGACACTCTAATTTTATTTATCTGTATAGAAATAGTAGGAAGTACTTAGGATTTGGTTTTAATTCTTAGCAGAGATCCAATCATGTCTATAAAAAAATTGGATTACCTACTTAAACGGTGTGGCGAAAATAACAGGGTAATTGATTAACTTACCAACAGTATCAATGGGTTTGATTTTGAAAGTTCAATTGCATCCATTGCGTTATTTACATTGTTGAGCTGACAAGTTTTCCGAAAATATGAATCAATGGATTCGCAATATGACGCCTTCAAAATGATTCCGATTGTAATTGATAATAACACAACGAACATCACGTCACGTTTCCCGGAAGGTTTGGGCATATGTGTACCACATTGTACATCCACGTACTACCAGTATGCGGTTTTTTTTTTTGAGGGTGGGAAATGATCAAATGACCCGCTCTGGGTGGAGCAGGAGGGCGTGTCAGACTTTTACTGACTAAAACCCACCTATGTTCCCTCAGCTGCCTGTGTGCCAGGGACCACGGTATCTCTTTCGAACAATCCACACCCCTGGCAGGCATTGGCCCTTGCGGACCCCACCAGTTGTGCCGACATCTCTGACGGCGCGCGTGGAACACAACGCGCCGTCGACCCGGGCATATATATATTTTTTTGTTGAACGTGGAGAAATGCCTACTGCGTTACCACGGGGAGATAGCGCAGTTATGTGGGACTGTAACCCACTAAAATTCCACGGTGTCCTCCAGTGCCGCTTGAGGCGGGAACACGGAAACGCGCAAGCCATCCGCGAACCCGCCACGGCTGTCCGTCACCGGACCCTCCTCGGAGGGAAATAACCCCTATCACTGGCGCACCAGGACACATGGCACGCCGTGACCACCCAGTATGGGGTCACCATAAATTACGTCACACAAATTTTATGGTTTTTTGACCCCCTCCCGTCCTTGGCATAGGTGGTCACACTTGTGGAACCCCCTATATGTGACGTCACACAAGGGGGTGTGTGACGTCACATATTTATCAATTTTACATTAGAAGTATTTAATTTTTTTAAATATAAATTTAAAGTAATCAACAAGCGTGCACTCTCCGACGACTTAACCTACATAAGCCTTGTAAATATAGATCGAATTAGAAATATTTTTCAGTTTTTGGCTTACATATGTCACACAATGTCACATTTCGTTGACCCCCCCCTCTTAACGTGTGACGTAATTTATGGATGGCGCCTATGTTCAATAAGTCCAACCATCTATCAATGTCATCTATCAAAGGGCAGATATCCAGACTCCGGGCTGCTAATGAGAAATTGTAGATAGAAAAGCCCAATAACACTTTGCCCGACCTGGGAATCGAACCCAGGACCTCATGCTCAGCAGTAGCGCTTGCGACCACTAGACCAACGAGGCAGTCGTACCTAATACGGTATTGGGCACGCCGCGATTGCGGCGGTAAGTCCCCTCTTTGAGGAGTGGCTTGAGAGGCGGCATGGCGTCCTCACCTTCCGCCTGACACAGGTCCTCACCGGACATGGCTGTTTCGGGAGGTTCCTGTTTCGGATAGGGCGGGAGGAAACGCCCGGGTGTTTCCATTGCGAAGATCGCCCAGAGGACACGGTGGAGCATACGGTGGAGGTCTGCCCAGCTTGGGCGGAGCAACGCCGTGTCCTCGTGGAGGTGATCGGCGGTGGCGATCTCTCGCATCCGACCCTGGTCCAGGCCATGGTACGGAGCGAGAGGGCATGGCTGGCAGTCGCCTCCTTCAGCGAAGCAGTTATGCTCGCAAAGAGGGAGGCGGCGCACGTGAGGGAAATGCAGTACATGCGCCCTCACAGCCGTGGCCTTCGCAGGAGACGCCCTGGGCGTCGGGAATCCCAGGCTGATTCCCGGCCACCGTAGGCACGGGCTTGCGGACGGCGAGTAATGGGTACCTCGCTGTCCGGTAAGGACCAAGCCCGGGTCGACGGCGCGTTGTGTTCCACGCGCGCCTCAAAGAGATGTCAGCAGCAACAGATGGGGCCCGCAAGGGCCGATGCCTGCCAGGGGTGCGGGTTGTTCGAAAGAGATACCGCCGCCCCTGGCACACAGGCAACTGAGGGAACACGGGTGGGTTTTAGTCAGTAAAAGTCTGACACGCCCTCCCGCTCCACCCAGAGCGGGAGAAGTTATTTGATGATTTCCCACCCAGAAAAAAAATATGTGAAAAACGAACTCCGAAAAACCAACCTGGCTAAGTGGAAGGCCAGGTATACATCAAGCGAGCAGGGGCAACACACCAAAACCATATTCCCAACATTATTAGAAATCCACAAATTCCGTAAAAAACTAGACCAAAATTTCTTCATAACCCAAATTCTGGCAGGTCACGGCTTCCACAAACAATACCTCCACCGCTTTAAAATAACTAACGATGACAATTGTCCTTGCCATGACAACACGATACAAACCCTCGACCACCTCCTCAGGGATTGCCCCAGATTCGCCATGGATCGCATGCAGTATGAGACAGTCTCCGAGAGATTTGATATCACGGCATATGACATCGGGATGCTAACGCGAAACAAGGATGTCTTTGACGCCTACGTCAAATACGTATCAAAAATAATGAGCCAACTCAAGAGCTTCAACGGCACATAATTAAAAGTACCTATTTACATATAAATATGTATCACTATACCTTATACTTTACTATATCTATTTATTACTATATTATTTATTATCACCATTGCGAAAAGCCTCAACAAAAAGACAGTGTCCGTATCCAATCGCAGATACTGTTTAAAAATAAAACACAAACTTAAACTTAATCTACAACAAAACAAAACCCAAAAAGTGAAACAAAAAACAAGGCAAAAAAAAATATGGTATTACACCCATTTTTGAAAAGTAACATAATTAGATTCTAAAATGCTAATAAACCGCCAAAATAATGGATTTTTTTATTGAATCGATTAGTGCCATAAAAATGCATTTAAATTTTACATTTTCATATCTTGACGTAAAAGCTGGACGCAACAGACGCCTTATTGCTCTGTGGGTACGACGTCAGTTTTCTGTGCACATAAATGCGCTTATATTTTGTATGGTAATTGTTTATATTTAAAAACAATAATTATTATTCTAGTTATTGTTGGTTTGCTGTTCCTGAATGTAAGATATTATTTCAATAAAAATACTTTGGTTACGAAAATAATAAAAGTAAAAAGTTGTTCAGTTGATTAGTTAAAACCGCGGTATGACGTAATAACATGGCGGCTACTAATTCATGGGGTTCAAAAACAGATTAAAAAAATTGAAATCTTTGAATTGAATTATAAAATTTATTTTATTATTTCATGAACTAAAACCAACATTTTCCGACTGGTTTTTGCCGGCTATCTCAATAATATATTTTTAGACTTTTCTCATCCATAGTAAAATACCCTATTAGGGTGCAGGATAATTTACACAGCAAAACAATTTCTTCAATCAACATAAACGGTTCCGATAGCTCTCAATATCAAAGTGTAATGTCAGTCAGTTCATGTTCTACTATTATTTCCGCGAAACAATCCGTCTTGGCATAGTTTACTTTTACCAATTTAAAATTGCTTTCTCGCTTGGTTGCACACCCCTAGGTCATAAGGGCCGGTCTTTATTGGGCACGTAATAGACTGATACAACGTTATTTCTCGGCTAGGGTTGGTTTTGCGTAGTTTGTCAACAGCTTTTTATTGTTCTTTAAGTCTTCGACCCTACGGTGCTGTGAGGTTTTTACTAGTGATGTTCCGGATATCCGTATCCAGTATCCGGTATCGGTAGGTAAGGTGGGGCACATTGTTACACGGGGTACATTGTTACAATGCACATATCTCCGTCTCTGTCTTAAACTTTTTAAATGTTGGTATACAGTTTTGACAAGCGCATAGGCAGCCATCTTAATACAGTTGTCATTGCCACAGGTTGTACTGCGTTGGACAGTTATCGAACAAAAATCGAATTTGTGTGAAAAAACGTGGAAAAAATCACGTTAAAGTTTTCTATTTCTTTCCTGAGGTTTTGAATTTAGGTAAGTAATTGTTATTTTCCTCTGTATACTGTATAATTAGCGTCAAATTATTGTTATATAGTTTTTTGTTAATATAACCTAAACCGCTCATTTGAATTTATTTTTCTGATTGCTTCGCCTGAGGCACTATGTTACGGGGCACTGTGTGACACTGTAACAATGAGCCCCAATGAGCTTATTCTTGTCCTTTTGTAGGTTTATAAGAAAATGGTGCGAAATCGTAAGAGGAAGACGAATTACGGACTCCATACTGAAAATGATGTCAAAGAAGCAATTCTGATGGTTGAAAGTGAGATGAGTCTTCGAAAGGCCGCAAATGAAAAACATGTGAATTTCATGACACTACAAAGATATGTAAAAAAGAAGAAAGAATGTTCAGAACAAGAAGCCGGACATTTGCCACTTATTCCGAATTATGCTAATAGAGCCGTATTCAGTGCCAATGAAGAAAACACATTGAAAGAATATTGAATAAACTGTTCTAAGATGTGCTACGGTCTAGATACAGTTGAGTGCAGCTCGCTTACGAGATGGCTGTTTACCACAATTTGAAGATTCCAAAAAACTGGGAAGATAAAAAGATGGCAGGAATTGACTGGCTATACGGATTTAGGAAATGGCATGCAGATTTAAAGTTAAGAAAACCGGAAACATACAACTTGACGTGCGCAATATCATTCAATCGCCATATCGTGAATACACTCTTCAGAAATTTTGTATTTGTTAAAACCTTATTTTTTCTCTTATTGTTGATGGTTTTCTATTATTTTAATATTGTAACATTGTGCCCCTTGCCCTGTAACAGAGTACCCCAGATGTGGGGCTCATTGTTACAAACGATGGATCTCATTAAAGTGCCATTTTAAGTAGGTTGTTGCTAATATTAGTAAAGTTTAAATAATTATAAGTAAGGAGAGACTATTAAAGTTTATGTCCTTGCCAGTTAAAAGTTGATTAAATAAATACGTTCGTCACTCCATCGCCGTTTATTTTTTTTGTAACACTGTGCCCCACCTTACCCTATCCCTATCCATTACATTTTTGACGGGTCCTTTTTCGGATCTTTTACCTTATTAATAATTCCGAATTGCACTACTAAAGTTCTTTGTAGACATTTTTTAAACTCGTACAACTCGTACAAACGTTATCTATGCTGCCCAGTGTCACGCTAAACTATAAACAAAACAAAGGAAAGACCCGCGCAACGCAAGTCGAAACATGTTCTGTCTCGCAAACCGTCAAGTGGCGTCAACTATCGTTTCAAGGTCGCGCGCACCGTCACCAATTGAGTAAGAAAGTTAAGTTCCGTATCCGTATCCGGATCCGTATCTGCGTATCTACATTTTTAATAATCCGGCACATCACTAGTTTTTACATACATCTGTAATTTTTTAGTAAGCGCACAAAAAGCAGGGGTGACCCAATTATAACGACCCATAACTTACAAGTCGTTGATTCATGCCCAGTCAGGCGGCTCCTCATCATCAGCTTACAGCAACGCCGCTCTAATTCCACGCCATTCATCTCGATTCTCGGCATCTCTCATACAGGATAAATTTTTAGCCAGTGCGCAAACTGTAACCATGAATTCGGCGTATCATTCTAGACGCCCCAGCGCAGAATTTTTTTTTAGTTTACAAAAAAAGTATATTTAGTTATACAAAAAAAATCAGCTGTTCCATACATTTTTACCGCGCAGGTATTGCCTTTTTCTAAGAAACAGCAGATTTTTTTTTGTATAACCGACGAATGATATGCTGAAGTCATGGTTACAGTTTGCGCACTAGTTAAAAACTTATCCTGTATATTATGTCCTTCTAGGGCGTCCCCTCTCGACGTTTCCACGCACATCTGCCTTATATGTAAAATACCTTTTGTTACTCGCTCTGTATTCATCCTCTCATCATGACCAAGCTAAGCAGCTATCGTTACTTTGATTATCATCGTAATCTTTGGCAGCCTTGTTCCAGCCAATGGTGGATATAGGCCTCCTCTCTTTTGGTTTTGGCTCCTCTGGTCTGTGCGTATCGTTAGGTGCTTACTTATTTTAATGAAACCAAAATAAATTCATCATCATCATCATTTCAGCCGAAAGACGTCCACTGCTGGACATAGGCCTCCCCCAGGCTCCTCCACTTCGACCGGTCTTGTGCTTCCCACTTCCAGCGGATTCCCGCGGCCTTCACAAGGTCATCGGTCCACCTTGTGGGAGGCTTTCCCACTCTATGTCTTCTGGTACGCGGTCGTCACTCCAGAACCTTTCGGCCCCATCGGCCATCTGTTCTGTTTGTAAATAAATTACCTCTAAATATTTAGTCGTAGTTGTCGTTGGGAACATTATTTAGAAATCATCTAAGACGGAGTTAATCAAAGTGTTTCCTCCAAAGAATTTCAAGTAGGATTTTCTAGGAATGTTCAAAATGGAATACTACGAAGTAGTCAAGCTTTCAGCGGAGCATGAATATCTAACAAAGTAACTTTAGAGCTCTCGAGAATACTTCGAATTATGTCAACTTGAGAAGGTTTGAAATTCTTGAAGCGAAGTGCTGTTGGTAAATATGTAAGTATAGGTACCAAGTTACCAACAGCAATTAGCTTCAAGAATTTTGAGCACCTAATATATCTATCTAAAATTCTAATTAGTATAAAGTAAAGTAGCTATTTTCGTCTGTCTGTTTCTCCGCTTACTTCCATTAATTAAACCATGCAACGGTTTTTACTATAATTTAGAGAGTTTCTTCCATAATGTGTATATGTATAATATAAACATACTATAGTAAAGAAAACCCAAGCCAATTACTGATTTAAAATTATTAATCGCTCGCAGTGAAACTAGCGGTCGGCCGGTATGCCCCGTTGACGTCCACACCGCGGGAAGACATTGTATAGTTATACGACTTCCTTCACATACACTGTACACCCGTGCGAAGCTGGGGCGAGTCGCTAGTTACTAATAAGAGATGCTAGGATGGAATTAAGAAAATGGAAAGGAATATTTGTAGTGCCTACATTTCCTACCATGTTAACTAACTGTACACAGATAGGTGAACATAACATTATTGTAATTCCCAAAAGTCTGTACAAACTGTAATCCTCGGGATAGGCAGAGGTGTATCTATAGTATACCCGCATTTCACCAGATAAGTTTAAGTCACATGTAATAGGGAGCGAGCTTATTTATTGCCATACATAAGTGTCTTGTTTTTTGACATGTCCTTATTTTAGGCCTTGCCCCACAAATTACTTATTACATTTAACGTTGGTCTCGTGGTCGCAAGCGCGACTGCTGAGCGTGGGATCCTGGGTTCGATTCCCAGGTCGGGTAAAGTGTTATTGGGTTTTCCATTAGGAATTTCTTAGTAACATCACGGAGTTCGGAAGTTGGCGGTGTGATACCCCCGTACCTTGGAAAGCACTTGGTCCTGCGCCTGATCTCTCTGACAGTGGCGACAGCTCAATACAAGCCGATTCCTATCGGCTTACCTTTAAGAAATCCCACCGATCCACAATACCTACATTATTTCAAAGTGCAATTATTTTATAAGTATGTGTTTCTCTAAGTATTACTGAAAAAATGCCTACATGAAGTAACTCAGTATCAGTGAAAGTGGGGCCTTATCTTCTGACGAAAGTTTAAGCTTGCATCTCGCGGTGTGTGTTTTTTTTTTTTTTGGAAAGCCTTACCTTGGCCATAATTTCACCCCTCGCCACTGCTCACTGGTCGTGTCAGATTACCATCCCATTGGATTATGAAAGTGACAGAAGAGCGAGTGCACCTGTGTCTGCGCATACAATTGTGCACTACAATATCTCCCATACCGAAGGCTAGTCTCCGTAGAGATTCGCCGCCATGGCCGGAATCCAGTCTGGAGGTCTATACTATATATTTAACGCTAAAACATCATTTTGTCTATGTCATCATCATAAGGTTGATAGAAACACATAAAACAATGTTAAAAATTCATCTAGCGCTGAACGCGGTCTTTTAAATAACGCAATAATTGTTGTTAAACTGTCAAAATGAAATCCATTCCGACTGTTAGTGTGTTGCCTACATAATTCGCCCCGAGGAAAAGTGTCCAAAAAACATGCTGATTCTTTGGCCAAAAAATAAGCCAACACTCTGGTCACGTGAAGAGTCGACCAAATCGTTTTGTAACACGAGCACAGTTGTTCTTATGTCCATCTTTAGAAGCGGAAGTACCTACAAGCCGACAAGCACAATCTTATTCACAGTTATGATTATTAAATTACTATACGGAACACGTCACTTACACGTGGTTCCGACTTCCGACCCTACGCCATTAATATTCATTGCCCCGTTAGCATTTCTGTAGTAGGTATGCTGAGACACGTTTAATACACGGAGTAAAATAACTGTGCTAAATAGGTTCTATTTAGTATAAAGTTTTCAGGAGAATTTAAACAATCGATAAAAAAAATAGCCTCCAACAACACGCAAAGTCAGTTTTTTTTTATAAAAAGTGTTTATTTCTCACCACAGGCCAAAAAATACAAACAATATTTACACACAAGAAATAGCTAACGATTTTTTGTTGTGGGTCGCTGGTGCCTGTGGTAGGTAGTAACACCTGTAAGGTGTACAGGTCACCAGGTTCCCACCTGTTCATAGTTACATATTTGATAGCTGGCACATGATATCACAGCAAGTACCAAAAATTTCAAACAATAGTGAACTTATTCCAGAGAGAGACAGTAGAGCATCAGAGTAAAATATTTCTTACTGGAACTGTCTGACGTAAATTTCATTCCACGGATAAAACAAATCTGACTTTGGTAAAATCAGCCCTTAAACGATTAAAACGTAAAAATATTACATGAGAGTACCTTATACTTTTACTTCTTAATAGTTACAAGTAATAGTGAAAGAAAAAAATGGTTAAAATCCTTCTATCCACCTAATATTATAAATGTGAAAGTTTGGATGTTTGTAACTCAAGCACGCAAAACGGCAGAACGGATTTGGCTCACAAGTAGTTTATAACTTGGTTTAACACATAGGCTCTTTTATCCAGGTAGTACGTTCCCGTGGGATAATGTTTTACTTCCACGAGGGCGAAGCCAGTAGCAAAAGCTAGTAAATTATATACTTAAATAAAAACTTCGCCACTGATGTTATGATTGCAATTATGGTACAGAGGCCAGCACATGAAGCTATCCCAATCTGTCAAATTTGTTTGATAGTTTTTCAACTTTACTGCAAAGGAATAAGGTTCATGTTCAATTGGGAAAATTTGACAGTTTGGGATAGCTTGATGTGTTGGCCGTCTGTACAACCATCTAATGCATTCAACTTTTATGAAGGGTGTAATGACACTGATAATGTAAGTACAAACGATTGTTATGTTATGTTTTTGGAAATTCGCAAAAAACATCAAAGTTCCACGAAAAGTTACAAAAACAGTTCAGCGATGTAGGCGCGTCGGGCGACGGGGTTCGTTGACCGATTATTATGATTGACCTTCGCCCATCGAATGACGAAAAATTTAGCCGACCTGCAGCTGCAGGCTTAGCACGAGCACCGAGTTGTCGACGGAAGAAGAGACATGACTATTAACTAAATAATGTACAATAGGAGAAGATAGCTATGTTTTATATTAATTATCACTGTTAAGCGTTCTAAACGAATCATGATTTTAAAGATAATCGTATAGGTATACTTTGTCGCCGTCGAGTATAAAGTTTGTGGTCAGTGTGATGTTGACAGTTTGGGAAGAATTATTCTTCTGAAATAGTCTACATATAAAAGGACCTAGACAAAGATCGTTAGAACCGAAAGACAAAATGACAGATTGTAGAAGGATATCTACGGTGCGATGTCAAAAATGGAGAAACGAAATGTCACTTTGCATTGAAAAGGCACTGTCTATTCTTCGTAGAAATAGAAAACGTCACGTTAAGCCCGCTGAGCATCGAATTCAGGAGCTCTCTCTCATGTTCAAAAGTAACACTTGCAACTACTAAACCAATGAGGTAGTCTCTAACTTAAGTCACATAATTTTTATCTAAGGAATAAATATTGCGGTTTGACAAGTTTTGTATAGAAAGTACGTCAAACTATCAGATTTATTCTTCAGATAAAAGTTATTTGACTATTGAAAATTCAGCCCTTAGTTAAATAATTATTAGTAGTAGTACTTTTAATCAATTATGGCTCAGCTACTGATTAGCGAAATTCTTTTTTTTTATAACGTTTTTCTCCTGTATTGTGGGTACGTTTACAAACATTTAATAAACTCACATACACAAACACCCAGACCCGGAACAACTACTTGTAGGTCATACAAATATTTGTTGCGTGCGGGAATCGGACCCACGACACGCAGCGCAGCAGCCAATCGCTTAACGACTGCGCCAACCGCGCCGTCAAACAGGCGAATAATATAAACGCTATTTAGCGCTAAGAGGTCGCTAACCATGTACTACCGAGGAAACTTACACCTGACTAATTTGAAAACAAAATCCCGTGCACACAATGACCACATCTGTTAGCAAGCGTTACTATAGCGGCTGAGAGCTGCAAGCTATAATAGCCCTTACGGTGTATAGATGTTAGTTTCCTCGATGGTACATACTTGTACAGATTGTTATACTGTGGTAACAGTGTGGGCTTCAATGTCCCCACACCGTGTATGAAATGTTTCATCCATGTGTCTTTCTATAACATAACATAATATCACACCTTATTTCCTCGATGGGCTGGGCAGGGGTGCACTTATAGTTCACCCACATTTCGCCAGTTACGTTGATTCCCATGTAATAGGGGACGAGTCTATTGCCGTTAACAACAGGGCTCAAAATCAAAATCAAAAGTCATTTATTCAAATTAGGCTGAGAATCAGCACTTTTCGAACGTCAAAATTCATAAGACAGTCCTCCAAAACGCCCACCCTTCAACACTTTCTAGTGCTTTACAAATCCAGACTCCGGGTTGCTACTGAGAAATACCAGATACAAAAACCCAATAACACTTTGCCCGAGTCGGGAATCGAACCCAAGAATGGTGTCCGTTTCGATTTCTCGGCCACAAAGTCGTAGAAGATAAACGACTACGTCAACATTAGGAAGGAATTTGTAAAACACTAAATGTGAAAGTCGCAAATTCGTAGATCCAATATTCAGAAAGTTGTAAAGGTTTAACCATGGCCGCGCGGTCGAAACACGGAGAACCGCGCGGCCACGCAGTTCTCTAAAACGGAGCTTAGTAGAGGTCCCATTCTTTTTGCTAACCACTGATACGATTTCGAAGAAAATGTAGATAATATGAATAAAGTAAAGTAAATATGAGGATATTTAGACTTCACGACCTACAGAACTTAAATCCTATGGCCGCGCGGTCGAAACATGTAGAACCGCGCGGCCACGCAGTTCTCTAAAACGGAGCTTAGTAGAGGTCCCATTCTTTTTGCTAACGACTGATACGATTTCGAAGAAAATGTGAAAAATAGGATATAATCCTCATGTTAAGACTTGCGGCCACTAGACCAACGAGACAGTCAGGCATTTTTCTTTCCCTCACCTGTCAAAATGTCCGCCCAGCTGCCAACCGTGTCCGCCTCTAAAGTAGTTATGTTACGCGTAAAACGAATTCACTAGAAATATTCGGTTGGGCGCACACCCTCGATTGTCGCGGTTGTTACTTCGAAAGCTGTCGTGTCGTGTATTTGGGTCGCGTTTCCTACAATTTGTCGTGGGAAGGTGCTCTTACCTACGGATGTGACTTAAGTGCGTCAGGGGCCGACAACATTAGGTATTTCTTTGGTTTTTTCTTGCCTAAGCACTAGCGATCTGTCTCTGCTGCGCACACTATATTGTATCTTACTTGCCACTAATATTATAAATATGAAAGTTTGTGTAGGATTCTTTTTATCCCGGTAATTCCCGTGGGATAATTTTCGATCTCCACGCGGGCGAAGCCGCTGGCAAAAGCTAGTCACTAATAAATCCTAAAACAGCTGAGCGATCTACGCGCAACCGGCCGAAGCGGTTCGCTGACCGATCACGGTTATTTTTTTATTCTTTTTCGTTTCACTAGTTTCCTATACCGATAAGTATTATAATTTGACCCTGTAGACACGAAAAGCGACTTCTAATGTGCGAAATTATAAAGTTAAACATAGATTCAAAGTATGAAGTTTACCTACCTATGTAGATTTATTGGCATAAAATAAAACAAAAGCCCAATTACACTCACGTACCGATTAATTTATTGCGTTGTTTACTTTGTCGTCAAACATTGAATTTAATCTTCTTCAAAACGTAGGGATTGTCATTGTCAGCAGTTGAGCAATTGAGGTGCAGGCGTGCGCTGTTGGTTACCACATGTGCAATTCTTTTTTGAAAAGCATTGAAAGAATATCGAGTGGGGTCGACCCCTCGACCCCACTCGATATTCTTTCAGTTTCTTACGCTTTCTCTATCATTGAAACACCCAAACTTTATTTTGATATCACTTTCGGCGTCAGCACCCTCGAAAACCCTGTCAATGACACCCATAATCATTCCCATCTTGGATTTTCATGTAGACTACACTATTGGTTTTGGCAGCTTCGAAAATTATCCCAGTCTCTCCCCGTCTCTTTCTATTATGTGTATAAAAAAGTCGCATGGAAAGAAGGGCTTTTTATAACGCATTTTCGTTACTTATACAGCTACGCATTTAGTTCAACGGCAATAAATTAACTCATCCATTTCCAAATTGTTGCACACTCCTGTGTTTCGGGTGCGTAGTGGCCGCACCGATGCAACGCACCGCACCGGTTCTGTGTAAGCGCTCCGGATGCGGGTAATAGTGGCAATTTACCGCGCGTTTCAATTGCACGCCCGTTGCCCAACTACTACGTTTGTAAACAGCCTTAACTGATTGTCTACCCTCGTCATTACACACTTTGTGCAGCTTTACGTGGAAGAGCTTAGAAAGTACAACCAATGTACCAATTTGGTTATGTTGTCAAGGAGGCAATTTACATGATAATAAATGCAAAATGACTTATTGGTCTACCGTATATTTTATTAGTGTTATTTTGCAGGTCAATGTCAGACTCTTTGTTGATTCAATGGGACTGAATGAATTTAGAGGGTTGTATTGATGATTTTAATTATTATAATTCTGTAAAGCCATAATTCTGTAAAGCCATATTTCTTACGCCCTCGAATCATATTGAAAATCAGCGTCAGGTGGTGCATATTGTGTAGCCACTTGACATTATGCTGAGCTGAGGCCCTTTTGGCATTGACAAAGAGGGAGGCGGCGCACGTGAGGAAGATGCAGTACATGCGCCCTCACAGCCGTGGCCTTCGCAGGAGACGCCCTGGGCGTCGGGAATCCCAGGCTGATTCCCGGCCACCGTAGGCGCGGGCTTGCGGACGGCGAGTAATGGGTAGCTCGCTGTCCGGTAAGGACCAAGCCCGGGTCGACGGCGCGTTGTGTTCCACGCGCGCCTCAAAGAGATGTCAGCAACAACTGATGGGGCCCGCAAGGGCCGATGCCTGCCAGGGGTGCGGGTTGTTCGAAAGAGATACCGCCGCCCCTGGCACACAGGCAACTGAGGGAACACGGGTGGATTTTAGTCAGTAAAAGTCTGACACGCCCTCCCGCTCCACCCAGAGCGGGAGAAGTTATTTGATGATTTCCAAACCAGAAAAAAAAAAAGGCCCTTTTGGCATTAATAACATTGTTGTGTTTTATTTATGGTTTTAAGGTTTTATAAGCTGTAATGCTAATAAACCCATTTTTCTTTCTTTCTTTCTTATATTTTAATCAACATACATAGGTACTTTTTGACAATTCAAAAGTGCCTGTAAATGGTTTAATTGAAATAAAAGCTTTGAGTTTGAGTACAACCTAACACTGACCTGAAAATTACAAAAAACCGAAGAATAATTGAATTTCGCGGAGTACCTTACCACATCTATCTTTAGCCGTATCTAATCATGAATGAGTAATATTTACATGTTTAGTTTTTGAAGACTTTTTATTTAAAGATTTCTTACAGACAATAATCACGTACGAGACCGCGGAAAATAATCGAAGAAAGGAAATATTTTTAAACTTCTTGAAATTTCTGCACTCGAACCTCGAGGTTATATGTACTACATTAAATAGATTTTAGAAAAATAAAAAAACGTCAGTTCAAAAATATTCCACCCAATGACATAACAAGGCGGAGCCCATTTTCTATAAAAAATAAATACAAGACACAAAAAAATATTAAAACCAAAAAACTTTATATAAAACTTGAAAAATTACACCATTTTGGTATAAAATTACTGTGTGAAAAATAATTTACCAAGGTTCAGACTACCTCGTGGTGAAGAGTCTGCGGTATTTTTAAATAAACAGAAAATGGCGTGCTGTGGATCGTGTGGCTCCTGTTGTGGATCGTGTGGCCCTTGCTGTGGATCCTGTTGTGGATCTTGTGGAGCCGGTTGTGGATCCTGTTGTGGATCTTGCGAATCCGGTTGTGGCCCCACTTGTGCAGCTTATAGACCATATTGTGTACCCCATAGTAAGCCCGTTTGTGGATGTTGTGGCCCCTGTGGGCCATGCTGTGGTCCATGCTGTGGCCTTTGTGGTCCATGCAGCCGAAATCAGACAGGATTTAACTCGCCTAACTGCTAGCACAGAGCTCGTCCTCGTCGTGCGAACGAGCTCATTGATAGCCCAACAAAACCTGATGATGCCCATAATGTGCTGTGTTGTTTAAAAAGGCCGCAAATTCTCCTGGCCTCCGGTTGTTAACTGACCAACCGGGATCCAGGATGAGCGCGCCACGTGGTTGTCGCTGTGTTTCGTCTGGTCGAAAGTGAACTAAGATAGAGAAATAACAATATATTGTTGTCAAAAATATATATGTTTTTTATTGTTCTATACAAATGATGTAGGTAACTAATACAGCTGGAAAGCCAATAATGCGGGTTGCAGACCAAGAGCTAAGCTAAGTAAGTTTAGCTAAGCTAAGTAAGTTTAGCTTAGCTTGCACAGCTGACGCAGTTTTTCATACTTGTGTTCATAGTTTGCAATCTGCACTGGAGTATGGAAATTTACCTACGCGAATAAAGCTAAAATAGCTTAGCTCTTGGTCTGCAACCCGCATAAGGCCTATACAAGGTATCTTCGAAATCGCAGCTAGAACCAGAATTGCACAGCTATTATATGTATGAGGACTTTTTGTAGTGATGCAGTAGCGATGCTGTGGCGCTTGTATATTGATACAGCCGCGATGCTGTCGCTGGCTTTGTACCTTCGCCCAGTTTCTGTATCGCTACGATCGCGATGCCGTCGCGCTTAAATCTGCGAACTTATTAGGCTTCTCTCTTCTTTCAGGAGGAGAGGAGAGGAGAGTAAATATATCGGATACTGTCTCCTCCCTGGAGGGGCCTATGTATTTTGCCATTAATGTATTTTTTATTTGAAATACTCACATATCCAAAGAAACCAATTTTTGGCGCAGTTTAGGCACCGTCCCACCTGGAGGATGCCCGTTCATAACAAGGCAAGGCTATTTAATAAAACAAACTATGGCCTAAAGCTAGGTTTCCTAAGACTGCGGTAGCCGCCATCGTTATTTATCAAAGTAAGTTGATGTGTTTCCCTAGAGGGTTTTTTGACATCGTAAAGCCAAAGCCTGGTGCCATACGGACGTCATTGCGGCATTATGTAGCGTGGCGGCCACCGTTTTTCCAGGAAATAGTAGATTAATCCATAAGTAACTAGGTGAAATGTGGGTGTTCATCATACACAGTGGTCCCGCCGACCCCTTCCAGGAACACTGGCAATTTACGGTTATCTTCCGTTTTCCCGGAAAGCGAAAAATAATATAAGAGACGGCTTGTATTTCTGAAAACTCCTCCCACACTTTCCAATATCCCTTGTGATAGAAACCTTTGTCAAAAGAAATACTTATCCCAGCAAAAAGTGTAGGTGTTGAGGGTTGTGTGTTAAGGGAATTATTTTAATTGCTTCCACTGAATTTGTTACCAACTAGCTACCTACCCACGCTACTTCAGACCACGTCGACGACTACAGTTAAATCAATTTCCAAGATTAAAGCCTCATTTCTCCGTAAAGGGATCGTCGAGGCATGCATGAGAGAAATTTAGCTACCCACGCAAAGTAATAATACTAATTACACTTTTCGTAAGAAGTATTGGCCAAACAGACCTTGCTAACGGGATTAGAGAGTCTGTAACATTACAATTTTAGTATCACTAGTGTGGGTCACCCAGTGGTCGAAATCCAACTATGTTTGTGTATTTCCAGACCTAGGAGAGTCTATAGGAAGAGAGTAAGGCCCGGTCAGGGCATCGTGTCTGTACATTTGTGGGTCTGGAGTAATAAATAAATAATATACCTGACCTGACTTGACTTGATGACTCACTGGAACTTCGAAGGTTGTGTAAGTCAGCCCACCAAGTGGTGCCTCTTATTCTTCTATACCAGGTGTGTATGTGTGTCCTCACATGTCCTTATTGGTGTACAGATCGCAAGGTGAGCCTGCTAAAAGTGGGATCCTGAGTTGATCCCTAGGTCGGATAACGTTAATGTTAAACTATGAGTAACAGCCTAGGATTGTGCTTAGTTTTATACTGGCTTCTATTACATGGGACTTACATTAACATAATTTACAAAATGTGGAATTTCATTCGTTTGACTGGAATACGGACGTGGTGTTATGTTTTGTAGATGTAGGATGTAAGCCATATATAAGGTGTATCTATTCATACACGAAATATCTGAAGGGGTCATTGTACTCATCATTTTGAACAACTTTTACTACCGGACCAAACCTGAAATCGCGAAAAAATATCAGCTGTTCCCTACATTTTGACGAGATATGCGAACATAAATGTAGGGAACAGCTGATATTTTTTTTCGCGATTTCAGGTTTGGTCCCATAGTAAAAGTTGTTCATAATGATGAGTACAATGACCCTTTCAGATATTTCGTGTATGAATAGATACACCTTATATAGTATAGTATAGATACTAAATAAACCACCAAATAAACGCAATTGTTTACTAAGCCGGACGAACAGCACCAAAGTTCACAAGATTTGTTACAAATGTTTCAGGGCCGGATCAACCGCAGCAGGGGCCGCAACATGACGCACATAGGCCGCTAGTGCAGCCGCCGATGCACCCGTGACCGCAGCTGAAGTATGAGCCCGCCATGCCGGGACGGGCACTAGAAGAAAGAGAGATTATGGATTTAAATGAGACTGCCATGGTGTTACGGTGAGAGAGACGACTTTGTATTTGTGTGAGCAATTTCGAGCTCAGCTGTTGAGAATATATGATAAATACGTGGATAACCGCTGCGTGCCTACCAAGTCTTACTCGATTTTATTATCCAATACGTATTGCTGAAATCTTTGCCATGGCTTTTTTCTCTTTTTTAAGCTATTCAACCATTAATGACAAAAATTGTATTCTCACCCGTGTAAACAGCCAATCCCGCCGCAGCACGGAGAGCAGCACGCACCACATGCATGAACGCAGCAGGGCCCAGAGCCGCAGTCCAAGCGACAGCCACATGGGCCCCTGCAGCACGGCCCGCACATCGGGCCCTGGCAACCTACGCAGCAATTCCGGACAGGCATCGCGAAATTTTATCTGAAAAAAAAAAGATCTTGTCGTTCAATCAGAGTCAAATACGTACATTCGCCTCTCGCAGGATTCAAATAACATGTCATCGAGATAGCTTTGTACGATTGATTACCATTTAGCAAGCTACAGTCATGTGTAAAGTCTTCGTCTTTGCGTTTGGCTTTTAGGGTCATGGTCATCAATTAAAGCGCTGGGAGCATTCGCTTGTAATGTAAGATTGTAATCCAAGATTCGATTTGGAGCATTACTCGGTTCTCCTCACTCAGTAATGTAATGCTCGAATCTGAAATGATACATTACAGGATAATGCTCGCGGTGATGGAGGAATCAAGCGAATGATTATCACAATAACCCTCTCGGGGTCTTCCTTTCTAAAACCATCGATTTACATCTCTGCCTAAAACTGGAAATAAAACGCTATTATTTATCTCTTCCATAATTCCATTAAGGAAACGTTATAAATACTTACAAAATTTTACTACAAAAGGATAAATTTGTATTTTTTTAGATGTTTTTCTGTGTTGATCTGTGATTACAGCAAATTTTTTTTATGAAATGACGTTTGTCGTCTGAATTTCGAGTTTCAAAATTAGACCATAGTGTTTCTCTTCTAGAAGTAGAAAACTCCTTGGCTGTTATAGTTTTCGCCAGGTGGCTAAATGTAACTTAGGCGGGGCCTACACTACGCGCAGGTGTAGTGTAGGCTCCGCCTAAAGTTACACCAGTTACAATCAGTTTGCACTATATTTATCGAGTTCACGCAAATGATCCATTATTTTTACGCAATAACATTGACGTGAGCAAGACCTGCGCAATACTTATACCAAGAAGGTACATACTTTTGTTAAATCTTTGTTAGTAAATAGTCCAAAACATAGCTTGGTGTGCTTTAAATATAGTATAGATCGTATAGGGTCTTTGGCGGCGATTTGACGATCTAAATTGCACAGAACAAAAGTTGGAGTGAGATTAAATGTTTATTGCAACATATTTTTTATTCCATCGTGTAGGATCAGAATTGCGAAATATGTGCAAGGGTTGATTCAATATTATTACTCAATGTTACTGTAGGTGTAGTGTGCCTTAAACTGAAACAAACATATCGCCCAAATATAATGCAATGCAGAGTGAAATGTAACACGGTGATACGGTGAAACAAATTCGCTTAAAAACCAGGAAATGTAGATCGGAAACTCTGTTTGGCGTGGAATACGGGTGGCTCAGTTTTATACTTTAAAAGGAAAGGAAGTAGGTACCTAAGTTTGTATTGTTATTGTGTAGCAGTAACTAAACTAGCTTATCAAGCTATGCTTCGACTACTTTCGAGAATGCGAACAATTTAATTTCTCTAGATACATCAACATTCAAGCCACACATGAAATTCTCTGAATTTGTTAAACACAAAGTTTCTATGCAACCGAGTTATGATTGCATACTGGCTGTCAGAAATCATAGACTTCTCCGACTTGATCTGTGTTGACATAAAATAAACAAACATACGTCAAATTTAATAAAACAGACTACACTATTTTGGTTTAGTTATAAAATGTAATAAAGCTCAAAAAATTGTAAAAATTGTGAAAACTATTAAAAAACCCACTTTTTAAACATTTTTTCTGAAACTTTTCCACCATGTGTTGCGGAGGTTGTGGATCTTGTGGAGGCTGCGGCGGCTGCGGCGGCTGCGGGGGTTGCTGCGGCGGTTGCGGAGGATGCTGCGGGGGCTGCGGTGGATGTTGCGGCGGTTGCCGAGGCTACTGTGGGGGCGGCCCTTGCTGCTGCGGCTGTCCTTGCAACTGCCAAGTGGCCGGCCTCGCCTACCCCGCCCCCTTCTGTGGCCCCTGTGGTGGTGTATGCAGGGGCCCTTGTGGTCGGCCCTTCGGCACCTACAGCTGGAGATACAGGCCGTGCGGCTGCTGTTAAAGTTTGACGTCAATAGTGGTGTCCCAAATCTGCAGTACTGTAAATAAATGAGTCTGTTTTATCTAGTTTTTTATTACTCATACGTACACTGTGCACTCGGTGCTCGGTCCCCCATCTTCAGCAAGGCTGCTACACTTTAGAGGTTTATTGTAATGACCTTCTTCCTCGTAGATGTCGGAAATTATCCCACGGGAACGTGCCACCGGGACAAAAAAAAGTGAAATATTACTTCTTATAACATCAGCTATCTGCCAGTGAAAGTTCCGTCAAAATCGGTCCAGCCGTTTCGGAGATTAGCCGGAACAAACAGACAAAAAATATAGTTACCTACCTATAGTATAGTTAACTACTTATAGTTACCGTTTATTTGGTTTTCCGTAAACTACGGAAGCTTCTTCATCAGACAAACTGGCAAAACTACTGGAATCTCGGCTGCTGGGGGTAGGCTTTAGTGCTTCCACTTGTTTTCAAGGCATTAGGTAGGTACTAGAGGAAAAGCAAGATAAAATGAATGTATTTCTATTATTAACGTTGCTAAGATTATGATTGTTTAGACTTTAGCCGCTTTACATTTGGTACATGAGGTTACCTGCCTACCGAAAATCTGACAACCAGTCTTACCAAGGGGTATTTCCCAGTAACTGTTGTATGGTCAGATAGGCAGTCGCTCCACGTTAAATACTGACATTCAGCTGCGTCCGGTTAGACTGGAAGCCGACCTCAAAATCGTTTGGAAAAGGCTAGGTTCATGATAATGACATGAGGTACCATCGAGGAAACTAACATCTATATACCGTAAGGACTATTATTGCTTGCAGCGCTCAGCCGCTATAGTAACGCTTGCTAAGAAGATGTGGTGGTTGTGTGCACGGGATTTTGTTTTCAAATTGGTCAGATGTAAGTTTCCTCTGCCCAATACTTCGGGGAAACAAGGCGTGATGTGTCCTTTTTTTTACTAGTTTCTGTTTCAGTTCAAATAAGTGGCTGTCAAAGTGAGAATGCAACTGGTTCTAAAATATTTTCAAGGCTTGTGCTGATTTTCGGCGAAGTCTATTCAGGATTTAACAAAGTGGTAGGGACTAGGGCATTTTTTTAAATACACGACAACAGCAACAGTAATGTAGCCAGTGTCATCTAAACACATCTTAACAACGTGATCTCAGCCTCCACATGATAATTTTGTAGAATTCTAGAGAAACAAGAACAGAAATGTTATCCGATTCCTCGATAGTACCTACAACTGAAGACATTCGGAAGCTAGCACATTTTATAGATATACTCCATTATTAAATGATACTATTAATAAAACTGTGAATTGAACACCTGCAATTTCTCTTGAGCGTCAGGCGTCAAGGCGCGCGAGAATGGAAGTGCGGTCATTTTGTTCACCGTCCACATCAGATACTGGCAACCGGAAGTGCCGAGCGATGTACCCGCGATAAAATATATTTCGTCACTCGACTTCTCTTTTAATGGATTTCTCGCGTATTTAACAGTCATTACGCATTTAATGTTTTTACGTAGAAATCGTAAAGTTTTTTCTTGGATGTCGAAAACTCATAAAAATAAAGTATTCCCGTGATTATGATCACGTAAATCGTTATGAGCTTCGTCTGATATCGACCGGAATCATTCAAGGAATTCATTCTCAGTGATTAATCGAGTTTTCAGAATCGATAAATATGACGCCGATGCCGCAGCATCCGTCGTTAACGTCATAAATATTGTTTAAAGAAAATTACAACATTAGATGTTCGGCCTAGGTATATGCTTGTATAGTCTGGCGGACCCCAGTCCGCCACGACTGCAAAATTGCTTTTCATTCACGAATTTATCCTAGTTCATCCTATTTTATTATCACTGTAAGCTTACATAATCAGCCTATAATCCAACTGCTGGGGTACAGGCCTAGAGTGGACCGTTATCCACCACGCGGGCCAAGTTGGGGATATGTCTTAGAATATATGTTTTTAGGACATGCCGTTTTCGCCACAATATTTCGTTCACAATATTGAGAGCAATGGAGATGAAATAATTTACACCAAGTAAAGCGTCTGTCTGGGTTTGAACCTACCTACTCGTAATTCACTGCCGTTTCCACTGAGCCACCACTGCTCACTAACTATAGCTTACATTGTAAGCTTGCTGAAAATTATTTCCATATGTACAGTAAGTACTATAAGCCGGCCTTAAACTTGCAACTGCCAGCTACATACTTACAATGACCCTTCCATTCGGTGGCAAACAATTGTGGGTATTCACAGGCTTTAGGTGATAGGTTATGCCCACAGAGTACAATATTAAATAGTTATGCCCAAATCACTAGACAATGGATAATGTAGTTGGTAGCTAGGGTTGCCAACCATACTTTATCAAAACGTATCCTACTTTATTTTTGGTATTTTTATACTTTTGCATACAAATAAAGTATGTGAAAATGCTTTATTTCCAACCTTTACTGTGATGCGTAAAACTAAATTCTAATTATGAGTACTTAACTATTAAACGGATGACGAAACGATTTATAATTACGGAACGAAATGTTAGATGTCAGATGTGATGTCAATGTAACAGGGTAACAGGACAGGACAAAGACTTGTACCAAATGTAAAAATTATTTCTTACGTACTATCTATTCCCACCACTTCAGCTTTCACTGAAAGAGTTTTTTCAGTAATGAATCTAAAATGGCGAGAAGAGAGAAAAAGAGCGTCAATAAATTTAATTAAAAACGAATTATTTATTTATTTAAATTTAAATTTTGATTTTCAAACAAGCTTTAAATTTTTTAAACATGGCAAAAAATTGTTAGCATGTACTAAAAGCACACAAAAATACATTTTTAAGGCAATAAAAACATGAAATTTGCAAAATACTTTTTTTTTCTTCCAAATACTTTTTTTCCTAATCAAACCATTTTATACGTTTTTACTTTGTCAAAAAAAGTTGGCAACCCTATTGGTAGCTAAAGTTCAGTAAGTAGGTGCCTACCTATTGTTCATTTGTCAGACTTTATGTAGGTTTGTAGAATAGGGGCCAAAGTCCTGGAAGTAATTAATTCAGTTTTCCCAATGACAACGCCGCACGTTCGCACTGTTCATTGTGTTTCACACTATTTCTACTAAACCGCGTGTCCGCGCGGTCTTTGACCTGTTTCGGCGAATCCGCAACTTTTACCTATTATCTACAAAAGACAATACCATTTTATGTTGAGCTCTCGTTTATTGATTACATAATATTATCGTAGGTCAGGATACAGCGGGTTTTTTATGGATGCGGGTACCGTTTTCACAGAATGCCGTGGGCGAGGGGTCGTGTTCCACGAACGTCGCCCTCATACAGTGTCTCGGTTTATTTTTGTACATTTCTAATAACCGTGACAGTTTGGGTCTCATGTGGTAGGTCGGCAATCAATCTTCAAATTCTTGGGTAGGGCGTGGTCTATTCTTATGTAGATGTGTCACTTTTGCTTGTCTTTGAGGACTAACTTTTAATCTTCTGTGCAGATACAGCTGTGCATTGTCTGTTATAAAAGAACGATTAACATGAATGATGCCTGTCTAATCTTGGTTCGTCAATCGAAATTACGAGCCCTGGTGGAAATGATGCAGACGCTTTGGAGAAAACATGTGTAATTATGATGTTCACGAATTGGTAGGAAGTAGTTTGTCTGACTGTGCTTCAATGAACATCGACATAGCGTCATAGCGATAGATTGCAGAAATTGAAGGCAAGCCCATCATTGGACGATGTATGGCATGTTGTCACTCTGCATCAGTAAGGTCTGTGAATTTTGTGAGCTCTGCGGGACGACCTGTTGTTTTTGTTGAGGGTTGGGTGGCTTATCACAACAGGCAACACGGCACCGGACAACAACAGCATCCCTGCACGTAGGACGGCAGGAAACACTTTATCTTGGGTTGGTTTTGGCCACACTGACATCCACCTGCACACTCCGCAAAAGTTTTATGCTCAAAGTTCTTGTACCTTAGTAACTGGGGTGTCATAATGATTAAAAATATGGTTGTTTGTTGTTTTTGTGTATTTTTTCGTCGCCCCAGGCTATTGGATTGAATTTGCGTTGTGAGTTGGGAAGTTTGACGTGTTATGTGACATTTATGGTCTTTTCTTCTTTGGATGTCTTTTGGGCATAGATAAAACACTGGAACTTTTGGGTTCGCCTTAATGACGCATGGAATTTGGCTTTTTAACATCTACACAAACCTTCATATTTGTAATATAATACAGTTAAAGAGTTTGTTTGCTTGAACGCGCTAATCTCTGGGAATACCAATCGTCAGATTTGGAAAATTCTTTATTTATGTGATATTCACATTCAATATAAAGTCTATAGGATTTTTAACATCACGCTACAACGCTTAGAAGCATAGCAAAATTAAAAAAAGTCGGAACAACGCTAGTAGTAAACGAAGTTAGCGCAGGCGGGTGATGGGATACGACGCGACGGCGACGGGTCGTGTCCAAAATGTCACGCGCCTTGTCGGGTCCAAAACGTCACGCGAACGAAGTTGCGGGCAGAAGTGGTCGCCCACTGGTTGAAATTCGACCAATAATCAGAAAAAAGTAATCGCTTTCTGCACTCCTCTATACCGTGCCCATACTCCTCCGTCCGCGTAATTCTCATAAAAAGGAGTAGGTACCTACCTAGTTATTGCTTCACGTATTAATAAACAGACAGATGAATTAAAATAATGCTGTCTTTCAAATTATAAGTGGAACAAACTTTACGACTCCAACACAAAGTATCTTTTTCATTACCAATGAACGAACTTAGGAAAATAATGGTCTTGAAATAACACGAATATCTCAGCATGAAATTAGTAAGTAGGTACGTATGATTTTGACTCATGCTTATTTTCTTTTTTATATACTTAACACAAGCCTGCTTAGCACAAGCACCGATTTGGCGACAGAAGAATAGACATGACTATTAACTAAATGATGTACAACGGTAGAAGAATAACAGTTATGCGTTCTAAACGACTCATGATTTATTAAATAATCGTATATAGGTACTTTGTGGCCGTCAAGTATAAAGTTTGTTGTCAGTGTGATTTTGACAGTTCGGGAAGAAATATCCTTCTGAAATAGTCTACAATTATAAGGACCTAGACAAAGATCGTTAGAAACTAAAGACAAAATTACAGATTTTAAAAGGATATCTACGGTGCGATGTCAAAAATGAAGAAACGAAATATCACTTTGTATTGAAAAAGCTCTGTCTATTCTTCATAGACATAGAAAACGTCACGCTAAGCCTGCTGTACATATTATTATTTTAAGACCAGTAGTTTTTAAATTAATTACAATTTCAATAAATAATCTACACGTACGTATGTTTAATTATGTCTGATATGATTATTCCGCAAGTGCTGACGTCCTGGGTTCCTAGTTTGGGTAGTGTTATGGGATTTTTCTATCAGGAATTTCTCCGTAGCAGCTCCGTGACAGGGGCACAAAATCCGTAATCTCGGTCGAAGTTACGAGCGTTTCCTACTCCGTATCACTTACGGACCTATGATTAGTTTAGGGCCCAATCTAAGAATGAATTACTACACGATTTGACAGCTCCCTATATGGTTTTACCCGTCCAAAAGTTAATTAATCAGCTGTAGGAGTTACTTTGAAGTGTCGAAGTATTGTCGGACGGGCCCGTATTTTCGTTGACGGAGTTAGAGAGTAGCCCCCAGGTTTTGAGCCCGTTTGATGGCAATATGTAAGTGGCCCCATATCGTATTCCATGAGACTTGCTTATCGTAACTGGCAAAATGTGGGAGTATAAATAGGTACCTACACATGGGCCTAACTTTGATATTACAGGCGTGATGTTTTGTAACATAACATTGTGTGTGTTACGTACCGTAGATAGGTATTATTACCTACCGCATTTAATCTTAGGAATTTTGGATAGTTTTTAAACATTAGATTAGTTAGAACCCCCAACTAGTACTCAAGCATTTGTGAGTAGTAGGAAGGGTTTGATTTGATTAAGTTGCCGGCTTGCTTACTGCCGATTCGCTATGCAATCCAATTGGTCTACGAAAGGCGATAGTGGAGCAGCGCTTTCGCGCATTTTTTCACTTAATCTTTCACGAACTACACGAGACTCCCACTAAAACCCTTTTTTCTAATACGAAATGGTCCTTCTGTGATTTTGTGCTACAACCCCATCAAGACACGAACAATAACCTTAACCAACACCTGTGGAAATAAATGTGCAGTGAAGTTTAGCTGAATTTAGGACTACTGGACGATGAGATGATGGCAGGAGTTCGCAGGTAGGTTTTCTTTTCAAATCCACAACTTTACCACACAGTGTGTTTGACTCATTTCACGAAGTTTAATATTAAAAAACCTTATTAATGTATAATATTCCAGTAGAAGATAATGAATGTGCAAAGAGCAGGTCAATCAGGATGATCTTAAATGAGTGTAACTGACTACACACATTGTGGTTGTCCTAACGTCGCATCTTTTGTCTGGGTCTAAAGTCTGGGTCTAAGGTCCTATATGAAAACCAAACATTAACAAAAAATCTAATTAGTTTTTATTACAAAAGTTACAAAACAGCACAGTCTCGCGGTATTAACAGCAACAGTATCGCCGTTCGGCGCTATGGCAGTTGCAGCAAGGTCCCGTGGGGCAGCAGCAGCATCCCTGCACACAGGGCGCACAGCAGCACCTTGTCATGGGCGGGTCACATCCCCCCGGACACCTCGCAAACGTTCCATGTTCGAAGTTCCTATAGCATCCATGCTGGTACGGCATTTTTATTATAAAATTGTTGTTTGTGGTTTTTTAATTTTAGATTTTCGTTTTTTTACGTTTTTTTGTATTTTTTTCGTTGCAGCTGATTGTAGACTGAGAAGTTTGACGTCTTGTGACATTTGTGTTGTCTTTTTTGGATGACGTTTTTCACCGGCCAGTGCGATTGGGTTCTGGGTTCGTTATAATGTCGTCTTGCATGTAAGAAAGAAGAAAAATAAAATACACTCATTGATTATAACTATTATGATAGTACATGTATTACAAATTGTAAGGCTATTAAAGTTCCTTTGGCGCGTGACCAAAATTGGAAGTAACCCCGCCATTTTGTTTTGTAAATAAGTAGCTACCTAACATTTCTGTGACGATTTCACAAATGACCTAAAACGCCCCTCTGTCGTATTTAGGTATTCCTAGTGCACACACCAGTCTCTCACAAACTCGTGTCACATCGTTTTTTAAGCTTGACTTTATTAATATGAAACTATTGTTTTTGAAGAGAAAATAAAGGTAGTCTGGGTATGTACCTAAGGTTCTAAAAAATACATTGGCCGCCCATAGTACTGGCAATGTTGGCATTGACAAGGATGGCAGCATTTAAAAAAAACTGCGGCCTACTCTCTAAGTCCGTCAAGGAAGATACACGTCCGAAAGTAATTTGATTATTCGGTTTTTTTTTGTTTTTTTTAAAACGTTGCCCCACACTAGGAATTTCTCCTGTATTGTGGGTGCGTTCACAAACATACACAAATATTAAAAAACATACATTAAACATACACTCACATACACAAATAGCCAGACCCGGAACAACTACTTGTAGGTCATACCAATATTTGTTCCGTGCGGGAATTGAGCCCGCGACACGCAGCGCAGCAGTCAATCGCATAACCGCTGCGCCAACCGTGCCGTCGAATGAACCCTAGATACTCCCGATTTATTAACTTATTGAGAAAACACTTCCGAGGAATGCCAACTGTCAAATTGTGCTGCCGTTTATTCTTAGTTCGAGACCCGAGATAATCTAATGTCCATAGGTGATACGAAGTTGAAGGCGCCCAAAACTTCGGCTGAAACTATGTAGGGTTTCGAGTACTCTCTAAGCCCTTAGCGGTGGAAGCTCCTGGGTAGATCGTGAAAATCATATTTTCTTACGTTTATTGCAATCAAAATCAAAATCAAAAGTCATTTATTCAAACTAGGCTGAGAGTCAGCTCTTTTTGAACGTCAAAATTACATAAGACAGTCCCCCAAAACGCCCGCCCTTCACCACTTCCTAGTGCTTTAGCTGGGAAGAAGAAGTGGCGCAACAAACTCCCCAGCAGCACAGCTGTCTGTTAAGTTACAAGAACTTGATTCTACACAATAGTAGGTAATTAACATTACGAAACACAAAAAACATTAAATTTGCCATATGTCAGCTAGCACAGGCTTATATACCAACAAAACATTGAAAACATAGTATAGGCAAATAAAATAAACCAATACATGAACTAATATAATTATATAACCTGTCGCTGTCAGTAGTCAAGCTAATACTGGTGACCAATTTGCAGACCAGTGTCAAACTGCATGTTAAACAAAATATTATTCGCGTTTGACTGTAATGACCGTGAAACAGTAATACAACAGGTGCGTGCAACAGGAGAACGCAGCATTATGATAAATATGTGGCTGCATGGCTGCCGATGGGGTCAGCGAAATGTTCGTTCGCGAAGGCCGCATGAACAGGGAAAAGTGCATCAATGTGCTAGAATGATAGACAACAAAGCTAGTTTTATTTTTCATCTCAAATGTGTGTAATGCAATCATTTGTAGTCCCTAATGCCAATATTTCCTCTTCGGGACCCGCTTGAACTTTCCAAACTGTTTACAACGCAGAGACTATTACCAACAGAGTAGTGCGTCAGTTTATCCGCTTGACCAACGTAGAAAGTGGTGTCATGAGTGAGGCCATTTATATCTAATGGTGTATCCACACGTTTGCCACTTGCCACAAACTACAAACCTATACAAACGCTTGGATAAATTGGGTGATCCAAATAGCGATATCCACACGCTTGCGTGTGAGCTAATGTGTTTGGAGGAAGCAAGCATGACGGACGTCAAGCTTTTGTCGGCTATAACGTTTGGTTTAACCTATAAGAAAATTATAAACGGAAAATTCGGCAAAGAAGATGGTGGATGATAAAAATTCATAGAAGCCGTACATGGTAGGTTTTTTTTCGTTAGGTATTCATCAATTTTCTACAGTGTAATTGAATTCATAGTTTGTGTTCAGTTTTAATATTTCAATGGGCTGTATTATTTTATTTGTGCATTGAGTAGCTATAAAAATCTTTCTAATCCTTTATCATAAATATGATACCTATTTATTTATTTTTTTGTTGTAGAGAAAAAATCATGAACATCTGTATGAACGGTCTGGACCGTTTGATAACTTCTGCCGTATGACCTATGTTGATTTTGATTTTTTTCTAATCAAAATTGTGTTACCAGTGCGCAAGCAATACTAACAACACAAAAACGTGTAGATGGATCCCAAGCGATTGCCGCAAACTTCTTTGATTTGGGCGTCAAAAACCGACACTCGATCGTATCGGTCGCAAACGCTTGCAGGTCTACACAAGCCAAGGCAAACGCTCTATCTACACGTTTGAATTTGTGATGATAAATGTCGAGGTTTGGCAAGCGTGTGGAGCCGGCATAAAAAACAGATGAGTGAGACGTAGGAATAAGATGAACTAAATCGATCGACATCCAAAAAGATCAGCAAAGATTTATTGATTTACCAAAGATGACATGATAAAAAACTACACACACCGGCCGAAGAGATTTTTAATGACAGTTGTTTGAAAATCGAATGCTCTCCGCATCGCACTGTCAATGTCATCATTCAAACAGAAGGAATCTGAATGACCTACCGCTTCTCTCGGACACGTAAAAATCTGTCAAAATTTTCCCGGGAATTTATTATCTAGGCAAAAATAGATTTTCCTAAACGTTTTCCACGATGCCAGTCTACTACGGTGGATTCGTCGGCGGACCTCACAGCGGCGGCTACTGCCTGTATTCGTGTGGTTGCAGCCCCTCCACCGGGGGCTGCGGACCGTGTGGCCCCTTGCCGGGACCTTGCTGCGGACTTTCCTGCTAGTCAGGTGATTATTTTGTTAAATCAATCAACAATCAACTCAGCCTATCGCAGTCCACTATTGAACATAGGTCTCTCCCAGGCTGCGCCACAACGCCATGTTCTCCGCTTTCCGCATCTAGTCTGTCACCTTTTACCTCTAAAAGGTGAAAGGTGACTGACTACTACGTGTTTTATTTGGCAGTTGCTCCATGTAAAATACTGGTATTCAGCTGAATATGGTTAAATTCAAAGTTAACCTTTACCTGCCTAGCCTTTTTCCAACTATGTTGGAAGTCTAGGCTTGGGTCTAACATAGGTATACAGAAAAAAAGATTTGTCTAAGCAGATGGTCTGAAATGGTTACCTTCATATAATCTCCATAAAACTTTGAGAAACTTGAGGGAAGCCGGCGCGGCGCCAAGGGGGCGACTTATATATATATATGCGATAGAATAGAAACAAACTCACGCTTTCTTCCTTCCCATGAGGTAGGCAAAAACTGCAGAGCGCCCGCGCCACCTGCTATGATCCTTACATACTCCCTTTGCCTCATTTACCTTCATACATCTGGTCATACACGGCGAGTACTACTCACGTGACCCTTCTGAACATCACCAATAAGGTCACTCTGTCCTCCTAAGGCGTTCTTCCTCCTGGAGTTTCCACTCTCATCTGTCTTGTAAAAACTTTTTGTTAGTCGCCCTTCATTTAAGAACCCAATCGAACCAAATTGCATGGTAGTAGAAAATTTTGTTTTTATATAATCAACTATTTGTTGCAGCTACCAGCAGACTGGCTAAGCGAAACCTGTGTGTTGAAGGAGAACGTGCAGTTAGTGGTGTCCCTGCTGATATTCACGCTGCTGTCGGCTATCGGTCTGCTCGGCTTCCTATCAGAGTACAGTGTTGTCAAATCACACGTGCATAATATTGTTAAATAAAAGTTATGAAAAGTAAATCTTGTTTTTTAAGTTGTGAGGTAGGTGTTTTTCACCTGTAATGAATCGTGTCAGTAGACTTTCCTCTTTACATCGGTTACATTGCTGTTGGTCAGTGGGGCCAGGGTGCAGAGTGCGGAGTGATCGAAAGGTTGCGTTGCTGTGGGCAGTGGGGCCAGGGGTGCAGGGTGCGGAGTGATCGAGGGTGCCTACTAGCGATGTGGCGAATACGGCTTGACCCGAGTCAGACTCGATCCCTGCTTTGGACTCGCCTACTCGAATACCAATTTATTTTGATTCGAGTACGCCGGTCTCGAATCCGGTACTCGAGTCAGGAAGAATCGATCTTGAACTCGCTCACTCGATTCTATTATGCGAGTCCCAACTGACTCGAGTCTAGTATTCGTGTAAGGGTGCGTACAGACCTGGCCAATGAGCCGTGAATGCGCCACTCGCGAGCCGCTTGCGAACTGCGCGCGTGTTGCTCGCGTGCGGTTACAGCCTACGTTTGGTGGGTCGCCCTAGTGCAACTCGGGCAAGGCTTGTGGGGCGCGCGAGCAGCGCGTCATACTCGAGCGCCCAGCACACGCGCCCCACTTAGGCCGGGACTCCACCAAAGCGGAGACGAGACGAGCGGAGAGGAGATGTTTTTTAAACAACCAATAGAATTGAGTTATTGACACGTCTCCTCTCCGCTCAGCTTCAGTGGAGATCGCTGTGCGGAGATGTGTAATATTTGTATGTCGCGATGGAAGCGGAGATGTGAGCTGTGCGCGGACGACGCGCAGTGGAGACGAGAGATGTGAGCGGCGTGCAGTGAGCGATGTCACCCTCCCCCCTCTCGCCCGCTAGCAACCCGCAGAACCCCGCGCGCGCGCCGGCCGGCCGGCCATCTTGCTAGTACCGTGCACGCGAGCACACGCTTTTATCGTGAATAATTCGTGCAGTTTGTATTTTTCAACGTAAACAATTAGTTAATTTAAATAAAACGTAATGGATGAACAATTTATTGAATCAGTAAAAAAATATCCATGTCTATGGAACACATCAATAGATACCTATAAACTTACTGACGTCAAAGATGCAGCTTGGGAGAACGTTTTGAAAGAAACTCAATTATCTGACGGTAAGTGCAATTTATTATACTAAGTATTTCGTTCAAGTAATATTGTAATACGAGTGTCTTGCCATGGAACGGCGCCCTCGTTGTTGAAATAACTACAGAATTTTTCTCGAACTTGATAGGCATCCATATTGTCATTCGATAATAGATTTTCCACGTTTGTGTCGTTAAACATAGTCGTGGCCAAACCCGTTTCATTATTATCTAGATAGCCAGGCATCTTGTCAATTAAAAAGTTGTGTAGAACACACGTTGCTTTTATCACTTTTTCCACTGTTTCTATTTTACATTCAAATTCTTTACGGTATACGTACCATTTCCGTGATAATACACCAAATGTAGCTTCCACAATACGACGAGCTCTTGAAAGTCTATAATTGTATAATTGTATGTTCGTTTTTCGTTATTTAAATTATCGCGTGGATATGGTCTCATTAAGTTAGGCATCAAAGGGAATGCTTCGTCTCCAATAAAAACAAACGGTACAGGTTCTCCATTTTGGTACAAGGGTTGTGGCTGTGGTAGATTTAGTCTGTTTTCTCTCAAACGAATTCCGAATATACTATCAGCAAAAATACCACCATCGCTGAACCTTCCCATTGAACCTATATCTACCATAATTATTCTTCGGGTAGCGTCGGCTACGCACATCATTACAGTTGAAAACCTGTGTTTATAACAGTAATATGAGGACCCAGATTTTGGGGGTGCAAACATGTACACATGCTTGCCATCAATGGCCCCGACGCAGTTTTTGAATTGCCAGATTTCTTCAAATTGCTTTGAAATTTTTTTCCAATCATTTTCATTAAGTTCTGGCATAACCAAAGGTTGTAATACTGTCCACAAGGCATCGCAGACATCTTCTATAATTCTTGGAACAGTCGATTTTCCAATCCTAAAATTTTCAGCTATTTGTGAAAATTTTGAACCAGTCGCCAAATACCTGTGATAATTATAATATAGATTTATATTTGTGTCGTGGTTTCAGTTAGAATAGAAGGGTCATTTCAAAATAATATCTTAATCAGTGTCGTGTTGTTTCCGGAACTATAAAAGATTAGGCATTACTGAAATTATGTATTTACAGAATTTTCACTCGTTCAAAAGTTATAGCCATTTTTAAATAATAGAAAATAAACAATTAAAAGTCTAAGATTCACACGAGCACAACACATTGAAATCAAACAAATAAAATGGATTTATCACTCGTTATTTATTAACATTTCAAATTTCGACGCCGCCGTCTGCCGCGACCACGTACGAGAGATACAATCCGTTTTGTATGTTTGATTTCAGATATTTTTATTTATAAATTGGTTTCCCTTGAAACTCTGGTATTTTTTAAATATTTATAATGGTTATAAATTCTGCATGAGTGATAATGCGGTAAGTATATTTTGACTATGGCAATGTCAACATTTAATATTTATAATGATTTCAATTATTTTTATTTCAGTAAAAACGGCTAAATCTAAGTGGAAAAAGTTGAGAGACAGCCACCGGGACGCATTAAAAAGGAAGAATGCCACTAGAAGTGGACAGAGTGGTAAACAAATTCGTGAATGGAAATATGAGAAGGTAATGGAATTTTTGATACCATATATGACGAATAGAAACAGGACTACAAATTATACCTCACAAACAAATATAAATGAACAGGAAACAAATTCATTGGAAAGTAATGTAACCGATGAGTTTTTTGAAACATCAAGCAATCATACAAGAAGCACTCCAGAAGATCGTCCATCTGTACAACATTCGCCGTCACCGACATCAAGCGTCTCAGCCTCGACATGCAGAAATGCAACAAGAAAATCGGATGAAATAAGTAATTTACTTATACAGCACCATGCAAACCGTGAAAGAATACGCCAAGAAAAACTAGAAATACAATCATTGATAGCGAAAAATAATACCCTTGACGAAATGGACACTTTTTTTCTGTCGATATCAAAAAGTGTAAAAAAACTTTCTCAATATATGCAGCTTCAGGCTAAACGTAAAATTTTCAATGTTCTTTTAGAATTGGAAGAACTTGAGCTACAAAACACATGGTATAACACAAATGAAAATAATTGGTATTCCCCCGGTTACACTTCAGCACCGGGTCCAAGTTCGACACCGGGTCCTAGCTCAACACAGGCACCGGTTCTTACATCAACACAGGCCGGTGGTCCTAACTCAACACAGGCACCGGTTCCTAGCTCAACACAAACACCGGGTCCAAGTTCGACACAGGCACCTGTTCCAAGCTTGGAAGATACGCACATGACCGATGAACAGATAGAAGAAGCATTCAGAAACGAAGAAGACACATATGATAATTTGTAACTATATGGAAAAGAAAGCAATATGGCTCATGTGATTTACTGTTATAATTTTTTTGTACGTTATGTTTCTAATATAACCTTACGTTTTTTTTGCTACTCCCAGAACGGCAGTTGATTTTTTTGTTTTCTTTATGAATAAATAAGATAATATAAAAATATATTTGGTTTTTACATAATATGCATCACTCCAGTCTCCCGGAGGGGTAGAAAGAGACAACGGATCTCGATTTCTCGTAATCCTTACATACCTCAGTTTACATAATATTTTTCATGTATTCTCGTACTTCTTGATTCTCGTTTTGAGTACTTCTCACTTAGCCCTTTTACACAAAAAAAAACAAACACTCAAAAAAGACTGATCACATTCAAACGCAGATAACACACATAAACACAAACACACATTAACAAAAAAATAATTAGGTAGGTACTTACTTCAAACATACTGCTAGCCGCTCTTGGGTGCAGATAGATCTCCTGTAGTTAGTATCTTGCTTAAATATATGCGGTTTAATTAAGTTATGTAGTTCATAGAATATATTCCTCGGTAGTCTGTAGGACTTGGTAAAACTTTCATCATCTAACTCATTAAACAGAGTAAAAAATTCTCCATGACTGGTATGGTAATACAAGTGACTTCTTTTCCAAAACCGATGTTTTCTTTTGTTTAGGTAGTATAAAGCTATCAATTCTGCCTCTTCAGACTGTAGTTCTTCTTCAAGTAAAAGAAGATACTTTTTTTGTAATAATAGCGACATCGTCTACCTTTCGTGTCAGAATGCGTACTGAGCACTCAACGCCTCGCACCCGAGCTGAAAAACATCTCTTCTCGCACAGCACACAGCACACCGCACACATCTCCGCTTTGGTGGAGTCCCGCGAGCTGAAAAACATCTCTTCTCGCACAGCACACAGCACACCGCACACATCTCCGCTTTGGTGGAGTCCCGGCCTTAAGCCTTGCCCGAGTTACACTAGAGCGGCCGCACTCGATCAAGACGCGCGCAATTTGCAAGCGGCTCGCGAGTGGTGCATTCGCCAGGTATGTACGCACCCTTACACGGGTGTGCGGACGGCGCAGGGGCTGCAGCGCAGTTCGCACGCGGCTCGCAAGCGGTTACAGCCTACGTTTGGTGCGCCGCTCTAGTGCAATTCCGGCAAGGCTTAAACTGGGTCCAGACGACGCGTAATGTAATGTATCGCGCTCCTTGTGCGCACATAACTTCTCGCATTTGAACTAAATATGCACGCGCGCAGTTCGCAAGCGGCACACGAGCGGCGCATTCGCCAGGTCAGTGCACACCCTAAAACTGGTAACGGACTCGAGTTCTAGACTCGAGTCAATACCAAGCATAGAACTCGAGTAGGTACTGGGCTCGAATCGCGGAATCGAGATGATTCAAATACCGTTTCAACAGACTCGACTCGATTCACCAAAATAGCGACTTGGCACATCACTAGTGCCTACATAGTTTAGTGCGGATTCGCGGGAACGCATGTCCGCAAAATCCACACAGCCTTTTCCACGATCTATCGTGTCCGTTTCGATTGCTCGGCCACAAAGTCGTAGAAGATAAACGACTACGTCAACATTACGAAGGAATTTGTAAAACACTAAAAGTGAAAATCGCAAATTCGTAGATCCAATATTCAGAAAGTTGTAAAGGTTTAACCATGGCCGCGCGGTCGAAACACGGAGAACCGCGCGGCCACGCAGTTCTCTAAAACGGAGCTTAGTAGAGGTCCCATTCTTTTTGCTAACCACTGATACGATTTCGCAGAAAATGTAGATAATATGAATAAAGTCCTCATATTTAGACTTCACGATCTACAGAACTTAAATGCTATGGCCGCGCGGTTGAAACACGGAGAACCGCGCGGCCACGCAGTTCTCTAAAACGGAGCTTAGTACAGGTCCCATTCTTTTTGCTAACCACTGATACGATTTCGAAGAAAATGTAGACAGTATGGATATAGTCCTCATGTTAGGACTTCACGACTTACAGAACTTAAAACCTGTAATGCATGTTAGAAGAAGGGTGACCAAGATTTATGGTGCGTCAATCAGCACTGCAGTATTGCAGTAGTGCAATGGACCTCATCAATCGTTTTTCATTAGGCGTGATCGAGGTCAAGAGCAGGCACTTTTAGTATTAAAAAAAAAATTACACACGTTTTTGCAAATGCAATACGCATTTGTATTTCAGTGTGCTTGCTTTGCGGGTAAGCCATAGATATCCGATCGATATCCGTGGGGTAAGCCGTTTTAAATTACCTCCCAAAAATGTCTTGTGCACGTGCGTTTGTTTGTCTCCATTCTTGCACTCTGAGCCAGACGAATCGACACCCAAAACAAAGCAAAAGACTGGAGTGGGGTGCGGGTTGCGTCATTTAAACACATATTATCTGTGCTGCTGGTCATTATCAAAGAACGAAACATACCAAACTGTAAGTATTCAAAATGTCTCAAAATGTTTATCAAAGATCAATTTTGGTTCCTTCTCACACTATGCACACTAAGGTTTAAGATGTCATATCAATACAAACTCTTTAAAATTGTAAAGCGTCAATTATAGCAAAAAGGCTATTTACCACTTTTTGGTGTTATTTTATTTTATTTATTTTATTTTATTTTATTTTATTCGGGAAACTTACAGCTAACATAAACGATGTTATTAAACAATATGAAACTGAAGGCCATTTACAAGTTTCCACTGATAAACACTTAACTTAAACAACAACAAAAAAGGTCGGTAGGTACAAAATAACTACTTATGACTTAGGAAATAAATAATACACTCTTAACTAATACAAATAAAGAAAAAAAAAAACATACAGAGCAAACAATTACTTTTCCTTAAAGAAGCTTTTTATCAACAGATGCTTAAGCTGAGAGGCACTGGTATTGAATATATCCAGATCATGTTCAAAAGACAGCTTATTAAAACTTCTGCTCGCACGGATTAAAAAGGAATTCTGCCTGTACGCGGACCTGGAATGAGGGACATGCAACAAGCTAGGTTTGCGAAACATTTTGCAGTGTGTGACTAATCCTAAGCTGCCTAACAGTTCAGGGCAATCTACAGTACCATTTGCAATTTTAAACAAGTACGACATATCTGCAATGCGTCTGCGCTCATGAAGTGGTAAGATGTGAAACCTCTTACATCGCGTTATGTAATTCGAAGAATACAAATTCATTTATTAACTAACTCCTTTAATAAATGTATTTTTTTCTCAAAAAGTTTTTATTTTCATTAGATTGTGACATTAATTTGTTAATTTTTTTTTTTATGCTGCCTAAATAGTATTCGATCCTCTTGAGAATCTCTTTTATATTTCAATTAAGAAAAAACAATCTTTGTCCTGTCAATTTTTCGCGACCGACCGAACGATCTCATGAAAAAGTAATGTGCAACCAATATAATAATGTACTCTGTGTGTGCAACCAATTCTCAATTCTTTATTGCATTCCATAAAGTGTTACAAATTGGTGGTCTTAAGATGGCATTAATTATGTAGGTACCCTGTCGGGCAAATCACAGTTTAGTAGGAGAGAGGACGAAGTGCGCTAGGTATTTGAATGCGATTCAATATGTTGTTAATACCTAGTTCATAAAATTATTTGTTTATTGTTATTTGTGTTTTATTAAATGCTTTTTCGATACTTAATTTATTTTTACCCAACTGCCAAAAAAACATACACAACACTTGTTGTGTATGTTTTTTTGAATAAATATTGCATTATCTTTTTAGTATTCATTTACTTACTTAAACAGGATAAGTTTTTATTCAGTGCGCAAACTGTAACCATGAACTCAGCATATCATTCTAAACCCCCAACGCAGAAATTTTTCCACGGTTATACAAAAAAAATCAGCTGTTTCATAGAAAAGTGCAATATTTACGTGGTTAAATGTAAGGAACAGCTGATATTTTTTGTATAACCGACGAAACTCGTGATTTTAGATGTCTGTGAAAAAATATCTAAGCTTGCATTATGATTTCAATCAATACAACGTAGGTAGGTACCTTATGCTTGTTAAATTATAATTGTAGTTACAATTATGAAAACGAACTGTGATTGTTAAAATATGTGATAAAAAAATATATTTTAATAAAACTCTGTCTATTAATACGTAATTTTATGTTTAAAAATGTTGGTGTTGTTGTCGTTGTTTAGTTTTAAATTATGAGTTTTGTTGTTTTTGTTTAATTTTAGGTTTTAGCTTTGAAAGAAGCTACATTTATTTGGCTTATTTATATTTTCCCTATCACCTTTTTTTAGTTTAAGTACGTATCGGTGCCAGAGCTGAGATCAGTGATAACGATATCGCATACAGTATCGCAATGTGAAAGCATTCTGAAATCAGAAAAAAATATTCTATTAAAATTCAACTTTCACTTCAACTCTGATACCTACACTATATGTACTTAATAATATATATAAATATAACAAAATAATTGTATACAAATCTTATGTGGCTGCATATGTACTTAATTCACATTAATATAAAAAAGTGTATGATTACATAAGTGTTTTTTTAAGCAAAATTTTAAAATTCGTATTTATGACTACGGTGTTAATTATTTCGTATAAGCCCTTCACCCAATAAACCACACCTATTCCCTCATTTTAATAATAGGTAATTACGTGATATAAAAACGACGCTTTTGGAAATGTCTCTTGACGCACCATAAATCTTGGTCACCCTTCTTCTAATATGCATTACAAGTTATAAGTTCTGTAGGTCGTGAAGTCTTAACATGAGGACTATATCCATACTGTCTACATTTTCTTCGAAATCGTATCAGTCGTTAGCAAAAAGAATGGGACCTCTACTAAGCTCCGTTTTAGAGAACTGCGTGGCCGCGCGGTTCTCCGTGTTTCAACCGCGCGGCCATAGCATTTAAGTTCTATAGATCGTGAAGTCTAAACATGAGGCCTTTATTCATATTGTCTACGTTTTCTTCGAAATCGTATCAGTGATTAGCAAAAAGAAAGGGACCTCTACTAAGCTCCGTTTTAGAGAACTGCGTGGCCGCGCGGTTCTCCGTGTTTCAACCGCGCGGCCATAGCATTTAAGTTCTGTAGGTCGTGAAATCTAAATATGAGGACTTTATTCATATTATCTACATTTTCTTCGAAATCGTATCAGTGGTTAGCAAAAAGAATGAGACCTCTACTGAGCTCCGTTTTAGAGAACTGCGTGGCCGCGCGGTTCTCCATGTTTCGACCGCGCGGCCATGGTTAAACCTTTACAACTTTCTGAATATTGGATCTACGAATTTGCGACTTTCACTTTTAGTGTTTTACAAATTCCTTCGTAATGTTGACGTAGTCGTTTATCTTCTACGACTTTGTGGCCGAGCAATCGAAACGGACACGATCTATCTAGGGCTGATAAACTAAAACCTGTGCGAATAGAGTGCGTACAGAATGATCAGAGTGCATGCGAAGCGGTGTCAGTAGAACTAGCTCTTTATACCGGTTGTGTTCCTGAACGCTCAGCGGGGCCAGCTCCAAATTGCGTACCGAATTTGCGTACAGACTGACCGATGGTGCGAAGTGATTGTGAGTGCACACAGCGCTGCAGAGTGCGGAGTGACAGAATGCGAATTCCACTCCAAAAAATCCACCCACCCTATAAAAATACCGTCTATCCAACTACGCCTTGAGTGGCCGAGAGTGCGTGCGCAGCACCAGCAGAGTGACCGAGAGTGCGTGCGCAGCAGCAGCAGCAGAGTGACCGAGAGTGCGTGCGCAGCACCAGCAGAGTGACCGAGAGTGCGTGCGCAGCACCAGCAGAGTGACCGAGAGTGCGTGCGCAGCACCAGCAGAGTGACCGAGAGTGCGTGCGCAGCACCAGCAGAGTGACCGAGAGTGCGTGCGCAGCAGCAGCAGAGTGACCGAGAGTGCGTGCGCAGCAGCAGCAGAGTGACCGAGAGTGCGTGCGCAGCAGCAGCAGAGTGACCGAGAGTGCGTGCGCAGCAGCAGCAGAGTGACCGAGAGTGCGTGCGCAGCAGCAGCAGAGTGACCGAGAGGGCGTGCGCAGCAGCAGCAGAGTGACCGAGAGTGCGTGCGCAGCAGCAGCAGAGTGACCGAGAGTGCGTGCGCAGCACCAGCAGAGTGACCGAGAGTGCGTGCGCAGCACCAGCAGAGTGACCGAGAGTGCGTGCGCAGCACCAGCAGAGTGACCGAGAGTGCGTGCGCAGCAGCAGCAGAGTGACCGAGAGTGCGTGCGCAGCAGCAGCAGAGTGACCGAGAGTGCGTGCGCAGCAGCAGCAGAGTGACCGAGAGTGCGTGCGCAGCAGCAGCAGAGTGACCGAGAGTGCGTGCGCAGCAGCAGCAGAGTGACCGAGAGGGCGTGCGCAGCAGCAGCAGAGTGACCGATAGTGCGTGCGCAGCACCAGCAGAGGCGTGCGCAGCACCAGCAGAGTGACCGAGAGTGCGTGCGCAGCACCAGCAGAGTGACCGAGAGTGCGTGCGCAGCACCAGCAGAGTGACCGAGAGTGCGTGCGCAGCACCAGCAGAGTGACCGAGAGTGCGTGCGCAGCAGCAGCAGAGTGACCGAGAGTGCGTGCGCAGCAGCAGCAGAGTGACCGAGAGTGCGTGCGCAGCAGCAGCAGAGTGACCGAGAGTGCGTGCGCAGCAGCAGCAGAGTGACCGAGAGTGCGTGCGCAGCAGCAGCAGAGTGACCGAGAGGGCGTGCGCAGCAGCAGCAGAGTGACCGATAGTGCGTGCGCAGCACCAGCAGAGGCGTGCGCAGCACCAGCAGAGTGACCGAGAGTGCGTGCGCAGCACCAGCAGAGTGACCGAGAGTGCGTGCGCAGCACCAGCAGAGTGACCGAGAGTGCGTGCGCAGCACCAGCAGAGTGACCGAGAGTGCGTGCGCAGCACCAGCAGAGTGACCGAGAGTGCGTGCGCAGCACCAGCAGAGTGACCGAGAGTGCGTGCGCAGCACCAGCAGAGTGACCGAGAGTGCGTGCGCAGCACCAGCAGAGTGACCGAGAGTGCGTGCGCAGAAGCAGCAGAGTGACCGAGAGTGCGTGCGCAGCAGCAGCAGAGTGACCGAGAGTGCGTGCGCAGCAGCAGCAGAGTGCTCGAGAGTGCGTGCGTAACCGAGAGTGCAGCAGAGTGACCGAGAGTGCAGCAGAGTGACCGAGAGTGCAGCAGAGTGACCGAGAGTGCAGCAGAGTGACCGAGAGTGCAGCAGAGTGGCCGAGACTGCAGCAGAGTGACCGAGACTGCAGCAGAGTGACCGAGACTGCAGCAGGAGTGCAGCGAGAGTGCAGCGAGAGTGCAGTGACCAAGAGCAGGTATCTCGTAGCAGAGGGTGAATGATAAAATGAAAGTCAAGACGTAAAATTGTGACCTGAACGTATATTTATACAAAATCCATACATAAAACACTGTAATGACTGCGGACGGCATGACCGCGATATCTTCGTGAGAGACGCTGTGGTTACCGGTGGATATCGCTCGAAGTCCGTTTGATCCGGTCGGCAGGCACCGTGGTCGAGTCCAGTTGCAGCGTAGGGACCTCCCGAGCTCTGGGAGGCCTAAGCTTTGCGCTCGGCGGAGCTAGGCTCGACGCCCACTCGACGTTGTACTCGTGGCCACAGGCAGCACGAGGAGCGTTGCTCTGAACGGAGCATGGGCGCTAAAGCTTGTGCCACGCTGCGTCATCACGAATGGCCTCCGTGGCAGCGCCCGCTGGGGCAGCTGGCTGCTTCAACAGCAACCGCCGCCGTAGCAGCAGCCACCGCAGCACGGGGAACAACACGAGGAGTAGCAGCAGGGGCTGCAGCACGGGCTACAACACGATCCGCACGGGTAGCAAGGCATCTTGACGCTTTGAGTACTGCTCAACGAAACGCAACCGTCGCAAACAAAACTGTAGGAGAAGGGGAGCTTGTTGAATATTTTCACTTTTTTTTGGAGATTTTTTATATTTTTAATACTGTATGTTGAGAGTTTGAAATATGATTACTAAGTGACCGTACAACGATTTTGGGTGACATATATAGGCTCTTGGAACGTGACATTTTCGAAATTCAACATTTTCAAAGTTGCTTTTTTTACTGCTTGAGTTTTTATTCACACCAGTCTTCTTAATTTTTTAAAGCAAAAGAGTCTACTTGACTTGAAATAAAATAGTTCAAATGAGGTTCGAATTTACAAAATAACGTTCATTTCGTATTAAAAGTAATTACACGGTCGGGCAATAGGTAAATAATTATTTAACGTTACGGGCAATAGGCACGTACAACGTCATTCATTAAAATTTTAATTACATAGGTACTAAGTATTTATACTACTGTCTACGTAATTACTATTCTAATTAAATTCCAAATTCATTCAAATATACTGCATCATTACTCGAACAATATGACGGTAATCAAAATGTAATAATTATTTTATAGCGAAAAGAACGAATTCGTGGAACGCACCCGACATGGCCGACATCAACTTTGAAACTGATAACACAAACAGTTTCAGTTCTTAGTACCACAATAATTGTTAGCATTTCATATTAACTGCTGTGTTTCGTGGTAAGTAAAACAACACACGCACGGCCGGTCACCTATTTAGCAATAAAAGTTTATTAATATAGCGTAGCAACCGTTCAACCTACCTACCTACTATTACATAGGGTTGGGACAGTAACTCAAAAAACATCAACGTTTTGTTCGTTTGTAAACGTGTCAAATGTGGATGAAGTAGGGAAGCATTGTGTGATATGGATGGATTGTTGGTTTTTGAACTGGATTATTTGGATGTTGTTGTGTACTGTTGATTCTATACTTTAGTTGATTTAGTTACTTTATCAGTTTCCCGCCATTCCTCGTGACTGACAGATGACATTAGTGACAGCAGCTGCCTCCTCATAAGTGCATGAGACAGTGTTTCTGTTCACTTAACAAATAAATATGGTATTTGAATTTTGAACTACAGCTACGAACAATACTCGTGTCATCTATTTCAAGGAACACAAGCAACGAAGAAAAGGAAAATAAAATACAGTGTAGCATTATTTTAATCCGTTCTCTAGAGCCTTTCGGAGGTAGGTAAGTACGGAACGGAACCGAAGCACTTTTTTCAATTAAGTACATTTTTAGTTTAAGCGAAACCCGAAACACGTGTCTTATATTTTTATGTAAAGATGTATATGATATGATATGTAGAAGATCTACCTACAAAATTACAAAACTGTATCATGAAAAATCACGAAGTTATAACCTTGTTATGTTACCTAGTTGTCTACACAAACATGGTCGTCACGCGGCGCCCCCGCGCCGTCCGCGTCCAGCATCGTATTGTGCTCATTGATAATAGGTAGTTAGGCAGTAGGTACCTAACCGTACGGCGATTGTATTGTAATTAACTGGTGATAATATTTTCCACCACACTTGCAAAACTTTTTTGGGAAAAAATATGACATGGTGTAAAAAATATTGGAATCGATTCAGTTACTTATTCTGAACAAACTAAATTCAGGTTTCGCATATACCTACTAAAAATAATGTTGTATATACAACATACCTACCTAAAAAATGGCCTATTATTTACGGCACGTAATTCTTAGAAATATAATTTATTATATTTAATCAAAATGTACATATTTTTAAGCCTTATATTTTCGAATAAATCTATCTATATATTTATAAAATGAATCGCCGAAATGTATGCACGCGCATAACTTCCGAACGACTGCACCAAATTGGATGATTTTTTTTTTTATGTGTTCCCTATTGTGAGGACAAGGTTTGTATATAAGAAAATTTATAAAAAAATATATAGATTCTGATCAAAAGAATTATTTTTTACAATTTAATACAAAAAATGATTGACGGTATGTGACTTTGACAGATCTTTGACGAAACAATCGACCAACTGATTTGATTATACCGAAAGTGTTACATTTCGTCAGTCGCGACTGGAGAAATAAAATATGGTGGTACGAAGTTCGCCGGGTCAGCTAGTATATTATATAAATTAATATATTATATTACAGTGCCGAAAGCACCATATAACACGATTCCTACCGGCTTTCCTTCGGGGATTCGCATCGGCAATTCTATCGCTATAAAAAAATGGCACGTCTATAGTGGCTACTATTGTCAAAAAATATAGTTACACTACGGGTATTAAATTCAAATTCAAAATTTCATTCAAATCCGTTCATCCTTTTTTGCATTAAAGAGTAACAAACATCCATACATACATCCATACTTACAAACTTTCACATTTATAATATTAGTAGGATACAATTGACGCGTGGCCGAAATCGGAACTAACGCTGCCATATTGGTTTTCAATACAATTTCTGTGACAATTATTCATAAATGTTTACCAACGACGCCCCTGTCAACTGTCAGTGAGGTGGCTATAGATCCTTCTAGCACTCGAGATACCTACTTAGGCCCCCGCAGCAAAAAGTTTTCACGCAAAGCATCAATGTCAACTAGCGCCATCTATCTCAAGTTGTAGGTATAGCGTAAACCTCCTCTATAATTTTCTTGAATTATTATTTCATAGCTAATTGTTGCAATCACTTAAGTAGGTACCTACTAGTCAGCCAATTATATTAACAAGTATTGAATTCTTAACATTATAGCATAATATAAAGGTACAAGAAAGCCCGAGGACTTCTGGGAAATTCGCTTACCAAGAAGACTCTTAGTTAATCTGAAGCTAACGCTAAAATTGAAATTAATTACTTATATCTTCTCAGAATGTTGGTTGATCAACATTCTTAGAAGACTTAGCAGGCAAACTTAATAACACTGTGTTGGAATATCTAGACATCGTGTTTTCTTTTTTGAGGTTCTTCGAACGGGCTTTTTCTACTTTGCTCCCTCCAATTTTTAGTACCCAATTACTTCTTAAAAATGATTATCAATCAGGGACCTGCTGTGTAATAATTAATAAAGGTACCTACATGAACATACCCACTTTGAGTTTTACAGTAGATGTAAGCACATTATTATTTAAAATTTTCTTCCCTCATAAGTACTGTTAGAACACAATGTTGCTGCTTGCAGGTGTTCATTGGCAGCAGAAGGTATTCACTTTCAACAAGGTCGACTGTGAGCCTGCTTGGAAACCCACAACATTCTATTTTTATTTGTAATTTTACCGATTCCCTTTTAAAAATTCCACCCCAATTTCAGGTTCACCGTGTTCCAAGAATAAACCATGCATATGTTAAGCCCGCATATCCATACAAAACTCAATTATTTATCTGAACCCACTCAATATTCCGGGCAGCACCCCTCATTCGTGGCACAGTGTTCACAGCTGTCGGCGTAGCTCAGCGACCCACGGTCGGCCAACGCTTCAATGGCTACTAATAACAGGAGCCGAGATAAAATTAGTCCCCATACAAATCTCTCAAATCATTCAATGCATATCCCTCTCAATGCATTAATTGGAAAACGTGCGTTGCATCGATAAGGCTGTTTTCCGTTGGTTTATACGCAGACAATTGGCCACTAAATTGATGGTCCACGTGACATATTGAGGTACCCAGTAAACATGGTTGCCGATAATATCTGTTTCAATGATTTGGCTGCGATAATCAATGAACTTAATTATTACGGCGAAATAGAACTTATTTGATACATTAATCAAAATTTCGATTACGAGACGAAGATTCCAAGAATATGAAAGTGAATCTGTGTAATTGTGTAGGTATCCAAGATTCGTTAAAGTTAACTGGCTAATTTTTTAGGCTGATTCCATTACATTTACAAGAGGGTTTTACTAGATACATACAGATATTGTTAAATTCCAAAATTGTAAGTATTTTGTTACTCATTCGAACATGAATAGGCTTTGTATATATGTATGTATCGTCACCAAACACAATTCGCGTGGGAGAATCTAAATCAGTGCCTCCGAGTTCGACGCATTTCGAATTTATTCTATGAAATTTCTACGTCAAGGATTAACTCTAGACATGTTTTTCTCAATATTTCAGGGAAAACCGTCGCGACAGCGAGTTTTATTAAAAGACCTGCAAACAATTTAACTACTTATTCAAATGATCGAGTTCCGAGAATCGAAAATGGGAGGACACAATAAAACTGTAGCTGAGAATTAATGAGATTATTAATCATTACAAAAGATGTTTCAATTCTTCGGTGGGTTTGGCGTTGGCCGGGTTTCAAATGACTGTGTTGACGAAACATTTGTGTCATCGCGCGATGATTTAAGACACGCGATTGTCGTTCGTTCCTGGCGATGACAAAGGTTCCATTTTGGTGCTGCACCACTTTCGAATAATTATTCATTGTTGGTTCAGTTTTAATCTTTGATTCGGAAATAAAAGCAGAATTGGGGCAATTGTTTGTCACATCTTTAAGAGGGCTATTACGAATTGAAGTATTCAGTTTTAGGTCAATTTAACGGCGCGTGGTAGCTGATCGCGCGTGTGTGTCTAGTGAAGTACGCTACTCAGACATGCTTATGATTATATATCCATTATGATATCCAGATATCCTTATGATTCGGACGCCCAGGAACAAACCGGCGCAGACCCCGCGCTTCCCGAGATTTATTACTGATTCATAGCGTTGCATTCAGCAATTGCTTTAAAATATTGTTTTACTTTTAAATAAACTGTATTTTTTTTCAAGCAAGTTGACTTAGTAACCTTAGTTATTAAATACTTTTTGTTTGAATTTCGATTAAACATACATAGATAAAAAATATAATTTCAGACGAAAAATTATCATTAATTCTCCGTTTTACGAAATTATTTTTGGTGTATTATTGTATGAAACATAAAAAAATGATTTGAGCATTCTAAATAACAAGGTACAACAGGTAACAACAGGTAACAACCTACCACAGACGTTTTTATAAATTACTAAACTATTATATGTTCCATGTAATAAAGCATCAAACGATGCCCGAAAGTAAAATTTTATGAAACGTCCTTTGCCGAGACAAAGTTTTTACTGACTTGTGTAAATAAATTGATAAAAAATTTTAGAGCGCTCCCTAGACAAATAATGAAATTTTCCAGAACACATATTTTTTTTATTTGTTTGGCTATATATCTAAACCATAATCATTCATCAAATCTCGAGTCAAACGCTCAAATTCGAGAGAAAATGTGAAAGCGCCCTTAAAACGTACCCTTTATCACTACCTACATATCAACATAGTATAAAACAAAGTCGTTTTCTCTGTCCCTATATCCCTGTGTATGCTTAAATCTTTAAAACTACGCAACGGATTTTGATGCGGGTTTTTTTAATAGATAGAGTGATTCAAGAGGAAGGTTTATATGTATAACGGGATATCAGGAAGGCCGGGCTGTTGCATCTGATTGCTGATTCGTGACTTCGTCAGTACGGGAATCCATAGTGGGCGTTAAACTTCAGGAAACGTTGAAATAAATACGCTGTAGCGTTGACTGTTCACTATTTTAATTTTACAGACACTTAAATGACTTAAACAATTAAGGATTGCAGCAATAATTAACGATTTAGAGCCAATGGGTTTGCGAGTGACCATCACGTGCAACGGCTGTCTACAACCGACCGAATTGACACGACGGCGACGGCGCCCGCCATGACAGACGCAACTCCATTCGGTGTTACCCGCTCTTAATTAAAATGACCATTTAGTTGAATTCAAATCGATTAATCGTTAAAATAACAGAATAAATTACAACTCTAGAAATTAACTGATTTTCATTATTTAATAATGCCACGCGCCGTTATGTATAATACACCGACCTCCACGCGGGCGAAGCCGCTGGCAAAAGCTAGTATTTAATAAAGGTGCTTAAATATCTGTGTCTTAAAAACTTAAAAACACGGGTTTTTTTTAGATTCAATGGGGTTCCAATACAAAATAAGCGTGATAAAATGGTGGAACACAACGGCATCACGAAGTTTTGAAAAAATAATTCAAAATACCCACCGTTTCAGGAATTTATTTACGTACGCCCAATATCTACCTACCTTGTTATTTCCCGAATTAGTACGACTGGTTGAGGTCCGTACGTAGATAGGCACTTCCTTTATGCATAAGTTTGTTAATTAGTGTGATATTAATTAAACAGGAATTAACTGGTCGGTTGTTCAGTCTACAAATAGGGATCCACATTGTTTAAGTGAATGAAATTATATGACCATACTGGCTTCCGCCAGCGGCTTCGCCCGCGTGGAGGTCGAAAACTATCCCACGGGAACTTAGTACCGGGATAAAAAGTATCCTATGTGTTATTCCAGGTTACAAACTACCTGTGTACCAAATTTCATTCAAATCCGTTCAGCCGTTTTTGGGTGAAAGAGTAACAAACATCCATCCATCCATCCATCCATACTCACAAACTTTCACATTTATAATATTAGTAGATAGACGAATAACAAAAAATGTCGAGTAATGCCGAATACCGAATAATAGCGAAAATTCGTGGCATCTCTACTAGGAAGTGGTGAACCCCTTCACCTTCAAAAGTATAGATTCTGAACTAATTTATATAAATGTTGTTTGGTTTATTTGTTTCTAGCTTAGTAGGTATACTATACTCAACAATGATTTACAACCTGATGATAGGGTATTTCTATTCCCCCATCCCCATTTCTATCCCCTATGCCCCCGCGACCTCGGTGGTGCAGGTAACTTCCTACTAACGTTATTCCCATTAATTTGTTTCTTTTTAACACGCTTTTATTAGCTTCACCTGTATGTTTGTAAGCATGTTTGTTTGTTTGTAACCGACTCCTTTGGACTTGATTTTTACCCACTTCAAACGGTCAGATTTCATTTAAACTTTGTAGACTTATCGAGGACCGATGCCAATTTAATAATTTCTAAAAATGAAAGAAAAAACTGAAAAATCACGCTTTTGTAGTTAGCAGAACTCAATAAAAGAAAATAAAAAATAGTTTACAATACTTAAAAACACTACTTAAAAAACCAAACTAAAAAAGTAGAAAATAGTTTATTTTTAGTTTGGTTTTTAACGCGTGTTTTTTTAGTTTTTTAAACTATTTTTTTTTACTTCTGCAAACACCTGTCTGAAATGAAAGTATGTTGTAGGTAAAGGTACCTAGTAACTACCAACAGCTAATTGAGCTTTCTTGAATTGTATCCTGCGTGGTATGCATTGCCGTGTCTTCGAAAGATTATATTGAAAAGCATTCCTTGAACCAATGTTTAGGGAGGTATATTAATGTAGTGACTACTAAATTAACGTATACCTATTCATTTAAAGTAGGTACAATTATTATTCTACACAATATTACAGCTACAATCTTTCCGATCGAACGGTTTATTTTTAATTCAAAGCTTTTCATCGTGGAATTTTGCTATATATTTCACCAACTACTCCCACTGAAGCTATCGGGCTTTTTTTTTTAATATTTCCAACTAGGCACGTTATTTTGGTACCATTCTACAAGAAGCGCCTGAAAAGTATGAGCAGGCAAATACGTGAGACGGTAGCATTTTACGCACTGATTCGTTGTTAGTAATAAATTACCAGGCACAACCTAAACAGGGGTTCATATATAAACGACTAGCTGACCCGACACACGTTGTCCTGTCCTAGCTATGTATATTGAATTCGTGTGTTCTAAAATTTTATAATGTCACGCGCAACTTTCTTATTTTTTTCTTACATAAGAACCTTCTCCTGACAATAACAAACACAACAAAAAAAGAATTAGCAAAATTGGTCCAGCCGTTCACGTGTGGTGCCCGTGTGGTAACGTGACCAAGGGAAATAGGGATTCATTTTTATATTTAGAGATTATTAAAGGTTAACCAGTCTCTAATCATTACTCAGCTTTAAGCAACGTTTATAAATAAGGGGGTTAGGGGTTTCTTTCTAAACGATGGTTAAAATTAAGATAAGCTTAAACGTCAAGAACGTCCCCAGAGTTTTTTTTTTGGTTGGGAAATCATCAAATAACTTCTTTCGCTCTGGGTGGAGCGCGAGGGCGTGTCAGACGTACGTACTGACTAAAACCCACCCATGTTCCTTCAGTTGCCTGTGTGCCAGGGACCAGCCACGGTATTTCTTTCGAACAACCCGCACCCTTGGGAGGCATCGGCCCTTGCGGACTCCACCAGTTGATGCTGACATCTCTTTGAGGCGCGCATGCAACACAACGCGCCGTCGACCCGGGCTTGGTCCTTACCGGACAGCGAGCTACCCATTACTCGCCATCTGCAAGCCCGCGCCTACGGTGGCCGGAAACCAGCCTGAGATTCCCGACGCCCAGGGCGTCTCCTGCGGCGGCTAGGGCCGTTAGCGCGCATATACTGCCTCTCCGTCACGTGCGCCGCCTCCAGCTTCGCGAGCATTACTGCTTCGTAGAAGGAGGTGATGGCTACCCATGCACTCTCGCTCCGAACCATTGCTTGGACCAGGGCCAGACGCGAGAGATCGTCGACGTCGATCGCCTCCACAAGGACACCTCCACCGTTTCTTCAGGGCGATCTTCTCAGTGGGAACACCCGGGCGTTTCCTCCCGCCTTATACGAAACAGGAACCTCCCGAAACAGCCGTGTCCGATGAGGACCTGCGTCAAGCGGAAGGTGACAACGCCGTGGCGCCTCTCAATCCACTCCTCAAAGAGGGGTCTTACCGCTGCAATTGTGGCGTGCCCAAAGTACCTACGGTTAAACAGTCTTCATTACTTAACTTTAAGCAAAATTTATAAACAAAGGGTTAAATTATTCATTCCCTGCCGTAGGAACCCGATTTAAATTGCATTATTTTCGTAACATTTCGATCATGGCAGCTCGTCACTCCGCGGTGGCGGCACCGCGTGCAATCGACGTGACGTTCACTGTTGACATTTTTCGATTGTGGGGGTTCACTGTGGAGGCTGGGGGCGCTCTCCCCCTCTTGTAATTGCTCTGTTACAGAAACAAGGTTTAAAAAACTAATTGGAATCGTTTTTCCAGGAATGTTTTACCAGTTTTCATCGATATTGGCTAACTGGGGAATTTTAATTTAAAAGTGAGTGTCGCAGTTTTTCTACACCTACAGGGAAATCATTACCTTGTCCAGCTTTTCTTGTTTTTCTTCAATTGCAGCTCAGTGTGACGAAGACTTAAAATCCGAAAAGTTTTCTTGGGTGCGTGTGTCCAATTGTCCATATGATGGCAAAACCTCGTCGGAAAGACGGTGATCTTTGGCGATAGAAGCTCAAACCTTTTTAGTCTTTCATCGAGCCATCGGGGAACCTTTAACCTGGACACAAGTTGCCGTAGCTGACTGTAAACAGACTCCGTACTCAGGTCGGCCGCAGCAAATAAAACCTTGATGACAGTTAAGAGATGTTTAAACGTCAAATATATATGGTTTAACAGTCGCTAATCTTTACTTGATTTAGACAACTTTTGTAAATAAAGGGATTTATCTCCACAGGTGTTGCGTCTCGGATGGTTCAAAGCCTCAATGTATTTTCGTCATCTCCCCGTAGACCATGGCCCACCTTTTATCTTGCGCCGAATGCCAATTTCACCTGTACACGTGAAGACCTTAATGTTTCCGTAAGCGAATGATGCTAATTAGGTACCTGGAGCTGCTGATTGCTGGGCCAAATAGGTTTAAATTTATGTTTGCCATCGACACGCTAAGATTTGCTATTTCATAAATCACTTACTTTCCGACATGCCATTGTTGTAAAAATAGGTACGCACGAACTTTTTAATAACAAAATGTATTGTAGTTGTAGCTATCGCTTTTCACTTTAATTATACAGGATGTGGTCGTTTTACGGAATTTACGCAACACTGCGATTGTGGTTTCATCGGAATCGGGGCCCGCTAATAATTTCCCCCCCATGTTGTCGTTTCGACGAAATATACTCACTGAGTGTGTTATGAGCAATGCTATTCACTTAGAACGGTCATTACTTTAATGTTCAAACTTTCCGACGTTTTTATGCATCATAGTATAGGTACTATGATGCATAAAAACGTCGGAAATCCAGCTTTAGTAAAAATACTAGGTAAGTAGGCTTACCTAGTAATTTTACTAAAGCTGGATTTTAAAAACAGAATAATGAAGGCTGTAAGTACTTACTGATTATTGAGACAATCATTAAAATCACGAATTACTACTACTGGTACTACTGGTCGCCCAGTGGTCGAAATTCGACAATAATTCTTTCATTTGGCAAATGTTAATCAACATTAATCAAAAATATTAGCTTACTTCCCTCCTTCTCCATAATACATAGTATACTGTATAAAATTTCATACTCTAACATCCGCGTAATTTTCGTAAAAAGGGGTCCAAAGTTTTTGTTTCACGTGTTTGCGTAGGTATCTAGCCTTTTAGCCAACTATGTTGGGGTCGGCTTCCAGAATACCAGTATTTTACATGGAGCGTTTGCCCATCTGACCTCCACGACCCAGTTACTGGGCAACACGATACCCTTTGGTAAGATTGGTTGTCAGACTTTCGGGCCTCTGACGACCCGTAACGACTGTCAAAGATCCACAAATGTCAGCTGGGACCAACAGCTTAACGTGCTTTCCAAGGCACGGAGCCAAGGCACGGAGTGGTCTTGGTTATGTCGAGATGGTCACCCATCCACGGACCAACCTCGGCAAGGGCCGCTGTTATTACTTAGCCACAAGCCCCTCAGTAACATAACCATAACATAGACGATAACACAAACAAACAAACTTTCTCACTCAAGTATGTACATCCAATGGATTACTCAATTAAATCCTTGTGACCGCAAATTACCTACGAATGACTGGAAATATAGCGAAAATGTACAGCGGTTGTTACTTACTTATTAATGATTATTAATAAATATTTTTATATTTTCTGCGGTCGGTAATGTTACAGTAACAATGATGTTATTTCAGGAAAGTGGGCGTCATTAACTTTTTACTAGAAATGTTTGTTAAGCTGTGCTTTTGAGTAGATACCTACCTAAACAATACTTTTGTGACACTAGGTATGTTTGTGACACATTTCAATTGTTCCAATATTCAGGAAAATAAAAACAACCTCGAGGCTATCGTTTGCCAGATTGGGGGATCCCGTTGTTTTGTTTAAGAGTATGACCCACTCACGATCATTACGTGGGTAGGCCAATACCTACAATATTAAGACCTTAGGGATTACCCGATTTGTTTCAAACTCAGCCAAAGTCATGATGGACAAATAAATATCACGGATCACGACCCTATATCGTCTCGTATAGTCCAATCAAGCTGGAAGGAGATGGACATTCCATAGCAGGCGATCGATGGATTCAATGGTGTCCTCTATAGACACACGAGACTAGAAGCCTTTTTAAATACAGAATATCAAGGAATACTGTTTCAGCTCTTTACTTTATTTTAAAATAGAACTTACCTACTACTGGTACGATCAGTACCGTAGTTGTTTCAATTAATTATTGTTCTGGAATGCAGGAACATCCCCTAACTTTGATACAGCAAATAATAAATAGTTTCACACTCTGTTGAGCAGCTATTGATAAAGTTGCGAACTACCGTATCGTTTCTGGGTTGTGGCTGAAATTCCGATGTATCAGTTAACTAAGAAATAATTTTAGGAAACACTAATTAGTGACCAGAGCGTCAGAGTAATTAGTTTTACGAACCGACACCAACCACAACATGACGTAAATTTTAGGAATCATGAATGAATACGGGAATTTAGTTACCTAATGTTTACCTATTAATTTACCTACATTCCAATTATCAAGTATCTAAAGCGAAAGAACGTCGTCGGTCCTCATTAACAATAATAGTCTAATAATAGACTCACTAGCGGCGGCGTGCGGGGCGACATTGATAGTGTTGTGCCGAACCGTAACTAGTTGCATAACCAGGCAGCACACGACGAACTCTGGAAGTGCGGGGCGCTATATCTTTAATAATTAATACCTTGAGCAGAAAATATATTTTTAGGAAGGTACCTAATGAATTTATGCATGTGCAATATGCTTAGGTGGGTAGATCAGCCAGTTATTCATTATAACAATCCACCAAGCAATGGAGAGCATTGGGGCCCTAGTGGTAACAGGACTTAACGAGTTGTAGGTCGTGGGTTCGAACTCAGGCACCCGCTTTACTTCGTGTAAATAATTACCTCACCACTGCTCTCAAAACGGTGAAAGAAAAAATCGTGAGGAAACCGGCATGTACTAGAACGAAAATTTCGAAGACATGTGACATCTACCAACCCGCACTGGGCCCGCGTGATGGATTATAACCCCTCCTCCTCTCTTGAAGATAGGAGGCCTGTGTCCCAGCAGTGGGAATATTATGGGCTGATGCCAATCCGCCAGCTGTCTGTTTCAAGAATATCTGTGAACTCCGTGCATGTCGCGTCAGTCCCGGGGAGTGTAATACAAGGACGGGATGATCATTTCATAATTTAGACGTGTTTAAAAACTCAAAAAAGCGATTCCAAGTTCCACTGAAAGTTATGAAACGAACTTCTTTAACGCGGCTTGCGGTAGGAATATACCCTCTTCCAGCCCCCCTAAATGGGTCCAGGGGCGACAGATCCGGGGAAATCTGTCGCCCTCTACTTGTTAGGACCCGAGATGGCGGCGCGTAGTGTTCCACGCGCGCCTCTCTATGACGTAAGGGGGGAGTTTTACACCTCACTCCCCTGTCGCGAGGTGGCCCGCAGAGGCGGGCCGGCACTAGCCGGGGATCGCGGAAGTCACATCAGTTCCCGTGATCCCCGGTGCAAGTGAGAGACGGAACACCGGGGTGGTTTTAGTCAGTAAGAGTCTGACAGACCCCTCCGCCCTCCCCGGGGCGGAGGACATCCATGAGGATTTCCCCCCGTAATCAAAAAAAAAAAAAAGGAATATACCTCCTGGTTGAAATCGTCACGTAACGAAAACGCGTTATTTATCCATACGATTATCTATCTCTAGATGTTTTCGAAGGTGCTAAAGCCGATAGTAAGGTCAAAATGAAAATCCAAGATGGCGACTGCAAACATTTCCAAATTTTTGATCACGGTTGTCGTATTCGTGGTTTAAGAGGATGCTGAAACCAATAGTGAAATCAGAATGAAAATCAAAGATTGCGACAACATTATGAGAGCTTCTAAAAAGTTATATACTAGCTGACTCAGCGAACTAAGTTATCACCAAAACATCTTGAGACATTGCGCATCATAACCTATTTCCCAACCTCAACTCATTCTAAAGCTAAATCCAAAAAAAAAGTCTTCGAAAACATAAACCGTTTTGGAGCTGACACACCTTTTTACGCACCTACATATGTTGGATGAGCTCCTACCGAGTTATGACAACCTGGTACTTCGAAAGCATCAAGTCGCTTTCTTGCTGACACAACTATGTTAGGTGTGCTCCTACTAATTTATGACAACCTGGTACTTCGAAGGCATAAAGCGTTTAAAAGCAATGTATGATGAGTAAATGAAATTATGCTCATTAGTTTTTGAGAATTTTTCTAGTTATTTATTAAGTATAATAGTAAGTCTGCTATTCGGAGCGGAGACAAATCAAAAAAATCCAAGATCATAAAAATCGACTTAGTTGAAGTGTTGATAGTCAGCGTCGAAAATAAGTATGTTCGGGAAAACGTAAGTTTGGAATGAATGTATGACGTCTCATTTTGCTACTCTTTTATTTTCCCAATGTTGGTTGTTTCGTGGGCGAACATGTTGCAAATGTGGTGGCAGTTTTATTGCAAGTCCATTACAGTAGCCCTCTGCTACTATCATTCATTAATTTCTTTAACAAGTTTTCTCAGAAAATAAATAAAAGGCACTGTTGATTCACGAAGAATTAAAACGACCATTTTTTTATTAACATGAGGATTTATTAATTAATTACATAACATACAATGTAACAATTTACGAGACTCTTCTCCGCTTCCTTCTAGAAGGTTCTTCATCACTCTCTCCTTCCTCCTCAATTTCGGCGTCGCTCGCAATCTGCCCCACTATTTCTGTTACAACACTTGAAGCGTCGATCTCTGGTTCATCTGAGAAAATTTTATGATCTTTAGGGGACTATAATATAATGCTAACCTAATGGTGACCGTAGATGATAATATTCTGGTGGATCAGGGGTAAATCATGCTAACGTAGCACGATTTAAGGAAAGACAAATTGATTACCAGAATTCTAACTTTTCATAACTTTTGTATTTACGTAAAAAGGAATATTTTGGATTTTCGTGGGAGATAGATTTGTAAACGCGATCATGTTCAACCATGGGATGGACGGGACCTAATCTATCCTTGCGGATGGCGAGTAATGGGTAGCTCGTAGTCCGGCAAGGATCAAGCCCAGGTCGACAGCGCGTTGTGTTCCACGCACGCCTCAAAGAGATCTCAGCGACAAATGGTGGGGTCCGCAAGGGCGGATGCCTGCCAGGGGTGTGAGTTGTTCGAAAGAGATACCGCGGCCCCTGACACACAGGCAACTGAGGGCACACGGGTGGGTTTTAGTCAGTAAAAGTCTGACACGCCTTCCTGCTCCACCCAAACGGGAGAAGTTATTTCACGATTACCCAGCCTCAAAAAAAAAAAAATCTATCAGCGGCGTATTTGTGTAACACTAACAATTGAAATGCATTTCATTTTGACAATTCCAGAACATTAACTGCGTTGTGTGCGCATTTTTCAAACATGAATATATGTTTTTTTATTTATTTTCAAAAGACTTTGGATTGTGAAAGTGTGTTACGTAATTGAGATGTTGGTTGGAAGTAATCATACTCCTCTTAGCCCACGTTCGCATACACGTTAAAATATCGCGGCAGGATTTGTGGTGCACTGGATCTTCAGCGCACTGTTAAGCGCCGAGAGTTGAAAATCGAATAGTGTGTTTTGACGCGCTGACTCTGTTGGGTTCCCGAAGCTCGGTTCAACGCCGAAAGTTGAAAATCGAATGCACGATAAAATCCCGCCCCGATATATTTACGTGCACGTGAAATTGGTCTAAGCCACTGACCAGACGAAGCAAAAAAAAAAATATGATTCGGTTATTAGCACTACTATGTTTGTGGTCATATCTCACGTGGTCCATGTGCCTCTCCTAATGTCACGAAGATACAATAAAAACCAATTCTGCAAAGTTGCACTTATGCGGTAGTTGTATTTACTTAGTCAACAATCAAAGTATGTTTGCTTATTTACCTAAGTTCTTAACAAGGATATGGTCGAGTGAAGGTGATTAAGGCCGATGACATTCGGTCGAAAGTGCAAAGTATACAAATAAATTATAAGAATTTCAAAGGTGTGCAAACGCAAGTAGTTTTCTAGGAAAACGTCCTTTACCGTCGACCACATTGACGTTAATTTAATATGAAATACTTAAGTGGTGATATGCAAACCTACCTAAATAAATAAAAAAGAATATTAATGGCAATTTTGTAAAAATTATGCTCCATATTTGTCTTCCCAGAAGTCGTGAAGACAAATATGGAAGGACCCTTAGTAAAATATTTTGTATCTTTAATGAGAATGACCTTGAGATCTTGGGTTCAAAATTCACAGGTCTGGCCAAAGTGGTTTTCCATCAGGAACTTCTCAATAGCAGTCCGGAATCTGGATTTGTGTCCGGTTGATGGCAATAGGTTCGCCCCTATTACATGGGACTTAAACATAACTGGCGAAATGTGTGTGCACTATAGATACACCTCTGCTTAACCCTTCGTAGAAAGCAGGTGATATGGCATAATATGGAAACTACCTTCGTCTCTGGTCTCATCGGCTCGCTCTCTAGCGTTGAGTACTTCTTGTAACACGGGCCCTTTGATTCTGAAGTCGCGCGCCGTACCCAAGGACAGATACTGCTGCCAATTCAACTGTAATAAAATAAAGGAAATGATTAATTAGTAGAATGACTGGATGAGATGGAATTGCTAGGCTTGTGGCTAAGTAACAATAGCTGTACGGGTCGAACCATCAGGTTAAGCTACGCTTGCCGCGGTTGGTCCGTGGATGGTTGACCATCTTCACCAAGACCCCTCCGTGCCTCGGAAAGCACGTTAAGCCGTTGGTCCCAGCTGTCATATGTGGATCTTTGACATTCAGAAGTCAGAAGCCCGAAAGTCTGACTACCAGTCTTACTAAGTGGTATAATAGTATTACCCAGTAACTGGGTTGTGGAGGTCAGATAGACAGTCGCTCTATACAAAATACTGGTATTCAGCTGCATCCGGTTAGACTGGAAGCCGACCCCGACATAGTTGGGAAAAGGCTAGGTAGATGATGATGATTAAGTAGTGGAATAAACATATTATATTCTTTTTGCAAATAATGTTAAGGTGGAAGGACCAGGAAAACCCGCAAAATTAAAAAAAAACGTTTTTTTTTACAATTTGCAGGCCAGTGTCAAGCTGTATGTTGACCAAAATATGATTAGCTACCGTAACACATGTTTATTTACAGAATGATAAAAATCAAACTCAAAGCATTTATTTCAAATAAACCAATTACAGGTACTTTTGAATTGTCAAGGTCGGTGAGTTACAAAGATGAAGCTAGTTGCCCATTCCAAAGCGTAGTAGGTACCTATGGAGAAGAACGGGCAAGAAACTCCATGGACACTCTTTTAAAATCATGACATTGTTACAAAAAGTTGGTTACATCATTATGTTGATATTATCAATGTGAGAACGATGTAAAAAGACGTGCACATTAAAAGCGTCCGTAAATAAAACCAAAATAAAATAACAATTCAGAAATTAAAATAAGCCGTGGGAGCTAAGAGATGACCAGTCCCAATCAAACCAACCCTCTAAATCCATTTAACCCCATAGAATTGCAAATTGCAAAAAAACGTTTTCATTTTAATTTCGCCAGCTAGCTTTTCGCATCCACCTTAATGGAGGTAATTAGTATTAGGCTGCCTAACTTAAATGGGTCTAGGCAGGACACGTCTGCCGTATGAAGGACAATCTGTGGGCCCAAACAGCACAGTGACGGTCGCAAGTTGTATTTTGTTCTAGCTTGACATTAAACTGCTAATTGCAAAAAAAAATTGAATTTCGCGGGTTACTCTGGAGTTTCCTTAATTATACAAGGTGTAAGGGGAACGCTTCCGAAGCCAGAACGTAGGTTATATACAACTTAAATGCAAACGTATAGCAAGAACCTTTCGCCTTAAATTGGTTATTTTATTATTATTATTTATTTAATTTCAAGCAACAAGACTCAATAGTGTTAGTAACAAAAACTTACAAACTATGTTAGTAGAACATTGACACCGAATACAAACAATCTGAGATATCGAGATATCACTGCTGCAAGGTGACTGGCCCAGCCGATACCTTGCAGCAGTAGCTCACAAATGCACAATCTAACTTGCTGGCTACCATTGACAGGATGCTGTTGGTGCTGCCCCGCACCCTACTAACCAGGGATGCGCACCGCTTCCGCATCACAGTGTAAAAGCAGTCAACGCGTGCTTCAGCAAACATCCCTGACGCGCTGCAGTATCGAGGCAACCCCATCAGCATCCTGAATGCGTTATTGCACTGAACGCGAAGGGCGCCGTATGATTTCCGAGTATAATGAGCCCACAGACTGCAAGAGTAAAAAAACGTGCAGTAAGCACTAAATATAGTGCGCCTGACCTCCTTAGAGGCACGCCTGAATCTGTGGGCAATCATGTTAGCTCTCACACACAGCGCCCTCCGCTCCCTGTCAATATCCTATCATCTTTGAGGCCAGTACTCAATAAGTGACCCAGATACTTTTGCATTCATTTAAAATGTTTAACGCTTCTGTAATGTTTCTACTTATTTTACTTTGGCAGCGCTTTACAAAGGATGCCTAAACCTAAAGTCGCCGCCTGGACTTGGGGTCGTTTTTAAATGTTTTAATCTCAAATAATGGTTCATTTAACTGTTCTCACAGCATAGTGTAAAAAAAATTGGTAAACATTGTAAAAAGAAAAATCGAGATTTTTTTATGGTACTGTATCGAGAATCACTAGCCCTATCACTTGTCTTCGTTTTCGGAAGCGTTTCCCTTACACCCCGTATATTACTAGCTTTTGCTTAGACAGACAGAGTTACTTTCCCATTTATAATATTAGTAGGGAAGTAGGGATGATTAAGGAATTATAATTTACCTTAGCCTTATTAGCGAGCATTATGACTCGCTTGCTGAACTGCTCAGCTTCCAACACGAGGCGCGGTATGAGCTTGGTCTCCCGCAGTACTTTACTGGCGTTCTGTTGTTGCTGTGAGGCTTCTAAGTACGTGATCAGGTTGTCCATCACTGTGGATAGCTTCTTGCCGCTCAGCTTTAGTAGGCGCTCGAAACTGGGGAAGTGAAAATTAAAATTTAAATATATGTTAATTTATTTATTCAACCATTTACGTGCCTACACATTAAATACACAGACAAGAACAAAAGAACAGAAAAATTGGTACATAGGTGATGCTTATTTCTAAATAAATCTTTTCCAGCATGTCTGCGATAGGTTTAGAGATAAAAACAGTCTGTGTAACAGTAAAAGTGAAAAGTTTAATAAATTCATACAAATAATATGAGAATATACCTACATAGCAGCCGCAAATTTCAGGGTCAATGCCATCCTGGTAGGGATTGGAAAAAGATTGCGCTTCATCCAGATACTAGTACTATAGCGACACCTATTCCGGTAGTGAGAAACTTCATAGATAGACAATGACCACAGTTTGGTCACCGACTCGCAAATTGCGTACAACAATTTTATTACATGCCGTACGTAATACTCATGAATTCCTATAGATGTCGCTACACCACCATGTTGGTTTTGACGGGTGAGTTCGCGGGTATATTGAAAATTTGAAAGCATATCATAACATCACACCTTGGTTATCCGAAGAGTTGGGCAGAGGTACACCCACATTTCGTCAGTTATGTTTAAAGTCCCATGTAATAGAGGTGCGAGCCTATTGCCTAGCGGGAACAAATCCAGACTTCGGGCTACTGGGAAATTCCACATAGAAAAACCAAAAACATTTTGCTTGACTTGGGAATCGAGCTCAGCTTCTGCTCAGCAGTAACGCTTGCGACCACTAGACCAATGAGGCATTTGAAAATAGTCTACGAACAAAGTCTTACCGCACTTGCTGTGCCATGTTAGCATCGATCTGCTTGGCGAGTGCGGCGAGTAGCGAGTACAGCCGCACTGCAGTCGCCATCACCCGCTCACTGCCGCCGCCCACGCAGCAGCGCAGCTTGCAGCAGGCTGCCGTCCAGGCCGTCAGCTGGCACAGCTGGACTATCAGGGACTTGTATACTTCGGTTACCTCTGAAAAATAAGACGCAAATTGTAATGAGAGAAGAACGTTTAAAATAGGGTATTACACCCATTTTTAAAACAGTGTCCTAATTAGATTCTGAAGTGCTAATAAAAAACATTTTTATTTAATCGATTAGTGCTGTAAAAATGCATTGAAATTTTGCATTTTCAAATTTCGGGCGTAAGTTGACGAAAACGCTGGACGCAGTGGACGCCATATTGCTCTGTGGGTATGACGTCAGTTTGCTGTATAGACAATGCGCTGATATTTTATATGATAATTGTTCATAATTTAAAAAAAATAGTTATTATTCTACTTATTGTTCGTTTGATGTTTCTGAAAGCAAAATATTATTTAAATAAAAATTACTTTGATTACGAAAATAATAAAAGTACAAAGTTGTTCTTTTATGAACTAAACTAACATTTTCTGACTGCATTTTGCCTAAACTATATCAATAATACATTTTTAGATTTTTTCTCATATAGAGTAAAATACCCTATTCGCTAGACATCTATGTCGTGAGGCTGAGATTCCATTGTCAGGTTGTCGGGGAAGGCACTTGTGTAGGCAAAAGTAAATACGCATCAGTAAGATGCACAATTGTGAATTACAGGTTACAAGTCTTACATGAATAAACAGACTTAGTTTTAGTTAAGTCTACATGTGAGAGCTGGCGTTCACGAGTTCCTATACGTTCCTGCATACGTGTGAATAAATAATCCGTATATCGACCGTATATTCACTTGCCAAAAATAGACTATCCAAATTCTAATTCCTTCGGCTTTTAGCTCAGAGCCCTACTTCCTATCCCTGGCCCAAGTTCAGCAGCACCACGTTGTTTAAGCTACGGTAGATCGCGCCCTGGCCTGGCGCCGACATATTATACGTAGTTTACAACCTATGCAGTTGCTTTTTGTGTCTGTTCTTCTAAGTCACGGGACGGATTTCGTTGCGGTTATCCACGCTCTGGTACTGTGAAGCAGTTCCTACCTCTCTCAACCCTCTGCTGCGCGGCATGCGCGGCACTGCTCACAGCAGTAGTGAGGTCTCGCGCCCTGCCCAGCAGATGCTCCACGCTCTTGGCTCTGGTGGATAGATGTGTGCATACGGCTGTCAGTACACCGTGTCCTGTACGAGAGTCTACTGTGGTGAAGTAGTTGGTGTCTTCGCCGGCTGAAGTGTCTTCCTCCTGGAAATGAGGAACAATAGATTGAGTAAATGTAAAAAATGTAAAATAATGGTAAAAGCTACAGTGCATTGGTAAAGTGACTCAAACCCGTTCACGTTACATGTGACCAGTCCAGTGACCGGATTGGTAGTCTACTTTTTCATTCCAGCATAGTGTAGACCACGGAGTAAATACAAAGAGGAGACGGCCTAAACAACTGTGCACTGTGATTCTCGACTAAGTCCTGACGTCATCAAGTAGGCGTGGCCTTGTCAGTGTATTGTTGGCGTTCGTCCTGACAAGTAACAAAAACACAGGGCCGTAATGGAATCCAATTATTGTACTGAATATCCCGCAGCTGTCTCATAAATGGAAATACTCATAAAAAATACAATCTCCTATAAATTAAATATTCCATCTAAAATAATTTATTTAAAGTACTTTCCCTCCGTGAGACAACTATTATGGTGCATACTAGTTGTCTCACGGAGGGAAAGTAAAAAACAACTACCATACTGTATGGTAGTTGTTGTTTACTTAATTAAAAGTACTTAAAGCCTATCTAGTTTATTTAGTTAAATTTTGTACTAAATGATGTACTAGATTTTTTTCCGAAGATAATCTAAGACAGCAATGTATTACAAAAATTTATATCACTATTTCAATTTAAAAAATACGTACCTAGCTGGTCCGCAAAGTTAATATAAAAAACGGAGTTAGTAACTTACTCCCGGGTACGAAAATTCTGAGTACGACCCTGTTGCATCCTGCACTTAGTGACATCTAGTGTGAGATACTTACGTCACTACAAAGTAAAATCTACAGAACGAGCGAGTAGTTTTGCCATTGACCGGTAGATGGAAATTAAAGAAGTGGGCGGGATCTAACACCCCCTCACCCCGCAAATTGTCACGCGTTGTTCCTTAGGGAAATCTAATTACACCATCTCCTCTTTGTATTTGCTCCGTGGTGTAGACAGACAATCCAGTGCTATATTAAACTTTAAGCGTCAGTGACTGTCTGTGAGATCGACAATCTGCGATTTTTTTCAAATTTCATTTAAACTTTGTAGACTTATCGAAGACCGATGACAATTCCATAATTTCAAAAAAACTGAACAATCACGCTTTTGTAGTTAGCAGAACTAAAAAATAGCAAAAAGAAAAATAGATTTCAAAATCTAAAAAACACGCTTCAAAAAAAAAGCAGAAAATAATTGAAAAAAAGCGTGGGGTGTTTGATATTAATTGATTATAAAAATACCTCAAAAAGCACTCCAAGCTTTTTTTAAATTATTTTCTGCCCTTTTAGTTTGGTTTTTACAGCGTGTTTTTTTTAGATGTTAGATTAATTTGTGTTTTATCTAAACTAATATTTTAAAGAGAAAAGTTTAGTTTTTTTTGCGCTTTCACGATAAAACAGCTATACCTCAAAAAGCACCCCAAGCTTTTTTTAAATTATTTTCTGCTCTTTTAGTTTGGTTTTTAAAGCGTGTTTTTTTTTTAGATGTTTTTGTCTATTTATTTTTTTAGATTAATTTGTGTTTTATCTAAACTAATATTTAAAAGAGAAAAGTTTAGTATTTTTTGCGCTTTCACGATAAAACAGCTCAACGGATTTGGATGAAATTTCGTACAAGGGTAAACCATGACCTAGAAAAGCACATAGGCTACTTTGCATCATGATTCGCACACAACAGTCGCGGGAAACAGCCAGTGTACTGATATGTATGCAATTAACCTCTTTACAATGATCCTGGTCAAACTCAATTATTTGAGTCTGACCATAGAAGACGGTGGTTACCAGCTACATGCGAATAAATGTGGTAAGCAGGTAGGGGGAATTTGCTTTAATTGGGGCTTGTAACTAACAGCGGGGATCGTGCCGCGGTTAGTCCGTGGACGGGACCATCTTTACATACCAAAATCTCTTCATGTCTCGAAAAGCACGTTAAGCTGTTCGTCTCGGCTGTCATTCGTGGATCTTTGACAGTCGTTACGGGTCATCAAAAGCCCGATAGTCTGACCACCGGTCTTACCAAGGGGTATGGTTACCCTGGTAACTGGGCTGTGCAGATCAAATCGGCACTTCATTTACGATACCGGTGATGAGGTAGTGGCAACTTAGTTTGAGGGACATTGTCCCTGACTTACATCAATCCTGCCGAGCGCACAGGACAGTTTAGCTAGTAACTCGTCAAGAAGCGTCGCCTCCTGTTGCTCGCTGTAGTATGACGTTAAAACCGGTCCTATCAGGGAAAGGCAGTCCTGCTTGCTAGTTCGGATGTATTCTTCGTATTTCACAAGTATCTGAAAAACATAAGTATATTTATTTATTGGCTCACCAACGAAATACACAGCATTGACCCACAATCTTTGTCATAATCTAATTTATATTGTTATTCATCTTTATTTTTTCGGCCTATTTTATTTTAAAGTTAGTTAAAATAAAAGAGCTTGGACTTTGTATACCAGAACATGTCTGGGGACCTACTCTCTAAGCACGAAATCCATAATGACCAAGTGGACCTTGAGCGTAGAGAAGTTGGATTCGCGTCATAACATAAACTTCAAATCGTTTGTGGTGCGGATTCCAACTCAGTATCTAGAAACCTTCATGAAGGAAGAGTTTTGGCCGAAAGGTGTGGCGTACCGACGTTTTCGCGGAAGGTTACGCGACACCACGCAGCGCAACACGACGCCGACACAGTCATCACTTTGTGTACAATAGTTTCAATAAAATATAAAATATGTATATTTAGGTTAAGGTATTTATCTATGGGCCTGCGTCGCCTGAAATAAATGGATTATTATTATTATTATAATCCTGGTGGAAGTTACGCGCTTTTCCTACTCCGTATCACTTACGGACCTATGATTCGAATTTATTTCTATATAATATTTAACTTCTTGTCATCATATCAGCCAAAAGACGTCCACTGCCAGCTGAGGCATAAGCCTCCCCCAGAAGGGGGGGCGGGATTTGCCATAATCGCCACGCTTGGCAGGCGGGTTGGCGATCGCAGTATGGTGGTCAAATGCATAGAGAACGCTACTGCCCATTCTCTAGTAAGTCCCTTAGTCGCCTTCTATGACACCCATGGGAAGAAATGGAGTGGGATTAACTTCTTGTACAACATGATTATTTATTTTAATAAATAAATTTGAATAAGCGTGTAATAATAATAATCTATGAGAGCATAACACCGCATGCCAAAAATAAATAACACCATACAAGGGGTTTATTTATAAACGTTGCTCAAAGTTAAGTAATTATTAAAATCTACTTTACCATATTATTTTGACGTTTATCCATCTCTTAACATCAAGCAACGTTTATAAAATAAACCATAAAGTGCTGGTAATAAAACTTACCCTAGTCTTTTGCGGACAAGCAGCTACAGGGGTCTCTAGCAACACCGAAGCGATTTGTATCAGCAATGCCAACTGTTTTTTGACAATGACGTCTCTGTCATCAGGTGTGCTATCCTCTTCTATGTGCTCGAACGCAATGTGGATGGATTCTAGAATATTCGCTAGGCATTCTGCTCCTGATGTGCCTTCGGTGCTTTCGGCTAAAGGACAAAAGTTTCATATTACAGAAACATAGAAAAAAAAAACTTTCACCAGTTCAACACCTCCTCTCGTTTTAGCTGGGAAGAAGTGGCACTACTATTATTTTTATTATGCTATCATGGTACTTACTTATAGCCAACAAGAAGCTGTCCATCCTGAGCGAGTAGAGAGGCGAGAACAACAGAGTGAGGCAAGCCTTGAACACTTCTAAACACGCCAGCGTTGTCTGGTCGTCGAACTCGCACATATGTTGAAACCTGTTATCATGAGATTAGAGTTCAATTTCGAATACACGAATTTCTGATATGACAGCCTATTTGTTTTAAAATTACAGGTATGTGGTGTCAAAGAAGATGATATGGCTCCAAAGGGGGGACGAGTACTGTGATGACGAATAACATAGAAGTGTAGAAGAAAAAGACATGTTGCGCCTACTCCAAATGTATTGAGATATATTGGGCAGGCCAATGTCGTTAGTGGTTTCAGAGTTGTTGAGCAATGATGACCCAGTCTGCCAGGGGTGCGAGTTGTTCGAAAGAGATACCGCGGCCCCTGGCACACAGGCAACTGCGCACGGGTGGGTTTTAGTCAGTAAAAGTCTGACACGCCCTCCCGCTCCACCCAGAGCGGGAGAAGTTATTTGATGATTTCCCACCCAAAAAAAAATGGTGACCCAGTGGAAACGGCCGCGACTTACGAGTTGTGTGTGGATCGTAGCTTCGAACCCTGGCAGGCGATTTACCTTGTGTAAATTATTTCATAATCACTGCTCTCCAAACGGTGAAGGAACGTGTGAACTCTCCATACGTGAGGAAACCGGCATGTTCTAGAGCAAAAAATTCCACGACATGTGACATCGGGGCCGCACGGTGGATTACAGCCACACTCGCTCTCACAAAAAGGAGGCCCGTGTCCCAGCAGTCGGACCATTATTGGCTGATTATGCTATGCCATCGTATATTACTAAAGTCGTTGCGTTTCAAGTTTTTGCATTTAAACTTTATGTCAATATCTATAAGAGTCACAGGATGCAGACTACTTACCTACAAACACATCTGTTGTATATGATGGTGGCTATGCTGACCACGTGGGTGGCGACTGCCTTCTTGTCTAGATTATCGCTGAGCAGTACGGAGTGAACGCATCGTAATGCCCAGGAGTGGAAGTCGCGGCGAGCGCGGATTTGATTGCGGGATTCCAAGGAAGACCAAGGCACGTTCTCGCTGTGGGAGAAAAAGTGAAAGTTTTTTATTCAAGAACAAAAACATCATCATCATCGTTGCAGCCGAAAGACTGCCACAGCTGGACACAGGCCTCCCCCAGCGGTCGCAGCTATCAACGCCCGTCTTAACATATGAAACAAATTGTACCAGACTTTACTTTGACATCGGTACAGTTTAGTACGAGGTGTGTATTTTGACATGGGGTGCAGTGTGAAACGGTAGTGTGAGTAAGGCTTTGTGTGTGAGTGAAGGTGTGTGTGAGTGAAGGTGTGTGTGAGTGAAGGTGTGTGTGACTGAAGGTGTGTGTGAGTGAGGGTGTGTGTAAGTGTGGGTTTGTGTGAGTAACGGTGTAAGTGAGGGTGTGTATGAGTTCTTGGTCTAGTTAAGTTTTAAGTCTTCACAATTTGAAGGGTGTGTGTGAGTTCTTGGTCTAGTTAAGTTTTAAGTCTTCACAATTTTTTCAGTTGCATCATATGACAGCGATTTCAACCAGTAGGTCAACTTACGAGGGTCATTCAATAAATACTTAGCCTACAAAAAGTAAACGAAAATTTTGGAAAAGTGGGAATTTATTTTTCAACATAGTCTCCTTTTAGTTCGATACACATAGCCCAGCGATGCTCCAACTTTTTTAATCCGTCCGAAAAATAGTTTTTGTCAAACTCTGCAAAATAGGCCTCCGTGGCGGCGATGACCTCCTCATTCGATCCATATCTATTCCCGGCGAGTGATTTTTTCAGATTAGGAAACAGAAAGAAGTCACAAGGGGCCAAATCTGGAGAATACGGTGGATGGGGCAGCAATTCGTAGCGTAATTCGACCAATTTGGCCATGGCAACGGCAGACGTGTGAACCGGTGCGTTGTCGTGGTGAAACAGCACTTTTTTCTTCGCCAGATGGGGTCGTTTTTTCTTTAATTCGGCGTCGAATCGGCCCAATAAATCGGCATAGTAAAGCCCTGTAATTGTTTTACCCTTCTCGAGGTAATCGATGTAGATCACACCTTGTGAATCCCAGAAAACGGTGGCCATAACTTTTCCGGCCGATTTTACAGTTTTCGCCTTCTTTGGAGCACGTTCCCCGGTCAGGATCCATTGTTTTGATTGCTCCTTGGTCTCTGGTGTGTACCAATGGATCCAGGTTTCATCGACGGTCACAAAACGACGCAAAAACTCCGCTGGATTCCGCTTAAACAGCGCCAAACACGTCTCCGATGTGGTCTCACGGTTGCGCTTGTTTTCTGGTGTGAGTAAACGCGGCACCCATCGCGCCGACAGCTTTCTCATGCCGAGTTCCTCGTGAAGAATATGATGCACTGTTCCTTCTGAAATGCCTACAGTCTCAGCTAGCTCCCGAACCTTCAATCGGCGATCTGCCAATACGAGATCATGGATTTTTTTAATGTTTTCCTCCGTAGCAGCTGTTTTCGGTGCACCTGGACGTGGTTCATCAAAAACCGACGTACGGCCACGTGCAAACTCGTTGAACCAATTCTTGACGGTGGCCATCGATGGAGAAGAGTCACCGTACACAGCATCCAAGCGCTCTTTGATTTCGATGCGCGTTTTCCCTTCCAAAAATAGGAATCGAATCACCGAACGATATTGCTCTTTTTCCATTTTTGTAAAACCGATCGACACGTTCGCTTCCATAAGTTGTCAAATTAAAACAAATGAAGGGATTGGAATGAAAATTTGAAAAAAGAATTAAAAAAGAATGTGCTACACTGTGGTAAAACTCTTTTGAAACTACAGCGCCCTCTGGCGATGAGGCTAGGTACTTATTGAATGCACCTCGTAAGTCTTAAGACCTTACGAGGTAAGCTGTGAATGTCAATACTCTTGTTTATTCTATAGTAGAGCTTGGAGCTAATGAAGCTGAAGTGTCTAGGAAGGAAAATCCATGCAAATATTATTATAAATGTATGATGTCAGAGATTGATTATGAATTCTATTATAAGTCAAAAGACTACGTTGAAGACAGGGAAGTTTGGCATTAATTCCTTCTGCACATGTGGCTTCCCTGGTACCTCATTAACTATGTAAAAGTCTATTAACTGCGCCCAAATTAGAGTGTTAATTTTTATTCATTTTATTTTTTACAATGTCTAACTTATTCTCGTCATTACTTGACATTATAGATCAATTCGACTATTTATCAATGATTGTCATGGAAATCATGTCACTTGGTTTAAGGCAAAGAGTATAATAATGGTAGATTCTTTAACATATTGTGAATGAGAGAACGTTGTAGGCCTTACAGACTGAAGATTTGTAGACAATTTTCTATTCTGTATTTTCATTCCTCTAAGTACCTGGTACTAACTGACAAGCCTGCACTGTCCTCCGATACCTATTATCACTGTAATTTGAAAACATTGTAAAAGCCAATTATTTTTAAAAGAGTAACAGTGGAGTTTCTTGCCGGCTCTTCTCCACAGGAAGCGACAAATTGGAACCGTGCACCTAGCTTCTGACGTTTCTTAAGTGCCCATGCAGGTTTATGTGAAATAAAAGATTTTGATTGAGAGGGTAAAATTAAAACTTTCGTTGTAGTCATTTAATTAATGGCTGTGAATATTTTCCTTTTTGTTTTGTTATCTTCAGCAAACCACACTACGTAATGAACGATATTATTGTGACGAACCAGTATGGTGTCCACAGCATGGACAAGTGGTCTACGAGAAATAAAAGTATAAGCAAAAAGAAGCGCTCCACAATACAAATAATGATTTTTTTATGAGAATTTTTATATTTGGGAAAAACTCATTTGTCTGTTAGCGCGCTTCAGCTGCCGTTTGGGAGAGATGTTCCCATCACTCCAAAGCTCCTACCAAAGAGTTATATCTCCCGATAACGACAGAGAATGAGGTAAATCGTCACTGTAAACGGGTGCAGCTGCCGCTATCGAAATCAGATTTTCTGTTTTTACTATGGCACTTAGTAGAAGGTTGAACAGATCGAGAATTGAATGGGAGAAATACTTTAATCTAAAACAAAACATGATATGACATTATTCTGGCTAGCTATTATTATAAGCTATTATTCTAGCTCAAAAAAGCATCATAGCGAAAGTGAATAAGTTGCACCAAGCAAACAACACCGAAAAAGACACGTTTCTTATATGGAGACCATTTTTAATTCTTAACTTTATTTTTATTTTTATTATTTGTTATTATGGATCAAGAGACACACGCCACTTGACAGACAGACAGACGGACAGACAGACGGACGGACAGCAGAGGCTTAGTAATAGGGTCCCGTTGGCTACCGGGTACGGAACCCTAAAAAGATCTTAAGCCAAAGATTTTTGTAAAATATAATGTAGGTACACACGGCTACACATCAAGCTATACATTTCCAGTATAAGCTGATCTCGCATTGAATAGGATTTGCGTACCGTGCGAGATCAGTGTAAACTGGAAATGTATAACTTAATGTGTAGCCGTGTGTACATGGCACAGCTAATAGTAATGTCAATAATTAAAGACTTCAATTGAGTACAGACGAAAATTATTAAGATTTATCTATCAACTTAATTATTGTACCACCCGTCGAAAAGCAGTTTTCCTTTAAGGGGAATCTAGTCGCGGGCTCGAACTCACTGGTGGGCCTGGCTAAAAAGCACGCTGTCTCACCAGGCATCGTGTCCGACAGCGGTAGTACCCGTGATGAGCACTTAGACGCTGGTCTACACGCACAACGTTATTGAGTGAGATGCAGGATCATTTATAATTCAACAGCCGCGTAAAAAATTAAGAAAAGTCCTTCGGAAAAACGGGTTTTATGGAAAAACCACTGCATAAATCAATGATCATTAAAGTTTATTAAACTTTTCGATATTTGTACTTTGTCGGTATCGACTTAGTTTTGGAGACTTCACACTTCTTTTATTACAAAAACACGCCCAAAGTTAAATTAGCAGGAAAAACGAATCTTTGTTGGCTCCTAACTTTTTAATAGCTTTTTATTTTAGAATTCTGTTTCCGTACAGACAATATTAATAAAAAGTCAAAACCATACCATGTTCAATTTTTGATGTGCATTGTCGAACAATGGAGAATACACTCCCGAAGTTTGTATGGAAAAAATGTCTGCAAGATTCACCATAAGGGAAGCGCCAGAATAGAATTTACGTTTAATTTCATTTCTTACATTTAGTTCATTCAAGCCCATTGAATGACTATTTCACGAAATAGTCATTCAATAGGATTATATGAACTTAGAGGGTTGAATTGATGATTTGAATTCATTGAATAGTTACGGTCGCGAATCATATAATTATTATAATAATCAACATACAACCCGACACTGACCAAAAAACGTAGAAAAAAATGGAATTTTCGGGCTACCCTAGCGCATCCACCTTAACATCGTTGAGTCAACGACAAATAAAATTATTTATAACTATTTATTGCCAGTGGCTTCGCCCGCGTGTAGGTTGGAAATTATCCCACGGGAACGTACAAAGGGATAGAAAATATCTGATATAATATAAATATCTGATATATGTGTTAATCCAAGTTATAACCTACCTAGGTGCCAAACATTCAAATCCGTTTGTCCGTCTTTGCGTGATTGAGTAACAAACATTAAATTGTTCGTAGGACTACAGTAATTTTAGGTTAGGTACAAGCGGAGATAGTTCCATACGCGACCGCTAGATGTCACTGTGCTGATGACGCGCATTTCTGAATCGCGGTGTTAAGATTCTCCGCGATTGAGTTGGAGTCCCCGATTCCGGATTCATAGGTATCGCTTCTCGGCCTTTTGGCTAAGATCAAAGTGTAGTATCTGTTCTTTTCAGCTTAATATCTGAAAGTTCCCTCACTGAGGGACCAGTATATTAATCTGATTTTTGTAAGCTGACGGGATGTTCGGGGCTCGCTCCACTCCCGTCGCGGGTCGGCCCGGCATTGCAGTGCCGCCGGGATCGGCCCACATAATACCCTATCTATCAAAGATAAGATAAGCGTAATGCTACCAAGGCACGAGTTTGATTTATCATGATGTTCGGTTAGGTAGGGTCCTTGATAACATTTACAGTCGTGAATCATATTTTAAACAACCCGACAATAACCTGCAAGTTGCAAAAAACGGAGAACTAATCAACTAGAGTCGGCTTCCTTCCAGTTGTATTCCACCTGGAGCGACTGCCTGTCTGTTAGACCTCCATAACCTAATTACTGAGTAATCAATACGAAACTAAGACTGACTGGTCATACTTTCGGGCTTCTAACGACCCGTAACGACTGTCAAAGATCAACGAATGACAGCCGGTACCAACGGCTTAAACGTGCTTTTTGAGGCACGGAGGGGTTTTGATATGTAAAGGCGGTCACCCATCCCCGGACCAACCGCGCCAAGTGTAGCTTAACCTGATCGATCGACCCGTACGGGTGTTATTATTAAGTTACCCACAAGCCTACTTTGGCAGTTGGATGTATGAATGTTTGTTACTCAATCACGACAAAACGGCTGAACAGATTTGGATGAAATATGGCACACAAATAGATTATACGCTAGATTAGTGCAGAGGCTTTTTATACCATATCCCCGACCAACTTAAACACCTCCACGGGCGCCTTGCCATTGTCCTGCTGTAGTAAGTAATAACTTACATAATACACACACCTACCTGTACAACAGCTCAATGACCCTCACACAGAGCTTGGTGTCCCACACACAAGGCAGAGGTTTGAAAGGGCCTGCCTTGTCCCTGACCAAGTTCGACAGCTTCACGGGCGCCTTGCCTTTGTCCTTTTGTGACTTCTGACTCTTCTGTGACTTAAACGTCTCTCGCGTCTCGTTTAGAGATTTGTTGCCTTTCTTGGCTGTTTTTGGTGGTACCTAAAATATTAACAGTTTAATTCAAATAACAGGAAGCGCAGTCGCAAGCCCGCCATAGGATTTCAGGAGGTGTACTGTAGTTTCGGCCTACGTCTAGGGAAATCATATGCTTACGCCTTTTACCTTCTGCCTATAAAACATGAATTCCAAACAATTTACGTATTGAAATCCTTGTTTCAAATTCATGTTATTTCCACTTAAAAAATACAATCTTTGAAATTACTAGTATTTTAGAAAAGGTCATAAAAAATGTTGGAGTTCTATTGCAAACTGAACTTTATACGTGGGATTTAAAGTTACTTTTCCAAAAACACTTTTGTTCACATTTTTGGAAACTATATTGCGAACACAGGATAGGCACAATACCTTAGTCTGTTCCAACAGTTGATTGCAACCCTTAAATAGTTTGTAAACCTTGTTAGCAGCTGTCTCACTACTTGGAGTCCACTGCAGTATCGCATGCGCTATTAACGTTTCATAACATTGTAATGTCTGCTGTACTTTGAGGCATTTTGCCTTAGATTCTGGTGTTATGTCTGAGAGTCCGGGTTCCTCCTGCAATTAGAATATTTACTTGAAATTATGCGTAAAAGGTTTGTAGCATTTTTTTCAATCAGATGTCTGATAATAATGTTCTTTGGATGGATATTTGTTTACAGCCTAGTAGCACAGTCAAGTTTTATAACTCTTTACAGTCGGCGTACGCGAGCGTATCGTGTTTGTTTGTGTGTCCTTACAGATCGGCCTATAATGTTCCTACTGGGCCATAATTCACTATGACCATTTAACGATTCCTTACTTCGACACCACGTCAATTTCCTAGACACGACATGTGTTAATAAATATCGACAAATTGTCTTGGAACATACAGAATATGACATTTCGATTCCTTACCGTTACATTGGTTTTTACAAAACACAATATTGACGTAGTTTGAACGCAGTAAGATTCCGCGGGGAATCATTATAACAATACAGAATTGGCGCCCTGGTGGGACACAAGCCCTCTCTATGAGAGAGAGTCGCCTATGCGACATTCTAAACTAGCCAATGATGAGAATTTATTGTAAAAGTAAATAAAAATATAATAAAGAAATCTTGATGTTTTCTCAAGTCGTAAAGACCATGTATTGCATGATTGGGTCTCTAGGTCGCTAGTCTATATTATTCCATAATAAATATTATAAACCAGATATCGATGTAGTCGCGGGCAACTACTACATCACATAACTTCACGCTTGTATCCCTCGGGGATTGGGCAGAGGTGCACCCACATTTCGGCAGTGATGTTTAAGTCCCATGTAATAGGGGGCGAGCCTATTGCCATCAACCGTGTACAAATCCAGACTCCGGGCTGCTACTGGGAAATTCTAGATAGACAATCCCAATAACACTTTACCCGACCTGTCAATCGAACCCAGGACCTCATGGTCAACCGTAGACCTTACGAACACTAGACCAACGAGGCAAGCAACTGCTAGTGCCATATAAAAACTCACCATATCGATATTGACAAACTGTTCATTATCGCACAACTGCTGCATGATCCTGGCTAGCTTACTCTTCAAGTAAGCATTCCCAGTCTCTACTGATTGGCTGGCCAGGATGTCTTCTAGATCCTCCTCTTCACCGGGCTGCAGGAATTGGGCTACGGCGTACAGCAGCTGGGCTATGGGCTCCTGGTAATACAGAAGAGATTTTTAAGGTGATATGTGAACAGTAAATATTGCCAGTATGACTTCACTCACTCGCTGGTTCCCAACATTGAGTCAGGAATACATAATAAGGAGTACAGAATGATGATACGAAAGAAAGACCCGAAAAGGGCTGCCCCAAATGGCAAAATAAATCTATCCAAGTGATCCGAAAAAGGTAAGGCTACCAAATCTTATATTAATGGAGGTATGAGGACTAGGGTGTCAAGCTCACTTATCAGCTATAGAAATGGGAGCATCCTCCGACCCAGACGAGTGTTGTGACAGGTGGGCTACTGCCCGACGATTGATGTCGAGACGTGCTATATAAGGTGTTAAAAAAAATAATGTTCCGAATTTCGTGCCCTTGGTCGGTATCAAAAATCAAAAAACATATTGCAAAAAAAGTTCGATAAATTGTCAGTCCAAAGTCTGAGAAACGTGATGGAAAAATTTTAATCAGCTGTTTACGTAGGTATTTGATAAAGCGCTCGTCTCGCTCGCGCGGCTGCCTGTCAACACGGTGTAGATACGGTGCGCATGTGCATATTTTTATTAATTAGTGCGTGGGGAAAATATTGCATATATCTTTGAAACGGATTGTTGTGTATAAATATTTTTATCGTGATTATGTTTTGAATGTCATTTTAAACAACTCCTTAAATTTCTAAACATAAATTTTATAACACCTTAATGCTAGTTGCGCGGTGAAATCAGCTTGCGCGATGCAGGATGTTGAGTGACGTCAGTGTTATGCGTAGTTCGCATATGGCAGTGTAGATGCCACCACACGACGATTGCCTCAAAATGGCCACAAAAGACAAAATAAATGTATCCAAAGGACCAGAAAACGGCAAGGCAAGCTAATCTCAAGTTTGTGGATGGATAGGACAGCGGCAGAGTATTCATTAAGTCTAAGTTCCTTGTCGAAAATGACGTATCTCTTTCTATCTTTAATAATATACTTACAATCAATACAGCATTAACGCCATTGATCTGCACACACTTGTTGATGAGTAGGGAGGCAGTTCCCTCGCCCTCCGGTAGGTACTTGCTTAAGTGTTCATATAATAACTCCAAAATAGATTCATGAAGAAACTGCTTATCTTTCGCACAACCGTGTAATTCTAAAAATAATAAATGATTTTATTTCTGTAAGTAGGTTTGTACAAACACTTTTACACGTCAATCATATTTTTTTAAACTAGATGAGGTTGGTGTTTCCTATTTGACTACACTGAGATGAAAGGCCAAAATAAACCCAGAGGTTTAAAGTCCAGACATAATCGTGGTCAGATCATGTCAAGACCATGTGGATTGGTGTATGAAATGGTCTTTTGAGGAAAGAACCACACAGATTGAATGGACCTGTCCAATCAGTGCACGCATTTATCAGTAATCATGCAGCTCAACTCAGAACTTGAGGAGCTCTACGATTTGACGAACAGTACCAAAGAAAGGACATTTGGGTAGGCCGCATAAATTACTCAAACTGCCAGACCATGATTAAAACTAAATAAGAAGACAAAGAAACACATCATAACATCACGTCTGTATTCTCCATAATATATGCTTAAGAAAAGAAATAATAATGCTTGTAAAAAGGAAAAGAAATAGTTTATTAACCACCGACGGAAAAAAGGGTTGTTATAAGTTTAACGTGTGTATCTGTATGTCTATGTATATGTGTGTTTGTCTGTGGCATCGTAGCTCCCAAACGGCTGAACCGATTTTCATTTTTATTTGTGTTGTTTGAAATTTTATTCCCAAATAAATAAAATAAATGTAACTTTATCGATAGGGTTCTTAAAACGCCAAGCAGACGAGGCAGAGCAATAATGAGGCTAATGAATGTCTGCTATTGTAGAAAAAATAAGAAGTTAAACAGCCATCGCTGTTTAGCTTCTTATTTTGACTAGCCGAGCCTCGACGTGACGATGCTTTGATCAAAATATTACCTACAACTTATATTACTTAAAACATGTATTTGTTTGTGTCGGGGGTGTTTTACATTTTTAGTTTATCTTTTATTATTTAAATATTAAAATTATGATTTACAGCATCCTAAGGAAGCTAACGGGAGCAAAAAAGATGCAGTCTCAGACGGACCAATGTTACGTACTGAGAAAAACCAAAAATAGCTTTTGTACAGTTCAGTTTTTCGTGTCATCATTTCAGCCGAAGACGACCAATGCTGGATATAGGCCTCCCCCAAGCATTTGGGAGGGGGGGGCTGGTTGTCATAATTGCCACGCATCCGCCTGCGGATTGGCGATCGCAGTATGGTGCCGCATAGAGAACGCTGCCCAATCTCTAGTGAGTGTCTTAGTCGCCTTTTACGAAACGCACTGGAAGAAATGGAATGGTGCTATTCTTTACGTCCGGCACCAGACGGAACAAAATGATTATAATAGAAATCTATCCGAATGCCTTTTTTATGTGAAATGTTGTGTAAAAGCGTTCATATTGATCTCCTGCGAGCAGTAAATAATAACGCGAATAACTAAGACTTAATTAATCTAAAAGCCATAATAACTTACTGGTATAAAGCAGCTGTTTGACTAGCGCGTCTTGTACGAGACAGCGTCGCAGTATTGATACTACCTCCATACACATCGCCTCGTTACGGACGCGCGAAGTTACACTGCCAAAAAAAAAAAGAAAAAAATAACTATGTGTTTAAGACTGCGTAAGAGTTTTTGGCGGGATCGCGTTGGAACATGCCGCACGAATTTTCATTTTCATGGAATTTAGTGAAATAGCGAATTAAATTGTATAATTTTGATAGTGAATTATTCAATTTAGTTACGTGTGAGTGCACAAGTGTAGTGAAGGTGAAAATAAGTGAGTAACGTGGACTTTTCGTGTTCCCCCCAAAAACTCCTATTAGGTTATTGTAAAGTTACTACCGCTTTACAATAACTTTGACTTGACTGACTAAAGACGACTATGAACGTTTTGTAACTTCGTGCCCGATATCGGGCCATTTACTTGTTCTAAAAGAAAAATTACTTGACACTGGCTAAATGCACAAACCGTGTGAAGCCAAAATTAAAAAAAAAAAAAAAAAAGACTGCGTAATTAGGTTCCTCCTTCATAGGAACCTAAAAGCCTGTTTGCTTCAATATAAACATAACATCCTACTAATATTATAAATGTGATAGTTTGTAAGTATGGGATGTATGTAAAGATGTTTGTTACACTTTCACGCAAAAACGACTGAACGGATTTGAATGAAATTTGGCACACAGGTAGTTTGTAACCTGGAATAATACATAGGATACTTTTTATCCCGATACTACGCTCCCGTGGGGTAGTTTTCGACCTTCACGCGGGCGACGCCGCTGTCAAAAGCTAGTCACAAATCTTCCTTTATATGTGACTAGCTTTTCACTCAATCATCATCTACCAACCCGCACTGGTTCCACATGGTGGATTACAGCCCATTCCCTCTCGCCGAGAGGAGGTTTGTGTCTCAGCAGTGGGAGTGATATAGAATGATTATAGTGAATCATCATAAGCATAATCAAACTATAATATTACCACTGCTAGGACAGAACCTTCGTCTCTTGGGAGTGGGCTGTAATATTCCACGCGGGCAAAGTGCGGATTGGCGGATGTCATTTGTCATCGAATTTCTGGTTCTACGACATACCGGCTTCCTGACTTTTCTTCTATTTTTTGAGAGCAGTGATGATGAAATTAATTACACAAACAATACCTTTACATCAATCCGCTTACGAAATGTGTAAAAAACAGATAACGGACTTTTTAACCAGTTTAAACTACGACGACACTGAATATCTGCTCACTTCACATTCATAGTGACTACTCTAATACTCCGAATCTATGTAAACACAATCTCTTTCACTTCCGTTTCCACACACACCACACCTACATCACAGAACACATACATACACAGCTACATCACAAAACACACACACGTACTAACACTTCATCATCATCATCATCATATCAGCCGAAAGACGTCCACAGCTGGACATAAGCCTCCCCCAAAAGGGGGGGATTTGCCATAATCGCTACGCTTGGCAGGCGAGTTGGCGATCGCAGTATGGTGGTCAAATGCATAGAGAACGCTGCTGCCCATTCTCTAGTAAGTCCCTTAGTCGTCTTCTACGACATCCACGGGAAGAAATGGGATGGTGCTATTCTTTTACGTCCGGCACCACACGGAACACTTAGTGTTAGTTACTAACACTTAGTATAAGTTAAATACTTTTGCACCTTATCGTCCTAAGCGGTCTCTATTAAAATGTCTGTACTCCTATGGGAATCTGGGCTGGCGACCCTAAATACAGGTTACCATGTAACCAGCTAGGACGCCAGATTCAATGTTACTTTCTTTCCATTCGATTAACCCTAAATTGTAAAATTATATTTACTGTAACAGACTGTACAACACTTTTGAAATAAATTAAATTTTATATAAAATAACTGCCTGCCTGGGTCCGCACCCAGGCAGGCAGTTATTTTATATAAAATTTAAATTAAAAAAAAAAAATTAAATAATTAAATGTAACAGCCCCGGCTTATGAGTTAGAGGGCGTGAGTCCGCACTCACGCCCTCTAACTCATAAGTCGGGGCTGTTACTACTAGGCCGCCACTGCTCTCAGAGTTGCGGATACCAGCACGTATTAGCTATTAACTAAATATAATAACATGTACAACATACACGCTCCCCTGCTGCGTGGCGTGCAGGTCCACGGTGAGCTGCGTGAGGTAGGAGTGCGCGCTGTACTGCTCGCTGTACGACTGGCTACTGCTCGCGGGGCTGCCACTCACGCGCACGTGGCGGAGCACGGACAGGAAGCCCGACAGGGCTAGGCAGCGGTGTTGGGAGTCTCTGTCAATGTTAGATATTATTGACAGCACGGTTGGCGCGGTGGTTAAGCGATTTACTGCTGTGTTGCGTGTAGCGGGTTCGATTCCCGCACGGAACAAATATTTGTATGACCTACAAGTAGTTGTTCCGGGTCTGGCTGTTTGTGTATGTGTATTTAAATGTTTGTAAACGCACCCACAATACAGGAGTAATTCCTAGTGTGGGGCAAAGTTTAAAAAAAAAAATATATATCAAGTCTTTATTACTGAACACAGAAAATATAAATTCATTGCAAGGTGTTGAATGAATACGCACCCTATGTTCTACCAATGAAGGCATGCAAAATTATGCATCAATTATTGTTATCGGCAACTTTGCCTACATTTAAAAAGAAAGGTTAATTCTCTTTCTTACGCACCTGGAATAAAGTCCTTTTCTGCACACCATAACAAGGGTATCTCTAGTCCTAGTACTGAAGTTGAGGAGCGGATGCACAGCATCCAGGACTGAGGCAGCCGCCTTGTAGTCCGTGGGGGAAGGCTGGCAGTTCTCTAAGATGGCGCCCAGTTGAGTACAACGTTCTACTGACACCGGGGTCAACTTGCATAACACGTACAGGCAGTCTGCAAAAAAATGTATTGTGATGTGAGTAGCGAAAATAATATGATTACAAGATATAAATTCAAAACACGCTTTAACTTTTAATTATTGCACTAAAAATATGAAAAGGACTCGTTTTGATAGAAACATAAATATTTATTGTCCAGGTAATAATGTAAGCATTAAGCATGCATAGGTTAACACCAACTTGAGACGAGATATTGAGTAGCTTAAATATTACCTACAGCTAGTTACAGTTATTATTTGTCAGTGAACCCCTAACTAGACAGCAGTGGCGAAAGCATCATATAACTCGATTCCTAACGGCTTCCCTTCGGTGATTCGCATCTCTACCGCTTTTTAAAAATGGCACGTCAATAGTGTCTACTATTGCCAAAAAATATATCGCGATCCCGTAATGATGTTACTTTAGGTCACGTGGCACCGGATGAGAGCAAGCCGCTGTACAACGGGTTACGATAGAGACGAATATAGAAAAAATGCGTCAGCGAAAACGAGGTGGAGGAATATTGCTTTTTTATTTGGTTTTCAGATCTTTCATTCTATTGTGTTTAATTCTTTATATGTTAATTTTAGAATGATAGTAAGTAAGTATTATTTTTTTAGATTATAGTAAGTTAAAGCCGGGTTCCCGCCGGCTTCTCTCTTAGCAAAATTGACACCTCGCCGCTGCTAGACAGTTATTCTGTATCTTGGGGTTCAGGATACGAATTCTAGAGTGGAGCTTTCAAGTATGGTATGGTATGAAAGTATGTGTAAAGTTTGTGTTTCACATACACAACACACACGTCAGACATGACGTGTGTGTAGTGAAGAAGCGCCAGGGTACCCCCTAAATTCAAATTTTCTTACGTTTTTTGCAATTTGCAGGTCAATGTCAGGTTGTTTGTTGATTAACATACATATGATTCGCGACCGTAACAAAAATATGGCTTTACAGAATTATAATCATTAAAATCATCAAAACAACCCTAGCAGCTCATTTAATATCTATCCCATTAAATGACTTTTTAACCGACTTCAAACAGAAGGACGTTATCAATTCGAGATGTTTATTAAAAAAAATATTCTTATTTTATGTATGTTCGGGCCATAACTGCGTCATATATCTACAGGGTAAGTTTTTATCCAGTGCGCAAACTGTAACCATGAATTCAGCAGAAATTTTACATCGGTTTTACAAAAAAAAAAACAGCTGTTTCATAGAAAAGTGCAATACCTACGCGGTTAAATGTATGGAACAGCTAATTTTTTTTGTGTTGACGTCGAAAAATTTCTGCATGTCATTCTAGACACCCCAGTGTCTAGAATGACATACTGATTTCATGGTTATCCTGTATAGACGGATTTGCAAAACTCTTTTTTGTTCGAAAGGGGTTTATTCCGAAATGGTCCCATTTAAATTTCATATAGATCTGATGATGCGTTTCGGAGACAGATAACGGAACTCTTCAAAAAAAAATGACAGGAAATCAACCGCGATTGCTGCTATCGCATACATATGCATTTTTTTGACCCCAAGGATGATGAAATTTGCGTGGGGCAATTTCGAATTGGCGTGGGGGGGGTAGGTACTATAACTAAAAGGTGAAAAATAAAAACTTAAAAAAAGCAACCGATTTCCGGAAAAATTTAGTTCCATTAAATGACTACTTTTACTACACTACATAGTGAATGAAAAACAACTTTAATTTCGGACTTTGGATATGTATTTAAATTTTTTGTCACCGAAATTATTATTTCACTTTGCAGTGTTTTTCCGGAAGTTAGTTGTTTTTTCATGAAGTAGTCATTCAATAGAACTAAATTCCCCCTGAAAGCAAATATTATGAACTCAAACTATGTAGATAGCTTTAGTTATAGTACCCAAGTGTTCTGTTACACAACTTCCAGCTTCATCAGACCAGCTTAGCATAAGCAGCCTATATCGTTCCCACTGCTGGGACACAGGCCGCCTCCCGGCGAGAGGGAGTGGGCCGTAATCCACCACACGAGCCCAGTGTGGTTGGTAGATGTCTTCGAAGTTTTGGTTGTAAGACACGCCGGTTTCCTCACGACTTTTTCCTTCATAGTTTTGAGACCAGTGGAACAGCAGCAGGACAGCTTGCTTGGTTATATTACGAAATGGACATCGAAATTAACTTTAACTTTGTGACGTACAGTAATAATTTTATTTAACATTTATGTAATTTTATTTTAATAACATGAAAATTATGATTCATCCGACAATTTGTATTTTTAATTTTAATCCTTTGACATTTGTAGTACCTACTTATTCTTATTTTTTATTTTTTTTATTTGATTATAATCATTTTGAACTGTTTAATAAACTAAAACTTGTTTAAAAAACTGTTTAATAAATATACAATAAGATTATCGATAATGTCAACATTTGCACATCTGATTAGGTAATGATACAGTGTACTTTATATTTATTTGTAACATCTCTTTATACCTACCTGTATTATGCAAATAAATAATTTGATTTGATTTGATTTGACTTATCTACACTAATTATAAAGAGGAAAGATTTGTATTTTTGTATGTAACGAATAAACTTAAAAACTACACGACCAATTTCAAAAATTCTTTTGTCGTTAGAAAGCTACATTATCACTGAGTAACATAGGCTATATTTTATCCCCGTATTCTTACGGGAACGGGAACTATGCGGGTGAAACTGCGGAAGGCTGCTAGTTAGATATAAGTCAAATCAAATCAAATTATTAGCATGTGTCACTGCACCTGCATACTGCCTCTGATTAGTGTCGGTACACAGCCTGTCAGCTAGCTGGCTCAATATGTGCCCGGCTGTCTTGGGATGTGCCTTGCCGAGTCGCACCAGTACTAACTTATATCTAAACATATGTGTCACTGCACCTGCATACTGTCTCTGAGTAGTGTCGCTACACAGTCTGTCAGCTAGCTGGCTCAATATGTGCCCGGCTGTCTTGGGATGTGCCTTGCCGAGTCGCACCAGTACTAACTTATATCTAAACATATGTGTCACTGCACCTGCATACTGTCTCTGTATAGTGTCGCTACACAGTCTGTCAGCTAGCTGGTTCAGTATGTGCCCGGCTGTCACGGGATGTGCCTCATTGAGTCGCACCAGTACTAACTTATATCTAAACATATGTGTCACTGCACCTGCATACTGTCTCTGAGTAGCGTCGCTACACAGCCTGTCAGCTAGCTGGCTCAATATGTGCCCGGCTGTCTTGGGATGTGCCTTGCCGAATCGCACCAGTACTAACTTATATCTAAACATATGTGTCACTGCACCTGCATACTGTCTCTGAGTAGTGTCGCTACACAGTCTGTCAGCTAGCTAGCTCAGTATGTGCCCGGCTGTCTCGGGCTGGGCCTTGCCGAATCGCACCAGTACTAACTTATATCTAAACATATGTGTCACTGCACCTGCATACTGTCTCTGAGTAGTGTCGCTACACAGCCTGTCAGCTAGCTAGCTCAGTATGTGCCCGGCTGTCTTGGGCTGTGCCTTGCCGAATCGCACCAGTACTAACTTATATCTAAACATATGTGTCACTGCACCTGCATACTGTCTCTGAGTAGTGTCGCTACACAGTCTGTCAGCTAGCTAGCTCAGTATGTGCCCGGCTGTCTCGGGCTGGGCCTTGCCGAATCGCACCAGTACTAACTTATATCTAAACATATGTGTCACTGCACCTGCATACTGTCTCTGAGTAGTGTCGCTACACAGTCTGTCAGCTAGCTAGCTCAGTATGTGCCCGGCTGTCTCGGGCTGGGCCTTGCCGAATCGCACCAGTACTAACTTATATCTAAACATATGTGTCACTGCACCTGCATACTGTCTCTGAGTAGTGTCGCTACACAGTCTGTCAGCTAGCTAGCTCAGTATGTGCCCGGCTGTCTCGGGCTGGGCCTTGCCGAATCGCACCAGTACTAACTTATATCTAAACATATGTGTCACTGCACCTGCATACTGTCTCTGTATAGTGTCGCTACACAGTCTGTCAGCTAGCTGGTTCAGTATGTGCCCGGCTGTCACGGGATGTGCCTCATTGAGTCGCACCAGTACTAACTTATATCTAAACATATGTGTCACTGCACCTGCATACTGTCTCTGAGTAGCGTCGCTACACAGCCTGTCAGCTAGCTGGCTCAATATGTGCCCGGCTGTCTTGGGATGTGCCTTGCCGAATCGCACCAGTACTAACTTATATCTAAACATATGTGTCACTGCACCTGCATACTGTCTCTGAGTAGTGTCGCTACACAGTCTGTCAGCTAGCTAGCTCAGTATGTGCCCGGCTGTCTCGGGCTGGGCCTTGCCGAATCGCACCAGTACTAACTTATATCTAAACATATGTGTCACTGCACCTGCATACTGTCTCTGAGTAGTGTCGCTACACAGCCTGTCAGCTAGCTAGCTCAGTATGTGCCCGGCTGTCTTGGGCTGTGCCTTGCCGAATCGCACCAGTACTAACTTATATCTAAACATATGTGTCACTGCACCTGCATACTGTCTCTGAGTAGTGTCGCTACACAGTCTGTCAGCTAGCTAGCTCAGTATGTGCCCGGCTGTCTCGGGCTGGGCCTTGCCGAATCGCACCAGTACTAACTTATATCTAAACATATGTGTCACTGCACCTGCATACTGTCTCTGAGTAGTGTCGCTACACAGTCTGTCAGCTAGCTAGCTCAGTATGTGCCCGGCTGTCTCGGGCTGGGCCTTGCCGAATCGCACCAGTACTAACTTATATCTAAACATATGTGTCACTGCACCTGCATACTGTCTCTGAGTAGTGTCGCTACACAGCCTGTCAGCTAGCTAGCTCAGTATGTGCCCGGCTGTCTTGGGCTGTGCCTTGCCGAATCGCACCAGTACTAACTTATATCTAAACATATGTGTCACTGCACCTGCATACTGTCTCTGAGTAGTGTCGCTACACAGTCTGTCAGCTAGCTAGCTCAGTATGTGCCCGGCTGTCTCGGGCTGGGCCTTGCCGAATCGCACCAGTACTAACTTATATCTAAACATATGTGTCACTGCACCTGCATACTGTCTCTGAGTAGTGTCGCTACACAGTCTGTCAGCTAGCTAGCTCAGTATGTGCCCGGCTGTCTCGGGCTGGGCCTTGCCGAATCGCACCAGTACTAACTTATATCTAAACATATGTGTCACTGCACCTGCATACTGTCTCTAAGTAGTGTCGCTACACAGTCTGTCAGCTAGCTAGCTCAGTATGTGCCCGGCTGTCTCGGGCTGGGCCTTGCCGAATCGCACCAGTACTAACTTATATCTAAACATATGTGTCACTGCACCTGCATACTGTCTCTGAGTAGTGTCGCTACACAGTCTGTCAGCTAGCTAGCTCAGTATGTGCCCGGCTTTCTCGGGCTGGGCCTTGCCGAATCGCACCAGTACTAACTTATATCTAAACATATGTGTCACTGCACCTGCATACTGTCTCTGAGTAGTGTCGCTACACAGTCTGTCAGCTAGCTGGCTCAGTATGTGTCCGGCTGTCTCGGGCTGTGCCTTGCTGAGGCGCACCAGTATTAACTTGCCGTGCGACCAACATGTTGGGGCAACTGGTTTTAGACGAGATACGGAGAGTAGGAGGAAGGCTAGGTTGATTAGACCAACTACTGTTAGTTGGCGGTGGTTGGCACTGAAACAAAGAGTTTTAGTTTTAATTAATTATGGAAACTGTGCTTGTTGAACTAATAGTTAGAAGTGTTTTATTTTTATTTTAGAAAAGTCTCAACCACAACCCGACATCTGAATTTGTGCCCGGTTAATGGCAAAAACTCAGCCTCTATTACATAGGACTTACCCAGGACTTACTTATTACATAGGAATTATGTAGGGTGGATGTCGGAAAATTTACTACCAGCATAAAAGTTTATAAACTATGTGTCCAGGCGTTTTTGGGCCAATCCGGAACATACATCGAGAGTAACAGAAATATGGACAAAATTACTTCGATACTATTTTATTAAAGTCTAGGATCGAGTTAGCGTACCTATTTTATACACCGAGAAATTTTAATGGTTGTTTTCCCGCGGCAGAACAACTTGCCTTATGGAGTACTTTCGAAGCATAGAGTAAAAGTAAAAAAATAAAGATTTTTCTTGTTTTAAAATAATTTAAAAATATTTATCCACTCAATAAAACACTACTCTAGTAACACTAGAGGTAACTTGTAGGTACTACTCGAATCGCACGCACCGCCGACAAAGGGTACAGCGATGCATAATGTTCAAAGCAAAATAAACTCTCGCACGTGGTGATTTTCGCAATGGTTAATCAACCATTTATTTGTTTCTAATATTTTATTTGTGTATAAAACGATTGTATTACCAAGACAAAACCATTCCGCTGCGGGAAAACAAACCATTAAAATTTCACGGTGTATAAATAAATAAATTAAATGGAGATTACCTCTCAGTAGTAATAAGCTTGAGCACGCAGACCACGTCGACATCAGGCGGCATGACTGCTCGCACCCACGCCGACTCTCTAGCTCGCAGGTTGTCCATAGCACGCTGTTCTATCGCTGATTTTACTACCTGTAAGTAACTTTTTATTTTATATTGGTAAAAAAATAAATGTATCCCTACTAATACCTATTTTTGATTATTTATTTGTTAAAATCTCCCTTACAACTATCATTACAGGTGTATACCTAACGCGATAGCGCGGTCTTAAAGCTAACTTACTTATAATTTAAAACTATGAAAAACGTAAAAAACACAATATTTAAAATATAAAAAAAAACAACAACATAAAGTCTAATCTACACTATAACATAAAATAAAGAACAGTATTTTTGCGAATACACTCAAATGACATGTAAATACATCGATCTTCAAGAGAAGTTCGTTAATGACCCGAATTGTGCGGGTCAGTGGTGTTTTAGGGAGAAGGTTGGTGCTGGCAACCGGTACGGCTAGCAGCGGCGGGCGGCGCCGCCTCCACACGTAGCGGTCTGGTACACATAAATTCAGGTGCTGCAGTACTCCTGGGCCATGCTCAATGCCACGAAGTAACCTCACCAGATACACGACAAGCGTGAATTCCCGTCGTACCCTCAGTTAGTTGTACCCGACCATACCGAGCACAAACAGAACAAATGCGGAAGTAAGTGTGTGTCTGTTACGGTTTCACGCCTAAACCGCTGAACCGATCGTCATGAAATTTGGCAGAGATATAGCCAGGGATATGGAGATGGACATAGGCTACTTTTTTTTATGCGATAACCGACTTCCACTCAGGCGGAGCCGCGGGCAAAAGCTGGTTAAAAATTAAAAAAAACGGACTGCAACAAGTTCAAACAAAGAAAGCTCACTATTCAAGCAGTCTTCATCCAGTTTGTGACAGTTATTTTAGTTCAAAGACGTCAAGATTTTTTTGATTTCGCAAAGTGGACCAATAACCTGATGAAGGTAGCAAAAATCTGCTGGATGCGAGAAGAACCACATCGTAGACTCACCCTCGCTTTCCATCAGGCGAAATCAGGCCAAGAGGTCAAGAGTGAGCCCATCAGGCAATAAAAAAAGACCGGTAGTTGTGGCAATACTTAGTGAATATTTCGACTGAATATTGATGATACTTACATCCAAACACACTGTTCTAAAGTCAGCTCCCTTGTCAGACATGGCCAGAGCCAGGTCTATAATGAAAGGCGCCCTCAACAGCTGTGTTTTGGGCCAGGCCTTGACGTGTTTGCGGACCAGCTCGGGGTCGGCCGCGCCTTGGGAGATGTGGTAGATGCAGGTCGATAGGCAGCGGCTAAGTTCGGCTGAACTGTGAGGGACTGGGAGAGAACATTTTTGATCAGTTAAGTAGATATACAGTAGACATGAGGGACAGCGACGCGAAAACTGTTACCATGAATTCGGTATATGATTGATGAAGTAAATTATTATGATTGATCAAGTAACTTTCTTACGAAACGAAACGAAACTTACGAAAAGGCTGTTAATGTAAGATACAAACTATACTATTTTTACAGAGTGTGTATTTCTATTTCCACTATAACAATAAATTATAAAATAATGTGAGCTCGCGAAGGAGGAGGCGGAGAGCGTGAGACGCCCTGGGCGTCGGGAGTCCATAGCGGACTGCCGACCACCGCAGGCGCGGGCTTGCGGACGCGTTGTGCTCCACGCGCGCCTCAAAAAGTTGTCAGAAAAAATTAAGGGATCCGTTAGGGTTGTCAGTAAAAGTCTGACACGCCCACCTGCTCCACCCAGACCGGGAAAAGTCATTTGATGAGTACCCACCCAAAAAAAAGGTACCAAATGAAAGGGGATCTCCGTACAAGAAACGTGTTTTTCGGCGTTCCTTGTGATACGTAACCCTTCGTAAACGAGTGTGACTCGTATTTGGCCGGTTTTATTACTACGATATTGTTTTACTCTAGCTTAGTCAAAATAGCGACCCAAGTTGGAGTGAGGCAAAAATTCCGATAAATAACTTTGTTACTTTCTTACCAATGTCATCAATATCGATGGTAGTGGACTCAGAGTCTTGTGGCGGAGGCTCTAACTTGCTGTACAGACGCACACTGAAGTAGTGGCTCAGATGTGATAGTACTATCTCCAAGTGATATGTCTTGCATAGTCTGAAAACAATAGTATTGAACTAATCATCAAAGAGTTGCATGCGATGGAAATAACTCTGTACAGCATTGTACCAGTCCACTGGCTTGTCTACACTTACCTTGAAAACTTTGGGACAAAATACACGATTTTAAACACAAGGTAAGTGTAGGCAAGGGTTATTAAGCAGAATGGTTTTAAACTGATAACATAAAGCTTGGTAGGCTTCAACATAGTAGACGCTTAAGCAACAAGGAACCCTCACTGCCGAGCCTATATTCAGTTTGACGCAGCACGAAGCCCCTACTTATAAAAATGCTAAAGTAACTCTGTTTGGTACCAAGTAACAGCAGAACGTCTTAAAGAAATTGGAGGAGTTTGACACACACATATAGAGTATAAACTGGGTTTGAACCTAGGATACTTTTTTCCCGGTAGTACGTTCCCGTGTGATAAATTCCGACCTCCAAATGAGCGAAGTCGCAGGCACAAGCTAGTTTTCGATACAGCTTCCATTAGGATATAAATAAGTTTATTTTTAACTAGCTAACCCGTGCCCACTTCGTAGGGCGGTAAACAATTTTACTTGGGATGAAATTATGAGTATGGTTCAGTTAGTACTGAGTACTATTCAATAGATTACGACACGGTAGCGGTTCCATACCTCTGTCGTATTATCACTTTAACCATTCGTCCAAATTATATGCAGTTAAAGGGAAAACTCTTTTATTTTAAACACTTGAGACGATAAATTTACTTATTTTGATAAGAATTCATAATTGTTGATAATATGACCAATAAACATGACCTAACGATTTTGTGACTTAAATATAAAAGTTAGACATATGCTGCCGCTGACTTTTTTGTAGGCATTATCAAGCTCTACAACTTTTCTCTAGAACTCAACCATATATCTCTCATCGTTAAGGCAGCGTTCGTAAGAAACGTTTTCGTTCGACCGTTTTTTCTCCGACTTACTTTGCAAATCCGACTACCACGTCCGTCTTTTCTTTTTTCGGGTTAATATATAGCCCATGACACTCACAAAATAACGTAGCTTTCTATTGGTAAAAAAAAAAATCAAAATCGGGTCAATAGATCCAGAGATTACCCCCTACAACCTCATACCTCACAAACTCACAAACTTTACCTCTTTATAATATTATAGTATAGATAAACTCACTTCAGTAACTGATGCACCAATGGAGGCAAGGTGTCAGGTGGCGTGTCTATGATATAAGAGCATATCTTGTTAACCACCTGCTTGTGATCATTGCGAGATAGCTGCATGTCTCTGGAAACAGTTATTGTTTATAAAGATGGGTCTTTTTATTATGTTTTTGTAATGTCTATGGACTGTTGCAGATAAATGCCTCAGTGGCCTGCTAAAATGCCCTCAAAAGCCAATGCAATAGTCAATTGCAGTATAGTTCTGGTTAACATAATTTTAGGGTAGTTAACTTCTTAAAAATAAATCACTCTCTTAATTACTCGCTTTTCAAATAATATAATTATTATTTTTAAACATGTTGATTTCGAATGGTGTGTGTGTAAAATACGCAGTGCTGCTAATAATTATAATAGATGTTGACATAAATGTTAATAGCTTATTGGCTTCAACTGGAGCCCAATTCTCACATAATTTTTCCTTCTGAGCATAGTTTTATTCAATCTTGAAATGGTTGATCAATAAGCACTTTTTTATATTGTAGAAAAGGTCTCATCACATCGCCTCTTTGCTTCAATAACATGATAAGTCCGACAGTTAATTTTTTTATTATTTGATAATTGAAACCGCCGTGACCGATTCTTTATTTTTTCAAAAACCGTGGTATATTTTGTGCATATCTTGCACAAAAGATACCACGTTTTAAAATAATTAAGAAAATAACTGTCGGACTTATCACGTTATTGAAACAAAGAGACTTGTCGGACTCATCACGTTATTGAAGCAAAGTAGCGACATGTCTCCCATATTCAGACAGATATTCTGACAAATCTTTTCATATTCTGACTGATTAAATCATTAATAATAATTTATCTGGTTGATAGTGCCAGCGCCATCCACAATAGAGATATTATTAAAATTAAGAATGCTTTTAAATACTAACTTGAACATAGCAGTAAGCTGTACAAGCTGTTTTTCAGTCCAGGCACACTGACACAGCGTGTGGACACACTGTTCTTTGTACTCTGTGCCCGTCAGCTCAGAACCACAGTGCTTTATAAAGTCATGTGTTGATATTGCATTGATGCATTCTGGCAGGACATCGCGCCAACTGGAAATAGAAAATTGTTAAGTTTTTTCATAGAAGAGGGTTTTTTTTTTCAACATTTATCTAGGTAAAAATAAAGGTTTTATTCTTATGAATAAATAAAATTATTGGTTGTATATATGTATTTATTTATATAGTTATATATATATTCTGAATCTCGGAAACGGCTCCAACGATTTTCATGGAATTTAGTAAGTATGCAAGGAATTTTGGGGGCGATAAATCAATCTAGCTAGGTTTCATTTTTCGAAAACGAAAAAAAAAATACCAAGCAAAGCTCGGTCATCCAGATATGAAATTTGGTATGCAGAGGGTTTCCGGGGCGATAAAACAAGCTAGCTAGATTTCATTTTTAGAAAACGTCAAACCAAAAACAACCCGTGTAAAGCTCGGTCATCCAGATATTATTTCTAAAATAAAAAACCACAACTCACATCATATTAACGTCAGTATCCTGTACAATAGACTGCACACTATCATTGGACCAGCGCACCAGGTCATCTATTGGCAATCTCGGTAGCTCCAGGCATAGTCTGCTAGTGACATCACCACAGTGAGTGAGGGAGGTGGACTCTGTTCTCATGGTCTGGAGAACTATCTCGACTACCTGGAAATTATTGGATAGCACTTTATTAAAAAAAAATTGAGCAGTTCATAGTAATAGAAGTTCAAACTATTCACTTTTATTTACAACGACAATACAACATATAAATAATTGTGTGGTTTAATTGTTTACATTTTGTCTTTCTTCTACCTGCACTGTTAAAATATATTAATAATAAGATTTAATGTTCTCATGTAAGTGACGATTGTCTTAATGAGAATAAAGTTCTTTAAACCGAACTAAATACACATATACATTCTATATTAAAATACCAGTTTTATCTTTAACACTGACATACTCTATTATGGGACAGGGATTGTTGTGACTCCTTAATCCAGGTTATCCTACAATCTAGGTAGATTGTAGAATAAGGTCTCCTAGGTAAGAGAACAATACTTCCCCACCTGATTAATGTTATTTTAGCTAGTAATTACCTATTGTAAATGTGTAACTTCAAAGTCAAAGCATTTATTTCAAATAGGCACTTAAAAGGCACTTTTGAACGTCAACATTTACATTAAAATAGAATTGATTCTAGTCGCCCCTTCCAAAATGTAGTTTCGTATGGAGAAGAATGGGCAAGAAACTCCAACGTTACTCTTTTAAAATGATTTAACTACAATATTTAACATACATTCATTGCATAATTATGTGTGACAACGATGCATCCAGAATAAAATTACTATACCAAAATAGGTAAAAAGAATGAAATTGAAGCAATTACAGGTAAATTAAGTTTATGATAAATACATGGTGTTCACTTCATTTGTAAAAAACTTGGTTTCCAATATGTGGTAGAGATCCAATAAAATATTGTAATTGTTTTGATATTTTTGACATTTCTCTGGACCCTGGCTACCTCCGCATCATTCTAGAAACAGGGCTAATGTCTCAAAATAGCTGATGATAGAACAGGCGTGAACTAACTGACTACAATGACATATTAAAAATATAAAAACAAAAACAAAACATTAAAAATGTTGAACAGGCCTCTAAGACTTGGCTTCGGCCCCTCCTATTCCAAAGGCAGGCCTTCCAGAGGTCCGCCTTTTTAATATTTTTAATATGTCATTGTAGTTAGTTAGTTCACGCCTGTTCTAAAATCAGGTTTTTTGAGAAATTGACCTGTTTCTAGAATGATGCTCAGTCATACTTAGTAGAGTGAAGATTGTTGAGACATCACTCAGTTTTGGTATCTACTAATACCTACTAATAATAAAGCTGAAGAGTTTGTTTGTTTGTTTGCTTGATTGCGCTAATCTGAGGAACTACAGGTTTGAATTGGAATATTCTTTTAGTGTTAGATAACCCATTTATCAAGGAAGGCTATAGGCTATATAACATCACACTAAGACCCTTAGGAGCCGAGCAAAGAGAAAAAGTCACAAACACGAAGTACTCGCACGGGCAGGCGTAGGCGAGGCGAGCAACGGGGTGGGTCGGGGAGCAAGGAATATGACGCGAACGAAGTTGCGGGCAGAAGCTAGTTGTGAATAATATCAAACATTATGGTCTAGCTTGTCCTGTTGTCTGTATGCTACAGGAGTTGATGGACGCTGCTGAAAGTGCCAAGCTCGTAGCCAAGTTCTGGGCTGACTGTATTTAGATTGCTATCGATATACTAAGAAGCAGATGGTCTATCAATAACGTATTTTAGATTCAAACCAAAATCTGTTCATATTGTGGTTTCAAAATGGAGGATTGCTAATTCATAAGCCATTATCTGTTTCCTGTGAGTATCCACTTTAGGGCAGTCTGTTGTTATTAAGTTGTACAGTACTTTATCGGTAGCAGTACAAATAGTAAACATGTCAGGACATGTTCTACTCAAAATATTGTTGTTTACCTTAACTTTATTCTTGCAAGGGGCGGCATTATCCGGGAATCCATTTAAAATACAATTCAATAAGTCACCGCCGTCACTATTTACAATACGCCGCGGTAAAAACTTCAATATCTGTAAATAAATAAACAAAAAACATGTTACAAATAGAGTCACAAAAACGTTCGATTTTTTGGTTTAATTCCCATACCTGATCAATTTTGAGTTGGCAGTATTCACGTAACTCTTCACGTTTGCCAGGCACATGCCCAAGTTCTTTTATTTTAGCAAATACTTTGCTCGTATCCATTCTAAATAAATTTTTAAATCACTGAATTCTTGCTTTTGTGAACACCCGCCAAAACAACAACACTACAGATAATTTTTAAGAACTGTCAAAAAGGAATAGGGAAGTGCGTAAATGATGATCACGTTACGATCAGTTTTATACTAGGTATTTACTTGCGAGTACGCCAAGGAAGTGCGCGGCGCTCAATTAGAGATGTTGATGTTGTCCTTAACCATCAACCATTAAAATGAACTAATATTTAAAATTAACTATGATATTCGATAAACAAAATTAACAACAGTATCGAATAAAAATATAATTTCAACTTCTTAAAAATATTCATTCCGTTAAGTGCATTAAATTTTATGCCCTATCTCTCTTACGATAAAACACATTATTTTACTGTTCGGGATATTTTATTCTAAACAAACGCAAGTGATATTTTTAACAAATATTTCGGTCGGTTATTTTCAATCATAATTTCAAGTTCATTTCAATTTCGTTCATTCTTATACCATCTCACTATCTTTTTTTGTCAAAATCTGGTAACCCTTTAACTGTCAAGTTACTGAATACAATATATAAATGCACAAACCGTGAGAAGCCAAAACCAAAAAAAAAAAAAAAGAATACAATAATAAAGTCGAACTATATGCAGGCGCTACAATTTGATGAGTTGTTCAAGTTAACGAGAATTCTATTCTATTTTTTAGTAAGGCAAGCAAAGCCGATGTCGACTATTCTGCCAATGTCTATTAGGCCTCGCCCTCAAAAATGTTGCAACCATCACCCGGGTGATATTGGCCACATTTACTGCAGCGTGGTTTAGATCTACATACAGTAGTCACATGTCCAAATCGGCAACACTTTCGACATAGAATGGTGGGATATATGTACTGCTCTACAGGAAGGGATGTTTAACAACTCTAAGTTAACAACAGAAGATTATTTTGGGTAAAACTTGTCAATCATTGAAAGTGACTGAAATGCCAGCTATTCTGCTGAATGGCACACCCTTAGAAAAAGTTGATATTTTTGAGTACTTAGGTTTTTTTTTTTTTTTGGGTGGGAAATCATCAAATAACTTCTCCCGCTCTGGGCGGAGCGGGAGGGCGTGTCAGACTTTTACTGACTAAAACACACCCGTGTTCCCTCAGTTGCCTGTGTGCCAGGGGCGGCGGTATCTCTTTCGAACAACCCACACCCCCGGCAGGCATCGGCCCTTGAGGGCCCCATCAGTTGCTGATGACATCTCTTTGAGGCGCGCGTGGAACACAACGCGCCGTTGACCCGGGCTTGGTCCTTACCGGACAGCGAGCTACCCATTACTCGCCGTCCGCAAACCCGCGCCTACGGTGGGTCGGTAGGTCACTTAGTTACTCCCGACTTGAAAGATTATGCAGACATCGAACGGGAGCGAATGGCAATGTCGGTCAGAGCGAATACGGTGATCCGTAAGTTCGCACGATGCTCAGCAGAAGTTATAATTACTCTCTTTAGAGCATTTTACACAACATTATACACATGCAGCCTATGGACCAACTACACGCAAAGGTCATACAGCGCCTTTAGTCTAGTTTAACAATACTTTCAGGATGTTGTTGGGTTTCCCCTGTTACTGCAGCGCTTCATCAATGTTTGCGAAAGCGTGCGTAGATTGCTTTTATACAATGATGCGCAAGAGAGGCACCTCACTGGTTCGGCACTGCGGGGAAGCTCCAACAGCATGTTGGCCGCACTCGCGCATTATTGTATTTGAGTATTTAATGTGACAAGAAGGAGGCGGCACACGTGAGGGAGATGCAGTACATGCGTCCTCACGGCCGTGGCCTTCGCAGGAGACGCCTTGGGCATCGGTAATCCCAGGCTGATTCTCGGCCACCGTAGGCACGGGCTTGCAGACGGTGAGTAATGGGTAGCTCACTGTCCGGTAATCACCAAGCCCGGGTCGACGGTGCGTTGTATTCCACGCGCGCCTCAAAGAGATGTCAGCAACAACTGATGGGGCTCGCAAGGGCCGATGCCTACCAGGGGTACGAGTTGTTCGAAAGAGATACCGCGGCCCCTGGCACACAGGCAACTGAGGGAACACGGGTGGGTTTTAGTCAGTAAAAGTCTGACACGCCCTCCTGCTCCAGCCAGAGCTGGAGAAGTTATTTGATGATTTCCCACCCAGAAAAAAAAAGTATTTAATGTGACTGGGTGTGCATAAATATTTAAGTTAAAATGAGTCTGTGAAAGTTGAAATAAATGATTATTTATTTATTAATCCCGTCGCTCTGAACTTTTCTATTGAGTCGACGCACTTTAAGGATTTGCCCACAACCTGAGGGCTCAGACAAATAAGTGATAGTCTCGTCTTCTGAAATATCAGAGGGAACACCTGTGACTACTCCCAACCTTTAACATTGAATGTAGTGATAGAGGCAATATAACTGTACTTGGGTAGCAGAGCGTTAACCAAGAAAGGGTTGGCATCCTGAGGGGAAACAAACTCTACAGATATACGGTTTCTACCAATACTATTAAAACCACCACGAAATGTGCTCGCAATGTGTTTATTTATCAAATACTTTCCAAAGTCGTCCTGGATGTACGGTGGTGCCTGAATTAGGTTGGGTCTCTGTGTGCAAAAGTGTAAAACAAAAGTTGTAGATCTTTTTATTACCTACAACTTTGCTTTTTAACTTTTTCCCGTAGGACTTGTAGTTTTGCCGGAAATCGAAATAAACCGTTTTTACCCTTAAAAACTCACCACCTCCCACTTCCCAACGATCACCAATCTTTTTCCTTGCATTTTTGTTATATTCTCTTCTTTTCTAAATGGGTTTTCATCCTACCATACATTTTTTTTTCACTTTTTACCATTTTCAAAGGCTTCAGCCCCTGGTCAATTCTGTTTAAACTCAATTTAGTCAGAGTAATGTTATTGTGGGGTACCGGTGGTTCTCTTAATGATGTTTCTACGTGACTTTGCTATATAAGTAGAACCGCAGAACAAACTTATTATTAATAAGTTTATTGGAAAAAACCATGAAATACAAACTTATTTTTGTCATCGATTAACTATTTTGTGCATCCATAAATATTGATCTCAACTACGGACACCTTTACTGTCCGTAGTCCCACACGCACGTGGCTAGTATTTTTTCAAATAACAGTTCTTTTTTCTTTACTATAGTTCTATCCCTATTATGCTTTGTTCTCAACCATAAGTTGGCAACTCTGACAAAACGTTCCAGGTATTCATGATGGACTTAGATGATGGATGATGAGTTGATGACAGTTGGGCTTGCTAATCATCTACAGTACTTACTCGGAGTGATATTAAATTAACAAAATCACTGATTAAAGTCATACACATTTGTTTAAAATTATTTAAAAATAATTTTAGGTATTTTTCGTCCAAACAAGCAATATTTCTAATTTTTTAATGGCATCCCCGTAACGTCTTTTTTGATGACGTCATCAGTTTATGTTTAGCGAGTGAGGAATTACGAAATTCACGAATTTCATTTTATCGCGCACGTTTGTGTACAATTTGCTGTACGTCCTCATAGATTTGTAAATGATTATATATCAAATATACAAAATATCTTACGACGTTCAAAACCGAACATCAATAGTAGTGTAACTGAAAGTCACCGAGACGTAAGTTCGTTACGTTACTTTTGGCGGCATCGCATGAAGCCACAGAAATAGATTTTCTTGTGCAGTATCGGTGTATTAAAAATTCGGTGAAGTAATTTGAATATCGGTGGAATTTTGGGGAGATCAACAACCTGGGGTCGTTGGGAGCGAAGTGTGAAGATGGTGTAGAAGCAGTGATAACAGCAAGTCAGTATCAGTGATTGAAGCATGGAGAACCCGACGGTTAGCGGATTGAGGTCAAGGTCTCGTTCGAAGACACCATTCCTGCGGTCGAGCTGCGACCATGAGAACTGTCAGGAGCTCGGGGAACACAGCCACCAGAAGTCTGGGCGCAAAACTCCTGTTAAGAGAAGCACCCCAATCAAGTGAGTATGCTGCCTCCTTTTCGTATTTACAACGGTGTTGCTGGTACTGGTCTAATTAAATGAAGCAATATTACGTTACAAATAATTAAACTTTCATAGCCCAATTTTATATTTCTATCATCTTATCTTGAGGCGAGCCAAGTTATTGAAGTCTCATAGATTAAAATAGATAAACCCTGTTTATCACACCTGTCAATTAAGATAATATATTAAAATTCTTGCTAAACTCGTTCCTCAGTTTTATGTATTTTCATTAATAATGTTCGCGACGACGCGTCACTACATAGTTAATTAGTTTGTTTTTGACATTAACGTAGATTCATAGTGATAAGAGTGATAGTGAAACCAATAAACAGTAGTGACTAAGCGGCTAGTATAAGATAACCGTAAGTACCACCCCTGCAAACCTCATTTGAGTGGGCTATATGGCAGTAACTTATAGTTTCAGTTGCGTCCAGGTAACCTAGTACCGAGACCTAGCCCTGGACGTAACTTTCAATAATGTAAACCTAAGATAAAGCCCACTTAATTGAGTTTGTATGTCGTGTTACTTTAGTTAAGTAATTCTTAAGATTTGTGTTTTTGCTAACCCTCTTTCAGGGCGCGTCACGCCCTGAAAGCCATAGTTGTATAGTTTTAAATATCAGATTGTTTTAGGTCTACAGACCAGCCTGAGATATCTATAATTGGATTTGAAATCCGTTCAGTAGTTTTCGAGGAAATCAACTTATAAAATAAATTTATTAACATTTTTCAGAATTTTTTTGGGTTTCCTCGAAACATTCTTTCAGTATGGGAAGATATAGTTGATGTGGGTATCTCAGGAGACGGGGAATTTCATGGGGAATGCAACCATATGTAACATGCCTTGTATATTTTAATAAATTGAGATGTTATACGCATAATTCCGTCATAAATGTAATGAAATCTAGAACAAATAAAACTTAAAAACAGGAAGCAATTTGCGGCTCTCGTTACGGTAAAGATTCATAGTACGATAGTAAACGTGTAATTTCTAGCAACTTGTAGTCATCGGCAAGATTTTATTTAATTCTTAAATTAATTAATAGATATAGTTCAAGTAGTGTTCTGAAATTGCTTCCTGTAAAAACATAAAACGTGTGTTATTAATCAGGTAAGGCACCCCCCTCCTTTGCGGAGTCAAAAAACACCCCCTTTTCTAGACGAAAGTCTGGAAACTATTTCTTTGAGACGAGTCGTAACACTGGTACATATGGTAACGTCATGAAGCCCGGAAGATAGTAGCCGCCCTGAAGATATCTGGAATCTATAGGTGCAGGACGTCAGCGCCGCGCGGACCGGGAGCCCTACACACACAGTGGGACGGGCATACACCCTCACCACACACCCCTCGCGTCCAAGCGATCACGCCCGTCCGGCACATCTGCTGGTCCTTGCGAGCCGGATTTCTTCAGGAGAGATACATGAAGACCCGTCCGGGAGATGCCTGAAGCCTTATTCCTGAAGGATTATTCCTGAAGACTTATTCCTGAAGCTTTATTCCTGAAGAGTTATCGGATTCCTGAAGACTTAATTTTGAAGTTTTATCACTGAAGAGTTACGTCAGAGCCTGAAGCCTTATTCCTGAAGGATTATTCCTGAAGACTTATTTCTGAAGTTTTATCACTGAAGAGTTACGTCAGAGCCTGAAGCCTTATTCCTGAAGACTTATCCCTGAAGAATACTTTGAAGTACAGAAGACTGATTCTGATTGAAGATCCGTTTTGAAGATCTGTTTTGAAGATTCCGTTGAAGATCCGGTTTTGAAGATCCGTTTTGAAGATCCGTTTTGAAGATCCGTTTTGAAGATCCGTTTTGAAGATTCCGTTGAAGATCCGGTTTTGAAGATCCGTTTTGAAGATCCGTTTTGAAGATCCGTTTTGAAGATCTGTTTTGAAGATTCCGTTGAAGATCCGGTTTAGAAGATCCGTTTTGAAGATCCGTTTTGAAGATCCGTTCTCAAGATCCGGTTTGAAGATTCCGTTCAAGATCTGGTCTGAAGATTCCGTTGAAGATCCGGTTTTGAAGATCCGTTTTGAAGATCCGTTTTGAAGATCCGTTTCGAAGATCCGTTTTGAAGACCCGAATTCAACATGCCGGTAACGAGATCGCAAGGCAAGGCCCCTGAAGCCTGGACAGTGGAGGTGAGCAGAGGCCGCAGCAGGTCGGCCATCTGCCATGAGCGGCCACCGAATTCACCATCCACCACTGAAGGAGCCGAGCCACCGCCGCAGTGCCCCCTAGTTCCGCGGACAAGTAAAGACTTACCTGCACGGGCGCGGTCTGAAGAAGCCGAACGGCTATCCACGGTCAGGAAGGGAACCAGAAAGGAAGGAACTTCAGATAGAACATTGAAGCCTGCAGATAGAACATTGCAGTCTTCAGATAGAACATTGCAGTCTTCAGACAGAACACTGAGGCCTGGAGACAGAACACTGAGGCCTGCAGACAGAGCACTGAGGCCTGCAGACAGAGCACTGAGGCCTGCAGACAGAATAGAAAGAACACTAGATGAAACGTACAGCCGAACCTTACCGATGACTACCCGGGGTGACGCCCGTACCGAACATAGCAGGCCGCAGTCGACTACGAATAGAACGACGCGGTCACATAGAAAAATTTCAAGAGCACGTGAAGACTTATTGAAGATTAAGTTGGAACTTGCTCAATTAGCACTTCAGAGAGCCGAGGAAGAAGATTCCGACGGTTACATGGATGATAGAAACTCAAACAATGAGTACGTGCGCTCCTGGCTTGAAGAGGCACCTGAGCCTGAGCCGGAGAAGAGGGACAACGCCGCCGAGGGGGACAATAGTGATATAGGCCATGAGCAACAGCCCCCCCCTGTGGACTTCGAAACTATAGTGGACCTCGATAAGCAAGTACCATTGCCGCATCCTACAGCGAATGAAGTGAAGAATCGAATCCCACCAAGGGAAATAGAAGCCAAGGGGGAAGACTCACTCCGTCCGTTCATAACGGAGTTGACGTCCGCTATAGCGTCGCTAGCCGACAGGAAAACAGAACAGGGGACACCGAACCACCCCTCGGCGTCGAAGGTCATCATGACCTTACCGAACTTCAATGGGGCCCATACAGAATGGCTTTCATTTCGCGCCATCTACGAGACAACTCGAAGATACTTCAACGACGTTGAAAACACAGCAAGACTTAGAAGAAGCCTACGGGGACGAGCGCTAGAGACAGTGAGCTCAGAACTCATCGGACATGCCAAACCAGATGACATCATGAGGGAACTCGAGCTGCAGTTCGGCCGTCCAGATTCGATCGCGCAAGCGGAAACAGACAGACTGCGCGGATTGCCGCGCTGTGGCGAAGCACCTAAAGATATCTGCAACTTCGCAAGTAGAGTCAGAAGCGGTGTGGTCACTCTGCGCGCGCTGAAGAAGGATCACTACCTGATCAACGCTGAGCTGATGCGGTCGCTCACCGAGAAGCTGCCGAACTCCCTACGTGTACAGTGGTATAGGACGTACACCGAAAAGTACCAGTCGCTGCCGGACCTTACGCTATTCAGCGAATTCATCACAGAGCAAGCTCGTTTCTGCAGTGCTTTCGCTCCACCTGAGAACATCGGCCCTGCTGAGGCAACAACGAGCAAGCGTGTCACACAAAGGACCCATACAGCTGTAGACAAGTCGGCCCAAAAATGCCGTATTTGCGAGAAGGAGGGACATCAAGCTCCTGATTGCAAGAGGTTCAAAGAGGGATCCAGTGACAAGAGATGGGAGCTCGCTAAGAAGTTTAGCCTGTGTTTCCGTTGCCTGCGAAGCCGTCGTCCCGATCACAAATGCAAACCGAAGAAGTGTGACGTAAAGGGGTGTACAGCCACGCATCATCAGCTTCTTCATTATAATAAGAAGCCCGCTGCAGAGAGTGAAAAGCCCGTTACTCAGGAGCAGTCTAACAACGTGGAGTCAAAGGAGACAGTGGCCAGCTCACGAACGACTTCAAGCCACGCCTACCTCAAGATGGTTCCGGTTCGAGTAATTGGACCGGCGGGAGAAGTATCGACATTCGCACTTCTCGATGATGGATCAACCGTTTCCTTGATCGACGAGGACATAGCGAAGCAAGTCGGGGCAGAAGGCCAAATAGACCCTCTGAAAATAGGCGCGATCGGCAATACCACGATCGACACTCCATGTTCGCGAAGAATCACAGTCACTCTTGCGAGCCAGCTGAAGAATAGGGTGCCGTTCAGAGCGCGCACCATACCGAAGCTAAACCTCGCCCCGCAAACAGTCAGTGAAGTGGACGTCGCGCACTGCAAACATCTGGATGACCTAAGGCAGCAGCTGATATACGACACTGGCGCGCCGAAAATACTCATCGGTCAAGATAACTGGCACCTATTATTGGCCAGTGAGATCCGCAGAGGTCCGAAGAACCAACCCGTTGCATCACTTACGACGATGGGATGGACTCTACACGGCGCACACACCAGAATCCTGGGTCAGCAGGTGCATTACGTCAACCGTCTCACCGCGAGCAATGAAGACATAGATGAACAGCTTCGCAAATTCTTCGCCTTAGAATCACTGGTCATCAACCCGAGACGACCAGACTCCGATCCCGAGAAGAAAGCGGAAGATATTTTGACTCGTCACACTCAACAGTTAGAAGATGGTCACATAGAAACAGCCATGCTGTGGAAAAATGAAAGCATAGAAATGCCCGATAGTTACGGGACAGCCCTCAAGAGGCTCGTCTCAATAGAGAAAAAACTCGATGGCAAACCCGCCCTTCGAGATAGATACACAGAACAGATGGACTCTCTCATCCAGAAGGGTTACGCAGAAAAGGCGCCCAAGACGAGCACACCGGGTAGAACGTGGTATCTACCCCATTTCGACGTATTCAACCCCATGAAACCTGAAAAGCTCCGCATCGTGCATGACGCAGCTGCCAAATCAAGAGGGCTGTCACTCAACGACTTCCTTCTCACTGGACCGGACTTGCTACAGTCCCTGCCCGGCGTCATGATGAGGTTCCGAAGACACTGCATAGCCATTTCTGGTGACATAGCGGAGATGTTTATGCAGGTGAAGGTGCGAAGTCAGGATAGAGACGCGCTCCGATACCTATGGAGAGGCAATAGAAGAGAGGGGGCGCCGGAAGAATACCGTATGACGTCCATCATTTTCGGTGCGGCAAGCTCGCCGTGCACAGCCATTTTCGCGAAGAATTGGAACGCGAAAAGGCATATAGATGAGCATCCAGATGCCGTGGAAGCCATAATTCGGAATCATTATATGGATGATTACCTCGATAGTTACAAGACCGTCGAAGAAGCGACGCGCATTGCAACTACGGTGAAAAATATTCACCTACAGGCGAAGTTTGAACTCAGAAAGTGGGTGTCAAACAGCGCACAGTTAACGGAAAATATAGATCCGAAACAGATCCGAACAGAAGTCGTCAGCATCGGAAACACTGATGACACAGAGAAGATACTCGGCCTAATATGGAGACCGAATGAAGATACGTTGGGCTTCAACCTCACGCTCGCACGCCTACCAAGAGGCATATTAGATAAAGAGGCGCCCACAAAAAGGGAGGCGCTGAAAATAGTGATGTCTCTATACGACCCGCTCGGACTCGCTTCACCAGTAACCATTCGAGCCAAGCAAATATTGCAAGAGGCATGGAGGCGAGGAGTCGACTGGGATCAGCCGTTAGACCAAGACCTAGCGACTCAATGGAAAAGTTGGGTACAACACCTACTACAGCTCGGAAACGTCAACTTACCAAGATGCTATCCGGGGTACAGCGACGCGGTAGAGACACAAGTCCACGTGTTTACCGACGCGAGTGAGATGGCATATGCGACAGCGGTGTATTGGCGAACTACAGCAACAGACGGCAAGCAACGAGTCAGCCTCGTCATGGCAAAGGCGAAGGTAGCTCCCTTGAAGCTGCAATCAATACCCCGCCTCGAGCTGCAGGCAGCGGTGATGGGGACCCGCGTGGCCGCAGCTGTCATACGTGAACACGACATCAAGCCCGCATCGGTAACCTACTGGTCAGATAGCAAGACCATTTTGACGTGGATCAGAAGAGGAGCGCGAGTGTACAAGCCGTTCGTAGCTCATCGTATAGCCGCCATAGAGGAGAACAGTAGAGTCGAAGACTGGCGATGGGTACCTACGAAAATGAATATCGCAGACGTAGCTACTCGTGACGAGCCACACCACTTCGACTCGCAACATGAGTGGTATCGTGGCCCCAATTTCCTGTATGAGGAGCCATCATCATGGCCGTCAGAGACTCCTCCGGTCGCAGAAGAGACGGGAGAAGAGAGAGCACTCACCGCCGTCGAAGAAACAAACGATCGAAAGCTAACAGAAGCCATACCAGACCCGACAAGGTTCTCCAGGTGGGAAAGACTTCTCCGTGCGACGGCGAGCGTTCTACGTTTCGTATCTCTGTGCAGAGTATCAAGGGAGAAAACGTTCTATAAAAGAACTAGAAAGAACGCTGATCGAGATCCTGACTGGCGACAACAGAAGAAAGCGGCGCCCCCTCTTCCGAAGCGAACCGAAAAAACATCCAACTCTCGACCAAAAGGGCAAATAATAGAAGCAGAGTTCCTCCACGAAGCGGAGAAATTACTAGTACAGGTCGTGCAGCAGCAATCTTTCGCTCTAGAAATGGCGAGACTGCGAGAGCAGAAGACGTTAGACAAAGATAGTCGACTGCGGCCGCTGCAAATTGAAATCATAGATGGCGTCATACGACTGAGGAGCCGTATAGCCGCTACTGAACAAATAGCAGACGATGTGAAGCGTCCGCCGATACTACACGGCGACCATCACATTACCCAGTTATACATAGACTGGACACACCGTAGCCTGCAGCATAGTGGGACAGAACTCACTATCAACGAGGTACGACAGCATTATTGGGTCGTGAAGATGCGACCAACAGCGAAGAGGGTGCTGTCACGATGTCTGCAGTGTCGCATTCGCAAGGCACAACCAACCGTGCCTGCGACCGGCGACCATCCGAGAACGCGCCTGGCACATCACCAGAGGCCGTTCACGTACACCGGGTTAGACTACTTCGGCCCACTGTCCGTCACAGTCGGACGGCAACATCAGAAGAGGTACGTAGCCCTGTTCACGTGTCTCACCACCAGAGCCGTCCACCTCGAGATCGCCGCCAGCCTCAGCGCAGACGCCGCCATACTGGCGCTGCGCCGCTTCGCTGCTCGTCGGGGCTGCCCCGCCGAGATACACTCCGACAACGGCACCAACATGCACGGTGCCGACAAGGAGCTCCGAGAGGCCTCTCGAGAGGAGGCCAGTCGCCGAGGCGTCGTATGGCGCTTCATAACGCCCTCAGCGCCTTTCATGGGAGGCGCCTGGGAGCGCCTTGTTCGCTGCGTGAAGTCCGCGCTGTGCACTGTGCTCCTGGAAAAACACCCGCACGAAGAGGTGTTGTCCACACTGTTGTGTGAGGCAGAGTACACTGTAAACAGCCGACCACTAACACATGTTTCCGTAGACAGCGAAGACGACGAGTCGATCACACCGAACCACTTCTTGCTCGGTGGATCGGCGAGACTACCATCACCCGGCGTGTTCACCGAGCGAGACGTGGACAGCAAGAGACTCTGGCGACGATCCCAGATACTCGCCGATATGTTCTGGCGTCGCTGGGTCAGAGAGTACCTGCCGGAGCTTCAAAACCGGCGGGAGCCGCACACCCGCGGGCCCGAACTGCAGGTGGGCGATCCCATCCTCATCGCAGACGGCCAGCTGCCTCGCAACACATGGCCGCGAGGCCGTATAGTTGCCCTGTTTCCCGGGGCCGACGGAGAAGTCCGGACCGCTGAGGTGCGCACTGCCGGCGGCACCTTGAAGCGTCCGGTGAAGAAACTCGTCCCACTACCCAAGTGAGACGGCGAGCGCCCCGAGGCAAGTGCCTTGAGGCGAGCGCCGTGACGGCGAGCGCCTTGGCGCGACGAGCGCTGTGGCGGGCGCCTTGAGGCGAGCGCCTTGAGGCGAGCGCCGCGACGGCGAGCGCTGAGGCGGTGAGCGCCTAGGCGCGACGAGCGCCGTGGCGGGCGCCTTGAGGCGAGCGCCTTGAGGCGAGCGCCGCGACGGCGAGCGCTGAGGCGGTGGGCGCCTAGGCGCGACGAGCGCCGTGGCGGGCGCCTTGAGGCGAGCGCCGCGACGGCGAGCACTCAGGCGGCGAGCGCCGCGAAAGCGTGCGCTGAGACGGCGAGCGTCGCGGCGGCGAGCGTCGTGGCAGCAGGCGTCGCGGCGGCGAGCGCCGCGACTCCAGTCATCGCTCACCGGTGCGATGCAGCGCCGCACCGACATCGCTACGAGTCGTCACTGCACTGCACGGCGGGAGAGATGTTCGCGACGACGCGTCACTACATAGTTAATTAGTTTGTTTTTGACATTAACGTAGATTCATAGTGATAAGAGTGATAGTGAAACCAATAAACAGTAGTGACTAAGCGGCTAGTATAAGATAACCGTAAGTACCACCCCTGCAAACCTCATTTGAGTGGGCTATATGGCAGTAACTTATAGTTTCAGTTGCGTCCAGGTAACCTAGTACCGAGACCTAGCCCTGGACGTAACTTTCAATAATGTAAACCTAAGATAAAGCCCACTTAATTGAGTTTGTATGTCGTGTTACTTTAGTTAAGTAATTCTTAAGATTTGTGTTTTTGCTAACCCTCTTTCAGGGCGCGTCACGCCCTGAAAGCCATAGTTGTATAGTTTTAAATATCAGATTGTTTTAGGTCTACAGACCAGCCTGAGATATCTATAATTGGATTTGAAATCCGTTCAGTAGTTTTCGAGGAAATCAACTTATAAAATAAATTTATTAACATTTTTCAGAATTTTTTTGGGTTTCCTCGAAACATTCTTTCAGTATGGGAAGATATAGTTGATGTGGGTATCTCAGGAGACGGGGAATTTCATGGGGAATGCAACCATATGTAACATGCCTTGTATATTTTAATAAATTGAGATGTTATACGCATAATTCCGTCATAAATGTAATGAAATCTAGAACAAATAAAACTTAAAAACAGGAAGCAATTTGCGGCTCTCGTTACGGTAAAGATTCATAGTACGATAGTAAACGTGTAATTTCTAGCAACTTGTAGTCATCGGCAAGATTTTATTTAATTCTTAAATTAATTAATAGATATAGTTCAAGTAGTGTTCTGAAATTGCTTCCTGTAAAAACATAAAACGTGTGTTATTAATCAGGTAAGGCACCCCCCTCCTTTGCGGAGTCAAAAAACACCCCCTTTTCTAGACGAAAGTCTGGAAACTATTTCTTTGAGACGAGTCGTAACACTGGTACATATGGTAACGTCATGAAGCCCGGAAGATAGTAGCCGCCCTGAAGATATCTGGAATCTATAGGTGCAGGACGTCAGCGCCGCGCGGACCGGGAGCCCTACACACACAGTGGGACGGGCATACACCCTCACCACACACCCCTCGCGTCCAAGCGATCACGCCCGTCCGGCACAAATAAAATCATCTATTATTACCCAATTCACAGAATATAAAAATGCTTAAATAAAGTATGTTTAAAATGTGCTTAACTTTTACACAGATATCGGTATCTAGTGTTAATGATTTTCATTTAAATGCATTTTAAATTAGAAGCATATGATTGAGGATAAAAATATAATCTTTATCATCCACATTTCATTCATTCATACATAATATTAATTATGAACTAACAATAGTAACAGACTTTGTACCATCTCAACAATCTTTTATCAGATAAGTAAACAAAGCCATGCAAGTGTATTGCCGGCAACAGTGCATATAACATTTACAACACAAAAACAAATTGCTGCAAAATTTGTTTACCTAAAAAGCAGGGATTTAATATAACACCCACTGATTTCTCAGATTTATATTATGACAGATTGATCACAAGGTTGTTAGGGCCCAAGTACCAGTAAAGGACAAGTTTTGTTGACAATGATGTCACAACCACATAGATGTGAGGTCATAGAAGCACAGTGTGAACTGACCTTGCTGGAACTATGCACAACATTGATTCTGGGAACTTTTGGTCATGGCTTAATTTTAGAATAAGTATGTAATCTATGTTTGTTTCTGTATTTATATTCAACTAACTAGTGGGTTAACAACTGTATGAGTTTCGTTGGTTGGCGGCCTTTATAAATCCTACCATATTTATGTTTGGATGTTTGTTACTCAATCATGCAAAAACTGCAGAATGGATGTGGATGAATTTTGGCACACAGATCGTTTATAACCTGGATGAACACATATAATACTTTTGATCATGGTAAGTAACATGGCTTAACAACTGTTAGCAATTTATGTTAAACCTAGCTTCTTTATTTTTCATTTCTCTTTGGACCCAATTCTAAAGTACAATCCTACACCTCCTAGACCCAATTGTAACGCACAAAGTCGTGGGCAGAAATTAGTAAATAAATAAAACAACTTCATAATTTTCATAGTGGTGGAATTCAATTCTTAGAACTTACAAACATATTGTAAGTTCTATTTTAGTAAAAAAGCTGATCAGATAAATGTGTAATTCTAGTTTATGTTCTACATACCAACTTACTATCAGAGAATTCAATTAATAAAGTAGGTCTTCTTCATAATCTGGCCTAATTAATAACATCTAATTTTAACTTCAGATAATCAAGATTCAATATAGGAAACAATTACATATATTTTGTTATTTCAATGATTGCTAAATGTTACCAAGTCGAATGAAATTAAATGCCGACAACTAAGTAAATAAATTGAATTAATTAACCAACTTTCCTCCGATAAGATGCGAATGAATTACTTTAACCTTGGCAAACGGAAGTGACTCACATGATAACAAGACCTTCCCCTTGTAATACATAAGCATTTAACATGTTTTCACATTCCATCGCTTAACCAATGTTTGATCAAACATTTTGCACTATCAACCAAATTGTTTCTCAACAAATTAACACTGTAAACTTAGTTATTATTGTTAAATAATTACATTAGTGTCACTGGCTAACATAGGCAAAGTGCCAAAGAATTGTTGTATTTGTTGTGGCATGTTGTAGCCAACACAGTAAATCAAGGTTGATTAAACATTTTGTTAATACGAATACCTCTAGATGCTTAGCAACTTTGACATTATTTAAAGCATCTGCAGCTCTGTACTAATTTAGCTACTAAGGTTCAATAATCCTTAATAACATGAACAGTAAGGAATGTCAGTATTTTGCCAGTAGCTAGAATTCTTTAAAATTATCACACCTATCACATATTACTGCATGCAATCATTCAAGATTAAGATAAAATTACGTCTTGCAATCCGGTCATGTTTCATAAAGGACTCAAAATTCGTAAAAGTATGTCCCACAATACTCCGATCCTAATCATGCCAAATTTCTTCACCAGACAACTGAGTCAACCAGCCAGCACAGTGACCTCAGAAACCATAACAGAAGTGGAAGAAGAGTTCCTGTCACAACCAGTCCACCAGACGCGTCAGGTCACCAGGAAAGCAGGTCATTTCATCAGGACGTCAGACTACTCCTCCGAGGAGAGCCTTGACCGACTGAAGGGAAATTCTAAAGAAGTTGTTCAGGTAAATATTGCAAAACCATATGTAAATTTGTAGAATGATAATGAATGAGTGGCTTATTCATGGTCGATGCGTGGAAAATGTAAACAAAGGATACTACGTCCACTTTAATGAGTTTGCATTTAGATGGTGTAGTGCAGATGGCTCTGTTGTCACCCGCACGTCCTAATGTATAACCGCGTGTGTGTAACCGCGTGGTGTCAAGGCCTTTTGTATATGAAGCGACGATCATAAACGGAGTGAATGCAACAGCTGGTTGTGAATGGGATAGCAAGTTAATTGATGTTTTTTAGGGAATAAACAATACCTCGCACGCCGCCGTTACTAATTACACACCCTTCCGGGATCAGTAAAATCTCCGTTAATAATGTCAGGCGCATAGTACTCATAAAGTCATAACACTCATAACCGACGCTCGCGTATGAATGAGAATGAAGCAAAAGGAGTGTGTAAGAATCGCACGTGGCTGTATCTTCTGGCTACCCCAATGAGACTGAAAGCTTGCAACCACGAGACCAACGGCTCAATCAAAGCCCGCGGAGTGTCATTAGGTTTTTCCAATAGGAATTTCTTAGAAACAGCCCGGAATTTTGAAGTTGGCGGTGTGATACCCCCCATGCCTAGGAAAGCACGTTAAGCCGTTAGTCCAGCGCGCGATCTCTTCGGTCCTGTCGGATTGCGTGCCGTCTCATTGGACTATGAGAGTGAGGGAAGAAGGGAGTGCACGGAGTACACCTGTCTCTGCGCACACGCTTGTGCACTATAAATCTCCGTTGAGATTGGCTGCCATGGCTGAAATACGGTCTGGAGGACTATTATGTCGAAAAAACGTAGCATTTACTCAGCAAGTCAGCAGTAAGGTAATAAAGGCTGAATAGGATGTTACAGCAGCAGCTACCGCCTAGGAGCTTGCCACATCCGTAGATACAGCTCAGATAATACACACACATGTAGGTTTGTCCGTTTGTGTTAACTTTCGCAAGCATACAACTATCGATCCACTGTTTGTTTAGAGACGGGACCGAATCTAAACCATTTTTATCGCTGAGAATCAAATAAAATCAGATTGTATTAGTGTTACATAAGTTGCTGTCCTGAATAGATGGCATCTCAATCTGTTTTCTATAAATGTGATAAACTATAAACGAACATCTTGCATTCCTTTAATGCTAATAATACCGAGTATCAATTGTACAAAAGGTTTAATTAATTCGAACCGCCGTCTGCATTTTATTGCAGTCAAGCAATTAGCATATCACCATGTATGGGCATCTGTTTCCGTATAAAGAGCGCCATTGTCATTGGTCTGAATAAACTTGAAATTTAAAATGTTTTTATCCTCAGTTTTAAAAGATTTAGATAAGACCTGTGCAATCTTTTAAACAATATGTTACAAGGTAGTGATTATGTCGGCCGTAAGCCCAAGGCCTAGTCTACTCGCTCGTTACTCGCCTTTAGTTCCAAAATAAAAATACGCTAGTTTTAACCTTGGTCGAATTACGGGATTCGACGATTTATCAACTTTGTCTGGGATAGAGTATGCTTTATATTGTGTCTTGATGGTGTTTGACTCATTATTAATAGCCCGCGGCTTCTCTTGTTAAACTCGACGTTTTCACGGATGTAATTATATCGCAGCGAGATTTTTTCGCGCAAAGCAGGCCTAGCACGAGAACCGTAGAGAAGCGTTTTGTCGATGGAAGAGTAGACAAAAATGACGTTTCCGTGTAGACACTTGATAGTTTTGTACCGAGAAATTTAGACAAGCGATTCCTTTTCTACAGTAGAGTGGAAATCAATGCGCAAACTGTAACCATGAATTCAGCATATCATTCTAGACCCCCAGCGCAGACATTTTCTGTCTGAATTTGCTGTTTCATAGAAAAGTGTAATACCTACGCGGTCAAAATGTAACAGCTGATTTTTTTTGTATAAATGACGAAAAATTTCTGCGCTGGGGGGTCTAGAATGATATGCTGAATTCAAGGTTCCGGTTGGCGCACTGGATAAAAACATATCCTGTATATTAATCCGTGAAGCAAAAACATTGTACCCCTTTTTACGGAAATTACGCGGACGGAGGAGTATGTTTGGCACAGTTAAGATTTTACAGAGGACTGCAGGAAGCTAATATTATTTAATTATGGTCGAATTTCGACCACTGGGGGTCCCCAGTGGGGGACCACTTGATATTGTAACTATGACTGCTGACTACTCAGTCCTCCTTCCTCATCCCCAGCTTCATCTCAAGTCTACGTCTTGATTGGCTCAGTCCCATCCCAGGGTGTTGCACTGGCGCAGAGGAGAGGCGGGGTGTAAAGTAATCGATTTGTGCTAGCAAATATTAAAAATCTGGACGTAATTACGAGTCCGGAGGAAAGTCCGGACAGGTAAGGTAGTAAGTAGCTTGGTTGCCAAATCCGGACAATCCGGACGTATGGCAAAGCTAGTAGGTATATCCTATTCATAATAGGTAATAGTAGGTACCTATATCCTCTAAGTGGAAAATGAATTATGCTCCTTACAGTGACCATATAAGCTCCTTATCTGTCTGGGCTGTGCATTGTTTATCATTCATTGACGGCATATTGATATATTGTAATTTATTTATTTATTTGGAAGAAGAAGAATTACACATTATATTTTACAAATAAATAATACATAAGGAGTTATATAAATGTGCAACCAACAACGTTCTCCACAGACACACAAAAATACAAAGACAATGTGGACTAAGTACCTAAAATTCGGGTAGAATAGATAAGAACATGATATAAAATACACAGATTGCAGCTAGTAACATACAATAAGGAACACTTATAGAGACTTTAATACAATGTTGTTATTCTTTCGATTTTTTTATTGTGTCCAGCAATATCTTTCCAAATTCTCCAACGGATACAGCGAATAGATCCAAGTTAGAGAAACACTTATTAAAATTGCCTGTGAGGCGACGTAGAGGTGCCCGAAAGCCTGCATTCGTACGACTAGGCGCCAACCAGCACGCCGGTTGAAGGCGGCCCATAGGGTCATGGCCATCCGGATGATCCGGGGATACCGCACGATCTCCGGTGAGGCAGCGGGCCTCCTTGCCGGATTGCCGCCATGGGATCTGGAGGCCAAACGTCGGGGCGTAACTCCGCTGCCGCGGGAAATCGCGGCACGGCGGACAGAGCTCCGGCAGGATCTCATGGCGACGTGGAAAGTGCGATTGTCGCAACCCAGTGCTGGGCACGCCACGATTGCGGCGGTAAGTCCCCTCTTTGAGGAGTGGCTTTAGAGGCGCCACGGCGTCCTCACCTTCCGCCTGACGCAGGTCCTCACCGGACACGGTTGTTTCGGGAGGTTCCTGTTTCGTATAAGGCGGGAGGAATTCCCGGCCTCCGTAGGCACGGGCTTGCGGACGGCGATTAATGGGTAGCTCGCTGTCCGGGACCAAACCCGGGTCGACGGCGCGTTGTGTTCCACGCGCGCCTCAAAGAGATGTCAGCAGCAACAGATGGGGCCCGCAAGGGCCGATGCCTGCCAGGGGTGCGGGTTGTTCGAAAGAGATACCGCGGCCCCTGGCATACAGGCAACTGAGGGAACACGGGTGGGTTTTAGTCAGTAAAAGTCTGACACGCCCTCCCGCTCCATCCAGAGCGGGAGAAGTTATTTGATGATTTCCCACCCAGAAAAAAAAATGGTTCAAGGAACAACATAGCACAACCTGTTACATATATCCACACAATCATACGAGTTGTTATAGAGATCAAATAGAAACATAGTTTCAAGAAAGGTACGTCTAGACTTCAAAGAGAGCAAGTTGTTTTTCTTCAGTAATCGTTATAGGGGTGGTAAATACGACTTCTAGAACAACGGTAATGCATAGTTTCAAGAACTTACGTTGTACACGCTCGATACAGTCGGTATATTTATTATAATAGGGACTCCACACCGGCACTGCACATTCTAGTTGTGACCGGATTAAAGATACATACAAATGTAAATATGTGATCGGGTGAACGAATTCCGTAGCTGATCTTATCACGAATCCATACATACGATAACCCTGAGTCAAATTTTGTCAATATGTGCGTCCAGGTGCAGTTTATCATCAAGCAATATTCCTAGACCACGAATTGTGTTAACTCTGGCCAAGATTTAATTTTGTAGTGTATATAATTGTTTGAATATGTTTTTATTTTTAGTAAAGCTGATATAGCAACATTTGGGAATACTAAGTCGGAGATTTTGTTTAATACAATACTCTACTAAGCGATTAAGATCTTCTTGGAGTAAGTGACATTCTAGTATTGATCTAATGGGTGTAAAAATTTTCAGATCATCTGTGTAGAGTAGGAACTTAGAGTTAAGAAAACACATCGATGTCGTTAATAAAAATGACAATCAACAGAGGTCCGAGAATTGAGCCTTGAGGCACCCTTGACGTTGCGACTATGGTGGTGGAATAGAACCCATTGACGGCTACTTTTTGTGTTCTATTTGACACATATGAGGCGAACCAACGTAACAAATCCCCGCGGATACCGTTAAAAGCCAGCTTCTTCAAAAGCAGTTCATGATCAACCTTGTCAAAGGCTTTTCGAAAGTCCATGTATACAGCATCCACTTGCACACGAGAGTTCATACTATTAAACAAATAGTCAGTGAAACTATCATATGAGTTGTGGTATACCTTCTTTTTATGAACCCGTGCTGTTGCTGTATTATTTTGTCATGACATGAACAATCGGATACAACTGATTGTGAAGGAGCCTCTCGAAAAGCTTTTACAAGGCTGACAATATAGCAATGGGCCGATAATTTTCAACGTCCTGCTTTGGGTCACTCTTATGAACGGGGGTAATATTAGGTTGGGGAAAAAGTCTTTTCGCATTATAGTATGTAGGAACTTGTAATAAAATCTCTTTGGCTATACTATTTGTATCTGGCTGGTTTTGGTATCATTGAAAGTTTAAATTTTAAAGAACATAATTCCAAATTCAAATTAGGAAAATGTGTGATTTTCATTTGTTTTTCGTACCGTCAAGATGAGTTAATCTAATGAAGAAATTCGATACATTTTAAAATTTTACTACAAAAAAGGTAAAAATGCAACGCAAGCCGCGAAAAAAATTTGCGATGTTTATGGACCTAGTGTAGTGTCTGTGAGGGTAGCACAAATTTGGTTTAAGCGTTTTCAATCCGGAAATTTTGATGTCAAAGATGCACGTCGCTCTGGTCGCCCTATTACGGATAAAATGGATGCCATTTTTGAAAAAGTGGAGCAAGATCGGCATACCAGTAGTTACGACGTAGCTGAAGAACTGGAAATTGACCACAAAACAGTTTTGGCGCATTTGAAAAAAACTGGGTACACAAAAAAGCTCGACATTTGGGTACCTCACGAGCTCACTGAAAGAAACCTAATGAACCGTGTACTCATTTGCGTTTCTTTATTCCGACGTAATGAAACCGAACCATTTTTGAAGAAGCTGATAACTGGTGATGAAAAGTGGATCACGTATGACAAGAACGTGCGAAAAAGGTCGTGGTCAAAGGCCGGTCAGGCTTCACAGACTGTGGCGAAACCCGGGTTAACTCGCAACAAGGTGATGCTGTGTGTGTGGTGGGATTGGAAGGGCATTATTCATTATGAGCTGTTACCACCAGGCAGGACCATCGATTCTGAACTCTACTGCGAACAACTGATGAGATTAAAGCAAGAAGTTGAGAGAAAGCGGCCAGAATTAATCAACAGAAGGGGTGTGGTTTTTCATCATGATAACGCTAGACCTCACACATCTTTAGCCACCCAACAAAAATTAAGAGAGTTTGGCTGGGAGGTGTTAATGCATCCGCCGTATAGTCCTGACCTTGCACCTTCAGATTTCCACCTGTTTCGGTCTCTTCAGAATTCTTTAGGCAGTGTCAGGTTAACATCACGAGAGGACTGCCAAAACCACTTGTCGCGGTATTTTGACCAGAAGTCCCAAAATTTCTATAGCAATGGGATCATGTCCCTACCTACAAGATGGCAAAAAGTTATCGAACAAAATGGTACCTACATACTTTAGTTAAATGTAAATAAACTTTATTAAAAAATGTTTTGAATTTTCTTAAAAAATGCGAAGAAACTTTTTCCCCAACCTATTATTTGCCCGCTTCAAGACTTCTAGAAAACTTCCCTGGCTTAAACATTTGTTATAAATAATACGCAATGGTTCACATAACGCATGAGCCGTCTTATTTAGGAAAACGGGTGGAATACCGTCTGGTCCTGCTCCTTTCCAATCTAAAGATTTGAGGGCATTAAGTACTTGGGCAGTACTTGGGCAGTACTGAGCACCAAACTATTAATCGGAGAACAATTCTCAGAATATTCAGTGTCCTGGGTTTGAATATTTGCGAGAGTGGAAGGTTCTTACACCTAGTGGAAGAAATTCGCAAAGAGATTACAAATCTCCTCCGGATCGGTTGACGATTGATTTTTATAGTGCATGGTTGATGGAATAGGAGCTTTAGATTGCCGATTAGAAACATATGCCCAGAAATATTTGGTGTTAGCTTTTATATTATTTTACACTGAGCTTAGGTATCGACGGTAACAATTCTTGGAATCAGTTTGGAATCTGGCCCTGGAATCTGTCCAAACTATTCAAAAAATTAAATGAACCTGAAGTTTCACTACGGGAGTACGTCCACCATCATGGTCGTATAGCCATAACCACACGAGCGGCACTTGTCAAGAGAAATCGCGATGTAATAAACCAAGCCACACCTTAATCACGAAAAGCCGTTGGTCGAAACCGCGTGTCCGCAATTGTGCGTGTTTAGCCTGACAAAAAATGTCTTTTATTCAAATTATATTATTCGTAGCAGCACATTTTCGGCACACCGAGAGAAATCGTAGTCTCCAAGTCCAAAATTTTACATCTTTACCCGGCGAAAATTCGTAGAATTTTACTTCTTATAAAAATAATCAACGCACAGACAGCTTAACGTTATAATTTTGTCGACTAGTAGATCGCTTGCGTCACACCGTAAGCAAACACCCAGTTATTGTTACTTCAAGGACTTGCGTACGTATTTATGGGAGCCGAAGTGGAATTTGGTTGTAGTCTTTCGCCATGTCCGTGTGTTTCCAGAGAAAATGTTCGCGGATACTGATAATGTGTGTTTTACGACCCGTTTTATTTTCCTGATGATGTAAATTAAGCAGTATGCAAACAGTATTCCAAATATTTAATTTGTTTTTAGTATGTTGACCTTACGATGAATAAATCAATAAATGCTTTTAACCTTCATTATTATTCCCGTTTGAACGCACCGCTATCTATTGTTTAATTTTTAAAGATAATTCCATCTCTGTTTGCTTAGAGCATTCACCTCATATCAGGTTCCGCTGAACTGTACCCGTCTATCTTAATTGAAAAGCAATTATGAAAGTAACATAAATAACAATCAAGTAATTGAACTTAACAGACGCCCACATGTTGGTGTAATAGACGCTTTCCTTCCTTCTGCTTATACTCTTCACATTGAACGCAGCTTCCGCTCTGAGTCGCGTAGAATAATGTTAATGTATTCTATTGTCACAGTTAACGGAGGTAACAAACCTGAATCGATACACATTAGCATGCAGTCACGGAAGTCTAAAACAATGTGATAACACAGATCTATCTAGCTATTAACTCTAAAATATTCTGTTTGGAAATACACGCGGCTGTTAGCACGACCACCCAGTCAGACTTCATATTTGCTGTATTCGGTCTTGAAATAAGTAATGAATATGACCGTTAGATAAACACCTACATTTCGCGACACAATAATTGATTGTCAACCGAGCTTAGTAACGCTATGTGTTTACTGGCCACCGGTCCTGCCACCGTTGAGCACTAGAAACAGGAAAACATAGCGATTATCCTTCCAAATATAAATGGAATCAAACTTCCCCCGCGTGGTTTATTTTTGAATTGCCCATACTTCACGTATGGGGATTATTATTTCAAGCCATCTGGCGTCTTCCAGTCGCTACGCGCAGATAGCACAGTGCATTTGTTCCTTAGCATAGATAGTAATTACTAATTTAGAACGTGATTCTAAGATTCCTGACCTAGTTTCGGATGTGGTGCTTAATTTAGAAGTATTCAAGGACCGTGGAGAGGGAGGTGCGGTGCTATAAAGTTGCTATGGTGATTCGGTGAGTGAAATTACACAATTGAAATGTATCAATCTATATGTTGTTAGTCCAGTGAGGACTGTGTGCGTGGAAGATGTTGTCACGGACGCCCAAGAGTCGGTGACTGATTAGCCTACATAAGTGCATTGCATGAATACATTATCTAACGTTCGCGAAGCTTATTCGTAGTTTTAAGTTCCTAGCGGCGATGAATGTGTTATACTTTAAATTGTGTGTGTATATGTTATGCACACAGCGCATGTGCAACATCGGGTCAATCAATACCACGCCCCCACCTGCCCGCTATTCACCTGTCTGGAATATTTATTGGAGTCGTTCAGCATTTAGGACTTGATCGGTTGCATCAGAAGGCATTGAAGTTCTCCAACAATGGTAATATGAAGGTAGTTTTCCTGTTAGTTAAGTAATACCAGTAAAACATACTCTATTCTTTTCATCAGCATAATCATCAGGCTAAAACAATCCATTGCTAGATTGACCTTCATTTGTTCAGAATTGCAATTCAGTTTACTCCTCCGCTAGTACTTTTTCGTCTCCTTCCGCACTCACTTATATGGTCGACAAACCGTTTGGAAGTCTATTTGGGGCGCTGCAACCAGCGGGCACAGTCCGCTTTGATGTGGCGGATATTGGTCATTACTTGGAGTTGATCAGTGGCATGCGTCTATATTTATATTGGTTTTAGAATACTGGTAGAACAATTTAATTGTGATTGAAATGCGTGCTAAAACATCGATTTCCTTAACACTGGCTTTTTTCCTTTTACTATCAGTGTTCTTTGTTTCCTCGATTATGTTTGCAGTTTCCAGTATAGATCTCCTACCACCCCCATTAATTAATTATTCAGCTTTATTGCGTGCAATTGTGACGGCCTTTGCCCAGAGTGAGCTGCAATAGTGTGAACGTCTATTTCGTGTCCATGGAACGGCGAATTTTAATCTTTTCGGACCCAAAACGAATTAATTTTGTATTATTATTATAAGCCTGTGTTGTACCCTCTTTCCACTTTTCGTGGTCTATTGCGACTGTGGGCTAATCCTTTCAGAAGGAGTTCAGCTGCCTGCCTGCCGCGTACTCGTTTCCTGAAATAAATTTGTGATCCACTTAGTGGTGGTTTGCGAAAACTGATGATAAAGCTAAACAGGATTTTTATTTTGTTTGGGTTCCCCGCGTATTTAGTAGCGCAACTATTCAATGTCAAAGCCCTGTGGATGATTCAGAGCTAGTAGCGCTTGCAGTAACAACAGAACGCCACGCTTGGTTTGCCTCTAACAAATTCCTCCATACTTGTTAAGTTTTTGTGTGCATTGCTGTTACCAATGATGTCATGATGATGACTGACGGAGATTTTTTTGGTTCAGTTGTTACGAGTATGGTTATTGTGTATTTAAAAATAGAATTTACGTAAATAGACTATTTTAAGTAACCTTACAATGCAATCTACTAACTGATTTAGAGGTGACTTCGTCCGCATGAAAGTTTTCATCTATATATCTTTACTCTTGATATAGAATTTTGAACAATCTTTCTCTTAGGAAATATCTATGTCATAATAAAATACCTTCCCGCAATTCAGATTAGGAAGCCTGTTCGTATACGGAACATAATTCGTCTGAAAGCCAATCGGTTCAAAATCAAATTCAAAAGTCATTTATTCAAACTAGGCTGAGAGTCAGCACTATTTGAACGTCATGTTCTGACGTCGGTTATGAGTGGAATACCGTTATAATTTAAATTATATCACTTTCTGATGGTGTCGGGGCAGACATTAAAAGCGCAACGAATGTGATTATACGCCATTTCCAGTGGTGTAGTGGTTACTTATACGTTTTTCATCGCCAATTCCATATATTTTAAGTGCTCTACAGTAATTCTAAGTAAGATTACTTCGGACATTTTGGTTTAGAGATACTCCTTGTACAAAACAATGCATTTTTACTGAGTATTTTATAATAATGTTCGCTAGTTCGCTATCTGGTCCACTTTGTCAGAAGTCCGAATGGCGCTGCTTCTAGGTTCGTACTTTAACGTAGACTTAAATCTGTGGTTAGTGGCTACGTTCGAATTTCGAAAGCATGTTCTAACAGTTATCCGATGACATTATACCTACCTTCAAGCTGTACCCACGATGTTGTACTTACTCGTCTGCCAAGAGACAAGTGCATTCCGTTTTAATTGATACAGGAACCAGACGCGCAGGACGAGGGCGCATAAAAGGAAATGTCACGCGCCATTACTGTTAACTCCCTGTACGCACAGGATAGTGATACTAACAAGATGGATGTTAATGAATAATTATGATGTTTTTGGTGGTTTGGGACGAAAATAGGCTAGGAAGCTTCTTGACTTGGCAGCTGTGGGATTAAAGCTGATTGAATGATAAAATTATCATAATTATTATTGAATTCATATTCTTGTCTCTTGGATATTAAATTAAACTATTCATATTTTTAGACAACGCACATAAAGAAGGTTCATATTAAATTAAGCTTTTTAATAACAAGTTAGAAACTCGCAACAAAAAAAAAACTTTACAACACTTTTGACAAAACCCAGCCAGCTTTGTTTTCAAAACTTGCAGGGATTATAATAATGTACTATAGAAGAATTTCTTGGACGTTTTAAAAGATTTCCGGCTTCAGTACTCTGGCGGGGAATTACTTAATACAATATGAGCGAGGAATGGCTTCCATTGTGACAGTTCAAGAAACAATTTTTTTCGAACACATTGAAGCAATCAGCAATATCCTTTAAAATTATTCTGATTCTGATTGATCCGCCTACAATCAACTTTCCACATCAACCGTCAGCTTACCTAGTTCTTGAAGAATTGAAGGTCTACAAAGAACTGCCAGTAACAATACAATTTGTCCACAGAACGAGATCAACAGTCAATATGAGCGCGTGTCCACGAGCTCGCAGCGGTACGCGTCGCTGTCTGACGTCACGCTAAGCCCCATATTCACGTCACACAACGTGACACATGACCGGTAAGTTAGTCACAGTTTGATCATGAAGATAATTGATGCGATACGTAAGAAAGATGAAGGAGACATGCTGCAACGGCCTCAAAACGACCTTTTGAACGTCAAAATTTGCATTCGATTCTAGAATTAATTGAAGTCGGGGAGACTTCAATTAATTCTATTCTAATGCCAAAAGTTTCGTATAGAGAAGAATGGGCAAGAATGTCCGCTACTCTTTTAAAATGTTTTACTATATTTGCGGGATGAGCTTAACTTCTACAACCCGAACCTAGGCCCGCGTGGTGGATTCCGGCCTACTCCTCAATGAGGGGGGGATGCCTGCATCCCATCAGTGGTAACGTTATAAGCTAATTATGCTTATGTTAAGAGCAGGAGGATGACGTAATTATATAAGTCAGATGAAGGTAGTCGAAATTAGTAGATTAAACCTTGACATTTAACATGACGTTCGGTAAGCGGTCCTGTCGAAATTTTCCATTCACTCCTCGTCTCCTAGTCAGTGTTGGTAATTAAGTCAGTTATTCAAATTAGGCGTAGAATCAGTACTTTTCGAACGTCAAAATTACATGAGACAGTCCCCCAAAACGGCGGATATGGTGGTTGTAGGATTCTGACAGAATGAAATATGGGTATGGAAAGCGAGATCGTCCACGGAAGCTGATAATATAACGTAGGTGGTCGTCATTGTATTTATTAATAGTGTACTGGTTTTGGCAGCATTGTTAAGACCGTTTATTAAGTGTTTTTGAGGACTCTGGAGGGCCACGTTGAGATACTTCAGGTGAATCTAGTCGAACTTTTTTCCATACAAATTTCGGGAGTGTATTAATCCACTGTCCGACAATGTACATCAAAAATTAAACATGGCATGCTTTTGTCTCATTATTAATATTGTCTGTACGGAAACAGAATACTAAAATAAAAAGCCATTAAAAAGTTATGATCCAACAAAGATTTGTTTTTCTTGCTAATTTAACCTAACCATGGGCGTGTTTAAGTAATAAAAGAAGTGTAATAAATCCAAAACCAAGTCAGTACCGCCAAAGCTCAATAATCGAAAAATTCCATAAATTTTATTGGTACTTGATATACTCGTATGTTTTTTCATAAAACCCGATCTTCCGAAGGACTTTCTTAATTTTTTTCGCTCCTGTTTTACTATAAATGATCCTGCATCTCAGTCAATAACGTTGTGCGTGTAGACTAGCGTCTAACTGCTCATCACTGATACTACCTCTGCTGTTAGACGAGATTCCTGGTGAGACAGCGTGCTTTTAAGCTATGCCCACCAGTGAGTTCAACCGCGCGACCCCTTAATGACATTTTCCATAGTAACATAAAAAACGCTACTGAGAGATTCCAGACAGAAAAACCTAATTACACTTTTCCCGACCTGGAAATCGAACCCAGGATTTCACGCTCAGCAGTAATGCTTGCGACCGACCACTAGATCAACGAGGCAGTCAGTCGTATCGTTCCAATGACACGATAAAAACATAAAAAGAAAAATAGACCAAAATCTTTTTCATCTGAAAGTGTCGTTTATCATATCAGCCGAATAACGTCCACTGCTGGACATAAACCTCCCCCAAAACGGGGGATTTGCCATAATCGCCACGCTTGACAGGCGGGTTGGCGATCGCAGTATGGTGGTCAAATGCATAGAGAACGCGGCTGCCCATTCTCTAGTAAGTCCCTTAGTTGCTTTCTACGACACCCACGGGAAGAAATAGGATGGTGCTATTGCTTATATTGCTTTTACGTCCGGCACCACACGGAACTCCGGTACCACACAGAACAAAGAAAGTGTCGTTATAAGCTATAATTGCGTTATTTCATTCATCACTGACTAAGAAACAGCAAAGATCGATCAGTCTGGCACTCTGACTTTATTTTCGACTGAAATATCTTTCAATGTGTCACCAACCCCATCCGTCTGAGTCTGTCTCAAGTATAACTTGACATAACAACAAGGTCACATATTTTCACACTCTTTCAATGTATCTGCATACAATTATGCAAATACCGTTCACTGAAAAATAATCATATTCATGCTTGCATCATATTCCCACTGATAACTGTTATCATCGTGATTTTTTAACACGCTTTTATTAGGTTCACCATTATGTATGTAAGCATGATTGTATGTTTGTAACCGACTCCTTTGGGACTTGATTTTCACCCACTTCAAACGGTCAGATTTCATTTAAACTTTGTACACTTATCGAGGACCGATGACAATTCAATCATTTTAACTGAGAAATCACGTTTTTGTAGTTAAAAAAAAATACGAAATAAATAATAGTTTAAATAACTAAAAAAAAGGCTTAAAAACCAAACTAAAAAAGTACAAAATAATTTAATTCTATTAAAAAGCGTGGGGTGCTTAATATTAATTGATAAATAAAAATACCTCAAAAAGCACCCCACGCTTTTTAATAGAATTAAATTATTTTGTACTTTTTTAGTTTGGTTTTTAAATCGTGTTTAGTTTTTTAAAGCATTATTTATTATAAAGCATAAAATAATGAAGTGCAGTTACAAAATTAATATATACTGTGCTTTGCTTGCGGAAATGATTGGAATTATCGGACGACGATCGATAACAAGTTAATACACTAACAGTAGAAATAAATGGCTTTCATTTTGACGGTTCAACAATATTCATGGCGTTATTTACTTTGTCAAGCAGACAAATTTTTCGAACATATGAAGCAATGGAATCCTTCAAAATGACTCAGATTCTGATTGATAGTGTGTTAAACAATTAGGGTGCTGTTCTGTTGAGAACTTAAGTAATGCAAGATAAACATATTTTAGCTACCCAATTTTCTCAAGTATAAAGTATAAAACTTGGAGTTTATGATTGTAGAACAAATCTTACAGATTCCAGTCATCAAATAAGATTTAACAAATCGGACATAAAAAAGAAAGATCCAGTGAGTCACCACTGTTTATACTCCATTTTTTCCAGTGCGTGCACCCGTTTACCCTATCGTATATCATATCATAATAAACAAGCCATTGTAAACATGCAACCACCTGGGACACCTTGTGTGGTATATGGTACCTACTATAAACGCTTATCACATTTTACTATCAGCATAAGAGAGACTTTGAAATAGACCGATGTAACAACATTTCTAAAGAATTCCCAACGTTTTTCGAAAAAGAGTGAAGCCGTAAATTCTGGTCATCATTTAAGTATCGAAAACAGTTGTGGAAGAAAGTCAGAAGCCCGAAAAGTGTTTGACCTTTAGATCCGGTCTTACTAAAATGGCAATCAGCCGTGAAATGCCCTTCATTCAATATTATTTAAGTAAAACTGCTACGGTTGGTAGTCTTCTGTCATATGGACCACGTGCCATTAGAGATGTTTTTTGTAACTCTTCTACAAAAGCCAAAAATCAAAATCAAAAGTCATTTATCCAAATTAGGCTGAGAATCAGCACTTTTCGAACGTCAAAATTACATAAGATAGTCCCTCAAAACGCCCACCCTTCACCATTTCCTTCGCCACTTTGAAGAATTAAAGTTAAAATGAACAAGCTCTGAGTCGTTTTTCATCATCATTATTCTATCTTCAGGGCAAAAGTCCCTTCCTCTTTTTCACTCCTCTCTGGCTTGAGCTAGTGTGGACCAAGTCTGTCTGTAGGCGTCAAGCTCGTCCCGCCATCTTCTCCTCTTTTACATCTTCTTCATAAAAATTATTAAGTGTCATAAGTATGCTCATGTAATGCGTTATGCTTATCGAAGTAATGATCCGCGTAAGATTTATGCAACGCACGACTTGCCCTCATCAGGTAATCGGAAAACGAACGTGACCATACGCATAAAGTAGTACGTACTCGTACACTTATCAAATCACGTCGTGGAACAGCGAAACGTGTTTCCATCGTGTATGATAGCCTGTCACACGTCTGACGATGTTACTGAGATACTATATCGGGTAAATGCCGAGAGAGTTGAGCAACAATTAATCCAATGCAACCTGTCCCTTGCTGCCCTCACCGAGCAACGCCCTAAGCCGAGATCCACACTCTACAGGGGTGCCCTTAGCGTGTAGTCGGTTATTTTATAAGTTTGATCCCTGACCTTATTTATAAGGATAACTCCGTTAAGCAGCCAACAACTCTTCTTGATTGACCTGCGAGATAACAAAAAAAAAAGAGTGGAAGACTTGGGTGTTCATCATGGTTTTGACTTGGTGTTTGGACACCAAGTCAAAACCATGATGTTCACTGATCTTGTTCTTCTCAACAACTTTACTAAAAGGTACCTAAACAAAGCGGACCTTGACTTATAAATAAATTATAGTTATAAACGACCGTTCATAATAAAATTATAGATAAGAATATTCTACATAATCCTGTAAGATTTTCAACCAAATCCCTACCCTTCACATCAAACAATGCTAGTATCTGTATTCATAATAGAAGAGCTTTTCCATCAATGGATCTGTGAAACAAACAAACAAATATTGGGCCAAACGTTACTATTGGTACAGTTGGCTTTGGGCCAACATTTTTATGTGCCACGCTAAAAATTTACGTCTGCCTGACGTAATTTCTAATAGACTGTTGTAAGATCAATTATCTAATTTTGACTAGGTAATGTGTTACTAAGAAATTGTACCTGACTTTTGAGTACTTTTTTAGAAATACTTTTTTGTTTTGTGCAACTCTGATTCAGTCCTCTGAGTGTGATTTATTGGTCGCCAGCGTCATTGGATTTTTTCATCAGTAAATTCTCAGTAGCAGCCCGGAATCGTTATTGGTGGCCAGTTATTTGCAATAGGCTTTCATATTATTATGTTGCAAATCTTATGTGATAAGAATAATTTTCAAACATGCGTTGTTGGGTAAACTTGCAGGGAGCACTACATATCTCTGCCAAACACTTCGAGAAAAATAAAGTGTGACATTATGAGTTTTGCTTAAATATATGCTTCGTCCCTGTTGCATGGTAGCGATAAAACATTCCTTTCTCCGTATATCGCCTCCGTCCTGTTCCAGATGCATTTTAAAGGTCACCGGTTCATCTGGCTAGAACACATCCAAAGCTACGTATGTTTTGCCCTTACCATTGTTCTGTATTTATATTTAACACCTGTTGGGGTACTGTCTTATGTAATTTTTGCGTTCAAAAAGTGCCTACTTCCCTGCTATCCCTACTAATATTATAAATGCGAAAGTAAATCTGTCTGTCTGTTACGTTAAGTTACGCTTTCACGCCTAAACCGCTGACCGAATTTCTGGGATATGGAGAAGGACATAGGCTACTTTTTTACGTGATGATAATCGACATCCACACGGGTGGAGCCGCGGACAAAAGCTATTTTTTTTTTATCAAAAAGCCGCTGCGATTCTAGTAGAACTATTCCCATGAAGTTTTCAGAGAAATTGTTCTACTAGAGTCGTGTTGCGCTGTCGCGTCGTGCCTGTCTGCGGGAGCCTTAAAACAATATTCTTGGAAGGATGACTCTTGCCTGAAGGTGAAAATCTAAATTGTTGCGAGGCTAGGTGTATTATTGTTTCACAACTGAATCACCTAGCTGCATTGTATCAAAACCGCCGAGAATAGATATTTTATCAGGATATTACGGTTAGCATCAAAATTATACCTAAAATAAATATTCACTATTCATGTCATATCAAAACGGTATAATGTCTTTTAAAATCTGGTTTTCTAGACGTTGAACAAACAAATTTCCGCGAATTCTAAATGGATTCCTCTCAATGCCATTGGAATTCGCAAGGTCTTTCTCTCAATTTCACGTCTGTCATGTCTCATTCATTTGCTATCTACTTAATTGCTCGCGATTTATCACTTCCACGTTATATTACACCTTAGCATAATCAGCCTATAAAGTTCCCACTGTTGGGACACAGGCCTCTCTGTAAGAGGGAGTGGACGGTAATCCACAACGTGGATCCAGTGCGTATGACGCCTTAATCATTGACAAATCTTAGAAATAATTAGTTTCTTCCTTCCAGACATGGCCCTGTATTGTTAGACTCGCATAACTAAAACTCTAATAAGATACCTCCTTATTTATAAACGTCGCAGATAAGTAATGATTAGCGACTGCTTAGCCATACATTTTTGACGTTTAAACATCTCTTAACTTTAAGTTGCGTTTATAATTAAGACGGCTAATGTTTGGACCTTAAAAGAGACCATGACCTCTGAGTTTGTTTCGGCATTTCTTGTCAGGGATCAGTCAGCTAGGAAATGCCGGCGCCATCTAGTTAGTAAAATATTGACTTGTAAAAGTGTCTTAAAAGATCTACTTGCATAAATGAAAAAAAAAAAAACAATGTTTATTTATGCAGGGTTTGAAATTACCAAACTACGACATTCACTACTGAATATTGATCTATCACCACAAAGACCAGCTGGGCTATTTTGGTAAAATCTCACCGTGAAAATTATGAGTGAAGTAAGCTTGAAGTGAGCTGTCTTTCCACCTGATGCTAGAGATTGACACCATTGACAGCTGAGGCAAGCTCACACCACCTTCAGCAGCAATGCGTTGCTCGCATCCAGCCGGTTCCGGGACCTTCAATAAGTAATTAATCCACTGCATGGTAGGCTCATGCTGCTTTTGCTACCCCTATATCCACTACAAATAGTTCAATCCACGATGACACGCCCCTCTGCCCCTTTCCTTTGTTTTTGATCCTCTCAGTACAAGTGTCAAAGAGTGGGGGCTCATGGGGCTTCATGGATGGAACTATCTATATCAACGCTGCAAAATGACCTTTATTGTTACCAGGTATTCTCTCAATGTGCCATGCTAACACTACCACTTTGTTTACAGGTCGACCCGCATAGGCAGTCCAAGTTCGTACAGCGCATGCTCCACAGACAGCTCGTTCGCTGAGCAGGCGCTTGCTGACGCCAGTTTGCTGCTGGAGAGCAACCCTACTAACAACGACCACTTGCCCTCGCGCCTGTACAAGATGGCAAGAGAGTATTGGAAGTGAGTATTATATCTCGTTTTTTTTTATTGAGGACTCTGCTTTTTATCTCTGACGCATCTTTTTTTTTTTATTACGGGGTGAAATCCTCATGGATGTCCTCCGCCCCGGGGAGGGCGGAGGGGTCTGTCAGACTCTTACTAACTAAAACCACCCCGGTGTTCCGTCTCTCACTTGCACCGGGGATCACGGGAACTGATGTGACTTCCGCGATATCTCTGACGCATCTGGGTCAACTAAGAGTGAGCAACAAAAGTTAGCAAGGAGTAACCACGTTACAAATCCTTGCAGAAAAACACATTTTTGTTGTGCAAAAAAACTGACGGGAGTTGCACAAGAAACAGAGACATACTGTGAGAGACAACACTGAAAAGGAATTCAATGAGGCACTCCAAAAAAATGTAACACAAACCGTAACTAAAGCCATTAAATGTCCCATAGACAGGCGCGACGCGACTCTAATAGAATAATTTCTATGAAAACTTCATGGAAATTGATCTACTGGATCGCGTCGCGATAGATAAATAAGTAAGAGGCTCAGAATCTTTTTAAGCGCATTTACTTCCCAAGAACCATGCGTGCCTGGGTTCTGCAGGACATAAATATTTTAAAACTAACTTCTGCCCGCAGCTGCCTTAATGGTGGACACCGATGCCAGCCGTGCTTACAGCTATTAGCTTCAATAACATTTTTATTTATGCATCCAGCCTAGGCAAAGAAACTGCTAGCTAGCACGGTATTTACTCAACTATCTGTGAAATCAACAGATGTTCAAGATATAAAGAAATACATACGGTCACTAATGTAAGACTAATATTGAATTTATATAGAAAAAAAAAACAGTTTTTTTGTCAAATTTTATATATCATAAAAAAGATCCATCGGATTCTTAATAAACTTCAACTATATTTGATGACCCTGGTTACTTACCTCTTTCGGTGACTGTACATACAATATCATTATATCCTACAGCATATTCTAATTAAAATCAATAATGAGGTTTCGTTATGTCCACAGCAATCAATAATTTGGCATATTAGACAGTGGCTCGGCTTTTTATTATCAACAAACTTTGCAAGTCAGTGCCTAATAGAGTACAGTTGACGAAATAGTCAGGTATCAACACGGGTGAGGCCCTCCTGCTCCACCCAGAGTGGGAGAAGTTATTTAATGATTTCCTCAAAAAAAAAGCCTGCAGGAAAAAATACACATGTACCTATTTGCACAATAAAAGGTTCAAACATTAAGGTGTAGAAGTGTAGTGTTTTGAGTGTAGTGTGATGTTTTTGTGGTCTTCATAATGTTAGACAATAAGGAATTTATGTTCTGGGTCTTTGTTGCCTGATTTATTATTATAATTTATTAGGCCGTTCACGGCGACGAGGAATCTCAAAAACTTACCTAGTAACCACACACAAAGAATGGTTATTTAAAGTTAGCTGCTTAATTACTTATTTCTTTTGTTGACTGTACATTCAAAAAAGTATAATTACTTATCTGTCACGATTCCGTTGAGCAAAAAGCTTTGCGGAGCGCTGAAAAGCTATTTAAGTATTCAGCTAAACATAGATTGAGTTCAAACATCCTAATTTATATTGTTCCTAGCGCAACTAGGCGACTTTGTACGTAGAATTACTAGATATGTATTCCCATTTTGCTTTCCTAAATAATGAATGCACCTTCTTTTTGTGAACCTCATGTAATTCCCATTTTGGGGTCCTAAAAATTTGCACACGCTCGGCTCGCGCGTTGTTGATCACAGGTCTGACCTGACCCATCAAGTCCAGGGTACCCTAGCTCAGTAATTAGAAGAAGTCGGGTCTCGGGTGAAAAGAAGCTCATTTATATAGAAAAGTGGGATCCATTAAATATTCAATAAGTTTTTTTAGAGCATCAGTTAAATATTTCCTTTTTCTAACTTAACAGCAGAAGCGAATATGATACTTGATAAATATATTCCAGTACGTATTTTTCTCGTCAGCACTAGAGTGCACTATACGATAATACTGAACATACAGATAGTATGTACGCACTTGTGATAAGAATCGATATTGAAAATCACGTCAAAGAGTATGAAAACAAAAGTAGATAGTTCGATGTCCACAGTCTCCCCAACTATCACAGCGTAACATTATCAATTTATACGTGATCATGTTTAATGTCTACTCAATTACACAGATATGATCTGGAACGCACACATATCATGACGTCATTTCACTTTTATATGCGGGTACTTGTAATAATAATTTCAAAATTGGAACCGTCAACTGTCATAATCATGCCTGTTGTAATGCCAGCTGGCTGGACGAAATGATTTTGTAAAAGTTTTAGTATTTATCGACTAATTTATTGTAGATTTATTGATTTAAAATTTTAACCAATTATGACTAATGTTATGGCTTTTATGGAAGTGGAGGAGACTGTGGAAGAAGTTTTTACGTTAAGGTAGGTCAGCAAGCGTGATGTGCATTAAGAAATCCAGAAACTTTCATTAGATACCTGCATACAGTTTGGATGATTGAATTATTTTTAATGAATTTACACTCTGTGATCGTTTGTGATGTCTATTGGCGATAGCAGTTACAATCTCGGGCCGAACTCTTAATTAGTTAACACCTTGCTTGGCACAGTTACAACTATAAAAACACTAGTAGCTATAAAGCTCTAATCATCTGTCATTTTGATACAAATTAAGTTAAAAAGATTTCCGTCGATGATGAATCTTGATTGACAGCAAACTTGGAACTATACTATAAAACCGGTTACTGCTATACTTTTAATCAAATTCCACCATTGGTTTATAAACCATTAAACATTATAAACAAGGCTAGGTACTCACAACATGACATGTCCTGCAAGTACCCGGCTAGGACGGTGACAATAAAATTAGATATTATGTTCTATATTTGCTTTGCGCCGCCGCGCCGCGCGCAAATGCCAAACGATGCCAAACTCATGCAGTTCACTTTACTCACCAACCGTGATAAGTGCATTTTGGATACACGCTCTATTCTATAGTAACACTCACTGATTAATCACTCGGGCGTTGTTTTTAAAGTATTCTTACCTATTCAGTTCTATTGGTTTGATTATCTTGACACATTTGCGTTTAACACTCAATTAAGAGAGAATTTGACCATAGATAGCTTTCCGAGTCGTTATACAAGAATATCTAAGAAGACTGGGCATGGGCGGGCATAAGTGATTTTATTCCCACGAGTAGTTCTAGTGAGTGACACAGTGATAGATAAGTTTCCATCTCACTGACTCCAGCAATCATGTATGAAGGGCTGAGGTGCACAGAAATCGTGAGGTATTTCATTTATATGTCTGTTTATACGTTTCGTGTCGACTCGTGTGTTAGAGCTACGGTTTTATTATGAATTTTACGGTTATTGGGCAGTTCTCGCCTACATATGGTTCTATTTACAAGTTTTACAACTCAAATGTGCGTATAATAGTGTGTTCGGTTATCGTTAAATGTACATGGAGTGTTTGGTCAGTGCAAATGGTAATAAGCCGTACTGGTTATAAATTGGAGACTGGTCTACTTCCCAGGCTTCCTGTATCCATTCATCATGTTCGTAATACTAGTTTATTGCGCAAGTGTGTAAATAAGGTGCAAAAATAAGTCAATCATAAATTAATAATCAGTACTAGTCACATAAGTGTGGTGCCGGACGTAAAGAATAGCACCATACCATTTCTTCCTGTGGGTGTCGTAAGAAGGGGACTAAGAGACTTACTAGAGAATGGGCAGCAGCGTTCTCTATGTATTTGACCACTATACTGCGATCGCCAACCCGCCTCCCAAGCGCGGCGATTATGGCAACCCCCCCCCCCTTTTTTTTGGGGGAGGCCTATGTCCAGCAGTGGATGTCTATCGGCTGAAATGATGATGATGATGATGATGATGATGGGTCACATAAGTCACTAAGTTAGCTATCAGTGAGAATTTTGATCTTAAATGATTAATTATTATTAGTTGGTATTCAGCTGCATCCGGTTAGACTGGAAGCCGACCCCACTTTGTTGGGAAAAGGCTAGGCAGATGCAGACGATGACCATCTGAAATAAAACAGAACTTAAGACAGCTTAAGTAAAAGAAGGCAAGAAGAATGCATGTAGATACAACTTCATCACTACAATGTCTCAGAAATACAGGCAAAGGCTTCAACCCTATTACATCTCTCTTTACGTCGAGAATTGAAATCCAAATGATTAACGACAACCTTCTTGTCCCCAGCAAATACCCCAAGACGGACTACACATACTCACCCATGTCTAAGGACCGCGTCGAACTGGCGCCCGGACAAGTGGCGATGCCGAACATGTCTCGACGCTCCCTGTCTCAATTCCGGGTGCAGGGCCCTAATACCAGCGCGGATGAGGTCGACCGTCTGGCATCCACTACTTCTTGGACAACCAGCACAGTTCGACGGCGATATACGGTAAGTGAATTGTTTATTTTAGGAGCACTTATTTATAACATTTTAAATAATCGCCATGAATAAAATTCCCGGCTGCCCCAGAAGGAGGGTAATGTTTTTCGGGTGTAAATAGGTACCTATAGGGTTGCCAGCTGGCCTAGTCAAAACACATTTCTGTTAGCGGTCACGCCAAACGCTACGCCAAAATGTACGGGAATGACATTGCCTGCGGAAAGATTATGTCGTGTCCTTTCCGCAGGTAATGTCATTCCCATACATTTTGGCGTAGCGTTTGGCGTGAACGCTAACAGGTCTTAAATAAAAGATCGAGTAAAAAAGCCGGACGGACACCCTTAATTTTTTAGTCTTAGTAAAACACTACAATTTAAAAAAAGTAAAACAAGGCTTTCTTATCATTTATCATAAAACCTTCTTAAATTCTAATGAAAGAACAACAAAATTTAATGAATCAGTCTTGTTTATTATGGACAGTGCTACTCCGCTCGCTTGCGCTAGCAATACAAAGTGAGGCGGGCGGAACGGAAACCAACACATGACAAATGTAAAAAATAATGGTCAAGTTTAAAAAGTCTAGCAAAAGCCGGACAGGCCAAAGGTGTCCGGCCTGTCCGGCTTTTGCTAGACTTTCGTTAATAATAATTCGGCCGCACACGCAACCAAAAAGCCTGACTGTATCCGGCTTTATCCGGACGCCTGGCAACGCTAGGTACCTACATTAACTCGCACTGTGGCCGCATGTTAGTTACGACCCACACCATCTCACAGAGAGAGAGCCCCTGGCAGTGCGAACGTTATAAACTGATAAGCACTTAGCTAGCGTCTTCTTCTGCTGTTTGTCAGTGCTGTTATGGTTTCCTGACTGTATAAGGTACCAACAGGCTTAGCATGACACTTTATATTTCTAGGAAGAATAGCCACAGCTCTTTCCATACAAATTGACATTTCGTTTCTCCATTTTTGACATCGCACCGTTGATATCCTTCTACAATCGGTCAATTTGTCTTTCGCTTCTAACGATCTTTATCTAGGTTTTTTTTAAGTAGACTATTTCATAATAAAGTTTTCTTTCCAAACTATCAAAATCACACTGACAACGTTCTACCCGACGACCACAGAGTTTATACGGTTATCTACAAAACCATGATTCGTTTTGAACGCATAACTGTGATATATAGAAGAACAAAGCTATCTTATCCTATTTCACATAATTTAGTTAATAAAGCATTACCAAGGAAATGGTTAAGGCCAATATAATAGTAATATTTTTCGTTACAAAATACAGCTCGGTTAGTTTATTTTAGTTATTTTCATAGTGTTATGTCCTACGGCATTCTGCTGTGGGGCAAAGCAGCTGACATTCAAAATATTTTTGTTCTTCAAAAACGAGCTGTTCGAGCCATTTACCAACTAGATGCTAGAGTTTCTCTGAGAGATTTTTTTAAGGATATTGGGATTCTCACGGTCGCATCGCAATTCATCTTGGCCAACATCTTATATATCAGGCAAAATATACACTTGTATACTAAAAACAGTGATATTCATAATATTAATACTAGAAATAAGGACAAACTACGTGTTCCCTTTCACCGGCTTCATAAGGTTCATAACTCTTTTGTTGGTCTTGGTATAACTTTTTATAACAAGCTCCCCTCTTCTTTGCTAGATTTGAATTTTAATGCGTTTAAAGTTAAAGTTAAATCCACCCTCTGTTCAAAGGCTTACTATTCTGTCAACGACTACTTAAACGATAATAATTGTTGGTCGCTGTGATTAACTCAAGACAATGTTCATGTTCTTTCACCAGTATTAGCTTGACTACAGACAGGTTATATAATTATATTAGTTCATGTGTTGGTTTATTTTATTTGCCTGTACTATGTTTTCAATGTTTTGTTGGTATATAAGCCTGTGCTAGCTGAGATATGGCAAATTTTATGTTTTTGTGTTTCGTAATGTTAATTACCCACTATTGTATAGAATCAAGTTCTTCTAACTTAACAGACAGCTGTGCTGCTGGGGAGTTTGTTGCGCCACTTCTTCTTCCCAGCTAAAGCACTAGGAAGTGGTGAAGGGTGGGCGTTTTGGGGGGACTGTCTTATGTAATTTTGACTTTCAAAAAGTGCTGACTCTCAGCCTAGTTTGAATAAATGACTTTTTGATTTTGATTTTGAATACGGTACTTCGACACTTTGAGAAAGATTGTTTTGTCTATAAATACGTGATTTAATATATCAGTAAAAATTTTAAATCAAACAAAAAATGAAAATCCCATGAAAAACTAGGAATTCTGAATCGAATTACTTACAATGTAAAATGCAAATGACTCTTTCTACTTTGCTGCCGGTCGTACTGTCAAAACGCAACGTCATTTTTGGCTATTCTTCCGTCGACAAACCGGTGCTCGTGCTAAGCCTGCAAGAATTCCTTATGCCTACAGATTGGCATGATGAGTCTTTTTGTGTACTTGCGAGTCCTGTGAGTCAGTATGTTACTCGGCTAGCTAGGATTTCCCTCATCTTTCGTAACACGAAATAAAGATTTGAGCATTTGAGCCTATAACAGCACATACTGCGAAAACTGTTCTCAGTTCGATGTTTATGAATAAGCCACTAGTCAGCGGCGGAGAATTCAATAACCTAAGTTTAGTAAGCTGTGAGGCAGTATACTTTGATTTATTAGTCGTAACCTCAACACCATATGAATCATACTTATTATTAGGAAATATCAAATCAGTCAGTAATAGCCAATTGTTTTTGTTTTATTGGTAGTCGATTATATGCTAATAATATAGTCGTCTCTGAAATCTTAGAATGTCCTGTTATCATACCAAATAAGACGAAATAGTCCGATTAAAAGTCCTGGTGATACACCTTCAATCAACTGAGCCTATCGCAGTCCATTGTTGGATATACGCCTCTCCCAGGCTGTGCCACAACGCTTTGTCTTCCGCCTTCCGCATCCAGTCTATCCCAGCTACCTTTTTGGTTCATTTTTAGGGTTCCGTACCCAAAGGGTAAAACGGGACCCTATTACTAAGACTCCGCTGTCCGTCTGTCACCAGGCTGTATCTCATGAACCGTAATAGTAAGACAGTTGAAATTTTCACAGATGATGTATTTATGTTGCCCCTATAAAAACAAATACTAAAAAACAGAATGCAATAAATATTTAAGGGGGCTCCCATACAATAAACGTGATCTTTTTGCTGCTCATTTTTGCTCGATATTGCTAACGGCAACAGAGCTATAGATGCTTGAAATATTCACAGTATATTGAGTTATTATTATTAACTTTAAAAATAAATAATTAAATTAAAAGAAAAATTAATATTTAAAGGGGGCTCCCATTACAACAGACATGATTTTATGCCGTTTTTTATATATAATGGTACGGAACCCTTCGTGCGCGAGTCCGACTCGCACTTGGCCGGATTTTTTTGCTATTCTTTATTTATTTTTCGCCTATGTTGTCCAACTGAATGGCAAAGGCCTACCTTTCTCCTTTCCACTCCTCTCTGTCTTGAACTACTGTGCACCAATCCTGTCTGTAGGCGTTAAGCTTATTCCGTCATCTTCTCTTCGTCGCCAGACTTTCTGGGACCCACATGGAGGTAGATTTGGCCCATGACTTGTACAACATGCGGCAAATGTATCCGTTCCAGACCCACTTAATGCCAGACCCGCTTGCCTTATTTTTGGGTGATGTCTGTGATTTATGTTTTGGAGCACAGGACTGTGTTGCTAACACGGTCCGTTAGTCTGAATCCAAGAAAGCTGCGCTCTATTGATCGCTGGAAAACCTCAACCTTGAACCTCTGCTAAACTGTTAAAGACCAGGTTTAAGCGCCGTATCTGAAGATAAGGAATATGCAGGAATTCCTTAACTAATTACTTCATTTACCTCTTATTATCCTTTTTCTCCATCCTCAGGCAATAGACAGTTCAGATGACGAGAGCTCGTACCCCAAGCGGAACGGCGGCGCCCTGGCAGCGGAGCAGCGTTGGTGGATGACCCGGCTGCTGATCACCATGATCACCAGCGTCACCACGAGCACTAAGAACACATGGAGGAAGGTCGTGGGGCCCTCGCATCGGTATCCTTACACTGATCGGCGACCGGTGAAAGGTATGATGGTGTTTTGTTTTTGAGGGACAGACAGATAAAGAAAAAAAAATAGATTAATTCTGCCATTGTAAATGCAGTACTCGAGAAAACCGCTATCAAAGGTTTTGCCTTTGTTAAACAATTTAAATCTAATACTGTGTGTCTGCTGATTTTCAAATAATGTTGGATCTTTGTTCGAAGTATTTTGGCATAAGCTGTATTGTTCCCATAGGTATATCACTGTAATTTGAAAACATAGTAAAAGCCAATTATTTTTAAAAGAGTAACCGGGGAGTTTCTTGCCGGCTCTTTTCCATAGGAAGCGACAAATTGGAACCGTGCACCTAGCTTCTGACGTTTCATAAGTGCCCTTGCAGGTTTATGTGAACTAAAATATTTTGATTTATTTTTTATGTTGTTCACTGCGCTGACTGCCATTATTTATTTTTTTATCAGTTTCCCATTTCTTTCGTCGTTTAATTCATTTATAAATAAAATACGTCAGTAATCAGGCGCAGTCCGAGGCGGGGGTACCCCCAAAGCCATAAATGTAAAGCTTAAAATAGTAATTTTTCGAAAATATAATAAATTTTCTTATTAATATGTAGGTAGTCTTTGTCTGTGCCCCCGCCCCCCAAGTCTTTGGCTGCGATCGCGCCTGTCAGTAAAAGACGTATATTTCCACGTTTTGTCCCTAACTTTACAATAATAATGTAAAAAAACGTTCTATTGTTTGTGCTCACTCCCATTAAGGAAAACATAAACTCAGTAATAATGTAATGCTGTCCCACAAAAAATGGGGCACTTAATATCGTGTTCAGCGTGTCCTGTTGTCTGCATGCTACAGGAATTGATGGACGCTGCTGAAAATGCCAAGCTCGTAGCTAAATTCTGGGCTGTATATAGATTGCTATCGATGCGCTAAGAAAAGAACTCGAGAATGTCGTGTATGGATCGTATGTAATATTTTACTGTTTCGTTCACAGCGAGCCTGCTATCACGAAGCGCGTCGGTGGTGGCGGCTCCTTTTGTGTGGATCTACACGACGATCAAGACTGCTGTAACAACCAACATTACGACTGTCACTGAAACTGTTAGTATACCATGAAAACTTTATTTCTTTCAACTTTTTCTTTTATTTACAGTTAGCTTAGTTATTACCACCATTGATTAAATGATGCTCATCATTGGAAACATAAAATGCTTGAATTTGATATCAGCCGATAATTTATTTTTAACAGGCAGGCAGCTGTTCAGGTAGTACCTGTCTTTTCTATGTATATTGAAAATGGAGTTTATACAATAATTTGACTTGCTTTGCATCGTTGAATGCAAAACGTGCTCTGAAAGAATTATTATTATTATATTATTCACTATCTGTTGCCAGGGGCTTCGCCCGCGTGGAGTTCGTATATTATCTCACGGAAACGTACTACGCGATGAAAGTATCCGATATGTTAATCCAGGTTATAAACTATCTTTGTGCCAAATTTCATCCGTTCGTCCGTAACAAACATCCAAATATCTAGCACACAAACTATCACATTTATTATTTTAGTAGAATCTACTAGCTGTTGCCCGCGACTTCGTCTGCAATCCAGGATGAAAAGTAGCCTATGTCCTTACCAGTGGCGTGCAGTCCATTAAGACTCTGCGTCATGTGATACTCTGCGTCGTTAAAAACGGGGCAGTTCGACACGTACTACCTACTTTTAAAACATTTTTTAATATGCTCCAGCTGGTGAAGTCGGGTAAAAATGACATGAAGGATGATTAGTAGCAGTGGCGTGCAGTCCATAAAGACAGAAAGACACTGCCTACCCTACCTAAATCAGATAAATATTTAAAACTATTAGTATTTTATCAATAAACAAAAAACATATATTCATAAATCGGCACCACCTGTCGAGCGTCGGTCGTATCATTAGTATCATCGATGCAATACCCTGTTTGTTCGTAAAATTTAACGCAAATTCGCATTGCGAATGCGATGCACTAGCGCCGCGCTGAGTGCCTCGGGAGAGACGCCAACTATTCGCGTGTTGATGTTTATATGTGTGCTCTCGTGGTCATGCAGATTTATTGGGTGTGCGTTCCTGTACATACGTGGCACACAATATAACAAATAACGCACACCCCCTTACAAGGTAGTCCGTGGCTTTTGACACGACGAGTTACGAAATTTACCGAAGTTTTCCGAACAAAGTTTGTTATGCGATTATTTTTAAAAGTAGCATTGTTTCATTGAATTGTCGCTACATAAACAAGCATTACTTATTTGTCGTATTATTTCATATTTCGACGCCATTGTTTGTTGTGATTTATTTTTGTTTCGGTTGTAAGCATGTATGTATTTAAGATTTTAACGTTGACAGTAGTGTGAAAAATAGAAAATATTCACTGTGAAAATGTGTGAAAAGAAAAAAATTATGCGTTTTCTTAACTATCTATCCGTGAAAAAAAAAAACAAACAAGATCGTGACAAGTACACCGGATTTTATTAATACAAACTAAAGGTAATGTCAATCGTAAATTCAATACAAAACAATATGATTCATTTAATTGCCTCACAGGTTGCATGCTGTATAGTATAGCAATCGGTTATTCTGTTTTTTTTTGCCATTTTTTTTTAAATTCTGCCTACCCTGTCTAAAAACTCTGTGCACGGCACTGGTCCTTACCCAGGTCGTGGTCCATTTGCGTGCCAAGTCCGTGCAGCCGTTTTAGGGTGAAAGCGTAAAAAACTAACTAACTTACTCGCATTTATAATATTAGTTAGGATTAGGATGCATTTTTATAATAATGTAGGTTCTTCTTCCCAGCTAAAGCACTACTAAGTGTTGAAGGGCTGGCGTTTTCGGGGACCATCTTTTGTAATGTTGACGTTCAAAAAGTGCTGACTCTCAGCCTAATTTGAATAAATAACTTTTGATTTCATATTTATTTCCAACACTGACTAAGAAACAAGAATAGGCTAGTGGATGGAAAATGCCGACAGGACCGCACAACTAACATGTTAAATGTGAAGGTTTAATACTATTAATTTGGCTACTTTCATTATTTATTTATTTAACTTCTCGCACACAAAAAAGGTGCAAAGGCGGACTAAATGCCTAAGGCATTCTCTACCAATCAACCAAGAGTGGTGAAGAGATTAGATGGCAGGCGCTTTGGATTATAGGAACAATGATAAAAAACTATAAAATATACCATAACGAATTATAAATAAGATAGGTACATAAATCATAAGATAGGTCATCTGTCATAAGTCATTACTGCAGGAGGACCTGCACTTTTAAAGATACATGACAACAAAAGTGTATCACAGCAACAGACTAATAAACTACATCATACTCGCAAGTCCGTTCCAAATTGAAAAAATTACACAACTAATCAAAAATACAACATTTCACAGCTATCACCGAACCACGTGGGCGTGAACGAGAGATACATCACACAGAGCTACCAAGAGAAGGCTGTCGCTAAGAAGCGATGGTGGCCGTGGTGCCTGTTGCTACTGCTGCCCGTGCTCGGCTATGGATGTGAGTACTTGGATGTATTTAATAATGTTGCGTAATAGTTCTATTTTATCCTTTATTTGGTATTGTTCGTAAAATCGTGGAGCTCCTTAAGTTCGGAGTTGAGCTAGTAACTAATTTCAAATCTCGTACATACAAAAAGCTACATAGCTATGATCAGCAATGTATTTCGTTTTTATGCAACGTACGTAAGTTTTATAAAAACTAAATACATTGCGGATCTTACGAATATTTTTGTACACTCTTGCGATGCTGATGTTATCAAATGTACGAAGATTAGGTCATGTTTTAAGTATAACATTTAAGCACTGTTCAACAACAAAGTTAAACATACGAACCTTAGTGGTCAGGCGTTCTTATTGTTATGAATGAAATTAATCGCAAAAACAAATTCCTGGAATATAATGAACAGTGAATTCCTTATAATCAGACCGTTCTTATTAAAACGCCTATAAATAAATACATTGAGGCAATTTAAATGACGTAATAACTATAAAACATAATAAATACTACACTTTTCGAGAAGATATAATTTTAACAAAAGAACGATTGAAAACTATTTTATTCAGAATGCAAGCAGAACTAAATGTTATTTTCTCCTGTAACATGTAAATCAATAGGTAAAAATAACTAATTCCTTACAGCGCACTACACCTATGAGAACTGGGATCATCTCGCTATGGTAAACTTTACCGATTTCCGCTTAGACCTTCCCGAGTTCTCCGCGATACAAATGCCGAAGCTATCTCTACCAAGCATACCGCTTCCGAGCTTCAAGATCCCGAAGATGCCCGACATCAATATAACGTTACCGGATATTAGGGAGAACCTACCGGAAATGAAGAAAACTTACATCGAGTACAGGGATATCGTACAAAACAGAGTAGCTGATGCTTCCGATTACGTCGTCGTTGTAGCCGAGAGTTGCTTTCAAGAGATCAAGAAGGCGTGGCGCGAATTATTTGGATGACGCGACATCTATTCCCCTCAGTTGTTCTACTTCCGGAATTTAATGGAAATGGGGTTCTATATAGCAATATTGGTGGCAGCGATTTACCTTTTGTTCTTTGTAGTGAGGAATTTAAGGCGGGTTGGTATTTTTAGGAACCAACGACGTCGTCGGGTCCGACGACGCCGCCGTTGAACTGACAACCGTTTCTTAGATTACAGGTTAAATTTTTGATCAGTTGTTATTGCTGTTCGTAGGTTTTTAGAATGATTTAGTAATGTGTTAGACGTATCACGCATATTGGATGTAGTAATGTACCAGTTTTATTATTGATTTACTGACAAAGCATTTACCTTGCAATTGTTAGGTTTTTACAGTTGCACAAAAGTTGTCAGACAAACCTGTAAATTCTGTCCCGATTTTATCCTATGTCACCCTCTATCGAGGTCGAATGGCAGGGATCCCAGAACTTTGATTACTAGAATATATCAATATGCGAAATAAATTAACATAAAACGCAATTGGTAGCCATCATGGTCAGTGGGTAAATGATTAGATAGTTGTCAAAATTTCTTACTACAAAGTGCACAGGACGTACCTACTTACATATTGTCTTGCGTGAAGGGTCCGTTTAATGCAGATCAAGATGAAAGCAGACAGAAAAAAAGGCTGTTTCATACCGCAGCCTACCAATATTAACACCATACAGCCAGTCGACGCGTTTGTTTTCGCGAGGCAATGGGATGGAGCATAAGTCCCAAACTGCTAAATGACATAATTTGACAAATTTTGACATTTCTAAAGACAAAACTATAAGGGCGATAAATCGCTGCAAGTAGTACACACGACATAGTAAGTTCTGTACTTAATTGTGTATTTACATACCCGTTATATTAGGGTGCTCAATTTTTGTATCCGTACTTTATCTATAATATCACTGCTCTCACTCATACAATTGTTGACAATTTATAAGTTATTTTAACTTAATAATGGGCTCGTATAAAAGTTCAACCGTTTATGCTCATAAACATTGTTCAATTCTATAACATATGATGTATTCGGAAGTAGATGCATAGATGTAAGTTTAAACTTAACTATAATAATTATTATTAAATATTTGTGAAATGTGTGTTTTGAAGTCTAAAAGGATGTGCATACATTTCGTTTAGTAAAATTTAAAAATTAAATATTTTTGATTTTATAATTCTTAGATACTTTTATATGTTAGGAATTTATCAGTACCTGAAATTTAAAATTGCTACTTATTTTCTGTTCATCATACAAAAACTTAATTTTAAATATTATTGTCATTGTGTGCACATGCTTAAATTCAGTTGTATTTTAAATATAAATAATTTATTTGAATAATTATGATTTTATAAATGTAAAAGTAATTTAAAATATTGTTTTATGATTGTATCGTTGCTATATGAAATATTGTATGTATAAAGTGGTAATATAGTAACATATAATACTTACTTATTTTCATTCCGCAATACAGATCATCTATTTTCATTTATTGATTATATTTTTTTTATTAAATGTAAATGTGCTGAATTAAATTAAATCCTAAAGTTATAACAAATTGAGCGTATTTTTAGTTAATAGTCTTCTACATCTGCTCGACTATGATAATAGTTTTAAATACTATTGTTGACCTATCTGTTTTCACTTAAGGAATTTTAATAATTCAGCATTCTATTAGTATTTTAAGTTGTTTATTGTCCACAGTATACCAATATCGATGTACCTAAATTAACATGACGTGGCCATACATTGGAGTTTTATTTAGTTACTAAGCTTAATTCAGTTATTAAACTGTTTCGGTACAAATTATTGTTTTAACAAACACATGTTAATATTATTTCAAAATTGATAAAATTAAAAAGACTAACACCCCTAGTCATAAATTCTGATTATTTATATTATGTGATTGCGTAAAGAAGTTATAGAGTGCCTAAGTTAAAAAAAATATATGATTAATCTAAAGGGTGTGCCCAAAAAGGCCACATTAAAATTGTGCAACTATTTTTTGTTTAATAAAAAAGAAGCTAAAATTAATTTAGTTGTTTATTCGTGATAAAAAAGTATAAATTTTACATGTTTTGTTTGATGAGGCCAGTATGTAAATTAGTTTTCTATTTCAAAAGTTTATTATTATTGTATAATTTTGAATATTTTAAACGCATAAATTTGCTTTAATTTCTGGTGTTCATAGCCAATGCTTGACGCATTCGTTTAACAATGGTATGTTTTAAGAAATATATTTAAAACAGGGATTTATTTGCAATATTTAGTACCTGTGCTGTCGCCCCCACCAGAAACAATACTCCGTCATTAAGTATTGTATTATTCTAAGCACAAATATTTATTTGTCACAAACAGCCTGCTTTGTTCGCTTTACATTTGATGTGATGTTCTTATTAATTTAATTATTTTAGTTTATAAGCAAATTCGTATTCAATTGCATTTCGATGGTGTAACAATTATTCTACAAATTGTGTTCTACTAATTGGTTCATTTTGATTTAATTATATTGTTCGTAAGAAAGAAGACTTGTTATTTTTATTATTCCCATATAATTCTTCCCTGTTTTGCCTTAAATATTATAAAGTCGGGGAAGGATAGAGGCCAAATCACCTATATGAAAGTGGACGTACTCGATGGACGCTACACTTTTTGGGTGAGTTCAAATACCTGTAATATTAATTAATTATAATACTCTGTCCTTCCCTGTCGCTCTCGATATTAACTGTGTTTATTTAAAGCATTATCTGGGAAGGACAGAGGGTAATGCAAATAGATCTAATGTGAAATGTCTGTTTCAGATTACAACTACGGTGAGCAAGGGACGCCTCCGGCACTCGTAGTGGACACTTACAAGCCTCCGCAGATCCTACAAGACCCAGACTTGTCCAAACGAATGGCAGCTTTAGAAGGCTGGGCGGTGAACGTCGACACTCGCCTAAAATACTTCGACCAGAAACTCTCCCGACTCGACAACTTTGAAGCGCAAATCGAGCAGTACTCTCTCAAATATTTGCAGCAGAACTTGATACAAGTTTTTAATGAAAACGACAATTCTGACGCTTTGGCTGCGAAACTGAAGCAATATTTCGACAAGGATTACGTGACGAAGGAGCAGATGCAGGCAATGTCTCAGGAGATACATGAGCGTTTGATTAGTACTTGGAAGCCTGATATGGATGAGGACAGAATCCGTCTGATGGTGCAAGAGTACCTTGCGGTCTTCGAACGGAGACAGATGGAAATCATTGCTGAGAGGATAAAGGAGTATGTCAGGGATGTGGAGGTGCAGACAGTATATACTGGCACAGATATCGACGCTGTTAAGAGGGTGGTCGCAGGGATGCTGGATGTGTATGACGCTGATAAGACTGGATTGGTGGATTACGCGTTGGAGTCTGCAGGTAAAGCATATTCTCATCTATTCAGCAGTCGCCGTTAACAAATGATACTGTTTATACGTAACGGCAGTCTACTGTCAATTTTTAAATTAACTTACCACAATCTACTATTACATGTCTATTACAAATAAAGGAATGACTCGTATAAACAAGTAAACAGCTCTCGTGAGGCGTAACGTAACACTTAACGAAAGCTTTAATTCTACCGTCGTGAGTACATTTTCTTTATAGAAATATGTATGTTTTTCCTGAGCTGGTAAATTCCAAGGTTCTTGTAAAGTATTCTTACATAACTAAAGATTGGTCTTTGACAGCTCTGGACAGAGAGAGGTGGAAAGAGAGTAGGGCGGCGTTTGCCCAGCATTGGGACGTTAATGGCTGTTAATAATCATAATAAAGTAAACTGAACAACGTTAAAAACTTTACATTAAATCCTGTATCACAGAAAACAATGAATAAATACGCAAAAAAAAACCGTCAATAATTCGTATTTCATTCTCCAGGTGGTCAAGTGATCTCAACAAAGTGCACCGAGTTATACCAGATCAAGACGAAGCAGTACAGCATCCTGGGTCTGCCGGTGTGGTGGGTGTACACGTCGCCGCGGTACGCCCTCACTCCTGGAGCCATGCCCGCCGAGTGCTGGGCTTTCCAGGGCTTCCCTGGGTATCTGGGTGAGTAGATTTTACCGTCATAATGCTGATGAGTAGGAGGCTGCAATCAAATAAAATTTTTTATTGCATGTCTCATGTGTGTACAAGATTTTTATAATATCTACAAAATTCATATAGACCCACCCCGTCGAGCACACAAAATCAGTACAATACGAATAGCAGCATGCTTTCAAATAATTAAGTAAATAGAACGTCATAATTTACAAATACGATATAATCAGTTTTCATTAAAAAACGAATAAAATATATCACATTTTAGTAATATACGTCTTAACAAAAATTAGCTATCATTCAATAAAAGAGGCATGAGTGACAATGCTTTAGCTCGTCTAGCTTACTCAGCACACAAATCAGCCTATAAAGTTGTCAGTCCTGAAACTGAGCTCATGCGGGCATGAGGGCTGTATCGACATGAGTTGTTGGTATGGGAAAAGCTCCTGCTGAAGATTAGCTTGCTTACTATACTCCACTCTCACAGAGTCATCAGAGTCTTCTCTGTGAGAGTGGAGTATAGGAAGCAAGCTAATCTTCAGCAGGAGCTTTTCCCATACCAACAACTCATGTCGATACAAGCACAGTAGAAGGGAATCATACAATCATTCAAACTTTTGGTTACCATTCAGGAAGTGTAACTTAACATAACCATGCCATGGTAAAAGTGGGCATAATTGAATTATGGAATTTAAACATCTCTTCACCCACTTTGTGGGCCATACCAGTTCCGGCAGTATGTCCCATAATATATGAGTAATTAATCTACTTAGCCTTTTCCTAAACTATGTTGGGGTCGCCTTTCAGCTTAACTGGATGCAGCTGAATACCCGTATTTTACCAGAGAATGGGCAGTAGCGTTCTATGTACATTTTACCACCTTACTGCGATCGCCAACCCGCCTGCCAAGCGTGGCGATTATGGCAAAACCCCCCAAAAATGACGAGGAGCCTAGGGGATGCCTATGTCCACAAGTGGCAGTCTTTTGGCTGAAATAATGATCATGATGACCCTTATTTTAAATGGAGTCAATGCCAGTATCTGACCTCTACAGTCCAATTACTGGGTAATACCATACCCTTTGGTAAGACTGGTTGTCAGACTTTCGGGCTTCTGACGACCTATAACGTCGTCACAGATCCACGAACGACAGCCGGGACAACCAGCGTAACGGGCTTTTCAAGGCACAGAGGAGTCTCGGTATGTAAAGACAGTCACCCATCCACGGACCATGGCAAGCGTAGCTTCACCTGATAAATCAACCCGTGCAGCTGTCATAACTCAACTACAAGCCCCTCCAACCTTTTGACCGCCACCGTCGGGTATAGCCGAAAAATGAAAACTTGCTCAACATGTGGACAAGAAAAAAACATTTTAGGGTCAAATAAAATAAAATAATGATGTTACGTGTAATATTTTATTTTAAAAATAGGGGACGACAAGCAATGATTAATTGGTTATCGATAAAATTTTGGAATCCCTATTCTTTTCTGTAGGTATTTTCGCCGAATTTGTGGCTTGGCGTGAGAAGGACGCCGCGTGCGTTTACGCTCTGGCGGTCAAAAGGTTAATTCAGCGGTTTTCTTTACTATACAACTAACACAATGTGTATTGTTTCAGTGGTCCGAACATACGCAATAATAGAAGTGACAGGATTCTCTCTAGAACACATGTCGCGCCTGCTGGCAGTCGAAGGCAAGATCGAGTCCGCACCGAAAAACTTCTCTGTATACGTACGTAATATTTATTGTCTTTAAGAGTAGCATGTGACTTACAGTTACTAAATCTGTGGAATGTGATGTGCATTGTGGTCTTTGTGGGTAATATTAATTTTCAAAAGCTTGTATTTGTGTTGCCAGCCTGTTTTCAACTCAGCTATAGTGAACTATTAACACATTCACATAGAAAAGAGACAATGTTTTCGAGTTTAAAGGTGGTACTGATATTATACCACAGGCAATTGCACCATGTAAATCAGTCTACTACATAACATCACACCTAGTATCTCCGAAGGGTTGGGCAAAGGTCTACACCCTCATTTCGCCAGTTATGTTTAAGTCCCATGTAATGGGGGCGACCCTATTGCCTATAACAAAAATCAAATGAGTGTCTTAATTGGTTGGTTATCATGGGCCCATGGTATTCCACATTATAGATTTTGTTCAAAACTATGTTTAGTGGTGACCGTTCATTCTGTTTTATTCTTATGTGCTTGCATTTTTCCTCATGCGCATGATTTAATAATCAATTGTCTGAGCCTGCAAAAACTAATTTACTTCTTTAATATTTGCTCTTTACTTATTTAATTGTGGTATGGTAATTTTATTGTAGGTGCATCTTTTTCCCATAAAATTATATAAAAATATGTAAAATATTTGAAAAGAGTAACGGTGGAGGTTTTTGCCCATTCTTCTCCATACGAAACAACCTTTTGGAAGGGGCGACTAGAATCAATTCTATTGTCATGTAAATGTTGGCGTTCAAAAGTGCCTTTTATGTGCATATTTGAAATAAATTGAGTTTGACATTGTTTGCAATTTCATAATATCTTGGCAAAATAATCCCATGTGACATGGGTGAGCCTATTGCCATCAAACAAGTTCTAATCCAGACTATAGCCCAGGGCAAAATATTTCATTTAAAACTCGGAACGGTTTTTTGGCTTGCTAACTCTCTTAGAAATGCGTATCTTAATTGATTAGTTGTATTGGTTGTATTGTATTGCATTGATAGATTTAGTTCACACATTTTGGTTTTTGATTCCTTTGGTGTTGTGTGCTTGCATTTTGTTTCGCATTTATTTTCTTTCATGTAGACAACAGGGTTAGTATAAACACTATTGTATACATCATACATTTATAGGAACCATATTAATATTTCTGTTCTTCTTAAAAGTAAACTAGTTTTCCTATTTTTATTCGTTTTGATCATATAATAAACAGATCACCTGTTTTTGATAATTCACTTCCAGGGTCTACACGGCGAGATGGACGCCGAGCCACATCTCTTCGGTGACTACCAGTACAATGCTAACGGCACAGCCATTCAGTACTTCCCGGTCAAGTACCCCATGACGACCGACATCGGTGGAGTGCAGTACCCGGTCGCCTACGACATTATAGAACTGAGAGTGGAAAGTAACCATGGTAACCCAACATACACCTGTGTATACAGGTTCAGAGTCCACGGCAACCCGTTGTCTGACGTCCGCAGGGCCACAGAAGACAGCATTAAGGACAGCGAGACGTAGCACACACTACAACTGTTTATAAAGGAGCTAAGATGTCACGGAATTGAACTGTGTGAACTATAAGCAGTGGAAACTCGTCCAATCAAATTGTGTTCAATAATGAGGATAGTAATCATTCCTAGGCTTATTCAATGTAGTGTAAGGTGGCCTTATCTTTAAAATTCTTAATACTGATAGTACAAAAACTGTTGGTGACTTTGTTGAGAATGTTCTAAGTTTTGAACTAGACCATGTGTGACCAGTGAAATTACGTTAATGAAATCTCCGAGACCGCACAATGCCCGTAATACGCTTAGTTGTTCTGAATACTTTTTAATTTTATTTATAAATGTAGATTTTTAGTTTTATTTTTTAAGGTTTTAATAAAATAAGGTTTTTATTTTTTAATTAGTTTATAATTTGAACGGTTGATTTAGAAACGCGGTGTCCATTTTAAAAGATTATACATTTTAAATCTAGTTCTCATGTACAATTTACATACTATAAAAAAGTGCTACTTTAGCTCTACCTGAGATTACAAAATAATTGTTACTTAATAATGATGGTTTTTCTCATAATAATATTTTTAAAAGAAATTAAGAAGTATTGTTTTACATAAGATATTTTTTACTTGGTAGCTACTAGTATTTAATACTTGATCAGCAGTCATTATGTCGTTTCTAAATCAACGTAATTTTATCAAGTTAGTGAAGGAGCTAGTCCAGTTAGATTTAATTAATTCTATGCCAATATAAATATAAGTCTTTTCGGTTTGTCTCAACATCTAATGTAGCCAGTAGAGAAGCCTAACATCCCTGTGGAATTTTTGAGAATCTTTCTAGAAGATAGTATAGTTTGTACATATACTTTTGGAAGCACTGCTTGTTAAGGATTTTATGGCCCTATTATCATTTAACTGCCTCTAAGATCGCCGGCGGCCACGCAGGCGTGACAACGCGTTAATGTGTTGACTTTAGAACGGTATAAAAAATCCGTTAGCGATAGAATCAATAGGCCTTTCTTATTTGAGCCTTCAAGTAGTAATAGAAATTCCCTAGCTTTTTCCCAACTATTTTGGGGTTGGCTTCCAGTCCAGCTGGATGCCAGTTTTTTTAGATGGAGCAACTGCCACAACCCAGTTACTGGGTAATACTATACCCCCTGGTAAGGCTGGTTGTCAGTTTTTCAAGTTTCTGAGGACCCGTAATGACTGTCAAAGATCCACGAATGACGGCTGGGACCAACGGCTTTAAGTGCTTTCCGAGGCACGGAGGGGTCTTGGTATGTAAAGATGGTCACCCATACCGGGACCACCTTTTATTATTTAGCCAAAAGCCCCTTTAAAAAGATATTCCAATTGCAATATTTTAAAAGAGACTTCGTGCATCTAATTTTATGTAGCTACTACTTCAATCTGTTAAATCACTTACGTACTTTCTTAGGTTTCTCATTTTTGTTGTTGTTTTTATACAAGGTGTAATTTTAATCACCGTTAACCCTTATGAGGGGAACGGTCATTGTACTCATAATTATGAACAACTTTTACTATGGGCCCAAACCTGAAATCGCGAAAATAAAATCAGCTGTTCCTTACATTTTGACGAGTTATGCTAACATAAATGTAGGGAACAGCTGATTTTATTTTCGCGATTTCATGTTTGGGCCCATAGTAAACGTTGTTCATAATGATGAATACAATGACCCCTTATGAGGTTAACAGTAATTAAAATTACACCTTGTATACAACTTCAAGGTGGTAATTATGTATGGGTAATAAGGGCCAACAATCACCTTTCATCTCTCTCCTGTTAGCTGATAGTCATATCGAATGATTGCTTCGAAAATAAGACTTAGTAGTTCCCCCACACGACACTGTTTTTAATGTTAAGGTTTATGTAGTTTAAAGTTACCACTAACAATAATCTTCTTCAATTTAGTCGCAGTCCACTCAGTCGTAATAAATTCGCGGAGGGGTTTTTTCGCCCACTAGATCTTAAACGCACTGTGCTTAGCGGCTAGAGTTCAAAATCGAACAGTAAAACAGAATGTCCGATTTTCAACGCGCTGAGAAGCACTGCGTTGGTTTCTCAATGCCAGGTTCAACACCGAGAATGCAGATCGAGTGCGCAAAAAATCCATCCGCGATATTACTACATTCGTGTGAATGACGATTAAAAAGTTACTCGGTCTTTAAATATTTGGAAAGCAATTGTTGTACCAAAAATATTTTATTATGATCAATCATGTCAATTAGTCGGAGTTATATTTTTCTATGAATTGTTCTTCTTGCGTGAGGATGCTATAATGCCTGTGTAACCGCCGAATACTCAAACCTAACTTAACTTTAAAGCGCTCTCAAAGATACACGCAGCATGTGACTTAAGAGCGCCTTAAAAGTGAGTTATGTTCGAGTATTCGGCAGTAAGTCACCTAAATACTATTGAATTGAGTACAACACTGTTTCAAATTTATCATATTTTAACTGTACAAAGTTTATAGTTTAATGTTAATGTATGACAATAAACTTGCTATTTACTGTTGCACTGAACTCTAGACCCGAAGATATTTTATGAATTTTGACACAGTTTTATCTCGTTAATTTTTAATACGTTTTTAACTAACCTGTACTGCTAATAATTATGTAAGTATGTGGAGAATTTGTGATGTTCGAAATAAAAGTCGTATGATAAATTACAGTTTTATTTATTCCTGCTACCCGTTTAACTCGGCAATCAATGTAGGTACCTAGTCTTTTCCCAATATGGTATTTTACTCTGTATGAGAAAAATGGAAAAATATATCATTGAGATAGCTTAGGCAAAATGCAGTCGGAAAATGTTAGTTTTAGATCACGAAACAACAAAATAAATTTAAAATACAATTGAAAGAGTTCAGTTTTTATCTGTTTTTGAACACCATGAGATAATAGCCGCCATGTTATTACGTCATACGGCATATCACCTGAGCAACTTTGTACTTTTATTGTTTTCGTAACCAAAGTTATTTTGATTTAAATAATATTTTGTATTCAAGAACAGCAAACCAAAGATAAGTAGAAAAATAACTCTTTTTTTTAAATTATAAACAATTATCTTATAAAATAACAGCGCATTTGTTTATAGCATTTGTTTATAAAGCAAACTGACGTCATACCCACAGACCAAAATGACGTCCGCTGCGTCCGACCATAATAAAAGGAGTTCCTACTAGGCTATCTCCGGCCCAATTCCGCGATATAATTGCCTACCATGCTTGCCTGTCTCAGGATTGTCACTTTTAGCTAAATTTTAATTCAGTGCCTAGAAACTGGCAAGGGCCGCGAAGTTCTATTTTTTACTTATGTGTTGTCTGGGTTCAGGGTTTGTGAGGTCGGTTTTACCTAAACGATGACGTTTATAGTGTTTGTATGAATGACAAAGTTATATTTGCGGTTTTTGAAAAAGTGCTATATCTCAAAAACTGCTAACTATATCTACTTCAAACCAATTTTCGTTGACAGTGTTTTTTCACATCTACAGCATTTATTTTTATTAGATTTTTACTCTCTTACTTTAAAAGTTAGAGGGGGGGACACATTTTACCACTTCGGAAGAGGTTATCTTTCAAACGATTGATTTTGACAAGCAAGGTTTGAAGAAAAAATCTTCTTTTTTTCGTTTCAGTTCCATGTAGGGGAGCCCCACTTTATCTATTTTTTATCTTTGTATAAAAATCGTAAAGCGGTTCACAAAATCTACCTACCAAGTTTTAGTCTTAATAGTTTCGGAATAAAGTGGCTGTTGGGCGTCGGGAATCCCAGGCTGATTTCCGGCCACCGTAGGCACGGGCTTGCGGACGGCGAGTAATGGGTAGCTCGCTGTCCGGTAAGGACCAAGCCCGGGTCGACGGCGCGTTGTGTTCCACGCGCGCCTCAAAGAGATGTCAGCAGCAACAGATGGGGCCCGCAAGGGCCGATGCCTGCCAGGGGTGCGGGTTGTTCGAAAGAGATACCGCGGCCCCTGGCATACAGGCAACTGAGGGAACACGGGTGGGTTTTAGTCAGTAAAAGTCTGACGCCCTCCCGGTCCACCCGGAGCGGGAGAAGTTATTTGATGATTTCCCACCCAAAAAAAAAGTGGCTGTGACATACGGACAGACAGACATGACGAATCTATAAGGGTTCCGTTTTTTGCCATTCGGCGGTGTGGGCGCGACTGACCGCGCTTCGGATTCCGTTGTCGCCCAAACTGCTAACAAATACAAGGCGTTTTTTGGTCAGTTTCAAGCACGAAACCACAGCTTGTACTCATAAAATTGAACAACTTTCCCCAAGAAACTTGAAAAAACAAATTAGGACTTCCCATACAAAACTGCCGATCACGTGATCGATTTAGGTACTATGGGAAGAAGACTTTTTTTTTTCATGTTTCGACCCATGTTTCTTGCATTTAACGGTGCCAAAAAGCCGTGACGCGCGAACCTTGTGCGGCGGTAGCCCCGGGCCCCGACCGGAGCACTGAGAAACGGGTCGAGATTTTGTTTGAGTGTGCGTGCGGTGACGGATAGATACTATGGCGCACACATACAAACCGCGCGCAGTGCGTTTGTATGAAGATAGCGTACTTCCACTCTTTGTACTATGGTCCGACGTTTTCGTCAAATTACGCGCGAAATTTGAAAATGTATTTATAAGCATTTTTATGGCACTAATCGATTATATCAAAATTTTGTTTTTTTTGTGGTTTATTAGCACTCTAGAATCTAATGGAGACACGTTTCAAAAATGAGTGTAATACCCTATTATATTGGGGTCGGCTTCCAGTGTAACCGGATGCAGGTCAATACCCGTATTTTACATGGAGCGATTGTGTTCCTTATTGCTTGCGGTCCGAAATTGGAACCCCCAGGATGCTGCGCCCCTGGTTCGCTGGCTGGAGTAACTGTTTATCTGGCTTCGACAACCCAGTTACTTGCGTAGCTGGATATCCCTTGGTAAGACTGGTTGTCAGACTGTTGGGCTTCCATGGCCTGTGACTACCTATAACGACTGTCAAAGATCTGCGAATGACAGTCGGAATCAACGGCATACCATCCTTTCCAAGGCACGTCTATCTTATTCTAATTATCACCAAAAAGAGTGCTAGAAGCTTCTTCTTGCAGTCTTTTTTATTATATTATTTAAAAAATAATAGTTTAAAAAACGAAAAAACACGCTTTAAAAACCAATCTAAAAAAGAAGAAAATAATTTAATTCTACCAAAAAGCGTGGGGTGCTTTTTGAGGCATTTTTATAATCAATTAATATCAAGCACCCCACGCTTTTTAATAGAATTAAATATTTTTTCTTTTTTAGTTTGCTTTTAAAGCGTGTTTTTTAGTTTTTTTAACTATTATTTATTTACTAAATATTTTTTTCTTTTTTAGTTTGCTTTTAAAGCGTGTTTTTTAGTTTTTTAACTATTATTTATTTACTTACTATTTTTTAGTTCTGCTAACTACAAAAGCGTGATTTTTAAGTTTCTTTTTCTATTTTTTTTTTTAATTTTCGAATTGTCATCGGTCGGTAAGTCTACAAAATTTATATGAAATCTGACCGTTTGAAGTGGGTCAAAATCACGCCCTAAGGAGTCGATTACAAACAAACATACAAGTGAAGCTAATAAAAAGCGTGTAATAATATAAAGCGTGTAAAAAGGGTCTGGATGTTATTCTTAACGACACGACTTTGAGATATCGAAGACTCGCATTATAAATTGGGCAAAGCTATGTAATTTGGTCTTTACATTACCCGCGTTGTGTATTCAACTCTGCCCGATAAGTCTTCATCAGCGGCGAGGTGTCAATTTTTGTAAGAGAGAAGCCGAAGCGAAGTCGGCTTTAACTTACTGACTTATCATTATAGAATATTTACTATCATTCTACAATTAATAGGTATAGGAATGTAAAGAATTAAATACAATAAAATTGAACAGCTGAAAACCAAATAAAATGTGCAATATTCCTCCATCTCGTTCTCGCTGAGATTATTCTATATCTGTCTGTCTTAACCCATTGCACAGCGGCATGCTCTCGTCCATATGAAGCGGTGCCCAGTGACCTAAAGTGACATCGTTACGGGATCGCTGTTGTATGAATTTTTAGTTGTCGATTATGACGTTTTGGCACCGGGTTAATTTTGAATATTTTTCTTTTGTTCTAATACAAAGCTAAAAATAACCGTTTTTGTTGTTTGAATGTTATGGTTGAATTAAATACCTACCCATAGTGTGACTATTGATATTAGTAGCCACTAATGACGTGCCATTTTTGAATAGCGATAGAGTTGCCAATGCGAATCCCCGAAGGGAAGCCGGTAGATGTGTTATATGGTGCTTTCGCCACTGGTGTTCATAGTAACTCGGTGCCATAGCTAACCTTACTAGTTACAGCAGGTAGGTAAGGTAATTAATGTGTGTCGTTTACTAATAATTAAGGGTCGATTTAAACTAGCGCAGAGTCGAAGCGTCTATCCAAAACTGAACATAACAAGTTCAACCTTAACTCCACAGCGTAACGCACACATTACTTCGGAGATTTTAAAAAGACGCGCGCATTCGTCGGAATTCGCGCGTCTGCGCGCGAACAACGCTGATTGGTGCGATAACGTACGCGCGCATTCTCGTGTAACCACGCGCCCACTAGCGAACCAACGCGTCATCAGTCTGAAATTGGCCTGCGTCGGTGTTAATCACAATGGACTCGGACGAAAAATTAATTTACCTGGTGCAAAAATATGAATGTTTATTTAATCCAAAAGCTAAAAATGATAGTGACAAACATCGATATAAATCAACGCAAAATGTAGTAAATTCACCACAAATACGTCTTTTCTTCCACAAGTTGTGAACACTATAATTCCGCTTTCTTTTTCTTCTTTCTTCGTTTTCTTCTTCAACTTCAGATATAAGTAATATCATAGCAAAATCAATGTCAACCATTTTACACACGTTTCAGCTACGAGAGTCAACTGGCAAGTGATTCAATAGCTCTGCTGTTGATGCCCATTACTACACGTGAGAGTGCGCGAGTATTCTGGCGAATACCTACGCGCGCATTCGTGCGGCTTTGCTTTAGTTGTAAAAAATTTGACGCTTCGACTCTGCGCTAGTATAAATCGACCCTTATTAGACACGATGCTCCTGGCATGATTCTTGGATCAAAGAAATCATCACGTAGGTACTTATGTAAAATTCATAAATAAACAAAATAATTAAATACGTATCTAAACGTGGTGTCTTGCAAAAATAATAATCGTAATAATTGCCTACATGGCGTGATTATTATTTGTAACTTCTGAGATAGATGATGTGTCATCAACTCAAGACAGTAGAAAATGCTACCCAACAAATATCCACTTTCTCTCGCTGATGGATAACTTTGATGCCTACCCAATTAAATGAACTGTGTATGGTGTACCTACTCGTATCATCTCTGTAATTGGTACAAGTCTACCTTCTAAGTATGTGAATTTTGATCTAATTTATCACTGGTTTGATTGTGTTTGGTTTTGTATAAGCGATTAGGTGTAGCATGTAGCACCCCTACAGCCGACTGGCGATGGCGGATATTTCCGGACGATTGCTCCAAGTTCGTTCTATTTTCATACATGGGTCAATGTCGGTCGTTGCGCTCCGATAACGAGCAAACATTCGTGTTGTGAGTGCGAGTGTGTAAAAGGAAGATGAAAGAAGAGGCAGGTAAATTTTTCAGATTTTTTTTTGTATTTTTTCATTTTTTATAATTTATAAATGACCTAGTAAGAAAGTAGTCTTATCCGTTTCAGCACATACAATCATCATTCATGAGATTACAAAAGATCCTTTGGCGAGTGCAGTACCGAGGCCGGCGGTCGAGGCGCGCCCGCGGCGCCGCGCTCCGTCCTGCCGTCACTATTACGATTTAATTACAATAATATCTTACGTACAATTAAATTAACGGAGATTACAAGCCTGAATTGAGTAGCCGGCCGCGGGACCGGCCGGGCCGCGGGCTGCTGTCGGCAGCGGGTCGCGGCGCGCTTAGAAGCACTTCCTGTGCACGATGGAGGGGCCAGACTCGTCGTACTCCTGTTTCGAAATCCACATCTGCTGGAAGGTCGAGAGGGAGGCGAGGATCGATCCACCGATCCATACGGAGTACTTCCTCTCTGGGGGCGCGATGATCTTGATCTTCATTGTGGACGGGGCCAGGGCTGTGATTTCCTTTTGCATACGGTCGGCGATGCCAGGGTACATGGTGGTACCTCCAGACAGAACTGTGTTGGCGTACAAGTCCTTACGGATGTCGACGTCACACTTCATGATCGAGTTGTAAGTGGTCTCGTGGATGCCGCAAGCTTCCATACCCAGGAATGAGGGCTGGAAGAGAGCCTCAGGGCAACGGAATCGTTCGTTACCGATGGTGATGACTTGTCCGTCGGGAAGTTCGTAGGACTTCTCCAGGGAGCTGCTGGAGGCAGCGGTGGCCATCTCCTGCTCGAAGTCGAGCGCGACGTAGCAGAGCTTCTCCTTGATGTCACGCACGATCTCACGCTCGGCCGTGGTGGTGAACGAGTAACCGCGCTCGGTGAGGATCTTCATCAGGTAGTCTGTGAGGTCGCGACCGGCCAAGTCCAGACGCAGGATGGCGTGCGGCAGCGCGTAGCCCTCGTAGATGGGCACCGTGTGCGAGACACCGTCGCCGGAGTCCAGCACGATACCGGTGGTACGACCGGACGCGTACAGCGAGAGCACGGCCTGGATGGCGACGTACATGGCGGGCGTGTTGAAGGTCTCGAACATGATCTGGGTCATCTTCTCTCTGCAAAACAAAGGACACGGTCAGGGCGGCTCCTCGCTCGAGCTTGGCTCGCAGTGCTTACTGCAAGCGGCTGTGGCTGGTGACGAGGCGCGCTGGGCGCGGGACCTACCTGTTAGCCTTGGGGTTGAGGGGGGCCTCCGTGAGCAGCACGGGGTGTTCCTCGGGCGCCACACGCAGCTCGTTGTAGAAGGTGTGGTGCCAGATCTTCTCCATATCGTCCCAGTTGGTGACGATGCCGTGCTCGATGGGGTACTTGAGCGTGAGGATACCTCTCTTGCTCTGGGCCTCGTCGCCTACGTACGAGTCCTTCTGTCCCATGCCGACCATGACGCCCTGGTGGCGCGGCCTGCCCACGATGGAGGGGAACACGGCGCGGGGCGCGTCGTCACCGGCGAACCCGGCCTTGCACATACCGGAGCCATTGTCTACTACCAACGCAGCAACTTCCTCGTCGCACATTGTGAATTAGTCTGGAATTAACAAAAAAAAATTGTTAACCTTCACTTTTAAAAATAATGTAGGTAGGTACTTACATTTAAAACTACTAACTAATGTAGCTAAAGTTTTCAGATCACATCCATTTAAGTAGTCTGTGGGTAGAAGACCCACACGCAACCATCACGGGACAATGCTAAGTGGGCGGCGGAGTCGAGTCGCAAATTGGAACCAAATAAGGCGAGAGATGTATGGATAGGCGATGCGGTGAAAAAACGTGGCAATGACGCGGCATAACCACATTTCACAAAGACGGGGCTCTGCTCTTACCGAGCGAGAAAGTCGTTCACAAGATGAGTTACTTTCTAATTGGATTGATGAACGCTCAAGTTCAAATATCGCTAAGTGTCAGTTGGAGCCCGATCACTGCCACGCCCTACCGCAACCGGCTATCCCAGACTCCCGGCCGGCGTCACGCGGCCCAACCCTAGCGACGTGTCACTGACCCGCACACACTAATGGGATTGCACTATTTCCTCACGCCACTATATTATCACTAAACGTCACAAAAAAAATAATAGGCTGCACATTTGTATCAACTTACTTTTAATTAAATAGTCCTAATAAATAAATAAATTAACTCGCTATTGCACAGCCTCGGTAAATGCTGCACAACACCACTGCTCGAGCTCACTTCGTGGAATGCCGGCGAGCGCGGCAGGCAGAGTATATAAATGAGGCTGGTTATCGGGGCGCCCCTACCCCGCCGCGGCGACTTCTCCACCAATCGCACAGTACGGCACAATACATGAGTTTTCGTGGCCATATATGGTATTCCGCGGCAGGAGCCTGCGCGCGCCGCCCGGCCCCCGCGCGCTCCCCCTCCGCTGATAGCGCTCCTCTTGATAACGACGAGATCTCAAACGGCGCTCACATTGAACATTTAGCGAGCAGACGGACGCTCCAGACAGTAATGCACTGTAGGTATTTACTCTGCCTACACACGCACTAACGAAATAGATGATAACGAAAGTTCAACGCATATTGGCACACTTCCAAAAAGACAGCTGTGCACCACACGGCACTGCAGATGCGGATAGGCAGCAAGTGGCGCTTATCTGCATAGACAGTGAGCAGAGCACGCTCGTCAAACTGACAGAGAAGATTGATTGATAACAAACTTTTCTAAATATCACAATTGATTTTCTACACCGAACCACTAGTAGACGCACAACTCGGCTCAAAGCAATAAACATTTTATGTGCCTTGTTGAAAATTTGCCATACTTACTTAAAAACAAAGCCTAGATAAATAAATAACCGAATAAATATTAAAATATCGTTTACTTACCAGTAATAAACGTTTTAGAAGAGACAATAACCGCAGCGTTCGCGAACCGTGAGAAATGAATGCCGGCCGGTTTCTTTCTGTTGCGCGCTCGCTCGTGGAGGTCGGTCGATCTGCTTCACTAGAATACGCCGTACGCCGGCGCCCCGCGATTCAATCGACTCGCCCAACGGACCTCTGTAGGTGCTAAATAATACCAAATTTCCCTACTAATTCCGCCGCGATATCATTAAAAACGACCTACAAAATGCTCCTACTGACAGGCCTAATTGACATATGTCATGCAATTGTTACTATTCGAAAAAGGAATGATATTATTTTTTCCGCAGAAATGGACTCGCCCAAGTTCCCCGCTTGCCGCAACCGATGGCCTTACCATATATGGGCATGGGTAAAATCCGGAGCTCTGATTGGTGCACGGTGGCAGGCAACGGTCGTTGTACGTACATGTAGCTCTTCAACACAAACAAACCTTTGTGGTTGTGTTGGTGTCTAGTAGCAAAGCGATTCCATTCAATACCGTCTGCAAGGCGGCGAATAACTTAGCCAAGTTGAGAAGGTTGTATGCGCGATAACGCTGCAAATAGTTTTACGATTGTTTATGTCGGACGTTTAATATGAAATTGTACCGCCTCCGTTTGATGTGTATGATTTTAATCTCAATTTACTAATATCTATCTAAACATTAGACGATTTCAGTCACCTAATTGATTTCTAAACTTGCTTGCTTATTTAAACTTATAGGTATTAACCTTTCTGCGTAATACCAATTTTCCTGTTGTTGACTCTGTACCTAAGTTTCAATTGAGTTAGAATTTAAAGCTAAGTAAGTAGTTAATTGAACTTATTGTACCTAGTTTGAGCATTGGTTTGGTAACTGATTTCTAGGTAAAATTTCAGGATTTAAGCTCAGATTGTACCTACCTACATAAACCTACATTAGGTACGTCTAGTAGGTAGGTTCGGCAGGAACTAAGTCCTCCTACCTGGTGAGAATGGTTCAGTTTTTAAGTACCTACCCACCACCAATATTTGCAGGTTTTTCCGCGTTCTGCAAAGTGAAATTTTGTCAAATAAAATATGTACTTATTGTATACCTAACGAGATGTTTGTAAACACGTCATAGGTATGCAGAAATCAATGTTATTGATGGATCAACATATTTTTGATAACTTTCGTTTCTGGTTTACGTGAGTGAGAAATCATAAATTAGTATGAATTAATTAGTTACTCGCATATAAAATATTTTGCGGTATTTTGCATATTTTTGAAAGATAGACGAGCGAGAGCATTTTTACCTTTTACGTCTTACAATTATTAGGTTTTTAATAATAGTGTCTCAGCGACAAAACCTTATACCAAAATAAAGAAAAAATGAATTGTTATTTGTTAGATTTATGAGTAAGTGGAAAAATCAAAAATAAAACTAGGTTTGACGACAATAAATAAATACCAACGTGACTAAATGGTAATAATAAAAAAAAACGTATGGTTAAATGCACAAACCGTGCAAAATGAAAAGAAAAAAACTTAATGTCACCATAATACGCACCTTACTTCCCAAATCTGTAGCTTCGCCGTAGCATGTGCAGGGTTGGGGCTATTGTAATTTTTGACGAGCCCCAGAACCTGCTGATTCCCCATTTTTTCATCAAGGAGTTTGAAATACGTACCTACTAGTGAAGATACAATTATTTAAATGTCAACAAAACTGTAACGTAATCGTATAGCTATGTATTTTTGTGGCTACCTCGAGTTCAATAACCTATGGAATTATGTAAAGCAGGTGAAGGTGTCTTCAATTTGCGAAGACCTGTCTAAAGAAAGTGATAGTAGCCTGCGGGGTGAGGCGTTGACTGACGGATAACAGAGGTCGAGGGTTCAATAGCCACATTTGCCACCGTCCAGATACATAACATCACGCCTGTTATCCCCGGAGGGTTAGACACAGGTTTACTGTAGGCACGAATTATTTATGTTTTACCCCAGTTATGTTTAAAGGCTAAGCGCGCACATCGTAATTTAATCGTTGCGAAAAAAAATCGCCAATCTGTGAACAAAACCAATATACTAGAGTGCGCGCACTGCGATAAAAAATCGCTTGAAAATTACCTTGAAAATTTTTACGCGGATGCCATTTTATTTCCAATGAACACGCGATTATTAAAAACGTATCGCAGTGCGCGCTTTGTGTAAGTCTGAATGTGAGCCCATTGTTATCAACTGGAAATGGACACAAATCCAGTCTCCGGGTTGCTATTGAGAAATTTCAGAAACCCGTCCAAAATTCTACTCCAGCGATGAGGATCTCTTTCTACGAAAGACTATTAAGAGTATGGAGTAAAAAAACGCAAAAAAGTGAAAAATAACTTTAATTTCGGAAGTCGGTGACTTTGGATATGTACATGTATTTTAATTGTTTGTCACCGCCTGCCGAAATTAAAGTTATTTTTCACTTTGTAGTGTTTTTTCGGGAGTCGGTTGTTTTTTTTATGGAAAAGGTTTTAATTTTTCACTTTTTAGATAGAGTACCTACCTCAATAATTCGAAATTTCATCATCCTTGGGGTCAAAACAACGCATATTTATGCGATAGCAGCAATCGCGGTTTATTTACTGTTATTTTTTTAAGAGTTCCGTTGTCTGTCTTCAAAACACATCATCTGATCTATATGTAATTGAAATGGGACCACACGGGAAGCACTAGCTTTCAAATAAAAACAATAATTAAAATCGGTTCACCCAGTCGAAAGTTATGAAGTAACAAACATTAAAAAAAACATACAGTCGAATTGAGAACCTCCTCCTTTTTTTGAAGCCGGGTACTAAGAAGTGATTAGAACCGGCTTTATAGTCATTGTTAGAACCCAAAACAACTAGTTTTTTTTTCCTGTTTAATCGACCATCTGTCACAAGTCTATATGCAGATGGGTTAAATTAATCGAATAAATGTTGACGTTCAAAAGTGCCTCATAAGTGCCTATTTGAAATAAATGCTTTGACTTTGACTTTGACCAATGTCCAGTCTCCAACTGCGTTTATAGAGCACATTCTTTCTTTTCAGCCTTTTCACGGTTAGAGAATTGGCCAGAGTATTTGAATGAACCGATAACCAATCAGAATATTTCCTTTTGAATTTGTCAATTACAGTCCGAATAGTGGGAACGCGAAAATATTTGTAGATCTCGTAATTTCTGGAGAACCACGGGGCACTTTGTGATGGTACCTATGCAGAATATTGTTTTGGACACGCTGGATTGTCATGACGTTGCTCTTACTGGCAGAGTCCTAGAATGGGATTTCGTAGGTCCAGCACCCTAATTGCCTAAATAACGATCAATCATAACGTGAATCATTTTGAAACAGATTGCTAATCTATTGCTTCATATGTTCGAAAAATGTGTCTCTTCAACAACGTAAATAACGCAATGAATATGGTTGAACTGTCAAATTAAACAAATTATAATTGATCGTTTGTTACACAATTAGGGTGCTGATTGGCTTCAACACGGCGTTGTAGATCAGTAGCTTGTTATCAGCAGACACAACAGAGACAATTACATGTGCCAAGAATTTTATATTAGGCTTCATATAAAATCCATTAGGTAATGAATGAAAGAAGAGAAGAGAATGCAAGAAAATAACTCTTCCACTTTCATTCGTTTCTAAACGGGAAGGAGAAAATAATATACAGTAAAAGAGAAACCTCAGATCCCAGTTGCCGAGCACTAAGCCACGGAATTATGCCAAGAAAAATGAAATGGCTAGACCATTTCATTTTAGACTAGACTTCCGAGTTAAAATAGGTACCTACCTACTACCCTTGGAGTTAACCCAATCGAAATTGATTGAGCATGACAAGCATGATGCATATTAGCAGACACAGCATTATTAGCTTCTGTATCATTCATTATAATTATAACAGAGGGGACATGAATATTTAATTAAATTAACAGAAAGGTGCAATGAAATGTAAGGTAATAAAACTATGGGGTATGAAATGATGAATGGGATGCATAAAGAAAACCAGCAACTTGCATCTTTCTTTGTGTAATAAAGACTACTAAAGTTATAACATCTCAAGCTGACAATGCCAGACTAGAGCTAGCTATTCGAAATATAAATTATACTAACCCTGTACCTACATGTAAGAAACAAAGAGAACGGCTAGACAGTTAGCAAAGAAGCATTATTTTATCAATATAAAATGTTAATGCGTTTGGAGGGACGAGGGACGCATGGAGACACGAATATCACGACAGTGAGTCATTCACTGGAGTCACTACTTTCTGCACATTATCTGTGCTTGTGACGCACAAACGACAAGGGTTGTCGGTTCACTATTTATTATTATGTCGGTGCGTGACTCAACACAAAGGGCCATTTAAGACGCATTTCCGATGGATTAGTATGGTGTACCCCTTGTGAAAGGATGGAAAGATGAGCGTTACTTGGGTCACTTGAGTCAGATATTTTGTAGAGTTTGTGTTTCATTTACATGCGCTTGTACAAATTCTAGTCTACAACTATTGTGGTCTCAATCTGTCAGCCGTGCACTAATTATCTAATCAGGTCTAGAAAGAAAAGTCAGTTGCACTGTTACTGCATTACGGATCCTAGCAAAAAACGTGAGAACACAGCAGCGAACACTTTCTGATTATTATTTTCAAATTGTAAAGATTCGATGAAAGTTTCATAGAAATGGTACGGTAATGGTTATGCTGGGGTTCACGACGTCTAACCTCTGGCATTACACGCCATTTGTTTAGACAACGTTGATTAAACTGCGCTTAATCTGTTCCGGGCTTCGCTGGTCAGGCAAGGCAATGTTTGACACTGTGAGTCATGGCCGCCGCATGCGTGCGTACTACGACGATGAGTCAATAATATACCACAGTTGACTCGTCGAAGTCCACTTATTCAGTTCCTTGTAAGTTATGAGCTATGACTAATAAGTAGCACATTTCTGAAGTGCATTAAGCAATCTCTGAGCCTGCAATAGGCCCACTACTTGATGGTGACAGCGTTCCCATAAAAGTTTACAAACAATAGCTAACTAATGTTTCCAAAACAAACTGCTCGTAGTGCATACAGTGCCTGCTTCATTCGTTCCTATTGTGGAAAGACAGGCCATATAAAATGAGAACTGTGTTCAAGCAGCTAATCCAAATATAAAAGAAAATCTGAAAAATGTCGACACCATAAGGTTGACAACTTTGACGGACGTCCATATTAAGATTTAGACCGTGGCTGAGTCCTAGGCTATTTTTTTAAGAAAGTACTCGTACTAGTCTAGATTTAGAAGGCCCTGCTATCAAAAGCTTTGTTTGGATGGGCATTTTCTTCAGATTCTGTGAAGTGGTTTTGCTATTCGTAATTCTGATGAATTATGGTGAAAGGATTTTTAAAGTTAGGTGTAACATTCCAATGAGGTGAATACGTGATCTTGTAAATATTTGATTTGGTTTACGCTCGGTAGGTTCCATTCACAGAACAGATGAAAGATCTTTTTCATCTGTTCTGTGGTGCCGTTGTCCCACTGTCTGCCAAGTCATCGAACAGATGTTCTGCTATGCAGTTTCTGCTGGCTCATCAATTTTTCGATCGTCGATATTTCTTTCGTTGTGAAAGCTTTAGAATTTCAATTTTGATCAGTGACATCAAAACTGAAATTAAGTTCAACATTTTCAGCTAGTTCATGATGATTCTCAAATTCATACTCAATTCTCACATGCTCTAATTATTTTAGTGGGTTACTGTTCTTTCAAAAGCTTTTCAGTGTTCATCGTTAAAAGTAACATGTAGGTATTGTAAATTAAATAAGGATTCATTTGTTCGACCATCGTCATCACGCTATCGAGGCTTTTTCCCACTATGTTCGGGTCGGTAAGTCGGTTGGGTTGGTTTAATCTTATGGAAGGTTTAACGGTTTTTCTATTAGTAGGTACCATCGAGGAAACTAACATCCATACACCGTACGGACTATTATTGCTTGCAGCGCTCAGCCGCTATAGTAACGCTTGCTAACAGATGTGATCTTTGTGTGCACGGGATTTTGTTTTCAAATTGGTCAGATGTAAGTTTCCTTGATAGTACATTACGTTTACTTGTTGGTGTCCTATGAGCTGAATCTTATGTAGAGAATTGATAGCTCCCGCTATAAATACCTTTGTTCACACAGGATGCAATTTTTAACCAATGCGCAAACTGTAACGCTGAGTTCAGCATATTATTCTATAAAACGTATAATTTTTCGCAAAAAAATGAGCTGTCCCATACATTTTGACCGCGTAAGTACCAAACACTTAACTATGGCACAGCATTTTTTTTTATAACCGACGAAAAATCTACGCTAGTGTAGGGGGTCTAGAATCATAACATAATTACCTACTGAATTTATGGTTACAGTGTGCGCACTGGTAAAAAATTTTCCTGTACAGGTGTACAATTCAATGGTACCTACAAATGGTAGGTAGTACAATTCAATGGCTGCATGGCGTACATTTTCAGAATTCTTTAACAGTATTTAAACATGTTTTGTATGATTGTATGGACGTGACACATCATGTAAACAGTGTTTAGTTAACTTATTAACTTAACTGGCGATGACTCACGCCGGATAACAGATGAGTTTGTTTTTATATTGACAAGTTTTTAATCACTACCTATTTATTAGTCAACCTTATCAACGGAATACATTGATTTACAAAATTTTATTTCATTTTTCATCCATTTCCCTGTACTTATTAATGATTCTGTTTCGACATCATGAATCCAACATAATCTTGATCTACACTAATATTATAAAGAGGAAAGATTTGTATTTTTGTATAAACATAAAAACTACTGGACCGATATCAAAAAATATTTTGCCGTTAGAAAGCTACATTATCACTGAGTAACATAGGCTATATTTATTACTAGAAAAAATTAGAGATCCTTAGAAATCCCTACTAAAACCAACCCAATGTGTAAAAAAATTAGCCATAAAATGTCTTTAATCGCATGCGCTGCGGAAAGTATTGATGATAGAACAAAAAAATGTTCTACAATATTATAGAACATATCAATTTCTACAAAAAACTTTGCAAAACCATATGTCCAACTATTATAGTTACGTCACTATAACTACTTTTTTACATTTTAAAAGTTGATAGAAATGCCGATCAAAATCAGACCATGTTATCCATACCTTTGTATTAATTTTTAACCAAATAAATTATTTCGTATTCAAGAATGTTTCAATACCTGTTGATTACTTTTTAATGATTGAAATGGGACATTCCATTCCAAAGTTATTATGAAATTACTGACTAAAACCCGCCCGTATTCCCCCAGTCGCCTATGTGCCGAGGGCCACGGTATTTCTTTCGAACAACCCGCACCCCTGACAGGCATCGGCCCCATCAGTTGTTGCTGACATCTCTTTGAGACGCGCGTGGAACACAACGCGCCGTCGACCCGGGCTTGGCCCTTACCGGACAGCGAGCTACCCATTACTCGCCGTCCGCAAGCCTGCGCCTATTGAGGCCGGGAATCAGCCTGGGATGCCCGACGCCCAGGGCGTCTCCTCTGGAGGCTAGGGCCGTGAGGGCACATATACTGCCTCTCACTCACGTGCGGCGCCTCCCTCTTCGCGAGCATTACTGTTTCGCAGAAGGAGGCGACGGCTACCCATGCACTTTCGCTCCGTACCATGGCCTGGACCAGCAGCGATTGCCGCCGCCGATCGTCTCCACGAGGACACGGCGGTGTTCCGCTCAAGCCGGCTTGACCTCCACCGTATGCACCACCGTGGCCTCACGGCGATCTTCGCAGTTGAAACACCCGGGCGTTTCCTCCCGCCTTATATGAAACAGGAACCTCCCAAAACAACCGTGTCCGGTGAGGACTTGCGTCAGGCGGAAGGTGAGGACGCCGTGGCGCCTCTCAAGCCATGCCTCAAAGAGGGGACTTACCGCCGCAATCGTGGCATGCCCAGCACTGGGTTGCGACAATGACACAATCCATGTCGCCATGAGATCCCGCCCGAGCTCTGTCCACTGTGCCGCAATTTCTCGCGGCAGCGGAGTTACGCCCCGGCGTTTGACCTCCTCGCGCCACTCCCAAGTGTGCGCGAGGACCTTTGCCTGATTCCATGGCGGCAACTCGGCAAGGAGGCCGCCGCCTCACCGGAGATCGTGCGGTATCCCCGAACTATCCGGATGGCCATGACCCTATGGGACGCGTTCAGCCGGCGAGCTGGTCGGCGCCTCAAAGAAGCCGCCCACACCGGTGCCCCATAAAGGGCCATGGACCGCACGACCCCGCATAGAGCCTCCGGCAGGAGGCGTTTGGACCCCCTAGATTGGGCAGGAGCCGCTTCAGAGCAGCCCCAGCCCGCTCCAGTCTGGAAGTCTTTGTTTTTAATTTTGAACATTTGGACAAATTGAGTCATGTACGTTTTAATTAGCATACTTATAACTTTATAAGTTAAATTATCTTTATTGATCTCAAAATATTCAAAAAAAATGTCCACCCGTGCGAAGCCGGGACGGGCTACTAGTGTAAGTATATAATTCTTCTATACGTGTGTAGGTCTAGGTATGTCACAGAACTCCTCCTAAAAGGTAGGAACGATTTAAGACCGATGGCGGAGGTGGCGCTCTTCGGGCAAGACAACTTCTGTCCGGTCCGCAAGTAAAATATAGTTATGTAAATGATTAAAGAAAAGACATCATAGATCTGAGTGAAGCTGTTGTTAAAACAATGAGTATAAAATTAAAACAATGCTTAAGAAAGGCACTACTTGAACAGGATCACAACTTCATAAGAAATGACTCAACGAAGGAAACTCTTGCGCGTCGCGTAGAATATAAACGCGCAGTCCATTGTATTGTAAAATGTTTCGGTATTGGAATACGTAATTTGTAATATTCTTGGATGGTGTGAATCATTTGTAGTTATATGTTTGTGCTGTTTTAGGAAACTTGACGACACTTGTTGGTTGTTTTACCTGTGTAAATTCGTTGAATTGATATATTTTATATGAACTTCTTTAATTGGAAAATCAATAGTGTCACTAGTGTAACTGATATTAAGCATCGGATTTCCTGAATATTTGCTGTGGGTACTTACCTATAATGGAAGGAATAATTAATCATTATTAATTAATCCAGCAACAAACATGCCAACGCCATCCAACGAATGTTAGAGAATTCCGAGGTCTACAGTACTTTACTACCGTAGACCTCGGAATTCTCTAACATGGCTGGTCTCTAGACCAGCGGGGTAATAGCGTAGCACATAAACTGTAGGATAGGAATGGCTTTCATTATGACAGTTCAACAACATTCATTACGTTATTTACGTTGTTGAGCAAATATATTTTTCGAACATTATAGCTGCATAAATTCTTGGTGTTGCAGGTATTTTTCTTTCATATACAGGATAAGTTTTTATCCAGTGCGCAAACCGTAACCATGAATTCAGCATATCATTCTAGACCCCCCTAGCACAGAAATTTTACGTCGGTTTTACAAAAAAAATCAGCTGTTTCATAGAAAAGTGCAATACCTACGCGGTCAAAATGTATGGAACAGCTGTTTTTTTTTGTATTACCGACGAAATATTTCTGCGCTGGGAGGTTACAGTTTGCTCACTGGATAAAAACTTATCCTGTATATGTTTAGCTAGTATATCTAATATCTACTGTCCGACGCGATAGTATTGCCGATGAATGATTATTAAAAATATGAGAAATGCATTGACTTTCACAAGCATTTCTAATTTTATTTTATTACGTTATTTATGTAAGTGTCGTTGTTTACTTAATTAAATTCCTTGACAACTTTTCTTTTAACAATTGACCTCATAGGCTATCCCAAAGTCAGACCTAACCTCTTAGATTGAGGACTGCCAAGTTTACCACACATTTATGTATAAGTTATAAACTAAAATACATAATGCTTGCAATAAGAAATGAGAATTACTTTGTGTTTCTGTTGTTTTCAATTTAAGAAAATAAGTATGTTGGTCCAAAATGATTGCCTTGACTCAATCTATGTAGATATAAATGAAGAAACCACTCTTAGTTTTTGATAACAAAGATTTTATAATTGAATAATAAAGAACCTAAGTTCGAACCTAGTGGAACCCCTAATTGAATAGTTTAAGAGAAACTAGAGATATCTAAAATATTATCTGAACCGATGATTTGCATTTTATTGGAAAGTTCGCTGACATGACAACTCCGCCAAATTTATAACTTTTGCAGAATAAATAATGTGAAAGATGTACAGAAAGGATATCCAATGTCTTCGACTGTTCAGTTAACCATAAAATACCAAAATGAAATGCCGATCACAAACATGAAAGTGCTCGATATGTATTCCGAATTGTAATTTTGGCAGTGTTACATATTTTAACGTTTATCGACTGGCTTGGCAACTTGTTTACAAGCTATAAAACGATATTATGTAATTTGTGGCAGGTTGAGCTGAATACCAATTAAAGTTATGCATGTCGTCAACTTTCTGTGAAGCTTGCAAAAATATATACGACGACGCAGGTATGTATAATTTACGCTAGAGGTTTTTAGACAATAACAAAATGGTCTTCCGCATTTCATCTTTTGCATATTCGACGTTTTTATCTCTACAAGACGTGTGGTAATTTATAGAAATCCGAAACATGACCGGATCAATATTAATGTAGTGTCAAGTTGTGTAATATTTTCTTTCCAAACTCAAGTGCACAGATTCCACTATCATTTCTATAAATTCCACATCGTTGATCTAGTCATCGCTGACCTACATTGCATGGGACTTAAATATAACTGGCGAAATGTAGGGTTACCATCGGTTCACCTTTGAATATCCCGTTGCGTTGAGTAAATAAGGCGTGATTTTATGTTGTCTATACCTACGTAGTTCAGTCAAACTGCAACTGAGAATAAACCTAGGTAATATTCCACTCTTATTGGTAACAGTTGCAATTCATCTGTAAGTAGGACAGGACTTAATTGTCCATGATCACATTTCACGTATGACCGCGTCACTGGACTGGGATCTGATGCAAACTGGCCTACTTCCACATTTAGAAATCCAGCCATATATGAACAATGGAAACTTAAATAGCTAAAACAAGTCTTATAACAATCGTACAAGATATATTTTCATTTGAATACTGAAAGATTCATAAATATGGCCGCAAGATAAAAGGACGTCTGTGATGAAGGGTGGACAGGACAGGCTGCCCTTTTGTGGGCATTTTTTTTAAATCAACCTGACAGTGAAAGGCAAAGAGATGGATTTTTGCTATTCTGAATTAAATATAAAAATAGAGTCTGGTTTTTGCGTGATTTATGACTTTGTTTGAAAAAGAGCTGGGCTACATTTAGAAATACAAGTTGATAGATCGTCTTTAGGTTAAATCAAAGTGAACTCTTGAACATTCGGTCCTTAGCCCACGTTTAAATATATGTAGTAGGTAAAGTAAGCAAAGAAAATCTAATTTCAATAACGAAATTGAATATTGGAAACCCGCATCAATCTAATTACACACTAAATCATTTATTCAGCTAAATTCTAGACAAATTCAATATCTGAAGATGCTAGTGATGTGCCAAAACCGTCTGAAACCAAAGACAAAGTTCCGAACCTTAAGCGAGAAAAAATAAGGAGTGGAACAGTTGTATTAGTAAATTGGTTCGAAGCCGCATACCAGTCTAGTCGGGTAGACGTCGGCGGGGTATGAGCGGAGCAAGGGGGGCATAGGGATCGATCGTCCGCCCGCTCTCGCCCTTGACCCTCGCCTGCATCGGGGTGGGCTGCGAGGATGTGTGTGTGTGAAGGGTATCGGCACTTCGGCAGATTTCATGCGGTGAATATTTGACGCGAAACCTGGCAACGTCCTTATGTATAGTAGATGGGATACCTACGTGGTTGGAATAGGCTTCTTTTTTATGGCTTAGCTTAGAATTTTCTCGATAGAATAGACCAGTGCCTGATGACTGTGACCAGATGGTTTTTGTTTTGGATCCTGCGATAACTTTATATTGCTTAAGCTTAGTCAGCCTATAACGTTCCCAGTGCTGAGACACAGGCCTCCTCTTTGTGAGAGGGAGTGGGCCATAATCTACTACGGGGTCCCAGTGCGGGTTGGTAGATGTCACATGTCCTCGAATATTTGGTTCTAGGACATGCTGGTTTCCTTACGATGTTTTCCTTCAAGCGGTGAAGGAAAACTTTATATTGATAACTACTACTGCGCTCCACGGTTTCACCCGCATAAATCTCGATCCCGAAAAAATATCGGGATAAAAAGTACCCGTTGTCCTAATCCAAGTCATGGTCGACCGTTGTGCGTCACGTCTTCGATTTTTTGGGTCTAGGAAATGCCGGTTTCCTCACGATGTTTTCTTTCACTGTTATGAGAGCAGTAGTGATGAAATGATTTACACAAAGCAAAGCTCCTGTCTGGGTCCGAACCTACGACCTACAACACGCAAGTCGCAGCCGTTACCTATAGGCCACCACTGCTCATACTGGATAAGTTTTTATCCAGTGCGCAAACTGTAACCATGAATTCAGCATATCATTCTAGATCCTCCAGCGCAGAAATTTTTCGTTGGTAACACAAAAAAGAAGTCAGCTGTTCCATACATTTTGACCGCGTACCTAGGTATTGCACTTTTCTATGAAACAGCTGATTTTTTTTTTGTGGTACCAACGAAAAATTTCTACGCCAGGGGTCTAGAATGATATGCTGAATTCATGGTTACAGTTTGCGCACTGAATAAAAACTTACCCTGTATAGTTTACAGCAGTATTGTTTTACAGACAGACTAGAAAAATATTTTCGCTACTAGATACACATTTAAATATCTGCTGTCCGACCCTCGTTTAATTGTTCTACAAGGGTCGCGTCGCGCCTGTTTGTAGAAGCCTTTACCCGAAACGTCGTCGCGGGGGTGTTGAATCGAAACCGCGCGCTACCCACGGACGAAGTTGCTCGGCAAAGATAGAAAATCGATTTCTGCTTTGCTGTGCTGTCATCATTACTGAACACCTAACTAATATTTATATTATTTAAAATTCGGGCTACCATTTTTTCCGTTTTCGACATATCCGTAGAAAATAATAAAATGTTCGGATTTTGCAGAAAAAATTAAAAATAAAATGTTCGGATTTTTGTCAGAACTTTTTAAATTTCGAAATTGTAGTGCAATAGTCTAGACACAAACTACCGTTTCATTGTAATGACATTATGTCCCCCATGGACGATCCGCCCCACACGCTCACATTGCTAACTGCGTGCTACCGGTCCCTCATCCCTTACTCCCTACGGACCGGGCAGAGCAAAAGCTCTGGCTTTAATAAATTAGGTTTTAACAACTGTTAATTGCATTTTTTCTATGGGTCCTATTTCTGTACAAATGTTTCAAAAGACTGATCTAAAATCGAATGTCCGTTACTCACATATAAAACAGCCGTATGTTTGTTTCAATTTGTTTTGTCGTTCCTTATCAATTTCGTTATCTATCTTTTTGCCTTTCCGGAAACTCATAACTCGTTTTGAGTGTGAATGACACAAGGCATGCCAAGGACTGAAAATTTTATGCACTGTACAAGTAAAACTAATACCATGTGCTCGCTCAGACTTTGATTGTGTGATGTAAAGCACACATAAGTACCTAATTACATTAGGGTACCTAGGCAATTAGGTTAGGTAGGTACAGGTACGCCATGTTTCAAACAAAACATGGGCGAGCCCAGTACCCGACTCGATCAATACTGACGCAGACAACATCCTATAAATAGGTAGTCTATCTAGTACTATCATTCGAGACCATTACTCTTTGTTGGCAAGGGAAACAAGCGCATGCTGCCAAGGGCCAAATGACGCGCCAGAAAGCATTCGAAATGCGAACAGTTGCACCGGCGACCGCACCCGTGACGTCATCGCGCATCAGACGAAACGAACGCGTGGTGGGTGTGTCCATCTAATTATAACCGTGTATTTTAGGATTTCGACTACACATTGCTCTAGGTCAGCTATTATAAACTACACGCTATCCCACGTAGGGATGTGATGAGTGTGACGCATGGTGATGCGTCACACTCATCACATCCCTACGTGGGAAAGCGCAGTCTGTGGTGACAGACTGCGCTTTACCAACTCTCTATTTTGTAAACATCGAAAACCATAACAAAAACCGTAGGTACTTTAATGAAGGCCTTTACGCCGCAGTCAGCATCATTAACTGATTCAAGAATATTTGATACAATCATATAACCAGATTAGAAAACTAATCCGAAAAATGATTAAAAACATAATTTGTATGGAGATTAATTCATCGATATATCACCTGTTCGGAGAAATCGGAAACTATACCAACGTAACAAGTATTTTTTTTTTCATCGTAATAATAAATAATTATTAGAAATTGTAGGTGTAATCAATCGTCAAGTTCAACATTAGAAGGGGATTATTAAATTGTTATGAAAGAAAGATAATAAGTAGCTATGTAGATAAATCAAATACTCAATTATGATAAAGATAGGCTTATCTAAACCTTGAATTTCCCTATCAAATTTTAAGTGGTGTATCAATGCCTTGACATTAAATGGCAAGAGCCGACGACTGTTGTTAATATACAGGTAATATTGTACGGTCAACAGTCGATCACTACATATTTTTTAAGGTGGGAAATCATCATATAACTTCTCCGTCTCTGGGTGGAGCAGGAGGGCATGCCAGACTTTTACTGAATAAAACCCACCCGTGTTCCTTCAGTTGCTTGTGGGCCACGGTATCTCTTGCGAACAACCAGCACCACTGGCAGGACATATTAATGGTCATGTATTCCTTTACTATAACCATAGTACTAAAATTACCCTAACAGCGTAGTTTCAGGGTTTAATATCCTGTTCACAGCCTGAAAAGCTAATAGGTGCGGTTTTCCCTGTTCCAGTAGAATTATGGCAGCCTCGCCCATGTTCCTACAATATTCCATTAGTGTTATTAAATGCAGCACGAATATTGCTTTGTTCGCTAGAAGTGCTAATTACTCCAATTAGGTAGACGGTAGAGCTATTAGGTACTTAGTTACTAGGGACTGATTGTATTATACCTACTCACGTCAACCTGATAAAAATGTTTCTTTGAATCGATTACTTATAATGAATGTGCTTATCACTTTAAATCCTACCATTAATTCGTATGAAGGAATTTGTCACGATAACCATGTTATCGTGCGGTTTCATTACGATACTCCAATTCGATATCATTTATGATTAGTAATATAATGAAATATTATATAATAAAGCGGCCCATGATGATAAAGTTGCGGACGTCGAGTTCCGTTACCGAGTGTATAAACTAAAATATGCAAAATGGAACGGTCAATGACTAGCAGTTGCAGTTAGAAACTCCAGTAAAGCTGTAGACGGTCTGAGACGGTCGAGAATTGCAGATTCGTGTCATTATGACTATCATAAACGGTACCCCGTCTTTCACATAAGAAGCTAAATACTTAGGTAATGAGATGAAAGGATAGAAAGCAAGAAAAATGCTGATTTATACCGGTATATAAATTATCTTTTATTAAAAATGTTCAGGTTAGTAACGATTTATTATAAATAAATAAAAATCTTTGTCAAAAATACGGAATCGACAATGTTCCGCATTCATTATTACGTAATATGCATATTACGATACCTTACAGCCTATTTTTAAATACTGAACTTAAATAAAAGATCACAAGCGTAATTTGAGCCGCCCATTCAGGGGCCTGGTGTAGGGCATCATAAATTAGGAATAGTCTTACTTGCCGCTTAGAAGCACTTCCTGTGGACGATGGAGGGGCCAGACTCATCGTACTCCTGTTTGGAGATCCACATCTGCTGGAAGGTCGAGAGGGAAGCGAGGATGGAGCCTCCGATCCATACGGAGTACTTCCTCTCTGGGGGCGCGATGATCTTGATCTTCATTGTGGACGGGGCCAGGGCTGTGATCTCCTTTTGCATACGGTCGGCGATGCCAGGGTACATGGTGGTACCTCCGGACAGAACTGTGTTGGCGTACAAGTCCTTACGGATGTCGACGTCACACTTCATGATTGAGTTGTAAGTGGTCTCGTGGATGCCGTTGGCTTCCATACCCAGGAATGAGGGCTGGAAGAGAGCCTCAGGGCAACGGAATCGTTCGTTACCGATGGTGATGACTTGTCCGTCGGGAAGTTCGTAGGACTTCTCCAGGGAGCTGCTGGAGGCAGCGGTGGCCATCTCCTGCTCGAAGTCGAGCGCGACGTAGCAGAGCTTCTCCTTGATGTCACGCACGATCTCACGCTCGGCCGTGGTGGTGAACGAGTAACCGCGCTCGGTGAGGATCTTCATCAGGTAGTCTGTGAGGTCGCGACCGGCCAAGTCCAGACGCAGGATGGCGTGCGGCAGCGCGTAGCCCTCGTAGATGGGCACCGTGTGCGAGACACCGTCGCCGGAGTCCAGCACGATACCGGTGGTACGACCGGACGCGTACAGCGAGAGCACGGCCTGGATGGCGACGTACATGGCGGGCGTGTTGAAGGTCTCGAACATGATCTGGGTCATCTTCTCTCTGCAAAACAAAGGACACGGTCAGGGCGGCTCCTCGCTCGAGCTTGGCTCGCAGTGCTCGCTGCAAGCGGCTGTGGCTGCGGACGAGGCGCGCTGGGCGCGGGACCTACCTGTTAGCCTTGGGGTTCAGAGGGGCTTCCGTGAGCAGCACGGGGTGTTCCTCGGGCGCCACACGCAGCTCGTTGTAGAAGGTGTGGTGCCAGATCTTCTCCATATCGTCCCAGTTGGTGACGATGCCGTGCTCGATGGGGTACTTGAGCGTGAGGATACCTCTCTTGCTCTGGGCCTCGTCGCCTACGTACGAGTCCTTCTGTCCCATGCCGACCATGACGCCCTGGTGGCGCGGCCTGCCCACGATGGAGGGGAACACGGCGCGGGGCGCGTCGTCACCGGCGAACCCGGCCTTGCACATACCGGAGCCATTGTCTACTACCAACGCAGCAACTTCCTCGTCGCACATTGTGAATTAGTCTGGAATAATAAAAATGGATTGTGAAATTCCTGATAGATAGTCCTTAATTGTGAGGACAGACTGACTGAGAAGAACGATGTTGCTAGCAAAGGCCAACCGTTATATAGTAAATTCATATGTAACGCAACAGTCACGCCTTGTGCCAACTCACTGATAAAAGGATTATTTGATACTTCTTATCTCTAAAAGTATGATAAGAATTTTGAAAAGGCACGGTTGTAATTTTTTTTTAATAGGTTATAAATAATCACATGATAAACCATTGAGAAAAAATTCTGAATTTCCAAAAAACTGACGGCCATCATAACAAATAAGGGTGGACTACCCCAAAATCACACTGCCCGGTCCGGGGTTCGAACCCAGAACCCCTCAAATTCAGTAGACAACTTGCCACAAAACTGACGAAGTTGTTAAAATTCACTAAATCCAAAAAACACTTCACTTATATTACGTAAAAATGTTATGTAACATGTAGTTTCCACAGGTGTTAATATAATATTAAACACTGGCTTTAAACGCTGTTAAATTTTCAGTTTTAAAACTTCTCAGTTATTTATTATTAAAAATCACAATTTAATTTAATAAAATTAAATAAAACTTACTGTTAAATAATAAGTTAATGACTAGGTACGACTCGTGCTGCTTCGGTCAAGCACACCTCACTAAATGAGAACCGGCTCTTGAGGATAAACTATATAAAACGCGCCTTATCAGAGTTCACGTACTATCGGCAACAATTTATTTTCCGCCAATCACGAGCTGCCTGATGCTGCCTCAATTTTTGTCACCATATATGGTAACGCACTCGGTTCTATCCACAATCTGGTGATAACGATATGGTTTGATAACGATTATATAGCACTACACGTTATCTGAAGCAGTGTGACTGTACACGTTAGCGCTCACCTACCTGCCACCACCTAGTGGACAACTGTAAAACACACTCGCTCAGGGTCACCAATACGCTTCTTTAAAATACTGAAATTTCTCTCCAGTTTATCCGTACTTTCTCTATGATTCAGCTGTTTTGCGCTAATTGCCACAAACGCCTAACATTAACCTACAAATATTTAATTAGTTTAATACTCTACCGTTGTAAATATTCTCATTATAATTATGAAAAGAGCAGAAAGCATTACTAACTGACGTAAAAGATGAGAGATATCTTATTCTAGTAGGTAGGACGTTACAGTGGCTGCACGGACTGGTGAAAAAAAAAAATCTATGTGTGCGTCCGAAGGTGACTGGACCAGACCGGCCAGTGGACGACGACAGGACGACTACTCGTGTAGGATTTGCTGTTTGTGATAAACGTCCAGCCAGTCGCGACGTGACAAAAACAAACTATTTGTTGTTGAATAGAAGCGTAGGCGGTACAATTTGGGAGCTAAACCAGATCCACGACGATATGACACATCGAATACACGTGGAAGACTACGACGTAGAATTAATTAGATACGTTAATCGTAAACATTGATTCAAAGCTAAAGTGAAAATCTTGGATGTTGCAAATTACAAATGCGTAAAATATTCAACCTCGCCCTGCAGAGATAGACATAAATCAATAGAGCTTCGAGACACCCTTGTTAAATGTTTCCTAATATACGTATAAAATGATATAGTGCAGTCGTCTGCGTGTATTGATTTTGCTCCCGCCTCCGCGCCTTGCCCCCTTGTTTCGCCCCCGCCAGTGCACCGACGCATGGGGTGCGCTATGGGGTTGCATGACTCATCCGACTGCACCCTCCGTCTTCCCTGAATCGTATTAATTTGCCGTGTTTTGATGTAGCTCGTACCTATTATTGCAGACTCAAATATTTATTTTAGAATACATGTTTGACTAATCAATTCAGCTTAATCAGATAGTTGGGAACCTTAGAGATATAAAAACAGGTAGTAAAGATAGAGCTGTTAACAATTTTAGATTCTAATCAAGGCTTAGCATATCTACTAATTTCGTAGAATAAGTAACAACAAAACGTACCTATATTAAAGTACGCTACGTGGCCATTACCGATACATTTCGATCGCTACCTTTTTAGCGATACTCAAATTGGCAATCCGGAACATTTTCGGAGTCACCTTGGATGTGTCTGACCGTCTTATTTATTACTTTACTGAGCGAGGTTTCGATTTCGAGACGTATTACTTTTTTATATAAAGAGAACTACATATTAGGATGTCCGCTGTCGCTGTGCCACACTTGACCTATGTTTACTCATGTAATATCCATACTAATAAATCATCATTAATTACTTTGATTGAGTTCTCATGAACGAAAACAGAGATGAAAAGTGAAGGGCTTAAAATAGCTTTAATTAAATGTTTATTTTGCCTATTTATGGAGTCTGCTATAGTTCTGATGAGTTCATCAAGGAAAATGCCTACACATAATATACAGAAAACAAAATACATACTCCATTCCATGTTAAATATTACCTTGTAGTAATGTCAGATTTAAATCAAAATGTACTTTAAAATCAAGTGTCGTATGCGATTTGAATGAACCTTGGTGTGGCCCTCCAATGACTCACAGATTTCTCACAAGCGTTTGACTGCATGAATCATAGTTGCGATGTAATCGAATCAGGTGACGATTCGTCTCGATCACAGATTCGATCATCTATTTGTATCATGACGTCATTATTATATTGTAATGGGATCATTTAAAACCGTTTATGTCATGATTGTCTCGAGGTGCGGCTCAACTGAGGAGTATTATGCGCGACATTTTTATGTTCTGATCTATGACCAATTTATTTGGTCTGAGGTTCTGATGGGATGAATCGTTATTTCATTCATTGTTGAATTTGTGTTTAATTTTTCAAGGTCCAATACTACATAAAATACATATATATTTCTTAATACTTCTTCTATAAATGTAATTTGTTTAACATTCTGCTTAGCGAATTTAATTTAACGTAGATCCAAAGAAATATACTTACTTCTTTCTTATAGCTATGCGTACATCATTTGAATTCCTACAGATGTGAGGGAAGCCCAGAAATTCTTACTGTGTGAAATCATCGGAAGTAAGGTAGTAGATACCGTTGTCCGTAATGCAGTCCACATCTGGACACGAATGAGGTGACCTGTATCTGATAAAGGACCTCGCCACGACACTTAAAACTACTGGAGCGAATGTAATTCGACTTTCACTTTCAAAAGAGCCCGGTTATTAATACTTACGTCATGGATTCTGCCATAACTGCTCATTTAGAGGAAAGTCATACCAATATTAGTTACTATGGCATATGCATTTTAATCTAGTTGCCAAGTGAGACCTCAAATGTTATCATACAGGAAAAACTAACCATTTTTTGGTAATAGTATTTAACTGCGTACATTTCAGTGGTTAAAACAAAGGCTTTAACCACTGAATTTAAAGCACAAACAAATTAGATAAATGAACGTCGTTATATATAATTACGACTAACAACATATAATGTACAAATAAAGTTATTACTAAGCAAACAGGAAACATTATAAGTAAAACAAATAACAATGAAAATTGTTATTTTCCTTAGAATAGTGTCCGATATGTGTTTATTTTAAAACACTATACTGATGTCCATAGGTAGGTATAAGTTGTATGGCACTGAGTAGGTACAGGAAAAAAATATTTTAATGCTAACTAACTGTAAAACATGAACGTGAATCACGGTTAATTCTTGCTGGTCGATGACTTGATTCATATTAAATTATTCAAAGAATTTTTCATATTACTTTCAAACATCTAAAGTTCATAACGAATGAATGCTTATCGTACATTACATTACAAATTTTCATCAACCAATCAATCTGCCAAGTTTTTTCCCAACCATGTGGGTCGACTTCTAGTCTACCCGGATACAGCTCAATACGAGTTTATACATATGTACATGGAACGACTGCCTATTTGACCCCCACTACCCAGTTACTAGGTAGTGCGATACCCTTTGGTCTGACAGCCAGACTTAACTGGCTGTCAGACTCGTAACGACCGTCAAAGATACACGAATAACAGCCGGGACCAACAACAGCTTGACGTGCTCTCCAAGGCATGGATGGAAGGGGTTCTTGGTAGTTTAAAGATAGCGGCAACCGTAGCTTAACCTGATCGATCGCCCCGTCCGGTTGTTATTACTTAGCCGCATAAACATAGAGAATGGACTGAGCGTTATCCTCACAAAAGTGACCACTCTCTAGAAAGAGACAAAGCGATGGCGTGGCCTATACCTGTCTCTTTTCTGCAAGCCTGTAATAACATACTAGAAAGAGACAACTACTGGCCTCACATTCGCTTTGTCTCTATCTTAGTTTTCGGTCTGTATTCACTGCACAACTGAATACCGAATGCGCAGTCCATTCTCTACGTCTATGGTTAGCCACAAGCCCAAATCAATAATACTCAACGTTCAGACACTAAGTTACTGAGTTATTTATTACCTTTTCCAAAATAATATTTATAATCGGCAATAAAATAATAGCAGACACACACTAGACACACCTTTCACATTTATAGCACGGCATGGATATATATGAAAGAGATTTTATCAGAAGCCCTAGCCTAGTGTGAGTTTCATTTAACCATCTCAATCAAACGCAGTGAGCGCGTTCGGCGCTCTGATTGGCCCTGGATTGGTGAAGGACCAATCGGAACGCTGAACGCGCTCACTGCGTTTGATCGAGATGGTTAAATGAAACTCACACTAGGGCCTCTGTTCTGTGTATAAAGGCCTAGTAAATTAGGAAAAAGGTACTTTCCATCAATCCAGAAATCCAGAATCCAGAATCCAGAATTCTAGAAATTATGCCATTCCGTATGTAAGTTGAGGCAACTAGGTATTTTGCTGTATTAGCATCTGCTTTTTTTTTTTGGGTGGGAAATCATCAAATAACTTCTCCCGCTCTGGGTGGAGCGGGAGGGCGTGTCAGACTTTTACTGAGTAAAATCCACCCGTGTTCCCTCAGTTGCCTATATGCCAGGGGCCGCGGTATCTCTTTCGAACAACCCGCACCCCCTGGCAGGCATCCGCCCTTGCGGGCGCCATTAGTTGCTGCTGACATCTCTTTGAGGCGCGCGTGGAACACAACGCTCCGTCGACCCGGGCTTGGTCCTTACCGGACAGCGAGCTACCCATTACTCGCCGTACGCAAGCCCGTGCCTACGGTGGCCGGTAATCAGCCTGGGATTCCCGACGCCCAGGGCGTCTCCTGCGAAGGCCACGGCCGTGAGGGCGCATGTACTGCATCTCCCTCACGTGCGCCGCCTCCCTCTTTGCGAGCATAACTGCTTCGCTGAAGGAGGCGACTGCTAGCCATGCACTCTCGCTCCGTACCATGCCCTGGACCAGGGCCGGACGCGAGTGATCGCCGCCGCCGATCGCCTCTATGAGGACACGGCGGTGCTCCGCCCAAGCCGGGCAGACCTCCACCGTGTGCACCACCGTGTCCTCAGGGCGATCTTCGCAATGGAAACACCCGGGCGTTTCCTCCCGCCTTATGCGAAACAGGAACCTCCCGAAACAGCCGTGTCCGGTGAGGACCTGTGTGAGGCGGAAAGTGAGGACGCCATGCCGCCTCTCAAGCCACTCCTCAAAGAGGGGACTTACCGCCGCAATCGTGGCGTGCCCAGTATTAGCATCTGCTTAGACAGCTAGTTGGTTACATCGGGGTCTAAACAGATCATCCACATCAATCTCATAAACCAGGGTTTCGTCTTATCATTGCATCCGAGAAATGAGTTTTTCATTCCAGCTTTATCGAATGTTTCGTCCTTTATTTCTCGTTCTCTAAAGTAACTATGATGTTTACCACTACCATTGTCTGTCTAGCCTTTTCCCAACTATGTTGGGGTCGGCTTCCAGTCTAACCAGTTGCAGCTGAATACCAATATTTTACATAAAGCTACTGCATATCTGACCTCCACAACCCCAACATCCATTATCCAGCATTGCAAATGTAAGCTATCACGCCATTTATACCAGGAGCCTTTTATTTTGGTAATAAGTATGCTTTGTTTACTTTTTTATGTATATTGGCATAGCTAGCTGATATATGGCAAATTATTTAAGGTCAGTGTCTCGTAATGTTGATTACTTTGCCTACCTATGTATAGAATCAAGTCTATCTAACCAAGCAGAGCTGTGCTGCTGGGGAGTTTGTTGCACCACTTCTTGATCCCTGCTAAAGCACTAGGAAGTGGTGAAGGGCGGGCGTTTTGGGGACTGTCTTATGTAATTAGGACATTCGAAAAGTGCTGATTCTCAGCCTGATTGGAATAAATGACTTTTGATTTTTGATTACAAGAAAACGTTGAATCATTGACAATCACCTAAAAACCCAGATATATCCAGTCAATCCTTTAATATTATATATATTTTTCCTCCTTCATATTATCGTCAAGCTCAGGTATGAGACGGCTTGTAATAATCTCGACAAAATACGCTATCAGCTGACTGGATGACGTCAGTCGGTATCGCCAAGATTATTGTGAATTCTTGGGCGTTTACTACAGTATATTATAATTATATTATTTGTTTCTTACGTCATGTGCTAAATATTTTTGGCGTCTGCCTGGACGTCGGAGACTAGGACTGCCTCTCATCTTTGATTCAAGTACACGTAATGTAGTAACATCACACCTATATTCTCCGAAGGTTTAGGCAAAGGTGTACCTATAGAACATCCACCTTTCGCCAGTTCTGTTTCAGTCCCATGTAATTATTATTATTTATTTATTACAGTAATAGGGGGCAGGCTTGCTCCCGTCAACTTGGTCACAAAACTCGAGGCTACTAGTGAGGAATTCGTGATGAAAAATCCCAACAATATTTTGCTGGGGCTATTCCCAGCAATATATTAAACCCAGGACCCTAATGCTTAGCAGTAGCGCATGCGACCACTATACCAACGAGGCCTTTGATTTAGGGTCATCAAAATATATAGGTAAGTAACCGCTAAGTACAGATCGCAAAAACGAGCAGATCCCATTTTTACAAGACTTCGGCAAAGCCAAGGGAGGGTTAAGACATGGTTAAGACTCCAGTTTTACGAAAACAGAAAAAAATCGACATCGATGTCTTGTTTATACCTTTTTAGTTGGCGTTTTTGTCGTAGTGGGTTTTGGTTTTTACGTTCTCTTTATTGTAATCACAGGTAAATATGTATATTATATTGTGGATAGAAAGGGCGTGACTCCCGAGATGACGACTAATGGAGAAGTATAGAAGAAGATGACAAGTTGCGCCGACCCCATATATGTTTTTTTTTTTGGGTGGGAAATCATCAAATAACTTCTCCCGCAGGCATCAGCCCTTGCGGGCCCCATCAGTTGCTGCTGACATCTCTGAGGCGCGCGTGGAACACAACGCGCTGTCGACCCGGGCTTGGTCCTTACCGGACAGCGAGCTACCCATTACTCGCCGTCCGCAAGACCGGACCCCATATAGGTAAATTGGGATCAGGGCGGGAGAAAGATGACGATAGGTACCTTTATAAAAAAAAAAGAATAGGTACTATTTCTGAATAATAAACAGTCCTTAAACCATTTTTTTTTCCATTAAATTCTTACTTACCTAACCACGGTCCTTTAGTATATAGACCCAATCATGTCTGCAACATTTATTTATTGCCTCAAGAGGCATTATTTATACTTTATCCTTATTATGAACTAATAATATTTCATGGATAAGTATAACGGTTTATTGTTTTAAACAAAAATGCCTTTATTTTAACGGCATCATGGCCTTTATCACAGATTAAAAATAACTTACAATATACTATCTACCCACGTAATGCAATCGTATTCCCTTATCATAATTATCAAACAACAATTAGGTAGTAATGATGACTGTCGGAATGTCGAGGTCTACATTTTGATCAAGTCGGTAAATATTAGAGTTGCCAAGTGTTACCGAGTAGGTTTAGTTGACTCACAATCATGCATAAGCATAACATATTATAATATTCCCACTGCTGGGAAACACAGGTGTCCATACAGGACGCCTGTGTGAGAGGGAGTGGGCCGTAATCGGTGCGGGTTATTGGAAGTCACATGTCTTCGAATTTTTGGTTCTAGGACATCGCGGTTTCCTCACGATGTTTTCCTTCACCGTTTTGAGAGCAGCGGTGATAAATAATTTACACAAAGTATAGCGCCAGTCTAGGTTCAACCCTACGACCTGCCTCAAAGAGATGTCAGCACCAACTGGTGGGGTCCACAAGGACCGATGCCTGCCAGGGGTGCGGGTTGTTCGAAAGAGATACCGCGGCCCTTGGCACACAGGCAACTGAGGGAACACGGGTGGGTTTTAGTCAGTAAAAGTCTGACACGCCCTCCCGCTCCACCCAGACCAGGAGAAGTTATTTGACGATTCACACCCTTAAAAAAAACCCTACGAGCTACACACTCGTGAGTCGCGGCCGTTACAACTTGGCCACCGCTCCTACAGTAACAGGAGATGCAAACTTTGAGGACGTCCCAGCCTCATCTATTTTATCCTGATAGGCACGTTGGTAGAACTAGAAATGGTTGGTTGGAGTTCTCATTATACTGTACTAGCTTTTGCCAGCGGCTTCGCCCGCGTAGAGGTCGGTGTATTATACATATAAACCTTCCTCTTGAATCACTCTATCTATTAAAAAAACCCGCATCAAAATCCGTTGCGTAGTTTTAAAGATTTAAGCATACATAGGGATATAGGGACAGAGAAAGCGACTTTGTTTTATACTATGTAGTGAAGAGGAAATAATATTAATTAATGCTGGTTACTAATTAGGATTGCTAAGAGGATGGACAGTAGTATCCTCTTGTGGGCTAATAAACATGTTGCTTATTGTTTTAATTTCGATGATGGCGTCAAACGGCCCCTCCTCTACCTACTACCTACTGTGTTCAGCGGTTGACATTTTTCGGCCTGAAAATACATATTAGGCCACAACCGTCAATACCAGTATTAAGCTGATTTCTTTATTGGAATGAATCTGTGGTTTAGGTTACCGTTTTACGGTAACAGTAGGATTCCCCAAAAACCGGAAAATATTTTTTTTATGTGACGTGTTATAGTTTTGGTTAAGTGAAGGTGAATAGGTATATGAAATTCCTAAATGTTTCATTTTGGTATTTCGGTACTCCAATCACAAGAGATTTGGCTGCAGAATTTCCGGTACCTACCTGCCAAGTTTACCGCTGCGTCCGAAATTCCTAGTCGGCTACGCGGCGTATGGCGTAGCGGCGTAGCAGCGGCAGCTACGCCATACCTACAACAACACAATATTCTGATTGCAATGCTGTTTTACAAACCGATGTTGTACGACTTGTACGGACTCTACACTCGACCATGTGACACAGATTATTAATACAATAAATGACGAAAACGAACCCCAGTCGGAAATGGGCTTATTCATCTCAACTGACAGATGGGCGTTTTTGGTATTTGTGCTGAATCATCGCGATCCAAAAGACGAAGTTAAGTGTATACCTAACAATGGTTTCAAACTTCCAGCTACTTCATATAATCAGCCTATGGTATTCCCAATGCTGGGACACAGGGCGCCTCCTGTTTTCGAAAGGGAGTGGGCTGTAATCCACCACGTGGGCTGATGTGGGCCCAGTGCGGGTTGGTAGATGTCACATGTCTTCGAATTTCTGGTTCTGGAACTTGCCGGTTTCCTCACGATGTTTTCCTTTACCGTTTTAAGAGTAGTCAGTGGTGATGAAAGAATTTACTCAAAGTAAAGCGTCTACCTGGGTTCGAACTCACAGCGACCTACACCTACAACTCGTAAGTCAGGGGGGAAACCACTAGGCCACCACTGCTCTACATTTACTTACTAGACTCAACATGAAAAATAGTTGACTACATATACCATTTTTTTAATTTCTTTTATTAATTAAATTTTCATTTATTGTTGAATGTTAATTATATGCTATTATTGTATAGAATCAAGATCTTCCAACATAACAGACAGCTGTGCTGCTGGGGAGTTTGTTGCGCCACTTCTTCTTCCCAGCTAAAGCACTAGGAAGTGGTGAAGGGCGAGCGTTTTGGGGGACTGTCTTATGTAATTTTGACGTACAGAAAGTGCTGACTCTCAGCCTAGTTTGAATAAATGACTTTTGATTTTTTAGTATTGGATAATATTGGCCTGGATTATAATTCAATGAAACAGGAATCACGTGCTGCCGACATTATTTGTACTGATAGGAAAGTACCTAAACCAAACAGCGAAAAAATAAAGCAAATTGTGTCACTCAGCATCCGTGGAGCTTATCATAACCCTGTGGGGGGTTATGATAAGCTCCACATGACAGGCCCACATCCTCAGATAACCGCGAGTAGGTACATCGTGGATGACTGAGATTACATAGTTAAAATAATCACTGACACAGTAATACCGACTATTTATAACCGATTCGTTTCAGTAGTTTTGTAAGCGATCACGCGATATGCACTGTATAAGTAATTATTACCGATCGGCGCAAGCGCAAGGTCGAGGCGAGCGAGACGCGCGCAAGTTCATTGCTCACATGCACAGCAATACTTGAGCACCTTGGGTAATGTTAAACATAGCATAAATAGAATATTGACCAGCCATTTATATGAATATCTTCACGTTCGATTTGATGCATTTGTATCTCAGCTATTAGCTATGTCTTTCATGCGTGTTCTTGTGAGAAACGATGTCACGTCGCGAATGCATAATGTCAAGAGAAAGGGAGAAGTTTATGAAAAGAAACTCGATATAATACCGTGGAATAACAGAATTTGACTTGGTGGATAGTATGCTTACGCCGGAGGAGCAGCAAACACTGCGTTAGGTACCGTACTTAGGGTGACAGATCTCGGCGATAAGCGTTAGTCCAGGGATGTGTGGCCGGCTTGAGGTTTGTGCCAAGCTCGTAGCCAAATTCTGGGCTGACTATATTTAGATTGCTAACAAGAAGACAGAATTTGACAATAAAAGTTATCCTCTGTTCTAAATTGTAGTCTCACATAATTATTCGAATGAAGTTTCTTAACCCACTTACGACTGCGCACTTGATGAGAGCTAGACCGAAAAAACAAAAAAACGACTACTGAAAAATCACGGTCTAAAAAGTATGAAACAAGAAAACATTCTCGCCTGAAAACCGTTTAGTTTTTAAACTTAAGTAGGTACTATTTTTTTTTTTGGGTTTAGCTAACACTACAGGTACAATTCTCGTGCCACACCCACAATAATCGTTCAGTGTGGTGCCGGACGTAAAAGAATAGCACCATCCCATTTCTTCCCATGGGTCGACACCCAGGGAGTTCTCTGGTAAGTCCCTTAGTCGCCTTCTACGACTAGAAGACGACTAAGGGACTTACTAGAGAATGGCAGCAGCGTTCTTTATGCATTTGACCACCATACTGCGATCGCCAACCCGCCTGCCAAGCGTGGCAATTATGGCAAAACCCCCCTATTGGGGGAGCCATAAGTTTAGCAGTGGACGTCTTTCGGCTGAAATAATGATGAATGACAGGTACAATTTCTATTTTTTTGAAATGTTCTAATTGAGCCCTTTCATTTGATACTCAACACGGCATCACTATATGTCTTCTAGAAGGCGCCATATTCATTAATGTGACGTCATGTAACCTATAATAATAACCAGCGGACGATCAAGACGCTTCCAACGATACCACATCTGTCAAATAATAAAAAGAAGTCTAGTAACAAACTACGTAGTTATTAGTTACTAGAGAACAGATGAACACACATACCGAAATATATTTGTCGTCGCTGTCATTCCAAAAAGTCGTAAGTATGTCAAAACAGACTGTTTCAGGAAACCCAAAAAACTATTTTTTTTCTATTACTCCTTAAATAGTTAAAAAAAACATTTGTGGAAAGGTATATTTTATTGTGTCTATCCAAATGTCATTTGGATCTAAGGCACGATAAAATTATACTAATAGTTTTTTGTGTTTCCTAAAACACTCTGTTTTTACATACGACTTTTTTGGTACGACAGCGACGTTATAACTCTCCTTTTTGCTTCGCCGTAGTCGCGAAAAAACTAATAGGCAAGTAATATTTTTACCGTCATCATAACATAAACTTTTGCTATAGTATGTGTGTTTGTGAGTGTAATTTGTTAATTTGAGTTTCAAACGTTGCTTCTTAATGTATACCAAATACATTAAAAGTATAAAAAGATTCGTCACACTTCAGACTAAACCCCATAAGGACAAAGAACAGTCAACATTATTACGATAAAAGCGAATTCAATGACCTCCAGCGATCTATCAAAATACATTAGGTACCTCCTACAGGAAATAACATTACAGACAATAAATTTATTCGGATCTTCGCTCATAGCTGGAAAACGTGCAAAGAATATTTAATAATAGGCAAATTACTTCGCAAGAATTGCAAATACAAGGATCATCATCTGCCTAGCCTTTTCACAACTAACACGATGCCCCTTGGCAAGACTGATCATCAAGCTTCTGATTGATTATCAGTAACGATTGACAAAGATCTACAAATGACAGCTGGGACCAACTGCCTAACGTGCTTTCCAAGGCACGGAAGGATCACTGTATGTAATGGATGATCCACCAAGACCTCGGCAAGCTTCAAACCTTGAAGATCGACCGAGCGATGTGCAAACATAAGGATATATTAAAGCTGAATTTCTAAGATAATTTCCGTCCCATTTTGCGATCGCCTTCGCTACTTCAAGTGTGTAAGGTTACTGAGAAGCCTTAAAAGGCCTAGCGAGTGCGCAAACGCAAGTATCGACCGCAGGCCATTTTTGGACGAAGCGAGCATTAAACCTTGGCGTTTGAGGCCATATCCAGATGGCAGATTCCATAATAGAGCTTCTGTTGCCAATGTTAGCGTTGACACTCATTATGGGAAGCTATGGCGGCTTGCCTACTTAGGCATGCCCAGGGGAGTGTGTTGGCAAAACATTTCAGCAAGAACTATCCAAACATTATGGTAACTATTACTTTAATTAGGCCATTTCAATCAGACTCTAATTAAATGAATTGCTCGCGAAACGTGAAGATACTAAGTAATGATTCATGTTTTAATTAAATTAAGTGCCTGAACTGAATAAATAATAACAAAATATTATTTAAGGATATAATTTATTTAATTAATTAATTTACAACTAGAGCAACAATACATCGTAAATAAATTAATGATTTTCTAGAAGCCACGACGTTGTTTATATAGAGCGATACGTGCCATGTCCATATAAGGTAAGTACGTATTGTGTGTTTACGTTAAATTAACCATTATGTAGGTAGGTATTTGAGAAACAGAATAATGTACCTACTTAGTGAAAAAAAAATCAGAAAATGTCATCAGGAAATATGAAGAGGACTTAGGGGAAGATGGCAGGACAACCTTGATACCTACAGGGTAAGTTTTTATCCAGTGCGCAAACTGTAACCAAGAATTCAGCATATCATTCTAGACCTCCTAGCGCAGAAATTTTACGTCAGTTTTACAAAAAAAGTCAGCTGTTTCGTAGAAAAGTGCAATACCTACGCGGTCAAAATATATGGAACAGCTGATTTTTTTTTTGGATAAACGAGCATTCAAATATTGGGATAAGTCACTTTTGTATCGTAAACATACACCCATATTCTAAGTCAAAACCTCATGATTTCCTCGACTCGACTCAACCTCACTTAGGTAGTTTGATATTCATAGTTGCAATTTTACTCCTCATCTTAGACAATTTCCTCAGTCGAGGTGAGTTTGAGTCGAGGAACCAACTGTCAAATATAAGGTACGTCGGCATCTACCTTGAGGAAGCTTTTAACCAAAACAAAGTGTATTTTATCACATTTTCGTAATGTCTTTTGAAGAGTTTATTGACTAATGTGTACGATAATCCATATAATTACGTATCGCGACGCTATTTACGAGATGCAGGAAATCCAATTGAGTTTTATGATGAAAATGAATATAAATTAGATTTCGCTTTATAAAGATGTTGTGGTGAGCTTTTTGTTACCACTTTTGTTTCAAGATATTGGTGGTAACAGACGTGGATTGCCAATGCCGCCCATAATCCAAGTAGTATTTTATTGCAACAGGAAACTTTCAAGTAAGTTGCTGTTAACATTTTTTGCGCAAACAAGTTAACAGTTCAAATTTAGTATTTTAGTAGTAGTTACCTATCCTAATTGGTAATGTATTTTCAGATTGCTTGCGGAGATTTGCACAAAATCAGTCCGTTTATATCATTGGCTAAACTTAAAAATAAGTTTAGCCAATATGGGAAATATACGGAATATTTCTCCAAACAATGACGTTTTTGTGACGTATCACCTCGACTCACACTCATTCGAGGCACCTCATAATTTCCTCAGTCTTACGTCTGAGATTTGCACAAAATCAGTCCGTTTATAACATTGGCTAAACTTAAAAATAAGTTTAGCCAACATTATAAACGGAATATTTCTCCAAACAATGACGTTTTTGTGACGTATCACCTCGACTCACACTCATTCAAGGCACCTCATAATTTCCTCAGTCTTACGTCTATGAATACCGATTTTGAGGATCTTTCGAGGCACGCCTTGAGGTCTCCTCGAATGAGTTGTGTTGTTTTACAGTACAACAACATTCATTACGGTATTTACGTTGTTGACAACGAAATTGTTTCGATCATATGAAGCAATGAATTAGCAATATCCTTCAAAATTTCATTCATTTTCTGATTGATAGTAAGTAAGTAATCATTTATTTATCTAAAGACTTAGATTAAGTTGACGGTTTTTGACGGGACTTTCACGGGCAGGTAGCTGATGTAATAAGGAGTAACTTAGGCTAGTTTTATTTTACATTTTTTATGTTTTTATTGATATATAAATAATAGTAAAGAAACTATTCCGCGCGGACGAAGTCGCGGGCACAGCTAGTTATAAATAAGTAAGATCCTAGGGAACAGATGGCCGAAGGGGCCGAAAGCACAGATTACTAAATAGTTACTACGTACCGAAAGGTTCTGGAGTGGCGACCGCGTACCGGAAGACGTAGAGTGGGAAGGCCTCCCCTACAAGGTGGACCGATGACCTTGTGAAGGCCGCGGGAATCCGCTGGATGTGGGAAGCTCAAGACAAGACCAATTGAAGTGGAGGAGTCTCGAGGAGGCCTATGTCCAGCAGAGGACGTCTTTTGGCTGAAATGATGGCGATGAAGACCCATTATAGGCCATTTAAACTAGGAAAATCTTGAATCTTGAGGGACACATAGTTACGCAATTTGGCTGCAGCCCAAGATCGAAAGCATTGGAAAAATTCCTATATGCCCTGCAGTGGACTAAATGGGACAAGAGATTATAACATGGCCAAAAATATAATAATATCTATCCAATAAGATTTCTGCCGACACACAACCAGGGACCGTACAACCCCCTTTATGAGTTAATTCTTTCGGAAGTGTAACCCGTTTGTTCGGTTTCTGTATGGATGGTGTTACCTCTTGATCGTGTAACACCTTTCCTAACACCAGTAAAAGGGTAATCCTTTCGATAAATTAATGAACGAAAGGGGTTACCCTTTCGATTGAGATATCCATATAAAGTGGTTATCCTCATAATTAGGTTTTATATGGTAACTGTAAGGTAATCATTCCAAATTTAGACCTTGGGGTGAGGCGACTAGGTATTTACCTTGGAAACATCTAGATTCGTGTTATTGGTTTCGATCACTAGACTTGACAGTATGCTGCATTCATTTTTTCGTAAAACTAGTTCTGTATTGAACATGAATGAACGTAAGTGCATTTGAAATAATTAAGTATTACTTATAAGTAGTACTTAGATACAGTGGCAACAAATTAATAAATACCTAATCTTATAATAATAATATATAACGCTGGCTACACGGTGCAAGAAGTCTTATTTATAAAATTTCATCTTTAATAATTATTTAGATTTTCGACCTATTTTACAAGTACTTTCCATAATAAACCAAACCCAAAATCAGAAGACTATTGGAAATCTTATAGAGACCGGAAAAACCAAAAATGTGTGAGAAATAATTTAAAATTGGCGAATCGGAGGTGACACCAAGAAACATAAAATGTGGAAATTATGAAACTAAAGGTATGTTGACAAGATCAGCGGCACTCCGGACTCGTCGCTCAGCTCCGCCTCACCGCCGCCGGTACCCAGCCCCACTGCGGGTGCTGTGTCGACACCGGCCGCGGTAGGTGCGTCGAGCTCGAGCATAAAGTATTTCTCCCCGCCCACGACGCCACCACCTGCTCGTCAACGGGGAGGACGCCGGCCGCCGGACGGTTTAGGACTTCGAGGCCCACTGACCTCTGATAGGGTCCCAGAACCTGGCGGAAGTGTGCAGCGCCTGAGATGGACACGATCCATCAACGAAATCGTCATGTGCTCATACTATGGGGCTACAGAAAGAGGAAATAATCTGACCGCTTACCGTGTTCGGATGCTCTCTCTTTTTCAGGTGCTGGAACCAGCTGTCAACGTTACTACACGATGACTATCGGATCAGACGCGGGTCATCCAGCGTAATCCTATGTTGGATGACACTGTACTTGATCGCCTACGAAGTGAAATGCAGAGTAGCCATGTCATCATATCCCCGTCGCAGAGAGTTGTGGTACCACCACGGCTCACCACAAGTCACGCGGTTCAAGCTGACAACGGGTTTGTTGACAGGGCTACAAACGTAAGTACCCAGTGCAGTGAGGAATTGAAGAGTGCTTTGGAGGGTGCGATTCGGGAATATCGGTTCATGTCGCCCGAACTTAGGCTACGCTTACCTCGTTTGCACATGCATAACAAAAATAGGGCGCTAGTGGCGGCTCTAGATTTGCAGTTGTCAAACTATTTTGATGACTGCGAAGACCTCACCGATACTCTTTCGATTCTGTACTGCACGGCTGTAGCGGTATGTCGTGTAGTTCACGTCAAATTCCCTAATGACTCAAGAGCTACACGACCGAAACCAGCCGTACCAGCTTGGCAGTGCAGAATTGAACGTCGTATTTGTGGGGCCAGAGCCCTCATCGGCAAACTAATCTGCTTCAGGGAGGGCAACACTCGCCCTAGAGGATGCGCTTTGTGAGGCGGGCATACCAGCCCTCAGGATTATATGTCCCGTGTTACAGGGCGCATAGACTTCCTGAAGCAAAAAGTGTATGCATGGGCAAACCGTATTCGTAGGTATAAGCGGCGAGTAGACCGATACACTCAGAACCGCACCTTCCAGAGTGATAAAAGGTGGGTTTATAGTGCTTGGGAGCGACCGGACCAAGGTGTGGCTGATACGCGTCTACCAGATGATGATGCCATGTGCTATTTGGCGCAATATCTGGTCAATGCGTCAGTCACACCGAAGGTGATTGGGCTCGAGAAGTCGAGCGAGCCTGCGATCCGATACCAGAAATGGAGTTATTACAATCTGCCTCCAAGATGTAGCTCGTTCAGTCCGTCCGCTGCCCAACTCAACTGCCCAACAGTCTCGAGGGCCGGACGGGCTGCATAACTTCTGGATCAAATGGTTCATAGGATTTCACGCTCGCTTGGCAGCCCAGTACCAGACTCCTTTGGAGTTTGGTTCGCTACCCCACTTCCTAACGACAGGAGTTACCCACCTGCTGCATAAATCAGGTAGTACCGCGGAACCAAAAACTATAGGTCGATAACGTGTTTATCGACGGTCTATAAAGTTCTTACATCCATTTTGGGAGCTATAATTTACAACCATGTAGACACTAATTCCATCATGTCTGTCTCTCAAAATGGATGACGGAACGGATCCCGCGGTACTAAGGAGCTGCTCCCCATTGATTAGCAAACAGGTTCGTCATTCCTGGAAGGATCTTTCGACATGTTGGATAGACTACAAGAAGGCTACTCGGTGCCACATACATGGCTCATGAGGGTTCTGGAGTTGTATAAAGTAGATACAACTCTACGCATCTTCCTGATGTCATGCATGGGGCAATGGAGGACGGTCTTTCGATATCCAGGATGTCGAAATATCCAGAGGAATAGCGAGCCAATAAGGATCGAGCGAGGAATATTTCAGGGCGACAGTTTGAGTCCGCTTTGGTTCTGCCTAGCCCTGAATCCTCTAAGCACACTGCTGGAGGATTCAGGTATAAGCTATCGGCTGAAGAGAGGTGGTCAGGTTATATCTCACCTCCTCTACTTGGATGACCTAAAACTCTTTGCCCCCAACAATTTACAACTGATGGAGCTACTGAAAGTAACTGAAACCTTCAGTAGCGCCATTAGGATGGAATTTGGTGTGGACGAATGTGCGGACATGCATGTAAAGCGAGGGGAGATTGTTGAATCCGTGGCAACCCAACTCTCGGATTCCATATACCTTCGAGCCCTCTCTGCAGCCGAAACCTATAAATGATTTGGGTATGTCGGAAGCGTTGGGCATCAATTTTACTGACATGACGCAATCTTTGAAGGAAAGCTTCTTTGCCCGCCTGAAAAAAGTATTTAATAGTCTGTTATTGGCGGAAACAAGGTACGCGCCTTCAACGGTTGGGTCATAACGTACTCTTTCGGCGTAATCAAATGGACTCAGACTGAGCTCGTCACCCTGAATATGAAGGTTCGTACGTTGCTGACTGTATATCGAATGCATCCCCCACGGTCATCGGTACTGTATATCCCGCGAAAGTGTAGAGGACGAGGGTTCTTAAACGCTAAAACCCTCCACAATCACGAGATATGCAGTCTCAGGGAATATTTCCTAGAAGCCGACGTGGGGATGCATCGAGATGTAGTCGCGGTAGACAAGGGCCTCACCTCGCTCTCTTTGGCTAAAGAGGACTGGCGCAAGCCTGTAGTGCTTGACACCAATGATCGCATGGAGGTATGGTAGAGTAAGAGTAGAGTAAAGTTAAGAGATAGAGTTTTCCAGGCCCTACATGGACCCGATGTAGATCTTTAAGCGTTCTTAGCCTGGCTGCGTTTCGGTGATCTGTTAACACCTGGGGAAACCGAAGGTTTTGTCTGTGCAATTATGGGCGAAGTTATGATGACGAATAACTACCGGAGATTTATTGTGAAAGATGGTACGGTTAACATCTGGCGGGCATGCCACCTTTCGGGAGAATCAATCAAACACATAATCTCCGGGTGTTCTCGTCTAGCTAACGAAGAGTACTTGCATAGGTACAGCCTTGTAGCCAGAATTATCCATCCAGTAACTTGCTCTGAATTACAGCCTTGTGGAATCGGAAGTGCCATACTACAGGTATGTGCCCGACCCAGTTCTCGAAAATGGACATATAACACTGTACTGGGATCGATTCATCATCACTGATAGGACTATTGTTGCCAATACGCCTGATACAGTGGTGGTGGATCGACTAGTGCGGCGTGCAATGATCGTTGACATAACGGCCCTGCATGACGGGAACCTCGTGAAAGCCGAGAAAGATAAAGAAATCAAGTACCTTAACTTGGCTCGCGAGGCTGTGGACATGTGGCATGTGGACTCAGCAATCATTGTATCGATAGTCAAAACAGCCAATGGTTTGATAGCAAAGACCTCGACCAACACCTAAAGAGGCTCGCGTTGGGCAGCAGGATCAAGGGCTTGATCCAGAAAGCGGTACTCCTGGACACGGCTCGTATTGTTAGGAGCTTCCTCTCTCTGGAGCCCTGACTGCCGGTAGCTTGGACCCTGATTCCCGATACTGGTGGGCTACTATTTTTTTATATTTTAAATGTTTTTATATATTTTATATTCTAATATTTAAAAATGTAATTTATATGTTTTTATTGAAATAAAGGAAATAATAATAACAATCATTTTATTGTCACGCAACTAAGGCCTAAGCACACAGCAGGCAGGCAGGGGCTTAGGCTTTTATCAGTTCACATATTCGCGCAGACAACCCGAGCAAAACAGGCCGAGTGCGATTTATAATATCAGTGATAAAAAATCTCGTACCATAATTGGTCCGAGATTTTGTTTTTCTCTAACACCATTTCGTATTCTGCGGCCGCCATATTAATTTTATAATAACTTGGAGGCTGATGCATTAAAATCTATTCAGCTGTTGGGGTACTTTGAGGTATAAAGCATGCCGCATGATTTAATACTCGTGAAAAACAAAACCCTGTATTTGTTGAACCCGAATGATAAAGATGGTTGCAAAATAATACCTACAATGAATGAAAAAAGTATGAAAATTGGTCAATAAATGACGAATAAGCTGTAAAATATTTGGAAGGAGTTAATCACTATCTTCTTCACGCATAACATTTTGTATTGAATTACATCGGTGTCAACGTGATATGGCGTTACAAATATGATTATCATCTCCGTCTAGTCTGCATTATTAAAACGCTCAATAACGTTATTTCTGATTTTTTTCTTCACTGTTAAGTATATTTACTGTAGGATATTTGAATATTCAATCAAAAATAATATAGTCACTCACATAATAATTATGTAGGTACGTATAAGTGATACTGACCACGTACGTTTATGTGTATTACCACGAGAGTTCAACATGTAGATACACTTGTCAGATTATTTGGGTATGTTTTTATAATCATTATTTTTTTGGCTGATCTCTGTCCACAGTGTTGGATTGCCGTCCCGTCAGACTATGATAGTGAGAGATCTATATCTGCCGCTTAGAGGCTAGTTTGCGTTGAGATTAGTCGCGGTGAACGAATCTCGGTCGGGAGGATATTATATTATCATTAGAAAAATAAGGAACTTAGACCTTACCTTTAGGTAGTTTCTACACTAATTGCATTTGCTATTATTACTGGAAGAATCCTATTCATAAAATCTATGGACAGCATCTCGTCTCAGTTGTGGCATTTTTTTGTTTTGTAGGTCTTAGCTGGTAAGTAGGTAGCTTACTGAACATGTCACAACAGTACACTCCAGTCTCACGAAAGTAGGAACTCTCAATTTCTTTATTTAATTAAGACAACACTTGCACTTCCAACCTCTTCCTTGAAGAAAGTGACATTATAATACTATCCAGTAAACATTCAAAGAAGTACTTAAACCAAACAAGATCGTACATGATTCATGAAACAACCCCGCCAATTAAATAAAATATATAATTTAAAATTTAGATCTACTGTATTAACGACTACAGTCGCGTGTTTATCGAGTCGCTAGGTACTTCATAGCGCAGTGGCGATTCGACACGTGCTAGCCAAATGCATGCGATTTTACACTTAATGAAAAGCCACGATAGTCCAAATTACATCGATTGGACACTGAAAGTGTTACCCTGTTACAAGGTTGAAGGGGTAATCCGTTCGGAATGGCTTACTGTTAAATAGTATAACCCACTAAGAATGGATTTTTGAATATGCATAAGCAAATCTCATTGCAAACCTTTTGAATAGGTAACCATGATGAAAAGGTTTCGAAGAGGTTGTCCATTGAAACGGGTTATCGTTAAAATGTGTAACAAAAATGGTGTAGGTTTTCTAACAATCCTTTACAAAAACCCTGTTGAAAAGTCTTTCAACAGGTAACCGAAATGGTCCCTGCACACAACAACATGACCACGGTGTGTAAAATCTATCAACCATTGTTTCAACTTTGTGAATAAGGGATTTGGGGAGCAGGGCCGTAATTCACTATGACCACTTAACGATTCCTTACTTCGAAACCACGTCAATTCCTTAGATCACACACGACATTTACTAATAAATATCGACAAATTGTCTTGGAACATACAGAATAATGTCATTTCGATTCCTTACCGTTACATTGGTTTCTAAAAAAACAAGTAGTAAGGTTCCGCGGGGAATCATTATAACCATACAGAATTGGGGCCCTGTTAGTTAGTAAGTAAGTTATCATTTATTTACCAAAAAATACTTAGCCTAGGTAACATCAGTGTTGTTTCAATAAAAGATGGGTATGGTAGTAAATACTCCTTCTTATTTATAAACGTTGCTTAAAGTTAACAGATGTTTGAACGTCAAAAATGTATGGTTAAACAGACGTTAATCATTACTTAATTTTGAGTAACGTTTATAAATATGGGGGATTTTTACAAATAAGTAAGACTCTAGGCCATTCAAATTAGAAAAATCTTGAATCTTGAAGGACAGATGTGTTACGGAATTTGGCTGCAGCCCAAGATCGAAAGCAGTGGAAAAAAGACTATAGGCCTTTGCGCTCCAGTGGGACAACTAAACAAGGGATAATAACGTGGCCAAAAATATAATAATATCTATCAAATAAGATTTCTGCCGACACACAGTAACATGACCACGGTGGGCAGGTAAAATCTATCAAACATTGTTTTAACTTTATGGCTAAAGGTAACACGAGTAACTAAAATTGCTTTATCCTGGGCAATTCTCGTCAACTATGATGTCACGACTACATCCAGCAATTTAGGGCAATGGCAGCATGTAGCAACCTGTTGCCAGAGATACGGCCACACACTATGAAGCAATATGGAGCAACTTAAAAAACTAGGCAATGCGTCTCCCCCGCCGGCCGGGTCTTCTCGCAAAAACGAGACACGTACAAATGAGATAGAAAGAAAATTGACTAGAAATTTCCAAACCGATTGGATATTCGGCAACTCATGAAATATATGTCGCTGAAAACCAGCGCTGGGGCTTTGTCTTGCATAATGCTGAGCAATAGCCGTTTTGCGTGAATGTGACGTATGTTTCCCTCAAACTTTTCTTATTTCTTTTTTTGTGTGTTCCTGTTTTTTTTGCGTCATGTTTACCGCAAATAAACTTTTTTCTTTCTTTCTTTCTTTCTTTCATATGGAACATAAGCAATATTGCCGAAACACATCGGTAATTTATTGTTGTTACTCCAGATTGCTCCACTTAATCGCTGCAGATTGATCCATTAGTGTTCCCAAACAATAATTGCTCAAAAAATTGCCCGTGCAAGAGAACGTTAGGGGATTTGGGGAGCAGGTGTGTAAAATTAGCACCACGTTCCTCAACAATAACATCGGGGGGAAGGAAGGAAACGACAAACGGTGTCAAGGTGAACTAGCGAGCACGACTGTTGAAACTTGCAGTTTAACGTAATTTTATGTCCTTGCAGATGTTTTCGCTTGATAGCACAACACATGCTATTTATTTGTGAAGAAATAAAAACAGTGAGAGAATTAGTTGCTGTCTTATATACGGTGTGATTTGAAATCATTGAAAAACTGAAAAAGATTCATTGAACGTATCATTATGAACAACATTAATTACGGGTCAAACACAAAAATGGGGAAAAGTTACCCTGCATTTGAATTCACCTAGAATACTTTTAAGGCTCCTACACACGCCGGCGGCCCAGCCGGCGGGTTTATGCCGCGCGGGTATGCTGCAAGCGATATTAGGCCACCGGTACTTGCCGTAGAAACCGAGTATGCCGCCGGCCGGGCCGCCGGCATAGTGTGTAGGAGCCTTAAAATTAGCTTTAGCACATGCCTTCTCTCTTCGAGGAGACCGCGCAGGCCCAGTGCGGGTTGCTAGATGTTTTTTTTTTTTCTAGTGGGAAATCATCAAATAACTTGTCCCACTCTGGGTGGACCAGAAGGGCGTGTCAGACTTTTACTGACTAAAACCCACCCGCGCTCCCTCAGTTGCCTGTGTGCCAGGGGCCGCGGTATCTCTTTCGAACAACCCGCACCCCTGGCAGGGTTGCTAGATGTTACAGGTTGCTAGATGTTACATGTCTTCCAATTTTTGGTTCTAGGATAAGGTTTTTCTAATCCCAATTTGAGAATAGTGATGATATTATTTAATACTAGCTGTGCCCGCGACTTCGTCCGCGTGGATTTTTCTAAAATAAAAGTAGCCTAAGTTACTCCTTATTACATCAGCCAGTGAAAGTCCCGGCTAAAACGGTCCAGCCATTTCAGAGTATAGCGGGAACAAACAGACAGACAGACAAAAATGTAAAAAAATGTTAATTTGTTATATGTACCGTATATATATTCATATGCATGTAGCAAAAAGCGGTTATTTTAATATTACAAACAGACACTCCAATTTTATTTATATGTGTAGATGTATAGTTATGGAACAACTGTTTAGCTTTTTCACGATTTCGCGTTTGTACCCATTACAGTCAATATTCTTTAAAATGATGATTACAATTCAGGTTTTCAATTAATTTAATTACTACTTTGTATGCAGAAGGCGAATATATCTTTAATTAGAAAGGAACGCTAATCATCGTTCGTAATGAGATGAGAAGATCGATGTGAAGAAGCTCAAAGGGCAGTAACCTACACTCCACAGGGGGTTGTTATAAGGGCAGCCAATGAATGAGGTCCAATTTGTGGAGCAACAACCCGATTTTGTTCTTGATTTTTCTTTACAAAGAAAAAACTCAGACTAACTTGTATTTCTTTGGAAAATCAAGATAACATAACATCACGCCTTGTTTCTCCGAAGGCTTGTGCAGAGGTGTTCCCATAGAAATATAAAAAAAATATCTATGGGTGTACACACGGCCACACATTAAGGCTACACATTTCCAGTATAAGCTGATCTCACATTGTAAGTATAGGATTTCCGTTCAGTGCGAGATGAACGTAAACTGGAATTATATAGCTTGATGTGTAGCCGTGCGAACCTGTAGTACACCCACATTTCGGCAGTTATGTTCAAGACCCATGTAATAGGGGACGAGCCTATTGCCATCAACAACCGGGCACAAATCCAGATTCCGAGCTGCTACTGAGAAATTCCAGAAAGAAAAATCCAATAGCACTTTGCCCGACCTGGGAATCGAAACTAGGACCTCATGTTCAGCAGTAGCGCTTGCAACCACTAGACCAACGAGGCACTCAATATTATGAAAATATTTACAAATATGTTCCTAATAATATCCTGTCTTTAGACTCATCTGATGTGTGATAATTAGGTAATTAATTAGTCTTGTAATTAATGTTAATAAAGCATAAACTGTAAAATTAATTGTTCGAATGAAATATGCTTGAATTAGACACGAACTGTAAGATGAGGTGCGTGTTTAGTTTTAATTCGTTTGCGAGGGCATTGACCTGGTGATGTACAAGAGAATAAATGAAGATTTGCTCAACTCCAAGATTTTCTATTCGAAGCCAATGAATATTCAGATTTCAGAAACGGAAGATTAAGACGTTGATTATCGCAGTTTTAAGTATCTTCTATACATAATACCATATTAATTATGATTCAAAAGAACACATAATTTTATTTACATTATAAAATAATACTTAATTTATGTCTTTATTAAAAAAACTTTCTCAAATACTTCCTATTTCCGGGTTTAATAATTATAAGTATTAAAAGAACGGTAAACGCCACGGAATAAAGAAAGTACTCTGTTATGTGATAAACTATCACATAAAAAGTACGAATCAAACTGCCTAGCCTTTACCCAAATACGTTGGGGTCGGCTTCCAGTCTAACCAACTGAACACCAGTATTTTACATGGAGCGACTGCCCATCTGACCTCCACAACTAACTTATTGGGTAAAATGATACCCCTTAGTAAGACTGGGTAGTCAGACTTTAGGGCTTTTGACTCCCCGTAACGACTGTCGATGATCTATGAATGATGCTGCCAAAAAAAAAATATTTTGTCCTAAGAAATTTATGTACAGAATGTACAGACGCCAGCGAATCAAGCTATCCCAAACTGTAAAATTTTCCCAATTGAACATCAACCTTAGGTTTATGTTATAAAGTTGATAATCTATCAAATAAATTTGACAGATTGGGGTAGCTTGATGTGCTGGCGTCTGTACTAGTAGGTATGGTAATGCCGTAATGAAATTCTCTTCCGATATATCTTATTGAAGGTTCCGTACTCAAAGGGCGCCAAAGGGTCCCTATTCCTAAGCCTTCGCTGTTCGTCCGTTCGTCTGTCTGTCAGCGGGCTGTATTTCATAAACCGTAATAGGTAGACAATTGGATGTATTTCTATTGCCCTTAAAACAAAAAAAAAACAAACAGATATAAATTAAAGGAGTCATCTCTATCTCCATACAAGAAACTTGTTTTTTTTTTTGGCTATTTTCGCCGTGTGGTCTGTATATTTATTTACTTTTTATTCTGCTTTCAGCACTTACCTGAGTGAACATCAACACCACAGCACCAACAAGACTTTGGAGGATAACGGGCCGATGTTCTGATGTTTTAATACTATAAATAACAACTGTTTATTAAACATACCTAATATCCTCAACAAATGATGGGGACTATTTACGAGGAAAATACAACAAATGGGATGTATTTTTGCATTCCTATAATGAAATACATTATTGTGTTGTGTGCCTAAAACCAGAATTAAATATGACAAATGCATATAGTTTACCCCGAATTCAGATAGCCCAGTATGGTTGGACGTCAAAATGTCAACGTTTGCAAACACGAGTAAAGTCACGTTCTATTAATTTCTTTGGAACAATTAGTTTATGCTGTAGCATTTAACTAAACTGGCATCTGCGGGGTAATTGCAAACTCAAACTCACAGTAGTCATTCAGTAGGAAGGCTGTCAATTTGACAGTTTTAGTTTCCTTGCGTTTTTTATGCTGTTGAGCAGACAATTTATTCAAACGCGTTTTTCGAATGAAAGCCATTCCTACTGGTACAGCAGGTTTATATTTGTCCGCCGAAAAATGTGCCACCATTAGAGACATAAGGTTAAACGTTTTCGCCTACGTGCTCGACCAATCAGCAACTAAGTATTAACGTAAACAAACGCAAGATTACACAAAACCTTGTAATATGTAGAGTGCCCAAATAAGACACGAAACGTGGGTTCAATTTCCATTGGCAAAGAATAACGAGGCAATTTGAAGCTCAATAGATACCCAGAGGTTCTATCGTTGATCCCAGCTGTCATTCGTAAATCTTTGACAGTCCTATCTTTGAAGCCCAAGACTTGGACAACCGTATACCGGGTACCGCTTTGCCCGGTGACTGGGCTATGGAGAACAGATAGGCAGTCGCTCCATGCAAACTACTGGTTTTCAACTGCAGCCTGTTAGACTGGAACCGACCCCAACATGTAGAGAAAACGCTAGGTAGATTGATCGACCCTGAGTTTTTATCAAAGGTTCACAGCTACGGAGCTGCAGTAAAGTCTTAATAAATTGTTTTTCCAAATCAAGATTGTTTATTATTAAGTAGGTAAGTAATAGTACTTAAGGTATATCGAGCATACTATATCGACGCTTGAAAGGCAATATTTACCTTTTGGCAACTTTACAGTAGAGCAATTTAAAATGTTTAATTTTTGGAAAAAAATACGTTAACAACCACCTATTTGCCATAACTACTTAATTCCAACGAATTTTAAATGCAGTTTAAAGGTTTAATAAACTGACATTTAAAGATTATGAATTTTCTCAGTATGAAACTCAATATCGCCGAACATGTCGCTTGGTAATTCTTGCCTTTCAAGCGTCGATATGATTCGATTCTGGGCTACATTTTGCAAGGTTAACCTTCCTGCGGAATACTAATTTTAATTTTGAATGTTATGTGTTTCTACAAAGTAACGCCTTGATCCATTATTTATTTGTCCTCATGTGGTCCATATTGAATCATAGCGCTTTTGGGTCCATCACAAGCTCATAATCTCTAGTCAATGCCTTTTTGGATTGCAAAGAGGTTTGATTCTTGGAGCCATGAGGTCAAGGTGACTTATTGACTTACTCCTAACATAGAAGCTGATTTTTTTGAATATATATTGACATTGGACCACAGTTAGAGTACCTACAGCGTTCACACTCGATCTCATTTTGGCAATTTTATCGTGTGCTTCACTACTTCCTATGCGAATATCGACTGAAGACGTCTCAAATTGAATTGTCCTTTCAAAACTGGATCTTGAGCGTAAAATTCACCATACATTATTATCGTTTTGGTGTGTGAAAGAACCACATATGACATCATCGTCTAATAATCTGACTCCTGCGATGTCCTTGACTTGACTTTGCATTTGAATATACGCTACGCCTACGTTTAAGGGTGGTATTGGAATCAGGCGGAAAAAGAAACAAATGGTCATAATATCCGCTGCATACCAAGACAAATAAAACATGTTTTGACACAAATATGTACATGTATAAGGTGGTAAAAAGAAAAATATCTATCTAAGTGTGGGCTGGTTTGACCGATAGCGGAAAGATAAAAAAACAACATTTATCTAACAGACACAACACATGTAAGAAGATCGTTTCGTCACTTAGTAACTAATCCATCTAAAGTCGTAAACAGATGTTTTTTTATAGGCCTCGAACAAATACTTCATAGATGAGCTCGTAAAGGCTAATTTGAACAATAACGAAACCTACATACTCCCGCCAGGTTTAACAGACGCCTGTTTCGGCTAACTGCGCCTAAAAAATGTTAGCAAAAAACCGGCCCAGACAACAGTGAACACCGAACTAAAATTAGATAAGACAGAGAGGAGAGGACTTCCGAAACGTGTCATGCAGTGTCTTTGGCCTCGCCTCATGTCCGTTACGATTTAAATTCAAAGCGCCAACGGAATGGATTTGGTTAACGGATGCCGGATCGATGCGTGGCTGGGCTACTATTGTTTTGTTATGAACGATTCGATTGAATTGTATTGTGACACTCGCAACAGTTCTCGCAGTATTGTCATTGTTTTGGTCATGACCTTTATAGCATTCTCTGTCTACGCCTTTATTGGTTACTTGACTACCAAGTGCAGTTCTTTACTGTGGAATAACTCCCGTCTCATTACTGAACGAAATCTTATTTTAGTCCAAGCTTAATACTTTAAGCTAGTTATTGTGTTTTGAAATTTATTCAGACAACTGTAAAGTTCTCACTTCGTCGTTGGTACGGCACTGAATTAGATTGTGTTGGCCCAAAACTTCACGGCATCGTCGACGGTAAATTAGGTACTTAAACTCGGTTTAAACGTCAATTTTTCAAAGTAGAACTAACTTTGTCGGTATAATATACGAAATACAAAAATAGCTCGATGATTTAAACCTGCACCCTATTTGCGTTACACACTATTTTTAATTTTTTTTTTGGGTGGGAAATCATCAAATAACTTCTCCCGCTCTGGGTGGAGCGGGAGGGCGTGTCAGACTTTTACTGACTAAAACCCACCCTTGTTCCCTCAGTGGCCTGTGTGCCAGGGGCCGTGGTATCTCTTTCGAACAACCCGTACCTTTCAAACAACGCGTACCTGCGTTATTCACTATCAATCCGAATCTGAATAATTTTGAAGGCTATAGCTAATCCATTGCTCCATATGTTCGAAAAATTCGCCTGCTTACCAACGTTAATAACGCAATAAATGTTATGGAACTGTCAAAATGGAAGCCATTCTTACTGTTAGTGTGGTACGCAATTATACCCCGCTGGTTCTAAAGGTATATAAATTGTTTTGTAATTTTAAGGCGTCTAACTTAAATTCAATAGAGGGAGCCATTCCCGGCGCCCTGAGCTCCAAGGGAAAGGGAACTACATCGATTATTTCCTGTTTTATGTACAATAACTATGTTTCATTTTCCTTACCCGTTGCTTCTTTACCATAAACCTATTTAATTTAATCACCAGCGCTTACATAATCGTTATAAACCACGTCATCATACATTATGTTTTTAAAAGCAGAACAATTTCCATTGTTATAAATGTTTAGCTAGAACAGTTTAATTTTGTGTCTCTTATAAACTATTAGGTAGGTACAGACGCCAGCACACCAAGTTACCCCAAGTTACATGCCCATACCCACAGTTTCATGAACCATGGTTCATGTTCATGAACCTCATTTTTTTGCTATAAAGTTAAAAAACAACCAATGACATGAAGCTACTCCAATAGCTTCATGTGCTGGCCTCTGTACACACAGCTACACATCAAGCTATGCAATTACAGTATAAGCTGATCTCGCATTGTATATGAACACAGTGCGCGATGAGCGTAAATTGGAAATTTATAGCTTGATGTGTAAGCCGTGGGGACATACAATATTTGATACTGTAATCAAAATTTACAGGAAATAAGAAACGACAGGATTAGTTTAATTCCTTTTATTACGAAATCTCATGGTTATCATTTTCATATCACAAATTGTGATAAATTCTGTTGAATATTGATAGGATTATAAAAATAAAATATTTTCAATGAATTCTTATATCGATTAGGTGATTCACGTAACGTCATCTACGTTGTACCTACTTATATTTTTTTACATTAATTAACAGCTCACCATTTTTGTTGAAATTCTATTTTGTATTATGATGACAGTTTTCCTTCTCACTGGGAAAGCATGATTACTTGATTAGTGACTAAAATAAAAATACTAAATATAAAACTGCCAACTACTTTAGTTGTCCTCCAATACGGTGGTAAAATCAAAAGGGCAAACAATAATCTGTTTTGGGGTAGATAAATGAAACACAGATCCCTGTTTCCTTAACTTCCTTTTCTATTCTTTATTTGTATTTTTAACGGACTTCAAAAAAAGGAGGAGGAGAATTCGGTTGTTAACAGCCGAATCTACCCCTCAGAACTCCGTCATAATTTATAAACCGATTTAAAAAAATATTCTTTGGTTTTTAAAGGTATACTTACCGAGTAGTCCCATATAAGTTTGGTTAAATCCTGATCAGTGGTTTTTGAGTTAACTTGAACAATACGTATTTTTTTTCCACTTAGTTTATGTTGATGATGGTTTTATAATTTCCTGTCACTTTTATTTACATAAGCTCGGTTCCTACAAACAAAAACGGATCGCTTTGCTTACCAAATGGTAGCATTTTTTATTGCCAAACTGGGCAAATAAATAGTTCCGTAAAAGAATTTTACCTGTGATAGCTACTTCCATATATCGCACCTTTAGAATTATAGAGACCTAATGCGAAATTAGCCGCAAGCAAAATAGATCTCCATAATTCAGAATTATAGAGACCTATTTCGAAATTAGCCGCAAGCAAAATAGGTCTCTATAATTCTAAAGGTGCGATATGAGCGTACTTATAAGCAAAGCTAGGTATTTATTAGGTCTTAGCTTCATGATTGGTAAAGATACAGGAGTCTTAATTTTAACCAACAACTGTCTGTCAATTATAGGAATCGGCCATTAGCAAGTGAAAGTGAAAAATAAAGAGTTTATTTATTAAAAAAAAATCAATTTTCACTTAGTAGTGTATTTTTGGAAGTCGGTTGTTATTTCGATAAATGAATGATGATTTATCGAAAAAACAAAAATACAAAAAAAAAAATTGAAAGATCTAAGAAAAATCTCGAAAAGGTATCTACTACTACTAACTATTTTAGCAAATAGTTCGAAAATAAAGAGTTACGTTGTCAGATGTACCTAATCATTTTATTATTCCGTTCGAGTAGCTACGACCTTGATTGGTGTCAGAAGACGCGTTTGAATTTCATACGTTACGATTTACGAACCTATTATCAAAGCACACGTCAGCGGAATTACATCACCCATATAACTCCGTGCATGTAAACCGACAACAAAACATCACAATTATTTATAGCTATTTAATTATAACGAATTTTACGTATTTGGTACACGACAAACAAAATCGATGTCATACCTATGGTAACGTTTCCGATAATTGAGGAAGTTATCGAAATTAATCATTATTTACCATTTACCGTGGTCGTGGGGCTCGTTGCTAAATAATAACAGTCTCACGGATCGACCGCAGGCTAAGCTATGCTTGCCGAGGTCGATCCATGGATGGGTGACCCCGTGACCATTCATAACATATCGAATTATCGAGTCCCCTCCGTGTCTCGGAAAGTACGTTAAGCCCTTGTTCCCGGCTGTCATAGATATTTGATAGTCTTGTAGGGCAGTCAGAGGCCCGAAAGTCTGACAACCTTTACCCAGTAACTCCAGGGTTTCCCTCCTCCGATAAATTTCCCCTCTCTTTTAACTCATTCCTCTCCTGAACTGCTTGTGGCGCTGATGATTTTCATCCGTCACAATAATATAAAATTATGATTTGTTCCCCCAATCTGTGTTTATGTTGTATATAATGTATTTTTAATGTTCTAACAATTTTTATTATAAGTATGTAATTTATTTATTCTTTGTTTCAGTCCAGTACTAACCCCACAAGATCAACAGTTAAGCCCAACTGTATAATCAAAGATTAATTTCGGTTTTTATTTTTTTTATAACGCACACATGCTTTTCCAATTCACTTTCGACATTGGCAGAATAGTCGACATCGGCTTTGCTTGCCATATTAAAAAATAGAATAGAATAGAACTCCAGGGTTGCGATGGGTCAGATAGGCAGTCGCCCCATGTAAAACACTGTATTCAGCTGCATCCGGTTAGACTGGAAGCCGACCCCAACATAGGTGGGAAAAGGCAGATGATGACCCATTTACCTGTATTATGCTAAGTCTTATCCACTTAAGACTTTCCTTCGTTACGTCACTTGCGTGGTTCGAAAATCTTCAAGTGAAGTGTAGATATATTATGTCAAGAAACACTTGAAAATGACTAAAACGGTTCGCGAGTTTGATAAAATGGATTTCATGGAGATTACCATGGTTAAGCATACTATGATAGCTTCTACCCGCGACATCGTCCGTGTCAAATTATCCTACACAGGATACATTTTATCCAGTGCGCAAACTGTAATCATAAATTCAGCATATCATTCTAGACCCCCTAGCGTAGAAATTTTTCGCCGGTTATACAAAAAAAAATGCTTCATAGAAAAGTGCAATACCTAAGTACTCGGTCAAAATGTATGGAACAGCTGATTGTTTTTTGTATAACCGGCGAATAGAATGATATGCTGAATTCGTAGTTAAAGTTTGCGCACTGGTTAAAAATTTACCCTGTATATCATTGCAACGCACGTCTTCGATATTAGGTACTTCGTTTTCTCTCAGCGTTATTTCTGTTTTATTTTTATTTTTACTCGGCGCCTTAGGGTCGTAACGTGCTATATTTTTTTCTATTTTAAATATATTTATGAAATTAATTAATAACAAAATTTGCCTTCTTCATAAGAACCGGTCGGATCCCGGAGCATTCAGAACTGGACTATCAAATGCTAAAATAATTTTTCAAAACAAAACTCCTTTAAGGCGGAGATTTCTGGAAAACATTCAATAAGGTGGTTATTTCAAGCTGTGTATCTTTTTAACCGTAAATAATTTTGAAAGCAAAAAATATATGATATATTCAAGTCTTTTTTGCATACAGTGATGGAACTCAAAAAATAATTAAACATACTATAAATGCATCAAAAAAAATATCAAAGTCACCTCTTATTTATCTTTAAAATCGGTTTATCCCTTTAATAACAGTTATAAACATAATTAAAAATATACCATAAAATTCCAAATGCCAAACTGCATCCAGTGATGGATTACTTATTATTAAATAGTTAATATCTAATTTTATACGATTTTATTTGCATTTTTACGACCTATGCTTGGTCATTTGTTATTCGAATTACAGATTTTAACCCGTAACAGTTTGCTATTAAGAACTATTATAGCTCATAATGACAATATTTAAAAATAATATTAGTAAATATACGTAGACTACAGTGTGCTGTGCTCTGTAATCTATGTATACTTACTAACTAACTACCGGTAAAACGGGGCTACTTTAACAGTAAAGGTAATTTTGACTGCTTATGGGTGCGCTAAAATACTGTTTAAAAGTGTGCCTGTGCCTATAATTTTGTAACCTACTTATTGTGATAATAAAAATGACTTACTGTTCTCGAAAATTTGTTGTTTCTATTTAAATTTCCTGTTTATTGCATACAGTATTGAATTATTTAATCAACATGATGTTAAAGTAACCCGTACATTTTAAATCTCTGACTGTTGCAAATTAATGCCTTGTCGAAGAAAACCCCACTTCCGGATAACTTTGACACCATTAAAAAAAATATAAATAAAATTGTGGGGCCCTGTGCGGCTTAACGAAAAAGATTTTGTAATTTAGTATGTATTTTTTTTGTGTATCTTCTGCATGCCTACATGGTAAAATATGGCTGATCTTGTAAGGATTTTTGTTATCTGATATAGGTACCCATATTTGCAAAATAAAATAATCTTTATCTCTAACCATCTGTTGGAAATTAAAAAAAATCTTGGGTGTTAAACAAATTCAATAAGTACCAATAACATGCCAAAACCTGTACAAAGTAGGCCCGTTTTACGATACTGATGCAGCACACCAAATTATCGTGATTACGTGGATAAACTGTACCTATTCTGATGCATCATCCATCTATCTAGCCTTTCTCCAACTATGTTAAGATTGGCTTCCAGTCTAACCACCAGGCTTAGCACGAGAACCGTAGACAAGCATTTTGTCGTCGGAAGAGCAGACAATAATGACGTTTCCGTATAGACAGTTGACAGTTTTTCACCAAGAAATGTATAAGCGATTTCTATTCTACAGTAGAGTGGAAATAGAAAGCCTGCAGGGGGTACTTACTTGCGTAACACACATAAAATGACAATAGATCGCAATGTCTTTCATTTTGACAGTTCTGCCATGTTCATTGCGTTATTTACGTTGCTGAGTAGATGATTTTTCAAACCAATGCAGCAATGGATAAGAAATATCTTTAAAAACCCACAGATTGTGACTGAAACAGAATAACGCAATCAGGGTTCTAAATACCAGTATTTTAAATGGAGCGACTGCCTATTAAAATTTCCCACTTTCCCTCCGCAACCCAGTAATGGGTAACACAATACCCATTGGCAGTACTGGTTGTCAGACATACGGGCTTCTGACTACCTGTAACGACTGTCAAAAATCTATAAATGACAGCTGTGACCAGCAATTTAACGAACTTTCCGAGGTAGGGAGGAGCCTCGATATGTAATATATGGTCACCCATCTACAGACTGACCTCGGCAAGCTTATCGTAATCAACTAATCATCGATCGACCCTTGCGGTTGTTATTATTTAGCCACGAGTTCTTAGTCGTCTTGTACCTGTGCATAGATATCTATGATTGTATGTTGAATATGTCTATGGATTTCTCGATCCAAATAAAAAAAAAACAACTGTCAGTCCAAGTGAACCACTCTAGTTGTTATTTTTTTTTTTTTTTGATTTTGGCTTCACACGGTTTGTGCATTTAGCCAGTGTCAAGTAATTTTTCTTTTAGATCAAGTAAATGGCCCGATATCGGGCACGAAGTTACAAAACAGTCATAGTCGTCTTTAGTCAGTCAAGTCAGAGTTATTGTAAAGCGGTAGTAACTTTACAACAACCTAATAGGAGTTTTTGGGGGGAACACGAAAAGTCCACGTTAGTCACTTATTTTCACCTTCACTACACTTGTGCACTCACACGTAACTAAATTGAATAATTCACTATCAAAATTATACAATTTAATTCGCTATTTCACTAAATTCCATGAAAATGAAAATTCGTGCGACATGTTCCAACGCGATCCCGCCAAAAACTCCTAGTTGTTATTTGTCTCGAGTTTAGGCCAAGTGTTCGTGTATCAACCAATTAACCTACAAACGTGTTGAATGAAAATGTGAAATATTTGACTTTGGAACGCGCTTTCCTTCATTCTTTATTGGAAAAGATAGCTGCAGACGATGGAAATGGTCGAGTGAATGATTCATTCAAAAGTCTACATTCAGAAGAGAATTTATTTTTCTGGCAAAATGTGCTTTGTTTCTTATTTGGATAAAGGCAGGCCCGGACTTAAGGACCCGGGGCCCCTTGGCACTTGAATTTTTTTACATCACGCCTCGGGAAGGTCAGATTTCTTGTCTTTTCTTACGCTTTAAGGTCCTTTGACATGAGCACAGGCCTCGCCAAAACGCGGACCTATAGCATTTGCTATCAAGCCCTGTCCACCGGCTGCCGTGTGGTCGGGGAAGCTTTTGGGGCCCCTAGGCCAGTGCCATGTAAATCCGGGGCTGAATAAGGGCTAAATCTCGTTTGATGTTTTAGAGACATGGCAAAGATTGGGCCCTTTTAAATAGCCGTAATATTGTTATAGTTAATAACCTGTAAAGCCACATCATACTTATAAACGGATGTTCCATCGAAAGTGTCATCATTCCACGTTACTTTTCATAATGCTTGTAAATAGGCCTGTGAATTTGAAGATCAAGAGATATCTTATTATAACATTATACATAGTAGGTAATGATAATTGTTAAAACACACGCTTCAACAATGCGTGTGATAAAAAAATACATTTATTTCCGCCGATTTACACAATCCTTCGCAACATTGTGGGAAGTTAAATCTGATTATCAAAGTTTGCGAACAATCATAAATCTCATTAATGAATAGTCGTCTCTGCGTGAAAGTGAGGAGACTGTGTATGAATAGAGAAAGTAGGTATTATAGTAGGTACCCGATGTGAACAGCTCGTCGGATCTCTAAGAAAGTAACATCTCCATACTGCGGAAGCTATAATAAATAATATTTCTTTTTATGGGCAACTTATGAAAAACTTTACGTTCGATGCACATGCACGTGTTGTTCCGGAAATAAGGAATTAGGGAAGTTCCTGTCACCGGAAGAGTCTAGTCAATTCTTTGCCTTCTCATGAATTTCAGAATAGACGATCTAAGAAGTCAAAACAAATGACATCAACTCGATATTATTGAATAGAAAAGAGTAAAGCTAATGCTCGATAACAGTAACGCCATAGTTCGTTTTTTTAATCCCAGAGACTAATCTGACATTTGAAGTCTATTCTATTCTATTTTTTTAAAGGTTCTGGCTCCATCGATAACGTTCGATGATTTTGCCAATGTCAAGGTATGAGTAAATAATTGTCGTAAACTGTTACACAACGATTGATCAGTGTTTGTAGCGGTGGCATCCATGGATCCCCATGCTAAAAAAGGACAAAACATTTTTGGTTAGTACATGTAAAACGTCACAAAATAAATGTTAGAACATTCAGTGAGTATATATATAATAAGTAGATAGAAATATCAACTATAACTGGATTTTATTAATGCTAATGAATTTATAAAGGATTTTAACTGCAGGGGTATGGGCTAAAGATAATAGGAAAGGAATGTTAATTGGGCGAGGAACATCAGGAGGGAGTATGTCGTAAAGGGGAGTGGTTAAACGAGGACAGGAAAAAAACAAGTGTTCCAGAGTACCCTCATCCAGACCGCATTCACACAAAGAAGAGTCCCTCACGCGGATTTTGGCCAAAAAAACTGGTGTGCAAACGAACCCAAGTCGGAGTCTAATTATGACAGAGGTGGCAATTTTACTAGAGAATTTTAATTTGCTGAACCAACATTCAGAAGGAATGAATGGTTGGATAGAGCCATAAAATCTTCCCTTCAATATTCTAGTTTTTTGCCAATGCTCATTCCAATTCTTCATCATCTCAGGTTTAACAAGACAGTGCAGATCTCGGGGATAACAAGACGGATGAGACTCGATCCCATTCCGAGTGGCCAGCTTAGCAATCGAATCCGCATTCTCATTATCAACTATTCCAGTGTGGCTGGGGATCCAAGCCAGAGCAATCTCCAAGCCTAAGCAGTGGCATCTATACAGGAGTTGTTTAATCTTTAGGATAAGGGGAAAATTGTGGCGAGAGCGAAAAGGTGATTTTGTTAAATCCTGTAGACAGCTAAGAGAATCTGAGAGAATAAGACTTTTGTTGAGTCCATGTGATTCAATGTAGGAGACTGCTTCCAAAAGAGCTATTGCTTCCCCAGTGAATATAGTACCAAAAGCAGGGCTACGAAAATTTAGAATAATTTTGTATTTTGGGATCCACACAGCTGATCCGACATTACTATTATCACACATCTTAGAGGCATCTGTAAATAACGTCAGCCAGTCGTGCCAGTCCTCTGCTAGAATCCTATTAAATTTGACATTAGCAGCGGGGTCATGTTTGGATATACCAAAGTTAAAAATAATTTTTGGTTGGAAGAGCAAGGAATCAAAATTTACTTCAAATATGGGGTTTTTATCTAACTGGACTAAGGAAATGTGCAAATTATTTAATTTATTGAAGCTGTTAACGAGAAGTGGAGGATTTTTGTGAGACCAATAGCGAGATGTTGGGATTATTTGAGAAAGAGTACGAAGAGGAGGGAGAAGAGGATGACATTTATTCTGGATGGCTTTATAGAAAAATCTGTCACAGAGATATTGTCTACGTAAGTGAAGGGGAGGTTCTAAACATTCTACCTGAAGGGCATTAATAGGTGAGCATTTCATAGCTCCCGTGATAATACGCAAGCATTTGGATTGAATTTTTTCCAGTTTGGCCAGGGCTATTTTATTGCATGGTTCCAACAGAAAGATTCCATAGTCAAAGTGACTACGGACTATGGCATTATATAGGATTTTCTGGGAAGTTGGATGAGCTCCCCATCGAACACCAGAAAGGGCACGTAAGACATTAACGCCTCTTTCGCATTTCTTTGAGATGTAATCCAGATGATAGAGACCAGATAATTTTGAGTCAAGAATTAGGCCAAGAAATTTTACTTTGTCACGGATCAAGATGGGTTCATTTTCAACATAAAGGTTAATGAGAGGAATATTACGCTTGCGAGAAAAGACAACCGCATTGGATTTGGAGACTGACAAACTTAAGCCGTGATCAGTCAGCCACTGGTTTAAGTAGTAAAGGGCAGAATTTAAGCGAGATGAGGCATCTAAAAGGGAAGTTGAACTAAAGTAGAGAGCAATGTCGTCAGCATATTGTAGGATTTTACAGAAACAACTCACTGAAGACTCCAAATCATGTGTATATAAATTATAAAGGATGGGGCTTAAAACCGATCCCTGGGGTAGGCCTTTCCACACTAGACGGGATGGGGAGAGGTAGTTTTGGTGACGGACAGAAATAGAACGGGACATAAGGAGACAACAGATGATGTTGACCATCCTCACAGGGATACTCAGCTGTAGCAGCTTTTGCCTGAGTATTGGAAGTTGGACATTATCATAGGCTGAAGCTATGTCTAGGAAAACACCGATAACACTTTCATTATTGGAAAAGGCAATGCGGACATCAGACATGAAGACACTTAGACTATCTAGAGTTCCCATACCTCTTCGAAAACCGAACTGAGAACTGGATAAGATGCCTTTAGTTTCCAAGATCCATTCAAGTCGGTTCTTGATGAGATTCTCCATAAGTTTAGCCAAGACAGAAGAGAGGGCGATAGGACGATAGGAAGTAGAATCTTTTGGGTCTTTCCCAGGTTTCAAAATTGGGATGATTATTTGGAATTTCCAAGACTCTGGAACTTGGCCAGTAACAAAAAAGGAATTGATTAGGTTCAGAAAGATTAGTTTACAGTTAGAAGAAGATTTGGAGATAAAGGAGTAGGGTATTCCATCGACCCCCGGAGCAGAATCCCGGAGATGATCTAACGCACAAATAAGTTCTGAATAAGAGAAAAGGTCATCAAATCTATCAGAGGAAGTGGGAGGAGAAGGATCTATTGTGGGAAGGCATTCGGAGCTAGGAACAAAAGGAGGGGCTAATTTGGATATAAAGTCTTCCAACCAGGAACTGTGGTCATTGGTAGAAATATCGGGAGACTGGCTGTCACAAGCTCTGCGGTAGATTTTGATTTTTTTCCATACAAGGGAAACTGGAGAACGTGGAGAAAGTGACTCGCAAAACTTGAGCCATCCACATCTTTTCTTTCTTGCCAATAACCTACAAGTAGTTGCAGAAGTCTTTTTAAAATTTAAGTATTCGGGCATATTTATACTGGAGGAAAAGGTGTTTTCTGCTTCTTTGCGTTTACGGACACCTGCCGTGCATTCAGCATCCCACCAAGGTGGAGAAGGTATTAAGTGACGGGCAGAGTTTTTTAATGGGATTGAAGAATTGGCCGCTCTCAACAGACACTCAACAAAATCACTGTAGAGAATTAGGGAGTTGGATGAATTTATTTGGGGAAAATTTTGAAGTTCCGCGTCCAAATTGGACAAGAACTTAGACCAGTCAGCTTGGGATAGGCGATATTTTTGTAGGGGTTGGATGGGAGGAGAACGTGGGTGAGTACTTGGAAAAGAAATTAGGATAGGAAAATGGTCACTCCCATATGAATTAGGGAGAACAGACCAGGAAAGAGTTGATACTAAGGAGGGGGAAGAGAAAGTAAGGTCAGGAACACTAATATTTTGGTTAGGGGAAACCCGACGGGTAGCAGATCCATCATTAAGAACACAAAGGTTGCGGTCATCTAAAAGATCTAGCAAAAAGCTAGAGGAGGGATCATTACAGTGAGAGCCCCAAAGGGTGTGACGGCAATTAAAATCACCTAACACAATCAAAGGGCTAGGAATAGAAGAAAGGATAGAGTTAAATTCAGACAAAATATTAGCATTGGGATGGGGAATGTAGGCAGATACATATGATATGTCCATGGCTCTAATGGCCACTACATGTAGACCAGGATCATGATGGGGAAGAGGAATCTGGGAAAAAGTGATAGATCTGTTAACTAATAGGGCACAACCCGCCCATCCGTCATCTCTATCGTCCCGAAGACATGAATAACCAGGAACCCTAAACAGAGATCCAGGGCTGAGCCACGTCTCCGACACAGCAAAGACAACGGGTCTATATCTATTTATAAGATAGGTTACATCATGTTTTTTCCTGCGAATTGATCTACAGTTCCACTGAAGGATTTTTTCCATTTAGGCGAGTCCAGGATTCAAGGAGTTGTTGAACTAATAATACGACATTGTCCGGTATTGCGTCACTAAATTTTGACAACATGTTTATAAGGGAGCAAACTAGGAGCTCTATCAAATTGTCATTAGGAGTGGGAAGGGGAGTGGTTTCCACATAAGGGGAATTTAGAGCACAGCCATTAGGCTGAGAAGAATTAGGGGTATAGACCATCGACTTATGGGCTTGGGTATCATATGACTTACCCAATTCTGGCCTAGGTCTTGGGGAATGATAAACTGTCTTGGTATAGGAGGTTTTAACAGGGGATGCATTTGGAGAAGAAGTAGGAGTCTTAAGAGGGGACGAGAGGAGAATGGGTTCAGAAGGATAAGCATGAGGTAGTTTATATTGGGAAGGACCTGCTGTTACATTAGAGTATGGCAATTTACGAGGACGAGGAAACCTTACTGAGGCCTCACGGTAGTTTAGGTTTTCTTGAGACATTACCATTTTAATTGACTTCTGTCTTGAGTGTTCAGGGCAATTACTATCAGTGGCCTTATGGTTTCCACCATCACACAAAAGACATGAGACCTGTGAGTCAGGAACATTACAGCTATCTCCAGGATGAGGTTGAGCGCAACGGTAACAGCGGGACTTAGATCTGCACTGAGTGCTTATATGGCCAAAACGTAAGCAGTTGCGGCATTGGATAGTAGGAAGATGATAGATAGAGACAGGAAGAGAAACATTGTAGCAGAAGACTTTCTCTGGGAGAATTTGTCCAGAGAAAGTAAGCACCACTGTCGATGATGGGGACCAAGATACGGAGTCCTCTTTTTTGTTTTTAAAATTAAGCCTTCTAGCCCTAATGACTTCTCCACAATTGCGAGGGGTTTCTATACCGAGCACTAGCTCCTCTAGTGTCCAGTCAGTAGGAATATCCCTAACAACTCCCATGCGACTTACATGAAAGCGTGGGATAGTTGCCAAGTATTTATTTTCAATGAGAATGGGATTGCTGACAAAGTTGTTGGCATCACTGAATGTTATGAATTCAATAGACATCTTGTTACGGCCCATAGACCTGACACTGCCTTGGACAACACCTTTAAAACCTTTATTGAAAATAAATTGGGCAAACTTAAGGGAATTTAAGGTTAGGCCTTGCTTAGGGTCTGTTTCCACCCTAGAGACAAATACAGTAAAGGGAGCTCTGTCACTCTCACCATAGAGCATTTTGGAGTCGTTCTCAAAACCTGGTTTGGTAAATACGGACTGAATTGAATCAGACGGCGGCTTATTTCTTTTCGCGTCGACGAAAATCTCAGGACCTCCGGGGCGCTTTCTAACATCGGGTCTTACGCGATCAGTGTTTTGGGAACACTCCACAACCTCCATAATATCAGGAGGAATCCCTCCACCCCCATCAGGGGGTTCCTCGGCACTCATTTCCTTAGGAAAAGAGTGCAAAGAAGCTTAAAATACCAACCTTATACCCAAACCAGACCACACAAAAAAAATCACAACACTACAAACAGATTTTGTTATCAAAATAAAGTTGAGGTTAAGAAACGCGTGCTTAATCTCACCAAGACAATGACAAAATCCGACATTTGAAGTCATTTGTGTTTGCTTTTTTTAATAAAGGAGCTTGACATTACACCTGTCAAACTAATTTGACAGGTGTAATGCAAATGCAATGCAATGTAGCCTAAAATTAGTTTTTTAAACCCAGATACTAATATCTGGGTTTAAAAAACGAATTGTAGGCTACTAGGTAAGTATTTATTTTGGTGTCGCCACTATATAAATATGGATGTTGGTATGAGTGAAAACGAGAATAACGAGCATTGGAATAAAAAAGGAAAACCAGCACCCTAATTGCGTAACACACGATCTATCATAATCTGTTTTATTTTGACAGTTCAACAATATTCACTGCGTTATTTACGTTGTTGAGCAAACACATTTTTCGAACATAGGAAGCAATGGATTAGCAATCTGTTTCAAAACGAAACAGATTATGATTAATCGTGAGTTACGCAATTAGGTGGTTAGGGTGCTGGATGCTCAACAGGGTTGATTGAACACAAGTTGAAAGTTCCACAAAGTCGCAGTGATTTTCCCTATACGTAGATGTTTCTATTCAAGTAAGCCTGCATGTATTATTTAATGCTTAGCAGAGAATTGAACACGTAATGGGAATATAATTTCCCGAGATCCGTAGCCAGTACAGTTACCTTCGGTTTGCGTCTGCAGGTGTTGCAATTAGCATTATAATTTGCAGAGGCATCCGTGTCGGTCTTTAATCAATGAAAAGGTATTACACTCGACTTTTTAGATCGTGTAAATCCTGAGTTATAAAACCCGAAGCTTGAGTAAATGGTAAGTACCTACCTACTGTAAAGGTTGTGTGCAAAAGACGACGAAGACTGTCAAGCTAATTTAGAAAGAGAATAGCAGTAGGCATGAGATTGGGCTGAGACGCCAAAGAACTAAAAAAGAAACAAGACTTGCAGATAGCTAATAAATACTCAATTAATCGAGCGTGTTTTTGTAAGTCGATCCCGGACTCCCGGTACGGCGAGACCTTAACGCCCCAACAGCACTTATTTAACCTTCACGGTAGGTTCGATTACGCCCATTTTCGTTCCTACTTATCAGCAAGGAAATCCTATATACCTACTTATCAGTAGGCCCAACAATATTGGCGTATACATAGAATAACATTTGGGTTGAGTGGGCAATTTGTCACGTATTGTGAGCCGACGTTTGATACGCATTAGCCTAAAATATAGGTCACGCTCCACAATTTCCCACGCCCGTTTTTCCTATAACAACAATAGACATTTTTTTAGGTGTGGTGCAGACAGCAGATACGCTACCATATAAGGCGAATTCCACACGACATGCAGCAGAGCGGATAAAGCGCGGTGTTTACGCGCCGATGCGCACGCTGAGCACGCGACTTGCCGATTTCTGAGCGACATCACACCAAAATGTGATATTATACCGCACCAGCTAACGGTATCGCGTTAATTTGATAATTTTACTGCCTGCTCTCTCTCGTTTAAATTTAAGACAAGTTTATATCCGTGTGAGACCGTGTGCGTTGCATGCGCTTGCACACACCCGTGCATACTTTCTGAAACATTTAATACACGCATTCCGAGAGGTGAACGTAACCGGTGACAATATTTTGGCACAGCATAATTTGTAATTTAAATGGACCTGCGTAATGCCTCGGAAGCTTATAACGTTAATGAGTTCCAACAGTCGCCGTTATTTAATAAAATTAAATATTCATGACTGCTAATTTGTTTGAATTGGTGAATTTTAAATGACATCAAAAATATTGCTGCGGTAATTGCCTTTTGCCAGACTGTTTGTTACGTTTTTTTTTTAAATTAAATCTTTTCTTATTAAATTGTAGTATCGATCAGATTAGGACAAAGTTTTTTACGATTCCAATTATTCCATCTTGTTACATCTTCATGTTGCATGGAGGGATGTTCCGCTAAATCCGCGATGACTGAACGGCACCCTAATTTCACTATAAATCAGAATTTTAAATATTTTGAAAGATATTGCTAATCCATTGCTATTTATGTTCGAAATATATGTCTGCTCAACAACGTAAATAACGCAATGAATGGTGTTCGGTTTGTTGTGACTGAACGGTCAAAATGAAAGCCATTCCTGCTGTTAGTGTGTTACTCAATAGGGTATTTTCCAATTTATTAAAACTATTCTAATTTGAAGATTGGGGCGAAATATGTAACAGAAAATTAAAAATAAATTGATTTACATCCATTTTCTCAATTAAAAACTATTTAAATCAAATTTATTTTTCGTTGTTTTGGATTTACCGCCAAAACGCTCCTTACCTTGACTTTTTATCACGTGATCACACGTGATGTCAACTTTGTGTAAACTAAAGTACTTAGTAAGTAAACAAGTAAATGTCGAGTTTATAATTAACAAGATTTTTAATGGATAGATGGTGATAGGTATTACTGGTGTGCGGTGACTCTGTGCACAAATACTTCTAAAACTACGCCAAACGAAGAATTTGTACCGGTGCCGTTTACACAAAGCTGACGTCACGATGTCACGTGATAAAAAGTAATCGGAAGGAACGTTTTGGCGGTAAAATCAAAACAACGAAAAATAAATTTGATTTTAATCGTTTTTATTCGAGAAAATGGATATAAATTATTTTTATTTTTATTTTTCTGTGAAATATATCGTCCCAATCTTCAAATTAAAATGGTTTTTATTAAATTGGAAAATACCCTATTAACCTCTCTGATTGACAGTCAACGCTCAGTCAAAATCCATGGGAACAGAGAGTGAAACATTTTTTGGACATAGGTTACTTTGGGGTGCAAAGATGAAAGGGCATTTTTTCTCCATCCTGAACTAATTTAACAATGAATTAATATGCAGTAGAAGTAGGAGTATGAACGCACTTGAAATTGCGTGCAACTCTATCGAACACTGTATTAGGGACTACTCACACTTATTCAGTTCTGTTCAGCTTTTGTCCATAGAAAACAACGATTTTGTATGAGATGCGTACGCATCCGTTCAGCCGCGGAAAGCTGAACGGACTCTATACAAAATCGTTGTTTTCTATGGACAAAAGCTGAACAGAGCTGAATAAATGTGAGTAGTCCCTTATTTGGACGACTATAACAACATTTTTGTTTAATTTCTCAGGTCTCATTTTTGTAGTCTAGACTAGATGTCATGTAATTATGTGGTCTGTCCGTAAGCATACTTAGATAGGTAGGTACCTACTATTTGTAGTTAATTGAATCATTATTTTTTCAAAGGTGGGATAAAGTACCATCCTAGCGAGTATTGGAATTTGGCAAGACCACTCTCCCTGAAACCCCAGATGTTCGCTGTTGCAACTTATTAGTCTGAAGAACGCTATTGCTGATATGACTAAGATTTGGAATGTGACGACTTCATTAGAGTGTACGAGTAAACGCCAACAGACACTACGCCGGCAGACTGAACACCGACACGACTTTACTTCAACGGTACTCTTCGCCGACAGGACACTTCGCCGACAGGACACTTCGCCGACAAGACTGTTCGCCGACAAGGCTCATCCTTGCGATGTTACTAAATAGGCAAGTAACTGTCACTAACATGGAAGTAGCGCTCGCCGACCACTGCCGCGGCACCGCTCGCTCGGTTCGCGTGCTGTTGGTCGCAATTCTACCCCAACCGAACCTATTACCTAAGTGATGAGCCCAGTCCGCGAAGAGTCCTGTCAGCGAAGTGTCCTGCGTTACATCCCACTTCCGAGGGTTTTATCATTGTTAATACGTAGAACAAGAACAACACTCAAACTAGACCCCAACACAAAGGAATCAGGACTAAGGACAACCCATAGGAATACCATTAAAAGTCATGACTTGCATTACATACCGTTTTATAATAAGCCTTAATTGAATACTGACAAACGCTCATAATTAACTCTTAGTGTGCCATATACAACATGTCTAATTAATGAATGCGAAGTAATAACATAGACATCTGGTACGAACAACACCAGCCTCGCGTTATTCTCTTTAGCCATAAAAAGGCGGGAACACGACACCTCTTTGCGCGCCATGTTTGGCCAGAAATCGACTCGGTGCAGTTTTTATCCTTTACTGACACAAAATGTAACCGTAAACAACTTACACAACACACTATACGAGTGTCTTATTCGTGAATTCGGTGTTTTACAACTTATGCGGGGCACAGCATCGCGAATTTGCGTAATATATTAATGCATCTATTTGGTACGATATCGACATGGTCGAGAGAATTAAGATTCGCACAGACCTAGCTAGGAGGGAAGCGTGACACAAAATGTAGGAGCTTAGGTCTAATTAGCCAGCAGCGGGTGGAACACGGCTACCAATGATGATGATGATTAATCTACAGAATCTACTGATGAATTTCAAGCTTTTCAAGTTATATTTGTCGCAACACGTAAGTAATTTATTCCATTGATCATGAAAATCATCATGTTACTTACTCAAAATTACGGCACATCGGTAAACGGTAGCGATCGATAGCGATTGCTATTAAATAGTTCATTCCTATGTTTTAATACTTTAAATGGCACTTGTGATGCATATTGACAGGGCAGCAAGGCAAGTAGGGGCCATCCAGAGCCCCCAGACTCATATTGGACCCTATTCATGTGGCCCAAACGACGAATACGCATTCGTCTAATTTAATCTCTTAATTTCAACCCCTAGTAAGGCCCAAGGCCTTCAAAAAATAAGGGTGGGTTGAGGGAGATTCGGAAACAAATCTATAATTATGCTATGTCACTCTATGTTACCTGTGCTTGTTTAAAATTACATCAGTTCATCATCCCACTAACATTATAATTTACATAAAAAATCCAAAATGCAAAAGGAAAATTACTATTTTTTTTACTGACGACGCGAGACGTTTGCCGTGATGAATAAAATATTTGAATGTAAAATAATTTAAATAAAGCAAGGCAAGTACCTATAATAGGCAATATTATGAAGAAAAAAGCAACCGACTTCCAAAAAAAAAACACTACAACGTGAAAAATAACTTTAATTTCGGAAATCGGTGACTTTGGATATGTATTTAATTTAATTTTTTGTCACCGCTTTCCGAAATTAAAGTTCTCACTTTGTAGTGTTTTTTTGGAAGGTGGTTGTTTATTTTTTTGTTCGTTTTTTTTCACTTTTTAGTTATAGTACGTACGGCTACACGTCAAGCTATTCATTTCCTGGCTACGTCGATCTCGCACTGTACGGAAGTCCTGTAAAATGCGAGATCAGCTTATACTGAAAATGTATAGCTTGATGTGTAGCCGTGCGTACTCAACCCACACAATTCGGAATTTCATCATCCAATGAAACGTCAAAACAATACATATTTAGGCGATAGCAGCAATCGCTGGTTGTTTGCTGTCATTTCTTGAAGAGATCCGTTGTCTGTCTCCGAAACGCATCAACAGATCTATTAGATATGAAATTTAAATGGGAACATTTCGGAATAAACCCCTTTCGAACAAAAAAAGATTTTTGCAAATCCGTCTATAAATGACGGAGTTATGCCCGAACATACATAACAAAAAATATATGTAAACACGTCGAATTGATAACCTCCTTCTTTTTGAAGTCGGTTAAAATGAATTTAAACTACCTTTTTAAAGAAATGAAATTATCTACCTGTGCGATGCCTCATCAATCAACGATTTTCATGTATGTTTGACAATGTAAAACAGTAAAATTTTCATTATAAGTCCAAGTATGTCGTACTCCTTGCTACCTCTATCTTCTTACTCCTATGACTATAGTATAGAGCATGTAAATCGATAACCTATCCTTACATCATGCATCCAACTTTTTCGAAATAAAGACACGAAGTAAAAGATTGTTGTTACATCATTATTCCGTTGGTACAGACCAGCACATCAAGCTTCCCCAATCTGTCAAATTTCTTCGATAGATTTTCAACTTTATCACTTATGTGTAAGGTTCATGTTCAATTAGAAAAAATTGACAGTTTGGGATAAGTTGATGTGCTGGCGGCTGTACCTACCACGGAAATCTTAATAGTAAGGCAATAGAAATGCTATCGACTATCTTTTTAATACTGGGACGCGTGTCGCCGGGTCGCAGCTACCAACACATAGACAAACAATAAACACACACTTTCGCCTACACATGCATTTTGTAGTGTTGCAAAAAAAGTTAAACTTTTAGCGATACGCCTATTTTCTAAAAACGCATAATCTCAGGAGGCGCGGCTCCTGCAACCAACAATAACTGTGTGCGAAAAGCAGAGAATGATATCGCGCGCTCACTGCAGGAATAGTGCAGGGCAAAGCTTGTAAATCTTGTAATGCTCATATTGAAAATTTTCCGTTGAGCGTTAATCGCCAAGGAGTCTCGCAACAATAGATAACTAATTTATGGAAAGTGTTTCATTCCTATATCGAAATCCATTTATCTTTAATATCCGGATCTTTTGGAAACCTGTAATAATAGCAGTGAATAAAGTAAATAGATGCGTAAACAATATGAATAGTGTATCTTTTTCTTTACATTTTTCATTCCCGGCTTTTCACCGACCGAATTTAATCAACTATCCTTATAATATAATAATATGTATAAATATTCTGACATAAAAATATAAATACGGAACACGTCAATGATACAAGGACACTCACGCAGACTGTTTTTTAACTTACCCTCATGCTTAACAATAATAAGCCTACCTCCTATAAATTTTCTGAATGAAGAAGTAATTTAAAAGTACGGATTAACAGATAATCGTTGATAAATAACTTTTTATAAACTATTTAAATAGGAAGAAAACATACATAATGTGATGTAATAATTAAAAATTTAACGAAAAATCATATTTCATTCCCATTTCGGTAAAACTAGGTATTACGAAACAATAAATTATCGATACAAAATAGTAGTGGCATGTCACTAATTCACGGCCAACTCATGCGGCGTGTTCCTGGAATTTACGTACGCGGCGATATTGTTTATTGAGAATGACTTTAATTTCATTGCTGCTTTTAGCAGTTGTAATAGTACCCCCCCAGAGGGTTCCCGCATTGTCGTTGTGGGGGGGCTCAGTAGCCGTAGTCAGCCCCACGGTGAAGCGAAGAGGAACCCCAAGGTGGGGCCGCTCGTCAGGGCTTGTGCCTCCAAGCCGACGACGTAGCGCCCAAAAAGTAGGTTGCGGTGAGGTGCATCGCAGCTGAGGCGGGCCGCGATGTCGAATGGGAGGCATCGCGGCTGAGGGTTACAGGCTGCGGCGGAGGAGGAGTGCCGGTACTTCTGAGTAGAGCTCTTCCCTTCCGTGGCCTGGACGGGGCCGCAACCGTTTGATGGCGAATGCGGTGGGGCCGCAGGGGAGGAGGAGTGTCGGTATAGCGTTGGCCGCTCTCCCTATCCCCTGCGGCCGAAAAGTGGTAGGCGGCGGGGCCACTGTGCTGACCCGTCGCAGGGGGACCAAGGGTGCTAGACACGGGGTCGTCTGGGGCCCGTATGCTATTTGGTTCTTGGGGTGGTTACGGCGTGCCATGTGTCCTGGTGCGCCGGTGATAGGGGTTATTCCCCTCCGAGGAGGGTCCGGTGACGGACAGCTGCGGCGGACTCGCGGATGGCTTGCGCTTTTCCGTGTTCCCGCCTCAAGCGGCACTGGAGGACACCGTGGAGTTTTAGGGGTTAAATATTAATGGTTATTGAATTGAGGAAATAATCGTTTTTCTGCGATAATCGTAGTACTGGTGGTGAAAACATTTGTTTTGCTTATATTTATTAGAAACGATATTACATATTTCAAAAATTAAGCACTTACATATGACATGTTATCCCTTTATTTGTAAAGTTAAAAATTTCTGAAGAATTTCCGCAGTTTACCTCTCCGCGTCCCAAACAACACAAGTTACCGTAACAAACGCTCCACGCGCATTTGTGTTCTACGAGAATCATGCGCGACGACAAGGTCACGCGTCTTTTGCGACTTCTATTGCATTATTATTAAGATTTCTATGGTACCTACCTACATGTTACATGTTACTGCAGCAGCTGCACATTGAGGTACGCACGGCACGGCTACACATCAAGCTATACATTTCCAGTTTACGCTGATCTTGCACTGTACGGAAATCCTATACAATGCAAGATCAGCTTATACTGGAAATGTATAGCTTGATGTGTAGCCGTGTGTACCTGCTAATTTGGTAACGGATAAATAATTAGTTACAGACCTACCTGTTCTTCCAAGTTATACTGCCACCTATGACTTCCAGTACTGGTTTCCCAGTAGCTATTTCTTCTTCTCACTCTCCTTGAGTAGCATAACATCCATTAATGATTTTATAAATCTATACTGACTAGCATAAACAGTGGTATTTAAACACCGTATAGCGCCATCTATTTAAAAAAAATGGATAGATGTGGATTGGGGAAGTGCGACACACCGCCATCTTTTGAAACATACAGTAAAATTAGTCACGTTTTGTTGTCGCATTATCTTCAGTGATATGTGCACTTACATAAAACTTCTTGTCTCATTGAACAATTTTCGTAAGGTTTTAAATAAAATATTTATTATAAATTTCATTTACAAACGTTAATGTTAATAATTTGATAAACTAAACGTAGATTCTTGTGACATGACTGGAAAAAATAAACAGCTGCTGCCATGCGCTCTGTCCTTGTAATTCGGATTTCAAATTTGATACATTGACTTCATGTCATCTCTTTCACACTTGTGGTGATTTCAGTATGACATTTGAGCAACATGCTTGAAATTGTAAAGTTTCAAACCTGAATTTCCGACTTTATGTTCATCTCGTATTTTTATTCCTTGTTCCCTGTGAAATAAAAATTGTCCGTTTTCTATTCGACGTAAAGTATTTTACAAAGTTCACAAAAGACGTTCAGGAATTAGTGAACAAATGACTTTTGGAAGAATCGCCAATTTGAATTGGAATAGTTGTATTGGAAGTAATGGGAATAGCGTATTTCATACTATGACAGAGAATAGGTATGTTTACTTCATGAGTTATAATTTTAAATTGTATAACTTTAGCGAACCTATTGTATTCTTTGATACTAATAATTGCTTCCCTTTCCAGGAAAAGGTCCCGCGAGGACGATTCGTGTGAATTTATGCCATTGTCAAAAAGGATAAATAATTTGCATATCAATAACAACCTAAACTCGAATGTTTCTCAAACGCAAGATGCTGGTCGTAGCCAGATTAATGGAATAAATGCGGAAAATGGAATCTCTTCGCCAAGTTCATCGTCAGGTTCAGAACGAAGACCAAGCTATGAGCCAGGAATTAGTTCCAACCAGAGTAGCTACTATTACGACAATAAACTGTTATTTGAATTGCATTTGGAAAGAATACAGAGATGTGGGCAGCAATTTCCATATTAATGCTAGTTTTAGTGGTACTTGTTTAAGTTTTCTGTATTATTTGTTATGTCTAATATTAATTAGTACCTATTTAAATAATTGTACCTTTTATAATTAAAATTGTGTAAACATGGTAACAATTTAAATTTTTATTATGGCATTTCATTGACTCAGACATGTCAAATCGATAATATGTTTTTGACCAATCACGATAAAGAATTAATGCGCCACCTGGTGTAATGTTTCGTGCACTACAAAACAGTATGGCGGACTTCATTTGTAGTAAATGGTAAAAGAGAAGGGGCGTCGTTGTTTATTTGTTTGTAATGAATTATGGAATTCATTCTAAGCATTGTTGAAGTGATAATTAAGTAAAAGGGACCAAAAGAGAATTTAATGTCAAAGGTAAGTCGTGATAAATAACGTTTTGTTTACAACGTGTGAATATCCATGACCTTATTTTTGGAAGCGGTACTCCATAGTACCGTTAGACGGGGCGCGTGGCCACCTGAGCGCTCTCGAGAGAGTGCCGCGAGGGCCGCGTTCAACCCCTCCTCTCGCGATTTTCCTGGCGGTGGAGGAAGGAGCCGGGAGCGGGAGTGATTTGGTGACGGCACATGGAGGGGATCCCGCATCATGGTGGGGATGCGACGCGTGATGGTCGCACAGCCACGGCCGCAGCCGGTCTAAAGGACTGGTAGGGGTGAACAACCTTCGATTTCTGTCTGGTTTTGCCCACGAGCATGCGGGAATCCCTCATAAATGCTGTGAATCGAAATATTCCTTATTTATTTGTAATTGCGTAACGAAAAAGATATCGGCCATATTTGTTGCGACTCCTTTGTCCTAAACTATGAATGACTTATTTTGACCCTCTTGTTACCCTGGGTAAAAAATTACAGTACAAACGACTATTTTGTAGTCATGTTTATCATTTTTGAGTGTTTGAATAGAGCAGTTAGAGAAAACAAAATCGTCCCACGAATTTATGAGGTCAATGACACAATATACTTGTGTGACCTTATTTGAACTTTCTATTGCCCAAATATCCGCAACGGCGCAAACTCGCAAGTCTAAGGTTTTACTGGGACTAATTGAACTGTTTCAGGTTTGGGTTTAAGCAAAAATTCGCTTTTATTCAAATTATAAAATAAAATAAGAAGTCTATAACATTCAGTATGGGTAGGTACAGTTAACAAGATGATTACCCAACCAACTTGCTTCCCACAGCTAGTGAACCACAACCGCACCTCGCTGGCTTGTGAAAGTACAGCAAAGAGAAAGTGAGCATCACGCTAGAGCTACATGTGCATACATACACATACACGCCAATTGTCTGTCAGTATGTATAACAAACTCGTTGGTTGACTATCGGGCCTGCATAAAAAACTTTCTTTAACCCACTTTCTTCTTAGTAGTAGTTGGCGATCATCTTTCGCCTCTCACCGTGGCTGAATTAATTTTAGTGTAGTGCCGTGTTTGGTGGTCGGTAGAGGTATGTGCCCTACCATCGTTGTCCCAGTGTAGTCCCGTGCGCAGTGGCGCCGCGGTGGTGGGACATTGGGACGTGGGGATACGCGTTGCCATAGTGACTCAAGTGGGACAGTGAATTTTATTTTTATTTTTTTCCCGCTTCGGCGGCGTAGCGCGGAGGGTTAACAACAATGTGTGACATGCAGAAGATGCCCACAAGAGAAGATGCCTCTTGGTATGGGGATGAATACTTTTTAAATTATATTGTATTTAAATGTATGTTGGCAACCAAACCAGTATAAATTGTTGCTGAGTATTATCAAAATCCTATCTTGTTTACATCAATAAACTGTTGTGGATGTGATTTTTTAGTATGATTTGCTCATAACTATTGATGGCCTCAGTCGGGAAAAAAATAAATGAAACCAAACCCACAAAATTAAGAGCCATCAGCATCATTGCCTTTTCCAAAAATCAATAAAAAGCTTTTTGAATGTATTCAATTCTTAAAATATTTCCTACTTTCACTGTAAAGTTGTGACATTAATTGTACAAATAAGGAGTCAATCAACTTTCTTAACTGGGCTTATGTTCGTGTTCACACACTATTTCAAAATATTTTAGATTTTTTTTTTTTTATTAATATCAAGGCTCTCTTCTCAATCTGAATTTAAAATTGTGGTGCTCTAAAACTCAAAAAAGGATTGTAAGAAAAAATATAATTATGAAACATTTGCTGCTGACCAGTGTCAGCAGCAAATGTTTCATAATTATATTTTTTTTTGTTTTTGGGGCCAGTGCCCCATAAAATACCACTATCTTAAATGCATGATGGGGAATATTTTTCCTGAGTTACTATACTTATAAGTAATGGAATACACTCATGATAATCTTTTAAAAAAAAACCGAATTCAGACATTTTTAAGAAATTTCTTCTTTCAAACATTTCCTAATCCACTGCGCTGTCATCAAATTAAGGTCATTGGTATTCCCATGTTCTAGTAAGCTATTGTCTCAAGAAAGATTTGAAACAAATAACTGTATATTATGGTGTGAATGAATAAGCACTGTATTCTAAAAAACTTGTATTTTTGTATTAATAAAAAACTTACTGTGTTTCTAATTCTAAAAGTAGTCATTATTATTTATTGCATATGACAACTCCTGAGAAAACTGTCCAATATTACTGGAAATTTATGGACTTTCCCTTTTTACATGATGATGTGGATAATGCAGGACCTTCTGAATACTGGATTTTTCTAGCCCAGTTAGGTGGGAATGTGGATTGTTAATATTAAAAGCACTAGATCTGTGTTCCTAACCAATATTGGAACACCAACAGCATAATGCCATAAATTGATTTTTAATCAAAGATTCTGAATTCAAGCCAGCTCTTATAAACTAGACTTTAAAAATAAAAAAAACTTATTGTTGCTTAATATTCAGCAGGTTAGTTTGGAAGCCTAGACGGAAAGGCTGTCTAGCCTTTCCGTGTCAGCCGTCTGGATGATGAGCTTATATTCCAACAGCAGCCAATGGGCTGAATAGATCTAAGCAGGTATCAAGGAGGGAATATCTAAAGAGGTCAACATTATTTTCCAGCGAGGAGGATTCTGACATGAATTTCGCCACATTCTCAGCTGTAAGCAACGCTGGGGCACACTTTGTCACCACCGGTGGCCAGCTGCCTGTCGCTAAGTTACAGCAGAATGTGACCAACAATGGAACCGGCATGCCACAGGTAATACACCAAGTAAAACATAGTATATTTTCATGAACTCGTCCTAGGGCAGCAGAGAACCAAGAGTTGAAGAGATACCGGTAGTACCACGTGTTCTCAGTCAATGACTATGCTTGGTAAAAACAGGCTTGTTTATTATTGCTTAAACTGACATGATTGCCATGATATTATATGTATATATAACAGCCTTGTTCAGGCAGGGCTGCTTAGAGTTCTGGGTTTGATTCTCGGGTCAATAGTCTGGTTTGTTTTTTTCCATCAGGATATCTTTTCCTGTAGATTTTAAGATTTCTATACTTATTAGCCATAACATTTAACTTCCCCTTCTGGAAACACCGAAAAGCGTGATGTTATGAAATATGTAGATAGTTGGTATTTCTTACCCTGTACATGTATTTCCTAATCTGTAAACAACTACCAGCTATTTGTAAGTAATATAATTTTATTTATATTATGCATGTGTTTGTTTGAAAGTTAGATAGGTAATACCTATCTAAAATATTGGAATAAAATATTGTAGGTACTGTAAACTATTGGTATAAAATATTAGTTTTCTTTATAAACATGTAAACAAGTTGACGACAAAGAAGACACATGTTAACAGGTGATAAAACACATTAAATGGATGTATTTTCCTACTTCTTGATCTGAGTACCTACTAACTTTCACTAGTGAAAAGCTTGGAATACATTTTCAACTAATGTGTTCAAAGTCATTGGAGGTAGAGTTTCTAATGATATTATAATATTTTCATCTACGTTCTTGATTTCAATACTCAATTCTACAAAAAACATGTAGTATCTTGAACTCCAGAAATGCCTATAAATAATTATTACGCAACCAGTGAAAGCCGTACCGAGCAAAACAGACGTTATTTAGAAACTACACATACATTCAATTATTGCATAAACTTACAACAAAGGATGTGTTCTAACAAATTCACAGGGTGTTAATTATTTACTTCTAAATCAAATTCTGCCTAGATTTTTCCCAACTCTGTTAGGGTCGGCTTCCAGTCCCAATCGGATGCAGTTGAATACCAGTATTTTACATGGAGCGACTGCCCATCCGTGTGGTGCCAGACGTAAAGAAAAGCACCATCCCATCTCTTCCTGTGGGTGTCGTAAGAGGCGACAAAGGGACTTACTAGAGAATGGGCAGCGGCGTTCTCTATGCATTTTACCACCATACTGCGATCGCCAACCCGCCTGCCAAGCGTGGCGATTATGGAACCCCTCCCATCTTTTTGGGGGAGGTCTATGTCCAGCAGTGGACGTCTATCGGCTGAAATGATGACTGCCTATCTGACCTCTACAACCCAGTTACTAGGTAATGCGAGACCCCTTGGTAAGACTGGTTACCAGACTTCTGGGCTTCTGCCGACCCGTAACGACTGTTTAAGATCCACGAATGACAGCCGGGACCAACGACTTGAACTGCTTTCCAAGGCACGGAGGTCGGGTCTTGGTATGTAAAGATGCTCACCCATCCACGGACCAACTCGCAAGCGTAGCTTAACTTGATCGATCGACCCGTGCAGCTGTTATAACTTAGCCACAAGCTTCTTTAAGAAATTACTAAAATTAAATGTAGGCAGGACTGCGTCGTAAAATGAAAAAACAATGTATCTGTAAGTACGTTTGTACACACACTTTTACACGACAAAAATAGATGAGTTCGGTGTTTACTATTTGACAACTCCTAGAATAAAACCGAAACTAACACAGAGGTCAAGGTCGAAGGGTTAGGGAAATGTGTAGGTACCCATAGTACATCCATATATCGCCAATTATGTCGAAGTCCAAATCCAGGATTTACACATTTGCCGCCAGTAGGCCATTACATTTTTGCCGCCCCTACTAACTCTATTGAATTGTAATATTGAAACGCTATTGGAATATTTTAAAAATTCATATTCACAATTAGTATACTTAAAACAGCGTTTAGTAATTTTTCATATACAGACATTGGAGTATTCGGTACCTATACCTACTTATGTATATTAGGTAGGTACTAAAATATTGTAATTTTGTTAAATTTTCGAGACTTCTTTTCTCCGCGTATATAATAATGTAATATTTTTTCCTTAAGGCAAAAAAATGAGCCAAATTTGCCGCCCTAGGCTCCAGCCTACTCAGCCTGCTGGTAAATCCGCCACTGGATCCAGACCCCGGGCAACTACTGAGAAATTCTTGATGGAAGAACCCAATCCCCCGATCCGAGGGATCGAACCCAAGACCTCGTGTTCAGCAGTAGCGCTTGCGACCACTAGACCAACGAGGCAGTGGAGGAAACATACAAAACGTGCATAAAAATACGAAGTGTATTATTTTAGTACAGAAATTACGTCTGAATGATGTCAGACAAATTCCCGAAGCTAATTTATTCTTGTTAAAACGAAGCAAGAGTTCGTGTTGATTGGTCAATTTCTAAGAAAATACACGTATTGAGTTCATGGCTATTATAAACGGAACTTCACGGCGAGATTGTAGTTACCTACTATGATAGGACTTTTTTTAAATGTCATCTCGCAGCTCAACCTAGGAGTTTGCCGGCTGCTTAAATCGGACTTGCCTGTGGTTACCTTTATATGTTAAGGCCTCCAGCCAGGGCTTAAAAACTTGAAATTAAGCGACTACACGCTAAGGACAGCCCCATGTGGGCTGATGTGGGAACGGACCTCGGCTTAGGGCGTCCCTGGAAGAGTGCAGCAAGGGACGGGGTGGATCGGAGTAATACTATGCTAGGTCGATAGTTAGGAATGATATAGTTATAATGATGGATGACCAACTGAAGCACACAAAGGTTAGCTAGATAGTTAACTCTTTTATGGATTATACATACTGGTTTTGTAACCTGTCATAGAGCATCACAATTATCTGTGCATAATGATGCTACAAATAAGAGCTAAAAAAGCAAAAAAGAAACTTTTTATTATTCCAATAATATGCTGAAATAATATAATCTAATACCTTTAAACGAGCAATTCTTGTATATAAATATGCATATATGTAAGTATATACAATCTCGGAAACGGCTCCAACGATTTTCATGAAATTTAGTATATCTCCCCCGAAACCCCCACTGCGTGTTTCGGGGGCGATAAATCGATATAGCTAGGTTTCATTTTTAGAAAACCAAAAAAATCTGGTATTACCGAGCAAAGCTCGGTAATACCAGATATTAAATATTAATATGTCACAGCAGATGAAAAAGTGATAATATTTTTGAACTGACAAGCCAAGTCATGTCCTGATCGTGTTTTTTTATTACAATTATTTTGTCAGTGTCTGCCTCGTTGGTTTAGTTTAGTCGTCACAAGCGCTACTGCTGAGCATGAGGTCATGTGTTCGATTCCCAGTTCGGGCAAAGTGTTTTGGGTTTTTTATATCTGGAATTTTTCAGTAGCAGCTCGGAGTATGGTCTTATGGTCCTATAACATGGGACTTATTTATTAAAAAAAAGCACAGCCACATCACATACTAATAATAAAGGACTAATGCATTGATCAAAATATCTTGCTGCCTTGAAATACTAAACTAAACAATATACTAAACTAAAAACTAAACATAACTGGCGAAATGTGGGTGTCATATAATAGGTACACCTCAACCTAACCCTTCGGCGAAACAAAGCGTGATGTTATGTTAATATTATTTTATCAGTATCTGTCAACTAGCGAAGAAACACACTGGACTTTTTGGGGCTGACTATAAACAGAATTTTTGTTTCAATATGTTGTGTAAGTGTCAATGTGTATCCACAAAACATATTTCTCATAAACTCCCCGTCACAAGAAGCTAGAAATTTTGTAAATAAAGAACTTCTACTAAGTTACGCAGCGACAATTCAATCAACAACAAATATTCCCAAATTCGATCAATTCAAAGTAACATACGTGTAATACGAAACTAACGAGCAATTTCTCTTAGTCGGGTTATATTTTAGCGATATAAAGCGCTGTCGTCTAATGTTTTGTGGTACTGGAACGGGTGCTCATGGAACGTAAACATTTGAATCCCTGAATGTGTGTTTACAAAACTGCTGTTGCTTCTCGTGACGGGGACCGTAGAGTATTTATTTAGTTGTAGCTACACATAGTATTACGGAACACATCAAATGAATTGTTGTCGATACATAGGTACTTCTTTTTGAGGCTGACTGTACTAGGTCCAGGCGCGGTCCCAGCCAGACTTTGGGGGGGAGGGGGTCACAGAGAACCTACATATTACCTACATATATATAAGAAAATTCATTATATTTTCGAAAAATTACTATTAAGCTTTACGGCGTTAACGGCTTTGGTCATTACACCTAGGACCCCCACCCCCCTCGGACCGCGCCTGACTAGGTCACTGCTGTAATGTGTGTAATGTTCTGTATCCAACACATTAAGTTATGTTCGTACGTTGCAGGTATGCGTGGCGATGAGTGACAGCGGCATGCAGTACATGCGCGCTCTGGACGGGAGTGTCCAGGCCACGCCGCAGCTCATCACCTTGCCCATCACATTGGCAGGATCTAAACCTGGTATGTTTTAGGAACTAAGAAATAAGTAAACTTGCAGACATGTGTTAGTTACTTATTTGTTAGTAAATCATCATTCACCATCATTAGCAGCCTATAATGTTCCCACGGCTAAGACAGAGAACGCCTCTCTGTGAGAGGGAGAGCGCCTTAATCCACCACGCGGGCCCACTGCGGGTTGGCGGATGTTACATGTCTTCGAATTTCCGGTTCTAGTTCTAGAACGAGGAAACCGGCATGTTCATGCCGGTTTCCTCACGATGTTTTCCTTCACCGTTTTGAGAGCAGTGGTGATCAAATAATTTACACAAAGTACAGTGCCTGACTGGGTTCGAACCCACGACCCACAACTCGTAAGTCGCGGCCGTTACCACTGGGCCACCACTACTCTTAGTAAATGTATAAAATAAAAATGAATGACGGTTGATAAGTGTATTACTAGAAAACGGCTGGACAGATCTGGTTGTTCCTTGATTAAAAAAAAAAAAAAACATATTAAGTAGTATTTAGTCAATACTTATATGTTTTTTAAAGCATACGCAAAAAAAAATATTGCCAATTAACCCAGAACTAAAAGGAACTTTGGACAGGATGATATCGGTCGGGTCAGCTTATGCATCATAGAAATAGTCATGCCAAATCGTGCGTGTTTTATCCTAGATGCCAATGCATGGTGCGTCAGTAACTCGTTAATTGACACAAACTATAATAATAAATCATGTCATACTCATGTTACAAATATTTGTTAGTTAGCTCGGTGGTAATGTGTCTATCAGTCCATGTTTTACCGGGCATACTTTTGAGCACCACCACTCATGAAGACTTTTCTAATGCACTGCCATCACACACTTATTACTATATAAGGTGTATCTATTCATACACGAAATATCTGAAAGGGTCATTGTACTCATCATTATGAACAACTTTTACTATGGGACCAAACCTGAAATCGCGAAAAAAAATATCAGCTGTTCCCTACATTTATGTTCGCATATCTCGTCAAAATGTAGGGAACAGCTGATATTTTTTCGCGATTTCAGGTTTGGTCCGGTAGTAAAAGTTGTTCATAATGATGAGTACAATGACCCCTTCAGATATTTCGTGTATGAATAGATACACCTTATATTGTCGTTATTCTCTATTCCCTGAGAAAATATAATCGTAAAAAAAATTCATAGGTGACCCTCAACCAACGGTGCAGATCCAGGTGCTCAGTCCAAGCATGCTGCAAGCGCAGCAGCAGCCGAAGTACCAGATGCAGATACCAATACAGGGATACCAACAAGGTACACTATGTATGAAATATATCTTTATTTTTTCTGTTCTTCTCTTGTCATAAAAGACTATTTCATTTTAATATTTATTTATATATAAAAAAATAAAACAGGGAAAGATTAAATAAAGCATAGTTCGGACTATGCTAGTAATTTAGTCAAGTGGCGAGTAATTTAGTAAGTAAATATGAGTGAATAACAAAAATTTCGTTAAGTAGTTTGAGTAGAGTCGATTGACTCGACTCGTCGTTCATTACTTGCCGCAAAAATATAGTTTCTATGGAGCGAAGAAACAACTTGTTTCCAAATTATAGAACATGAGTACTTGTGGACTTTTAGTATAGGCATAATCAGCATAAAACGTTATCACTGCTAGGACACAAACCCCCAGGCTTGTGTCCTAGCACCTGTGGCTTGTGTAAAGTGGACTTTATGTGAAGGAGTGGGCTGTAATCCACCACGGGCCAGTGCGGGGTCGTGTGGAATATTACGTCCCTACATTATAAAAGCAAACTCCTAGTTCATCTCTTCTATAAATCCATTTTCGTACTGATAGATTTCTTTTTCTTTATCACATAAATTTCTTCATCCACCTCTTCTAATATAGCCATTACCATAAGCTTCATCAGCTTATTCACTTTTTTGCGTTGTAGCCGGTTCTATTACAAATTATCACTATACTCCGCTACTGTAGGTTGCCCGTAGAACAAATGATTTTTGGTGAGTTCAGTTACCAAATTACTAGCCACTTGACTTCGGGCTATTTTTTCAATACTCAGATAAATTTTATCTGAAGAATAAATCTGACAGTTTGGCAAACCGACATATTCATTCGTCATATAAAAGTTGTTTGACTATTGAAAAATCAGCCCTAAATCACTAACATAATCCGAACTAGGACGTCTACTCCCCAAGCATCACAGCCGTAGTTTCGGCCGGTTACGGGCGTTTCTTACCCCGTATCACCTAAGGACATAAGATTAGTTTAGCCCTTGAACTGTGAATGAATGACAATGCGATTTAAGTTATCCTTACTCCCAAGGTGCTTTGCCGGTCTGATTTTTTTTAAAATCTGGAGTAGGGTTCACTCCGCAGTCAGAGATCAAACTGCTTACAGACGTTCCCGTATCTTTGTTAACGGACTTAATAGGAGGCCTCCCAGGCTTTACAGTCATAATCAAAATATTTTCCAGTGTTATGCAAACATCTTGCATAATTCATAGGTGCTTGCAACTACTTTATAGCATATAACATGTTATTTTATGGCAAATTAGCATCATCAAACACATTAGACATTTCAAGCTTAATTATAACTTAGTTTCTCTAACACTAACCAAGCAACATTCACTTTATAACCAATCACAGTGGCTTTTGAATGAGGTGCTATTATCAAAAGTTGTGACAAATATTATCAATATAATATTTTATCTCAAGGTGGAGCGGTGTTGACTGTTGCTTACTCACCGGATTCGAATGAAACAAGTGGTTTACAGCTAGTCGGGCAGGGCAGCTTGGGTGAAGGTAAGCTAGCTTATCATAAATTTTGTTTAATTTGACAAAAGTATACAGTGTGTAATGTTAAACAAGGGAAATACTTGAAGAGAGTGTAGTACTTGATATTAAAAACTTTTACTAAGGGACCAACACTGAAATTGCGAAAATAGATCCAGCCGCTCTATACATTTATGTTCGTATAACTGGGCAAAATGTAGAGAACAGCTGATTTTTTCTTTATATGGTCTCCAATCCATATTAAAAGTTGTGTAAGTATCACACCCTCTTAAAGTATGTCCCTCGTTTAACCTAACATACTGTATAAGTATAAGGAATATAGTCTGAAATCGCCAACCCGTGTTGAGCAAGCGGTGGTCAATGCTCGTGCTTTCTTTGTATGAAAAGAGTTTTTTTTTGTCCTGCAGTGGGACAAAAATAGGCTGGCGGTATTATCTTTAATTACAAGTCATACAGGTCGTATCTTTGATTACAAGTCATACAGGTTGTATCTTTGATTACAAGTCATACACGTCGTATCTTTGATTACAATTCATACACGTCGTAACCTATCGTCCGTAATTGTCCTGTAGAGAGTGGATTTTTGGATCCACACGGGCTTTCGAAATGACACTTGGGTATTTTTGTATAATCCCTAAAATAACTATCCTTTTAATACGAATAAAAATCCGCATGTTAGGTTAGATTAAGAACCTCGAGTCATTATTTTGGACCGTTTTCTTAGCAATAAACTTTAACAGCCATAACCCATAAACAGCTAGAAATATATAAGAGATATTTATACAAGTCAATTTTCTACACATTCAGGTACATTCAGGCTGCGACCAGGTGACGTTTCCATTAGATAAGATTTGTAAATGTTCACTAACCAACACATGTGCACTCGACTGTACGACGCACTTGCACTTGTGGCAACTTACTTGATTGATAGATGTTCTGTAGTGCTATTCTGTTAAAATCTCACCGTGTTAACTTGGCTGAAGTGAGCTGTCATTAGTGTGAATCCCTAGCATCAGGTGGAATGACAGCTCACTTCAAGGTCACTTCACCAAGTTCTCACGATGAGATTTTAACAGAATAGATCGGCTGTGGTCCAGTTTCCACCAAAGTGAAGAGATGTCTCGAAGTACCTCACAGTACTACAAGCTTTCAGTATTTTGAAATCATCTTCGACGTAACACGATAAACGACTGGGTGTTTATGAGCGCAGACAGAGTATAACAATTGACAAGTCAGTAATTAATCTATCTTAATATTAATACGTGAGGTAAAAACGTTGTACGCGTTTTAAAAAAAAACGCGGACGGAGGATTATGAAATTTGGCACAGTTAAAGTTAATATGGAGGAGAGCAGAAGCTGATATTTTTATAATGATGTATTAGAAATACATTAGGTTATAAATGAATGATGGTCGAATTTCGACCGCTGGGCGAGTACTAGTAATAATAATGAGACAAGATCACTTATTAGATCGAGCGGCAGTAAGAGTAAATGAGACAAATATTCTTCCCTATCTGCTTCGCGTATACCTACTTTTTGTCTGGCCCCAGGTTACAACTGGAGCCCAAAAAACAGCAATATCTTTAGAAAGTAGTACTCGACTAAATAAGATAGTACCAGTTTACAATAGGGTATTACACCCATTTTTGAAGTGTCCCAATTAGATTCTAAAGTGCTAATAAACCACTAAAAAACATAACATTTTTATTAATCGATTAGTGCCGTAAAAATGCATTTAAATTTTACATTTTCAAATTTCGCGCCTAATTTGACAAAACGCTGGACGCAGTGGACGTCATATTGATCTGTGGGTATGACGTGAGTTTGCTGTATAGACCTATGCAGCTATACAGCCCAACATCCAGCGGAAACCTTGGTTTTTCAAATACCCAAAATTGGCTAAAAGAACTGTTTCTTCGCTTTGCAGACTAAGACTTGGACACTGTTGTAGCCCAGTGTTTCTGAATAAGATCCATGTTAGGGACAGTTCCCTTTGCGAATGCGGTCTTGCGGACGGTACTTTGGACCATATATTTTTCTCCTGCTCCTTGAATACAAAATCTTTCGACCTCTATAACAAAATTTCTAAATGTAACATTCCTCTCCCAACTAATTTCCATTCCCTCTTATACCACTTCTCTCCCAAAATTGTTAAAATTTTAGCAACTTTCTTAAAAGAAAATGACATAAAATTGTAACTGCGACTAACAGAACCTGTAGACCTACTACAAAGTACAAAGTCGCCGGCTTGCCGCTGCGCTGCTGTCTAAACGCGACATTGGCAGAATAGTCGACATCGGCTCAATTGCCAAAAGGAAAAAAAAAAATGCGCTGATATTTTATATGAAAATTGTTTATAATTTAAAACATGAGTTATTATTCTATTTATCGTTGGTTTGCTGTTCCTGAATGCAAAATATTATTTAAATAAAAATGACTTTGGTTACGAAAATAATAAAAGTACAAAGTGGTCCAATTGAGACGCCGTATGACATAATACCATGGCGGCTACTATTTCATGGTGTTAACAGATTAAATAAACTGAAATCTTTGAATTGAATTTTAAAATTTATTTTGTTGTTTCATGAACTAAAACTAACATTTTCCGACTGCATTTTGCCTAAGCTATCTCAATAATATATTTTTAGATATTTTCTCATATAAGTAAAATACCCTATTGACTATCACTATCTTATAGGGCACTAGCTTTTGCCGATGGCTTCGCCCGCGTGGAGGTCGGGAAGTATCGCACGGGAGCTTACTACCGGGATAAAAGGTATCCTATGTAATAATCCAGGTTATAAAATATCTGTATGCCAAATTTCATCAAAATCTGTTCGGCCGTGTTTGCGTGAAAGAGTAACAAACATCCATCCATCCTCACAACGCTCACATTTATAATATTAGTAGGATACGCTGGTAGCTAAAAAATCTATCTATGTTAACGAGCCATGTCTTCGCTTCTTTGGAAATTGAGTTTAACGCTGGGTGCAGACAGGGCCAGGGAACGTTTGCCTTCGTTGGTGCGGTCTGAACCGTCTTAACATCACTTTGATTTCTTTTACATGAATGTTTTAACAGAGTTGTATGCTAGATTAACTGGGGATCATAATTGTGAATGATACTGAATCTGCTGAATCTGAAAAATACAAACATTATCATACCAAGGTTATGTCTGGACATTAAAAGAGACCGACCTCTGAGTTTGTTTCTTTCGGCCTTTCTTCTCAGAGGAGTCAGATAAGAAACGCCGACATCATCTAGTTTTAAAATATGATTGACGTGTAAAATTGTTTGTAAAATGTACAAACCTACTTACGGAAATAATCAATAATCAAATCATTTATCTTACTTAAAAGAGCACAAAGATAACATTATAAACTAAAGATGTATAATATGTGCACGTAATAGTAAATAACTAAAGGTATATAACTATTAATTAGATGCAAAACAAAATTAACTGACAGTTAAGCGGTGTTTATGATTACCTGTTGTGATTGATGGACTTGAATAAAAATATTCAATCATGAACTTTGATACGACATTTAAAAACGCCATAATGATTTACTTCTGAAATCTGGGGTTTAGAGTCGAAATTCCATTGTCGCAGTGATTTATTTGCCAGAAACACGGTACCTAAGGTGTTCATACATATAAGACTAGATTTTTGATCCCCTATTTTTATGACAAGTTACCGATAAAGCTACATAAGCTGCAATATTTACTAATAAGCATAGTATCTAAACAAGCCAAAATATTTTGTATTCCCAGGTCTGCAAGTATTGGCTGCATTACCACATGAGATGCAGTTAGTTCAACAGACGCAAGAAAAGGACCACATGCAACAAAATATGCATCAGGTACGCATTATGTCAAACGGACTGTTATTTAGAACGGTTTAAGACAAATAATCCCATGATACTTTATCTTCGTGTAATTCAACCAGTTTAGGCAGCGCACGCCATGATAGCTCTCACAGGGCGGGGTTTTTTTACTTGATACTTATCATTATAATATGCCCATATCACTATTTTTTTAATAAATTGTAGCCTTTGTGTTATTCTGATGAATAAGCTATGTTACTGTAAAGTTTCATCCAAAATCCGTTCAGTAGTGTTTCTGTGAAAGATTAAGAAACATCCATCCATACTCACAAACTTTCAATTTTAAAATATAAATAGGATAGGTGGATGTGTAAATTATGGAACGAATGAATTAGGAACATTGGGACGTGGCCTAAATACACATAACCTTCGGGAATATATTCTATAAATTATGTTGAAAACAGTATCAAAATCCGTTGTGTAGTTTAGAACAACAATGCGTTCACACAGACAGATACGAAAAGCAACTTTAATTTATAATACATGATTTATGTTGAGATACATACCTACACACACACCTACTATGCGATGATTGACAATGCAACATATTTGTCAAAAACCGAGAAAATTTACACATTTTTAAAACAGAACACTATGAAATTTACATAATCTTACCGAAACTTAACTTACAAAATTGACCGATTGTCACCTGTCGCCTTTTGGTTTTATTAGGTAAGGCCCCTGTTCATAAAATATGGCAGTATTTACAACTAATTCGTAATACTTATATAGAACATAATTTTGCAGGTGTTTATAACGCCGAACCAGCAGATCATAATCAACAGCCCGGAAAACAAAACGCTGAATAACAATACAACTTCTGACAACAACAATTCTGGCCCAATGGACATTATCATCAAGGAGGAGTGCGATGAAGCTAATAATGATGATGTGCGTACCTTCCTACGTTTTGCCATGTTGTTAATCTAAGTTTGATTCTGTTTCTTCTCAGAGTAGTCTGATAGAAAATATCGAGCTCAAGTAGTTATGAAAAACAATTGACGCTTGAAATATTTTGTACTATACTAACCTACTTACAGAAATAATAGGCTATTTTGCAATTTAATAAATAGTTTTTTAATTTGGAGATTGGGACGATATATTTAACAAAAAAATAAAAATAAATTTGTTTAAATCCATTTTCTCAACGAAAAACGATTAAAATCGAATTTATTTTTCGTTGCTTTTAATTTACCGCCAAAACGCTCCTTACGATTTTTTTTTTATCACGTGACATCGTGACGTCAGCGTTGTGTAAACGGCACCGGTACAAATACTTAGAGTCACCGCACACCAGTAATATCACTTTCTATCCATTAAAAATCTTGTTAATTATAAACTCAACATTCACTTGTTTACTTACTAACTGCTTCAGTTTACACAAAGTCGACTACACGTGTAGTCACGTGATAAAAAGTCATCGTAAAGGAGCGTTTAGGCGGTAAATTCAAAACAAAGAAAAATAAATTTGATTTAAATCGTTTTGAATTGAGAAAATGCATAAAAATCAATGTACTTTTATTTGTCTGTTACATAATTGGGCCCAATCGTCAAATTAGAATAGTTTTTAATAAATTGGAAAATACCCTATTATCATTTATCCATACTAATTTGATTTTTCATCATCAGCCTAGCCTTTTCCCAACTATGTTGGGGTCGGCTTCCAGTCTAACCAGATGCAGCTGAATACCAGTATTTTACATGGAGCGACTGCCTATCTGACCTCCACAACCCAGTTACTGGGTAATACGATACAGAAATAGTTATAATTTATCTATACTTATTTTATTAACAAGTATAATTTGTTTGTTTCTAAGTTTGTATGTAGGGGGTTATCTTTGGAACTACCAGACGGATTTGAATAAATGGTTTTGGATTTGATTAGCTTAATTCTTGAGGAATATCGAAAAGTAAGAAAGTTCGCTATGCGAAAAGGAAGCAATAGCGTGGGTAGGTAGGATGCGAAGCGACGAGGTGCGCCGGGGGAAAAATAAATTTCACGCGGTCCAACGCGTCAAGTTTAAAAATTCAGTCGCGCGCAGAAGGTATATTAAATAGCTGATTATCAAACATAATTGCTTAACTAACAAGTTTAAAACATATTGGTAATGGAAATTTCATTCGATAAATTCCGTGTGTATTTTTATCTGCGGGATGTCTTAAATTATATCATTGTATGTATAAATGTTGAGACATCCACGGTCAGCAAATAAATCTGCTTCATTATCTCTTTCTAAATAATACGAAAGCTGCTAACAATCGTGGTCAAACATAAAAAAAAAAATATTTCTTTCAAGGGTGTTAGGAGGTAGAACACGACGTTTAAAACCATAATTAATTGATGCATAATAAGCAGCTGATTGTGGCTCCGCAGGAAAACATGCTAGTGGTGTGCTGTTAAAGGTCAAATTCGAATAATAAGGAAACTATTTCCTTTATCGTCATCATCATCATTTCAGCCAAAAGACATCCACTGCTGGACAAGGCCTCCCCAATTCCTTTATATGCCATTTTAATTAAAACCAATATTTGTTATTAATATTAGGTAACCTCTAAGAAGAGTGATGGTCATTTTTAATAGCTTTTACCACTGGGTAAAGGCTACTAAAAATGACTTTTGTAGTATTTTTGATCTAATTCCACTAGACTATAAACCTATTTCCTACTGCTACTACCTATTAATGTATGTATAATGTTGTTTTTCATAGGAGAGCTCGCGGGGGGCGGAGGCGGGCGAAACCAGGCAATGGCAGCTGAACCAGTGCCATCAGCAGGATCTGGTCAAGTACCTCAGCACACTGCCTCCACAGGTTACTTACTTTTCTATTCTTCGAGTGTTATCATATGTATGAAATTCTTTAATTGAGATTCTTGCCTTGTGCCCACGGGCAGGCAGAAACTAAAGAACGTCTCCTGCGACGATCCTTACATATTCTTTTTGCCGCGTTTACATTTAAACATCTGCTCATACACGCGCGCTGGTTGCGAGTACTACGCACCTTACTTTTATGAAGTATATCACCAATAAGGTCACATTATCTGATAATACGCACCAGAATGAATAATTATTATCCTCTATTCTTTAGTAACAATTAAATGCTAACATACATTTTATAATTACAGCAAGCTCAAGGTCTACCGGCGTCCCTGCAACAGTTTTTACGACTAAACCCAACTGACGTGAAGAAAACAGAGCCTGTGGAAATTGAGATAGAGATGGATGACGTCACTGACGACAAGAAAGAGGAGGAGCCCGTTGCTGAAGCAGTTCTAAGCGAAGGTAAATATTATGACAGTGGCCTTCGCCATCTACCTCACACAGTGGTTCAATGTAAAGCTGTACAAGGATTTATAGGCGCATGGCCGAAATCAGAACTAACGCCGCCGTCTTGTTTTTCAATATATTTGAACTCGGAACAATAACTAAAGTATAGAAAGTAGGTGTGTTCTGCGACGATGCACCGTTTTACGTCCTGGGTTGTCTTCGTCGGACAAACCAGTTTTCGACTTACTTGGTGAAATTTCTTATTTCACGCCTAAGAAAATACAGTCGAGAACGCAATGATTCAATTATCTATCACACTCCTCCCGTCGTTGTCCTTATCGTTCTGCGTTCGTTTAGATGTTCGTGCAAGCTTACTGTTGTCAAATCGTTTATTGTTGTAAGAAACTGGAACTTTTCTCTCCACGAAAATGCAATTCAATTCCATGTTGGATACGTTTCGTACCTTAAGGCGCCTACAAACCAGTTGCAACGACGATCGTTTCGTCCATCAAAAATTCGGAAACGAACCACCACTAATAGAAACCTGACTAAAATAGCAACTGAACTCAATATATTTAGTTCAGTTTGACATAAAGGAGGCTGCTGAGAAGGACAAAAGACGATTCGAAATTTCGTAGGTTGTCACAATTTTTTTAAATAGTGATGTGACTCACTCAATTTCAATGTCGATTAAGGGCTTGGAAACCTATTTGGCCTCGCCTTGGTCCGCCAGTTTGGTTTTTCTTTCAAAATGGCGCCGCACAATAATACCTATGTACATTGGTAGTCATTTAATTAAGAACGCTTATTTAAAGGGAAAATGTTTTCAAACTAACAAGTATAACTAATTGCATGTATTTTTTTGTATTTCTCTCGGTATCGCAAAACTTTCCCATACTAGTGTTACATTCGTTGATACACGTGATTGGCTAAAAAATTAATAGATAAACTTTATACATTAGATCTGCGGGTCTAAAAAGGCCACGTTAAGCAATTCCTCTAAAAGTGTATATTTCCTGAATACCCGTATGATTCTGCTATTTGACATTTTACTTTAATAAAGCAATTCATAATTTGGTGACCATTTTACGAATTTACATTCAAAACTGTCAAATAGATGAATTGCGTGCTGTCTACGCAGATAATATTATGAATTGTCAGTTTGTGACCATTTTACGATTTTAAATATGATTCATAATATGATTATAAATATGATTCTGCCAAAGTGGCCTTTTTAGACCCCCTGAACCTAGTGCTTACTGGCTGGTCACATAATTAAGAACGCTGAATAGTTAATTTTTTTAATTCAAATTGAAATAGAGAACACTGTGGGTCTGTGGTTGTAGGTTACTATTCGTATAATTTTGGCGCCATTTAGTGCTGTAAAAGTCTGGTGATTATTGCTTCATATGAAAACAATGCGGAAAAATAAAAATTGTGATAAATCTACAAGGGAAGTAATAATAAAACATCGCGAGAAAAATTGATCGTATAAAAAGATTGCCGACCATCTGCATCAAAAACGCTCGGCTTAACAACGATGGTTTTCCACGCTGTAAAGCATTTTGCCACATATCAAACTTAAATGTTCCGCGTGTACCTAAACAGAGAAAGTCTCGTCGAGATTATCGAAATATCGTTCGTTTGGTAAAACAAAATCCTTTTAAAGGGTCTAATGAGCTGAGAAAAGAATATTTTGGTGAAAACAACCCTTCAGCAATCTCTGCACGTACTATTCGAAGGCGTTTGATAGGAGAAAAGTTGGACGGAAGGATAGCAAGGAAGGTGCCCATTTTGAAAAGGAGCCATAGGCAAGACCGGCTTGCATTTGCAAGAAGGTATGAAAACTGGACAGTTAGACAGTGAAAAAATATTCTTTTTTCTGACGAGACAAAAATAAACGGGCTATGTTCTGATGGAAAACGATATGTACGACACCCTCCGAATAAAGCTTTCGACCCTAAGTACAAAAAATGACATTAAAGTATGGTGAGGGAAATGTGAAAAAAATTTGGGGGTGCTTTTCTGGACAGGGTGTTGGACCTGTTAATCTGAGGAAACATGGATCAATTCCAATACAAAAAAATACTGGAAGAAACAATGTTACCTTAGCTGAAGAACTGTTTCCGATTATTTGGACATTCCAGCACGACAATGATCCAAAGTATACTGCACGCACCGTTTAGGAATTTTTCACTTCGCAATCAGTTTCTGTCTTAGATTGGCCAGCTAACAGCTCAGATCTAAACCTAATAGAGCATCTTTGGTGCGAAATCAAGAAAAAGGTTTCAAATCGACAGTGTGGCAACTTAAGAGAGCTGACGACGTTTTCTTGGAAGAATGGAACTCTATCTCTCTTGTGAAATGTCAAAAATGTATAGAGTCAATTCCTCGCCGGTGTAAAGCAGTAATTAAAAGCCGTGGACATGCTACTAGCTATTAATTTCAGTTTAACATGTATTAAATTGCCTTTTTTCTTTACGCACTTCACATTAATGTGTATTATTCAATCTAATTTCCATATAAAACAACTCTCGAGCAGTTTAATAAATTATTTGTATAGCTTCATTGGTATTTGAATTTTTTTTTTTTTTCTGGGTGGGAAATCATCAAATAACTTCTCCCGCTCTGGGTGGAGCGGGAGGGCGTGTCAGACTTTTACTGACTAAAACCCACCCGTGTTCCCTCAGTTGCCTGTGTGCCAGGGGCGGCGGTATCTCTTTCGAACAACCCGCACCCCCGGCAGGCATCGGCCCTTGCGGGCCCCATCTGTTGCTGCTGACATCTCTTTAAGGCGCGCGTGGAACACAACGCGCCGTCGGTCGACCCGGGCTTGGTCCTTACCGGATAGCGAGCTACCCATTACTCGCCGTCCGCAAGCCCGTGCCTACGGTGGCCGGGAATCAGCCTGGGATTCCCGACGCCCAGGGCGTCTCCTGCGAAGGCCACGGCTGTGAGGGCGCATGTACTGCATCTCCCTCACGTGCGCCGCCTCCCTCTTTGCGAGCATAACTGCTTCGCTGAAGGAGGCGACTGCCAGCCATGCCCTCTCGCTCCGTACCATGGCCTGGACCAGGGTCGGGCGCGAGAGATCGCCGCCGCCGATCACCTCCACGAGGACACGGCGTTGCTCCGCCCAAACTGGGCAGACCTCCACCGTATGCTCCACCGTGTCCTCTGGGCGATCTTCGCAATGAAAACACCCGGGCGTTTCCTCCCGCCCTATCCGAAACAGGAACCTCCCGAAACAGCCATGTCCGGTGAGGACCTGTGTCAGGCGGAAGGTGAGGACGCCATGCCGCCTCTCAAGCCACGCCTCAAAGAGGGGACTTACCGCCGCAATCGTGGCGTGCCCAGCACTGGGTTGCGACAATCGCACTTCCCACGTCGCCATGAGATCCTGCCGGAGCTCTGTCCGCCGTGCCGCGATTTCCCGCGGCAGCGGAGTTACGCCCCGGCGTTTGGCCTCCAGATCCCATGGCGGTAATCCGGCAAGGAGGCCCGCCGCCTCACCGGAGATCGTGCGGTATCCCCGGATCATCCGGATGGCCATAACCCTAGGGCCGCCTTCAACCGGCGTGCTGGTTGGCGCCTCAATGTAGGCGCCCACACCGGCGCCCCGTATAGGGCCATGGCCCGCACGACCCTCGCGTAGAGCCTCTGGCAGGAGGCGTTTGGCCCTCCTAGATTGGGCAGGAGCCGCTTCAAGGCAGCCCCGGCCCGCTCCAGTCTGGGAGCCAAACGTCGGAAGTGCTCCGCGAAGTTCCACCGGCTGTCGAGGATGAGTCCTAGGTACTTCATCGTCGACTCGACGCCGATGTGAACCCCTCCCACCTTTATCTGGGAACCCGTCAGTGGCGCATTCCGAGGACCATGAAACCACATGGCCTCGGACTTGTGCAAGGCCACCTCGAGTCCCAGTTGCCGGATCCTATCTACGATTGTCGCAACCCCGTGTGTCCCTAAGTCGGCCGCCGCCTGGAACGACCTCCCTTGCGCCAGGACCAGCGTGTCGTCAGCGTAGCAAACTACGCTGACGCCACTAGGGAGGTCGGCGCGCAGCACCCAGTCGTATCTGATGTCCCACAGATGCGGCCCCAGGACCGATCCCTGTGGGACACCGCACGACATCTCTCGCCGGTTCCACTCTCCTAGGTGACCGGGGTAGATGACGGCCCTGTCCGTCAAGTAGGCCTCGACCACACGACAGAGGTAGGTCGGCATCCGGTGATACCGGAGTGCCTCCCTTATGCAACTCCAGGGCAGGGTGTTGAAGGCATTGCAAATTGCATTGCATTGGAAATTGCCTTTTTTCTTTACGCACTTCACATTAATGTGTATTATTCAATCTAATTTCCATATAAAACAACTCTTGAGCAGTTTAATAAATTATTTGTATAGCTTCATTGCTATTTGAATTTGATACTACAGAGAAAATATAAAATTTGTAAAAAAAAAATAGCGATTTCATTCTATATTCCTAATCACGTTTGCTCTATTCATGTGGCTATTTCATAAAATAATTAGTTACTTCTAATAAGGAACATAACTACACATGACATGATTCAGATAAAAAAATCTGGACCATCAAATCGTTCTTAATTATATGACCACAACTGTATAAAGGTATTATTTAAAAAAAAAAATGTCAGACGCCATTTTGACAAAAAAAAAAAACAAAATGGCGAAACGGGACGAGGCCGGCCTCCATACGAAAAAGTTTGTTCCCCTTTATCGGTGAGGTGCATTAATTGGCAAAAAGAATAAATTGTATATTATAATGTCTGTGATCATTTGTTCACGATATTACCCCATAAGATAAATTACTACTATAACAAATATCGTGAACCACGGGGAAATGGTTAATCTTTAACAAAATTAGCAGATTTTGCGGGAAAATTACATATATTTAGAAATACGACTGTTTGTTACAGCTTAAGCTCTTAGGTAAAATGGAATGGAAATTTGGGGTAGAACAGGTAGGTAAAGTAAAGGTTCATAAGTGCAGTTACCCTACATCAACTGTAACTTGTATGTTTGTAAATTTTATAAAATAACTAGTATAATATGTAATAACGCCCAGGTTTTCCGTCATCACCAGGCGTCTTGTTGTTTTTAAGCTGCTTCAGAGCTATCCTAAGCTCGTACAAGCTGACATCTGGGATGTCTTCGGTATAATGTCGGGTCAATCTAGCTCTTGGGTCGTTTGCCAGATTCGTAACGGGTTACTTGTTGAAGTCTAGAACTGTCCATAGAACCTCTTGATCTCTCTCAACAGCTCAGGTTTGCTGGATACGATCCCACCATCATCGGCCTTCAGTTTCGAAAGCTGGTTTTGCCCAATAGATCTCTTGCCTTGGAGCCCTTGTTTCGCTCTATTGCGTCCTTAATGCGGGCCGTATTAAAGCGGCGAAGGTCGCTTTTCAACGACTTAGAACTGCGTTTATTGAGCTGTCGGTACTTTAGCGCATCGTCTGAGGCTGAGACTGCAGGATCACTTCGCGCCTCTCCTTCATGAGCTGTAGAGTAGGATCAGAGAGTTTCGTTTTACTATTTGTACGACGGGTCTTGAAGACCTTAGACCCGACCGTATGGGCAGTTTCCACGAAACCATCATTAAAATCGTCCACGGAGCTCCCAAGGTACTCGGAAACCATTTCTGAAGTACGAGCTGAAAGCTTTCGGGATTTTGGATTTGGATCAGTGCTGGACGGAGCATAGACTTCATCAGCGTAGATCTTTCCAGCTTTTAATTTGTGGAAGCTTGTAAATGGCAACTGTAAGCGCTTAATGTATATTAGACTGTAAACTTTCTGAAGAATAAATAAATAAAAAAATAAAAAAAAGCCTGCCTCTTACCGTGCGGTGATCACTTCAGGTTTTCACCGCGTTGGTTACAGAGATTTTATTGAATATTTGCTTCTTCGACATAATAGAGTCAATCTAGTTTTTAGTTGCACCCTCAGGAGTCTGCCAGGTCCACTTTCTGTGCTTACACTTTCTGAAGAAGGATACCATCATAAAGAAGCCTTCCTTCTCCATAAAACAGAGTAGGTGAAAAATGCCCCTTTTTAACCGACTTCCAAAAGGGGGAGGTTCTCAATTCGTCGGAACCTTTTTTTTTAATGTACGTTCCCCGATTACTCGAAGATGGCTTGACCGATTTGGATAATTTTTTTTTTGTTCGAAAGGGTATACTTCCCAGGTGGTCCCATGATCATCAAGTCAGGATGTGATGTTGGGATCCTGGAGAAATAGAGAGAACTCTTCAAATTTTATAGGCACACTTGAAGCAATTTGTGTAGTTTTTGGAAGAGTACTTTCTCGGAGTGGTTCCATTTCAATTTGGTGAAGATCTGATGAAGAACTTCGGAGATAGGCAACGGAACTCCTCAATAAATGATAGCAAATAGACAGGGATTGCTGAAATCTCATGTCTGTCAATTGTTTACACCAGTTAATAACATAACATCACGCCGGTACGCTGTGAAGGTGTAAGCACATGTGAACCACTAAAAAGTGAAAAATAACTTTAATTTCGGAAGGCGGTGACAAAAAATTTAAATACAAATCCAAAGTCACCGACTTCCGAAATTAAAGTTATTTTTCACTTTTAATGTTTTTTTGGAAGTCGGTTGTTTATTTTTTTGAAAAAAGTTCTTTTACAAAAAATACGCGGATGGAGGAGTTATGAAATTTGGCACAGTTAAGGTTTGTTTGGAGAAGGGGTGCAGACAGCTAATATTTTTAAACAATAATGCTTTAGAAATATAAACTTAAAATGTAAATGAATTATGGTCAAATTCAAGTCCCCTTCCCCAAGTCCCCAAATCTTGGGGGTATCATATAATGGGTATTAACATACCATTTGATCTGTTTCATCCATAAATAGTGTAGGGACAGAATCTTCTCTAAGTCGTCTCTATTTTACAGTTTCATTACACATAAATGAATCCAAAGTAAAATTCTTGGAACATGTGACTAAGCTTTTTTGGAGCCCAATTTCTTCTTCCAATGCGATTTACCCATAAAACATTTTTACCTCGTCTTTAGGAAATCGATAGAATAAAAATATCGACAACATTCGTTACGTGATTATTTGAATTCAAGATAACCTCAAAGCAATTTTCCAATAGTTGCAAAAATTTCTAACGAAATAAATATTGTTACGACTGCTTTCCGCTACAAAGTGATTATGCAAAACTTCCTGTCATTGTTGTTTACCTGGCCAGCAGTGGTAGACGCATTGGTTTGGGATAGTTGCCACACCTAAACGTTTTTTATTCTTGCCATAAGATAGAATGAGACTGACTTTTACTTTAGCCTTCCTTCTAGCTTTAGTTATTGTTCTGAGCATTTCACAAAACAATCGCACGAATTTATACCAAATGCGCCAACCTGCCAAAAGATCCTTGTAGCCCTTTACATTGATAGCGCTTTTTTGGGATTGAGGCTCTCAAACCCTGGAAATTTATATCGCTCCTACAGACGATGCCTAAGCCTGTAGATTATGTTTAAACAGGCTGGCGAAAATGCATGACAGCGAAATATTTTTGCCTCAATCACGAAATCTTACCCTATTAAAGGCTTGCGCACAGTAAAACCAGGCACACATAACAACCACATGTCAGGTCGCAGCACATTGCACAGCAATACAAAGAGCGGTGCGAACTCTGGTTAGTATGCGTTGGCTCTTAAAAAATGTAGTACGAAAGTACCTTGTATTCGAAGGTAGGGTAAAACTTTTTTCCAAAATTTTGTGACTACCTGAGTAAACTCACCAATTGGCACTAAATTAATTAAAATTTTATCAGCATGCAAATGAAAACGAAGAAGATAAATATTTACATGCAGAGAACAGGAAAAGGAAACGTCTGTAAGTAAAGACAATGATTTTGTTTTTTTGTTTTGATTTTATTGTTCTGCGCACTCTGTGGAGTACCTACATCATATGTGGTGTTTTCAGGAAAACTTGTAGGCTCATCCACAGAAAAGCGTCAAGAGAAGTTAGAAGAGGGACAGGACATAAAAGAATTAACACAGTACGACTCTGGCGAACATTTGAAAGATTGTATGTCGCTAGGTAATCCTAATACTGGCATGGGGTGTCCAAATAAGACTGGTAAAAGAACAGAACAAAGATATGATACTTTTATAAAAATACCGACTAACAATGAACCACCAGAAATATGTACTCCAGTATTAAATTCAAGTAGTGAGGATCCACAACCGCTGATAGTTAGTCATCTTATGACTAATTTTGGAAGTAATAACTGTGAATCAGAAGATTTTCCCTTACCTTCAACGTCAAAATCTGTCATTAAGGTCCAATCAATAAATGAACCTGACCTCGGTATTAACTCAACTTACGATATTGTAAAACTTTCATCTTTAGAAGATATTCCCTTACCTCCAATGGCAAAATCTGTGATTAACGTTCAATCAATAAATGAACCCGATCTCTGTACTAATTCAACTTACGATATTGTAAGGCCACCATCTTTAGAAGATATTTCTTTACATCCAATGCCAAAATCTGTCATTAACGTTCAATCAATAAATGACCCTGACCTCGGTACTGACTTAACTTATGATATTGTAATACCACCATCTTTAAAAGATATTCCCCTACCTTCATTGCCAAAATCTGTCATTAACGTTCAGTCAATAAATGAACCTGACCTCGGTACTAACTCAACTTATGATATTGTAAGACCACCATCTTTAGAAGATACTTCCTTACCTCTGATACCAAAATCTGTCATTAACATTCAATCAATAAGTGACCCTGACCTCGGTACTAACTCAACTTATGATATTGTAAGACCACCGTCTTTAATAGATATTCCCTTACCTCTATTGCCAAAATCTGTCATTGACGTGCAATCAATAAATGAACCTGATCTCGGTACTAACTCAACTTACGGTATTGCAAGGCCACCATCTTTGAAAGAATTTCCTTTACCTCCAATGCCAACATCTGTCATTAACGTTCAATCAATAAATGAACCCGATCTCGGTACTAACTCAACTTACGATATTGTAAGGCCACCATCTTTAGAATATATTCCCTTACCTTCAATGCCGAAATCAGTAATTAACGCTCAATCAATAAATGAACTGTATCCCGGTACTAACTCAACATACGATATTGTAAGACGACCAAAAGAATATCCTCAAATAACAAATCAGGTATCAATAAATGATAGTGACGTATCAGGAATCAATAGTGATGAACATCGGGATGAATATCTGCAAAATAAAAATCTTAAAAAAAATGAGACAATTGATGAAGCCGTATCCATTGCACCATTTGAATACATACATAAGAAAAAGAAAGCAGGTAAAAATACTTTGGAGAAACATCATGCTAACAACGTGGAGAAATCTGAGACCATTGTCAGCCAGGATGAAACAGTTCCAGAGAATAATCAAAAGGATAATTACGTGGAAGAATCTGAGACCATTCTCAGCCAGGATGAAACAGTTCTAGAGAATAATCAAAAGGATAATTACATGGAAGAATCTGAGACCATTGTTAGCCAGGATGACACAGTTTCAGAGAATAATCAAGAGGATAGTTACACGAAAGAATCTGAGACCATTCTTAGCCAGAATGAAACTAATCCAGAAAATAATCATGAGGATAATTACATGGAAGGATCTGAGACCATTGTCAGCCTGGATGAAACTGATCCAGAGAATAATCAAGAGGATAAGTCCGAGATGGTTGACAAAAAAAAAGATAAATTTACTAGAACAGTAAACAATTTGATTTCTAAAACGGAAGAGGCTCTAGAAAACCTTCGTGAATTTGCTGAATTAATAAAAAATAAAAATAAAAACAAAAACAACAGCCATCGAAAAAAGCTCATTAGAAAAAAGCGGGGCATCCTGTCCTCCCAGCAAAGACCGCCGCTATCATCGAAGAAACGGCCTGGGACAGATGGCCCTTTAAAAAATATTACAAATAAACGAACAAAAGTACCAAATGGAATAACGCTCTCGCATATTTGTGAAGCACCGTGCGTTTCGCCTCCGTCCCTGCCCCGGCCACCGTTTCCCCCATCAGTCCCACAAGCACTTCCGCCATCACTACCACCAGCGCTGTCCCCATCGCTGCCATTGTTGTTTCCGCCAAGCCCGTCTTTGTCGAAGAAGCAACCTGAGGCCACGTCAGCGGGTGAAGCGAGTACCGAGCCACCCGCAACCCGTCCCACTACGGTCGCGCTGCCGCTTCAGCCAATCCTCCCAGCATCGATCCCACAGCCGTCTAAAATTACTGAACTAACAGGAAATATCCCTACTGTCCCAATTGTAAGACCGAGTACTGAAAAACAGTCCCAGCTACCGTTTCCTCCTTCAGTCCCACAAGTACCTCCGCCATCACTATCACCAGCGCTCTCTCCATCGCTGCTATTGCTGTTGCCGCCAAGCCCTTCCTTGTCGAGGAAGCAACTTGAGGCCACGCCAGCGAGTGAAGCGAGTTCGGAGTGTTCGCTGATATACAGTAGTACCGAGCCGCCAACAGCCCGCCTCGCCACCGTTGTGCTGTCGCTTAAGCCAGTCCTCCCAGCATCGGTCCCGCAACGTTCTAAAAATAATGAACTAACAGGAAATATCCCTACTATCTCAAATAAAAGACCAAGTGCTAAAAACGAGTCGATAGCGCTCATGAGAAAAAATCGGAGTCTCTTGTCCTCCCCACAGCAAAGACTGCCGCTATCATCGAAGAAGCGGCCTGGGATAGACGACCCTTTTAAAAGAATTACGAGTAATTTAATAACAATACCGAATAAAATATCGCCGTCGCACAGGTGTGAAGCACCATGCGGCCTGCCTCTGGGCCCGGTCCAGGCACCGTTTCCCCCATCAGTCCCACAAGTACTTCCGCCATCACTACCACCAGCGCTCTCCACATCGCTGCCATTGCTGTTGTCGCCGAGCCCGTCTTTGTCGAGGAAGCAACCTGAGGCCACGCCAGCGGGTGATGCGAGTATCGAACCGCTCGCAACCCACACCGTTACCGTCGCGCTGGCGCTTCAGCCAGTCCTGCCAGCATCGGTCCCACAGCCATCTAAAATTACTGAACGAACAGGAAATGTCCCTACTGTCCCAATTGTAAGACCGAGTACTGAAAAGCAGTCCCAGCTACCGTTTCCTCCATCAGTCCCACAAGTGCCTCCGCCATCACTATCACCAGCGCTCTCCCCATCGCTGCTATTGCTGCTGCCGCCAAGCCCTTCCTTGTTGAGGAAGCAACTTGAGGCCACGCCAGCGAGTGAAGCGAGTTCGGAGTGTTCGCTGATATACAGCAGTACCGAGCCGCCCGCAAACCGCCCCGCCACCTTTGTGCTGTCGCTTAAGCCAGTCCTCCCAGAATCGGTCCCGCAACCCTCTAAAAATAATGAACTAACAGGAAGTATCCCTACTATCTCAAGTAAAAGACCAAGTGCTAAAAACGAGTCGATAGCGCTCATGAGAAAAAAGCGGAGTCTCTTGTCCACCCCACAGCAAAGACAGCCGCTATCATCGAAGAAGCGGCCTGGGATAAACGGCCCTTTTAAAAGAATTACGAGTAATTTAACAACAATACCAAATAAAATATCGCCGTCGCACATGTGTGAAGCACCATGCATCCTGCCTCCGGCCCCGGTCCAGGCACCGTTTCCCCCATCAGTCCCACAAGTACTTCCGCCATCACTACCACCAGCGCTCTCCCCATCGCTGCCATTGCTGTTATCGCCAAGCCCGTCTTTGTCGAGGAAGCAACCTGAGGCCACGCCAGCGGGTGATGCGAGTACCGAACTGCTCGCGACCCGCCCCGTTACCGTCGCCCTGCCGCTTCAGCCAGACCTGCCAGCATCGGCCCCGCAGCCATATAAAATTACTGAACTAGCAGGAATTGTCCCTACTGTCCCAATTGTAAGACCGAGTACTGAAAAGCAGTCCCAGCCACCATTTCCTCCATCAGTCCCACAAGTACCTCCGCCATCATTATCACCAGCGCTCTCCCCATCGCTGCTATTGCTGTTGCCGCCAAGACCTTCCTTGTCGAGGAAGCAACCTGAGGGAAGCCCTTTGGCAGAAAAATCAAAGAAACCTACAAAAGGATTGGAACGTTATAAAAATGCGAATATCTTATTAGCACGTACCAATAAACGGAGAACGTGTGAATGTTTATATGATTGCCACTTAAAATTTGATTCAAAGCAGCATCGTCGAATATGTAGAGAATTCCACAATCTCTGTAGCTTTAAAAAGCAATCGCTGTATTTAAAAACATTGTTAACTGCATACATTCGGGATTTACAGTCCACAAGGATAATCGGTTTTAATTATTATATTCCGAATCAAGAAGGTAAAAAAATAAGAGTTTGCAAAAAGTTTTTCAAAAATACTTTTGCGCTCTCAGAAAATAGATTAATTAGTATTCAACAACTTAAAAATATGCATGGTTGTGTCCGTTGGACACGTTACATAGGTAAGGATTTCTTTTTTCCACTAACAGTAGACTGAAACTAATACGCATTTCATGAACTCTGTAATGCAGGGCACCGCACCTGCATCTATCGTCCCGAAGCATTGGCTATATTCAAAGTTATCTTGCTAATGCAGTGAACATATTAGCGATTTCGTAATTGTAAACGAATAATCTTGCTTACTGATTGCTATTTAACGGTTGTTTTGAATGACCAAGAGATTACAAAACTTGTCAAACAGATGACGTAGGACGAATATTTCATTAGAACATCGTATTTTTCAACACGTGCTTAAAATACATAATAAACTTGCGATAGCCGATAATGATTGGTAACATTTACATCTGACTATATCACGTGATTGAGCAAAGCTTCATGGAGATAAACGAAGGTGCGGCCCAAGCTTTATGCTTGGGCCGCACCTCCGTTTTAATTTTTCCGTAATCTTTATTTTTCCGTTTATGCTGGACATAATAATAAAAGATTTAATTTTTGTAAGTAGGTACCTAGGTTTGTACAAACACTTTAACACGTCAATCATATTTTAAAAAGTAGATGTGGTTTCCTATCTGACTATTCTGAGAAGAAAGGCCGAAACAAACTTAGAGGTCACAGTCTCTTTTAAAGTCCAGACCTAATCTTGGTCAAATCATATGAAGACCATGTAGGTTGGTTTCTGAAATGGTCTTTTCAGGAAAGAACCACACAAATTGAGTGCAGTGTGTCACACAATTAGGGTGCAGGCTTCCAGTTGAAGTGGATGCGACTGTTAACGCCCATTCAGATATAAGCGACTAGCTTTTGCCAGCGGCTTCGCCCGCGTGGCGGCCGAAAATTATCCCACGGGAACGTACTACCCGGATAAAAAGTATCCTATATGTTAATCCAGGTTATAAAGCTCAGATAGCTTTATAACCTGGATTAACATATAGGATACTTTTTTACATTTGCCAAATTTTAGTTCCGTTCAGCTGTTTTTTCGTGCTTGAGTAACAAAAACTTCTCACTTATAATACTAGTAGGATATCGTTGTCGCGGTCAGAAGCGATACTGGTCCGCCTTCTGATGAGTCACTTTAGACCAGGGCCCCAATTCTGTATGGTTATAATCATTCCCCGCTGAATCTTACTACGTTCAAACTACGTCAATATCGTGTTCTGTAGAAACCAACGTAACGGTAAGGAATCGAAATGTCATATTCTGTGTGTTCCAAGACAATTTGGCGATATTTATTAGCAGATGTCGTGTGTGATCTAACGAATTGACGTGGTTTCGAAGTAAGGAATCGTTAAGTTAATAATGAATTAGGGCCCAGTATCGCTACCCAGCATGACAGCGGTATCGCGTACCGATTCGGTATCGCTACCGAGCGAGAAAGCGATATCTCATATATCTGAATAGGCTTTATATCTGTATTTTTATTAGTAGCGAATGAAAATATCATTAGCCAAGCGAATGTTGGATGAATGATGAACATCATGATGATAGGGTATTTGACCTTTCTTTCATCCTTTTCTCGAAGCTATTACAATTTAAATAAGCTATACTAACAAATAATAGTCAAATAGCTTAAAAGAGTGCCGGACAGAGACAATACCATAGTAATTGTAATTATACTTATGGCTGATTTTTCAGTAGCCGGAAAACTTTTATCTGAGAAAGAATATATCGGTTTGACAGCTTTTGTATAGAAAATATGCCAAACTGTCAGATTGATTCTTCAGATAAAAGCTATCTGACTATTGAAAAATATAGCCCCTAAACGCTATAAAGTAATTTCGATAACCATCTTACATTTATTTGCGATTACAAACTCACACCTAGCAGCTGAAGCATCGAGTATACAAAACAGATTTGTGCTGTAAAATAGTAAAAATTACAATGATTCATATCTTTTTAAATTATATTGCAGTCAATACCCTATCATTTAGGAGTTTATGTGTGAGTGTTTGTGTATTATACATAATATGTGTCTAAATCTTCTGTTCTTGTTCTATCTAGTTACTCACATAGCTTTATTTTAAGTTGGTAAATACAAAAAAATGTTCCTTAAAGATAATTTACACTATTGTTTGGCCAATTAAAAATACAACAGTATTAAGATTTTAATAATAATTTGAGGCCTATTTAATTTTATAACCTTGTTTTTTAATTATATCTCGTATATTTTAAATAATTTTGTACAGATTTTTAAATTATATTTCATATTTAAAAAAAATGTAGAAATAAAGATTACTTACTAGGTAAAATAATGTACATTATGAAAATACTAAAATGTAGAATCATAAGATGGTTTGTATTTTATTGTATTTAAAAAAAATCTAGACGTATGTATTAGCTCTGGCTCGCATTACAACTCGCTATAAACAATTACTGTTAAGCATACCATTGTTAGTACACCATATCTTTTTTGGATACAGAAACTGATGCTGAAACCTTCTAGAGAGCATTAAAATGCCATGGGCTCATCTACTACATATCTACACCATACGCGTGTGTATGGAGTATTGGAGTGGAAGGGCGCGCATTCTATACATATACAATTTATATAATTTCTTTTATAAGTTTTTAACTGGTAGATACACGTAGTGAAAGTTGTTTAGTAAATATTTAGGGAGATGTTATGCGAGCATGACACTAGCTTATGATTCGGACACGAGCCCAATTAGCGAATTCTTCTCACTGATTTACTCACTGAACTGTTTTACCTTGTATGACCCACTCGCCAATTTGCCTCGTGTTCAAAGCCATTTAAGCACTAAAATCGAGCTTGTTTTAGAAGAAAACTACGTATTTCACAAACGATTTGGAAACAATTTAGTAAATAATTTTAACATTATAATAAAATCTTTTACTATTCTAAGAAAGTACTGTATCCGCCTCGTGTTTTATGAATAATTATTTAACTAGATATAAGCATCACTCTGTAACGTAATAACTTGTTTCATGTATTAAAAAACATTTTTTCTGTGTACTCGCACATTATTTTCACCTTTCACTTTTTTATGCTTATTTTTTTTGTTCCCTGAATTATTTTTGATAATTAGTAGTTTCATTTATGTTTCAAATATTACCAGATTCTTGATGATTTAGAGTTAACCAGGAGCACTCGTCGCATGTTACTATAGTATACGTTCCTTTGCTCTACCCACATAGTAGGTGACAGAGCAAGCCAATCTCAACAGAATCGGTGTTATTACAGAACAAGATTTCTCCACAAGCCAGTTTTTGTATTTAGAACTTAAATGTAACTTTAATATATTGTTGACATAATCTACTCATTACAATGTTTTTTTAATGAGATGTATTGCAACGTGTGGCTAACTGGCGGCCTCGAAAATTGATCAGAATTAGTATTGCCAGAGCATGTCACTGCTTGCGGTAGCGTCGGGGGTCGGGTTGCCTCCTTCCCTCAAATATGGCGAAGGGGGTAGTGGCTGATCTTTACGTTATGCTCGTGAACGGGTGCTGCTTGTGGTGACTGGTCGTCATGCTGACCATGGTTTTGTTATTAGTAGTAAACTGTGTAACTATTTATTTTACTCCGATGGCCCTAGATTAACATTTTTGTTCTTCCGAGTTATAGTTATATGAACATATTGCAGTATTGCATATGTAAGCGAACACGCAGGCAGTTCTGTTTACGTTTTTGTTTTTTATTATTTATTGGTATATTAGCGTGCGCTAGCTTATAATTTTATTTTATGTTTTGTAAATTAATTTTTTGATTGTTGTATGGAATCAAGTTCTTCTAACTTAACAGACAGATGTGCTGCTGGGTAGTTTGTTGCGACACTTCTTCCCAGCTAAAGCACTAGTAAGTGGTGAAGGGCGGGCGTGTTAGGGGACGGTCTTATGTAATTTGGACGTTCAAAAAGTGCTGACTCCCGCCTAGTTTGAATAAATGACGTTAGTTTTTTTTTAAGTTTTCGTTACAAAATATGGCTTTCGTACTGGGACAAAACAGACAATTTTCGGTTTTGTATCAAGAACTGTATTTCGACTATAGTAAGGTTCTAATAAACAAAAATGACTGAGCAGACTTAAATTTGGCCCATAGTTAACATTTGTTAAGTAATAAATCCGACGGAGGTTCAACCTTGGCGTCAATGCGATAATACAATTATGCTATAACATCGTGTCTTACCTAGGTGTGGTATTACTATATAAGTTCAGTGTATACATTGGCGACATGATATCCTATATATTTAAATATTAAACTTATCTAACTGTATCTCAATTGGAACAGAATCAGTGTCTAACCATCCCCTTCTCTTGCAGACGGCACTCTTAGGATACACAGTAAAAAGAAGAAGAAATACAAGAAGAAACCTGCTAAGCCCTCCCGACCAAAGCCCGGACAAGTTGTGATCGCGACCGCGCTCGACGGCTCGCCGATATTCTGCTGTCCCGAATGCCAGATGGCGTATCCAGAAAAAGAGCAGCTGGAGATACATCTGATCGTGCATAAGATTGAGAGGCGGTTCATCTGTGGGATCTGTGGCGCTGGGTAAGTTCACGCTTTCTTTTTACATAGACATTAGGCCTACATAATTGTCTACTATAAATAGTTAGCTAAACGACGGGATAAGAGAGAAGGCGGTATTGTTTTCTGAGCGCAACTTACGCGCCATCTTCACGGGTGAGAGAACGGCCCTACTGTTTGTAAAACAATTGACATTGCGTCTTTGTCAATTATGCAGCATCCCCTGTCTTACTATACAATCAGAAAACGATCTTTACACTCTATGACACAATACATAATGTTTTTTTTCCTTTGTCCAGTTTAAAGCGCAAGGAGCACCTAGAGCGTCACAAGCTGGGCCACAACCCAGAGCGGCCCTACGTGTGCGGCGTGTGTCGCAAGGGGTTCAAGCGGCGCGAGCATCTCAACCTGCACACCGTCATACACTCCGGGGTCAAGACTGAGATGTGCACCGAGTGTGGGAAAGGTAATGTCTTCTGCTTTTCCAGCTGATGGTGATTTAAATAGTTGTCAACAGTAGAACAACTACAACTTTGCTAAATAAGGGATTTCAGACTCGTCCGACACCCAATGTAACGTGAAACCTCCTATGTCAATCCTCGCAGAACAATATTGCAGGGAAAGTGAAGGCAGTAGGCAAATTCATGAAAAACAATTTGTTTAATGCCGGGAGGCGATGAAATGAGGATATTAAACATTCATTAAATAATAAAAGACTGTTTATACACATTATTTTTTATTATTACAGCTCTTTATCGTTGCCATTTGTCAACTAGTTGAAGCATTATATACTTACTGTTCCTTATATTACACACTGTTTGTTAAGAAAGAAAAACAATCGTTTATTAATCGTTTTGTTTCTTACAGGTTTCTACCGTAAAGACCACCTCCGTAAACACACGAGGTCGCACGAAAGCAAGCGAGCTCGCGACGAAGCGGCCGGAGACAGTTCGCCTGCGCCCGCGCAGCCATCCAGCGGGAATAACAGCCTCATGCCCGAGATAACTATACACGTTAGTAGCGCGTGACCTATATCTGGTCGTACAGGGTCAACTCGGATATATACAACATAAAATAAACTTTATATAATCTTTTTTAATAAACTTCATTTAAAGTAACCAGATTTTTTTGCATAATTATACTATTCAGAACAGTTGCAAGACATGGTGATTGTAATGGGTGAAGCATATAAGACGAAGGGGATGAATATAAATGAGAATATGACAAAGGTCATGGTGTTTGAAAGAGAAGATAATGTATCGGTGTGTGATGTGAAAATAAATACTAAGAGCGTGGAGCAAGTAAGTGAGTTCGTATATTTGGGAAGTCTGTTTACAAGTGATGGAAAGATTGATTGATTGATTTTTGATTTTTTTTTAAATCGTGCTATAAATGCGATTGTAACCAACCAGTTGATGTCCGAAATGGCTTGACTGGCTGTTCACAATGGTATGCTGGTATCTACGCTTATGTATGGAACATGGAAGTTAATGTTGGGCGTGACAAAAGAGGCATGAAAGTAGACTAAATGGTGAGGCATTACGTTCCTTGCGAAGCATGTCTTGTGTGACATTGAATGATAGGCTGAGAGGAGAATGATGAGCTAAGACAATGGTGCGGTTAAAAAGATGTAGTTTCAAAAATTGAAGAGTGTGCTTAGCTATTTAAGAGGCCGGCCTATGTTCAGCAGTGAGTGCTGTATGCACTGCTCTAATGAGGTTGAGGTGATGGCCGCCACATATATTATACCACATATAATATTTACTACTGAGTGGGAAGTTACAAGTTACTGACCTCCCAAACCTATGAACACTGTAATTTGAATGAAAGAATGTCTTTATTTGTCAGAAACACGGTACTTAATGGAAACAAAAAGCAGAAAACTTTGTAAAAGCCAATTATTATTTGTAAAAGAGTAACCGTACAGTTTCTTGCCGGCTCTTTTCCATAGTGTACGTAGCGTAGTGCACATAGTTCTAACGTTTCATAAGTGCCCATGTTGGTTTATGTGAAATAAAATAGTTTGTTTTTGACTGATATTTTTTGTTGTTATTTTGTTATTATTTCATTTAACACAAAGATGTAAACTGTATACACCTAGACCTGAAACAACTATCTATATAAAAAAAACATTTCTTTTGATCGCCAAATGATTGCTGTAAAATTAAGCCAATTAACTTTAGCCACTATCAACTGCCTAGTCAGAGGATCTTCAAAATCCATACATACTTACTGCATTGTAAATTAATTGACCATAATACTTATTTCCGTTCCACAGATACCAACAAGCTCCAACTCCCAGATGCCAGTGCAGATTAACATCCCGCAGCACGTGGTCTCGTCTCTCGCCGCCAGTCAGCAACAAGCAGTAGAAAACGCGCAGAGCACGCTCGATGCCTTGCTCGCACAACACTCGTGACGTCATAGCGTGGACGACACGCAAGAAACGCACGGAGCCTTGGTGAATGGTTGTAGCAATAAGGAAGATTGAGACCGGGAGAGTAAGGTTTTTAATGTAAACAAATGCTTAATATATCCAGGATAATTTTACCTCTCATTGTACGGAAAGCATATTCGAGGTCAGCTTATTTTGGAAATGTTAAGCTTTTTTTGACGTTCTGCTTACTACTCGTCACGGATGTGTCTGAAGTTAGCTGCGGCTAGTCTTACTATTACTGTTTTTTTTTTTTTTAGAAATTTATTGTAATGTCAAAAAAAATGGTGTCATACAAAAAAAAACGCGCCAATTATTAGCATTTCCTCCTTCTTTTCTTAAAGTCGGTTTAAAATGCAAAAATCCAATCCGCTGCTAACTTCACAGACACGATCAGTGGGGAGTATTGTATGCGCAAATTAAATTTAATACGATGTAGTGTTACGTACGTTGTGGTACGTAATGGTACGTTTAAAGTCTAAAGCAACATGTATCTTCCAGATTTCTATAATCAATTTATGCACAAATTAACCACACAATACAATCTGGACAGTACGGGAATGAGGTGCATGTACCACTAGAGGCCTTATCCAGTCACTCTTCTGTTATCTATATTAAACTTTTGTTACCACACTCCCGTGCTTTCTCGATGGTACAGTCAACCTCGTAATTGCATCACCCCTTTTGCCAAAAACCCCAGTAAATTGGAACTTCACTAAAACGATCCAACTGTCATATTGGTCTTAAGTAAAAATTGTGTGACGTGACATTTAACCTTACAACGTTTGCCCACCGCCATCGTCAACTGGGACGTCAACGAGAAACGAGTTATTCGAACATAATGTGACGTCCCGTTGACGGAGGTGTGGTGGACACGCGGCCTTTGTAAATGTATGTATCTGCTACTTCGGCGATATCCGTCATCTTGGTTTCGTTGAAGTCCCGTTGATGTGGCAAAGCAATTATGAGGTCGACGGAATTTGTGACGTCACCAAGTGCTCGTACAGTGATGTGTCCTTGTCCATCTCAGGATTCTCAGATCATTGCAGAGTAAACTCATGACAATAATAAAGACGATGGCTATGTATGCAAGTTGGTCTGTCTGTTCGGACATGCTCGCTTTGTTAGTATGATTTTATGACAGATACATTCGTTTACAAGCTTTCGAAAGTGTTTCGCTTCTGTAGTAGCACTAGAACACTAGTTTAGGTTTAAAAAACTGTCGAAAATGACGTGGTTTGCGTTAAAAACTGATAATTGGAGCCGGACTCTAAGCTAGCTATGTTCCGAACTCAGGCCAAACTGCCCAGAATTAACATATAAATCAATAAATACAATAAATAATAAGTAAAAACAGCATTGACCTTTGTCTATATTCGATCTAAATTTTAAAAATGCATGCCAGGAGTGTAAAAAATATTGGGACTAAATTAAGGACGAGAATTATTGTTGCTGGTTGTGATTTGAAAGGAGCTATCAAGCAATACGTCAGTTACTTAACAATTACAGGGTAAGACAGTCGTATTTGAAATATAAGCCCAAAATGTACTGCCGAATTATAACTAAACAGTTGTTTGTAAAAAGTTAATGTAAAAATATTGAGAAATGTCGCGATATTTGATACGAAATGTACTAAAAATGGGTTTTCCCTGAACTAAAGTCGTTTTAGACTTATCATTATTTGACTGTACTGAAAACCAACGTTGGCGGCAGTACGGTCATAAAACGAGGAACCGAGGTGACACGAAACTCAGGATACAATTTTTGAAGAAAAAAAAAAAACGTTCTAAATGTTCACTGTCCTACTCGCATGTTTTATGACCACAACTGTCGCGAATCTTGAAGTTTAGTATAGCAATTTATTTCATTTGAATAATTCATATTATTATTGTGCTCAAATTGTCAATATGTTTCCAGTTTTATCGCATTTGTATCAAATACCGCAATACATTTTCAACTCAACGAAGTTGTGGCCTTGTATGAGTCTAGAAATGGTAATAAATATTGAGCTCCATGAAGAGACTAGTTTAAGGGTCGTGTAAAGACACGCGTTGTTTGTAAGGGAAAATTAGATTAGATACAAAATTCGAATCAGCTGAGTTTTGTTGAAAGGAAACATGTGATGAAGCTTCAAGCATAATGTTTGTATAATGTGGATACATATCACGTAGTTTGTTTTGACAATGAAATACCATGACATTACATTTCTCATTCACAAAAGCGCTGCACAATCAGCGCGCAAAAGCGCTGAGCTTTTTGCTCTATGAAAAATCAATCGTGATTCCATTTGGCAAATGATACATCGAAATAAGTACATATTTGTGGTAGGTATAGTCCAGTTGTTAACTAATGATATAGATAATAGTTTTCATAATCCATAAAAGCCTGTTTCAAATACTTAAAATATATTTTTAAGTCGTGTCACCAAATGTACGCAGATACTGGTTACCTTGATAATATTTAAACACTAAAAACTTTTTACTATCCTCCGTAGGAGACAACAAAGCTCATCATAGTGTACTTACTAGTTATATTCTAGAGTTTCATGTTTTGTTAGTCTACAGTGCCTATAATAAATGTTCAGTAAGTTTCAATACTACAATAACGATGTTCTCAAATGCATGGTCTCCCGTTTGATTTCAACAAAATACATAGCGCGGTCATAACGAATCATTGTAAATATCATCGTCACTGTGATATTTATACCATTACCTGCTTTCTTTCGCATTCGCGATACCTTTAATGTGCCTATTTTGTATACAAACTTTTTCTATTTCCATCGAATTGTGATATTTATTTATGGTCCGTTTGTTGGAGTGCGCTGGGATTATACTGCTTGGAAAATATATAAAGATTTGATAACCTATGTTCATCGTTAAGTGGATCCGTCCCGTTTGGAAATCGCTTTCATTATGATGTTGTGCTATTTTAAGAAATGTTTAATATATTATGTGTAAAGTACCTGCCCAACCGCTTAGTAATCCTAGCGACACAATCGAACGGACTTGAGCTGACTAAATTCATCGCAAGTGTGTGGGAGATTATATTTTGATTTTATAATAAAAAGTAAATAGTAAACGGAAAATATTTTATTTTAGCATGTGGTTTTTCGATGTTGACAAGGGCCCTTTCTGAACCTTCCTAAGTCTTCTATTGGTTTTTCCACTCTGTTCTCTTTTGTTCCGTACAAGAAAATAGAAATTGTATCACACATTTGCACGAGTCATAATATAAAATTGTTTTAAATTTAGGCTGTTCCACCACACGATATTAATATTGTCAGCTTTAAAGTAGATGTAAATTATTTTCCAATTATATTTTTGTACTTAGTATTAAGTTTTTTGTAAAGCATCACTACACTGTGGCATGTTTTGTATGTCTTAGCTTAGAACGCTGCTATTGTGAGTTCAAGGTGCTCTACGAACATTAATTAAGTTCGGGAAGTCTTTTCTGGACATTCAGATATTCTCGTAATTTTAAGAACGTTCACAATGATCTGTTTCAATCTGTTAAAAATACCTCTGAGTTTCCATTCATTTTTGACATTTGATGGTCGCCGAGATGAGACTGCGACTAGAGTTTGAACGTTTTTAATTACGAGAATTGGCCTTCAGATGTCTTTGTTTTAAACACTATCATGGTGATTATGAAATCAGAGTTCCCTGTTTCTGGTAGCTACATCGAGAGTATTTTAGTTAATTCATAAAGTCTAATTCTTTCATTGGTTTTCTCATTCTGTAATTAATATTATAAATTGTATTTTTGTACATTTTGTTGATAAGTCTCTATTTAATACACGACGCATAGTCTAGTTCGGTTCGTCATTCTAAATCTCAAAAATTTATTTAATTATTTTTTTCTTTAACTCTTTAGGCATATTGTGCGTACTTCGGTCGAAAACTTTACTTCATATCATATGATCTGTTATCATTGAAGATAACGTTAGCAGTTAACCAATTTAGATGCGTATATTTTTATTTGGTTTTAAATGAAATTAGTTGCAAGTATTATAAGATTAAGACATAGCAAATAGACCATTAACTTCCTCCGGAGTTATAAGTGTAAACTTTTGTATGAAATTGTATTTATTAAGAAGACACCGTAAGCGTAAGATTAAAGAATAAAATCACTGATTTTGAAAAGTTTTGCCTTTCATTTCACACCAGTCTAGCCAGCAGATATTAATAATAACCTTTATTCCAGACCAAAGAAAATGCATCCAGTTTCTTTACCTAACTAATAAGTACTTACATACCTGCATTTTTAAACATATGTTTTTAACTCGTTTTTTTTTTAAATAATTATTCTAAAATAATTAAGTACCTAATAATTAAATAATTTCAAAATAATTAAAAATTTGGGGGGTATGCAAACCAGAAACAGACAAGCAAAATTAGTAGTCACACTAACAATCATAAATGTTGTAGGTATTTATTTTACATTGCTCCGACTATGTTAGTTGACATTTAGATATAAATGTGTTTACCTTTTTGTTACTGAAGATCTATCAAAATCTTTCTTTGCTCACTTCTTCTGTACTGGTAATAAACAAAACTTAACTACCTATTACTTATCCAAAAAATCGATATGAGAAGCGGTCATATTTTTACACTCACTTGGGGTACGTTAGAATGCATCATCGATCTGTGCTAACATTGTAAACCGACCAATCTACACAACACAATGCAACACAGGAATAATGAATCTAACCCTAGGATATAACCAATAAACTTAAAAGCGTATTACATAACCTCACTGAATACCCCAGTAGAGATCGATAGTGTAAAATTGCACGCCCCTCCACTGCTCGTTGTCACGTCGTTGTGGTCACGTTGGGTCGACCTTTTACCGAGTCCATGAATAATTTTAATTACCCGTGGTTCCATGGTATTAGGGATTGATCCCGGACTTCTGACTATATCGATAGAAAATGAAAACCATCAAAATCATACAATCAAGTTTACTCATTCATGCTTATAAAATATATAATAAATAATACACATTTCAAATGTTTGTATATACATTTTTGTGGAGGAGTGTGTAATTTTAAATTAGATTATCTCTACCCTATTGTTTAGAACATCAAAATTCTAACAAAAATATGTGAAATAACGTTTAATAATAAAAAAAACTAGTTTTAAGCCATTTGAAAGTAGTGTTTGAGTCTTGTGTTACAGGCCTAAATATATGAGTGTTTTTCTTCTGGCGCGCCACAACTCTCTCCTACACAATGCGAACCTTTGTTTTAGCCAATTAGCATCGTTTACTTATTCCTACAAAATTAAGTGCACAGAGTACATTATTATATTAAGTGTCAACCATGACAGACAATATTAATAAAACAATTGTTATGAGGTACTCCCATATTGGCACCATATTTTGTTTGTTATCTGAGTAACAATAAAAAATGTGGCTAGGTACAAGATGTGAAGAACTCAAAATGCTAATATGTACCTACGAAGTATGGAGAAAATAATAATTATTCATTTTTAATGAGTTGAGTCCCCCAATGTAATAACATTATTATGTAGTTACCACTGCCACCCCTTTTTGCTTCCTAATTAGTTTATATTAGGGTGGGATAATTGCTTCGTCATGAATAATAAAAACATTACTTTCGGCATCATCGTGTTCTCTGACACAGATTTAGTAGATGTGCAAAACAATATTTTATATTTATTAGTGTGTAGAGATACTTAAGTTGTCTAGTATATCCAGCAACATCGGAGCTCCAGACGCGACGCCGCGGCCGCCCGTTCTTCACCGCTACAGGTGTCAAAGATGAAACGAACAAAGGCCCGCACCGCCAGCTAAATTATTACACACCTTACATGTTTCTACCTAAATATTTGGGTTTAGGTTCAGTCAATGGGGCGAAAAACAAACTCATTTACATTTTTTTTACTGTCCCTAAACATGTTTATAAACAAGGAAGAGAGAAAAGTACCCACCTAGGTTACTTACCTTAAGACATTTACTTCAAGGTTTTCTTTCCTTAAGTTTTAGTTCGAACAAAATCTTCCTTAAGATACTACGATGCCAACACCTGACCCTGAACTTGCTGTGATCTTGAAGCAGAGGGATCCTTTGAGTGGTTCCTGTGCTTGTGGCGAGCGAGGCCCCCGTCCCCAGCCCGGCGCGTCCTGCCGGCGCCGCGCAGCCGCCCCGCCCTGCCGCGCGCCGCGCAACTCGTCCGCGCATGCCGACCATATACCACTTACTTATTTCATCAACGACGAACAATTAAAACGCAATGAAAACCCACTTTCTGAACACAAGACAGGTAATCATTCCATAATGTTTCCACTCTTTTGTGTCTTCTCGTGTCGCGGCGTCTCAGTGCGCGTTCCAAGATCGATGGTGTGAGACGGCGGGCCGGTAAAAATAAAGCGTTAAAAATGACTGGGGTGAGGCAGAATGGCGGGGGTTGAGTGAGCGCCCTACTAGGGGCCGCACCCTTTGATTCACTTTGTTGTGGTTCGCACCGTGTTCTCCACCTGCTCGAGAGGACGAGTGCAATTTTTTTATTTATAGCGTGTGACCTTGCGATCCCCGCTGACATAACACTATTCGCGTAACTACGATGTATCCCGCGGTTTCAGATTCAATAAACGACGATGAACTTTGCTCCGTTCACTGGTCACATACCGACGGCGGCGGCGATCCCTACTATTCACCAGTTCGCCGCAAAGTTTGGATATGAAAATGGAGGCAGTAGTTCTGGAGGAGTGCTGCAGGAGACGCGCTATCATACGTCAGGCAGTGGTGGCGGGGTGCAGTTCGCGGTGGCGCCGGGCACGGGGACTGTGGCCGTGGATGGTGTCAAGTTCAGGCAGGCGGAGAGTGTGGTCGTGGTCAGCAGTGCACAGCCTGGGACTGTCGCGCTTGCTGGGCTGGCACCCATACATACAGGTGAGTCAGTGTTTTGTTACACATAAAGTAAATTTAATCTCAGTGAACTAACTTAGTAATTTGGCTTATTAATCAAGATCAAATCACAAACATTTCTAGCGTCAAAATCTGTCTTAACTTCCAGTTTGTTTTTGCAAATGTAAACATCGTTCTGTTAACTGTCCCTCATTCCTAACAGTAAACACTGGCGTGAAATACCAGACGATATCGTCTTCGTCAGTGAACCTGGGCAACATAGCGTACGGCGGACAGGCCAGCTACGTCCAGGCGGAGACTGTTCATCAGCATCTGAAGGCAGAACAGCGCCAGGACAAGAGGGAGTATCGAGAGGAACTGCACCATGACCTCATGGCTACTATGATGCAGCAGCATCAAGGAATTAATGGTAAATACCAACTTAATTTACTAAAATTTATACCTAACCAAAAATTATACCTACCTGATATCTACTAATACAGGATAAGTTTTTATCCAGTGCGCAAACTGTAACAATGAATTCAGCATATAATTCTAGACCCGCACTGGATAAAAACTTATCCTGTTTAGTTTTAGGGTTAAAAGGATAAAAGAAATGGTCTCTTCTGACTTCTGTGATTACCTATGATTTTTTAAACATAACACATTTTTGACGTAGAAAGTGAATCATTTGAGTCTGAATGAATTATTGAATCATCGAATGAGTCATTCGTGATCTCTGTAAAAATTTACAGCTTAGATTTTTTAGACATTTTAGAAATTGCCTCTAACGTTACATGACCTACGGTATGCTTTTGCGGAGTCTAATATCCCCGTTTCCTTAACTATAGTAGCGCAAGCACCCTTACAACAAGGCACACAGCAACTGCTAGTAGTGCTGCACGAGCCGAAGGATGCAGCAGCCTTGGCTCGAGCAATCAAGCAGGAAGGTCGCCACGACCACCGCAACGGTAACGCCGCGCCTGCCGAGTTTATCAGTAAGTTTCATATTATTTAAAGTTTTGAGGGAATTCAAAGATCCCTTGGCCTGCTTGTTCTATGGCATGTTTCACCACCTATGGATCTGACGGAAAATCTTTTCATAAAACTTCTGTCCCAATTTTTAAAATCTGATAAATAGTATCGAGTTACTATCAAGCGCGTCTTACGACTAATTTTGCCACGATATCGGCCTGAACTCGGAGAGAGTATACATCTATATACACCATGACATTTTAGTCGTCTTACAAAGGTGGTCCACTCAATGTATCCGACATAAAATACCTACAGGCGCGATTAAAAATTGGTATCATTAGTTAAAATAATAGGTACTAAGAAAAATAAATAATGCTTTAGAATTTCATCCGCCCTGTTAATAATGTTTACGTATCAAACGGTAGAAAATTTCTACCTACCTTACGATAATACCATTACATTTCAGCATTCATTCCATCTCCTTCCACCTCTTAGTGAATGATATTTTTTTAAATTATTATCATATGTCTAAAAATATCTTTTTTTTTATAAATGATTACTAGTCATTGGATACATGAAGTGGGCTGCCGTTGTAAGACGACTAAAATGTCACGGTGTATACTAATAATAAAGCTGAAGAGTTTGTTTGTTTGTTTGCTTGAACACGCTAATCTCAGGAGCTACTAGTCCTATTTGAAAAATTCTTTCAGTGTTAGATAGCCCATTTAACGAGGAAGGCTATATATATATATATAACATCACGCTAAGACCCTTAGGAGACGAGCAAAGACAAAAAAGTCACGAATGCGAAGTATTCGCGGGCAGGTGAGGCAAGCGACGGGGTGGGTCGGGGAGTAAGAAATTTGACGCGAACGAAGTCGCGGGCAGAAGCTAGTGTTACATACGTACCTACATAAACTCACGCCTTTTTCCCATGGGGGTAGGCAGAAACTAGAACAGCGTATTATTATTTCCATTATTTCATTCTACTTTTAAAATATTAGAATTAAAAAAAATATACAAAAACATAAAAAAAAAAAATTGTAACCCACTGGTATCGGGAACAAGGTCCAAGCTACCGGTGGTCAGGGCTGTGACAGGAACCTCCTTACGATACGCGCCGTGCCGTAGGTACTGCTTTCTGTATCAAGCCCTTGATCCAGCTGCCTAACGAGAGCCTCCTGAGGTGTTGGTCGACGCTCTTGGCTATAATGCCATTGGCCGTCATGACTACCGGCACAATGACTGCTGTATCCATATCCCACATGTCGACAACCTTGCGTGCCAGGTCAAGATACTTGATCTGCTTATCTTTTTAGTTTAATTATTTTTAACGTCGCTTCATTGTCATTTCAACTCGGTACGATTCTTTGTTGTAGCCTTATAAGTACGGCTCAGGTAGGTACCCATAAGTGGATTTAGCTTCTCGTGTTTCACTCATCTTAGTATATAACTTATTTCTCTTGTGACAGTTTTTTCCCCACAGTTGGCAGTAGGTGCTTGAAAATTTTAACATTATAAACTAAAATCATTATTTTTGTTTATATTTTTTTTTTATAATCTCAGTGTTAAAGTGGAAGTTCAAATTATATTTCAATCAATATACAACCTGGCACTGACCAGCGAATTGCAAAGACAGTAAGAAAATTTGAATTTCACGGGTTACCCTGAAGCCGCCTTAATCGTTTGTTGTAGTAAGCATAGTACCCACATAATTGGTCTTATTTGTCATATTCATCCGGTTTCTCACAGTCGATCAGCACATGACATGGTACAATACCTACTTAACTACTAATGGCCGATTCCTATAATTTACGGAACGTTATCGGTTCAAATTAATACTCTCGTATCTTAACCAATGAAGCAAGGACCTCATAGTTTTCCATAGGAGACCCTCCCATATGAAAGTAGCTATCACAGGTAAATTTAGCTTACGGATCTATTTAAAGGCCCAGTTTGGCAATAAATAAAATGCTACTACTGGTTAGCAAAACGATCCGTTTTTGTTTATAGGACCGGGCATAATTCCATTCCGACTTCACCCACGATTCCTTCCTACTCCTTCTGACAGTTACCCTCTTTTTCCTTGAACATCATAATATCATCGATCACGCTCACATCACCTGTCATTCACTACTAGTATCGTGTGCGTCAGGCATCGGTGACGTGACTGACAGCTCTACGTGGCAGACCCTGGGCGGTGGCGTGGCTGACTACTTGTCCGCTCTACCGCTGCCGCTCCACCATCTCCTAAAGTACTCCACGCCTGCGACTGTGGTGGAGAACAAGAGGGAAGAACAGCCCACTATCGTGGCCACTGTGAATGCTAACGCGTTGAATTCTATGCCTAATATTTCAACGGTGAGTTTGAAGTTTGAAATCTTTATATGGGTGGCAAGGACATCGGCACAACCTGTTGCCACGAATGCAATACATGATTCTGAATCTCCCAACGCAGAAATACCACGTAGGTTATATAAAAAAAAAACAGTGGCACTCCTGGAGTGCCGACAGTAGTGAAAACTTGAACAATTACGTGTATTTTTTTAATCGTCAGAAAATATGTTTTTGTGCAGGAAATAATTTTAAATGAAGTGTTTTTCATTCATTATTATAAACTATTACTACAAAAATGATATTACAATTTTCTCCACTAAAGTTAACTTATATAGGAACAGAGGTGTCGGTAACGGTGTCGCGAGTTCAATTGTTTTTCCCATCTCAAAAAATGCCCAACGCGCTTAAAGAAGTTTCACCTTCAAAAACTGCTGTGTCATACAAAAGTGCAACCTACGCGGTGAACATGTATGGCAGATATTTTTTTTAAATAAATGCCGATTTTTTTTTTCTCTTTTTCTTCTGGGGGGTTTGGAATCATGTGCTGAATTAATTGTTACAGTTGGCGCGTCGATATCGCTGCCACCTTGTGTTATTTCCGTAGACGGAAAATTCTATTGTTCCATACAAATTGCCTACATGATGAAAATGTATAGAACAGCTGTTTTTCTTTTCAAATGTTAGACTTGGTCTCTTATTAAAAGTTATTTATGTTCACGAGTACTGTGATCTGTCTGTTTGTCCTGGTATTTTGTTGGGAATTTATGGAGCTATCAATCTTTAAATCATATTCTGAATCATGATTTTCGTGTTTTAAACCTTTTCGTGGAGTCTACGAAATACTTTTTTGTGTATAATTGTAATTTTTCCTGTCACCACTAATCATTATATTAACCCTTAACTCGTATAGCTACATATATTTTTTTTCTAATCCGCTTACAAAACATAGAACCATATAAATGTTTGGTTCTGTGTTCCAGATGCCAGTATCGAACGCAGTAAACAGTGTGGTGGTACAAACATCGACGATAGTCAACCAGACGGTGAACCAGAACACCACCACCGTCGTTTTGTCCAAGAAGAAGAAGAAAAAGAAATCTATGAAGGAGAAGAAACCGCGACCGAAGCCGGGAGAGATACGACTGACTACCGCTTTAGGTACGGAAATGCGTTCATTCATATTAACGAAACTAGCTATACCCGTGGGTTCACACGCGTGGATGTCCGGGACCGTGGGACCGGGACAAAAAGTCAATGTCTATGTTATTACATAGTCGGCTACCTGACAGTAAAGACCCGTCATAATCAGCCCAGACGTTTCGGAGATTAGCCGGAAAACAATCAGATTTTCTATTATAGATTTTTCGTTATAAGTAGATACCGTATATACTTTGACATGCTTCAGTTAAAAGCTGTGACTTTGTCAGTACAAACCTGTGGGCCCACACTGCATATACGGTATCTTTAATACTCCCGAATAGGTTGACAGATTCGTATTCTTCCGACATTGTTATAGGTATTATACAAAATGTAATTTTAATCACCGTTAACCTCATAAGGGGTCATTGTACTCATCATTATGAACATTTTTTACTATGGGTCCAAACCTGAAATCGCGAAAATAAAATCAGCTGTTCCTTACACGAGTTATGCGAACATAAATGTAGGCAACAGCTGATTTTATTTTCGCGATTTCAGGCTTGGGCCCATAGTAAAAGTGTCCCATAATAGTGAGTACAATGACCCCTTATGAGGGTAACGGTGATTAAAATTACACCTTGTATAAGGTTCCAAGGATTATTACAGCACAGTATGTTACTATGACAAAGTTTTGTTAAACTTATTTGCAGATGGAAGCACACTATACTGTTGTCCAGAATGTCACATGGCGTATCCGGAGCGAGAACTATTGGAGCAGCATCTTGTTGGACACACTTTGGAGCGAAGGTAAGGAAGCGAAGGATACTAGTTACAGTACAGCTAACTGGTTCTCGGGAACTCGCCCAAAGCACATGATTTCACGATACTCAAGAAAACAGATACAGAGGAAACTATATTACTTTGACTGGGAACCTATCATAAACACTGCTGGACAAAATTGAAGTTTTCGATGCTAGTCAAGCTAAATTATAAAACTACTGTAATTGAGGTTTTCTGTCTTCAATTACATATTCTGTTATGCCATTACCTTTACTTCATTCAAATAGGAAAAAAAATTATAAAATCAAAAAACCCGACTGCCTAAAAGTGAACTTCAATAAAAAAGGTGGAAACAAGAAACTTGTTTTAAAAGGATGACTATTAGACTGAATACTATAAGCAATCTTATGCAGTCGGAGGCTCTTCTTCTCTTCTCTCTCTCTCTTCTTAGATTAAAAAAATTGCCATTTTTTTAAATTTTAATTTTGATATACCCAGTGTCACTCTCACAATTAAGACGAATCTAACGGCACCTCTCAAGCTGAAATCGATCAAGCCGTTTAGGCTACAGAGCGTGCCAAAGAAATAAACATACATACATACACTCGAAAATCATAACCCTCCTTCTGGCGCAGTCGGGGAAGAAGCTGCTTAGGTCCGGCTAGCACAATTAATATTCTTTTGTTTTTATTTTGTTAGCCTATATTGTGCCCACTGCTCGGCAAACGCCTTCCATTTTTCATTCCAAATCTCGCTTTCTTTCCGTTCTTTGGCCCTGTTGGTCCTGCAAACCTTATCAAATCATCACACCACCTTCACCGTGGCCTACCTCGACGGCGATGTCCCTCCTCAGGCGTCCAGTGTGTGACGATCTTTGCCCATATCTCCGGATACATTCGCGCGACGTGTCCAGCCCACTCCCACTACAGCCTGGCTTTTTTTTCTCCAACATCCGCTACTTGACTTGACTGAGCGCAGGGTGGTGTTTCTACCTCGATCTGTAGGTACGCTTGACACCTATTATGCTGCGCTCCATTGCCCAGTATTCTTTTTATTGAATGTTAAACCTTTTTATCTCCAGGTTTATCTGCGACATCTGCAACGCGGCTCTAAAGCGTAAAGACCACCTCACACGACACAAACAGTCGCACAACCCCGACAGGCCGCACGTGTGCTCCGTATGTATGAAGGCCTTCAAGAGGAAGGAGCAACTCACGCTGCACTTCGTCATACACTCGGGCGAGAAGAGGCATATTTGCAACGAATGTGGGAAAGGTACGTCCATTTAAAATAGCATTTATTCAAATATGCTACAACAGCTCAAGTGCTCACTAGGACGAAAGGTAAAGAGCGAGAGCGAGAGCGAGAGGCACAGCAAGAGCGGCTGTTTTGTGAATAATTTCCTTAATCGCGCGAGTCACAAGGCATTTACAACGTGTGACATAATTAACGCAAGACTTCATACGCCCCAATTACAGTTAAAAGCATAATACAATGACCAAAACTTCTTTTTTTAAAGCTAACTGTTAATATTAGCCAGGTGTACTGGTGGTCGCCGGAGCTCACAGCTCTGCGTGAGGCGTGCGTTGCTGCGCGGCACCGGTACACCAGGCACCGCAGGCTCCGTATCCGCCCTCCGGAAGCGATTCAGGTGGAGCTATACGAGTGGTACAGAGCGGCGAAGACCGCCCTCCGAGCGGAGATCCTGCGGGCCAGGTCACATACACACACCATAGGATCTGGCAACTGGGACTCAAAGTGGCCTTGCACAAGTCCGAGGCCATGTGTTTTCATGGTCCTCGGAATGCGCCACCGACGGGTTCCCAGATAACGGTGGGAGGGGTTCACATCGGCGTATAGTCAACGATGAAGTACCTAGGACTCGTCCTCGACAGCCGGTGGAACTTCGCGGAGCATTTCCGACGTTTGGCTCCCAGACTAGAGCGGGCCGGGGGTTGCCTTGACGCGGCTCCTGCCCAATCGAGGGGGGCCAAACGCCTCTTGCCAGAGGTTCTACGCGGGGATCCTGCAAGCCATGACCCTATACGGGGCACCGGTGTGGGCGCCTACATTGAGGCGCCAACCAGCACGCCAGTTGAAGGCGGCCCATAGGGTTATGGCCATCCCGATCGTACGGGGATATCGCACGATCTCCGGTGAGGCGGCGGGCCTCCTTGCCGGATTGCCGCCATGGGATCTGGAGGCAAAGGTCCTCGCGCACACTTGGGAGCGGCGCGAGAAGGCCAAACGCCGGGGCGTAATTCCGCTGCCGCAGGAAATCGCGGCACAGCGGACGGAGCTCCGGCGGGATCTCATGGCGACGTGAAGAGTGCGATTGTCGCAACCCAGTTCCGGGTCACGCCACGATTGCGGCGGTAAGTCCCCTCTTTGAGGAGTAGCTTGAGAGGCTGCATGGCGTCCTCACCTTCCGCCTGACACAGGTCCTCACCGAACACGGCTGTTTCGGGAGGTTCCTGTTTCGCATAAGGCGGGAGGAAACGCCCGAGTTTCCATTGCGAAGATCGCCCTGAGTACATGGTGGACTACATACGGTGGAGGTCTGCCCGGCTTGGGCGGAGCACCGCCGTGTCCTCGTGGAGGCGATCGGTGGCGGCGATCTCTCGCGTCCGGCCATTTTGGAGTCACTTTGAAGTTTCGAACTACTTTCGGACAGGCCCGTATCTTCGTTGACGGAGTTAGAGAGTAGGCCCCCTGGTCCAGGCCATGGTACGGAGCGAGAGTGCATGGTTAGCCGTCACCTCCTTCAGCGAAGCAGTAATGCTCGCTAAGAGGGAGGCGGCGCACGTGAGGGAGAATCAGTACATGCGCCCTCACGGCCGTAGCCTCCGCCGGAGACGCCCTGGGCGTCGGAAATCCCAGGCTGATTTCCAGTCACCGTAGGCGCGGTCTTGCGGACGGTGAGTAATGGGTAGCTCGCTGTCCGGTAAGAACCAAGCCCGCGTCGACGGCGTGTTGTGTTCCACGCGCGCCTCATAGAGATGTCAGCACCAACTAGTGGGGCCCGGAAGGGCCTATGCCTGCCAGGGGTGTGGGTTGTTCGAAAGAAATACCGCGGCCCCTGGCACACAGGCAACTGAGGGAACACGGGTGGGTTTTAGTCAGTAAAAGTCTGACATGCCCTCCCGCTCCACTCAGTGCGGGAGAAATCATTTTCTGAAATCCCAAAAAAAATACTGTTAATATTATGAAAAAAATATTGACCCTAGCATTACTTAAGATATTTAAAATTGAGTCTTATTGCCTTTAAATGAGATTGAATTTTCTTTGACTCAATCGGCGGCATGTATGGCAAAATACATTATTAAAAAAAATCTGCAATAAAAGTTACTGACATCGATTCAGTACTCAATTACAAACAAACTACTTTCAGGACTTACGTTCATTTCTATACATTAATCGTGCTAGCAGATTCATCGCATTCATTATTCATCTTTTTCTTGGTTTCCAGGCTTCTACCGCAAGGACCACCTCCGCAAGCACACCCGCTCGCACATAGCGCGGCGCGTGAAGGCCGAGATGTCGCAGCAGGGCTCCGCCGGCTCGCCGCCGCTGGCGCACGCCGTGCCGGCGCCCACGCCCGCGCCCTCCTGACCGACACACGACCGGGGCGCCACCGACCTGCTCACGCTCATCGCATCACGACTTGAGTAGTGCGGGTGCGGGGGTAGAAAAGGAAGTAATATTCTGTTTAGAAAGGACGCTACATTTACACGGTGCTATTTCATTGTCTGTGGCATATTACTTATAAGGTGAATCAACAGTGCTAGACGATGCAAATCACTTTAATTCTAGTATACCTCAGAAGGGACCCCTGCTTGCCTCGGTAAGTACGTTAACCCGTTGGTCCCGACTGTCATTCGTGAATCTTTGACAATCGTTACGGGTCGAAAGAAGTAGAAGGCCGAAAATCTGACGACCAGTCTTACCAATCGTATTACCCAATAGGGTTTTAGAAGTCAGATAGGCAGTCGCTCCATATAAAATACTGGTATTAAGCTGCATCCGGTAAGTCTGGAAGCCGACCCTAACTTAGTAAAAACGGAAAATGACTAGGCAGATGATGAATTCTATTGTACCTATGCCACAGGCACAAAACTTGCATCATGTAAATGGGCTTAAGGTCTGAACTAGACCTATCCGCTTGGATTTGCATTTTCATTTTGTCCGATTTATCGATTCCGTTGGTACTTCTTTTTCGGTGAAGTACAAATGAAGAATGATACTGAGCGATAGAAACGGTTAGAGTTACGGAAAAGAGCGAATTGGTCTAGCGCAGCTTTCAATTCATAGCGTATATTGTTACTTTCAAAGATTGAAAGTGTGATACGCTTCGTACAGTTCAAAATCGCGCTATAAAGCCAAAAATTTCGGGGCCCGATTCGCTGTTTCGCTTCTAAATGAAATTTTTACTTCTTTTTCTATAGTGGAGGCGAGTTGATTCAAGCGTTCGTGTAAATAGGTAATGTGGAATTGTGGAACAGTGTAAATACTTGTTATAACGTGGAATGACTGATGTTTTAAGGATACTTTCTATATTGCCCAAAGACGAATATTTTAATGGCCTTACTTGTTAAATTAGCCTTTTCTGGAAAAAATAAATCTAGCAAATATATAAATATAAATCTAGCCACATCTCATAAATTTCATTCAATTGTTCAGTAAAAACAGGCTCGGTTATTAATAGAAACAGGCAAAGAATCAACTCTCCTCTTTTGTACAAATATCTATATTAAAATGACCCGTATTTAGAACCTTATAGATAATAAGACTAGTAATTCTGGCACTATTAACCAGTAAGCAATATCAATTAGAAATACATTAATCTACAAATGTTTTGTGCATATTAGACCACCTCAATGATATTCTAAATTGTGTAATAATATAATAATAAAAACTTTGTTGCCAAAACGATCACAGGGGGTTTTACATTGGCCCCAAACTAGACAAGCCTGTATCGTAATTTTGCGTTAGAAATTGTACATATTTTTTAATAATATAGGGATCAACATATTTATATTTTGATGCACCGGCCTTTCACATGTGATGTGGACAAAATAAAGGTACGATTATGTTACCAATCTAGTGAAACACCTGTAGACGACCCAGCTTCGCTCTCCCTTAGAACCCAATAGAAATTTCTGTAAATAAATTGATGCATAATTTTTAAAGAGTTACCAAGACAAAGTGATAACCAATTAGAAATTGGGCCGTCTAAAGGGACACCTAGCTGATTATGTATTTATTTTGTTATTAGAAAAATGATATAATTTGTTATTTGGAAAAAATGAATGTTAAGTTGAATATGTGTTATCGCCGCTACGGCAGTCCGTAGTTGTCTGAGGAGTTACGAGTTTTGATCAAAAATAAATAACTTTATAAAACTGAAGTTTCGATGTAAGAACATTTACAGCAATAATATGAACGTTAGTTCGCACACTGTCAGAGCAAAGGCCCTAGTGTGAGTTTCTTTTATCCATCTCGACTTTTTGCATCGACCGCATTCGGCGTTTCGATTGGCTCTGGATTAGTGAAGAGCTATCGGAGCGCCGAACGCGGTCAACGCGTTAATGGTTAAAAGAAACTCATACTAAGGCCACATAGCCGTATTTAAGACGAAAGAAAGCGTGAGTACTACTAATTACTATGAGAATGAAGTGGTATAACTACGATAGAAGATGATAAAGGCTAGGTATGAGGTACTGGAATCGGGATAACACGTATGTTTGATGAGCTCAGAGCCTGTATTTGAAAGAATATATTCTGCTGTGATGTAAATTTTTATACATTTATTGTGTTTTAATATAAATTTTAAATGTACTCCTTTAAGGGTTGTTTTCTATTATTATTATTGTTGTTCGTTTGATGTCCATATCGGTTCAGTTTGTTTATGTGATTCGATGTACCTAATGTTTGTAAATGTTTATGCAATATAGCTGTTATATACCATAAAATGTTTGTTCATAATTTGTATATTAGGATAGTATAGTACCTACGGGTAGTGGTTCACATAGGTACGTACAAAACATATTTTTATAGTAAAATTGACGCTCAGTCTTAGATGTTTTAGTACTCGTAATTTTTTTAAAGGATTCAAGTACAAAACTTTTACGTATGTTCTGGTTGATTATATTTTTAAAAGTGCAGATTTGAAGAGTTTTTCTTGATGCATCGCTTCAGTTACGTTTTAATAAATAAAAAATATATTTATTTACTTATTCATCACGTTTTGAATTGTATACTTTGTGTGGTAATTCTTTACAGTAGAATTTCTTATTGTGATAATGATATTTTTGCGCTTGCCCAGTGTAGGTGACGCGAGAACACAGCGAAAGATTGCGTTATATAACTTTTTCCGAGGGTTTTCTTCCTTCATTTGCTGTTTCCTTACGCTGGACAACCGTTGTGTGTGATAATGATAAGAGCCTAATCCCACCATATTTTTTGACAACTCATAATAATAAATAGAACATAATATTATCCAGCTTCCCTTTACCGACTTCGTGCTTTCGTATTTTAACTTAAATATAACATTTTACTTGATAAAGTCGTTTTATTTGAACCGTCGAAGTATGAACCCGTAATATTTTTGAAATTAATCCACGGGAACGTGCTACCGGGACAAAATGTTACTGCCTATATTACTTCCTTATAAAATCAGCTATTTGCCAGTGAAAGTCCCGTCAAAATCGGTCCAGCCGTTTCGGAGTTTAGCCGGAACAGACAGACACAGTTAAAATTTTAATAAATCGAAGGCATAAAACGTTTTCTAGCTGACACACCTATGTAAGGTGCTCAAAACGAGTTATGACCACCTGGTACAGTCGAGTATATATATTGGCCCTTTCAGGCTTCAAATATATATGAACGTCAAAAAAGTTCATAATCACGATAATATTGTGACAACAATAAGCATCATTAAATTGTGGTCAAGATTTAGATTCATAAATATGTGACTGCTTTTTCTCGTAATTTTTCATATTATTGCCTAATGCACCGCATATATTATTGAACCGTTCACATGAGGACATATTTTTAACACGCTTTTATTAGGTCGACCTGTATGTAACTAACTGTGTAATGGAATCTAAGGTAACTAATTTAACCATCTTCCAAGGGTCGTAGCGTAATGAAAATTGGCAGCTGTATGTAGTTCTGATGACAATACAATAATATGGTACTGTCGAACTGATCTGATGATGGAGCCGGAAGATATGAACTGGAACTTCATGATGGAAAATCGTATCATAGCTGTTTTGGTTTTTTTAGAAAAGTTTTGTAATGAACTTTGACCACGATTAGGTTTCAGGGTCTGATGATGAAGCCGGAAGATAGGCACTAGCATTCCATGATGGAATATCGTATCATAGTCGTGTTTGCACTTGTGAGAAAGGCCACGTAATAAACTTGAACACGATCAGGTTTCAAGGTTTATAACAAACCTATTAGGTATATATTGAATAGTGTAAATATTGACAGGTGCTTTCAAGTTGGGTATCAACCGTTCACAAGATGCAAGGCTGTACGGTAGACCACGCAGTGGTATACTTAGGGTCCCGTACTTTTGCGGCTGGACAGGCGTATGTGGCCCTAAGTAGAGTAAAATCACTTAGTGGTCTCCAGATTGAAGAGCTAGATTGTTCTAAGCTGACAGATAAAACACCATGCAATACAGACGCACTGGCGGAGATGGAGAGGATGCGGGCTCATTCGCCTACTAAAATAAATGTATAAATGTTAAAAATATTTCGTTATCAAAGACCAAAAAGTATCAAATAAATTAATAGTTAAAAAAACCGATCGTTCAAGTTGTCTCTATTTCTGGGCTGAAGTGTAAACTATGTGCTTTTAATTATAATATTTTATTGTAAAAGCGTGGGGCGCTGGAACAAGAAAGACTTTCTTGTTAACAAATACTAATACTAACTTCCTGGCGGAAGATGCATGAGGTCGCACAAGAGCATAACGTTTATGCCGCCAAAGGGTTACCAAAGGGAACCAAAGATATCTCGTCCACGAATAAAAACTCTACATTTTGCCACTGTTGACGCATTACCCTTATGTACTTTTTTTCCTGAAAGAAGAGGCGTTAAAAATGTCAATGAATGTCGTCTCCCCTCGCTGCTGGCGCATGTTTTGTCTGAGGTCGACAAACTGGTACTTTGACCAGACTGTTTAATGTAGAGCCACCTACTTAGTCGTGCTGCAACTCCAGTTAGGGCGCCAATCTGTGTAACCGCTTCCCATAACATCGCTTAACTTAATTTCTCAGCAAGTTATACAAAAAGTCTTTCCTGTTCCAGCGCCCCACGCTTTTACAATCAAATATTATAATTAAAACCACATAGTTTACACTTCAGCCCAGAAATAGAGACAACTTGAACGATCCAAAATTTATTTTTTGTTTTTACTTGCATTTATAAAAGCTTGTTTTTTAAACTATTAATTTTGATCTATAGGTTCTATAGAATTTATTGAGCTATCCATCGCTCACAGCGTTGGATAGCTCATATTTTGACAGTGCCAATATATTAATGAACTCGACTGTACTTCGACGGCATAAAGCGTTTTCTAGCTGACACGAAAGAAATAGAATTGTCCTCTTTTTTTCTCGTGTATTTTTTCCGTATTTTAATTGTTATTCTGCTATTCGGGTCGGAGTCAAATCCAACCAACTAAAGATCATAAAAATCGGTTCAGTCGTTCATGGGTTATAAATGGTGTATCCCGACTGCTTTTTATTTATGTACATATAAAACTGGGAATTGGGATATATTTGGACAACCACTTGTAATTCATACAATTCTAGACAATAAAAAGAATTTGAGTGCAAAATACTTTATTTTTGTACTTCCATGTCACATTTATTAAACTTAGATTAGAATCACAACGTTATTTTCTGTGAAAAGACAAAATAGAGGAACTTTACAGAAAGATAAACTTACAAGTAATTTCGATCACATTGCCAGGTACAATGTTCAATAAATAAAACATATTTGGAGTATATTGGACCCAACTTGACAAATAAAAAAAAAACTTAATTTGAAAACATATTCGCCAAATAAATTTTTGGCAATGAGTACCTAGGTAAAGCAACTCGATACTGTTCAGAAATAAAGTTGAAAAAAAATCCTTGTATCTGGCAATCAATCCGAGTATTTGGTTTACATGGCACAATTAGTGACACACTAACAATTTTATCCTCCTTAATACACAGCAAACCACAATAATATCATAGAAGTTTATTACTGAAGCACATTCAATGTTATACTAAAAGAATTCGTAGATTTTTTTAAAGAGATATGCAATTCTTATTGACTGAGATCATGGCAATATACTACGTATTTGGACCCCGTGTTCATGCATATAAGAAAGTAGGCAACATGGATGTGTTTACACAAAATACCTCATAAAAAAAACATATCATAACAGCTCGTGTTGGTCCCTGCTGGGCCCTTTGCCCTGTAGTGGGATAGTAAACTCTTCACATATACAGAAGTTACGGGTTGGCGATTTGAGACTTATATTAACGATATATCGAGATTAGCTATTAACGCTACGCTGGCCGTGTCGGTCCGTGAATGGGTGAACTAAAAAATCGAATGTAATCTTTAAGTATATGTAATGGATGTTCATCCATTACATATACTTAGAGATTACATTAGATTTCGTGCCTCGGAAAGCACGTTAAAACCGTTGGTTTTGGCTTTCATTTGTAGACCTTTGACAGACGACTGGCCCATAACGATACGGGTAGTCAGAAGCACTAAAGTCTGACAACCAGTCTTACCCAGGCGGCTTAGCATGACGCTTTTTATTTCTACTCCGTAGATTAGAAACCGCTTCTCTACATTTCTCGGTCAAAAACTGTCAACTGTCTATACGGAAACGTCATTATTGTCTACTCTTCCGTCAAAAAAGTGCTTCTCTACGGTTCTCGTGCTAAGCCTGCAGGTATATTACCGTTTAACTGAGCTGTGGAGGTCACGTAGTTGGTCGCTGTGTAACATGCACCACGAAAGTAAAAGTAAGAATAATTTTTAAATGTTTCTAACTAGAAAGCAAGAAATCTAATATCTTTTGTCACCTACTTTCTCTCTTTCCACATACAGTTTAAATAACTATGTACAATAATGTCTTAAAATGGAAAATTAATAAATAAATGAACTGTTCCATACAAAATGTTATGTTCAAATCTCAATACAAACAAATATTTTAAAATTAAAAGAAAGCTACTTAATTACCTCTTAATGAATTATTTTGTATAGAGCAGACATGAAATTATGCGAGATAGAAATTCTCTATACTATTCTAAAAATATTTAAAACTAGCTTCCGCCCGCGGCTTTGCCTGCGCGGTATGTCGATTAAATGCCATGTCCTTTCCCTGGGTTCAAAGTATCCCCATACCAAATTTAATCAAAATCGGTCAAGCCATTCCGGAGATTACCCCATTTGTTTGTATGTATGGACATACAAAACAAATTTTACAATAAAACCCCCGGCTGTTCTGTTAGGCAGACTCATTGAGTCTGTTAGCGATAGAAAAGTAATTGTGTTAATTACTTGACACTTGAAGGTTTATAGATAGTTTACAGTTTTATCTAAAGATTAATAAATTCTGGATTTTATTCCATGGCACTCGGGTAGACATCTCAAACGAGATTGCATTCTCTACTTACAGTATATCACTTTAGAATTTAAACTACTGGCACTCTTGATGGGTTCTTAGCAACACTTACATATCATTAAAAAATAAATTAATGACATTTCGCCTACTATTTGCAGTCATATTGTTAAGTAGACCTTTTTCCTCAAATACCATCAACCAATTAATTTAAACTCATTTAAAGAATTTGTTTCTCCGCACTAATCTCTGGAACTACCAAACGGATTTGAAAAAAAAATTAAAATCAAAACATTTTATTTCACATAAACCTGCAAGGGCACTTATGAAAAGTCAGAAGCTATATGCATGGTTCCAATTGCTGGTATCCTATGGAGACGAGCCTGGCAGGAAACTACACGGTTACTGTTTTAAAGAATTATTGGCTTTTACAATGTTTTCAAATTACAGTGTTAATAGGTATGGGAGGACAGATAACTTTACATTTGTTAGCCTAATTTTTAAGGAACATCACGCTACGACCCTTAGAACCCGAGTAAAAACGCTAAAAAAAAACAGCAAGAAACATTAAACAGCGGGTGAAACCGCGGAGCACAGCTAGTACACCAATAAAATTAAAACCACAATCATGAATGGAATTAGAGCAACATGATTTACAAAATTACCAAATATTAATAACTACGACGCCTGCGGGTCTATGGTGACGGCGCGCTGTTCTCCGTTGTCCATGGACACCACCATCTGGTACGGGACTTTGATTTGCAGCGGCACGCGGAGTTTCGTGTTTGATGGCGCCTGCAATTAAAGAAAAGTATTCATTTATTTATTTAGGATCTCGAACAAAGGATATACACAATACAGGATACATTTTTAACCAGTGCGCAAACTGTAACCATAAATTCAGCATACCATTCTAAACACCAAGCGTAGAAAGTTTTCGGTTATACAAAAATAAAATCAGCTGTTCCATACATTTTGACAGCTGATTTTTTTTTTATAACCGACGAAAAATTTCTGCGTTGTGGGGTCTAGAATGATAAGCTGAATTCATGGTTACAGTTTGCGCACTGGATAAAAACTTATCCTGTATATTACACTCTAGCTAGTGTCGCTGCCGCTAGTGGATGTCGAGAGTTATCCCACGGGAACGTACTACAGGGATGAAAAGTATCCTATATGTTAATCTAGGTTTTAAACTATCTGTGTGACAAATTTCATCCACATCCGTTCAGCCGTTTTAGCGTGATTGAGAAACAAACATGCAAACATGCAAACTTTCACATTAGTAGGATAGTAGGATAAGTCAAGGCAACATCAGGTATAAACCTTCACTTATAGGAAACCACAGCATACACAAGGTTTAACAAATAAGCTACCAACAGTTAAAATATTAACAATAGTAAAATTTGGAAAGAAGCCTGCACTGTCCCACTCCAGAGCAATAATAATGTTTTAAAGGACAGATTAAATAAAAGAAAAATAATAACATTAAGATATACTTAAATTTAATTTAATAAACAATTCTCATGCACAAATTCAATTCTTATAATAAGACAGAATTCTTGTGACTTTTCTCTGACAGACACAAAGATGGAGCATCCATTTTTTTAACATTTCACCAATTATATTTAAATCTTTAGCTATAGGACCCTACTGTCATTAACTGGCCTCGTGTTAGGTGTGTCTCAAAATTCAAAATGGATGGTTTAAAGTTTCCCCAATTCTTATATAATATTATTTATTTATTTATTTAACAATTTAAGCACACAAATGTACAGAGGCGGACTAAATGCCATAGACATTTTCTACCAGTCAACCTTTGGGTGATGCAGACCACAAACAGCGGTAGGTGCAATACATTTTTAATATAAACGCATAAACCGTGAGGTTTAAGTTATTAAACTATAAATATAATATATATATAACCCACTATATATAAATATAAGCACAAATAAATATACATAAATAAACGAATTTACTAAAAACAAATAAAACAAAACCGTTGTAATGATACTGCCAACTTTTTGCGAATGTGCTCGCGAACTTTTAATTCGAAGGATAATCGGTTGCCATCCTGATTTCCACAGAGACGAAGAAAGAAGAGTGAATGAAGTCTGTGCGGTGAGTGGGACATTGAAGAAGACGATTGAGCGATGAGCGTAGATTTCTATTGTGGTTTGCGGAAATGTATTGAAAGTGGGGGCTAGATAAACAAGGGAAGGGGGAGAATCAAGAAATGAAAACAAGGTGGTCAGCGCCCTTTGCTCTCTGCGCTGGCGTATGGCCAACCACTTAAGAAGGGGCCGATGCGCAGAGCCATGATCATATTTACGCTGATTGAAAACGAATCGAATGTAGTTATTGAGAAGGCGGTCGAGTTTGTCGAGGAGATATACAGAATAAGATTTTATCCAGTGCGCAGACGGTAACCATGAATTCAGTATATAATTTTAGACCCCAGCGAAGAAATTTTTCGTCGGTTATACAAAAAAATTAGCTGTTCCATACATTTTGACCGCGTAGGCATTGCACTTTTCTATGAAGCAGCTGATTTTTTTTTGTATAACCGACGGAAAATTTCTGCGATGGGGTCTAGAATGATATCCTGAATTCATGATTACAGTTTGCGCGCTGGATAAAAACTTACTATGCTTAATCGTATAATACTTTTAAGTAATAATTTTAAACCGAAACGTTAAACAAAAGAGTTAGGGGTGTCTCAAACTAACATCATTCTAGATTCTCTCAAATGTATCTTGGGAGGTATTTTTGGATTTAAAAACTATTTGTATATAATAGTCGTTACTATAGTTCTTCTAATGCCTAAATAAATAAACCAAATAATTTTAGCGTACTTACATGTATAGTAATCTCGGGTAAGACCTGCTTCTTCCTCGGCATTTTACTTGGTACTTTGTTGATGGGGTACAGGTCAGGCATCTCTTTCTTTGGCTTCGCCTTGTTGTGGACCAGCAAGTGTTTCTGCAGGTGGTCCTTACGGTAGAAACCTGTAAGAAAACAACAATGGAATTATGTTATTAAGACCAAGATCAGGACCAATCAAAGGATTGGATAACTAGCTTCATCTTAGTTTGATTATAGAATAGGGTATTACACCCATTTTTTAAGTGTCTCAATTAGAAGATTCTAAAATGCTGATAAACCACAAAAAAAAAACTTTTATATTGAATCGATCGATTAGTGCCATAAACATGTAATTAAATTTTCATATTTCGCGCTTAATTTGACGAAAACACTGGACGCAGTGAACGCTATATTGCTCCTATGGGTATGACGTCAGTTTGCTGTGTAAATAAATACGCTGATATTTTGTATGATAATTGTTAATAATTAAAAAAATATTTATTATTCTACTGAACGTAAGACATTATTTCAATAAAAATTACTTTGGTTACGAAAATAATAAAAGCAAAAAGTTGTTCAGTTGATTAGTTTATACAGCGGTATGACCATAATAACATGGCGGCTCCTATTTCATGGTGTTCAATTCAGTTTGTGTGTAAATTCAGTTTAAAGATTTCAGTTTTTTTAAACTGTTATTGCATGGTGTTCAATAACAGTTTAAAAAAACTGAAATCTTTAAACTGAATTTTAAAATTTATTTTGTTATTTCATGAACTAGAACTAACATTTTCCGACTGCTTTTTGCCTAAGCTATCTCAATTTATTATATATATATTTTTAGTTTTTTTCTCTTATAGAGAAAAATACCCTATTCTAACAAAGTGGTCTGTGTGGTGCCGGACTAAAAGAAGAGCACCACCCTATTTCTTCTTGAGGATGTCGTAAAACGCGACTAAGGGACTTACTAGAGAATGGGCAGCGGCGTTCTCTATATTTTTAAAACCACACTGCGATCGCCAACCTGCGCCTGCCAAGCGTGGCGATGAGGCAAGTTTTTGATAGGGACATTTTGAAGGATAGCCCATTATTTTACACAAAACAGTATTGTCCAGCATTAAAATATTGCTTTTGATTAAATTCAAACTTCAATATAATAAACCATTTACAGGCACTTTTGAATGGTCAAAAAGTCGGTAGGTCTGTCAGAGAAGGTGTATTTTACAAGATCAGCAAATACGACGCAGAAAAAATCTACATACATTCAACATTTATGACTACAATCTACATTTATTTTAGTGTGTGATCTTCCTGTGCGAGTCACAATAAATACTTTTTCTTTCTTTCTTACATGTACATATTATTCGTTTGTTTTCTTAATTAAATGCATAAGTTTATTTATTATTTACACCCAGTAAAATACATTAAGACACGACTTAACTTTAATTAGTCTATAATATTTTTTTAAAGAATAGGTCTTTTTCTTCAAATGAGTCACTTTAAAAGATCATTTATTTGTCAAACATGCGTTTACATGAACTGACTAATCAGACATGCAGGGTATTAAATTAATATGTTGTGAGCGTCCATGTTTTGCCAATAACGGCGTACAAATTTTGTAGTTTTATAGTTTGTGTGTTTTGTGTTGTGTGTGTTTTGTGTTGTGTGTGTTTTGTACTTTGGTTTGGTGTTGTAATTGAACCGACGCTGTCAGCATCATCATCATAATTTCGGCCAAAAGACGTCCACTGTTGGACATAGGCTTCTCCCAAGCTCCGCCATTTGAACCGGTTCTGTGCTTCCCGTATCAAGCGGATTCCTGCGGCCTTCACAAGGTAATCGGTCCACCTTGTGGGCCTTCCAACTCTACGTCTTCCGGTACTCTGTGCTTATTATTAATATTTGCAAATGCTTACCTTTCCCACACTCAGTGCAGAAGAATGACTTGACCCCAGTATGAATATGCAGATGTATCTTGTAATGGTCTTTCCTCTTGAAGGGCTTGGAGCAGTACTTGCAAACGAACACTCGCTGGGGGGTGGGCAGCTCTCTCTCTTCCACTTCCACGTACTGTACGCTCTCTAGCGCTGCCAGCTCTGATACGTCCACCTGGAATGGGGTTGAAGGGTTTAAGAATGGTCCTTGTGGTTCGTTTTTTTGCACCTAATAGGCGATTGTAAAGTAAAAGCAGTAATTCGTAAAAATATTAGCCTTAACATTTGTTTAAAAAAAACCGGAACTACCGGGATAAAAGTATCTTATAAAAGTTATAAACTATCTGTCTGCTAAATTTCATCCAAATCCATTCGGCCGTTTTTGCGTGATTGAGTAACAAACATCTAAACATACAACCTTTCGCATTTATAAAATTAGTGAGATAGTAAGAAGTAAGATGTGATTGTGCACCGCATGTTTGTAATAATCAATTTAAATACAGAAAAATTTTATGTAGAGGTTTTACATTTTACTACTTGTGATTTTAGGTGTCTGTAGGGGTGTAATAGGTATTGGTAGGTCTTAGGTCATATATAAATTAACTAACGGTCATATAGAAATGTGTTTGACCATTTCTTAGCAAATTTTAGTACCGATTTTTGTCCCCAAAATCGGGTGTTACATTTATTCTAGATAATTAAACAGACATGCATGCACTTACAAATTCCTGCGGGTATTTGTTCTCCTTCTTGGCCTGTCGCGTGATGACCTGTGGAGACAGCGGCGGTGGCAATTCTGCGAATTGCGCGGGCTCGTCGAGCTGCGTGCTAACTATGTCGAGTGGTGTCGACATGCACTGGTGACCCTCGGAGTGCTCGTTTTTTTGGAAACCTGCAATTTTTAAAACATATTTGGCGTTAAATCTTGTTCGGATGTAGGTTTATACGCGAACAGATGACTGGTCACTTTTACCACGGCCTGCCTCATGTTTTTTCGTTTGTATCTTTCGGTGGCGACACGAGAGAAGATCAATTCTTTCTTCGGTAAGTCCGATTGAGCCGATTCAATGATCCGGCTCGGAGGACCATTGTATGGGCTCAATCGGGATTTATAATAAAAGAAGTAGTGGACGGTATTAAAATAGGTTATACCATTATTAATATGAACATCGTTTATAGAAAAATAGTAAAAAGAAATGCCCCTAGGCTCCACTACGCCTTCGGCGGTGAGTTGAGTGGTGTGGAGGGCGTGTGGCTGCCACCGCGTACGCGTTCGGTCAACCACACGCATATGAGCTGCGCCGACTATAACCTTTAGAATGTATTGAAACTGTTTTCTCCCCTTAACCAATTACAACTAAGGAGTGATTACCAACTCTATAGCCTCTAGTTACAGCTGACTATTGCACGTACCTTCTCCGCAGATGGAGCACCACACCGTATACACGGGCTTGTCATGCACGTGTCGGTGAAGCTTGAGGTGCTGTTTTCTCTTGAACCGTCGGTGGCAGATATCACACTCGTGTGGACGACTCTCGTTGTGATCGCGGACTGTTGTGCGTTCTATTAGGAGGCTGTTGTCTGTTGCCTGGAAATATAATTGTAAAGTATGTGTGAATAAGTAATGGCACAGTGGTTACGGCTTCACCTCTCTTGCATGAGTTTGTGAGTAATTTTCGAGTACATTTTGGACATAACTGATATCGGTGAAGGAAAACATCGTTAGAAAACCTGGACTTATAGTAAATGTAAGTCTGAAATCGCCAACCCGACTTGAGCAAGCGTGGTAATAAATGCTCGTGCTGTCTCTGCATGAGACGAAGGCTTCGTCTTGCAGTGGAACAGCTATAGCTATAGGCTGGTATACGTATAATTAATTAACTTATTTCGGGATCTTTGTATACGAAAGCAACATATCTAAGTTATCGATTTTCAGCGTCTTTCCTTACGTTCATCTTAAACGACTTGGTGGCCTAGTACAAAAGTCACCTCAAAGGTCAATTACTATAATTTCGAAAAGTTTTCTCAATGACTCTCAAGATAAATTTTATGAGGAGATAAAATACAAACATCATAGGATCGTAACGTAGAACGTAGTTCCTAATTTTATACCGACTTCTCAAAAACCTTGAAGGGGTTCTATTTATTTATTTGTTTACAAAGCAACTACAACAGATAACAATCACAGGATAACATTGAGTTCACTGTAAAGGTTTCGACCTGATTATTAATTACACAAAGCTTAATCGCATTACATGACAAGCAACAGCAAAAATAATGATGATATACAGTAAAAAGCTTATTACACAAAATTACAGCTAAGTCTGTATGTCGGCACTTCGGTTCTGTTCTATACACGAAAGTGTTTTTTGGTACACACAGCTCCAAACTGTGCGTTCAAATCCGTGCTAGGGCCAAGTTACTTTTTGCATTTTGCAAAAACATTTTATTATAATTACTGTATTGTTTAAGTGAATATGGTTAACATTTACGGCAGGTCGTTTAACGTCTAATTAGAACGGATGTTACAAGACCGCTTGCCGTGCATACGCTAGGTGGATCAAATCTTGGGTACGAAATGTGTTTTTTGTCATGCACTTTTTTTAATATGAAGTATTGTTCTATTTTGTTTTAGTAATAATTATAAAGATACTAAAAATTAGGAAAAAATTGAAACTTTAATAACCATTTCATAATATTCATTATTGCTAATAGTTAACAAAACTTTGATCTTATATACTACATACAAAGATTTATATTTTACAATTTGATTTGATAATTTACAGATAACTTATTATACATATTTTGCTAATTGACACATACGGGTCCCTAGACTAGTGACATCCTTATAACGCAAACGAAAAAATATAAAGCGCTAGAAATATTTTAGACTGAATTTAAACCAACTAAATGTCACTGTCTTGTCGTCTCTGCATACAGACGCTTTAAGTGAATGTATACATCAAACGTTGTAGATGTAACTTGAGGGTAGGGATTAATTTTATAAAGAAAACGCAAGTAAGTTAAATTAATGGATAGCCTTAAATAACATAGTCTATCGATTAGACAGAGACCTAAAGATCACTCGGACGATAGTTGATAACAATTTCATCGCAATTCATATGTGCTCTCTGGCTAGTTCGTCAAACTGCCGGTATGAGTATGACGACGTTCGGTGATGCGATGGTTCGAATCCGAGTCGATGGTTCCGCTCCAGAGCATAATACCAGATTCTCAAAATACCAGATTCTCAAAATACCAGATTCGCAAAACACCAGATTCGCAAAATACCAGATTCGCAAAATAACAGAAGTACAGTCTTTTACACAATAGATACCTATGACTATAAAAAAATAAAAATGCTTTAAATAAAGATCAATTAATCCATTAAAGATAAAAAAATATGCAGAAAGATGAAAAATAAAGAAAATTATTAATGATAGCGTTAACGATTTAAATTCAGTAGTTTAGAACGTTTAAGGTGAATCTAGTCCACATTTTTCCCATACAAACTTCGGGATTGTATTACTCCACTGTCCGACAATTTACATCAAAAATTAAACATGGTATAGTTTTGTCTCATTATTAATATTGTCTGCACGGAAACAGAATACTAAAATAAAAAGTCATTAATAAGTTAGGAGCCAACAAAGATTCGTTTTTCTTGCTAATTTAACCTAACTTTGGGCGTATTTAAGTAATAAAAGAAGTGTGAAATCTGAAAAACCAAGTCGGTACCGACAAAGCTCAAATATCGAGAAGTTCAATAAACTTTATTGGTCATTGATTTATGCAGTGGCTTTTTCATAAAACCCGATCTTCCGAAGGACTGTTATTAATTTTTTACGCGCCTGTTGTACTATAAATTATCCTGCATCTCACTCAATAATATTGTGCGTATAAACTAGCAACTGCTCATTACTGATACTACCTCTGTTGGACACGATGCCTGGTGAGACAACGTGCTTTTTAGCCAGGCCCATCAGTGAGTTCGAACCCGCGACTAGGTTCCCCTTAAATGCTTTGAGCTCAAACACAGAGAAGTAACTTTTTTTTGTTTTAACCATTATTGTTGATGAGCTCAATCAAATACGGAGAGGTAACTTTTTGTTTTAACTATTATTGTTGACTAGCTTCTGCTCGCGACTTCGTTCCCGTCAAATTTCTTGCTACCCCGACCCACCCCGTCGCTTCGAATCGACTGCCCGTGCGAGTACTTCGTATTCGTGACTTTTTTCTCTTTGTTCAGCTCCTGAGGGTTTTAGCGTGATGTTATATCCTCGATAAATGGGCTATCCAACACTAAAAGAATATTTCAATTCGAACCAGTAGTTCCTGAGATTAGTGCGTTCCTCCAAACAAACAAACAAACTCTTCAACTTTATAATATATAATATATACAGTATAGATTAGGTAAATATCGAGACGAAACTGTTGGTTTCGTAAATTAAATTTTGTTTGTTACTGTACAAAATCTGTTATTTTGCGAATCTGGTATTTTGCGAATCTGGTGTTTTGCGAATCTGGTATTTTGAGAATCTGGTATTATGCTCTGGAGCGGATGGTTCGAAACAATGAACTCTTTTTGAAATATTCTTTAGATTATTCGTAACGAATTCAATGTTGTAGCAGTGTAATATTTTAAAACTTGAGGGGTTAGCACATACTGACGCTGTGTGTACGTAACAATTCAAGTGATATGTGGGTTTATCGTAGTGCGATATCATATTGTCGCTTTTTTGGTATTCACTGAAACTCGCACCTTTGCATACAGGGTGGCAGAGACATCAACGCGCAATTTGATACCGTAAATTCAGTACATGATACTGAAACCCCTTGTTGACATTTCTCGTTAGTTATTTAAAAAAATAACTGTTCCTTTCATTGTAACCGCGTAGGTATCCAGGGGTGCGGGTTGTTCGAAAGGGATACCATGGCCCCTGGCACACAGGCAACTGAAGCAACACGGGTGGATTTAGTCAGTTAGTCTGACACAGTTTCCCGCTCCGCCCAGAGCGGGAAAAGTTATTTGATGATTTACCATCCTCAAAAAAAAAAAAAAAAAAACGAGTAGGTATTGCACTTACTTAACCGACAAAAAATGACTACCTACGTATGTATGGGATCTAGAATCATGTACTGAAATCATATTTGTAGTTCCGCATCGATGTCCCTCCCATCCTCATACATTATTAAATGAAGTTTAAGTTTATTATTATTTAAGGGGGAAGCGCCAGGGCAGCCTGAGAAATTGAAATTTTATTACGTTTTGCAGGTCAGTGTCACGTTGTACGTTGATTATAATATGATTCGCGACCATAACAAATATGCCTTTACAGAATTAGCATAGTTTAAAATCATCAATACAACCCTCCCATCATCTGCCTAGCTTTTCTCCAACTATGTTGGGGTCGGCTTCCAGTCTGATCGGTTGCAGCTGAATACCAGCATTTCACATGGAGCGACTGCCTATCTGACCTCCACAACCCAATTACTTGGTAATATATACTCCTTGATAAGACTGGTTGTCAGACTTTCCGGCTTCTGACGACCCGTAACGACTGTCGAAGATCCACAAATGGTAGCCGGGACCAACGGCTTGACGCGGCACGAAGGAGTCTCAATACAACCCTCTAAGTTCTTCAAATTAAGAAAATGTTAACTTCGCGGATACCTTAGCGCATCCACCTAAAACTTACCATCACCAAGGAGGCAGCTTCTAATAATTAATATGTAAAGATTGATGAGCTACTTACATATTCATCGCTTGCTATAGGCTCTCCGTGCTTATAATCTTCATCCCCGTTGTACATTGTGTATGACTGTATGTGCTCAGTCATGTGACTCAGTAGCTGATCTTGTAGATGAAAAGCTGGGAAAAATGGAAAAATTACCTGTTAATATTATTAACACAGCAGAAAAAAAAAAGATATCATCCACAACCTCGAATTCTTGTTGATAAAAGGCCCGGAATTAATGAATACCTAATGAAAATATTAAAAAATTACGTAACTTGTTTATGGCTTACAAAGGCTTCAAGCTACAAGCGCGCGTCTTATTCTCAAGCTCTTGTACTAAGTAAAATCACATAGAAAATCTAAGCTATCCTAGTCCGGACGCTAAAATTTTTGAGCTCTGTCTTGCATTCTCCAAGTAAAATTACAATCCGACTTAGCTAACCAAGTCAGGTTTCTCAGAATTTTAGCTCGCGTCCCTCGTTCTTGCATTCTATTAGTAAAATCACAATGGGAGCTTAAACTTCTAAAACCAGAATGCAATTTTATTTAGGTCATCATTTCAGTTTAAAGACGTCCACTGCTGGACATAAGCTTGGGGGAGCCAAGCTCCGCCACTTTGACCGGTTCTGTGCTTCCTCCTGCATCCAGCGGTCTCCTGCGGCCCGCACAAGATCATCGGTTCACCTTGTGGGAGGCCTTCCAACTTTACATCTTCCGGTACGCGGTCGCCATTCCAGAACTTTTCGGCCCCATCGGCCATCTGTTCTGCGAGCAATGTGCCCTGCCCACTGCCACTTAAGTTTGATAATTCTTCTTTTATTTAGATATTTAAAATTTAAAAAAACAATACCCGCCTTGAGAACTATACCCGGAACGTCTGCCAAACCAGTCTTACCAAAGCGTATCGTATTACCCAGTAACTGAGTTTTGGGGGTCAGATAGCCAGTCGCACCATGTAAAATACTGGTGTTCAGCTGTATCCGGTTACTCTAGAAGCCGACCCCAACATTGTAGGGAAAAGGCTAGGCAGATTACTCGCATAACTTATGAATGGAGACCACGGAGATGGAAACAGTTTGTACCTACTAATTTATAGTATTGTTCACGGTAATACATTGAAATTGAAAATCAATACGTGCCAGTTGCCAATAGCTAGCTCATCGCCAGGTTAATACAGATTGATAAGGCTTCGAGTATCTGTGTATACCTACGTCATATTAAATATTCATTATCAAAACGTTGAATGTGTAAACTGATGGCATTATTCAATATTGAGATTGACACTGAAACTCAATCCGGATAAAACGCGAAATGATAAGAAAACTGGCCGTCGAAAATCAATACTCGAATAGAATCATATTTCGCAGTGTTGTAATTGCTCTGGAAAAGGATAATACCATGTCAGTGGGTCAGTACAACCTCTATTAAATACTGCGCACCACCAGTCAAAGATGAATAAAATTAGTAGAGTCGTCTACACGCATCATGAATGAAAGCGTCTAGAGTAACTTGTTGCACTAAGAGTTAAAATCACAGACATAAAATGTGCGAACCAAAATTAATCTCGGCAAGAAACAGTCACTGCCAGCTTCATCATTTTGTAGGGGTCGTCGCCGACCCTAAATATAATCCCGGTCTGAACCCCCTAAAAGCCCCTCCCCAAAATAAATTAGATCTCTAAAACCGTCCATAATCTAGCGTCCCTTGAACCACCCTATCCGTGCCCCCTCGTAAGGCCCATGGGGGATCGCCCCTAAAATAGGGGAGGGTCTAAAAAGGTCGACTGGTCGGTTGCTACGTGCGCATATGTGTTCGCTACGTAATTGTAAACTGGGCACTCAATATCGATTTGGGCTACTATACAATTTACGCCGTATTACAAGTTGTAGGCCATACGTTGGTGTAACTTTTTTGGGTGGCACTATTTACGTACTTTCTTACGTACCTACTTTGTAATTACTATAAGACTAGCTTCTGCCCGCGACTTCGTTCGCGTCAAAATTCTTGCTCCCCGACTCACTCCGTCACTCGCCTCGCCTGCCCGTGCGAGTACTTCGTATTCGTAACTTCTTTCTCTTTGCTCGGCTCCTAAGGGTCTTAGCGTGATGTTATATAGCCTATAGCCTTCCTTAATAAATGGGCTATCTAACACTGAAATATTAGTATTAGTATAGATAGATTTGGAGTGGTATTTTTTCATTGGTGTTCATGTAAATTATATAAAAAATTAAAAATTCTAGTAGCTTAGGAACAGCTATTTGGTAATGTTGCTAAGTGTGAATGTACATTTTAATGTGTTCGATTACAATACTTCATAAGGATTGGTACGTTACTGGGTTTAAAACATTAAATTATATATTATGTAGATACGGTTCTTCAATCATTTCATCTAACTATCAACAATATCAAATACACTCAGCAGTATGTTTAGATTTGAGAGTTCCAAGCGAGCAAGCAGGCATGGGTATCTCTAAAAGTTTAAGAGCCGCGATATATTTCACCGGAGTCAGAGACAAAAACAAGCGTGGGTTGCTGTAACATGGAGATCTGTGTAGTACTCCCAGTATTTATTCTATGACCATAACGTCCCCCTCCCGCCTGAATCCTTGTCACCTGTTCGTCTGCGGGACCGCTGCGCCGCGCAGCCTCCAGCAAATATTAAGGATATTACGCTATGGATTGCAGTTGCAATTTCAATACCTTCGCGTCCGAACGTTGTTTGTTTTGTGATTTTAAGTTTAAATATTTTAATTGCTGTGTTATTTGATTTCAAAATGTCAGCCCGGCACGGGAGAGGTAATCACGATAGACCGATGATGAATGAGTGTTTGTTTTGTGAAAAACCAGGAAATTTGGTTATAGACCCAGACGAAGATGCATATCATTCCATAAAAAGTGTGGCAGATGAGCGGCAAGATGCTATTCGCGACAAGTTCTACTTTCTGTACAATGATAGTTTGATTAGACAGTGCTTTTCGTGGCATGTAAAATGTGCAACTGCCTATATTTGTTATGTTGATCATAATCCGCAAGCGAAAGCACGCAAAGTCCCCAAACAAGAAGTAAAAAAAGAGGAACCGGAAGAGGAAGTTAAAATCAAAATTGAAGGAGTTTCTGCGACACCCGAGGTTCCAAATTCCCTAAAAAGAGCTTCATCTTCCTCAGCAGAACTTGCAAGATGTTTGATTTGTAATAAAAGACTGAACGTGGTACTCAGTAAAGCTCCTTCTACATGTTACAGGTTGTCAGCTGCCAAACTGATTTATGACACAGCCCACGCGAATCAGGATGGCGTCTATTTAAAAATTTGTAGCTATAGTTCACCTGAAGATTTAATCTACAAAGGCATGTACTACCACAAAGAATGCTATGTGAGATACGTGTACCCAAACAAATCTGAGAAACAACGATCCGGCAAGTTAACCCAAGAAAATATAATTAATGGTATGAAAAAACTACTGGACGAGGTAGATCTTACAACGAACTACTTCGCATTGTCATACTTAGCAAAACGGATGGCAGCCCTGACAGATGTCAAAGACGCCATAATTGAGCCCGAGACCGTTAAAAGTCTTCTTGTTGCAAAATATGGAGAAAGGTTGTTATTTTCGTATCCTGATGGTGTGGAGTTTGGTGTTGTGTTTCTGAGTGGAGTCCCTTTGAGTGAAGTTACGAGTCGCTTGCGTTAAATTGACTGATGAAAATAAACTTTTATGTGTCTAGATTTTAAGGTATACGAGTATTTCCAAAGAACTCATGTTATTTTGTGTCTAAGATAAGTGTGTAAGCGTATTGTGGTTTCAGAGAAATGTATTAAATGTTATCCATTACATATAGAGGGACAAATTAAATTAGCTAGCTAAACTCCGCAGACATTTTGGCCATAGATATTTAAAAAAGAAAAAGAAAAATAAATTAATAGGATGTCATTTTTATTAGGGTCACGACCGTAATAAGTGCATTTGCTTGAAGTAACTGTTAAACTGAGTCTGTGTGAGTAGTGTTCGCCCAGCGGTAACCTACGAGTTGTAGGTCGTAGGTTCAAACCGAAACAGGTGTTTTTACTCTGTGTAAATTATTTCATCACCCCTGCTCACAAACGGTGAAGGAAGACATCGTGAGGACGACGGCATGTCCTAGAACCGAAACTTCAACGACATGTGACTAGACAAACCTGCACTGACCCCGTGGCGGATTACGGTCCACTGCTTCCCAGAGGCATGTGTCCTAGTACTGGGAACATTATTGGCCGATTATAATTAGTTGAAAAAAATTATATATTTCTGTAAATTTCACAAATGGGAACATTATTGGCTGATTATAATTAGTTAAAAACATTTTTTTATTTCTGTAAATTTCACAAATGATGAAATTTGTAAAATTTACAGAAATAAAAATCAGTAAAAAAAAATACAGATTTTCTGAACTCATACCTCAATTACCTACACCAGCTGTCGTTGACCCCAAAGAAAAATATTATTTTTTAAATTTTTTATTATCCGACTAATATCATAAATGTGAAACTTTGTATGTTTGGATATTTAGATGTTTCGATGTTTGTTAATCAATCACGCAACAACGGCTGAACGGATTTGGATGAAATTTGACACATAGATAGTTTATAACCTGGATTAACACATAGGATAAACCGATAGAATGGAACGACACCCATTACGTCTGCAGTGTTTCTGTAACTAATTTAATTTGACCTTGTATTAGTAGTTATGAATAAACCTGTTTCTTTTACTCGGCTTCTTGACTAGTAGCTCAATTTTCAAAAACTTAATACCATTTGCAGCTTCAAACGTATATTTTAATTCAAGTGATTTGGTGGTCCTTTAAATGTTATAAGTCATTTTGATCATCTATTTATGCACATAGGTATACATACAAATAATTAACATTTTAAGTGTCTGTTTGTGATATCAAAATAACAGCGTTTTTACTAAATTCATATAAAAGTATATACCGTACTTATAAAAAAAAACAATTTTAAATAATTTTGTCTGTGTCTCTGTTCTGATTAATCTCCTAAACGGCTGGACCGATTTTTACAGGACCTTTACTGGCAGATAGCTGATGTTATAAGGAGACTAATAACGTAGGCTTCTTTTATTTTAGAAAAATGATTAGAGTTTCGCGCGAAAAAAATAATATCCAAGAAATCCAATATGCACGCGAACGAAGATCATGCAAGCTTACTTACTTGTAGAGCGTTTATTAAATCTACCATGTAACTCCAGCTCATGCATTGCGAACAGTAGGTATGCCACGAGTATGTATGAAATCTAGGACACCCATTATATATTTGCATACCTACTTATGTACTTGATAATACACACGCTTGGCGTTACGAACATGGGCGAGATTTCAAGTAGGGGAGTGCCATAGGTGCGTCGGTAGGTTAACACGGTATCAGTTTCATACACTAGCATTTGTTTTAGCCCACGTCTCCGGAAGGAGGGTAATTGTTTCCCTGTGTTAGTTAACAATACACATTTTACTTCATTTCCAGCAGCTGTTTTATGTAGCATGCTATCTGTTTGTATGGCTGGCATTTTTCTCACTACCTATGCACTTGGTATAGTGTACTGAGCCTAAGCAACCATCAACATTATCCTGACCTTATCCCAATTTATTTGTAGTCGGCGCAACATGTTTTTTTTGTCCACTCTTCTCCATTAGTCGTCATCTCCATAGACCCTTTCTAACCATATCATCATTAACAGTCCATCAATCGTTTCTTGGGTCTCCCCCTACTCTTATAGCAATCGACATTCATACTCAAAACTTTCCTCACGACATTTTCCTCATTCCTCCGTATCATAACTTTTCAGATATCGGTGCCACTTCCTCTTATGTACTTATTTCTTATTAAATCCATTCGTACACCACCACACATCCCTCTTAACATTCTCATCTCAGCTACATGCAATGCCTTTCATTCATACCTTTTTTGGCCCAGCATTCTGAGCCTAAGCAACCGTCTTGTCAATTTGTCGACAGTTCAAAAATATTTCATTCATTATGATTTTTGAGATATAGAGACAGGTCTTTTTAAACTGTTAGCAAGAATTCAAGAAGGCAGGGAATTGTAAATCGAATAATTTATGTATAGTTAGTAACATATCCTAGATGTAACCACGCAAGCAGTAAGTGATGCATCACAGGCTTATCTGTAGAGTACCATTCTTTCATATAAACTGGAAATTTACTCATCACCTTCTGTTGCCGAGTCTTTGCTTAATTCAGAAATTCATTTTGAACACATTAGCTGTACGCATAGATATAATAAAACCTTTCACGCTTTAAATGTACTGTTATGTAATGTAATGTAAAATGTGTAATGTACTGTTTCCCATCACAAGTATCTTCGGATTACTTTCTGGGAAGCCACGGCAACTTATTTGTATCTAGATTTAAGATAATAAACACATATTTTTTTTTCTTTTAATGTAAAAAGACTGCAGATCTGTGGGTAATTCTATAGAAGTTGCCAAGTCTAATATTGACATTGTAGCACCTACTTTAGCTCTTATCTTTAATATTTGTATCGACTGTGGGGACTGACCTTACGAAAAATTGTAAAAAACCTTTCGTTTAAATCAGGTCATCAGACCCCATCATGTTTTACCTTTCCCTGTAGCAAATTTTTCGATAAATTCATTTTAGACCAGTTGCAAAAAAAAAAAAATCATAAACATAAATTATTACTTAACAAACAGTTCGGTTTTAATAGTAGTCGTTGAGCTACTGATACTGAGTTTAACGTTTGGACATACATATTTATAATGCATGGGAAGATAAATGATACGCCTTAGTCCAAGGCATTCGATTGCTTTCTTCATTAAACGTTAATCAGGATATTCCACCACTGCGGATCCAGAATACGGCTCTGATTTCTTCTTATTTTATACTTGAGTAATAGGATTCAGAGCGTTGATCTATAATAACAACGGGAGTCCCACAGAGCTCAGTTCTTGGTCCTTTCTTGCTTATATTAATGACTTGCCTCAGCTAAGTGTTGGGCTCAATCACAAAAATCAATCGATTGATGAAACTAAAATTTTTGTGATTAAATTAGTTTACGAAATAAAAAATCATCACCATTTGTGGTTGAAACACTAGGGCCTTCCCTTTCTAGTGTTAGATTGTATATTGTATTTAAGATTGCTTAGTAAGCATGTAAATAAAAATAAGTTGAATATGAGAATAAAAACGAAAAAAAAAGTGAAACTAATCTTCATATTTTAAGGAAAATATTTAAAAGCATGTAAAATTTTTGGTATTTTATAAAACTACCGAAAATTCTCATACACTATTCTTTTTTATTTCTCCTTTCGCAGGTCTGCTGGAAGATTTGTTTTTAGATATAAGCAGTACTTTTGTACCCAAATTATAATTACGACTTATCCCTATGTATTCTCCCGTGTTTATATCATGTGAATATGAAATGAACTTAAAATGTTGGTCGACGGAATCTTCCCATTGTTATCTTTTTATTAAGCGGTGCTATTAATCTACATGTTCTTTCTATCTTTTAAATTGTTGTTCTAATAAACTGTGTACGCTTCTTTAAAACTGTTTAATTACCTCTCTACCATCTAATCTGTCTTCTTAAATAAATCTACTAATAATTGCCAAACGGTCTACGGTCATATGTAATTTAAAAAAATATTTAGTAGTTCTACAATGTCTTGTTTATTGAGCTCCTTAATCCCTGAGCTACCTACAGGATTAATGACAGACGCGTGCGCTGCCTGGACTGGTCCACTCAATCTGTGGTCTTTTCCTCAAAATACCATTTCAGACATCAATCTAAATGATGCAGTGGTATCATCAATCTGCATGATGGGTTTTACATGATCTGACCAAGATTATGTCACGACTTTAAAAGACATTGTGACCTTGAGTTTGCTTCAGCTTTTCTTCTCAGAGTAGTCAGATAGTAAATAGGTACCGATCTCATCTAGTAAAAAAATTATTGACGTACAAAACTTTTTATGCAAACCTACTTACATAAATAAGATAATTTAATCCCGATGATCCAGAAATTACCTCCTGTATTTCTGAATAGTTAATTTAAAATGGCAGAGGATCAAGAAGCAAAATCTACCTAGTAACTAATATAATTATCCTAGATATAACCAGAATAAAGCAGCATTCCGTGATGCATCATAGGCACATCTGCAGATTACCGAATGCAGTAGAGGTGCGGCAGACGCGAGCCGTTGATTTAAGGACCACTTTAGTAATAGCCATATTCCTGTCTATGTACTTAAAAGGATGATATTTAAACCTTACCTCATCATAATTTGAGAAACCTGTAGTGACAAAGTATTCTTACCCCGCGTTCACGCGCACATACAAATTGTAATGGATGTTTTTTTTTTCAAAGTCTTTTAAAAGACTTATCGATCACATGTCGTGTTTAAAACATGTATTGACTTTGATTCAAGCACGTTTTTGACAAGTTTTGTATTACAACTAGTTTTTACAACTTGTTTTAGGTGCAATCGATAAACGAAAACAGTAGCCACAACATATAGAGTAGGTATATAATATATACCTACTCTATATGTTAAAATATTATTTTATACCGTGGTGTAAATGCGGGGTACAAGACACTTCTGCCACTATGTTTATTGCGAAAAGCAGGTACAAACGTAATAGCGCGTACTTTTGGTAGGACTAAGGAGGGGTTCAAGGTTACGTTAAGCCTGCTCCTCCCTTGACACCCCCTGTTACGCCTATAATAAGCAATTATGTAATTTGTGGTACAATTAACCTAAAACACGGCTTCAAACCGGCCAGACGGAATATCTATTCACTCGTCGCAAAAAATAGTATTTTAAATATATACTTTTGTATTGTTTTAGAAACAGGATTTCTTGGTTATTGTGGTGTTAAATTTTCTATTGTAGTTGAGTTACCTTACTAGTTCGTTTTTATTTAAGTTTTAGGTCCCTTGAGACCTTGGTTCTCGCTGGATTGGGAGGCAAGGTTTATAATCTTGTACACACTTGTAATATTCGTCAGAATTTCTGGACTGGTTTATAGGCACGATTAATCATTATAATAATAAAGTAGTAGGTGAGTAAAAAAAAAACTTTTTAAAAACAAGCTTTTATTATTACTTGATAATAAAACGAACTAAAAAGTTAAAAATAATTTAATCTCAATTATTTAAATATAAGCGTGTTATAATAAAAGAAATACAAGTAATAATAAAAGCTTATTTTTAAAATATTTTCTTTTTATTTCAATTTTTAACTTTTTAGTATTTATGATGCGGGATTTTCTACGACGCAGTTCGTAGCAACGTTTTTCCATTATGTAGATCGTAATCATTCGTAGAACTCACACATATGTGTTGTTTTGAGCACTTAAAGTGTTATGTATCTATAGCCACCTTCCAGCTCCAGCATCAGACCCTGGTTACCATATAGGATCAAAATACTCGTCAATACGAATCAATCGAGCACAAACTCGATGGGGTTGTGCCTTTTTTTTGCGGAGTTCCTATGGCCACCTTCTAGCTCCAGCATCAGATAAGCTCCATGTCATCATAATATTGCATTGTCACGCGATATATACATGCAAAATTTCAGCTCAAACGGAAACCGGGAAGTGAGTCAAAAACTTGCAAGATTTCATTACAGACACCGGTACAGGTGAAACTAAATAAAAGCTTGTAAAATACACACGTTATCAAATCATGTAGCAGGACGAGGGCGGATGGAGTGTGTGTGTATGTGTATGTGTGTGTGTGTGTGTGTGTGTGTGTGTGTGGACTGAGGACATGTTGCTGATTTCGCTATCTCCTACGCTACGTACCGTGGGGTCTAACATCTTAGTTGACAAAATGTGGGCAAAGAGAGAAGAACCCAACGCACCCCCCCCCCCTCCCATTTCTCCTGGGTAATTTAAAACACAGACTTGCAGAAAGGGGCAAGCTGTGATACAATTTTGGCGTAAAATAAAGCATGTAGTAGTTAAAAGTAGCTCTAAGTACAGAAATGTAAGAAGCACGAGTCGGTCGAGTGGTGGGGTGGCGCTTGGAGGAGGCCTTTGTCCAGCAGTGGACGTCATTTGACTAAAATGATGACGATTATGGCAACTTGTGCAGAACAACGTTGCATATCTTCAAAAATGCTACCGTCTAACGCAGTAATAAGTATAAAGAATTTTGGTGTGAAGTTACCAAAACATATAATTCTTACTAGTTCCATCTTTATCGCCGTCACTTACTACATACTGCTACCATATCATAAGTAAAAAAAAGGTAGATCGATTTTATACGCTCCGCACCTAGCACGTCAAAACTTGGCTAAATATCCTAGTGACCTATCGTATCGTAGTCTTGTCTCTTTTTCGCTCCCGATAATCATGACATGCCGTCCTTCTTCTACGTGTCATCTAATAGTATGACATTGTGCCGCTTCTGAAGATCGAATGTTGGTTAGGTAACCTATCTACTTTTTTTTTTCTTATAATATCATTGGTCTTCACCACTAATCGCTAAATATTCGAGGGCTAGAGAATATTATAATGAAAAAGTGTTTCATATAAACATTACCCGTCATCCCCTCGATCCATCTCCACCAGAAAATGGGGTCGTCATGACAACGCTATCCCTGTGAAAAGAGTTTAAGTTTGCACACCCTTTCGTACTTGTCTAGATTTAAAGTTTTTTAAGAGCGAGTCAGTGAATCACTGATATAAAGTTTTATTTGGACATCAATTTAAATAAATTAAAAAGTTAGTTATAATAAAAATAACTCCGCAATCACTTAGAACACGGTCACACGGACGTAAAAATATCGCGTTATTTAATCGTGCATTGAATTTTCAACTCTCTGCGTTAAAACGAGCATTGAGGATCCCAGAAAGTGCATCCCAGCGCGTTGAATGAAAACACTGTTCGATTATCAACTCTCGGCGCTACACAGTGCGTTGAATATCCAGTGAGAAAAAAATCCCGCCGCGTCGTAACTTTTACAAATTCACCTTAGCAGGCAAGCAAAGTGGCAAGTTTGTTGGTCTACTACATTTTGATTTAAGGGGGGCGATAGTAGCTAGAGTAGAAAATTTCGTGTAATATAACACATAATACACAGGTGTACTTACACATTTTTTTATCCGAACTTGGCTTGACACACTGCCTTACCTCAATATGGAAGCGGTTAATTAAAAGGTAGTCCTGCTACAATATTCAACACGTCAACCCAACCAACTGTCCATACACAAGATAATCCTTTGCTCCAAGCCATCAACCCCGAGTTATTTGACGCATCGAGAGGGGGATGTTCCCTCATGACGTCAGCTGCTCATCGCAAGTAACGGGCACAACCGGTTCGCAGCTACCGACCCTACAGGCCTACGGACGAGAGGGCAAGGCCAGCCCGTTCACTGCGCAAGGATAGAAAGCCAGCCTATGCTGCAATGTTGCGTTGCATAATGTAGCTTTCATATCAAGATATTGCAGTGGTCTTAGGATTTTTTGGTGGAATACAACTTTTGGAGACAAATCTTGATGTCGAAGTCTAAAGATTTTTGGTGAAACGAATTTTCGGAGACAGGAGGAAGTTTATACTTTTCATATACTGGAAATGATTTGCGTAAATTCAACCAGTGTTTCTGGGCATTGGTTGGAAAGCTTCGCCACGGAAAGCAACAGTTTGCGTTTAAGTTATTATTGATTAGGATTTATCGGATGCGGGTTTTTTTGCTTGATTTATAATGAAAACCTTTTTTGGTTAATATTGTAGAGTTTATCAGCAAAAAACCTATAAATCCCCGTCAAATGTATATTTTTTACATACATTGGATAGGTAAGCTTTCCGAATAGGATAAAATAAAATGAGTAAATATAAAATGGTTTACGAGAGTAGACTTTCGGCTGTGGTGTTACTGAGGGGGCGAGCGTCAAAATGGAGGAAAAAAAACAAAGAAGGGAGCCACTACTACTAACGCTTGCAACGCGTGGTATTGGAGCGTAGGACTGACTTTATTTTAGTTTCGACTTTATAATTTAAAAGGTGGGTGTAGAACAAGGCCACAAATATGCTAAGATGTTCTTTTATACAGTGAATTATAATTAAGATAATTCCTAGTTCTTGGAAAAAAAAGCTGTAAAAAAAAGCTTTGACAAAGAAAAATTCTCGTTATTTATTTATTTACAATCTGTGCCCGCCCGCTCTATGGTATTGCCCATATCTCAATATTCCAAAAAATCTTTCATCCCTAGGGATCAATTTCCGAAAATTCTTCCTTAAGGAAGTCTTGTTCAAAATGTCATGCTTATGCTTGTAGACCCAGTGACTTAATTCAAAAACACACTAACAGTACAATCACTTACGACTCGTAAGCTATGTGTGCTAGATGTACACTGCTCATACCGGTATAACAGGGCGGGGTCTGCTTGTCCGTACGACTATTAATAAAATTGAAGAGTAAAGCTCCAAGACGAGGATACGCCGGCGAGGGGACAGAGGTCACGCCACGACCTTTATCGACAATCCCACGCTGAGCTACATCATATTGTATCTATACTTTAACATCGAGAAGGGGGGAAATAGGGGGGATTTGTGTCCCTACGGCCTGAGGCGAGCTACACGTGTTTCTCAGACGCGTGGTGCTCGACTCATATTATAACGCTATTTTAACAGGTGACACATAACTGGCCATATGTGGGTGTACTATTGAGGTGTACCTACACCTCTGCCCAACCCGGCGAGGAAACAAGGCGTGATGTTTATGTCTTATTTATAACAGGTGACGGATCTATTATAAGACAACGGCTAAGTATAGCCTGACCACTATGGCGACCATCTCGTAATTGTCCCATAAGGCAAGGACCCTATGGTTTCATTTAGGTTATCGTAAAATAAAAATCCAAACAAGAAATACCAGATTTGAAATTCAATTGATCAACTTTACATTTTTCAAAATCTGTCAATTCGTTACGAAGCGAGGGGCCATCCCTACCCCCGCTCATGTAGACTGCTAAATTAAAGTGTCCCCCTTTTCGATGTTGCGTTCGCCGCAGCGGGTTAAAAGTAAGTTAAAGTCGAGGACAAGTAAAATATAACTACGCAAGTAAAATATAATGTTAACCGTTGGGGATGCTTATTGAATTTGTACTACTGAAGCCGTGTGCCCGACGTGATTTCCCATCGGCAAAAATGATGAACTTTCATACAATATTTCAGCCCCTACTTAAATCCTTTAGGAGATGAATTTCCAAAAATCCTTCCTTAGTGCTCACCTTCGTAATTTAAGGAAACCATGTGGAAAATTTTAAGCCTCTAGATTCTAGACGCAGCGGTTTAGGCTGTGCGTTGTCTCGATGTCCCTGACACCCTGCATAATATTTTGTTGGGCTTTGCCGGCAAGGTAATTTGTTTTAGAGGCTTTACCATCGGGAACTTCATCATTTATCTTAGCTGGTACTGCCAATTCGTCAAGCGTAACAGTATCTACGAGCAAATCGGTCGAAAATAACAAGCCTGGAAGAGCATGTGTAGAAGTAAATAACCAAAGCATAGAAGCATCCTCGGAATACTTTGACCGACGAATCAAACAAAAAGTTTATTTAAAAAATCCCTTTTCATTATTTAGCCCCAGAAGTAACAGTCATCCTTTTTGGAGTCGTGAAACTTTAGCAAAACCCTTTGCACATTTATTCAGAAATACTCTAAAATACCCAAGACCCATAAAAACCAATACAAAGGGGAGGGGGACCCTTTTAGCCCGCCCAAAAATAAAAAGATATAGCAAAAAATGGAGGGGCTGGGGTTGCTCCCTAGTGACACAAAATGGGAGACACAAAAAAATATAATATTCCTTCGACGGGGTTCGAGTTTAAAAATACAGCTATTTCGCCATGTTTCAAGAGTACTAGGACTAGTTTCTACTACTGTTTCATTTTAAATATTTTTTTTATCTAGCATTGGAAAGTGTCAGGCCGTCGTCGACAGCATAAGCGGAAGATGAAATGTATCAAATGTTATCACCCCCTACTATACAGCAACAATGAAATCTGAATCTAAATGTGATTATAATAAAGTCTGTTTTCCTCTACAACACTATCCTTAGTAAGAAAGGTTTTTTTTTTCGTTTACTACCGGCTACCGTCTGAGTCAGACCTACCTGCGCTAAGTGTAAAAACTTTTTGGATTGAAAGGTCCCCGCTGAGTCATCGAAGACGTACTCTTCGGTATAAAAAAGAATATTATAAAGTTAACGCAGGATCAATAAATGGAGGGGCGCAAGCCTTCTACCCCTTATTTATAAATAGATTGAAAAGTATGGCTTGCCGCGAAGCTTGCTGCGGAATCGTTCTTGCTAACAATATTTTTTATTACATTTGAAATGATAATGATTTAATTTGCAGTTGGATCGTCATTACTTTGAAATAGTAAGAAAACGCCATTACGTATAAAATCAATCTAAGTAGGTATCTAAAAACTGAAATATTTCTGCTATGAAGCGAATACTTTAATGGAATATTCTGAAACTTGATAGATGCTTTCGGCTTGCCAACGATTTGGGGGGTGTAACCACACCCCTAGCCATGACCTTGGCTTTGGCACTTCGGGCCGGGCACGCGTTCAAATATTTTATAAATAATAAACGGGTGTACTTGGCCTCACCAAAGTGACAAACCTTCGATCCCTGATAAAATAACTTACAGTCAAGGGCAAAAGGCAAGAAACAAACACATTTTCTTTCACAAAATTTTAATTATTATTCTAGCACCAAGGCTACAATAATAATTCATTATTTTTGCAAGAAAAAGGGTTTGTTTTTTGCCTTTTGCAGATTCTGTAATTTTAATAGAAATCGTTTTTTTTTTCCACGTTAAACATAAGCAGGTACACACAGGTCAAACAATGTCATAAGTGGCTTAAAATATTACCAATAGCTAGGTAGTATTTGTTGCCAGTAAACCACTATCTAGACAGTTCACAGTTAGTCTGTGTCTCTAATGTGAGGATACCTGCATGTCCTAGAACCAAAAACTCGAAGACATGTGACATGTACCAACCCACACCGGGCCCGCGTAGTGGATTACGGCCCAATCCCTCTCATCGAGAGGACGCCTGTGCCCCAGCAGTGGGAACTTTATAGGCTGATTATGTTGTATCTCTAATATCTCACAATTTTCGTAGACAGTTCAGTAAAAAAGAGCCTTTGAATATTCCAAACATAATATTGCCCTTGAAACCTTAAATTTATTTTTATTCCCAGGCAGCCCAGTAATGAAACCGTTTGAAAGTAACCCTGCCCTCTTTTTCTAAAATAAAATATGAAACTACACACGTGCACGACTGTCGTTAGGAGGGTTGACAGAGCGCCAGGGGAGGGCTGAGCGAAGCTTTGGGGCTTTTGCTAAGACGCTCGTTGAACCAGTTTATCGAAAATGCATGCATGTAACGTGTTTTAAGTATGGGAGATTATTGATGAAATAATCCGTACTTATCGATACAAATAAATAAAACTGTAGTGTCTGTTCGTAACGTCAAAATAACAGCTTTTTACTGAATGCATATTTTGTAAGTGTATAATGTCTCTTTGTTCCAGCTAATCTCCGAAACGGCTGAATGGATTTGGATGAAATTTGACCTATCAGTAGACCATATTATAATTATAACATATATGACTGATATTCCCACCATGGGATCTATACTTATGCGGGTAAAACCTAGGGGCGCAACAAGTAATAACATAAATACGAAAGTAACTCTCTGTTCAGGCCTTAAACGGCTGAACAGATTTAGATGAAATATGGCACACGGATAGACCATGTCGTGGGTTGGGACAAAGGATATTTTTATACTGGTAGTAAATTCTCGTGAGTCATTTTCCGACTTCCAACTCCATGCGGGCGGAGCGAGCAAAGTTATGCCAAAAAAGCTTTGACCTTTGTTCCTACGTTTTACAGTGAATTTTGCTCGGACGGTATCGTAGTCAGTACTCCAAAATGGCAGCTAAAGTCCTTAGAGACAGTGACCATACGGGAATGTCCCAAAACCTTTATTATTAGAACCATTTTCCCCTTCGACCAGAATCACCGTGGCATACCTACTCCGGCTATCATGCCTAAACCTCCCCTATTCCGGGTAAATTCTCGTAATTGCCACGTTCGACAAACGGGTTGCGCACCACGGTATTATTAGCCGTGGTAGGATCCCACTATGTTATCCTTACATCGGATGTAGTCCTCCTCCCTCCTTCCGAAGATGGGATGTAATTGAGGGACGGGTAGCCGATAAGGTACTTATTTATATGTTGTAGATGACAGTAGGGAGCTTTGTTTGGGTACCTTACCTTATACATACATATAAGTGTAAGTATGTATGTATACCTTAAAAATATACGCGTCGACTTTTGGAGCTCCTCCTTTTTTCGTCGGTTAAAGTTAAAAATAACGTGATACCTGTTGCCCGTCATTTCGCCGGTTTTGTTTAAGTCCAAGGGACTAAGGGGAGGAGCCTATTGCAACACTGGGCACTATGTGTGAACATCTACTTATATCTATGGTACAGACGCCAATTTCTTTGATAGATATTCAACTTCATGGTATAAGCTTAAGGTTCATGTTCAATTGGGAAAATTTGACAGTTTGGGGTAGCTTGATGTGCTGGCTGGCGTCTGTACAGTCATCAAAAGAGACAAGTAACCAGGATCGTCGGATATAGTTGAAGTTTAGTATGAAAATGTTTTTTCTTCAAAAGAAATTTAATTAATTAAATGAACTGTTTGTTTTTTACTAATTCAATTAAATTTTATTCGAAAACATACCCATTGATGATTTTTTTACTTGACTTCAACTACATCCGATGACCCTGGTTACTTATCTCTTTTGGTGACCGTAGTTTAAAAACAAAGTCGCTTTTCGTGTGTGTCTGTATCACTTATGTTAGATCTTCTGTACTACACAATGGATTTTGATGGGAGCACCTTACCTATTCACCGTCATTTAATATTAGAGCATTTATTCTGGAAGGTTTATGTTTACATCACATGACGCCATCGCACCCGTGCGAAGCTGGGAAGAGAGTAAGGCCTCTCTAAGTCCGTCAACGAAGATACAGGCCCGTCCGAAAGTAGTTCAATACTTCAGAATTAAGTCTACTCCCGGTTAATTAACTTTTCTGTCTTTCAAAAACATAGGGTGTAACGGCAACTGATATCGTGGTGTCATTCATTCTTATTTCGTGCCCCGAACTGATCTTGTGTCCGAAGGTGATACGGAGTGGAAACGCCCGTGACTTTGGCCGAAACCACGGATTTCTTGCAGAGAGAGTCGACCCCCAGGGGCGGGTCGCTGGCAAAATTACAAAAACTTCCTCCAGAACCTTATTTCTAAAATATGATTATTTAAAATATCGAAAGCTTACCTGTCCCGCAGAAGGAGCAGACTTTGTCCTTCTTCATATGCGTCCAGCTGTGTATTTTGAGGTTTTCTTTCTTCCTGAATGACTTCTGGCACACAAGACACAAGAACGGTCTGTCTACTAGCTCTTCTGGAATGATGAACTTTTCTTCTGGTGCCTAAAAAGATTATATATTTACGTTAACTTGCGCTTTTGTAAAAGCGACAATATTTTTCTATTAATATAGAAGGTGTAACTGGATAAACGCAAGATCAGAAATTAGTTTGTTTCTAATTGACTACTGAGTCTATTTCAGTACCTTTTAATGGTATTCTTATTAAAAATGATGCATTTTGCTATACCTACCGCTACTTGAGCCAAAGAATATTCAATCTTATTTCAAGGCAAGAAGACTCAATTTTAAATGCATTCAGTAATGCTTGGGTCAACAGGTTATTCTTAAGGTGCATCTTGTCGACATTTTTTCCATACAAACTTCGGGAGTGTTTTACTCCACTGTTCGACAATGTACATCAAAAATTAAACATGTTATTGTTTTGTCTTTTATTGTCTGTACGGAAACAGAATACTAAAATAAAAAGTTATGAGCCAACAAAGATTCGTTTTTCTTGCTAATTTGACCTAACTTTGGGTGTGTTTAAGTAATAAAAGAAGTGTGAAATCTCCAAAACCAAGTCGGTACCGACAACGCTCAAATATCGAAAAGTTCAATAAACTTTATTGGTCATTGATTTATGCAGTGGTTTTTTCGTAAAACCCGATCTTCCGAAGGACTTTTCCGAATTTTTTACGCGCCTGTTTTACTATAACTGATCCTGCAGCTCACTCAATAATGTGCGTGTAGACTAGCGTCTAACTATTCATCACGGGTACTACCTCTATCGGATACGAAGCCTGGTGAGACAGCGTGCTTTTTAGCAAGGCCCACCAGTGAGTTCGAGCCCCCGACTAGATTCCCCTTATTAATAACAGTTAGCTTTAGAATAAAATAAGTTTCGTCATTGTATTATGCTTTTAACTCAATACTCTAATTAGGAAGTTAGTCTTGCGTTAATTATGTTACACGTTATATAAGAATAACGTTTGTTTGTTCGTATTATATGCGCTATCATACTGTTAATACGATTACGATAAAACTTTATCAACATATTACTAGCGCGAAGGTTTTTAATAAAAAACGCGGCCAAGTCGCGGGCAGAAGCTAGTTCTTTTTTAATAAAATCCGAACAATTTGGCATTTTTGTATGTTTGGTATATGGATTCCTTGGCCTTAGGATTAGTTAATGCATGGTAAAATTAAAATGAACTAAGGACAAATTCATTTAATCGATACCTTAAGTATTGTAATTACAATAAGAATCACTAAAAGCAACTCTTTTTTTCTCATCAAAGTAGCAGATGGTTTTCCTGCTCCATCGGTCAACGACGGCGAGTAGGTACAGATGTTGCGAGCCGGGCTGAGCCGGCCCAGACTGAGCAAAACAAGGCAAGCAAGCCTGTAGGGGGGGAATTAAACGGGGTTTGGGAAAGGGCGTTGTAGGGACGAGTATAGAGGCAGAGAGGATTTAAAGCGACTTGTGCCTACTTGAACTAAACCTAGGCATCACATAGGTATACTTACATATAGAGTTAAGCATTTTGTAATCCTGAATTTGTGGATCACCAACTTTAGAAACCGCATAAATACATAATAATGAATGTACGAGTGTGACTATGGACTACAATTATGTCTGAAATAAATTAGTAAAATTAAAATAAGAAACTAGTTTAGTAAAAAAGATATTAAACGAAGTCAGCAGAAGAGTTACTTCTTCTTCCCGTAATTGAGACCGTCGAGAACAGGACATAAATGCGTAGATGACGGCTTTGTAATGGGTATTTTTACACCATGTATGTATTGCTTTAATTAAACTTTTTAGGGCTACGTTGTCGAACAGAGCCCGGCTTGGCTCGTATTTAAAATTTTGTGAATTCGAAGTTTACAATAGCTAAATATAAAGATTTGTTAAAGCTTAGATTTTAAGATTTTCGTTTTATTTCTTTCTAAGCTTTAGAAAGAGATGTTCAACCATAGTCAGGAAACCGACACGTCCAAGAGTAAACAAAAATCGCAGACTTCGTAGCGACTACCAAAACTCGCTTAGTGGATTAGATTCTCTCACAAAGAGGAGGCCTGTGTCCCAGCAGTGGGAACGTTACACGCTGATTATGCATCGGCAGAGTGGCCAGAGAGAGAGAGACAGTAATAAAGAACGTTGGAGGAGGCCTTTGCTCACTGGCCATACTACAAATCCAATGACTGTATAGCCTCTTGACTGCTCATAAGGGCGACTAAGGCTCACGACACATAATGAAATTGCACTTATGTTAGATGACAATATGAGGGGCCATTTTAGTTTTGACCAGTTATTGGATCTCTGCACACGTGGTTATTTTGATACCTATTCAAATATTTCTGCATAAATAAAAACAATTATTAGTCCCTGTTCAATTAAATGGTGTGGGAAATCGTCTAAAACATCCAGCTATAAAAATGATGGCATAACTTTTCATTGGTAAGTAAAATACATTTATAATTTAATAAAATTATGAATAATTGCAGGGCTCAAGCTAAACTGGTTGTTTACGTTAAATAGCACAAAAAGTATACCGCGTTGATGTCTTTTTGAAAAGTCCCTTTCTATCATTAGGGTCTTGTCAATACGTCTGTCTCATTATATTTGTACTAATGCTGTAGTGTTGCGATAACTTCAAAACAAAGTCGAAATTGATGATAAAAAAATTGTCGATGTTTCCTAATGGTAAAAAGTAATTTTACATTTTAGATTTCGAAATATTCCGGAATTGAAAGAATTTGAATTTCATTTATGAAAATTTATTGTTCTTTCCGACAGGGATTGACATTGCTACTATTTTTAATAGACATACTTTAAATTAGTCGATCAAATTTGCTGATTGATTAAATTAATTTTAACTTCAAGAAGTGTTACGTCAGTGTTTTGTTTGCACCCAGTTAACACCCTATCAGTTTATTAAAAAAAAAAAAAAAATTATAGACGTCGATTTTATCGATATCGATATTATTGTTGTAAAACTGACTTGCGAATCACTATTTCTGCAACATTCGTCCTGACATTGTTGCATCGGCCAATCACAACCGCTGTATTTTCTTCGTACCCCGGCCCGCAGTGGTGAATCGTGTGCCCAGACGAAATCGGTCTATCAGCTCTCAAGTGGTTTAATTCTCTTTGTACAAATCCCTACTAATATTATAAATACGAAAGAAACTCTGTCTGTGTGTTACGGTTTCACGCTTAAACCGCTGAACCGATAGTCATGAAATTTGGCAGATATATAGCCAGGGATATGGAAAAGGACATAGGCTACTACTTTTTTACGCGATAACCGACATCCACGCGGGCAGAGCCACGGGCAAAGGCTAGTAAAATATATAAACAAACATCAAAAGCGACACTGACGACTGCACTTAAAATTTTGTCCAAAAAAATGATGTCCACGTAAGTGCTTACCTCCATCGCTACATCATGATGCTGCTCATCAACAATCGGTCTGCTGTACTCATCGATGATCTCCTGCTTGATATCCACTAGCTGGTCACTGCCCAACTCCATATACCCCTGGTCCTCGATAACCTCCGCATTCTCTATGTAGACTTTCGTGTGCGTTTGTAGGTGTTTACGTAAGTGGTCTTTGCGGTAGAAAGCTAAAATAAAGATTTATGTGACATAATATAAAGACTGCTGTTGACTGCGACCGCTGTTACATACATACAGGGTCGCAGGGAAACTGTAAACATGAATTATTCAGCAAATGATTCTGACCTCCTAGTGTAGACATCTTTCGGAGATTATAAAAAAAATGCTTTTTCATAGAAAAGTGCAATTGCTACGGGTTCAAAATGTATGGAACAGCAATTTGCTTTTTTTTAAATTAACCGACGAAAAATGCTACCGCTTTTACATACATACAGGGTGGCAGGGAAACTGTAACCATGAATTCAGCAAATGATTCTGACCTCCTAGTGTACATATCCTTCGGCGGTTATCAAAAAGAAATTGCTGTTTTATAGAAAAGTGCAATTGCTACGAGGTATAAATGTATGGAACATTCATTTGTTTTTTTTTTTTTAACCTACGACAAATTTCAACGCAGGGTTCAGAATGTATGGTAACAGGTTGCGTGTTGCACTGTTTTTCTATTCGAATATTCTTTCATTTTGTTTGAAAATGCCTACAACACATCTACTGAATTCGAAATCACGAGTAGACTGACTATAGGTACGTTTTAGGTGATAGGTACCGATCCAATGATTAAATTCAGAGAGGCAGGTGCGAAATGACTAGCGTATATGTATAGTCTTTCCCGTCCGCCCGCATGGGCGGAGATAGCACAACTGCAGACTTACCACGAGCACCAATTTGCCGACGGAAGAATAGACATGACTATTAACTAAAATATGTACAATAGGAGAAGATAGTTATGTTTTTCTATTATTTATAACAGTTATGGGTTCTAAAGGAATCATGATTTTGTAGATAATCGTATATACTTTGTGGTGGCCGTCGAGTAGAAAGTTTGTTGTCAGTGTGATTTTGACAGTTTGGCAAGAAATATTCTTCTGAAATAGTCTACATTTATAAGGACCTAAACAAAGATCGTTAGAAATGAAAGACAAAATGTCCGATTGTAGAAGGATATCTACGGTGCGATGTCAAAAATGGAGAAACGAAATGTCACTTTGTATTGAAAAAGCACTGTCTATTCTGTTGTTCTTCTAATATCGACTATTTATTAGTGATTCTCATGGAAATCATGTCACTTGGCTTAAATAGATTGATCTTACTTATGTAGATTCTTTTACATATTGTGAATTGGAGAACGTTGTTGGCCTTACACAGACGGGAAGAAATGGGATGGTGCTATTCTTTTACGTCCGGCACCACACGGAACTTTGATTACGCTATTGAATTGTTATTGAAAAACGACGAAAATTCAGGTTCCTAAAATGGTCCGTGGATGGGTGACCATCTTTATATACCGAGTAATTTTCAAAATTTCAAAACATCAAAGAATTAGATTTATAGACGATTTTCTATTCTCTATTTTCATTCCTCTAAGTACCTGGTACTTATTGACAGGCCTGCATTGTCCTCCCATACCTATTATCACTGTAATTTGAAAACATTGTATAACCCAAATATTTTTAAAAGAGTAACCGTGGAGTTTCTTGCCGGCTCTACTCCATAGGAAGCGACAAATTGGAACCGTGCACCTAGCTTCTGACTTTTCATAAGTGCCCTTGCAGGTTTATGTGAAATAAAATATTTTGATTTTGATTCTTCGTAGAAATAGAAAGCGTCATGCTAAGCCTGTTGCAGTTAATACATCAGGGTACTCAGTAACCTTTTTTAAAGTAAAAATGGGGGTTTAATAGGTAGATTGCGGTACCCAGAGGTTTAATTCCTGCTGCTTCCCACATCTTTCGCGTTTTCATAGAAATATTGTACTATGTGAGTCGCGTCGCGCCTTTTTGCAAGAGCCTTAAGAGCGTTCTCCTCACGCGGGCTGGCAACGGCTCATTTATGGCGGTTTTTCTTGATTATTTCATTAAATACAAACAAAAGTGAACATTTTTTTTTTCAGCCAGGCATTAGATCATTGGTATTTTCAAGTTTGTTGTTTGTATTTTTTTTACAGTTATTTTGGTATTTACTTTCAAAAATCGACATACCGTCAATTATTTTCCAGTTGCATTACTTAGTACGATTAAATGCTTCTATTAAAGAGTACATGTTAAAAATAATACCTAATAAATACCAACGATCTAGTGCTTGGCTGACAAAAAATAGTAGTTTTGTTTGCTTAATGAAATAATCACGGAAGTCTATTATAAATGCGTTGTTGCCAGCTCGCGTGGAATGAACGCTCTTAAACTGTGGGAAGCAGGGGCGGGTCGCTAGTAAAATTATGTTATAGGTAGCATCAGTTAGTCAGGTAGTCAGTTAGTGGGGTTGGTCATGGCGTTCTATCTATTCAATTGTAAATAGATCTCAAGGAGAACAAGGGTGAGTAAAAAACGGTTATTATTATTACACACACCCTATATATGACCTTCACCCCTATACTTGCTATTTGAACAGAGATTCAAACATAACCACTTTTGTATCTGCTTAGTCGACATTCACACGGACGTAATAAAATCGCGGCGGGATGTTTTCGCGACCTGGATTTTCAACTCTTTGTGTTGAACCGAACATGGAGAAAAGTGTCTTAATGAGATTCTAGAGTGTTAATAAACCACTAAAAAAACACAACATTTTTATTTAATCGATTAGTGCCTTATAACCGCATTTAAATTTTACATTTTCAAATTTCGCGATTAATTTGACGAAAACGCTGGACGCCGTGGACGCCATATTGCTCTGAGGCCCTAGTGTGAGTTTCATTTAACCATCTACACCAAACGCAGTGAGCGCGTTTGGCGCTCCGATTGGTCCGTCACCAATCCAGGGCCAATCGGAACGCCGAACGAGCTCACTGCGTTTGGTGTAGATGGTTAAATGAAACTCACACGCGTCTGTAGGTATGACGTCAGTTTGCTATTAAACAAATGCGCTGATATTTTATAAGATAATTGTTTATAATTTAAAAAATGAGTTATTTTTCTACTTATCGTTGGTTTGCTGATCTTGAATGCAAAATATTATTTTAATAAAAATTTACTTTGGTTACGAAAAAGTAGAAAGTTAAAAAGTACAAAGTTGCTCAGTTGACATGCCGTATGACGTAATAACATGGCGGCTTCTATTTCATGGTGTTCAAAAACAGATTAAATAAATAATAGTTTAAAAAACTAAAAAACACGCTTTAAAAACCAAACGAAAAAAATAGTTTTTTAAACTATTATTTATTTACTATTTTTTAGTTCTGCTTGCTTGAAAAGAGTGATTTTTAAGATTTTTGTTCTGTTTTTTATTTTTATTTTTGAATTGTCATCGGTCCTCGATAAGTCTACAAAGTTTCAATGAAATCTGACCGTTTGAAGTGGGTCAAAATAGCGTCCAAAGGAGTCGGTTACATACAAACATACAAACAAACATACAAGTGAAGCAAAAAAGCGCATAAAGCGTGTAAAAACCGAAATCTTTAAATTGTATTTTAAAATTTATTTTGTTGTTTCATGAACTAAATCTAACATTTTCCGACTGCATTTTGCCTAAGCTATCTCAATAATATATTTTTAGATTTTTTCTCATATAGAGTAAAATACCCTATTCAACAGAGTGCATCTCAGCGCGTCGAAAATCAAGCAGTGTGTTTTACTATTCGATTTTCAACTCTCGGCGCTAAGCATGGCGTTGAAAATCTGCGTGAAAAAATCTCGCCGCGACTTGATTGCGTCCGTGTGAATGTCAACTTATATGGAATAAGATTGACCCTGAACCCCTTACAGTGTGTTGTCCTTTTAGCCTCAGCTACAACTCACTTTCTTTGTACTTATTATTTTTTAAGAAGTTACAAATAGATTTCTTTTAGAGCTATCTAACATCTTCAAACTACCTTTCTTAAGAGAAAAAAAAAACTAAAAAAAAATGCCATAGGTCAATTATTATTACCTGTAAAACTGTTGTGATGCAGTATCCCTTATTTTTTTTTATTAAAAAATTTAAAATAGAGGAACCTGTTTATCTAGATTGCCAATGTCCAGTCCAGACTTACAAATAAAACATTGTGAATGCATGTCACAACATTATTTGTATCACCCATAATGTGTAAATTTGACATATTTTACTATGTAAAAATAGTTTTAACTTCCATACTTGCATATAAGGTGTTTGTCTCTCTAGAGATCCTAACTTGAGTGTCTAAAGAGCCTGCAATCAGTCAATCTAAACTCTAACGTGGGAAGATTCTTGAATTAGGTCCATCAATAACAATAAACACTTACTTTTATTGCAAACAGGGCAAGCCTCAGTCTTGTCCCCACTGTGTATGGACCGGTGAATATTCAGGTGTTCTTTCCTCTTAAAAGCCTTGCCGCAGTCAGGACATACATGAGGCCTGACTTCTTGGTGTTCTAAGGTATGCCTGTCTAGGTGTTCCTTTCGTTTGAGCCTGTTGGAGGCAAATGATTTAAGAATTAAATAGGAATAAAGTTGTTTTAAAGTGATCAATGTATGTAGTATTCAACACGGGTTTATTTAATCTATAGAATTAGTTGAGAGATATAAAGTTTAGAAATATTGTAAGATTTAAGTTACTTAATTTTTTAGCACCTTTGCTAGGTGGTATTCAATATTAATAATATCAATAAGTAAATTAGAGTAGATTTAATTCATTATTTTTTAGGAAAGCCTCAGTTTAGTATGATACATAGTCGAACTGAAGTGATAGAGAAATAAAAGACCCAAAAAATAAATATTATTCTTGCAGTTGTTACAAAACTGCAATGCAATGGTACCATAGAATAATAAACACATAAAACATACCCAGTGCCACATATCCCACAGAGGTACCTATAGTCCTTGTTATGGACCAGAAGATGCCTCTCAAGCTCCTCCTTACTATAGTACCAAGCTGAGCATTCCACACAAGAGTAGTGTACTACTCCAGCAGGCTTCTTTACTATCATAGCCAACTTATTCTTTGCTAACATACTCCTTTTTATAGCCAACTCCAAGTTTGGTACTGGCTCTGGAAGAAACTCTTTGGTTTATTAAAAGTAAAAAAGAGAAATTTATAATACAAACTATTTGAAAAAAGAATGTCATACCATTATTACTGTCCATGTTCCTCACAGTATACTTTCACCTGAAATATCAAACTTTTTAGACCAGAAAATTTTTGTTCAGATTAGAAACTTTTAACGTCGTTTTAGACAACTTTCCCACACCCGCACAGCCGTTAGAAAGGGCAAGGGCCAAAAAAACTGAACTTGAATTTGTGATCCCTTCCCTTTCCAACGGATATCGCCCGAGGCCCAAAAGCTCCCCTCTGCTTAGGGGTGACTACCCTTTGTCTACCCAATCTTCCCCTAAAGGAGGGGAGGGAACCCCACTCCGAGCTCGACCCGATAGGAGGGGTGGATTTACCTTGCCCGAGCCCGACATTGATTCAAAATCTTCTACCTGAGTCCCAAACCGGGTTTAAAAACCTCGAACTAATCACAATACTACACCAAACACTCCCAACTGTTACCATTCAATGTAATTTTTATTTTTGTGCGCGCGAAAAAGTTCTATGACTAAACACAGCAACATGTTTTTCTTTTTATTGACATCACAACATAAACATACTTACGATTTTGTCATTTAACACGTCACAAAAGTTCATATATAAACAATTAAAGCACAAAGGAAATTATAAACAACGAACTCTGACAGTATAAACGAAAATTAAAAATATTCTAAATCGGAAAGACGCGCACCCCCCGCCTGGCGCATATACCGTTTGAAAGTGACTGACACCATAGACAAAAAAACACTAAATGTGTAACTGACAGTGACACTGACTTGAGAGACTGGCAACAGCAGTGTTGCCGCACTTACGGCTCTCATGTCATGTCTGAATTTTGAAAACGTAAATCTTGAGCATTGAGGTAATGTAGGTACTAACGTATCTTGAGGTAAATATTTACGATTTGTTCACAGAGTACTTTTTTATAATATGGATTTGTTCAATATCCTACTCATTCAAGATAAACGTTTCATAAAGCTGCCTTTATTTTCTTCATTTACCTATAATAAAAGATTGGAGTAAATAAAGGGGAATGTTGTAAATAAAAATGAATGAAATGTTTTCGACGACAAGAAGGAATATATTCCAAGAGAAAAAGTAGAAATAAAAATAGACACTAAACTTACTGTAACACATTACTGAGACACCGCTGACATAAAAGTTATTTGTCAAAATGATCTAGGGGAAAAAAAACAGTTATTTGTAATAGGCGTTGATCAATTTAATCAAACTTATTTTAAACCACATTACAACTTTTCTAATATTTTACATTCTGCGCCTTGTCTTCCCAAACGAATAGTAACCTGAAAACAGCGCTTTCTAGGCAAACGAGAAAACATCAATGTAGTTTCAAACTGTCACTTCATCACTTGCCGTCATTCAAGTGTCAAAGTTGACCGCGATCACGCATTCATTCATCTATCAATCGACGAACCAAAATTAAATGGTTATTTCCATCGGAATTCACGCGTAAATCCGAAAAAAACAAGATATTAAAATGTCTTACGATAAAAAACTTGTTGATCTAGCAATTAAGCTCTTTTCGATAGACGCTGTAAAGTTTGGGGAATTTACAACGAAGAGCGGCATCAAAACACCTGTTTATTTTGATTTGAGGGTTATAGTTAGTTACCCTGATGTTATGGTATGTGTTTCAAATTATTTTTTTTTGTAAAATGTCATGATTTTTCTTATAATTAATCTTTCTTGGGAATCATTCATATTTACAGTTTACTCACGTGTGTCTGGTTAGCCCGACTATTTACGTAGGTGAACTGACTTCACTCCACCCAAATTGCACATGAGTAAAATTTTAACAATATCATTATAGCAGATATCATGAAATAAAAACCTAAAAAAATCTGTCTTTATTTTTTTTTGTAGGAATCAATATCAAACCTGCTATTGCAAATTGCTATGAAGGATTTGAAATATGATCACTTATGTGGTGTTCCATACACAGCCCTACCTATTGCTACAATACTCAGCATATTAACCAAGAAGTCTATGCTAATGAGACGCAAAGAAACAAAGGCTTACGGTACTAAGAAATCTATTGAAGGCCACTACAAGGCTGACCAGACGTGCCTTATAGTTGAAGATGTGGTTACATCTGGCTCCAGTGTGCTTGAAACTGTAAGAGACTTACGCAAAGAAGGTTTGATAGTCACTGATGCAGTGATAATATTAGACAGGGAACAAGGAGGCAGCAAAAATCTTGAATTAGATGATGTTCAGATTAAATCACTGTTCACAATGTCTTCATTGATTGATATGTTGGTGAAGAATGGGAAGATTACTGAAGAAACTGTGATAAAGGTTAAAAATTACCTCAAGGAGACACAAGCTCCTGTTATTGGTAAAAATAAAAAACACATAATTGATCTCACACTATTATTTGGAATGCACCTGAGTTACCCACACTTATGCCCTACAATATCACCCATGTCGATGGCTAGTCTCTGCCGAGATTAGTCACATATCCAGAATTCAGTCTGGTGGACAGGTTTTTATTATTAAGTGTGAGATTAAAAAGTAGTTACCTGACTATATACATTGTTATTTGCTTTAATGAAGCAATAATTTAATTTTACAGATAAACCATTGGATAGAATCCTGCTTACTTATGAGAAGCGTGCTGAACTAGCCAAGAATGGTATAGCAAAACAACTGTTTGGCATAATGGCAACGAAGAAAACAAACTTGTGCCTCTCCGTTGACTTGACATCTACCACGAAGATCCTAGATTTACTAGAAAAAGTTGGGGAACATGTCTGTTTAGTAAAGACTCATGCAGACATTATCGAAGACTACAGCAATGACTTTATTACTAGAATCAAACAGCTGGCTGACAGATTTAACTTTTTAATATTAGAAGACAGGAAGTATGCTGATATTGGACATACTGTCTCCTTGCAGTATTTGAAAGGGTTGTACAAAGTTGGAGAGTGGGCGGATTGTGTGACTGCCCATTCATTGCCTGGTGAGGGAATACTCAAAGCCCTGAATTCGCCCAACGGCGTCAATCGTGGCGTGTTCTTGTTGGCTGAAATGAGTAGTGAGGTAAGATCATTAATTTTCTGACTTTTATTATTTAAAGGAGATGAGAAACTGATGGGATTTACATTTGAATGATATCTATTTTGTCTACAGGGAAACTTAATAACACAAGATTACAAAGAAGCAACAGTGTCTATGGCATCCAAATATCCAGAATTGATCACTGGGTTTGTCTGTCAGAATAAGGACACTTTCAAAGACCCAGGTCTCATACAGCTGACTCCAGGAGTACAGCTGGAAAGCAGCAAAGATGATCTGGGCCAGGTCTATAATACTCCAGAGAAGGTTATCTTAGAAAAGGGTGCCGACGTCATAGTTGTGGGGAGGGGCATCGTGGCAGCCAAAAGCCCAGAGGCCCAAGCAGTTATTTATAAGGATACTTTGTGGAAATGTTATTTGAAAAGAGTTTCTGGTAAACTTGAATAGAAAAAGGATTTCATAATGTATGTATAGGTACATTATGTGCTACCGAAAGAGGTACTCGTTAAGTTTTTTCAAAATTTTACATTTTGTTAATCCAAAATTATCATGTTTTATGTAAGTTCATGTAGGTATGTTACTAGAAATAAGTGGTACTATTCCATAGTCTTGAAAATTCGTTGACATTATGCATTTGTATACAAGGACCAATAACTGTTGTGATAGCATATCATAGGTAGTATTAGAATTAACATTTTGGTGCTAAAACCCAATATATTTTGTGCCTTTACATTCCTAGGTGTTATTACACCAATAAAACACTGTTAAAATATAAGCTAAAGGTAAAAATACTGTCAAATATTGTATTCATATTATGATCTAATAAATAGCGAAATGTATCTTTAATATTAGGTTTTATTTTCCTTGACCCTTTTATGACCAAATGAAAATCTAAAGGAGGCTTAGCTGCGTATTTATGTACCACGTAATTCGAAAATCAACACCGTGTTTTGGAGGCCACCGGTTTAATATAGGGAATCTTTAGTCTCCCTTAAGGTTGTACAGGGAGGTTAAATAATAACAGCCACACGAGTTGATCACACCCCATTGTCAGTCAGTGGATAGTGGGCCATCTTTGTATGACAAGACTCCTTCATGCCATTGAAAGCACGTTTTATTATAGCTGGTATCCCTACACGAAACTGTCATCTATCATGCTTGTGTCAATATCATAGAAACGTCAAAATTGATAATGATGACTGCAGTTTCGTACGCAACAAAACAAAACAAAATATCATTATTAATTTAGAAATGGATAATATAGTTAAGGAATTAGGTATAAGTAATAAAAATATTTTCCCCACTGCCTCACCTGGCCTTTACACAGTTGTCGTCCATACAAGCTGGTTGAAGAAATGGATAAAAAACCTCGAAGTGGACACTTCAGTGAACAATGTAGATTTTACCTTGCAACCTGGTGAAAGTGTACCATATCCGTGGCGAAAAATATTTATAAGGGTATGTATCTATTCATGAATACAATAGTAATAAGAATTTTCTGCTATAACTGCGTATTAATCAAAAAAAATCCTTTGTATTATAGGTATTGAGTAAAAAAGTATCCAAGGTTCTTCCACTACCTCGATACAAGCTCAATGAAAACACGAATGAGACGCCCCTCACGTTCTCTCAATTACTACAATATGTGTCACAAAGTAACCAAAGAACATTGTGGAAAGAATCATATAAGAAGTACTGTCAAAATAATGATAGCAGTAAAGAAAGTACCATAGTGAATCTTTTAGAGCATGATCAGCTGATGTCTGAGGTAGTGCTTCGCTTGTATGGATGTAATATAATTAGGGTAAAGTGTGATGGAGCTGGAAACATAGAGTACAAAGAGATAATACCTAATAAACATGTTTTAAAAATGTATGAAACACATAGTAATCTCTTAGCAGCTATGTTCACCATAGAATCAGACAATAACTTCTACATTATATACAGAGGACAGTATGAGAACACGCTTCTAGACTGTCTAAACTTCAGTCCAAACTTAATAGATATGAATTACAGCCGTGGCCTCTTTATTATTTACCAATTGTTGAATTTATCTAAGGCTATGAGTGATAGAGGGTTGAGCTTAGGGATGCTTACTCTTCAAGACATTTACTTGTCTGAGAATTTGTGGCTGCAAGTGTTGCCAATGATAACAAACAACATCCACTGCTTGGACGCATCCCTCATCATTGAACACAATAGAAGTAAGCAGACCACTCCTGTGATAAGTCAGGGTCCTCCTGGAAAGAGGGGGGAGGAGTGGTGCTGGCGCAAGGAAGCTGTACAACTGGAAAAGCTTTGTATGCTGTGGATCAGGGGTAGGATATCCAACCTGGACTATCTCCTACACCTGAACATGTTAGCTGGAAGATCTGCCAATGATCCTCAGGCACATTTTATGATCCCTTGGGTGACTGATTTCTCTTCCAGATGTGGTAAGGCCTTTTTGTAGTAGTAGTAATTAGTAATGCTTTTGTTTTGTTTGATTAAAGTGTGTTTATTATGATTCATTTTGTTATCTATTGCACAGATGCTGGTAAATTATCAGTAATGTTTGTTGTGTAAATAAATGTACAGGCACAGCAAATTACAAAGTTGACTGTATTTTTGCTTGGGTTAATAAACTTTTCTCTGTTAACTTAGTCAACAAATTATTCCAAAAACTAACAAGCTTAAAATGAAGAAAAGTACAAAATAGAAACAAATAACCTATTTAATTAATAGTACATTATTAGGAAGTGAATAGTTATCTGAAGTACCAATACTAATAATTGATTGTAACTCTTATATTTCATTTCTGAACCAAATTGGCTTGATACAATTATTGATCAAGTTGTAAAAAAAGATTATGATAGAAAATTATTATGGAACAAGAGCTCCCAAGATTTTTCCTTCAAAACTCTGTTTTATATGTCACTATATGATTGTGAACACCATTAGTTTAAAATCTATCTTGCGAGATAATACTGTCGATAAATTGTGAACTATTCGTTTTTTGGGATAAGTATCATTCATAAGCCTAAACTTTGATTCTGCAAATCTACTGTCAAACAGTTGCAACGAAAATAATAATTTGGTAAGTGATTTGCAAAAAAACGAAATTACTTAGGTTTTTAAAATTCTTCAAAACTTTGTAGTTCACCATTAAAATGTTGATGAAATTCATAGGAAGGAACTGGCGAGAACTAAGAAAGTCGAAGTACCGTCTGAACAAGGGCGACAGACAGCTCGACATGACATATGACGTCAGCAGCTGTACCGATCAGATACCGCACCACGTTTCCGACGCACTGTCGGATATAACATGCTACGTTTACTTAGCGCGCAGGTTGGTGAGCTCGAATTTGAGATTTATGTACAGGGAATAACGTTTGTTTTTGACTTAAGATATCAGCTGCTGTACCGACGAGATGTCACACCACGTTTCCGATACATTGTACGATATTACATGCTACGTTTACTCATCGCTCAGGTTAGTGCACGCGAATTTGAAATTTATGTTTAGGGGATACGGCTTGTTTTTGACTAATGACGTCAGTAGCTGTACCGAGCAGATACCGAAGCCATGTTTCCAATGCCTTCTCCGATATTACATGATACGTCTACTCAGTGCGCAGGTTAGTACACGCGAATTTGAGATTTATCAAATCGAACATTTTCGGTGAAATGTAGGTAATTACTAATGATTGATGCTTTAATATGTGTCTGTGTAATTTATCTTTGTAGGTAGTTGTTTGTGTTAACAAGGCCAAACACATAAAACAGCATGAAAAACTGGAAATAAATACTTAACATATTTCTGTTCCTACTCAATTAGTTTTATCTAAGCATATTATGTATAGGTAAAGCATGAGCTTCCAATTAATTCCAATATTTTCCTCAATGGATTGGTTTCTGCTTACATACCTATAAGTTGGTTAACGCAGAAAATGCAACAAATACCTACAATTGGCAAAACAATAATTGCCTATATCAACAAAACAATTAATTTTATCATAATAACGTATCTTTTAGAACACCAAAAGAAGTCCTGTGCAAACACGTACGAAACAAGTGGGTTCCTGCGGAGTACCCCGCCTCGATACAGCGCATGCAAGAGTGGACGCCAGATGAGTGCATACCCGAGTTCTACACGGACCCCACCGTGTTTAAGAGCATACATGAAGATTTACCGGTAAGAGAACACGCGCGGCGCCGCGCTCGTTATTTGTACGTTCACATACGTAGACAAGTACGAGTTGTGGTGGTTTACAGTTTTTATCCTAAGCCACGCTGGAGCCTTAGTAGAACAGCTGTCATCATCATCATCTTTCAGCCGAAAGGCGTCCACTGCTGGACATAGATCTGCCCCAAAAGGATGGTTTTGCCATAATCGCCACGCTTGGCAGGCGGGTTGGCGATCGCAGCATAGTGGTAAACTGCATAGAGAACGCTGCTGCCCATTCTCTAGTAGTTAAGTCCATTAGTCGCCTTCTACGACACCCACGGGAAGAAATGGGATGGTGCTATTCTTTTACGTCCGGCAACACACGGAACAGCGGAACAGCTGTAAACCGCCACTATTCTACCACCATGTTAACCTGTTACCAGCATCTAACTGGTAGGGGTAAGGGTAAGTTCGACGCTGGTAAAAGACTGTACGAATCAAATTCCCGGTTAATTTTGCAAGATTAATTCTGAAAACAAACAGCTGGTATAGAATCACTATACCTACATAGTTTCAGCACATAATAAAATACTCTAAGAATTGATACCAAATTTTCGGTTTCATGTTTCTTAAACCTAAATCATAACAAAAGTGTCACCGCACTACGTAGGTCTATAACTTTCCACGTTACTTGCCAATATCATGATAAATATCTTCCAAGTGATGTGTTTGTTTCAATTTGTTCTGGAATCAATGTATTAAAAATTCTCACAACTTTCGAACA